>OX637702.1:29792823-32192823 GCA_951802165.1 Adalia decempunctata | reverse complement strand
TTCCAAACAATCTTGATTAAAAGCCCTTGTCAAGATTTAGCTAAAACCCTTTCTTTTCAGAAGTTTTGGTCGTAAATAGAGAAATGCTCTCAAACTTTGCACCATGTTCTTTACACTGGGCACAACAACAAAACGTTTCTTCGAGGGACAGTAAAAAGTCATGCTATTCAAGACTTCTATAGCATGCTGCCAGAAACTTTCATGATTTCAATTACTGTTTACTTCCCTCTTCAAAGGTTTTGCTGTTGGCCCATATGCTACACCGACATTCAACGAATCGAACAATTTATCCAGGAATAATATTAATTCCGCAGTGTCTGCAGCTTCTGGGGGTAGTTTGAAGTCGCTGTTTATATCTGAAATGAAAAATAAATGCATTACCATCACTTTCTTTTTTCAGAAAGAAAAAACTTAATTCAATATACTTATAATTATAAATTATTTGTTGTGCATATTTACAATTATTTCCTTTAAATTTTGTTAAAATCTCAGCCAACTTACCCCATCTTGAAATTCTTTTCATTAATACTCCCACAGTATTACTGAAGACTTGTGTGCACAGTTTTACCTTCATTTTATTGATCTTAGAAGGTAAAACATGTGCATCAGTCAATTTTGTTGCAAGCCTTGAAGAGGGATCACAATTATCTAGGTTATAAAACATTTCGATAAATTCCCATTTTGCGACTTTTTTTTCAACATTTAGTGAAAAATGCGCATTTTTCACCAAAAGATTATTTCTAAGTCCTTTGAACAAATGGGGGGTATCGAATAAGGGCACAACCTCCCTTCTGTTTATTAAAAAACCTAGATAATTGTCCTCTATTCCTTCCCTCAAACAAATCTCTTTTCTTTCTTGCACCAATAATTTTAATGCCGATTGGTTTGTTGAACCCTGATCACAGATTGTGACCAGGATTTCCAAACCAATATTCTGACACTCTTCTATTATCGTTTTTATGAAGTTCTTTAATTGGATTGATTTCACAGGTCCTCTGCTGAATGTGAAAGCAATAGGCTGCTTATATTGCCTACGCAACCCTTTCTAAAAAAACACATTGGCATGATTAGCCAAACGTGGACTTCTTTCGTTACCGTAGTCCTCTAACCCAATAACCATATCTTCCGATCTATTATAATAGATATTTGTGGATAATGAAATTTCGTCGAAGATAAGAGCACAAACTCTATCTTGACGTTTCATTCTTCTCACACTATCTTCAAGTTGTTTGAAGATATGGTTATTTATACCTGGACTGAAAGGTAATTTCTTAAGCAGCCGCAGTAAAGTTCTGCTTGAAGGAAGGGCAAATATTTTGTTCAGTAAACGATAGCCCTTAGGGCTTGATTTGTACAGAGCTAATGCTAGTATTTTTTCTTCAACCGTATACCTCCTTGCATGCAGTTTGACATTTTGATTTCTAATTTGGCATTTTAGAAAATTAGCAGTAGTTGGATTTACATACTTCGTGAGTTTATCAAATCCTTCAAGCTGAAGTATATTTTCTGCACACCTCAACCTCTCCTGGTAATTTTTGTTTCTATTTGCCATTTTGCTCATCACCATATTCGTTTTTCTCAGCAAATTATACAAAATTCTTTCCCTCTTGGTCAACTGGCTTATTCTCGAACATTTAAGTTGTTTTAAAATTCCATGAGAACCTAAAAAATACAATTTTGATTTGAGTTTGTAATTTTAAACCATATTCTTAGATAACAGTTCCCAAACTGTTTAATTTTACACAGAAGTCTTATCAGCAATGGCTTACAATCTGTTACTCACTTTTAGGATTAATTTTCTTTCGTTTAGTTTTTGTGACATCTGAAAAAACATCCTCTTGACCTGAGTTAGGATCTATTACATTCCACTGATCTCCATCTAAAAAAAAAAAGGTTATAAAGACAAATTATCAGGTAACTGGATATATTTGTAAGAATATTGTCAAACAATTGCCGACGTTTCGGGAGCTACTTGTCCCTTTTTCGAGGCTAAAATATAAAATAATACATCGAAAAAACCTAATGATAATGTATGTTAGGTCATACACACCTGGTTCGTGTATATTCTCAAATATTTTGGGTTGAGAAGAGAAAATTCAACTGATAATCTAGGAATCATGCGATTAACAAAAACGTGTTTGAGTGTAGCTTAACCTAAAAGATGCTTCTTATGACCACAGAAAAGTTCAATCACTTATTCAGTTCTTCTTATTTATGTTGGGTATTAATTATTTTTCTTTATACAATCCAGACAGAACCGTCAAAAACATCATTCATGTTTTCACATATAGTCATTATACAGGAAAACCATCTCTCCCCCAGTGATCCCCCACATCTATATACCATTTAAAGTCTGTCGACTGTCAGTCACTCGGGGAGAAAGGGTCCACCCTTGACAACAAATGTTCCACAGTACATACAATTCTACAAAACTAACGCATCAAAGACGGCAACAATGTCAAATTTCATTGTCAATTATACCGTGGTTGTACCACATCAAAACAGTCACACTCGGCTGTTTGCTTACTCTAACAAATTCACAACCTGGAAATCAGTCAATGTTTTATAAAAACTTATACTAAGTAAACCATCTCCCCCCCAGTGACCCCCTACGTCTATATACCATTTAAAGTCTGTCGACTGTCAGTCACCAGGAGGGAAAGGGTGCACTGGGGGGGAGATGGTTTACTTAGTATAAGTTTTTATAAAACATTGACTGATTTCCAGGTTGTGAATTTGTTAGAGTAAGCAAACAGCCGAGTGTGACTGTTTTGATGTGGTACAACCACGGTATAATTGACAATGAAATTTGACATTGTTGCCGTCTTTGATGCGTTAGTTTTGTAGAATTGTATGTACTGTGGAACATTTGTTGTCAAGGGTGGACCCTTTCTCCCCGAGTGACTGACAGTCGACAGACTTTAAATGGTATATAGATGTGGGGGGTCACTGGGGGAGAGATGGTTTTCCTGTATAATGACTATATGTGAAAACATGAATGATGTTTTTGACGGTTCTGTCTGGATTGTATAAAGAAAAATAATTAATACCCAACATAAATAAGAAGAACTGAATAAGTGATTGAACTTTTCTGTGGTCATAAGAAGCATCTTTTAGGTTAAGCTACACTCAAACACGTTTTTGTTAATCGCATGATTCCTAGATTATCAGTTGAATTTTCTCTTCTCAACACAAAATATTTGAGAATATACACGAACCAGGTGTGTATGACCTAACATACATTATCATTAGGTTTTTTCGATGTATTATTTTATATTTTAGCCTCGAAAAAGGGACAAGTAGCTCCCGAAACGTCGGCAATTGTTTGACAATATTCTTACAAATATATCCAGTTACCTGATAATTTGTCTTTATTTCGAAACTATGGATGAGAACCAACACAATCAAAAAAGGTTATTATCTGGAGCATTTACATGGTTGGATCATTTTTTTCGTATAACTTCATAACTACCAGAAACAACCTATTGTTGGAATAATATTACAAACCTTTTAATGCTTCCTCCTCTGTAACCAGCATCGCATTAGAACATGTTGGCTCATCAAAATATACAGAAGTATCACTTATGTTCTCTTCAACATTAATTGCTCCAGAATATGTTGGTTGATCTAACGAAACATAATCATCTTTTAAAATAAACAATGCAATTGATGAATTTCAAAGAACTGAATATTGTTTTTGTAAAACTTACCAGGAACATTTATAGTAGGGAACGCATCAACTGTAAGACCCCTTCTAAATTCGGGCAAACTATGAGCCTCAGAAAAATGTGCATGGCAGACATAATACCTGCCGTAAATCTGATCATCTGTTAAATTTTGCCAATTCAGAGGTTTAATAATTTCTATCCATCTTTTGAACAAAATTGGATTGCTCTTAGGAAAACGATGTCTTTTGCTCACATCGTCGTTGCACCCAGGTACACAGCATTTCCTTATTCTCGACGGCATTTTTCACTTTATTATTGTAGTTGACTAACTTAAAATTATTAAAAATTCCACGTGTTTCAAGAGCAATGTTGCTTCTTAAAAGTTCTAACCAAAAAGAACCTCAAACGCTGAAATCAAAACAACGAAAGAAACGACATATACAGCGCCGTCTACAGGCGGCTGAACTTATTAAAAGCGTATGCAGCGCTCCTGGTGTATGCCCACATAAATAAAACTCGTTGAATGGTGGGGGAAAGGAAGTGCCAGGACCCTGTTTGACACTCAGTCTACTCGAAATCGCCAGTTGAAACGGTTGCGAATATATTGCGCGAATGTTGAAACATTTTAGCAATCGTGATTTAGCTATTGTGGCTATCTGTTTAGATGAAGAAGATCGACTTAATGCGAAGTCTTCGATGAAGAGTAGTGGAAAACGTAAATATTGGGTTCATGATGCGTGGAAAACACGAGACAAAGAAGGAGAGTTTGCCACACTTTTACCTCACCTGTTGGACGACGAAACAAAATTTTATCATTATTTTAGAATGCCGATGGATACATTCAATCGGTTGAAACTTAAACTCCAAGAAAGATTAGCCATGCAAGACACGTATTTTAGAAAAACTATCACTCCTAGACACCGTTTGGCTACATTTTTAAGGTAAGATACTTTGTAATTTACATAGTTGTCGAATCATCCGTTTATAAATGCCGGTCACTTAAAATCTGTTAACAAATTTGTATTTATTTGAAGATATAGCCGCCTGTCCAGATTTGGTTTTCCGTTTTTGTCTCGCTCTTCGCAGACTGTCACGAATTCCGTTCCACTTCTTTTTACATTCCTCCTCTTGACCTAAAGAATCAAAAATGTATAATTAAAACTATTATAATTAGATAGCATCATAGCAGGAAAATAAAAAACCTTATTAAATTATTAATAATTATTGATTAAATATAGTTTGTATGTGTATTAGTATAAGTTGTTTGTTACAGGTTTCTTGCTACTGGAGATTCTTTCAAGACCATCTCATTCACTTACAGAATGGGAAGAAGTACAGTTGGTTCCATTGTTCATCGTACAAGCAGAGTTGTAATTGAAGTACTTTTAAACGAAGTAATGCCAGCTCCGACAGAGGACAGGTGGAATGAAATAGCAATCGAATTTTGGGAAAGGTGGCAGTTTCCCAATTGCATTGGTGCTTTGGATGGAAAACATGTGACAATACAAGCTCCAAAAGCATCAGGAAGCCTCTATTGGAACTACAAGAAAACATACTCCATTGTTCTTTTAGCGGTAGTTGATGCTCGTTACAATTTTATTTTTGTAGACGTGGGAAGCTACGGAAGAAACTCTGATGGTGGTGTTTTGGCGAATTCCAATTTAGGTAGAAAACTATCTCGAAACCAACTTAACATCCCAGACAAAAAAGGCCTCCCAGGAACAAACATGGAACTTCCCATGGTTATAGTTGCCGATGAAGCTTTCCCCCTCACAAAAAATATCATGAGGCCATTTCCTGGAAAGAACTTGTCTAATGAGCAAAGAATTTTCAACTACAGATTGAGCAGAGCTCGAAGAATGTCAGAAAATGTCTTTGGCATTATGGTGCAAAAATTTCGAATGTTCATGAGGCCTCTCCAAGGAAATCCTGACAACATAACAAGGGTAGTTCTTGCAGCATGTATCATACATAACTTCATTAGAATTAAAGAAGACTACAAAGTGCCAGAAGTAAGTGACAATACTGACACAACTCCAGTGGAGAAATCTCGTCTTCAGGATTTTCCTCGTCGCCGAGGAGGGGAAAATCGTGAAGCATTCAATGTAAGAGAGCAGTTTAAGCAATTCTTCAACTCTGAAGAGGGTAGTGTGGAGTGGCAAGAACGCCGGGCTTTCATAGGTTAATAAGTTAGTTGTTCTTCCTTGGAACTGTTCGAAACTATGAGTATTTTATAGCTATTCTTGTGTTACTTACAACTAAACATTATGGTTTTATATTTTAAAAAATTTGAAAATTTGTGAGAACCTGTGTACAATAAAGAATATATTTATTTATATATATATATATATATATATATATATTTGTCTGGCAGACGCATCCAGTCCCGGTACGTTCTTAAGGCGACCTAAGACCCACATGATCCGTATGTTTTTTACGAGTGTATATGCAAAAAATGGGCTCTTTTAAAATATAACTCCCTAGGCACATTGAGAGGGGAAAAATTTTGTTTCATTCAAAAAAGTTGTATATCTGACAGTCCTGTTCAGACCCGATACATTGCGCCAACTTTTCAATCCCACATATACTGCACCGGCAAATACGATCAACGTTTTCGATCCCAGCACTGTTGCCAGATTGTCGGGATCAGTCGCTACGATTTCAATGTATAAAAGGGATTGAAAGAGTAGGTGTTATGGCAAGAATTTGTATATGTGTTATTGAGTCGACGGGAAGACTAAATATCTTCACGAAGTGAACAATTTTGCTGTCTGTGAAGATGAAATTCCTCATTCTCATTTGTTGAATCAATTTTTTATAGTCACTGACTTGGATTTTCCGAAATATTAGTTTTAGGATTACGTCACATTATTTTTCGAGTTACTCTCAACAAGCCCTTCCATTTAATGCCCATATTGTAGAAGTGAATAACTATAACTATTTCGAAATCTTGGATGGTCCGCCATATTGGATTAAGAATAACATCGCATTATGTTTCAAGTTACTTTCATCAAGCCCTTTGACTTGATATTATATATTATAGGGCACAGGCATTTTGAATGAGCAATGATCCATTTTGCCTCATTAGATTATTATGCTGTTTGAAATGATTACGAATAGATCGTATAATTCGTAAGAATGAAATTTTGATGCTTATCATTATCTACAAACTACTTTTTTCGATACTGTGGGAATAATTATCTCATTTTTCGACATTTCCACTCATTGAAACTTTAAGAATCTGATCTAACAAAAACTATTGTTTTCAAATTCTCTTAGAAAAACCGCATATTAAGAGTCTTCAGCCTTCGAAATAGGAAATGTATACCGCCAGATGGCGGTGCAGTGCATTAATTTTTATTTATTTGATTATTCAGCTTAATAGAACAAATGTTGGGGCGCAGGGAATATTAAAAAGAAATCCTACCCTGAACTAGATCTCACACTAACTGTATAATACACTCTCTTTCCTTCACCAGTCATCTGGACGTAGATACCTACGGGGTGTGTCATTTAAATGAAATTCAATTCCATGTTAAAATCCATAATTGTAAGAAATAATTAATTTTCACTAATCGACGGCTAATAAAATCCTTAATAAAATGTCTTGGGTAAAAATGGATATTTATCATTTCGAATAGAAAAATTCAAGGAAATAAATTTCGCGAAAACAACACATTGTTGTAATATTATTTACAAAAAACGGCAAATTCTGAAAGAAAAAGGAGATAGACGTTTAATTAACTAAATGATAAACTTCAATACTGAAATGAAAAAACACAAAAATATTTGTTCGTTTTGATGGTGGAAATGTAGAAAAATTATAAAAAATGATGGGGAATATCCTTTTCATTCATTCAATACTTATAAAATATTTTTTTAATATTTTTTTCCTTATACTCTCATACATCCCTTTATCAATCAGAATAAAATAAATCGTTTCTGACTCCCTTTTTTTCAGGGACGTAGACCCTTAAAGAAAATTAAACCGAAAACAAAAAATCTGACACATTCCATTGTTGTTTTCATGAATGAAATATTTGATTTTTCCTTTTTCCCTTTTAATATTTCTTCGCGGTTCGGCTGGAAGTTTGAATTATTTGAACGCATATATTATCACGTGATGTGAAAAAGGCTGAATGCTGGTGTAGCTTGACACTGTAAAAAAAATAGAATCAATTCTGGATGCCGTCATATATAACGAATTACATAAAGGGTGTCAGGATTAAACATTCTTCATATATTTCAGGAGGTGATTCTAAATATCGAAACTAGAAGATATTTCCATATCTACTCAGGTTCTTAATGCATTCCACGGGTGACCTCTAAAGTACTGTTAGTTGGTTAGTTCTGCACCAAAATTTATCGAATTTAAATGAAATTGATAGCATGGAGTTTTCTGGATGAACTTGATCGTTTGATTGTAAAAGAACTGATTGATTCTCATTAGCAGCAGAGATAATAGGGGGTCTCTCAAAAAATCAATTCCAATTTTTGAGTTGATGATCTAATTGAAATTTCGGTCGAAGAAATGGGCTCCTAAAATATTTTCAAATTGAAAGCGTTACGTAACCCCTATCTCGGAATAAAAGTATTTTAGTGTGATGAAATGCTTTCTAAGTCATTATTTTTTCTATAGGATGGGGCTCCGTAGCGCCGTACCTCTTTTGCTCCGAAATGGTTGAGGAGACCATGTCTTCGACTAACCTAACATAATCGGTTATCAGACATGGGTGGATACAGCTCTTCTTCATGGGGGGTTAATATGATTGAAAACCATTAAATCAGGTAGTTCAGGTACACAACATCCTCAAATAAACTTTGAAACGTGATTTCTTCTCATTACCCCCCCCCCCCCCACGTAAATCCGCCCTATTATCAGACGATTCAGTTTATCCAGAAACCCCCATGTACTGAATTTCATTTAATTCCGACAAATGATGACATAGTTATCGCAAATTAGTTGGACTTTGGAGGTCATGCTGTAGAGCCTCTAGCACTGGTGTTTTAGGGCCTAAGTTGATATAATCTAACTTTGAACTCCACTCTCCAGAATCACCCCCTGAAATATATGAACGTTGAACCCGGACACCCTGTATTCCTTTACAACGCCTTTATTATGGTTATGGAGTAAAAGGGCTTGGGTAATGCATAGTTCACCTAGAAGAATTCCACAACCACGATGGCCATCAGTACGGAATGGTAGATTTCATTGATGTTTTAATCTTATGAATGAAATATAAATAAAGGAATGCTTTCAAAAATGAGGCAATAAATATTCAAAACACAATAAACAATATTAAGTAACGAAAAGAACTGAGAACTTGAATTTTTTTCAGAATGTCAATAACATCAATCTCAGTGATGTGTTAGGAGCTTAATATATTAGGTAGGACCTAGACAAAATTCATAACACTACTCTCCTTCATTCATCACATTGAAAAACACAATTGTATAACTTCTGAAATTCTTATAAAAATTCAATTTCACTTTTGATTCTCATTGGTGAAATCAAGAATCAGATTTAGAAGAATCACTGGTTTACTAGAAACAAGAGCCTTGTTATATAGTGTATAATCATTATCCGATTCTGGTAGATCATTTACATCATTCCTAGCTTTCATTTCTATGAAATTCCAAAACTCAGCATATTGTGATATTCTCTTCAACTGAATCACACTCCATTTATATATTTATGAATTATACAGGGTGGTACTTTAAGTACAAAAGCTTTCAGGGAATGATTCCTAGCATAAGCTAGTGCGAATTTCCTGTGAATATTACATTCTTCCAAATATGAGGAAAAAATACTATTTTTCTCTTGGGAGCGCTTAAAATTAAATCCTTAGACATCTGTCAGCTACATTGTAAAAATATTCATTTGAGAGTATTTTGATAACGCACCACTGGTTTCCAGTTGAAACCGCAGTATATCACGTGATTAGCCAGGTATATAATTGACGTATTCGATTTTGTGGACATGTCTTACAAATGAATATGTTTTCAATTTTTTTGTGATCTTTTGATGCTTTTCACGTTAGCCTGTATTCTAACTCAAAATCGTACATTCATCCCCAAAACCCGAAGAGGGCTCGAGAGATACGTAAACATTTTAAATATTCATTGATCTATCATGGGTTTGAAACATTCCTTTTATGGCGAAAAGGTTGATCTATCATAAAGTAGTTTGCTGAGCTCTTCTAGTTCCTTAATAATCAAATGAAATATATTGTGTACGTACATGGGTGCCCACAGGCAGGTGGACACGCCTCCGTCTTGAGATTTTGATATCTTTGTCATTTTTCAGCACAACAAACATACCGTCATAATATGATATTGACATTCTGAAAATGAATTTTGAAATGGAAAATGTAAAAAATTTCTCTTTTGCCCCCCTTTGTGATTGTGCCTGAACGAATCTTGTAAATCGGAAACAAGAAAATTTAGTATGTGACTGTAACTTCTTTTCTGTTCACGAAATGCCATTTTTTCAGCACGTAAAAAAGTCTCTCTTCTCACTTTCGAAAGGAGACCCCTACTCGAAGACACACGTACCTATACTTGGTAACACTTTGTTTACAGTAATATTCATCAGGTTTGTATAAGCTTCCATACCGGAGAATCTGCAGTTCATATTGATATCAAGAGAATCCAATATCAAATCTAAGAGTCTATTCGAAATATTCACTAAGACCCATGACGACGTTCGTCCATACCGGGATCGTATAAGTACTCGAATAGTGTATTTGAGGTGTATGAACGGAAAACAGCGTTGCCATATTTAGGGACCCAATGCGTTGGTCAACTATACGAATCATATACAGCAAGTTGATGTCGACTGAAGTGCCCTCGCACTGGCCAAACACTGAAACTTTTCCATATATAATCACATGTAAAACCGACTTTTCAGACCCGGCTGAAAATGCACCCCTAGCATCCCCTCAGCCCCCTCATAACGTTTCTATAGTCGAACGTTACCAGTCCCGAAGGCGGGTCTGAAAACGTCACTTTTGGACTGAAAAGTCGGTCGAGTATACCGATTTGGGTCTGTATGTGCGGTCGAACAAATCTATATATATATATATATATATACAGGGTGAGTCTTTGACTTGTATATATTTTAACTGTAGATTCCTCTCATCAAACGAAACACTTTTTTCCTATACCATTTTTCAAAATTCGGTTTCGTTTGAAAGATACAGGGTGTCAAGAATTCATGAAATTAACACTATTCTTTCCATATATTTGAAACCGATAATCCGAATGAACTGAATTTTGGTTGATTGTTTACTCTATTCATGGTGCATATTCCTCAATTGAAACTTATTCCATATTCCTTCTAGTATAAGAGTTACAGCCTACTCGTCTCATGAATTCATGCAAAAATACTATAAAATCACTCGAAAAAGATAAACGGTTCATATTTTCGAAAGAATCAACCATTTTAGAAAATAAAAGTATTCTTATATTTTTTCAAAAAAACGCGTCGTTTTCGAGTTATTCCTAATTGTATACGAACAAATTCGAGGAAAAAATCATGAATTTCATAAAAAAACTGAATGCAACCCTGAATTAAATATCATCGAATATTATGTATTCTCTGATCTTAACAAAATAACAACGTTGTCAATGTTTATCAACTTCGTCAAGACTAAAATCTACATGATGGAAAAACGTTCGATGTAATAATTGAATTCTGAGAAGCATGAAATGAAATTACACAGTCTATAAGCACAGTTTTTATTGAAAATTTATTGTTACCGGTCTTTCAGGAAAATATCTATCTCAACAGAGGATAATAATCCTCTTGGAGATTTCAATCGACACTACACGGTATGCTCATCACAATCATCACCTGTTTGCTTAATTATCTGCAAGTAAATTTAGATAGATAATTAAGGTTATCCCGTTTAAGCGTCTTTCATTATCATAGACTGGCCTGCGGTTCGAGACACAGAAACAGAACAACCACAACACAACGGCCTGTCCCGCCTGTCTGCCTTGCGTGCCGGCTATATCGTAGCGCTATATCGGCAAGAATCAGAACTCGTTTGGCACGCCTAGACGCCTTTAGCCGTTAGCGATTGAGATAGTTCATCCGCTAACGATAGGGGACGTACTGCTTTCTTGAGTTCGCATTGTTTGAAGAGAAAATCGGCAATCTGGCATCGTCTTCTCTAGAGTTCTGTGCTTAGACAGGTTCTGTGCACGTCCTTCTAAAGACTTTAGTCTTTAGATGGCCGTGTTCTGTGGAATATCATATCATAGAAGATGAGTTAGGTTAGGTCATTGACCTCGAATCATCTGACTTAGGTTGATGGAGTTAGAATAGGTTGGTGAGAAACCAATTTTCATGAGATCGTTCTAAAATATCGAGGAAAATATTAACCAATTATTAGTGTTTATAAACTAATCTTCAGGAAAATCGAAGAAGGAACTTATTTTGGTGGGAGAAATATGGCTTTTCAATTGCAGAAATAATCGGACAGTGTTTTTGTTAGGAAATATCGTTTTTGTTACATTCTTATTCGAATAAGGTTAGTGCTTGAGTATTTTCCAATTGTATCACCCAGAACATCTAATCACCTCAATTTCAATCGAAAAATATGAACTTTGAAGTGTTTCCAGAGAATGTATCCAGGCACGGACTCAGCACAATTTTTTTTTCAAATGGCTATATCTTTTTAACAGAGCCGAATTCGGAAAAATGGAAAATGAAAAAAAGGTTTCCTTTGGCCTCAAGAATCTATAGTTAAAATATATGTACAAGTCAAAGACTCACCCTGTATATATACAGGGTGAGTCTTTGACTTGTACATATATTTTAACTGTAGATTCCTCTCATCAAACGAAACACTTTTTTCCCATACCATTTTTCAAAATTCGGTTCCGTTTGGAAGATACAGGGTGTCAAAAATCCATGAAATTAACACTGTTCTTTCCATATATTCGGAACCGATATTTCGAATGAACTGAATTTTGGTTTATAGTCTACTCTATTCATGGTGCATATTCCTCAATTGAAACTTATTTCATATTTCTCCTGGTAAAAAAGTTACAGTATAGTCGACTTATAAATTCACCCAAAAATACTATGAAACCACTTGAAAAAGATGAACGGTTCACGTTTTCGAAAGAATTAATTAATTTAGAAAACAAAAGTATTCCTATATTTTTTCAATAAAACGCGTCGTTCTCAAGTTATTCCTAATTGTATAAGATTGAATTAGAGGAAAAAGTCATGAATTTCAAGAATTCTCTAAATGCTGTCCTGGGTTAAATCTCATCGAATATAATTTTTTTCTCTGGTCTCTCAACAAATTACCAACGTTGTCAGAATGTTTATCAACTTTGTCAAGACTAAAATCTCTATGATGAAAAAACGTTTGATGTAGAGATATGTAATAATAAAATTCTACATTGGTGGGACATAAAATTGAATTCTAAGAAGCATGAAATTATTTTATAGGCAGTTTCTATTTAAAATTCATTGTTACCGGTCCTTCAGCAAAATATCTATCGAAACAATATAACTCGACACCAGAAAGTCACTACTATATCACATCAATTCACTGAAAGTCATTTACATAATCATCACCTGTTTGCTTAGAATATTTGTTTTATATTCTAAGCCTGTTTGCTTCATTCTCTGTAAATAAATAAAGAGTGAACTTCGTCTATGGGATCACTGACTAAAGTTTTAGGTTGGACTGGTTGGAGCACAGAACAACGCCACAGACCAACCATAGTCTTTGACAACGCTCTTGCGTCACGGCTACAATGGCTACATCCACGCCGTGGATTCCACGGCCTTCTGAAGGGAACGTAGCGCTATATTGGCGAGAATCAGAACTACTCTTTTGGCATTTTTAAAGAGCAATTGTGAGCGATTGTGATAGTTCATCCGCTAACGATAGGGGACGTACTGCTTTCTTGAGTTCGCATTGTTTGAAGAGAAAATCGGCAATCTGGCATCGTCTTCTCTAGAGTTCTGTGGGTGAATTGAATATATGCATTCTGCACAGGGCACAGAGGATGGATATGGTTAGGTCATTGACATCGAAACATATGACTTTGGTTAATGGAGTTGGGATAGGTTAGTGAGAAACCAATTTTTATGAGATCGTTTTAGAATATCGAGGAAATATGAACAAATTATTAGTGTCTACAAACTAATCTTCAGGACAATCGAAGAAGGAACTTATTTTGGTGTGAGAAATATAGCTTTTCATACAGCCAAAATGATCGGACAGAACTAAGTGTTTTGTTAGGAAATATCGTGTTTATAACATTCTTATTCAAATAAGATTAGTGCTTGAGTATTTTTTATATGTATCACCCAGAATATCTAATAATCACATCAATTTCAATCGAAAAATATGAACTTTGAAGCGTTTGCAGAGAATAATATCAGGCACGTACTCAGCTCGATTGATTTTTTCGAATGGCTATATCTCTTTAACAGGGCCGAATTCGGAAAAATGGAAAATGAAAAAAAGGTTTCCTTTGGCCTCAAGAATCTACAGTTAAAATATATGCCACCGACAACCTTCCCGCATCAAGTAAACGAATGGTCTGCAATGTCGGAGCATGACGGGATACCGGAATCGGAGACGGGTGGGAGTAGGACGGGTCGCGTGTCGGACAGGTGAGACCTACTGCATTCCAAACCATTGTTTATTCCCATATCATACAGTCGTCCCGCTGTATGACCGTAGTCGGATCGGAAGGCTGTATGACAGGTGTGTCCGGGCCTTAAGTCGGTGCCCGATTAGTGTCTGTCCTTTATGGTGAGTAATCTCATAGTCAGACTGGAGGGCCCATGCAAACCAATGCTGTAGAACGTGCAGTCGAATTCCTATGCGGTACCGATCCTTCGCGCCCCTAGTTCGGTGCGTCCTGTTTGACCATTTAAATTTAACCTGGCCAAACCCGACCTTTCTAGACGTGAAACAAGCTAAGTAGACAATATAAGTCTTGAGTTTCCGGACTGGAAGAATATCGGACAAAAAGTAATCACTTTACATTTTCATATCCGTTTCACATTTTGCAACTGTAGATTTAAATTCTCCGTTTAATTCAAATTCCCCCCCTCCCCCCCTTCTATTCTGGCTGACTCGTACCGTGAAATATTTCTTTTGAATGAATGCTCGCAGTCAGGCAAAACTGACCCATTTTTCTTTACCTGCGTATATTTGATATTTTGTTGGGATTAATGCGTATTTGATGTTTTCTTGATATTGGTGAATATTTGATATTTTCTTATTATTGCATATTTGATATTTTCTTGACATTATATCATTTGTATCACTATTTCAACCGTTTGAATAAATTGTGTGAATTGCTCTATTTTCGATTTCTCAGTTATCGCTAACACCCTAGATACAACCGAACTCTGTCTCCGGCTAAGCAGCTATCCTGGCAGGTTTGCTATTCTACCTTATGAGCAAAAAAAATAGCTGGCGCTCGAGGTGAGGTATCAGGAATCATAATTTTAGACTTTTGATAGTTTATCCTCAAACGGTATTGTTCACCAACTTCTGCTAGTTACTTTAGGAGTTCCTTCATGGCTTGTATCATTGATGTGATATTTCAGGAGTTGAGAAACTCATCCAATAGCATGCGAGACTTTATTCCATGCGCAATGCGCATTACATACAAATTTTCCCTTCTCTATGGTCAACTGTCATGAATTGAGTTGATAGCACGTTTTCGTGTCATCTACTTTGTTAAATCATTTCAGATTTTATCGAAAAAATTTGATGTCGATATTAAACTAATCCAATTAGTTGAAAAGTTCCCTCATATCTACGATAAAAGAGATCCTTCTTTTAAGGATAAATTGGCACTAGAAAATTCATGGTCATTTATTTCTAATGGAATGAAAATTCCTGGTAAGTAATGAATAATTTGAATAGTTATTGCTTTAATCAATGAATTGAATTTTGCAGCTTCAGATTGTGTAAACAGGTTTTCTAAAGAACGAAATAAAAAAATCCCTTCTGGATCCTCTTCAGGCAGGGAACCATTGAAATAGATGCAATTTCTACACACCCACATGAGGAAAAAAAACGTTTGACAATTTGCCTGAAGAGAACGAAGTTTCTAAAACAAGAGTGGTGCAGGAACTATCTGAAGAGAATTATTCAGGAATTAACACTATTTGTTATGAAACTATAGATAGTGGTTTGGAAGGCACTCAAGATTCCTTTGACAATGAAATTTTTGGGGAGGTATCTTGCGAAAATATTGTGGAACAAAGTACTCCTAAAAATAAAAATCCCAAAAATCCTGATATGATGCCAATTATAAATTAAGCTGTTAACGTACTGAAGTATCATTGAGTTTAAATATTTAAACTCAATGGAAGTATGCAATGTACAGATTGACATTATGTGCTCCTCAAGCATATCCCTACTTTAAATAGTCTATGAATCCTGTTAAATTTCAAATTCAGCCGAAGACGGACGAACTCATTTGAACTTTTCTCGGTTTCTTTTTGAAATATTATCAATAGAAATATGTATGTGGAAAAAAGAAAGATAGATATAATCTTCTCCGTTGCGGAAAAAATATTTTTGGTTGAGTTAGTTGAGGCCCGGTTCCAGATTTTGGAGAATAAAAGTGACGCTGTGACCGTGAAGGGGAAAGTGGAGGAGTGGAAAGCAATTGCGGAGGAGTTCAATATTCAGAATTTGAATGTTCTGAGAAATTGGATTTCTCTTGGGAGTGCTTGGGACTACTTGAAAAAAGTGACAAAGAAGATGATAACACAAGAAAATGCAAACAGAATTGCTACAGGTACACACCCTTTACTCGAATGGAAGGAGGACCCATCAAGTCCTAAGCCTGTCACATTTCGCCCGAAGGCTACTGCCATTCAGTCGTCCACTCCCCCTCCATCCACTAGACCATCTTGGCCTCAGCAAAACTCACAAACCACTAGACCATAATTTAATGTCATCACACTCACCAGGGTCTAATTGGGAAGAGGATGATGCTTGTGAAGCCCTTGACACGTAGAAGGAGTTCTTGTAAGAAAAAAGTGAAAATTCTCAACCTCCATCAAAAGTGTCTCTCTCCACCAGTTCGGTTTTGAAAAACATTCCATTATTCATCAATAGCTTAAGTTTAAAAAAGAAATTATCGAATCCATTAATAAAGAAGAAATTAAGATGTTCTGTTCTGAGCATAAAGAAACACAAAAAATTTCATCACATCTGGTGTGAAATTTATCATCTTGCACTACATCAGAATAGTCAATAAGATATTGTGTAGGAAGCAAACTCGCGGGTATACGGGTAATACCATCAAGAGGACGGCTGCAGAAAAATATTCGAAAAGAAGAAAATAATATTTGTTTGATCATTTTAGTTATATATTTTTGTTTAGATTCGAAAATTTTTATTTTCATATAACCGATTCTCTATTTATTTTAGACAACTTGCTGCTACCAACTGGGATCATCATCACTTTCTTTATAAGGATGGTACTGGAAGGTGAAATGTAGCAGGATAGTGACAATCACCCTTCTTATAATAATAATACTATGATTAGGCGTTGTTGATTTAACTATTAATTCCCTCCATGTTTTGGAATCAATGGGTCCTCAACCAATCCTATCACAACTCTCTCCTCAAAAAAATTAAGATTCTCAGTCTAAGGCTTGTTATACATTTGGGAATTTTTAAAAAAACGTGGTTTCAAATCCATGATTCCAAGGTGGTTTAACCAGGACCCCTTAGACATTTTTGCACCTCCTTCATTTCTTCCATCGAATTCCTTTTAATCAATAATTTCATGTCATCACACTCACCAGGGTCTAATTGGGAAGAGGATGATGCTTTTGAAGCCCTTGACACGTTGAAGGAGTTCTTGTCAAAAAAGTGAAGATTCTCAACCTCCATCAAAAGTGTCTCCTCCAGTTTACAAAGAATTCGATATTGAAACATTTGCCATTGATAAAGACTTTGCAACACCTTTTGTGGCAGGGCACCTGGCGAGAAAAATTCTGCAAAATATTGATAAGTGTTCGGATTGTTCGGCAGCTATTGCAGCTTATGAGGATTTGCCAGTTAATGCTTTTTTAATATTAATAATAATATTTTTCATAATTTCACTCGTTCGGTTTTGAAAAACATTTCTTCATTCATCAATAGCTTAAGTTTAAAAAAAGAAATTATCGAATTCATCAATAAAGAAGAAATTAAGATGTTGTTCTGTTCTGAGCATAAAGAAACACAAAAAAATTTCATCACTTCTGGTGTGAAATTTATCATCTTGCACTACATCAGAACAGTCAATAAGATATTGTGTATGAAGCAAACTTATGCGGGGATACAGGTGATCCCATCAAGAGGATGGCAGCTGAGAAATTTTCTAAAAGAAGAAAATAGTAATATAAAATATATGTAACATGAAAATAGTACTGTGCTTCTTTCTATATTAGTTCAATTCATTCGTTTATTTAATCATTATAGTAATTCATTCATGGTTTATATTTGAAAAATTTTATTTTCATTGAGTTAACTCAGTGACGTTGAGGAGTCCGATCATAAGGACTCGGAGGTATAGGTGCAAGGTTTCTTCCAAACATCAAAAACCTAATTTGGCCCTTCAAAGGGAAAATATCATTCACTGGACTCTTCAAAGTAATTTTTGCAGGAAATTAGGACAAACACTGCTTCACAAACAGACCAGCATGGAACACTCTAAACTCTCTACACGAGAATAAAAGTCTTCTTTCTCATTTCTGCCCAACTCGACAGAATCTGCAACATGGCACCTGGCATCACTTGTTCCTCAGCATCATCTCTAAACGCCCTTAGTTCCTCAATTAATGAGGCCACCAAAAACCTCAACGCTCTTGGTCTCAATATTGATGGTATCGGACCAATCGTGGTTAGTCTTATGAAGAAAAAACTCGATATGAGCACTCGGGAAGCTTGGGAGACCATAGTTGGATCTTGCAAGGAGTACCCTTCATTAGAAACTTTTATGGAGTTTCTCCAGTCCAAAGCTAGATCACTCGAATGGAAGGAGGACCCATCAAGTCCTAAACCTGTCACATTTCGCCCGAAGGCTACTGCCATTCAATCGTCCACTCCCCCTCCATCCACTAGACCATCTTGGCCTCAGCAAAACTCACAAACCACTAGACCATCCCGGTCTACGCCACACTCTGCACAATCAACCACAGTTTCCACTGTGATGATTGCGATGGCCAACATTTCATCGCTTTGTGCTCTCGCTTTCAACAAAGCTCCGCTGAGGGGCGTTACAAGGTTGTTGAGCAGCAACAACTCTGCTTCAATTGCATGGGCCGTCACAACATACGGTCGTGCAGAAACGAACGTACATGTCGTCACTGTCCATCTCGGCATCACTCAATGCTTCATGATCATCTCGCCTCACCAGGAAACTCCAGATCACTCAACTCCAAACAATCCTCACACTCATTTTCTGAAAGCACATCTCGAACAGTGTCAAAGCCCACCTCTCAATCTTCTTCGAAAACTCTGACCAAGCCCACTTCTGAACCTGTCTGAGACTCCCGGCAGTCGTCGAACAAAATTCACCTCCAGATCATCTCTATGATTCCCAGCACACTCTATTGGCGACAGCTGTAGCCAACATCATTCACTCGTCTTCATGACTAAGGGTATTCGTAGCAAATGGAAGCAGCCACTTTGCTTTTGTTTTTGCCAAAGCACAAAACCAACAGTAAATTTGGTTAAACTAATTAAAGAAGTGTTTGTCAGGCGGGCTCAATAATTGTGGTCACAATATCTGACCAAGGGGCAACTAACGTGGCGGCAATAAATAAACTTTTAGAAGACACTAGAATGCAATGTTCAAAAGAAAATATAATGTAGAGTTATACTGGTAAGAGACAAATTATTCACTTGTATGAATGACCCTCCACATCTTCTAAAAGGCATTTGGAATGCCCTCTTGACAAAATATTTATTTTTTCGTCAATATGGCATTCAAAAAGTTGCCTGGTGGTCGCATATTATAGATTTGTATAATATAGATCGAACATTGTGTCCAACCTCCAGTTCTATGTTTCGATCATCTGACGAACATGTGCTTCCACATAAAATTAGAAAAATGAAAGTCGTTTGTGCTGCACAAGATTTTAGCCGATCAGTAAGTAGATACTGATATTCGCATTCCCATCACAAAGTCGGTCCAATATAATAATTCGAATATAATAATAATAAATTAATAATCATGTCTGAGCAAATTCTCGATGGAATATTGAAACAGATATCTGCTGATGATATCTTTACTGATGATTTTATAAATAAATTCATAAGAGACTTTGAATATCAAGGATTCAATGCCAAAAAAATTTTAGAAATGGTCATAGAACATTTGAAAATAAACAATATTGGGGGAAAAAATACTGGTTCTGAAAAAATCTTAAAGTTAGTTGCTTTAGGATTATTTAGAGGTAATAAAATTTCAACGATGATTAATACTTTGAAACCACAAGAATCATACTGGTTAAAAGCAATGGCTAAAGAATTCAAATTAGTTGATAAAATTAATGATGATGGTGGTTCTAAATCTACTACTAATCAAAATGTTGACAAGGTAACTCTTTCAAGGTTCCGAATGGCATTACCTCAATATGCAATGAAAGCACTGGTTTTCGGAAGTTTGGAAAGACAAGTTACTTTCACTAATATTAAAGAAAATTTCAATATATCTCTGATTCCAGTTGTACTGGGAGATATGTGCATAATATCTTAAAAAGGACTTTCAGGTAACTATGTCCAAAAAAAAAGTACCAGGTGACTGAATTTTAGCCCAAGAGTGGCTCACCGATTTGAAATAGCCCTTCAATACAAGGGTATTCTAGAAAACAAGCAGACAAATAGTGTTTCCAATCACGAATAGAATGAAACCTGGGTCAAAATAACCAATGAATTTAAATAATCTAAGTATGGAGCAGTTGTGTGCTGTTTTTATATTTAGGGTTATCTGAATTGTAATACGTTTGGTTTTCAACTGAACTTTATTCACAAATACAAATTCACATCCTCTATTCGAGTATGCGCATCAATACAAATATAAACATAGAATTACATATATGACAAGTTAAAGAGATTATATGAAAATATGAGAGAAAAAAGGCTCAAATCAGACAGGAAGTCTTTAAAACAGGAGGTGGACTATCAGAACCTGGAGTGAAGACGGCAGAATTAGACGAAGTTACGGTAGTTGGGAGAACCTTCCAATTCTGTTGTGGTTGGTCTAAATCATAAAGACTGGCATCCAAAATGGTAAGTAATAATGTATTATTATAATTATTCTATATTAGTTGCATACAATATGCACTTTTACAGTGTGATATTGGTGATGAAAAAGAAGTAATGTTGGTTTTTCCAAATATGCAGAAGAATCAAGAAAGTGAGAGAGGAACTACCCCCAAAAGAGTAAGATTTATAATATTTTTCAAGTTTATTCTGTTGCTGTGAAACTTGGAATCATTATAAGGAGCACTGTTAAATGTATTTATGTTCGACTGCTTCATAAACACTTGATTCATGAATTCGTTTAGCGTCCAGAATTGACTACTTTATTGGACACCACTTTATTGGACACCACTTTATTGGACTCAACTGTCACAGTCTTCTCTCGATTTTGCAATTTTCTTCGTTTCACACCACTTGTTATAGGCCGCATACAAATTTTCATAAGCACTTTTAGTGGGTAGGAGAGATTCTTTGGCACTTGCGGCTAAATTATTCACGCTTTCCTCTTCCGAACTATCCATTTTTGGGATTATTATGACGTTTGTCATTGTCACAGAATTAACGAAGTAAACAACTTTGTTCGGTGAGGTTGCTAAGGTCGCTGATGGTTACTAAGGTAAGATAAGCAAAAGCACACTCAAAGTATTTCTTGAAATAAAGCGACGAATATATTAATTGCCATTTCAGAAAATAAAATGTCTGCATTGCAGTCAAACATAAAGCTTTGTATGCAAACTCGTACATAATTAGGCTTATGGACTTGCCCAAATTATTGGCCTCGCTCGCTTTGCTCGCTCTGCCATAAATTTTGGACTCGTCCATAAAGACCTAATTTATGTACTTGTTACATAAATAGCTATTATTGACTTTTCATCATTTCAGGGATCTGTCAGAAGTAGACCAACAGCTAAATTAATTGGCTGAAAAATATGAATATCTAGCTGATAAAAAATGTGTCACTGCTGATAATAAAATAAAAAATTGAACAAGAGAGGATGCAATCTGAAGAGGAACACAAACTCAGACTCAGAATGTCTTAAATTTGGTTTAGCAATAAGAAAAAAACAATTGGAAAGCATGTCCAGCTGAAATTGATTAATTTATTTCAAGTATTTCAAAAATTCTTTTTTTACACTTCATCGAACATCATCTTGAAATTATAATTTTTTTTAGGGGACAGCGCCTATCCACTCCGAAGTTATGTGATGACACCTCTGGCATATCCGGTGACTCCTGGTGAAAACCTTTATAATGAATCTTTAAGTTCCTCGAATATGTCTAATGAAGTACTTAAAAAAATCACTCTGTATATCGAACTGATATACAATTGGTCTGAATGTGCCGAGTTGCTGAAAACGGTCAAAGATTGGTTCGATATATTCAATTCCAAGATTACTTGTAGGGCCTGATTTCTTGAACTTGAAGGAAGATTTCAACATTTCTTGTTCATTAACATACCTTAATTGACCATATTTATTAGCTATCGGTACTGTTGTACATTCTTATACCGACCCTTGCATTTCCGTTCAACAGTTCATTATTCTGTAATGAATTAATCATTTAATTATAACCCTTCTTCATTCTGGCTGGCTCGTACCGTGAAATATTTTCTTTAATAAGTTTGCTCGCAGTCAGAAAAAACTGAACAACCTTTTCATTTGTTTATATTTGATATTTTCCTTGGTATTATTGCAACTTTGTATCACTATTTCTGCTGATTGAATAAACTCGTGCAAGAAGAGATGATGATATAAAGTGTTCATTTAGAGGAACTGATATTGATAAAAATTTTGACAGAGAGCTTCCTATTATAACACTATGACTATGAATTTGATAAGTAAATTATCTGATAATATTGGTTATGTAACTGTTGTTAGCAATTATTTATTTAATTATCAAATAGACATGAGAAATTTCAAAATTTCTAGCATGTCTGAAAAGAACTTTTGTAATCTAGAATTTAAAAATTTAACAGGATGCTATTCATGTGGTCAAAGTGCTAATCTAATAGTTGGTGGAAAAACTAATTTTGGTGATGCAAATGCATTAATAACATGTGAAAAAATAAGCTTCGTCACTTCATTATATATCACAAACGTTTATAAATATTCTAAAATCAGATTATTGACTCCTGTTTCTCATATTGACACAAATTGCAAAATAATATGCCCAGCAGGTCAAACACAATTATATATAATAGGTGATCTTCTATACAGGGTGTCCGGTAAACCTTGTACAATATTGAAACTGGTGATAGACCAGGTCATGACTGTTCAGAATATCAGAATTTCACCTCAGTAAAAATATCACCATTTTCGAGATAATGGGCATTTTCTAAATATCTAGAAAATAACTACCTCACCTCCGTTTTTTGAGTGCTATGTCTACAAATTGAGACCAATTCAAATATCTTTGTTGCTGAAGATTAATGATGAGTGATGCTTTCAGACGTACAAAACAGTTTTTCAGAACTTGATACATTAGACATAGCACTCAAAAAACGGAGGTGAGGTAGTTATTTTCTAGATATTTAGAAAATGCCCATTATCTCGAAAATGGTGATATTTTTACTGAGGTGAAATTCTGATATTCTGAACAGTCATGACCTGGTCTATCACCAGTTTCAATATTGTACAAGGTTTACCGGACACCCTGTATATACCTCCAGATGATAAACAATCAAATGATACTCATCAAGGAAACAATACAGAAAAAATGATAAAGGTTTTGATTGGTCATGATTATATTATAGTCCATCAGGGAACTACTTAGAGTGAAGCCTACACTGAGAAAAATGGGTCAATTAAACTTTTTACCTGGGTAAAATTTAGTTAAAGCACATATATTAGGACAATAGTGGCAAGTAAATTCGTTTACCTGAACCGACGATTGTAGAGTTAATGAGCAAATTGTTACGGTTATTAAAGAGTATAATAACAGGACGACTCCAGATATACCTTTAATATCCAGAAATAGTGTGTTTAATCATCTCAAGAATACATTTTTAATAGATATGTGTTTAATAACTGCAAATAAGCTGTTACAGCAACTAAAAAGATTGCAACCATAAGATTAATGTTGAATTGAATAGTCTAATTCGGCAATGTTCGGCATTTCCGATTTACATCGGAGTCTGAAATAACGAATCATTTCACACACCTTTGGCGCGAGATTTTGCGGTGTGCGTATGCCGTTAACGAATTTGTATATCATTTCTGATCTGCATCTGCATGAGTGCGTGCCTACTGCGTGTGGAACTTCGATAGATACCGATTACCGGTTCGATATAATACGGAAAGTGTTGTATAAAAGTGAAAATATTCTGCTGTGTTCCTGTGTCCAGTTGATGCAAATTCTCCGTAAGTAATTCAATAATCAATATCTATAATTTATACTCAAATGAAACAATACGACTACATAAGATCCCAGCTTCGGTTTCATAATGATGGGTTTATACTCTGGGTTAATTTTGGCTCTTGCTCAATAATCTCATCAACAAAATCAGATATTCAATATAGTCTGTGTAATTGGATGTTATTGTGGTATTTTATCGCAATTTAGAACTTTCAACGAATCAAAATTGAATTCAAATGGCGGAATGACGCCACAAATTTTGTACCGGTCTTTCCACACGATACAGAGCATGTTCATTATACAGGATGGACTTTTCAAAACGAAACAGACGAGATAACGGGCGGAATAAATTTATTTCGAAAAAATGCTCGGACACGTCGATTTTTGTTTCGAGGGGGACAACTTTTAAGGTCAAATTCACAACTATATCGCTTCAACCCTTAGTGTTAGAACACCAACCCCTAAATTTTGAATAGGAAAGATAGGGTGAGTGATATCTCATTTGAAAGGTCCTCTTATCCTGAATTCAGGATATTGATTTTTTCTTCATTTGATTCATTGATTCTTGATATATTGACATTTGAAGTTGAAACAAACATGGTATTGTCGTTAAGCAAGCTGTATGAATCAATCGAATTTATTATTCATTCATTCTGTAGATTTGATGAAAATCCATAACTGCCATACACCAGACATGAAAATACAAAGTTAAAATTTTGACAATGAATAATTAGTCAAATAATTGATGAATTCACATAGCATGGTTAGAGGAATGAATGGTACTGTACGAAATTCATAATTGAATATCTCGAAAACGAATGCATTAAATGAGAAAAAAATCATTACGCTGAATTCATGATAAAAGAGCCTTTCAAATGAGGTATCACTCACCCTATCTTTCCAATTCAAAATTTAGGGGTTGGTGTTCTAACATTAAGGGTTGAAGCGATCTAGTTGTGAATTTGACCTTCAAAGTTGTCCCCCTCGAAACAAAAATCGACGTGTCCGAGCATTTTACCGAAATAAATTTATTCCGCCTATTATCTCGTCTGTTTCGTTTTAAAAAGCACATCCTGTATATACTTATTATATAAGTGAATCTCAGAGTTACTCTAAACTTCTAATATTTACAACAGCCTCAAAGCCCTCAACAACTTTTTTTTTATAGTTATCATGGATGGAAACACATTCATGAAGACCTTAACAAATTGGGGTTTGGAGGCATATGTTGGGAGATTTATTGGTATGTAGGAAGTAGTAGTGGTTCTTTTTTTTTACTAACAACAGCATTGTCAGTTCCTTTTATATATTTATATCCCGGTCATCTTTTCTGCTTTTACAATGGGTACAAAAAAGAAAATATGCAACTTTCAAAATCTAGACATGAACTATCTATACCTAATGGAACATAATATAAAACATATAGGTACTCAATGCTATTAATGAGCTGACGAGCTGTATTTATTGATCTTTGGAGTATTTACTTAGTTACTTTCGCGATTTTTAATGCGGTAGCCTTCACTGTGCGATAAAGCATGTTAGGTACGAGTTTCTCATGAACCTAATGCTCTTTTTAGATGAAGGCATAGATGACTCAAGTTTTATGTTGATTGATGACGAGACAATCAACAAAATTTTTGAGAAGGCTGGACCCAAACTGATTTTCAAAAAAAAATTCAACGAAAATAAGGAAAATTTCGGATATAATTCAGATAAGAGTCTACAAGAAATCAACTTTGTGGTAATTATTATGAATGAAATTTGTCTAAAGAAATTAGACAAGTTTAAAATTATTTTATTTCCAGAGAGTTGACGAGGGAACCGAGTCTCAAAAAGAGGCATTTTATTCAAACTCAATTTCCAATGTGCTTTCTCCAAGTTCTACATCTACATTATCTACAACAAACATTTTATCATTCGAACCAGATGAAGAACTTCTATCTATTCTAGGGGATTCTGATAATTGTAGTAGCAGTAGTACTCCCAAGAGAGGAAGATTTGAATCTAAGTGCTCCATATTCTCAAAAAGTGTATGCATTATTTGTATTATTGGTACTTGTATGATATCTGATTAATTATTATTCTAGTCACTGGAGGAACTCTTGAGAACAAGCACAGATGGAAAGCTTGTTCTTCTCTACCGACGTAAATTATGTAATGATTTGAGGCAGAAACTCTGCAAAATCATTATCAATGATTTATTTTCTTCAAGCAATAGTTCCGAGTGAGTCTTTTACCTCATCTAAAAGAATGCATGCTAGTTTATTATGTTTTTTCATAACATTGAATTTTTTAAGGATAAAGAGAAGTATATTTGAGAGAGCTGCTGAAGAGATTGTAGCCCTCTTTCCAAATGAGGAGAAAAGAACATATTACATTCCATATTCCTCATCTGGTAAAACAGGCGTTCGCCAAGCAGCAAGAGGAAAATTATGGTCCAAATATATAAACGTAAAAGCAGCTCTAAGGTTGGCAAATAAAAGTTTAATTGTGGAGGAATTACCAAGCTCCCCTTGCGAACCATCTGTAGACACAGACCCTGAAATCAGTACAGCACTATCATTTTTGAGAGCAGGCATAGAGCCTAAAGTAAAAGTGATCAGTGCTTGGGAAAGTACTGTTAAAGTCAGAGTAAAACAGTACTCTGACCCTCGATCAGATAATCAGATAATTTCCTTGCCTATCGAGCCCATATGGATTGGAACTGGGGAGTTTGAATTTCCTATTCAATCATTTCAAAATGTGTTATCACAATTTGACCATAAGGGCGGATTGCACCGTAGGCAAAACTGTAGATTAAATCTTAAACCTCGATTAGTGTTTATTGATTATCATAGACACTAATCGAGGTTTAAGATTTAATCTACAGTTTTGTCTACGGTGCAATCGGCCCTAAGGTTCTATTCTCACTAAGCCGGGGCATAAGGAAACGTCCTACTTTTTTAAACGTCCTATTGGTCTAGACCCTAATTCAGTAAAAGGTGTATATACACGGTTAATGAAGTGCTATTTTTGTTTCAGCTGGAATCTGATTTCAATTACTTATATCCCGAAAAAATAGATAATATTATAAATAATATTATTATTATTCTTCATCATCGGTCTCCCGGTCTCAGCTCGAGCTGGTATTACTTCTATGAACCAGTGAAAAAACATTTCAGTTCCTCCCACTAGTTCAGGAATTTCCGCACGATGTGACAGGTTTGCAAAGCTACAGCCTGCTGTGCATATCCCGCGATCCTCTGGGATATCTCGATCTTTTGAAGATTTTTCTTGAATGACTTGGACATGACTCCCTCAGCCGAAATCACCAGTGGTATAATAGTGACTTTCGACAATTGCCACATATTCTTCAGCTCAATTGCCAAGTTCTCGTACTTCGTTATTTTTTCCGACTCCGTTCTTCCGATGTTATGAGTCAATGGTACTGCCACATCAATTATCACCCCATACTTCTGATCCTTCTCAATGAACACAAGGTCCGGTCTATTGTAGTCCACTGATCTATCTGTTGTTATGGGTCTGTCCCAATAGAGAACCGCTGCGTCCGTTTCCAACACTGCTGCAGGTTGATACTTATAATATGGCGGACAAGTATCCAAAAAACCATGTCTAAGAGCTAACTGCTGGTGGACAATTTTTGCCACTTGGTTGTGTCGGCCCAGATATGCGTTGTCGGCAAGAACTCGACAACCTGCGATTATATGTTCAATAGACTCGCCAACTGCGCCGCACTTCCTGCATTTGTCCTCAACGTTCAGCTTCAAACAGTGCTTCTCATAGTTGCGAGTTCTTATAACTCGGTCTTGGATAGCCGTCAGGAATCCCTCAGTTTCAGGATACAATTGTCCCGCATTCAACCATGACAAAGAAGCTAATTTATCGACATTTTCCCCCTCAAGGTGTTTGGGAAATCTTCCGTGCAGAGCTTGTTCCCGCCATATACTTATATCTTCGCTTCTCGTGGTGATATCGAATGTCATTTCTCTGTGTTGTAGGTTCAGAGGTGTGTATCCTTTATCCTCTGTTGTCACCAATTTCATCAGGCTATCTTCAGACTCGAGCAGTCGCTGCCTCAAGTTTTTCTCCTGGGTTCTGCAGAGTTTATAGATGTTCAACAGACCTCGTCCACCATCTCTCCTGGGTAGATAAAGCCTTTTCACCGATGCGTTGGTGTGCAAACATCGGAACTTTGTCATTAGGCGGCGGGTGAGTCGGTCCAACTCATTCAGATCAGCGTCTGACCACTTCAAGACTCCGAAAGTGTAGGTCAGAGCAGGCGTAGCCCAGGAGTTCAAGGCATCGATCTGGTTTCTAGCAGACAGCTTGGTGTTGAGCACTTTGGTTACCCTGTTCTTATATTTCGCAGTGAACTCAGCTTTCAAACGGGTGTGGTCAATCCGTTGATTTTGAGGAATGCCCAGATACTTGTAGGTCTCTTCTGGCAACATACTGTGGATGTCCTGAAATTGTTCCTGAGTGTTCTCCATTTTACCCTTCCTGATGTTGACTATAGCGCATTTGTCGAGACCGAAAGACATGTCAATGTCTTTGCTGAAGGAGCGCACTATATCTATCAGCGAGTGAAGTTGATTTTGGTTCTCGCCGAATAGTTTCAGATCATCCATATACAATAAATGGGTGAGTTTTCGCGGATTCCTCATTGCTGGTCTGTACCCCATGTTGGAGTTTCTCAAAAGAGTAGATAGAGGATTCAGTGCTATACAAAACCACATCGGCGACAGGGCATCTCCCTGAAATATCCCCCTCGATATTTTTACGGTTCCAGCATTGATGTTGTTTATAAGAATATTCGTTTTCCATGTACTCATTAGATGTTGGAGCACGCCTCTTATTTTCGGGCAGATCTTATAAATCTCCAGTACTTTCACAAGCCAATCGTGGGGCACCGTATCGAAGGCCTTCTGATAGTCGATATAACATAGACTTAAATTCCTTCTTCTCGCTTGGGCTTGCTTTAACACTACAGCGTCTATGGTGAGTTGATGTTTGCATCCTGCCGATCCTCTTGAGCAGCCTTTCTGTTCTTCTTCCAGAATGTTGTTGGCTTCACAGTGACGATAAATCGCATTATTCACAAGGGTTGTGAACAGCTTGTACACCACCGACAAACACGTTATGGGTCGGTAGTTTTCTGGCTTGCTGCGATCTCCTCTTTTGTGAAGCATATAAGTATTGCCTTGAGTAAGGAAAGTAGGTATCTTGAAGGGGTCTTCCAGTGCCTCCGAAAAACATCTAGCCAGACTTGGGAAACATGCTGGAAATTTAACCCAGAAGTTGTGAAGTCGGTCGGGTCCTGGCGCCTTCCAGTTACTAGTGTTTTTGACAATGTTGGAAATTTCTTCGACTGTGAAAAGATCTGTCTTCATCTCAACGATTTCTGAGGCCTGATGTTCAATGTCCGTAAACCAGCTAGTATTCCTCTGAAGTTGACCACTCTCCGACCATAGAGAACTCCAATATTGCCGAAATTCGTCATTGTTGATGTCAGCATGCTGATTGGAGGAGATTTCGGATGGCTTTTCAAGACTTCTGAAGAACTTCCTTCTGTCTCTCAAATATTCAGCGTTTTGTTGTTTTCGCTTTGTTAGCTCATTGTATCTTCGCAGGCGAGCACCTTTCGCTTTAGCTTGCTGTCTCAAGCGATCTTTCAGATCAACTATCAACTCTTTATGTCGTGGGGATTCCAGGTCCAGCCCTGCGGATGTGGCTATTTTTCGCACTTTGTTCAATACTTTACGCGATTTATTATCCTTCAGGAACTCATCCAAGACATCAACTTTTCCTCGAAGTTTATCGACGTCCTGCATTAATCTTCTTTTCCAGGCAGGAGTTTGATTTTTAACTTTCCGTTCACTGGTTCTGGGGATGTAGATCTTTTGCCCATTTTGTCCGATTACTGTGATGGCAGCACAGTACAGAGATAAGTGGACTTGTTCCAACGTCCATTGAGTGCTCAGGTGTTCTGCCAATATTTCGTTGAGCCACTCGATGTTATTTTTGGCCGTAGAGTTGAAGTTCAATTTTGGTAGGATGGGTCGGTTGAGCGGATCAGTAGATTCGTATTGCGCCAGGTTACTATAGAAGGTGTCATACAGTTGGCGATATTGTGGGGAGTCTTGGTGAGCAATTCGTGTGACAGACAGGTCCCTGGCCGTATCTGCTGGTCTCTCCAGCGGCTCCGTGGGTTCTTCATTCTGACTTCCGACAATCTGTTCTTGATTGATTGTGTAGCCCATTTCTCTCTTGATCTCATCTAGTTCCTGTCTTGTCAAGTAGCCTTTTCGTATAATAACATTTTTACGATCCGCAATGTTCCCTTCCGTTAGCTGGAGTTCTGGATGTCTCTTGGTGAATTCAGTATAGAGGGAGTATCTCCATCCAGGAAGTGGTTTGTCATCGCAATCGTTCACGTAGTAAAAAGCTCGCATTACTTCAATATTCATTTCGCGGCTCCACTTAATACGTGCGTTGCGAGCTCCCCTGCGGGCAGTCCTCCTCACGGTGGTCGAGCCAGCAGGTGGAGTGGCATTTCGATCTTCTGCCATGATATCGGTTTCCACTTCTCGTTGCTGTTGTGGTGCTGTATTTTGTTGAATGACAGGAGCCCGCTTCCTCAGCACCCTGCCACCGACGGATCGCATGCTGTCATGTCCAGCGCCGGCTCCGGACATGCCCTGGCGCTCCCCAGGCAGCGACTCTCTTCCGAGGCTTACTTCATTCACCATTTTCATGGGTTTGCCACCATTTACCCTTGGTGGCCCAGGTAACTCGGGCCGTGGGGACGTCAACCCCCATGTAGCATGGCATAAACCACACCACACCCGTGCGGGTGTTATTATTATTATTATTATTCCTCATCGGTCTCCCGTTCTCAGCCCGAGCTGGTTATTCTTCTATGAACCAGTGAAAAAACAATTCAGTTCCTCCCACCAGTTCATAAATTTCCGCACGATGTAACAGGTTTGCAAATCCACAGCCTGCTGTGCACATCCCGCGATATTCCGGGATAATTCGATCCCTTGAAGATTTCTCTTCTCCATCCAGGAAGTGGTTTGTCCTCGCAATTGTTCACGTAATGAAAAGCTCGCATCACTTCAATATTCATTTCGCGGCTACACTGGATACGTGCGTTGCGAGCTCCCCTGCGGGCAGTCCTCCTCACGGTGGTCGAGCCAGCAGGTGGAGTGGCATCTCGATCTCCTGCCATGATATCGGTTTCCACCTCTCGTTCATGGATTTGCCACCATTTGCCCTTGGTGGCCCAGGTAACTCGGGCCGTGGGGACGTCACCCCCCATGTGGCGTGGCAGAAACCAAACCACACCCGTGCGGTTTTATTATTATTATTATTATTATTATTATATATTCAAATTGGGACAAAATAACTACTGCTATATTAGAAGAGGTAAAGGAGAGAAAAATAGAATTGATTCCTTCAAAAGGTGAGATGATCCTTCTATGTGAATGAACATCACTCACTGTTTCATTGTTTCAGACAAAAGTACACAGGCATTTCTGACACTTCCCTTTTTATTCTCCCCAGTAACTTTGAGAAAAAGCACTAAGGATCTCACAAAAAACTGGAGACCCACTAGAGTTGAAGTCCAAAACAGTTTTTTCTTTCAAGTCAAAGTAAGTATTCATTCTATGTCGACTTGTTAGCAAAAATAAGTAAACAGAAATATATCATGTTTTGCTATTCCATATTTTCGCCCCAAAACCTTTTTAACTTCCATATTTTTTTCAGACTATTGATGAAATTGATGATATTCGTGAAAGAAGAAAGTTAATCTTGGAAAGATTTGGTTTACCATTGCAACCATTCGCTACATATTTAGAAGAAGAAAATATGTATGTAATTTCAATCAATGGAAATCATTTCAAGTTGGAATCTTGTGTAAGAGCAATTGAACTTCTCTTCAAAGCCATCCATGCCCTGAACTTGGAATATGCTGCTGAGTCCAAGCACATATGGCAATTCATAGAAGAAATGCTATTTCTAATGCCAGTTATAGGTAGGAATAGCAGTACTTCTGCTGTAATTGGAGACATAAAATTCCACCTTAATAAGTAAGTTGATGTTTATGATTAATCAGAAAAAATGCCTTGCTGCTCATTCTGTTCAAACAGTTATTATGATATAAAATCGCTTGTGTCCCACTTCAAACATTTCCACAATTTATGTAATTTATCCAGATTCAAATGCTCAGAGCAAGGATGCTGTAGAGTTTTCACAAATTTAAATTCATTCAAAAAACATTTAAGAACCCACATCTTCAGTACTGAAAATAATATCCCGAGCAGCCCAAGCTCTACTCTGTTGCCCATAATAGAAGAAAATGAGACGCCTTTTTTTGCAACAGTTAATTTTCATCATAAATACCCTGAAACTAAAACTAGTGACATTGGTAGACTTCAATTATGTGAAAACAGTGTTACTGTTGCATATGAAAAGTTTGATGAATTCCAAAAAGTTCTCAAAACTAATACTGGTGATTTGGTTTCAAAATTTTATTCAGATTCATCATTGAATAGAAAAAATGTACAAACCATTGTTGATTCCTTTAATGTCTTGCTGAAAAAACCAATAGAAATATTTGAAAGTGAAATTGCTGCTATAGTACATGACAAAATAGATGAAGAACAATCAGTTCTCCTATCTAAATATTTTTCAGAATTCAGGGGAATATTCACAGATTTACGTACAGATTATATGAGAAGTAAATACTTAGCTAAATCTTCTTTAATAAGTCCAATAGAATTCGTTGTTGGGCATCGTCTTGATACCATTAAAAAGGGTGAGGGTTATTCAAAATCTTACACTGCACAGTTCATACCAATGGGAAAAGTTTTGCAAAAGTTTTTAGAATTGCCATCAGTTTTAATAGAAATTGAAAGGTACACCAATGAAATTAAAAAAGAAAAAAAGAATCATAATATCATACAAACAGATTTCTGGAAAAATAAAATATCAAGTAGCTTGAAAGGAGTCGACATGGTATTACCCCTTTTTATATATTTTGATGAATATGAGAGTGGCAACCCCTTAGGATCACACTCAGGAATCCATAAAATTGGTGCCGTTCAGATCCCATCTTGAAAATATATTTCTGGGTCAACTTTTTCATAGCTCTGACTTGAAGGAATTTGGAAATAGAATTATTTTTTCGAAACTTATTGATGAACTCATCGATTTACAAAATAATGGTATTATCTTAAAAAACGTAGAAAATAAAAAAATTCGTTTTTGTCTAGCACTTTGTTTGGGGGACAATTTGGGATTGAATACATTACTAGGTTTCACTGAAAGCTTTCGAGCTAATTTTTTTTTGTAGGTTTTGCAAAAGTAATAGAAGTGAGACTGAGGTAGATATGTATCAAAAAATCAATTTATTACGGGATAAAAAAATTATAGTTCAGATTTGAAAAAAAAAATCTTTCAATCACTGGAATAAAAGAAGAGTGTGTCTTCAATAGAATCCCTGGGTTTCATGTCACTGAAAATTGGGCAGTTGATATAGCTCATGATATATTCGAAGGAGTTGCTCTTTTTGATATTTCAGAGCTTTTTTATCATTTTGTTTTCAAAGAAAAATTTTTAACTCCAGATGATCTTAATAACGCTTTGAAATATTTTGCTTTTGGAAGGCAAAATATAAATAAACCGCCTTTAGTCAGTATCGATAATCTGAAAAAAAAAAATTTAATATGTCATGTGCTGAAACAAAAAGTCTTGTATTATATTTTGGATTGATGTTTGGAAAGTTTGTTCCTGAGGGAAACAGATATTGGAAGGTGTATATATTGTTAAGGCAAATTTTAGATATTGTGTTATCTGAATCTGTCTCACTCGAACAAGCTGAATTATTGACACATTATATTGCAGAACATCATTCAGCATACAAAATGCTATTTCAACTTCCTTTGAAACCAAAACACCATCATTTAGTACATTATCCATATTTAATGCAAAAAGTTGGGCCTCTCAGAGATTTATCTACTTTACGATATGAATCGAAACATCGAGAATTGAAAAAGTCGGCAAATGTTATAGCATCAAGAGTAAATATTACAAAATCCTTAGCAAAAAAAAATCAGCTAAAATTAAGTAGTCGGTTTAGGACTTCATCCGGTTTCACTTCTGTTTTGAGTACTATTCCCAATTTTCATGATATCCTTTTACAAAGTGATTATTTTGACTTAGATTCATTCAATGAAGCATATTTTTGTAAAAAAGTTATAATGAATAGCATGACCTACAAAATTGGTGATGTTATCATGATAAATAAACTAAGTCTTCCAACGTTTGGAAGTATTTTACATTTGTTGGTGAATAAAAATAATGATATTTGTTTCATATACAAAAAAATTATTTCCTCTTCCTTAAAAAAACACTTTTATGCATATGAAGTCCAGTTCACTAATGAAATTGGAGCCATTTTAAATATCGATATTGAATTCAAATTCACATGTAGGGTTGAATAAACTAGGTCATAAGACATACATAACATTTTTTTAAAACTTGCTTGTTCATATCATTTCAGGACACATTTGAATGAAGGTACACAGAAACAATTATGGCATTAACAGTAAACAGGTAGTGAATCGATATTATACCTTCAGACCCCAAAGATACATTTCTGTAGAAATGTAAAAATTTTCTTTGTATATTATGTTTCCATACGAACATTACTTGCAATAAGGCATTTTTTCTGCTATAATTTATCTGAAGTTGATTGGTGGCTTCACTATTGTTTCATGTACAAGATGTTCCTTATTTTCAAATTGCCTAGAGTTGTTAAGTTGTATTAATAATTTTTTATATACAAGATATTTGATTATTATCTAATATCATAGAAGAGTTATTGTTAGGTACATTTGTTGTTATATTGATTGGTGATATCTCTGAACTACAATACCAAAGATTTGATGTCATAGATTTAAGTTGAAAAATGTATTATATATTTCACTATATATTATTGTTTATTCAATATTCCACTTTATATTATTGTTTATTCAATGTTTTGCTTGTTTTTATATTTCACTCTCATGTTTCAGTGTAATCATCTTATTATATTACACAGATTTGCCTTTTTTATAAAAGAGTTATGTTTCAGAATCTATTTTTCGTTATATTTTTGTTCATAATTCAATGAAATAAATGGATTCAAGGATATAAGTTATTTTATTTTATCAGATTTCTTCCTAAAAATTATTAAATAGCGCATCCCCCGTAAATGAACAGTTCAGAAGTCACAGGTTAACAGTTACCTACCATTAATAAACGAAATAATTTTGGCAAATAAACTACTTTATTCAAAATTATTAAACTGCAAATCTGCAGTTATTAAACTTATCACTAGCCATTATTAATCAATAAGCCTGTCACCACTAATTATTGTTCCTGTTATTATTCAGCAGATGGCCTCAACGTGATTAAATTACAAATCTGCTGTTATCAATCTGTTTAGTTACCATTAATAAATATTACTACCATTGTGTTAGAAGTTAGTTCTATTGCTATTATTAAACTATTTAATTATACCAGGTGAACATTGCAGGTAAAAAGTTTTATTTGTAGTTATTATACTTTTCACTTGTCCCATATCGTATTAAATTTTTTTATTGCAGTTATTGATTTCTTAATTATGGTTAATGAACATTTTTCTCAGTGTAGATCTAGTCGTGCATATTCTCCGACGGACAAGCCGACGGTCCCTCTTCAGCACCAGTGCCACAGGATTATTCCACCATCAATCCTTGTGATTAATTTCTGTAAATTTCACTATTTATATGTTATATGGCGAATAATTTTTAATTAATTGCTAATAATCTTGGAATTTTTCTACAGCTTCAGCCATCGACATCGTCACCGACTACCCTCAGTTTGACCCGCCACTGACCTCCACCCAGGATCCAGAGCAGCCCGTGTACCTATCCCTACGTAGCAGAGGTTCGAATGTGATATAATAAATTTATTTTTATATCGCTAATTAATATCGAAATATTTCAGCCATTCGCAGAACAGTATTCGCTAGAAAAACGAGGACGAAGCCGTTGCAACACCAGTGAAATTTTGCCCAGGTAAATAATAATAATTATATTACGCACTTAAATTAATATAATATACTCGTCCTTTGATTCTTATAGTTTGAGAAATTCAAAATAAATTAACGCCCTCTATTAAAGTTAGTTCCTTTTCTAACATGTAGGTGGCACTTTGATATGTCGAACAATGTTGTCAACGATAATCATTAGAAAGTGTTAATAATTCAAATGTTTATTGTTTCAATCAATATATTTATTTGCAATATAGATTATTCATTGAACAAAGAAAGTCATGCTAATAATAAAAATTTAAGTTGTTTGTCAAATAAACGAAATGTAACATTATCTACCAGCCGTAGGTTTTTTTTTGCATATTTTCGCATAGTCCCAACATCACATTTAATTCCGCCAATTCTAACGGTAACTTTTTGCATATGCTCTCCTGTTTCATTCTGCTTCATTCATCATTTGTCTTTCGCTTTGAGGGTGCTACTTGATTTGTTACTCACAATTCTTAATTTGAATGGTTCTTCCTCTTCAAACTGTAATACAGAATCATTACCTTCCAAAGAGCCTTCGAACAATATGATGGCAAATATTCAACGTTTTGCTTCTTCCTCTTCAATACAGAATCATTATCTTCCAAGGAGCAGCTGACTTCGACCAATATGATGACTTCTGCTATAAATTTGCATAACGCGACCAACTGCACGTTTACAATAAATATAACTAATAACTGAATATTTCTAATGAATATATTGATAATAATGGGAAGAAACAGAATGTACATAGATTCCTTATCAAAATTCATTTTTATGTGCTGTTAGTCTAGTTTTCTTTTCAATTAATAAAGAATTTATGAATATTATTACAGTTTAAATTTATTTCATAGGCTTGTAGTCTCTATGGACCGAAGGTCAACGATGAGAGTACAATGGTAACGACTTGTCAGAGACTTTTGTCATTCATGTGTATTTAGAATGATCAATTCACATTTGATCTGTGTGTTGAAATCGATCTCGTATAAGCGCTTGTAGAAAAAATATTGTTCCTAACTCGTGCGGAAAGTGTTTTTCCCGCACTCAACTGCTTACCCGAACTCCGCTTCGCGTCGTTCGGGTAACGGCAGTTTCGTGCGGGAAAATATCACTTTCCGCACTTGTTAGGAAAATAACTATATTCCACAGAGTTTTAGAATGTCAAACGAACGTAGTGCGATTTTAGAACTTTTTCGTCGAGGTAAGCGTCAATGCGAAATTGTTCGTTTGCTCAATGTGCCTCGACAAACCTTGTCCTATGCAATTCGTCGTTTCAAGGAGCTTGGCCATGATGGGAAAGTGGTAGAAAAGTGGTAGAAAACGTCATTTCAGCAGGAGCTCTTCACGCAGAAAAAAATATGAAGAGTTATAAATTTTTTTCAAGGTGGAAATTCATAAAATTCTTTCTCCTTCAAATACTAGATGGCCCTCTGTTAAAGCTTGTGTTGACCGAGTACTGGAACAGTATGAGGCTCTGTTAGCCTATTTCAGGCAGAATGTTTTCGAAGATCCATCGCATATCACTGAAGGGATTTTGGAAACAATGCGTAATCCGTTCACGAAAGTGTACTAGAATTATTGTCTCCAGTTTTAGGCTTGATGACCGAGATCAACATGGTTTTTCAATCTGAAAAACCACTGCTCCATAAACTCAAGCCTGAAACTGAGAAACTATTAACAACATTAGCGTCATACTCTATAAAAATGCCTATAGTGAAACAGTATAGGAACGACATTTCTAAATTAGATCATGAGAATCCTGAATACTTCGTACCTTTAGATAAGATATGTAGGTGTTGCTGCAACAGCATCCTTGCAGGATATGAATGATTTTCAGGCGATGCCAAACACAACAAAGGAAGTAAAAGGGACAAACTTTTGGAATTCTTCAAGAAACATCCAACATCTCCAATATAAAACAGAGGCAGACGCCTAGATCCATTTTGAGCCAAATCAATGTAACATGAGTTTCTCACCTAACTCTGCACGTGAACAGTATCTTCATAAGGGTTGGAGGAAACAAACTGAAGAAATACAGAGGTTGCGTAAGAAACATAAAAACTCCAAGCTGTGCTGGATGATTTGAGCAGCAGCAGTCATATCGATAAATTTTTGAAAAGAATGACACCTGCAGCCGCAACTTTTTTCAAGGCGCAGCTGAGAGTTTCCGGCAAGAGGCCGAAAGGAAGAAGGTGGACCTTGGAAGAAAAACTATTAGCCCTCACAATATTTAAGAAATCCCCCTCGGGCTATAGATTTATTCGTAAATTGTTCCCGTTCCGTAATATTTCTACACGAGACCAGACTCAAGATGGCGAGCAGGGGACGATTTGTTAGTTCTTACCTACTGGTTCATCAATCATGAAAAGTAGGCTTTAAGACGCTCACAATGCGTCAAGATGAGGAAAATCAGTACTCCGAGTTAATAGGGATCGAGAATACGGTCTATTAGTGCTTACGTCACGTGAGTTGTCTATGGTCAGGGATCTGTATCCAAACAGAGGGAATTTAGTTCGGGATTAATGAAGAAGTTTCATTTATTTAATAGATAAGCATATTTAACGAAAAATTATTGAATAATCCGACCAAACGGGATTAATTCCAGTAAGTTCAAAGACTATTTCATAAAACTCCTACTGTTTAACTGTTTTATTTTTAGGCATGGCAGATAAACATGTTATATTATTTACTACCGTAGCGGATTTTTTCAAAGATAATATGAACCAGCTCCAAAGAGGTGAAAATTCATACCGGAGTGGAAACGTGGATAGTTTGATTTTCGACAACGATGTGAAGCCTGCTATATTGAAAGGCAGAGTGAGTGCTCTACAATGTGGAGGTGAAATCGAAATTTAATTGTATTATTGATAATCTATTAATAATTTTGTTTCCAGGTCGACATAGATACGGAGAATGACTGTATTTTAACGGCAAGGTGCACTTGTCCAAGGGGTTTGGCAGTTTGTCATCATATGGCTGCCTTATGCATTTATGCCCACCACAACCTAAGTGTTACCGATAAACTATGTAGTTGGGCTGCTCCAAGTACATCAGCTGTAGGAGATGTAGTCAAGATACCAAAACTTTTTACTAAATCTAGTAAGAAAGAGGTCATTCGAGAAGATTGCCCTGACGGAAATCGAGCAATGCTGTAGGTTTTACGTGGCTTTTGGAACAAAAAAATAGCAGAATAGAAATCAATAATCTTCTTCCATATATTGAAGATTTGATTTTTTCAAAAGAATATATGGAGGCCCCAGATAAAAAAAATCCATGTAAGATAAATGTCAGCTAACAGATGAGCAAATCAATGAAATTCGTCTGAAAACTGTTGGCCAATCCAAAAATGCAAACTGGCTGATAGCAAGGAAACATAGAATAACTGCAAGCAACTTCGGAGCAGTGTTAGCTGCAGTGAAAAGAAAAAGATTTCCCCCATCACTATTCAGAAGCCTAGTTGATGGATATGATTTGTCATCGGTTTTATCTGTGCAATGGGGAAGAGAACATGAAATTGCTGCAATTGATGATTTTGCTTTAGCATACAGTGAACACGAGGTTACACCAACAGGGTTTTGGCTTCAACCCAATGGACTTCTTGGGGCTTCTCCAGATGGCTTATATGGAGAATCAGCCATAATAAAAGTAAAGTGTTCATATAAATTCAGGAACTCCAGCTTAACTGAAGCCTTAAAAACTGATAGGACATATATCATTTTTAAAGATGAGGGGAATATAATTATAAACAAGAAGCACGAGTACTATGATCAAATTCAAGGTCAGCTCCATATAACAAATAGAGATATTTGCTGTCTAGTTATATGGACGCCAGATGAAACTGAAATAGTTCCAATTGAAAAGGATGAAACGTGGAAAATAAATTTGGATATTTTACTTTCTTTTTATATGGAACATTTTATACCATATATTTCCAAAATGAAATGAATTTTCAGCATTATGTGAATTAATAAACCTGTTTTCCCATTCTCTAGTATATCAAGTGTAGCTGATGTGGAAAATAAATATTATTTGATTTGATTTATAGTTATACAGAATAAATTATTTTTAATATATTCATTTCAAATTGCTCAATTGTTTTTAAAGTTGTAGATAGAACGATTCGACTGTTCATTGAGAGGTTTCCTGACCGACCCAGACCAACGAGAGATACCATTAACAGAACCATCACAAACTTGAGAAATGTCGGATCTTTCGTTAAGAAAACTATACACAGAGAAAAAAGTGTAGTAGAAGATGAGAACAACGAAATTACAGTTCTTGCATATTTTCGTGTGAATCCTCAAAACTCTCTCAAAGATGCCGAGATTGATCTGGGATTATCTCAATCGAGTGTTTGGAGAATATTAAAAAAACATAAAATGCACCCATATAAATTCAATAGGGACCAGCATTTGAAGGAAACTGATTTCGTCAGGAGAACAGAGTTTTGCGAAGCTATGATGATTCGATTTCAAGAGAATGAAAACTTTTTGGACTGTATAATTTGGACAGATGAATCTAAATTCACAAAGAATGGTTCTTTCAATAGGCATAACAGTCATTATTGGGATGAAGAGAACAACCACCACTTCAGACAATGGAACTTTCAAGAGACCTGGAGTTTCAATGTTTTTTGCGCCATCAAAAATAATGCAATTCTCGATGTTCACATTTATGATGGGACTTTAACTGGTAAGATAGAACACTACACATGTTTGCATTATTTAAAGAATGTTCTCCCTTAGGAGATAGATATATTCTGACATATTGACTCAAATAATTGAGCCGCTAGTACAGAACCATAATGACTTATGGTATCAACAAGATGGCGCGCCTCCACACAATTCACTCAATGTGTCAAATATCCTCTACAGGCTATTTGAAGATCGATGGTTGGCGAACAACGGTCCACATCTTTGGCCACCACGTTCTCCCCATTTAACTCCTTTAGACTATTATGTTTGGGGTAGGATAAAAAATATTGTGTACTCAACTCCCCTGACTGATAAAGAGGACTGCATAGAACGAGTCAGAAATGCGTTCAGGTTTGTTTAGATTTTTAGATTCATAGTTTTGAAACTCAATTTGGTTTTTAAACACTTTTGCAGATCTCTTCCTCCCGATGAAATAAGAAGAGCAACACACGAAGCATTCCTGAGACGTATAAATAAATGTCTAGAAATTAACGGTCAAAACTTAAATTAGAACCTTTGAAGATCAAAACTTCTCCTTTTCGTATAGCAGTCATTTTTGAATAGAATTGAAATACAAAAATATTACAATCAACTTATACAAATACAGTGAACTCAACTTCAAACATGTTTGAGTTTTTATTTTAGGTTATTTCAAAGAGAAGAGAACAATTTGGTTATACCATAGAACACGTGAGATTAGTGTTTGTGGTTTTCATGGCCTTCTCCACGAAGCTAGGACGAGTAATCTGAACAACAAGTAAAATGTCGAACCAAGGTTCTTGGTACTTGGTAGAAAGATATGTAGACTCTTAACTAAAAGTCGCGACCAAAAATTGTATATCAAATTATTTGCAAGCTCATTCCATACAAAGATTTCTTTGATACAATGACCATTCACTCCGTCCAATGTATAAATTAATAGGACATTTCATGGAACAATTTTCAAAATTCGACCAGGTTTTTTATGACGAGTTGAAGAGACAGATTTATATTGCTTTGTTATAAGATGTATAGGAGTTTAGGTATATATCTGTCTTTAGAAGTCATGGTAACCATTGGATACTCATGGATTTATAGCCGGCTTCGTTTCACTTTCCGATTTTTTTCTCATATCGGAATCAACAGTTTCCAAATTTTTGTTTACGTTTGAAATCTCGGATTCAGACATCTTCATGTTAGAGAATATGCGCACTTCACTACTTCAATATTTGTCATTTAGGTTAAAGATCGCATAGAAAATCATTTGATCTCAATAAAGCCATTTTTCCGCGTGACATTTTTAGGAGGAACACCGTGACGTCACCCACTAAATCGTTGGAAAATATTTACTATTTTTTTTAAATCATTGTGTTTTTTATTTTACGCTGTTGGGACAAGACGTTAATTGGATTTTGAAGCTTTTGATGATGTGAAATAAGAAATCTTTTTACAGGAAGTATGATGGTAACCCATTAATTTTCGGAAGAACGAATTATTTTAATACATTGTAAACATAGACAGGAGGGGTGTCATTTTATTAAAACTAAAATATCCACTTAAAAAAGTATATTACTATTTACATGCATATTTACAATTAGAACAATGAAATTTACAATAACATAATTGTAACCTAAAGCATTCGTTTACTTAAATTAGTGTATCCAATTCCAACACAACTCAACAAAATTTTCTCACCACCAGAATTCTCAACGATTTCTTCTGGATGGTAATTTTCCAATTTGAAGGTGACTCCAAAAAATTCCTTCAGGTTCCTCAGAAATCCTACAGTATAGTCTGTAAGCTCACTCATTACTATCTTCGACACATCCTGTGGTCCAAGAGCCATGAAGAGAATGGCAAGGGATTGGGATGTGGAGTCAACCATACCTCCCAGATAAATTTCCTTACAAAGCCTTAGGCCTGCCTCCTGACCTAAATCTTCTGGTAAAGAAGGTTCTTCTCCAAATGCCACAACATTTGAAACCTGCGAAAAAGAGAATTCCAAAGTTTTCTTATGAGTTTTACAAAACATTAGCTATAAAAAAACAAATAATATCAGGAATTGGACAATTTAATACTCCTTAGCGAATTTTTTTAAGCCAACGTTTTGGAACAAGGCTGTTCCTTTTTCAAGGCTAGAAATTAAATTGTCCAATTCCTGATATTATTTGTTTTATTTAAACTACGTAATGGACGAGGAAAACATTAATGATTAGCTATAATTACCCTTTCAACTGAATAAATAACCCCTTTGGTTGTTTCAGCAGTCAGGTGAACCCCAAAACCTGGACTATTCCCAGACTGTTTTCCTCTACGCTGATCTGATGTTATGAAAACATCCGGTATGAAATTCAGCATAACCCCCTTCGCTTTTTCGATAATTCTATTGGCCATAGCTGGGGATACCCTGAGAGCATATGCAGTACCTCTTACTCTTTTAACTAAACCATAATCAAGGAGCTGAATAGGTCTCAACTGTTGTCCTATTGGGCATTTAAAAATAATTTCTCCACCCCCTAATGGTCTCAAGCCTGTATAGAAAAATCGTATAATTTAAAATTCTTTCTATTGTATTCAAATTCCTTACCTCTCTTTTTGATTGTGATATCCAAATTTTCATGGTTGTAAATGAAATTCTTCATTGTGGTCAGCATTGACGCTTTAATCAAATCTACAGATGGGTCTAAATTATTATTAGTTACTCCACGTAGGGTAACATTTAGAGGTTGTTTGCAAAATAATGCAAGCATACAAAGTGCCTCTAAATAATATCCTGAAAAAAACTTGATTAACGTTCACTCTATAGTGGGTATAATGAAATACTACCTATTCCTCTTTGCAAAGAACAATCATGTTCAAAAGTTCCTCCAACTAAAAGTCCAGGTTGAAAATAAATGGACGTTCCCTCATCGTTAATTTCTATAACAGTTCCATTGGTCACTTTATCTAAAAGTCTCACGAAACTAACTTCAAATTCCTGTAAGCCCGGTTCATCGTCTAATGTTCTGATATCTGTTATTTTTACAGTCTTACTACTTAAAACTGACAAAACTAAGCGTTGTCGGAATAAATTAGAACCTTTGAAGATCAAAACTTCTCCTTTTCGTATAGCAGTCATTTTTGAATAGAATTGAAATACAAAAATATTACAATCAACTTATACAAATACAGTGAACTCAACTTCAAACATGTTTGAGTTTTTATTTTAGGTTATTTCAAAGAGAAGAGAACAATTTGGTTATACCATAGAACACATGAGATTAGTGTTTGTGGTTTTCATGGCCTTCTCCACGAAGCTAGGACGAGTAATCTGAACAACAAGTAAAATGTCGAACCAAGGTTCTTGGTACTTGGTAGAAAGATATGTAGACTCTTAACTAAAAGTCGCGACCAAAAATTGTATATTAAATTATTTGCAAGCTCATTCCATACAAAGATTTCTTTGATACAATGACCATTCACTCCGTCCAATGTATAAATTAATAGGACATTTCATGGAACAATTTTCAAAATTCGACCACGTTTTTTATGACGAGTTGAAGAGACAGATTTATATTGCTTTGTTATAAGATGTATAGGAGTTTAGGTATATATCTGTCTTTAGAAGTCTTCTCTAGTTATAACAGCGAGAGTTTGCCATGGTTCTCCTAATAGTAACTTGAAGTCGGTTTCAAGAAGGGGTGAAAAATCTACAGCATGGTTCAAATAATAGTTCCTGAAAATTTCATCTTTTTGGCGTGAAGGGAAAAGAAATAGCTGAAAATTCAAGACAAAAAACAGTTTTTTGTGAATAACTCGGAAAATATCCATTTTAGGGCAAGGGTGTGATGCACACATTCACTTTATTTTTCAACGTAGATTCAATATCTGCCATAAAAAATGGGGTTCTAATTTGAAAAAATTGATTTTTCACGATTTTGTCATCCCCAACTTTGAAAGCGATTTATTCACCCCCTGTATCATGAATCGCGATTTCGATTTTTAAAGTGGATACATCAATCACATCTTGAAAAATCCCAAAAATGAAAATTTTCCATCCAAAAACCTCGAAGTTATTCTTGTTTCAGCGGAGCTCTGTTTTCGATTTTTTTTTCGAATTTTCCCGCTCAGAGAGAATTTTCCAACCAAAACTGAAAAATGTTACATCAAAATAACTTGAAATTTTCTAAGGAATCTATTTCTGCAATAAAAAAATGGTGTTCTAATTTGAAAAACGGAAGTTGACGTCATTTCCGGAGAAACCGGAGGTGCTCATGCCTTGAAAATATTTTAGATTTCACCAGCATCGTGAAATACTTATAAGTGCTGAATTTCATGAAAATAAGTTCAGTAGTTTCCCGTATAAATATGGGTGAGGTTCCTCGTGAAAGACCCTGTATATCATGCAATGAACTACGCTCATGGATGAGGTGTTCTCCGTTCGATATCGGAGCGGAGAACTTCCGCGAGCTAATGACGAATCGCGGTAAAGCTTTTCTGAGATACGAAGATAGTAACAGAGCCTCTTGCAAAATTTTGCCTTCTGCTGAAGAAGCGCCAGAGTGCGGTCTCATCATAACAAGTGACGATCCGCAAAGAGGAGAAATGCTAATTGTGAAAATGGTTCAAGATTTTCCGAAAGCTAGAGTCATCGAATGCGCAGTTGGTAATTCTATAGTGCAGTGTCGCTTGCTGATTTTCGACGATGCAGGATCAGAGCCTGAATCATAATAGATCGTAACCTCATCTGAGGAGTGTACACTCAACAGTCTTCTGAGTGGGTTTTGTTTGAGACCTAGGATTAGTGAAGAGGTCCTACAGACTATTAAAAAGTCAGTGCGAGGTATGGCAAAGGGCGATGAAGTCTGCGCCATAATGTTCGATGAAATGTCGATTAAGAGGCATCTATCATATAATGAAAAGGAGGACATTATTGATGGGTTTCAAGATCATGGCACCCAAGGAAGATCACCCGAAGTCGCATCTTATGCCATTGTTTTTATGGTTACTGGGCTTCGGAAACATTGGAAACAACCCGTAGCACATTACTTCCGTGCCTCTGCAATTTCTTCAACCAGGTTGAGTCTTCTATTGATTGAAGTCATAGAAAAATTGCAGTCGATCAACCTAAAAGTGGTGGCATCTATATCAGATATAGGCACAAATAATGTAGCTTGCTACAAAAACCTGAGGAGAAATGAAGATGACAGTTTTTTTTTGAGGTCAATGGTGAAAAAGTTGCTATCATCTTTGACTATCCCCATCTCCTCAAATGCTTTCGCAATATGCTTCAGGCCCATAATCTGACTTGTTCCATCATGGCAGAATTGAATGAACAAAAGAATGTGTTAGGTAGGTTCCTCAATCATATTTATTTTATATTTTATTAAGGCCTGCCTTTGTAAATTTACAAAGGTTCTTTCTCATGTTTCTACGTCAGTGTACTTTGTTGTGTGCATTCTCTGCTTTTTATAGGTAATGTTTTATTCTTTTGTCTCTTGAAGGTACCGCTAAGTTTGGTGAATTTTTATGAGGTGGACAGCTCGAAAGTCCTTTGTCGAAGGGTACCAAAATTGACCAGGGCCCACATAGATCCTCAGTTTGCGCAAAAAATGAGAGTTTGTTACGATGCTCAAACTCTTAGCCATTCTTGTGGAGTTGGCATCCTTTCATACATGAGTGGAAGTAAGTGAAAAATCTGTTTTGTTTTATTCTAACAAAGGCCTCAGTAGCGTTGAAGATTATGATTATTTATTAAGAAACAAAAGGTGGTTTTCATTGCAACATGGCCTCGGGGTCTATTGTGTCCCCCGTCAAAGCCTTAGAGATATTATGCATAAAGCATATATGTACCACTTTCTTCCTTATTAAGAAATTCCTAAAAATTATTATTTCATCTTTTTTATGTTTCAGATCAAACAACAAGTGAAGCTTTAGCGACAGCTTCCATCTGTATGGAGCTTGATAATGTATTCGATTCGCTGAACGGAAGCACATGAAAATTTCATACAGATGTCAGTGTTTTTTATATACTTATTTTATAATCAATAACTTAAAATATCAGGAGTCGGATATAATAAACTTAAATTATTTAAATGTGCCAGATACGTAACACTAGGTATGACTTATTCTGTGTTGATATATTTAATTGCTCTCCTTTGAATAACGTGTTGTCTCTGAGTAACCAAGTGTTGAGGGAGTCCAAAGATTGTGACATATTGTAATGTTTTTTTAAAATGGGAGTTTATAATAGCAACCTTTAATTTTTGTATGTGTTGCTTTGGTTTAGTCTAATTAATTAGGCTCATTGTTAGTTGATTTGTAAGCTTTTCTGTTTCAACAGTTTTTCTCCTTTTTTTAGAGTATTATTGATTAATTATAGATTTTTGTTATTTTGCGATTATGTATGTAGTTGCAGAAGTAATGTTAGTCTTGTATATAATTCCTTATTTTCATTATAGGTGAGACTCAAATAAATTGTCATTTTTTAATATCTAATTGAGTTGATTTTTCTTTGTGTCAATATAAAAGTGATGACCCTTTTTTTACTGCCTTTTTATTTTTTGATTCATCAGTGATTCAAAGGATTTTTCCTCGAGATTACCACACCTAACCATAGCTATTTAATTACATTTCTTTTACCAATGGCAGGAACTATGTAAGACTTGGAACGGTCCCTATTTGTCGAAAAAAAACATATGGTTAACAATGGTTAGGTGTGGTAAACCTGAGGAAAAATCCCTTTGGTCTTTTCTCTTTTTTTGTAAATGAAGGAAATTGACTTTGTTTTTACATTAAAAGTACGATGACGCAGTCTGATGTCGTGGTAGTTTGCGGTCGTTGCCCTTTCAATGTGAAAACAATACTTTTAGTGTAGAGGTGTTTCTGCACGAGAGTCGGACGTCTTTTCGTTTGTTTTTCTATGAGTTCGCTCTGTGATTTGGCGTCGTGTGCGTTGTATTTTGAATATGGCGTCGCCCAAATCACAATTGTAAAAAGTTCCGTCGAAAAGTTGATTGAAGAAGTCGAGAAAATACCTGCGCTTTATAAAAAAAAACTTCAAATTCCACCAATCCATGGGTTTTCCAATGCTTTTCTATCCAATATTTCAAAGAATAGTGATTCCTTCCTATCAAGTCAGTTTCGGAGAGAGTTCCTATCAACGGCTTGTAACAGCCTGTGCTCAGTAAGGGTTGGTTCCAAAATGTTGGCTGTAATGGGGGACCAAATTGAGCCACTGTGGAATAAATTTGACAGCGCTTCAAGCTACTATAATAGAGGCATATACATATTCACACTAATCATACTCATTACATGATCCTTATTTTATAATTTCCTTGTTTCGAATACTTAAAATCTCTTCCTGAAAGAAAGGCTACCAATAGGAGAAGGAAGGTAGTAAAAAAAGAGAGAAAAAAATTACGACGGAGAGGTAAAAAACAAATATTATAGAATAAAATTGCAGACTGCAAAATTGGAAAGAAAAACACAATTAGAAGAATTTAGACTTGCATTGAAGAAACAGAAGCTGTTAGATTTAGAAATCAAAATAAAAGAAAAGGAATATGAAAATCTGTGTACTAAATAAATGATAACACTTTTTCAATGTTATTTGAAATACAATACTGAATACCCTTCTAATATCCCTCAAGTGACCTCAAAAATAATTCCTATTTTTTTTTGTTGAAGATAACCATGGATGTCAGATTGGATATAAGCATTTCTAGTAATTCTAGCAGTGGAGTTCAAAAATAGGTATAGGATGTCCAAGGAATATACAGGGTGTTTGGAGGGTGAGTAGCCATAAGTAAATGGTGGATAGGTGATGCTCTTGGCTACATGTTGCGCCTAATAAAACAACATTTTGCCCAAAGTTCGAGGTGTTATAATTTTTTTACCATTTTTCTAGAAATTTCCCATTTTTCTCATTAAAACCTTGAATTTTTTCAAATTTAATGCTCGAGGTGCCTATAAAATGATTTATTTCCTTAGTCTAGTCTTGTCTTATTCAGATCGAATCATAATTTCATATAAACGTTTTGAAAAAACCTTACAGCGTCGTATCAAACATCAAAATGAAAAAAAAAATAATGTTGTGTCCACTTTACAAAGTGAAATAAAAAAAAATTTACATGGTGTTGGGTTTCAAAATGGCTTTAAAAACTTCTCTAGTTAATACTCTTTGCAATGGTATGTAACATGTACCATTAATAATCAGATAACTCAACAAAAAACCGTTTTGTCTTCAAGGATGCCTTGAAAGGATGACGACAAAACTATTCCATTGAGCAGGCAAAATCTTTTCTCTCATTCTACCACAGCTAAAAAAAGCGTGCCCTCTCTATCATCGGCTAACATTACTCCTAAGGGCGTCGCCAGGGAGGGGGCAGCTGCCCCCCGTGCCCCCCCCCCCAATCAGAATAGAAAAAATGAACTGATTTTCGTATATTGTACTATTATTTCATAAGTTTTTAAGGGATTTTTGAGCTCTAGGGGGGGGACTGCCAGTTCCCCCCCCCAGCTCAAAAGCTGGGGGGTAATTACTACATTTGCAAGTCATTTCATAGGCCTGCAGTAAAGGTGCAGTAATGCAGTTTTGAGTTCACTCAACATTTCGGTGCTTCATCAACATATTATGTAGCATAATTTGAGCTGGGGTGGGAGGACACAGGGGCAGCTGCCCCCCCCTAGAGGTCAAAAATCCCTTAAAAACTTATGAAATAATAGCATAATATACGAAAATCAGTTCATTTTTTCTATTCTGATTGGGGGGTCACGGGGGGCTGCTGCCCCCTCCCTGGCGACGTCCTTGGGAGTATTGTTAGCCGATGATAGAGAGGGCACGCTAGTTGTAGCTGTGGTAGAATGAGAGAAAAGATTTTGCCTGCTCAATGGAATAGTTTTGTCGTCATCCTTTCAAGGCATCCTTGAAGACAAAACGGTTTTTTGTTGAGTTATCTAATTATTAATGGTACATGTTACATACCATTGCAAAGAGTATTAACTAGAGAAGTTTTTAAAGCCATTTTAAAACCCAACACCATGTAAATTTTTTTTTATTTCACTTTGTAAAGTGGACACAACATTATTTTCTTTTTCATTCTGATGTTGGATACGACGCTGTCAGGTTTTTTGGAGACGTTTGTATGAAATTATGATTCGATCTGAATAAGACAAGACTAGACTAAGGAAATAAATCATTTTATAGGCACCTCGAGCATTAAATTTGAAAAAAATTCAAGGTGTCAATGAGAAAAATGGGAAATTTCTAGAAAAATGGTAAAAAAATTATAACACCTTGAACTTTGGGCAAAATGATATTTCATTAGGCGCAACAAGTAGCCAAGAGCATCACCTATCCACCATTTACCTATGGCTACTCACCCTCCAAACACCCTGTATACTGGTACTTGTGCTTATTATGAAAGAGCACAAAATAAAACCATTCACATTGAGGAACGAATCAATCTTTGCCCTGGAGCAAGTGCAACAATCAGTTATTTTGCAACAGGAGCATTCCAAATAACTGTGGCTGACCATATGAGGGTCCATAAGTCTACAGCATGTAGAATAATAAAAAAAGTATCTGCAGTCATTGCCGAACTCCGACCCCAGTTCAACGCCTAAAACAGAGGAAGAACGCAATAGGATTAAATCGGAATTTTATTGTAGACTGTACACACATAAAAATACAGTCACCCGGTGGTCCACGAGCTGAGCTGTTTAGAAATAGAAAGGGATACTTTTCTTTGAATGTTCAGGCGATACAAATTTGAAAATATTGGATGTAATTTGTCGATAGCCAGGTTCCCGTGCATGATACGACCAATATAAATTATTCCCATATTCGAGCTTACTTTGAAAGTGGATTGCTTGGCAGTGGCTATTTATTGGGGAACAGTGCTTACCCTTGTCGCTCGACAACATTTGTAAGGCCATCAACGCCAGGTGAGTAGGCCTGTAGCCAGGGTTTTAAACACAAGCCTCTGTTTAAAACATATTTGTTTTAAAACAATTGTTTTTAATCAGTTTTTTATTGAAGGAATAAAACACTAGATAAGTAATCCTATAATAAGAAAAAAAACAAATAAAACATAAAATATTCTACACTCTTCACTAAAAATACCTAAAAATATCTTCTTGATGAAATGTGTCTGAACAAACTGCATTTGAGAAAAAATTATGAGTATTAACAAATGTTGGCCCAGTTGTCGAAATGTTGGCTTTTTTGTGTAAATCAATCTAATTAAGTCTTAATTTTGGGCCAATATTTATTAATACTCATAATTTTTTCTCAAATGAATCAGTTCGTTCATTAAGACAAAGTTTATCAAGAATATATTTCTAGGTATTTTTAGTAAAGCGTGAAGAATGTCTTGTGACAATTTTTTGCCATTTGTCCTTTGAAATTCAACTCAGCGGGAAATAAAATGCAAAGAAAAAATATATTCAATTCGATTGCACTTTATTGTTTCTCATCACATCTATTGTCACGTGATAAAGATATTTATTCTAATTTAATCAATTAGAATTGTTTTGGAAGAGTTTTCTGATTGAACCATATTTTTATTGAAAAAAATGCTATGAAGAAAAGAACTATGTCCTATTCTTCAATTACCGGAATAATATTCATTTGCGGCGAATTTGACAAGGGGATTACCCTGTAAACAATATACAAGTTCTATTCAGTGTTGCCAGATTTAAATATGTTACCCGATAGTATCATAGCAATGTTGCCAAAACTTTTGTTTTAAACATGTAATAAACGTTTTAAATCATGTTTTTTGAATGTTAAAAAAAACATGATTTAAATCAAATAAAACAGTTTCAAATAAAAAAAACACAATGTTTTGTTTTTTAAAAAAAAACATGTTTTTTGTCAACCCTGCCTGTAGCCGAGCACAGATAAAAACTAGAAATACTGCGGAGAGTTGATTTGGTGTCTTAAAAAGACTATTCTCTTGTTTGTCTATGGGCATCAGGGTAAAAATCGAGTCAACAATCAACATTATAATTGCTTGATGTGTTCTGCAAAATTTGCAATTAAGTCATAATGAAGGCATAGGAAAGTTCGAAGAACATATCATGAATGATTCAGTCATGAAATGAACTGCGAACATCACGAAAACACCCATAAAACTTTTTTTTTCATCACCTTCTATTTCAAGATTAAGTCCATTGTGGTGGGAGTTTTCTTTCGCCACTGTACTTGATGTAAAATCATCAATACGGCTGAGAGTTTTTATCCACTTCCTATCAAGGACCAAACTTGACATTACCGTAGAAACGATATACAGGGATCCCGAGTAAAACTAGCTATCCTCAATAATTACGAATTCAGAAAATTTGTGCGAAATCGAACTGAATGTCTAGAAGAAAAATTGGTTAATCTCGTGCAATACTGCGATCTCGGACTTGATCTATTCATTACTTTTTCTGGTTGTTTCGCAATAAATAAACCCAATATTTCACATTTTATCTTTTAAATTAATTTCCATTTTTTGTCATGCTTCATCTTGAATATTTTATTTATATTTATTCTTATTGTTATACTTAGATCGTTTCCGTTGTTATTAATGATGGTTGTGAAATTTTGATTCAAACGAATTCACAACTTGTGAAATAGGGCAATTTGAAAGAAAAATCGAAATTTGAAATTTTACAGTATATAAAATGGCACTCAAACATCAATAAATGAATGATTGTAACATAGTAGTGACCATGGACTAGCGTGAAAGCTAGTGGAAAAATGGAAAATATGTCAACGGCCACTACGATGTTACAGTCATTCATGAAGAATCCGTACTAACTTATCACATTTAAATCGATGAAAGTCTTTCAAAAGTTCTCTCTTTGGTAGCTGGGAGTTCTGTTCTGATCATCAATCAATCTGTTCGTGTTTCTATAATGGATGTCACTGTTAAGATGGCCGACTTGTTCATGTTGTTGGTTGAAAAATATTTTCTCGATTCTCGTCGTTTTGTTGTATCGAAGTTGTCCAGGACGCAATTCTTGATTACGTATCAATTTACTTTCAGCAGGTGATTTCTTAAATTTACACATGGTTCCAAACTGACTTTGTTGGATCTGGATCATCTCGATTGACCTCGAACACTTTCCAATTCCAATTTCTCATTCACAAAAATGGCTTAATTCTTCGACATTCTTCCAACATCCTTAGCTATTGGCAACTATCCATATAACAAATTCCAAAACTGTTGTCTTCCTCCTGAACTGGGGCTGGTATTCGTACAAACTCCTTGATCAATTGTTTATTTCCAGAACTCTCGAAAACATTTGAACTCACATTAATTGTTTTACGGATTCATGATGAAATTTCACTCAATTCAACTTATTGCCAAATAGGCAACATTCAGTATTATCAAATATAAATAAACATTTTAATATAAAATAAACAATGACACAGAAAGCTCATCTTTATTTATTTTTAAGCATTTTTATATTTTTCATCTTCTTTAAATCTTTTAATTTTCATATATTAACATTTATTTTTTGACAATCTTATATTTTTCATCTATTTCTTTTAATTTTGTATGTTTTTAATTTTCACAATCATTTATCTTTCACTCAACTGAATTGTAATTTTTTCGTTTTTTGAATGTCTTTTAAATTTTTTCATTCTTCATCTTCCATTCGATCATTTTTTTTTCACAATCGCTTTTCATCTTCTACATTCAATTTTTAATTTTTCAAATTTTTCACAATCATTTGTTTCACTGAACTAAATTGTAATTTTTTTTTTGAATAATTGACCATCATGAAATATTATACAGTAGTAAATATCGATGAATTACAATCTACCTTCAATAAATTAGGTATTATATTTGCAATCAACAATAATTTTGGATATAAGTAAAAATATAAAGAGTTTCTTTCAAAAATTCCTATTTCTGATAGTAATTCGAATTCATTGGTTTCAAACAATATTCTATCGAATAATTAATTCATTATCCCCTTACCTTCTGGTAAGAGGTGTTAAAGTCGTTTGAATACATTTTCAGGAGAAATTTATTTCAATTCAAAATGATTTTTTTTTATATTGTAATGTGAAGATAAACAATAAGAATACGGAATATAAATATGATGCGTTCCTTGAGGGAACGACAAAGAATAGAAATCTTGAGTCTATTTAGGTGAAGAGTGAATATATAAAATAAAATGCGAAACACCCATGTACAAAAATTACACAATATTGTGTGAAAAATGTGAATAATACAGTTCTGCACGAGACGAGGATTTAGTTATTTAAATCTTTCAGTCTGCACAATGTTATTGTAAAGATGATTTTCCAAATAATGAATTATTCAAGATGGTCAGCATTATTTGAGACCCCCCGTATATCTATGTACATCTGTGTACTAACAACCACCTGAAATTGAACACCGACAAAACGACGATCCTCTTCTTTACAAACACCAGATCCCGAATCGTCTGCCTAGAGAATATCATCCATTCAATCGAACTTATCCAAGTCAGCTCTAGCACTGAACTGCTTGGCGTTACGATAGACCACAACATGAACTGGAGTTTGCACTGTGATAACCTGATATCCAAGCTCAATTCAGTTATCTATACCCTCAAAGTCCTAAGGTACCAGTTTGATGAAGACACATTGAAGACCATATATTACGCCAATTTCCAGTCACTGTTGAGCTACGGTCTTATTTTCTGGGGCGATTCTTCACATACAAAAAACCGCCCTCCGAGCTATGTTTCGGATGTCTTACAGGGCATCTTGCAGAGGCAAGTTTAAAACAAACAACATCCTCACCCTACATGGTCTCTTCATTTATAGAACTCTCCTGTTTTTTTTCAAGAACTCTCATTACTATGAACAATATAAAAATGCGAATAATACCAGGAAGAAATATGAATACTTCTTCCCTCCTCATAAATTATCAATAACTGAACACAATCCATTGTATATTGCCATAAAACTTAATAACTTGCTTCCTAGATTTGTAAGAGATTTAAATGAACTGAGAACGTTCCGAAAAACTCTGTACTCTCTCATTCTTAATGCTGAGCCGTACACTATCTTGGAGTTTGCAGACTATTGTTCTTCTCTTAGTTAATTTTGTACCCTTAAGTTAAAATTTGACTTGTTTTCTTTTTATTGTCAATTGATTATAATTTGGAAAATAAATGCATATTATTATTATTCTTCTTCATCGGTCTCCCGTTCTCAGCTTGAGCTGGTGATTCTTCTAGGAACCAGTGAAAAAACATTTCAGTTCCTCCCACTAGTTCAGAAATTTCCGCACGATGTGATAGGTTTGCAAATCCACAGCCTGCTGTGCACATAGCGATCTTCTGGGATAATTCGATCCCTTGAAGATTTCTCTTCTCCATCCAGGTTTGTGGTTTGTCCCCGCAATTGTTCACGTAATGAATAGCTCGCATTCCTTCAATATTCATTTCGCGGCTAGACTGGATACGTGCGTTGCGAGCTCCCCTGCGGGCAGTCCTCCTCACGGTGGTCGAGCCAGCAGGTGGAGTGGCATCTCGATCTTCTGCCATGATGTCGGCTTCCACTTCTCGTTCATGGGTTTGCCACCATTTACCCTTGGTGGCCCAGGTAACTCGGGCCGTGGGGACGTCACCCCCCATGTGGCGTGGCAGAAACCAAACCACACCCGTGCGTTAAATTATTGCGTTATTATTATTATTATTTATGAAAGTTCAAATCATTGCCAAGTTGAAATTCAGGTCCGCCGTAAGCGGGCGTGCAAGGCGTGCCCGGCACAAGGGCGGCACGTCCAGGGGGGCGGCAAATCCAGTGAAATAGAATTTTTTTGGAGGGGACAAACAACGTGGTGAGCGGGGGTGAAAGAAAAAAAGGGGGGCGGTTGTCCAACTCCAACTGCTTTAAAATTTTGCCAACTGTCATAGAAACATAGAAATTTTGCCATATGCGATCGAAACTTTGCCAACTGCTTTGAAATTTCTCCAACTCCGTTCAACATTGGGGGCGGCAAGGTCTCCCCATCCCCCTTAGAGAGACTTTTTCTCTGAAGGATCGGGAGGACAGGCGGCCAACATCGATAATTTCCGTATATCCACGGAATTCAGTGAATTCACTGCAGTGTTTCTTTCAGGTATATTTCCGGGAGGGGCACTGCCGCCCCCCGAAGTTCCGCAGTTGCCGGTTTCAGTTGCATCTGGAGAAAGATCTTTTTCAAAATTAAAAATTATCAAGAATTATTTAAGATCCACTATGCTTCAACACAGATTAAGTAATTTAGCTATAATTTCAATTGAACACCAAATTTTGGATAGATTGGATATGACTAAGATTATAGAAGATTTCGCAAATATAAATATTTGAGTGTGTATCTATATGATTTTTCAATTTTATGAATAGAAATAACAATAATATAATATATCTATAATTCAATAGGTTTTTTATTTTTTTCCCACCATAATGAGGGAACCCTTTCTAGAGAAGACTCAGCATATTTAGCGCAGGGGAGTATTTACGGGGGGGTACTGGGGGTAATTAACCCCCCCAGGAAAGAGTTCCTCACACTAAATCTTCGAATGGAAACGATCTAAACCCCAGGATTAACTTATAACTCTGCTAAGTCGACACGAGGAAAATTTCGAATTCAACATTTCTTTCCTACGAAATCTTGAGTGAGCAGTTGAAAGTGAAAACGGTGTTGAAAAAATTAAAATGGAAGAGATTAAGAAGAGAACTTCAAACTTTAATGAAGGGGACGAGAAAGTGTTCATAGATCTTGTGAACAAATATTGGCATATAGTAGAGAACAAGAAAACTGATGCTGTTACGAACGAGCAAAAATTTAACGCGTGGAAGGAAATTAGTAGGGAATTTAATTCGATTTGTGGTGGCTGCAAATCGTGCCTAACCCTAAAGACCGAATTTAAAAATTTGAAAAAAATTACAACATCCAAAGTCGCTAGTGAGCGGAAAGGCATAAAGGAGGAGGCCCACCCTTACCCGAAACACCGTTGACGCCGGCCGAAAAACAGCTGAGGGAAATTATGGGTCGCACTATCACGGGGTTTCATCTCGATTCGGAGGGGATGAAAGTGCCTTCCATGATGACCAAAGACCAATAAGGACTGAATATAATGATGGTAAGCAAAGATGCATCACATAATTTTTTTTTATTTCATGGAGAATTCTATTGTAGTACAATATGTATTAATTTTTAGAACATACTATTCTTCCCGAAAAAGAAGATGAAGCCACGGAAGAGGGATATTACGTAGAAATAAGTATGTATCACTGTATCAAATTGAAATTTTTCTCAAACTTGAAGCGCCATTTTTTTTAGTCATAGTAGATTCCGATGAAACACCTGAAGTATGCGATGTATCTTAAGGAATGGACTCAGCACCTTCTCGTGGTAAGATGAAACTAATATTTTGTTTCTCTTTTGATGACACATACTATTAATTTTCCAGCTGGAGAAAATTTTCATGCGACTCCGGCAAAGCTACCGAGAAGTCAGGAATATCCAATAAATGAGATGCCAAGTAGATCTGGATTCTTCCATTTAACGTCCACTCTTGTGGTGAACTTATGTGTTCCTTTCCATTTCATGACACATACTATGAATTTTCCAGCTGAAAAAAATTGTTTATGACACCAGCGAGAGAACAAGAGTCTATCGTGAATGAGATGCAGAGAACATCTGGATTAATCCAGCAAACAACTTCTCATGGTAAAAAAAAACAATGTTTTGCTTCTCTTTTGATGACACTTATTGTGAATTTTCCAGCTGAAGAAAACGAAGCTTCTACCTCAAAAGACTGGAGTAATTATACGCCAGCAAAGCTCAGGGAGAGGAAAGCAAGGGAATTGACCCTTCCAAGGGAAAACGTAAGGGACAAAATCTCTGCATGGGCACTCTCTAAAGCCCAGTTGGTAGAGGCTCAAAAAGAAGCCTTCAAGGAGGAGCAAAAAGAAACTGCGGCACAGGCAAGAACTGCAAGATATGCAAATGCGAATTATGCAGGAAGAATGGGATTTGAAAAAGGCTCACATGATAGAAATACACCAAAAATCTCAATTCAACTAAAATTTTCAAGACAAATTGACTTGTTTATTGAACTTCTCATATTCATAACATCAACATGCTACATGAACAATTCTAAATTCTAGAAAAATCTTGTGGAATTATTTATGATATATTCTGATCGGACATTTGGCACCTGATCAATTGCGTCGAGAGGCAGCTACGAAGATGATGACCGAGAACTTTTATCGGGTTTTTCGGATTCTCTGAAGACAAAAATCCAACCTATGATGAAGTGGTGCTTCCTACGAGTACTAAAGTAAATGTTCCAGTTTTCAATTTGGGCAACAGTAAATCAGATTCATCATACAATATATCTGTGTATTGATATGTGGAAGTTCGTGGGAGTGGAATAAAATTTTTGGAAGAAAAGACGTTAATTCATTCCAGTTTGTGTGAGTTCTGCAGGATCAACAAGGCCCATGTATAAAAAATTCACGAAATTAACTTTAAGGGATTCAAGGAAAACTCTCTATGTTTTGTGTCAGAGGAAGTTTCTCATTTTTTTCTGGAGATGGAAAGTGTTTTTAGGAAATATTTTCCAATAATTTCTACACAAAATATCCATTTACAGGAATTTTATCTGAAAGAAATGTTAAATCTGAATTTGAATTTGCCAGACTGCCATAAATTGAAAAAAAATCGTCACAAGATTCAATTCTTTTCGATTGAAAATCAACACAGCAAAACAGTGGCTGGCAATTTATTATAATAAGCTTCAGATGAAACTTCAATATGTTTGCTATTATATCTTCAAATTCTGCTGTATAATGAATAACATGAATAAATCGTTTATTCTATCTCGATGCTTCATTCAGACTCTAAATTATCAATATAAATGAAAGATTTTTTCAATCTTGTTATCCTATAATGTTCTTAGGATGAAAATAAATAGAAATGCCATATAATATTTCAGCCTTTTTTGAGTTTTTCTTAGGATTTCCATTCAAATCCCGTTCAAACTTGTATTGGAATACAAAAGCATTGAAATTTTTTTCCGAAACATTTACACAATAAGTATGTAAAGCATGGTTTGAAATGGAAGGGAGATAACTTTCATAATGAAGCAATACTAAATCACGCATGTCAGTCGATTTGTATGATGTTTAGCATCAGTTCAAATCAATGAACAGAAAAAACAACTAAAGGAATCGTAGAAAACTTTGTTATTTTGCGAAGAGACACATATCTGAAATTCGTTTCGAAAGTGCGAATGAACCCAATCAATGCAAGTCATTCAAACAATATATTTTGAGCGAAATTTATTACCCATGCAAATCCATCAATTCTGGAATATGTTATCAGCAAGGATTGAAAAACAACGAAAGGAATCGTAGAAAACTTTGTTATTTTGCGAAGAGACACATATCTGAAATTCGTTTCGAAAGTGCGAATGAACCCAATCAATGCGAGTCATTAAAACAATATATTTTGAGCGAAATTTATTACCCATGCAAATCCATCAATTCTGGAATATGTTATCAGCAAGGATTGAAAAACAACGAAAGGAATCGTAGAAAACTTTGTTATTTTGCGAAGAGACATATCTGAAATTCGTTTCGAAAGTGCGAATGAACCCAATGCAAGTCATTCAAACAATATATTTTGAGCGAAAATTATTACCCATGCAAATCCATCAATTCTGGAATATGTTAACCCTTTAGCGCCTGCTGGTTTCATCGCAAAACCATTCATTCAGCTATATTTAGATAGCGTACCACTGGTTTTCTGTTGAAACCGCAGTATGTCACGTGATAAGATATGCATAACCTAAACGGTTTTTGTTTTTAGCGTTCGTAAATTGAACGTAGTTCGCGATAGGAACATTTCATTTGTAGGGATCTCCTCGTAGTGCGTATTGACAATTGAATTATTGTGTATTTAGTGTTTTATTCGCAATGGCAGGTATGTAAGATATCTAATTAGAATGCTCGTAGTTTATAATTGAATTTTTCATGTGATTTTGATGAATTTCACGTATTTTTCACTGAGAGGTTAGTTGTAGAAATGTTCGGTTTCATAACGAAACCAGTAGGATGAATCTTTTTTTCTAATTTCAGACGGAGGAAAGAAAACTTATTCGTGTCGTAATTTGGAAACGCTCGATTCTGATGAACTTTACCAATTGATTGATGATATACCGTCTGATAATGAATCCGAAACAGGTGATGTCAGTGACAATGAAGTAGAAAATGAGTTTCTGTTAGCTCATAACATCGAAGAGTTAGAGGAATTATTTGACATGATGAGTTTGCCGATTGAAATTAAAGAAAATACTATCGAAAATTGCGATGACGATGACTTCGATAGCGAAGATGATGTTTTTCTCTCAGTTATACTTCAAAGAGAATTAGCCAAAACCACCACATGGACAAAATCTGCAGAAAATTGCATTGAAAATATGAAAACTTTCATGGAAAATTTCGGACCGAGTATAGAGGCGAATGAAGAAACTCCAACAAATGTTTTTCTTGCCGTTTTTCCTGAAGACCTTATTGAATTGTTAGTTTTTCAAACTAATTTATATGCTCTTCAAAAATATGGAAAAGCATCCTGTTTCGTTCATACCAACAAAACAGAAATGAAAAAATTCCTGGCAATAAACATGTTGATGGGTATAAAAAAAATGCCAAGTTTTCGTGATTATTGGTCCTCAAATCTAGCCATAAGAGACCAATACATTTCCCAAGTTATTTCGAGAGATCGCTTCATTTGGCTGCTTGGACATTTGCATTTGAATGACAACGCTATAACACCCACCAGAAATTCACCGAATTATGATAAACTGTACAAACTGAGGCCAGTCATCGATAAACTTTCTGAAACGTTTGGGAACACATACAAACCATCCCAAAACCAGGCAATTGATGAATCAATGATAAAGTTCAAAGGACGGAGTTCTTTGAAGCAGTACATGCCACAGAAGCCGATCAAAAGGGGATACAAGGTTTGGGTACGTGCGGATGCTTCGGGATTTGCTTGTCAATTTCAAATCTATACTGGTAAAGTAGGTGACTCGACTGAAAAAGATCTAGGTGCACGAGTAGTTATTGATTTGACGCGACCATTAGTTGGAAAAGGGCACCACGTTTATTTCGATAACTATTTCAATTCCGTAGCCCTCCAAAAAAAATTGCAGAAAGATTTGATATACAGGGTGTCTCAAGTTCGAGTGCCTATTAGACGTTTCTAGAGAACGGGACATATTTGAAATCTGAAAATTGGGATTATGATATTGTTCGAAATTCTCTACAGACCCAAAATATTTTTAGAGACAGAGCTTTTCCGGTTATACTGGGAGTGAAAATAAATTTGCTCAAAAAATTTTTTTTTCAATCTTTTCGTTTCCGATATGATTGAGTATTCAATGCTGAATAAGTTTCTGTCAAAACCATTGTATTCATTCGAATGGTTTTCAAAATATCGACAAAAAACCTGAGAAAAAGTCAAATTTTCATAGTCACTATCATGTCCATTTTTCTTATTCCGAACATCCTTAGTGTAAACCGTTCTCACAACGTCAAAGTAGAAGAACGTGGAGAGGTCATGCATCTTTTGAATTTCATAAATATCATCACAGGGTGTTCCAAATTTTGTGTCGAAAACTGTGATCGAAAATTGGCCATAACTTCTGTTTTTCAAATTAGAACCCTATTTTTTCATAATTTCGTTGGATTCTGCGAAGAAAAGTAATGATAGCACTCTCAGATGCTCTTTCTCCTAAATTCAGTAATTCCCGAGTTATTTGAGCTTTTCTGCATTCATGTTGTACGTAGAATCAAATTCATCTGATCTTTCACTTGAGAATATTCTGTGACCAAAAAAGATACATTTTTCCATCAATAATTCACAAGTGACAGGTCTAATTTAAGGTTTTATCTGTACTTTTCGATTTTATTCAATGGTTCCATGAAAATATTCATCGAATATGTTGCATGAGAATATTCTGTGACCATAGAAGATAAATGATTCCATTGATAATTCACAAGTGGCAGGTCTAATTATAAGTTGTCACTATGGTTTCATAAAGATTTTCATCGAATCTGTTCAGATTCGATGAATTTGAATCTACGTACTACATGAATCTAGAAAAGCTCGAATAACTCGAGAATTACTGAATTTAGGAGCAAGAGCATCTGAGAGTGCTAGCATTATTTTTCTTCGCAGAATCCAACGCAATCATAAAAAAATAGGGTTCTAATTTGAAAAACAGAAGTTATTGCCAATTTTCGATCACAGTTTTCGACACAAAATTTGGAACACCCTGTGATGATATTTATGAAATTCAAAAGATGCATGACCTCTCCACGTTCTTCTACTTTGACGTTGTGAGAACGGTTCACACTCGGGATGTTCAGAATAAAAAAAATTGAGTATGATACTGGCTATGAATATGTTACTTTTTTTCAGGTTTTTTTCCGATATCCTGAAAACTATTTGAATGAATACAATGTTTTTAACAGAAATGTATTCAGCATTGAATACTCCATCATATCAGAAACGAAAAGATTGAAAAAAACTTTTTTTAGCAAATTTTCACTCCCTGTATAACCGGAAGTGCTCTGGCCTTGAAACTATTTTAGGTCGGTAGAAAATTTCGAACAATATCATAATCCCAATTTTCAGATTTCAAATATGTCCCGTTCTCTAGAAACGTCTAATAGGCACTCGAACTTGAGACACCCTGTATGCTTCTGGTACGGTGAGACGAGGTAGAAAAGATTTACCTAAAGACCTTAGTGATGACAAGACCATGAAACGAGGTGACTCAGATTGGCGAGTCAGTAAATGTGGGTTGACGTACCTGAAATGGATGGATCGAAAAGGTGTACATTTTCTAAGTAATTATAAAGATCCAACTATAGATTCATGTACGAATCGAAAAAATAAAGATGGTTCAATCCAGCAAATCAACTGCCCCCAATTGGTCATAGACTACAATAAGCATATGGGCTACGTAGATAAGCTTGATATGCTCAAATCAATTTATGAATTGAACCGAAAATCCAAAAAATGGTGGCACCGCATTTTTTGGTATCTCTTGGATATTTCATTAGTGAACTCGTACATAATAGTCAAAGAAAGATCTAATTCTGGTACTTTGAGTCTGAAAGAATTCAGAATTGCTGTTTGTGTTGGCTTGATTGGGGCTGATGGAAACTTTTCACATAAAGGAAGACCCTCTTTGATCAGCCACAATCCTTTCAAGATAACGGTTCCCCAAGAAATCCGGTACGATTCATGTGCCCACATGTCTGTTCATGCAACTTCAAGGAGATGTGCTAAATGTAGCACAACAGCCATACCGCACAGAACAAAGTGGATGTGCTCTAGGTGAATATTTCTAGCCGTCTATGAATTGATGAAAAAATTTATATTGTTCAATTTTTTCAGGTGCAACGTTGGTTTGTGCTATTCATTTTCTGCATCCAAAATTTTTTTGTACCTGGTAGCTTCTGGAATATGATGAGGTCTGTCAATTTGAATTGTACTCCAATTCGTCGAGATGAGTTCCTAGAGGTGTATAATTACATCAAATCAAATACTCACAAACACTGTTATTATTATGCATACCATATGAGGAGGGGCAAGGTTCTAGATCTAAACAAACACGAAAGGCATTCGGAGGAAGGATATCCCTTGTATCAACAATCCGATCGACATTCTAACCAATAGGTTAGTTATAAATTGTGCCATGTTCAATATCTGACTATATTATTTATTTATTTCATTCCAGGCTATACGAATATACTATCTTCGATGGCGTCAAGGGCAGGAGCAACAAGTACACGTGCAGGGCGTCGTCCAGCAGCTGAAACAAGCGTCGAACCACCATCTACTTCAACTGGGGCCTCGACGAGATCCAAGAAGTGTAAGTTGGATTAAGTTTATTCAAAGATAGGGTCTTTTATAACAATTTAATTTTTTTTATTTATTCTGTTTTATATTTATATATATATATATCCTATTTTACCAGGCAACCAGTATTTTATAACCGCCTCTCTTCCTGAGAATATCCCGGCCGAGCTGAATCCGCGCAGAGTATTCCGTAGGAGGTTGGAGGAAGAATTGAGGGATTATTTTGAACAACCTCCCGTCATAGAAACCTTCTGCATTGGTATGGAGCCTTACGATAAACCATTAGACGATGAAGAATATGTCCCAAATTACAGTGCCAGTGGAGAAATTTTATTAGACAGTATTCTATCTAATCACTCATCGCAAGGAGGTATAGCCAAATTTCATATTCATTCTTATACTCATTTTAATGTTAAAGTAGATTTTGACACTCTTAGAGAAATTTTGATAACAATGGACGATGCCGCATGGGGGACTGGTCTCGATATTCAATCTGTCAAAAATAAAAGCAGGGTCATTAAGTACATTACTAAACATGATACCAAACCGTACAGCAACATGTCTGCTTCCACGTTCGCGTTTCAGTACCAATTGTTCATGCGGGCATCTGATAATTATACCAGGGCTTTCAATCCAACCGATCCATTCGTCGTTCGTTATAATGCCGAAGCAAATTTTTTGACTAGTTATTTATCAGCATTTGCCCGTAAAATGGAATCTATCACTATACCATCATTGGAGCCGGTATCAATTACATATAACTGCCCGTGGACCATAGAGGTAACCGATTGGTTCAATAACCAGTTGCTCAATCATCAACATAAGGATCCTCAACTTTATCTATGGGGACCAAGTAATGTGGGCAAGTCTTGTTTCATCGAGAACATATTGGTGGGTAGTGATAGGACCCAACGCGTTTATTATCCGGAAAGATCTAAATGGGCTTTTTCTACTTTAGACATCACTTTTCATGAGCTCATTTTATTCGAAGAGGCCGATTTAAATGATATAAACCACGGAATTTTAAAGAGGCTTCTGGAAGGATCTCCTTTTTCCGCCGAAGTCAAGTACGGGAATCAAAAGGTGTTTTCTTGGACAAAGCCCGTTATATTTGTTTCGAACTATCCGCCCCAACCCAACATTTGCATCTTGATCAAGCTCTCCTCAATCGGTTAAAGGTAGTTCACGCTACCGAACCTTACTATATTAATTATTCACGCACGCACGTCCTGTTCGCAGCTTACGGATCATCCCAATCAATTTCTTCCGACGTCGCCTTCTCTCCGGATCAATCTATAAATAATTTGAATGACTCAAATAGTCAGGATGTAAATCAGTCGTTGTTATCCGTCGCGAATTCTACCTTTTCTACAAATAGTGCTGTACAATTGACAAGACTAAGGCCTAACATGCGGCATCAATAACTTGCAAACCTATGTAACTTGCAATATTCATAATTCTGTTGTGTATACGAGTAGATCGTGTATTTTTTCCTTAAGTCTATAACGTATATAACGTTTATATAAAATAATGTGATTCTACTTTTACTTGTACTTAAATGCAATATTTCTTATAATATTTTCATATGTATCAGCTGATTTTGTTGTATGTAATTAAGCAAATACATTAAAATAATTTTGAAACATATTCTTATCTTTCAATTAGCCTGTTTAACCCCTATCTACCTATAGGTACCTGGCCTCATTTTGCCGGCAATCTTTGGTTTAAACCTCCGCAAAATGTTCGTTCTAATCCGCTTGTACCTGATGCCGACAGTTGTCGTACCGCCTTTGTCCTCTTCAATTAACACTTGCAGTTACAATAGTTTGTTTATTATTATTACGGTAACTAGGTGTAATACGAAACAAGCCGCCTTCGATACCCTTTGTTCGTTGCGCTGAACCAGATTTTTGGGAAAACCAAGTGGAGATTTGCATGTTACGAGCTAGTCGTTTCGTATTTTGCAGAAAGGGACATAAAAATTCCTCTACCCCACCAGGATCTTTCTTTGCAACTCGTACCTATCTGGTTTTTCCAAATTTGCTCCCTCCGAAAAAAATATGGAGGGGTGCGGACATTTTGAATATAAGAGGTATCCCAGAAGGCACCCTTTCATTTCTCGTGTGTCACTTGTCGTTTATTCGCTTGTTTCTACAGTTTATTCTGATTTATCTCGCTTATTTTATTCTTACATTTAACTCGCTTAATTTACTTCGTTCGTCTCAAACATAACTAGGGTAAGTTGCAAAACCATATTTATATTAAACTTGTTCAATTTTTTCTGTCAGTAGATGTATTATCGCCTTTAAATGTTTAAATTTAGGAGGCGCGGCGAAAATATTTTTTGGAATTATATCATTCCATCAAGGACAGAAGGGAAACCTACTGTCACTATGTGGCATTTGACCTTTATGGCAGACGGGAACTTGATCTCAATAAGCATGTACCGAGTTGTTGTCAAAACCGTGCTCCTCCGCAGATCCCGTCCGCCGCCAATAAGAAGATCAAAGTATCTCATAATGAGTCTCCTTCCCACCTTCGAACCCCAAGTTCGGTGGCGGTTGCAGCTAAGGCTGCAACGAAAACCGCCACGATTATAAACGCGGAGGCCGGACCCAGTTCTAGGGCTTTATCATTCACGCCAAAACCTAACGCCGTTGCCGGATTGTTCTCTTCGAAAAATATTCCCCTTTGTAAAATTCCAAAAAAAACTGCCACCAATTTCCCAAAACTTTTATTCGGCGAACGGCGTAATAGGGGCGAAGCGGAAGTCGGGTCCGGTTCGAAGCCCCCTGTAGACAGTCCAACTCCAATGCCCAGCGGGTCGAGGGTACAGGCCGCGCATGCCAAACCCGCTGACATCCTTGATGAGGACTCTCCATATTTGGATGATATAATGGCACTGGTGGACAAGTCTCTGAGGGAAGATAAGGAGCGGAGCAAATAGGCTAGAGGATCTACATATTCAAAGGTATATAATATGTATATTAGAATTATATAATCATATTTTTTTTCATATCATTCGGTAATTAATTATTCGTTTTATTTTCAGAATATGTCTACCACTAGGATCTGCCGCGTATGTACGACTGATGAAGATCTAGGCTATCACATGTATAATTATTTTAATACCAGACATCGTGCGAAAACCTTCGTTAGACTGATAATATTAGTGCTGAATCGTCTGTTATGTGCGGGTCTGACTGATAGAAAAGAGGTGTTGAAAGATGTGAATACTGTACAAAATGTGAAGTGCGTACTGGCAAGTTTGGGATCTTTCAAAGAGACTTTCACGAAGAAGATCGTTTTAAAATATAGACATTTTATGGTCATTCATATTCAGATTCTTATTTGGTCCACATGAATAATCTCGAAGTCAGATCCGTAAACTACGAAAAATTGTTCGAACAATTTCACATTAATTTCGCCGGAGACATCAGGGAACTACTTAGAGTGAAGCCTAGATCTAGTCGTGCATATTCTCCGACGATGTTGTGCAAATCCCGACGCTCATTCAACACCGCTCAAGCCGACGTTCCCTCTTCAGCACCAGTGCCACAGGATTATTCCACCAACAATCCTTGTAATTAATTTCTGTAAATTTCACTATTAATATGTTATATGGCGAATAATTTTTAATTAATTGCTAATAATCTTGAAATTTTTCTACAGCTTCAGCCATCGACATCGCCACCGACTACCCTCACTTCGATCCGCCACTGACCTCCACCCAGGATCCAGAGCAGCCCGCCCATCTATCCCTACGTAGCAGAGGTTCGAATGTGATATAATAAATTTATTTTTATATCGCTAATTAATATCGAAATATTTCAGCCATTCGCAGAACAGTATTTTCTAGAAAAACGAGGACGACGCCGTTGCAACACCGGTGAAATTTTGACCAGGTAAATAATAATAATTATATTACGCACTTAAATTAATATAATATAATCGTCCTTTGATTTTTATAGTTTGAGAAATTCAAATTAAATTAACGCCCTCTATTGAAGTTAGTTCCTTTTCTAACATGTAGGTGGTACTTTGATATGTTGATTAATGTTGTCAACGAAAATTATTACATGGTGTTAATAATTCAAATGTTTATTGTTTCAATATATTTATTTGCAATATAGATTATTCATTGAACAAAGACAGTCTTGCTAATAACAAAAATTTAAGTTGTTTGTCAAATAAACGAAATGTAACATATTATCTACCAGCTGTAGGTTTTTTTTTGCATATTTTCGCATAGTTCCAACGTCACATTAATTCCGCCAATTTTAACGGTAACTTTTTGTATATGCTCTCCTGTTTCATTTCTTCATTCATCATTTGTCTTTCGCTTCGAGGGTGCTACTTGAATTGTGAGTATATCGTATTTGAAAAATTCAATCTTCTTTGATCCAATTAGTCCTTTTATAATTTAAATCGGATTACAAACTAATCGTGTGATTTCTGTGTGATGAATATATGTGATTTAATATTTCCAGAATTTTGTTAATTTCTTTGAAAATGTGGACGTGCAGAGAATGCGAAAATGCTACGGATTTACCTGTCCACATGGCGAGGGTGCTAAAAAGTACTTCGAGGGGGAGGCTTTTCATTAAGCTGGCCCTTTTATTACTACATGTGCTAACTTTGCAACATGTATCTGAGGCTGAATTGAGAAAACGGTTCAACAGGGCAGATACGGTCAGAAGCATCTTCAAGTCTTTTTATACTGAACCTGAGTACGTTCGTCCTGATAGGATACAGCGTTTCAGAACGTTCGTAATGGCACATTTCGCTCTGTTGATGGCAATGTCGAGGGATTACCTTACATCTACTACTAATTGGACTAGCTTCGATGATGAGGAGTTCACGAAAGTGAGGGCGGCGTTCTTGTGTGAAAAACTGGGCGTCGAGGACGTTGAAGAATTCACCTCTTTATTACAACGACCACGTTCCAACACAACCCCCATCATGATGCGTCAAGAAACCCCAGTTGCAGATAACATCGACATCTCATTGCGTAAGTATACTATATTCTCATCTTATCTACAATTTGTGAGTTATATTTTACCTAAATGTTATTTCAGCATCAACAGAACGACTTGCGGACCTTCCCCTCGAGGACTCTCCTCCATTTCAAGGCTGGGACCCTGTACGTGGTAAGTTTGCTGAATTGTATGTCTTAAACTTTACTTATTACCTCTCAGAAATTGTACTATCTAGATCAAAACGAGGTAATAATATCATAATTTTACAGCATCTACTCCTGCAGCTTCTACCTCTACTGTACAACCGTCTGAGGATCTGACAATAGAAATATCTGAACTCGTTGACCGGACCAAAGTTATGCCAGTAACAGGTCAGTATATCATAAGCAAACATTTAATATTACTCAACGTTAAGCATGCATTATATTATACAAACTACTACTTCATTATTAATATTTTATTATTTTCCAGCACCCTCGTCACAAACCCCTTCTTCCCAGTTAATTTCTCAGGAGCAGTCTGATGTAACTGGCGATAGCTCTTTCGTGCAAAGCATTGTGGATGATATGGTCGTACATGTCACTGCTGGTTAGTAAAGCTTTATGTTAAAGTGATCTTTTATATAAAATTTTTTTAAATGTTTACAGAAACGACAGTTGATCCAATCCCGGAACCAAGTAGCACCCCCCAAGTGAATACGGACTCACAGGACGAACCAGCAGGTAGCAGTTCTGTCTCAACAAGGAGGCTTAGATCGAGGGGTAATTCATCTTTCTGTTTTAATTCAATGCAATGTTGATATCTACAAGTCCATCCAACAAAAGTGGGCTGTTCGATTAAACGAGAGAATTGTTGGTTCTTGTCATTATTTCTCGAAGACCAATAGCTATGGATGCAATACTAGTTCATATATTATGGTATTGTAGTCCTTTTGATATAATTATAAGATTTCCATGAAAATAGTTTGTTTTTTCAATCTGAATCTCTACATCTGAAAACAATTCAATTTATCGGTAACTTATATTACTCATTTTGCCATACAAGTACTTTCATTTCGTATAGTATTTTGCTTTGTCATATAATCTTGAAAATTTTTCAGAAGTTGTGCTGATAGATGTGAAGAGCAAGCGATACCATTTTCGACGTTAGGTGATTACGATTTGAATTATATAGATTGGTCTATATTTGTAAAATTAATTGTATTTCATTTCTTATTAAATCGTAATAGCGTACCATGTACAATTTTTTTGATTAAAACTATCGATATCCTACCATGAATATTTCTTTCACACCCAAACAAACTGAGTTGAAGATATAATTTTTACAATCTGGATATATCGTTATATATTCAAGAATGCCAAATAATGGTATAGTCTTGTTGTCAAATCTAAATTCATTGAAGTTCGAACTGAACGAAAAAACCAATCTTATCATTATTTTCCGTCGATTTATTTTTTATTCAGCAGCTGCTATGGCAAAGTCAATGTCAAATCAATGTCATGACCATAGAATGTCATTTATGACATGACCATAGAGTGGCATTTAATATGGTGAAAGTCTTGATCTTTTTTCTTTTATACCGAAATGAATGAAACTACAACAATATGATCTCAAATTAATGCTTATGAAAAGTTTTGGCTATAGACACATTATGTTACCGACAGAATTTCGAATATTTCAAAACAACAATAACGATCTGTCTCAAATCGAGAATTGCGCCACCTGGAGGAAATAAACCGTAATCAATACTAAGGGTAGAGGAACTTATTTCCTATGAATAAGTTCCTTGGAAAAATCGAAAGTTAGAATAACAATTACGATATTTTCGTATATATATGATCACTTTATTAACTAACGCAAAGTGGATCTTTCTACCAAGACCTATATCTTTTTCAAACATCCGGTCTTTGAATATCCCGTAGATAATATGATCTATTTTATGTTTTCGAAATTATTAACATAATCTAATTCTATGTCGTATTATACCTCATGTTGTAACTTATGGAATAGTCAATTAATAACTAATTCGATAGCGTTGATAACGAATAAGTGATAAATCTAGCAGGAGTAGTATTCGAAGAAATGAACCAATGTTTTCGTCTTAACTTCTGATTTTTTTCCCGAAGGTCTAATTTTTTCGATTTTCAAACGTTCGTAATTCAGAAACTTTTCTCTTCACGAAAGATCTGATTGCATATTCTTAATCTACGCCCTCGAATTAGTAAATGGTGTTATTTTCAGTTCGATCGAAGCCAAAAATCATTATTACAATCTTTCTCAAATTGCGAATAGCGCCACCTGTAGTAAACAAACCGAAATCGGTACTTTTGGTGGAGGAACTTACAAGAAATTATTTCCTATGAATGAGTTCCTTCACCAAATCGACAATTTGAAAAGCAATAACGATTTATTCGTATATATCTGGTCACCCAATAAACTAATTCAACTAAGTGATGACGCAAATACGATCAATCTACCACGAACTATATTTTTTTGAAGCATCTCAACTACAAATATCTGTAGATAATTTGATCTATCATATGTTTATGAAATTATATTATAAACTTATTCGATATTGTATTGTATCTTATATATTATCTTAAAAAAAGTTCATTAACTAATTCGATAGCGTTGCTAACGAATATGTGTTGAATCTTGTAGGAGTAGTATTCGAAGAAATGAATCAATGTTTTCGTCTTAACTTGCATTTCAACGTTCGATAAAAACTTTATTTTATCCATAGCAACTTGGGTTCGTTCATTAACTACTTCGAGAGCGTAGATGACAAATGTGTCATCAGTTTTTCAACACAATTTATATTTCAGGAAATATCTTACGTTTTTTTTGTTTCACGCGCCTCACCGGTCGAAATTTTCCTTTTTTTGTAAGTCAGTATTACCTGGGTCAGTTTGTCAACTAATTTGAGGGCGTAGATAACGAATATGTTAATTTTTTTCCCAAGACCAGTGTTTGGGGAAATAAATCTTATACAATATTTCAAATAATATATTTTATTTATTATTTAAACGGACTGAGTAGGAAATATAATTATTAATCATAATAATATCATATATGTATCATAAATTCCGAATGGAATGAAGTTCGATAATATCGAAAAAATTAATAATGTCATTAAGGTCTATTTTCGCCTGATCGATGCGATAGATTTAACAACAGCTGTTTGCCAAGGTCAAATATGTTGTGACTGCAGAATGACATGTCGTGTATTTCATATCAGCAACGAATTTAATTTCTGAGAATGATGGTGCAGTCTCACGTCAAAATGAATGGAATAATGACTTGGACTAAATCGAGAAAAATTCTATCTCGACCTCCGGCACCGAAGATTTTGGTCGAAATTTTTTTAAGTCCGAAAAAAAAATTTTTTTTGTTGGATATCGACATGGGTCATTTTTTTGTACTAAATCGAGGTCGTAGATTACGAATCTGTAATTAGAATTTTCCTGACATGCGTAGTTTGGGAAATATTCGACTTTGAATCGAAAAATCTTGAAAAATAGGTCATTTTCAGAGGGCCGTATCTCCCAGAAAAATCGATTTATACACACGCTGATTTTTTTGCATATAGATCGGTCCTTTGTGAATTAGAATAAACAATTTTTATTCACCAGAGTCTGACCGTTTAGATTTTCTGATTTTTTTCCCGAAGGTCCATTTTTTTCGATTTTCAAACGTTCGTAATTCAAAAACTTTTCTCTTCACGGAAGATCTGAATGCATATTCTTAATCTACGCCCTCGAATTAGTAAATGGTGTTATTTTCATTTCGATCGATGCCAAAAAATTTTTTTCGAAAAATCGATATTTTTCCATATATAGGAATTTTCGCAAAAATTCGAATCTCGCCGATCGATATGAAATTTTCACCGTTTATTAATTGGATCCCGTAGATTAAGAATATCCAGACAGATTTTCTCTGGGACTAATAGTTTTTTTGATATGGACGATAAAAAATCGAAAAAATTGGACCTTTGCGAAAAAAATCAGAAAATCCGAACCTTTCGTCTCAGGTAAAAAAAAAGTATACCATTGTATTCTCGAAGAATCAAAGTATAACTAAAAAAATCAGCTCCCCCCAATTCCTATTTTTTTAGAAGATACGTCACTCCAAAGTCGACCAATTTTTCGCAAATTTTTCACTAAATGTCGAATATTTCCCGAACCAAAAATTTCTCGGGAAAACTAATTAGCTCATCGTTATCTACGATCCGAATTAGTAGAAAAAAATGACCCATGTCGATATACTAAGAAAAAAAATTTTTTTTTCGGACTTGAAATTTTTTATTTTCGAATGAAAAAATTTTTCCCTTTTATAATCGATACGGGTCAGTTCACTCAAATTCTAGTATGTATATCACAAATCTATACTTACAACATCTCTTTTCTCCTTTGTATGTAAAATAATAAATCTCAGCAATAATTTTCAGTCGAATAATCCATCAGTTTGCGTCATTTCATTATATCTTTTAATTACTTTTTTTTTTAGTTACACGTGAAAGAGTTGGTGGACTCGAAGTATATAATGCATTTTATAATATGTATTAATAAATCGCAATAATAATGAATCTGTGAAAAATGCCGAGCATTTTAATCAGCATTTAGTATAACTCCAGAAAATTGAAAATTCGTTCTAGAATTTCACACCGAACAGTTTTCACGGGGAGAGTTACCACAAACGAACTGTACAAGATGAGGAACTCAACTATCAATAAAAATCGAAATTTTCTTCCTCGTGTCAATAATGCTACGTTTTTCTCGAAAATTTTCCAAAATGGAAAATCCTCAGAATTTTCCGGTCTGGGTTCGTATTTTGGTTCTTCACGTACTTCTAAGGATAACAGTATAAAAGCGAAATCAAAAGCTCGCACCAAATCATAAAAAACGGATCTAGAAAAATAACCTCCCATACCCTATATATACTTATTAGCGTTTTTTCGTTCCGCGCACAAGAACAAACTACCTGTAATTATAATCTTACATTAGCCTGGGTCACAGACAGTGTCCATAAAAATAAGTTATTAACATTTTTAAAGAATCTAATCAAAATTATTCACAGATAAGCAAATATACGACTTCGAAAATTTTGATTTCTTGCTAATTAGCTGTCTTTTCCGTACCATCCCCTATTTGAAAATCGTATTCTAAAAATTCTTTTTACTACCGTTAGTATAAAAATTTAGTTGATATATCCACAAGAAATGTCATCGATATGATAACTCTCTGCATAATTATAATCAATCAAACTATCAAATTTTCGTTAAATTCGGACGGTCTATCGATAAAAAATCAAATAACTTTTCAATTCTTCATGTCATACCAAGGAGAGTTGCAGCCATCGAAGTACATAACATTTCGAATGATTTAAAAAAAAATACATTAGAAATAATAAGACATTGAAAAATACCGTAGATTATGAGACCATCACACCTATTTACTTAGGGATTTCGCCGTTTCTTCATGAAATTTTCTAATATATTTTCACCTGTTTTATCCCCATCAGCGAAAGTTGCTGTAATGGGAGATACAGATAATCAGAATTGAAAGCACTAAAAATGTTGTAAAAAAAACTATGTCAAGAAAAACGCAACAGAGTTTACGGTCATTACCATGCATTGCTATAGGTGAGATGGCCGAGATCCATGAAAAAGAACGAAACATGTAGAACAACATCGCGGAGAAAAAAAACGAAGTGGAAATTATTCATTCCTCATTTCCTTTGCATATGATGAATTCATCAATCACTCATAAAAATCGCAAAAAACAAACAAGCGGAAATTAGTCATTCCTCATTTCCTTTGCATATGCTGAATTGATCAATCACCCACAAAAATCACAAAAAAACAAACAAGCGGAAATTAGTCATTCCTCATTTCCTTTGCATATGCTGAATTGATCAATCACCCACCTCGAATTAGTACAAAAAAATGACCCATGTCGATATCCAACAAAAAAAAAAAAATTTTTCGGACTTAGGGAAAATTTCTACCAAAAAAAAAATTTGTTTTTCTTAGTATATCGACATGGGTCATTTTTTTCTACTAATTCGAGGTCGTAGATTACGAATCTGTAATTAGAATTTTGAAAAATCGATTTATACACACTAGCGACGCGCGCGTAGCGCGCGTCGCGTCGACGCGTAGCGTCGCTAGTGTGTATAAATCGACTGTAACGACGGTGTCTTATCGTGTAAAATTGTCTATTGAACTTAATCGTTCACTTATCTAATCTTAGTAAACGCTCGTAATTTTTTTCATGTGAATTAGAGTATTCATTATTATTGAATTTTGCAAACTATATAAGCGAATGGAAGTTTGAACAATTCCAGTACAAAGTTCCGTCAGTTCGAAGGATACGTTGTTAGAAAAAAATAGTTTTCTCCTCGTATTTCAGGTTGTGTTTGTCGTAGTAAGAACCAAGTTGCGAATAGTTTGTGAGTACCGATAAGTGAAAGGACAAGCGTTTGTGATTTGTTTAACCGTGTTACATCGAATTTTTAAAGGGTAAAACATTTTGATTAAAATTATTTTGAATAAAGACAATGGATTATCAGGAGTGGTTAAGTGACATCGATCCGGGTAATAGAATGCCGAAATTAAACGAAGAAAAATTTCGACATTCCTTGCTCGATAATAACGATAGAGTTTTCATAGCAGCGTTTTGTATTCAGAATATGTTGTGTCCTAACGATATGTGGGAAAAGTTAATAGAGGTGAATAAGAATTGCACTGATGGAAAACGCACTGATTTTCTCAAGACACACTCATACATGATGAGAAGTTTCGATAAATGGTGCATTTATTTCGCTTATGATATTACTTCTGAAAAGGTACTTGACTTAAATAAACATGAACGGCATCAAGGAACGTTTATTCCTAGGGATGTCTCTGAATCAATGCCAATGGTTGTTCCTGTAGATGAAAATTCTTGCTATGTTCCACAAGAGGTTCCTGTTAAATATGAGGAGTGGTTGAATAAATTCGATGAGGGGAACTTGTTGCCTCAATTGATCAAGGACAAGATCTTGCGTTCTCAAATGAAGAATTTAGATAGAATGTTCATAGCCACTTTCTGCATCCAAAATTTCTTTGTTCCTGGTAGCTTCTGGAATATGATGAGGTCTGTCAATTTGAATTGTACTCCAAATCGTCGAGATGAGTTCCTAGGGGTGTATAATTACATCAAATCAAATACTCACAAACACTGTTATTATTATGCATACCATATGAGGAGAGGCAAGGTTCTAGATCTAAACAAACACGAAAGGCATTCGGAGGAAGGATACCCCCTGTATCAAAAATCCGATCGACATTCTAACCAATAGGTTAGTTATAAATTGTGCCATGTTCAATATCTGATTATATTATTTATTTACTTCATTCCAGGCTATACGAATATACTATCTTCGATGGCGTCAAGGGCAGGAGCAACAAGTACACGTGCAGGGCGTCGTCCAGCAGCTGAAACAAGCGTCGAACCACCATCTACTTCAACTGGGGCCTCGACGAGATCCAAGAAGTGTAAGTTGGATCAAGTTTATTCAAAGATAGGGTCTTTTATAACAATTTTTTTTTTATTTATTCTGTTTTATATTTTTATATATATATATCCTATTTTCACAGGCAACCAGTATTTTATAACCGCCTCTCTTCCTGAGAATATCCCGGCCGAGGTGAATCCGCGCAGAGTATTCCGTAGGAGATTGGAGGAAGAATTGAGGGATTATTTCGAACAGCCTCCCGTCATAGAAACCTTCTGCATTGGTATGGAGCCTTACGATAAACCATTAGACGATGAAGAATATGTCCCAAATTACAGTGCCAGCGGAGAAATTTTATTAGAAAGTATTCTATCTAATCACTCATCGCAAGGAGGTATAGCCAAATTTCATATTCATTCTTATACCCATTTTAATGTTAAAGTAGATTTTGACACTCTTAGAGAAATTTTGATAACAATGGACGATGCCGCATGGGGGACTGGTCTCGATATTCAATCTGTCAAAAATAAAAGCAGGGTCATTAAGTACATTATCAAACATGATACCAAACCGTACAGCAACATGTCTGCTTCCACGTTCGCGTTTCAGTACCAATTGTTCATGTGGGCATCTAATAATTATACCAGGGCTTTCAATCCAACCGATCCATTCGTCGTTCGTTATAATGCCAAAGCAAATTTTTTGACTAGTTATTTATCAGCATTTGCCCGTAAAATGGAATCTATCACTATACCATCTTTGGAGCCCGGTATCAATTACATATAACTGCCCGTGGACCATAGAGGTAACCCATTGGTTCAATAACCAGTTGCTCAATCATCAACATAAGGATCCTCAACTTTATCTATGGGGACCAAGTAATGTGGGCAAGTCTTGTTTCATCGAGAACATATTGGTGGGTAGTGATAGGACCCAACGCGTTTATTATCCGGAAAGATCTAAATGGGCTTTTTCTACTTTAGACATCACTTTTCATGAGCTCATTTTATTCGAAGAGGCCGATTTAAATGATATAAACCACGGAATTCTAAAGAGGCTTCTAGAAGGATCTCCCTTTTCCGCCGAAGTCAAGTACGGGAATCAAAAGGTGTTTTCTTGGACAAAGCCCGTTATATTTGTTTCGAACTATCCGCCCCAACATTTGCATCTTGATCAAGCTCTCCTCAATCGGTTAAAGGTAGTTCACGCTACCGAACCTTACTATATTAATTATTCACGCACGCACGTCCTGTTCGCAGCTTACGGATCATCCCAATCAATTTCTTCCGACGTCGCCTTCTATCCGGACCAATCTATAAATAATTTGAATGACTCAAATAGTCAGGATGTAAATCAGTCGTTGTTATCCGCCGCGAATTCTACCTTTTCTACAAATAGTGCTGTACAATTGACAAGACTAAGGCCTAACATGCGGCATCAATAACTTGCAAACCTATGTAACTTGCAATATTCATAATTCTGTTGTGTATAGATCGTGTATTTTTTCCTTAAGTCTATAACCCTTTACTGCATGGTGTTGCAAATTTGCAACAACCAATTTTTGTGGCTTGTATTCTCTATATAGGCGGAGTTGTATCACGTTGCAGATATGCAACGCAATGTTTGATATCTAAGCAATCTATTATTCTTGATAAAAACATTCAGCGCGGGAATTGTTCATTACAGTTCATGATATATGACAGTCAAACACTGTTTCTGGCGCGCTCCGCATTATAGCCAAATTGAATAACGAAAAATTTGTGAATTTGTAGTGAAACTACTGTGAAAAAATTAAATTACGTTGGTAAGTTCAATAAGTTTAGATTTTATCACAAAACATATCAAATAATTCGAAAATGGAACCAAAATGAATGAATTATTGGTTGTTTCAGATTTGCAACATCATACAAAACCGTTCCAATTACGTATCAAGTCATGTCGTCCAAAAGAAACGATCGGCGTCGCCTTTCAGAAAGACAGTTGCTAGAAATAGCTGAAAATTTTTGGGAAAGTGAAGATGGGCTAGATTTTTCAGACACTGATAGCATTGGTGACCCAAATTTCGTACCCAGTGATTCTGATATGGAAGAGGAGGTCGAAATTCCTGAAGTAGAAGAGACAATTCAAGAAGAAGCCGATGAACAACCAATGAGTACTGATCATAATAATGAATCCATAGAACCAATTTTGGAACAGAACCCTAGCACTTCTCTGGATGATGGAAGTAGAAAAAAAACTACAATAGTAAAATCTAAAGAGAAAAATACCCATATCGTCTGGAAACATCGTGGTATTCACCTGAATGATGAACAGTTGCGATTTCATGGCAATACGGACATACCACCTGAAATTTCGTTGCTACGTAGTCCATATAGTTTTTTCCGTTATTTTTTCACGGACGAAATTATTGAAAAAATTGTAGAGGAAACGAATTTATATGCTGCGCAAAAGAAAATTAATAATCCTCCATCATTTTGTGCTTCTGATATCTCGTAAAACGATTCATCGGAATCTGTTATTATATGTCTATAGTTCACATGCCTAGTGTGAGATCATATTGGGGCGTAGAGCTGGGCTATGACAATATCAGAAACATAATGACCGTAAACAAATTTGAAGAAATTAGGCGCTACGTGCATTTCAACAATAATGACCTACATCTTCCACGTGATAATCCTAACCATGACAGGTTGCATAAAATTCGTCCAATCCTCCAGCATCTGAATCAAAGGTTCAGAAGTGTCCCATTGGAATCCAATCTGTCAATTGATGAGCAAATGTGCTCAACCAAAATAAGACATTTCATGAAACAGTACTTACCTAAAAAGCCTCATAAATGGGGATTCAAACTTTTTGTAATGGCTGGTGTATCAGGATTTGCGTATCACTTTGAAATTTATTCGGGACAGGAAAATATGCTTACAAGGCCTGATGATGAACCAGATCTTGGAGCATCTGCTAATGTTGTAGTGCGTTTATCCCGAATTATTCCGCCTATGGAGAACTATAGACTATATTTCGACAATTACTACACCTCCTTAGACCTGATGGTGTATCTTGCAAAGAGGGGGATTTTCTCTCTGGGTACTGTTAGAAGAGATAGAATTCCCAACAGCAAGTTACCAATAGAAAGAGACCTTAGTCGAAAAGAAAGAGGATTTTCTGATGAGTATATGACCACAAAGGATGGTGTTGATGTGACTTCTGTTGTATGGAAGGATAATAAGTACGTCACATTGTTATCAACGTATACAGGAAAAGATCCGTTGACACAAGTTGGACGCTACGATAAGAAGCACAAAGCTACAATAAATGTAGAATGTCCGGCCATTATCAGCCATTACAACCAGCATATGGGAGGCGTTGATTTAATGGACAGCTTGATAGGAAGGTATCCCATCACACTAAAAAGCAGAAAATGGTATCTACGCATTTTTTACCACCTACTGGATTTATCCATGGAAAATGCGTGGCTTCTGTACAGAAGAGTGTTGACCCAAAAGGGGTTACAGAAAGAAGTTCTATCCCAATCCAAATTCAGGAGTGAGATAGCTAATTGTTTATGCAACCTTGAGATGAGGAATGCTCCGAGAAGGGGTAGGCCAGGAGGCTCTCTCGAATCAGAAATTGAGGCTAAGAGGCATAGGGGAAACACTCAGCATGTTCCACCACAAGATGTGAGGACGGATCAAGTTGGACATTGGCCAATATTCAATGAAACGAGAACGAGATGCAAATTCCCCAGATGTTCGGGCATCACAGATACAAAATGTGAAAAATGTGGCATTACTCTATGTTTAAATAAAAAAAAACAATTGTTTCAAGCTATTCCACCAAAGAACCTGATGTAATACAGTTAATAAATTTATGTTTCTATCTATCTACCTACATATCGGAAAATGCATAGTGTTGCATTTTTGCAACATATAGTTATGTATCCCGAATCCCAGGAAGCCGCCGATACATGGAAAGTGCCGAGACTGCAAGTCAGCGTTCCTCTCCACGGGTCAGTGCAATGAGTGCAACGATCTTGTGACGTGATCGTGAAAAGTGAAACAGACACTTATCTTAGGATTAGTTCCATGCTAGCTTTTGACAAATTCACTTGTAACAATTAGCTTCATTTTGGTAACTCCGTATTCGAAAACTGTAGAATTATAAAGTCCTTTATTGTCCAAATCATTGTGATTTATAGTTCAAAGAAAATAAATTCTTTTTAAAAACAGTCTTTTCGAAACGAATTTCATAATTATATCTATTTTTTTGAAAAACAAAGCTAATTTTGACGAACGATTTCTTTTAATATTTTTCTCATGTTTTGGATGATATTTCATGATTCTGTATAATTTTTGAATAAAAAAATAAAAAATCATGCATTTAAGGGATAACGTATATGACGTTTATATAAAATAATGTGATTCTACTTTTACTTGTACTTAAATGCAATATTTCGTATAATATTTTCATATGTATCAGCTGATTTTGTTGTATGTAATTAAGCAAATACATTAAAATAATTTTGAAACATATTCTTATCTTTCAATTAGCCTGTTTAACCCCTATCTACCTAGGTACCTGGCCTCATTTTGCCGGCAATCTTTGGTTTAAACCTCCGCAAAATGTTCGTTCTAATCCGCTTGTGCCTGATGCCGACAGTTGTCGTACCGCCTTTGTCCTCTTCAATTAACACTTGCAGTTACAATAGTTTGTTTATTATTATTACGGTAACTAGGTGTAATACGAAACAAGCCGCCTTCGATACCCTTTGTTCGTTGCGCTGAACCAGATTTTTGGGAAAACCAAGTGGAGATTTGCATGTTACGAGCTAGTCGTTTCGTATTTTGCAGAAAGGGACATAAAAATTCCTCTACCCCACCAGGATCTTTCTTTGCAACTCGTACCTATCTGGTTTTTCCAAATTTGCTCCCTCCGAAAAAAATATGGAGGGGTGCGGACATTTTGAATATAAGAGGTATCCCAGAAGGCACCCTTTCATTTCTCGTGTGTCACTTGTCGTTTATTCGCTTGTTTCTACAGTTTATTCTGATTTATCTCGCTTATTTTATTCTTACATTTAACTCGCTTAATTTACTTCGTTCGTCTCAAACATAACTAGGGTAAGTTGCAAAACCATATTTATATTAAACTTTTTATTTTTTAGAACATACTGAAGTCATGAGAAGTGAAAGTCCACTTCCATCCACATCCCAAATTTCGAATTTCCAAACTCCCACAACCTCCAAACAGAGGATGTTTAGAAATATTGGAAACCTGTCTACCCTGCTAACTTCTACTCGAAAGAAGAAATCAATTGATATTGTGCACAAAAGAGAGAAGCAATTGAGGAAAATAAAAATTTTATGTAAAAGGAGATCGCATGACATGAGGGAATTGTTAAACATATCCGAATCAAGCCTCATAAAAAATCTATTCAGTAACATGCCCTCAGTTACAGCCAATTTCATGCTGTCACAAATCAAAAATTTCAAACCTAAGAATTTGAAGGGTAGACGGTGGACCATTGAGGACAAGAACTTATCCCTCTGCATCTTGAAGAGGAGCCCTAAGTGCTACAATTTACTTAGAAAATTCGTGGCACTGCCGAATAAAAAGACTGTGCTGACTCTTTTGAGAAGAGTGCAATTTTCTTCTGGCATTAACAGAAATTTATTCGAGCACTTGAATGAAACTGTAGATTCAGGGTTGGATAGATCTTGTGCTCTTCTCTTTGATGAGATAGACATCAAAGAGAATGTACAGTGGGATAGTGGAGAGGACAGAATTTTTGGGTTTGAGGATTTTGGTGATGGAGAGGAAAGGTGCCAAATAGCAAATAAAGCCCTTGCTTTTATGCTTGTTGGGTTGAGGAAGCAGTGGAAGCAACCCGTGGAATATTACTTCAACCATAATGGCTGTAATTATGACCAATTGAAAGTATGTCTCCATGAAGTCTTGCATGCGGCAAAGTATTTTGCAAAAGTGGATGTTGTGGCAACAATATGTGACATGGGTACGAGCAATGTCAAGTGTTTGAAGGAAATGGGAGTGACCATAAATCAACCATATTTCTTATTTGAAGATAAGAAAATATTCGCGATTTATGACCCTCCTCATTTGCTGAAAAGCACTGTTCTCTGTTCAGGAAACATGACATTCTCTTACCTGTTAGCATTGGCGACAAAACCACAATCATGGAAGCAAAATTTGCAGACGTGAAACTTGCCCATGAAATAGACAAGAGAAATCCTCTTCATTTCAGGAGCATGCATAAATTGAAAGACACACATATGAGCCCAGTTATGCAGTATGCTATGAAAGTTAGCATAGCTGCTCAAGTGTGTAGTCATACTGTTGCAGCCTATGTCTACTCCTTAATAAGTTCAGGTAACATTCTCTTCTTAAATTGACATAAATTATGTGATAATTTTTTCAACATGTACTTGATGATTTTTTCTATTTTCAGGGTCAATGGAATCAAGGGCTGTTGCTACTGCCACATTTGTCAAACAGGTGGACACCCTTTTTGATAGTTTCAATGGCCGTACACTAAGTGCCCCAGAAGGAAAAGACCTCAGATGTGCGGTGACAGAGGAATCACCACATTGGAGATATTGGACTGAGGCGTTTGAAACTGTCCAAGGTTGGACTTACAAAAGGGTGTCAAAAAGTGGCACCTTGAAAAAATCAAGACCTCCATCCCAAACTGGATGGTTAACATCTCTGAATGCCATCAGGGAGGTGTGGAAATACCTGAAGGATCTGGGGTTTTCCTCCCTAAACCCCAGATCCTTGAATCAAGATCCCCTGGAAAATTTGTTTGGTGCAGTCAGATATGGATGTGGATGTGGTGACAATCCGACTGTGACGCAATTTATTGGAAGCCTTAAGTGCCAAATTTTGAATGGCCTGGCAAATAAGGCTTTCCAATCTAAAAATTGTGAGGACGATGACCACATCTTGTTGTCAAATTTGAAAATTTTTTTGCGTATCAATGATAAATCCCAAGAAAGCAAAGATCAAGAAATATCATCACCTACGTAATTGATGTAGATACTTCATTGGTCTCCAATTTATCTCCAGATATAGCTGGTGATATTTCTTGTGGAAGTCCCGAAATCTTTTCTGTAGCCTATGTTTCAGGTTTTATCATCAAGGGAATCCGAAAGAAGTTTGTGTGTGTGTCATGCGATTCTAGATTGCTTTCTAGCGATTTAGAATTTCATAATACATTCATTGCAAATAAAGAGTGGTCTGATAGTAACCGTCTTATATATCCAAGTGAGGATTTCACTATAATGGTTGGATGTGGGATAACTGAATTAGAGAATTTTCTGAACAAGTCTCCCTCACATCCTAGCATTATGATGACTTCCCAAAATTTTTTGTTGTCCAAACTGAATTTTGAATCGCTTGGATGTCCTCTACATCAGGAGGAAATTAAAGCGTGTACCATCAGATCACTCTGCAGAATTGGAATTCCTTGGTGGTGTAAAAGGAAGAACCAGGACATTAAAACAGAAAGAAAAGAAAGGATTTCCAGAAAAGGAAAAATTCAAAAATTCAGACATGAATAATATTTTTCAATTTGAATTATTTTTCCTTTTTATGTGTGCTTTTATGTGTATTTTTTTATTGATTTTTTATTTGATTATTATATTTCTTCCGAGATTCCATTCTGTTCAATAATGATTTACTTTTTTCAATATATGTATTTATGTATATTCATGTTTTGTGCATGCAGTGAATGGCCATTTTTTATTGATAATGAACTACTACTTTTCAATTTTTATTATTAATTATTCATTCCTATCTGCATTCTTTGTGTTCCATATTGGTACATTCATCTGAATATTGAATTCATGCAGTAAATAATTAATCCTTCTTGGGTATGACCGTTTTTCAATCTCGTAAATTTGTTCTCATCTGTATATGTGCAGGGAAGAATTGAACTTTTGTATTTGATAATGAATTGTTGTTTTTCCATTTTGATCATTTGTCCTTTCTTTTCATCTATATAAGTACTAGCTGGCCCGGCGAACTTTGTACTGCCTGAATTATACTTAAAAGTTGTATAAACTTACCACTGCTTTTTTTCAAGCAGGAAAAAAATTAGGCAAAACTAAAGTTCAAAATATACAAAATTTCAATAATTTTGTAATTCACATGGAAAGAATTCTCTTTATTTAAGCGGTAACTAATTGTTGAACTTGAACATATAACTATCTGTTTTTAATTGTTGTACAGTTCTCTTTTTGCTGTCCCTCGTGTGACTGTGAATAGCAGGAGTATAATCCATATTATACCTTTCCTCTTATATGAATCAAAATGTCAAGAATATGAACAAAAATTATTCCTTTAATGAACTATCGACTATTAACATAGCCCGTCGACCAGAATCAAAAAATCAGTCATTTGTTAATAGCCCAACCTAAAGTGGCAAAAACAAAACTTTTCTTATATTCTCAAAATCTAATCAGTGGTCACACCATTATTTTAGACATCTTAGCTATGCTGCTAAGCTCAAAATAATGGGTAAACATCAAAACATCTCAGTTGGTGGAGCAGCGCGATTCTCATTATTCCATGGATATGAGCTGTCAATCTCTCTTCAATTTGTTCAATTCTGTTGACGATATCAAGCTCTTTAGAAGACAAATCGAGATGTTAAAATGTCGATAGTACGATCGACACGGCAAAATTATCAACACTGTGAATTATGTTGAACTCATATTCAAATTTATTGATGGTCATTCGACCAGATTAGATTAGGCAACCCATGAAACATTATTGTATATCATAAGTGAAAGCCCGATGAGCAAACGTTTCAAAATTATTGACGCTTACAATACTGTCTCTGTGCGACTGCGAACAGAAACACGAATATAATATGTCAATTACTAATTATGGGCCATTTTGGATTCAGTTATTTCCGCAAATATATCCATTACCTAAACAGAAATTCGAAAGCATTTCAAAAATAAAGAAAAAAGATGAAGATGGCCAACTCACGTTTGAAACTGATCGTCAAAATCAGATACTTGATCTTTCGGTAAAAATTCACTGTTCCATCAACTTGAGATAAGTTTACCCGCTTTTTGATCTGGCAATAGACTTCCATGTTACCATGAGTTCTATGCGAATCACATATCGCCATCTAACAGCGGTAAGATCAACCTACGACTATGTACAGTGGTCTATTCACTGTACGACTACGCATCAATGGTAGCGACACCTAGTGGCCTTATTCAAAAGAAGGAAAAGCATTTCCTGCATAAGTAAAACTTTCATCAATTTTTTCGAAGTTTTATTGTATTTTATAATAACCAGACCGAAGACGATTCCATAAATGAAGTTTCATAACAAACAGTCCATCCGATCTCTAGTTATAAATGGTGTAACCAACATCTTTCTTTTATATATATAGATTCATAAATATTCTTTTTGTTTCATATTGGTACATTAATCTGAAAGGTGAATTCATGCAGTGAATGATCGATTCTTTTTTACTGAATTTTCATTATTGTTTTTCTATTCTGATCACTTTTCAATTTGTTGATTTATATTAAATATTTAGGTAAAAGTGTAAGAATAGCTATAGCTAAACTTTCGCCTAATAAAGACGGTTATTATTATTATTATATGAGTGCTGAATAATGCAGTAAATAATTAAATGTTCTTTGCTAATTAACTACTTTCATTTTATCAACCTTTTGTCACCAATATTGAATATTTGTAATAAATATTGTATGGAAAACTTTTCATTTTACAGTAGATTATTTTCTCTCTACTGAAAAATGTTAAAGTTTTTTCATACAGTATTGAAGTCCTTCATACTGCCGTCCTAAGCCAAAAAGCAGTATCTCCAATTTTTACCATTTTCGAATTTCATCTTTATATGAAGATCAAATTCGAAAATGGTAATAATTGGAAATACTGCTTTTTGGCTTAGGACGGCAGTATATCAGCTGCTAAATATGAAAAGGCATTTCAAATCTCCCGCGTAAATTTCAAATTTTCCCGCGCCCCTTCCTTAAACCTCATGCAGCGCCTCTATGCTGAGCCTTAGATGAAACTGAGAGAGATAGAGAAGTAAAATGCCCCTCTTTTTTAGCAGGTAGTTACCCGTCTCGGTTGTCTCTGACAGTACCTAGAAAGTTTATTAGGGTATTAGGGGTCATAAATACCGTACAGACCTTCCTATTCTCTACAATGGGCGTGCCTGTTTTCAGTTCCTTGAATTTTTCGCCTGGTGCCATCTAGCGAAATTCGAGTTTCGCCACAAGGTGGTGTACAGCCTTAATGAAACAGGCTCATTTAAACGAAGTGGAGGACCAGGTAGGCCAAACACAGTAACAACAGTACAATTAGAAGAAAATGTATTGAACATGGTAGATGAAGATCCAGGTACTTCTACCAGAAAGTTGGCAGATACGTTCAATGTTAATAACAAGACAATTTGGAACATTTTAAAGCGGCAGGGCTTGTATCCATACCACATTCAGCGCGTTCAGGAACTTATTCCTGCTGATTTTCCTCCACGTATTGCATTTTGTCAATGGCTTCTGCAAACTTTGATTCAAATCCCTCAACTACTGATGCTGATTCTGTTTACTGATGAAGCAAATTTCTCAAGAAATTCAATTAGGAACTTTCACAATAACCATGTATGGGCTGATGAAAATCCGCATGCGACACTTGAAGACCGTTTCCAACATCAATTTTCATTAAACGTTTGGGTTGGAATTGTGGGTAACTATCTTATTGGACCGGTATTTCTACCGGGAAGACTTACCGGCGAAATATATCGACACTTTTTGGAAGAAATACTACCTGGGTTTTTAGAGGATGTACCAATGGTAACAAGGATTGCGATGTGGTTTATGCACGATGGTGCACCAGCACATTTTAGTTTGGTTGCTCGTGATTTTTTGAACGCAACATATGAAGATCGCTGGATTGGCCGAGGTGGGCCTCACTTATGGCCTGCTCGATCGCCAGACTTAAATCCCTTGGATTTTTTTCTATGGGGCCATTTGAAGTCATTAGTGTACACAACTGCTGTAGAAAATGTAGAAGATTTGAGAAATCGGATAATAGAAGGGTGCAACTCAATAAGAAACACCCCTGGTATTTTTGAAAGAGTTCGGCAGTCAATGAGGAGAAGATTGGATGCATGTATCATAGCTGGGGGTAGTCATTTTCAGCAGTATTTGTAATTAAAAATCTTGCAAGTAATAAATATTGTTTTTTTTAATCCACCCCTGTATCTTCGAAATGAAACGATTTTCGAAAAATCGTCTAAGGTACAAATATTCTTAAAATAGTCCAAGGAATAATCCCCTAAATTTGTTCCGCATGTTTTTTCTACACCCTGTATATTATCATAAAAATAGTTCATTAACTAATTCGATAGCGTTGATAACGAATATGTGTTGAATCTTGTAGGAGTAGTATTCGAAGAAATGAATCAATGTTTTCGTCTAAACTTGCATTTCAACGTTCGATAAAAACTTTTTTTATCCATAGCAACCTGGGTTCGTTCATCAACTACTTCGAGAGCGTAGATGACAAATGTGCCATCAGTTTTTCAACACAATTTGTATTTCAGGAAATATCTTAGGTTTTTTATTGTTTCACGCGCCTCACCGGTCGAAATTTTCCTTTTTTTGTAAGTCAGGATGACCTGGGTCAGTTTGTCAACTAATTTGAGGGCGTAGATAACGAATATGTTAATTTTTTTCTCCCAAGACTAGTGTTTGGGGAAATAAATCATATACAATATTTCGAATAATATATTTTGTTTATTATATAAACGGACTGAGTAGGAAATATATTTATTAATCATAACAATATCATATGTATATCATAAATTCTGAATGGAATGAAGTTCGATAATATCGAAAAAATTAATAATGTCATTATGGTCTATTTTCGCCTGATCGATGCGATAGATTAATCAACAGCTGTTTGCCAAGGTCAAATATGTTGTGACTGCAGAATGACATGTCGTGTATTTCATATCAGCAACGAATTTAATTTCTGAAAATGATGGTGCAGTCTCACGTCAAAATGAATGGAATGACTTGGACTAAATCGAGAAAAATTCTATCTCGACCTTCGGCACCGCCGATATTGTTCGAAATTTTTCTAAGTCCGAAAAAAAAATTTTTTTTTGTTGGATATCGACATGGGTCATTTTTTTTGTACTAACTCGAGGTCGTAGATTACGAATCTGTAATTAGAATTTTCCTGACATGCGTAGTTTGGGAAATATTCAGGCGGTCCTGGAACACATTGGGTAGCCTATAGCAAAAAAGGAAACAAGATAGAGTACTTTGATTCTTTCGGTGATCTTAAACCACCAAAAGAATTGGTTAAGTACTTAGCTGGTGTTGGTGATAAGAGCGAAATTATCTACAACAGAGATGCATATCAGACATATAGTACAACAAATTGTGGTAAATTGTGTTTGGAATTTTTGCTTAGTAAAAATTAAAGAAGCTTGAATAGAAGTATTTTTATCATCCCTGTTCAGTCATGTCGTTAGTATTCACATTGAAAGGGCGTAAGCCAACGCTGTCAACTGATTTCGTTCCACCTATCGAGTTAGATCCTAGTTAGCAGTATGGTATCGCCTTAATTGGCTTTTATTCATATAATTCTATACCGAACATTGAAGAGAATACGTATCTACATTATTCAGAAGGAGGAGAGGAGAGAAAGCTTCTTATTCCTAGTGGTACATATGAAATTTCCGATATTGAAAATTATCTAAGTAAATACTTGGTAGAAGGGAGCGAAACGAGTGAAAGAGATAAGATCTTTTACTTGAGGCCAAACAATACAACTTTGATAGTGATAGTGATAGTCTACTGATAGATAGGGATGAAATAATTGTGTGGAGAAGAGATTATTTGAAGAAAATCTGCTCATTAAGGGAACAAGGCAGAAAAATGTATTACCTGGATGAGACATGGATAAATGCAGGATACACGAAAAATTCAGTATGGGTTGATGAATCCATCAAGTCTTGCAGAGAAGCTTTTCGGGAAGGTCTCTCAACTGGACTCAAAAACTCAAGTGGAAAGGAAAAAAGACTAATAATATGTCACATAGGGGGAGAAGACGGATTTGTAGAAAACCGTCTATGGCTTTTTGAATCCAACAAGTCCGGAGACTATCATGAGGAAATGAACGGGGAATCGTTCGAAAAGTGGTTCTCTACAATTTTGCCATCTCTTCATGATAACGCTGTTATCGTGATGGATAATGCCAGCTACCGTTCCAGAAAAATGGAATCTATTCCTTCTTCAACGCGCAAGGAAGAAATCAAAATCTGGTTGGTCAGAAAAAATATTTCCTTTGAGGATAATCTTCTGAAGGCTGAACTACTTACTCTTGTGAAAAAAAACAAATGGAAGTATGATAAATTAACAATAAATGAGATGGCCAGGCAAACCGGAAGAACAGTGTTGAGACTTCCACCGTATCATTGCGAGCTAAATCCTATCGACCTCATTTGGGCTTAAATTAAAGGAAAAGTTGCTGCTCAGAACACCTCGTTCAAAATATCAGAAGTTCGCAATTTATTTTTGGAAGCTCTACGATCCATTGGTGCTGAGGAATTAAAGAAATGTATCAAGCATGTCGTAGAGAAGGTTGAAGAAAAGATGTGGCGATTGGACGATATCATGGAATCAACCATACAGCGAGTTGTTGTGAACCTTGAAGGTACTGACACCGAAGAGGAGATTCAAACGAATTCGGAATAATTTGTTTTCTTTATTTAAATTTTTTATCATATATTTTGTTACTTAATATGATATATGATCCTGTTTAATGATTTTGATTTGAACACATGTATAATTGAAGGCTTTTTCATAAACTTGTTATGTTTAAATATATATTTCACTTAGATGTGTTGTATGAATTGCATTCGTATAATAATATTTAGTTAAAACTGAACGATTGTGTGAAATCTCCTCGATTCGACTCTGGACGGAAAGGTCCTCCTACTCCTGCGCGAAAGTTGTTCACAAAAGCTCCTTCTTATATTTGAACGGACTATAGGTACTGAAATTTGGTACATTTTAAGGAAATTTAGCCATCTCTGTCTGTTCAATGAACTAAATAATCATAAAATTGTTTTTCTTTCAGGAATCTCATACTCTTCCATAATATCAAAAAGTGAATATGAATCTGCTCATCTATAATTTTTCTGAAATTGCGATTATTTGAAATGCTATTTAGAACTTCAAACAACACTACTCAAGTGTTGTTTGCAGTTCTAAATAGCCTTAAAAAAAACTTCCCAAAAATATTAGCCATTTCGAATCTCCCGCGCTTCAGAATAGTACCGATACCAAGCACTTGGAGCGCTGATTTTCATCACATCAATTAACTGTCTATAGAGTATGTAGTCTGTAGATTATAACTGGTCTTCTCGTAAGTATCATTTTATTTTTCACAAGAAAACGCAACCTATCCAGGAACAAAGCAAGACATCTCAGCTGAAAATAAAAAGACAGAGGACTTCGTTCACAGGTGATCAGATTATGGAGATGGAAAAAGAATTCCAGTTGAACCATCGCATCGACCGATATAGAAGGATAATAATGGCAGAAAAGCTGGACCTGTCGGAGAGGCGAATCAAAACCTGGTTTCAAAACAGGAGAACTAAGGAGAAGAAAGAGCTTAGTCGAAGAAATGACACTTATATTTCGGACCAATATGCTTTCATTCCAAGGATACCAATGGCACCTGCGAATTTAAACATAACCAATTTGGACCAAGGGAGTCATATAGTGCGAGGTATACCAGCATACCTAGGTATATGCCGTATGGATTCGACAGGGAAAATTATTATGGAGGTAACAGTTTCCGCTAAGTATAGAGGAAGGTTGTCTCAAACTTCACTATAAGATTTGGTTATTTCGTGCATTCTATCCTTGATAAATAAGGAGAGTCAGAAAACTTCTTATAGATCACGAATAGAAAACACAAAAATCTTATCTTATAGCCATTTCATTTTTCACATTGTAAGATTTCTAGTTTTTTTTTATATCGAATAGGAAATATAAGTTGTTATACATGTGTATAGTCATCAGTTATTAAAACTGTACAAATATTGAAAATATCTGTGATGATAGAATTTAAACAAACTTAATTCATGTAAATATTAGATTAGAAGTATTTAAAATTTAATAAACGATTTCCACCATATCTGACCCTTCTTAAACCTATCTTTCCACATTTTTCTGACAACAATCCAGTTGAATATCATTACACAAAAATTCAAAAGAAAGTAAGCAGCTCCAAAATAATTTGCAGTGTCAGGACACAATAAAAATTCAGAGATTAATGAAATTTTTATGCTATAATTGACTACAATTGCGTCGTCTGTCTCAAAATTGGCAATTATACTCCGAAATTGATATCCTCAGGCTTTCACAATCAATTAAAATAAAAAAATTTGAAGTCGTTATTCCTGTTTTAACAGTTTATATCTAGAATCCAAGAAACTTTGTTAGAATTCAGATTTGATCAGAATCGAAAAGTGATATCAGTTGTCTTTGTTATATTTTATATTACCAGTTTAGTATAGTATAGAACAAGCAGGCCATCCCAGCTTCGCCCTGGTAGAAATTTGTTTTACGCGGCGGTTTCATCTTCAACACTTCAACCTGTCATATCTTTTGATGTACTCTTTGTAATTGTATGATGTGAAGGGCAATTTCGTTCTGAATTAAATACTGGGGATAAATAACGTATTAGGTTGGATGAGGATCAATACCCAATTCATAAAAACACACTCTCAAATAGTGCTAATTTTTTGGAAAACATCTGGTTACCATAAACTGGTAATAGCAAGTCAATCTTGAGAGATAGATATATCCTATCGCGGACTTTTTTGTAGAACTATTTAAGAGGTACATTTCCGTCATACATTGTATCCACGTAAGTAATACGGTTTTTGCAGCGCACATGAAAATACATAGCTGATTATGGCTGATTTTTTTGTAATTATTGAAATTATAGTAGGTATCCTTATTTTTTTCGGGTGAAAAGTATAGCCTATGTCACTCAGGGATAATGTTGCTTTCTGAGGGTGAAAGAATTTCTGAAATCGGTCCAGTAGTTTTTGAACCTATTCGTATCAAACAAACAAAAATACAATTCTTTCCTCTTCATAATATTAGTATAGATAGAGAAAAGTATGATACACGTCATGTTCTCTTTTTTCGAGGAACAGAAATTGCTGAAAACCCCAAGTTGCTACGGCGTCTAGTTTCCGAGCTACAGGGCGATTTTGTTATTTGGTCCATTAGTATGATTGGCTATAACTTCCGTATTATAGGAACTACGTTCTCGAAATGAACACATCTTTATTTTATTTATTTTTTGTTATAGCTCCGAAATTTGAGCAGGTATAAAAAATCCAGTAGCACCGATGAAAAGCAGTAAAAAAAAAAGTGCCCTAAAGATGTGTTCATTTCGAGAACGTTGTTACTATAATACGGAAGTTATAGCCAATCATAATAATGGACCAAATAACAAAATCGCCCTGTAGCTCGGAAACTAGACGCCGGATCAACTTGGGGTTTTCAGCAATTTCTGTTTCTCGAAAAAAGAGAACATGACATGTATCCTTAGAACATAGAACCACGGCCATATTGCTAATCCAATTATTACTCATCACGTTGGAATTTCGTGTAAACAAGTTTGTTATTTTGACTTCAAAATGGTTAGTTGTGCATCTTGTGGCCGATCTGATAGTAAAAAAAGACAGGATAATACTTTAACTTTTCATAGGTAAGTGTTTCGAAAGATATATTCAGTTATATAAAGAATTCAAAAGTCGGAAGAAATTTTGAGGTTAACCATTGGTGTAACATGGAGAAATACAGTAGGTGATGTCATATTATTATCATATATTTTTTTTTGGTAAGCCGTGAGATCTCCTCTTATGGGTATATAAATTGTGGAAACAATTTGCATGGGGATAGCATGGATTTTGCTAGTGAGGCTTTGGTGTTTATGTTGGTTTGTATCAATGAGCCATGGAAAATACCTTTAGGATACTTTTTCATTGCAGGCATCAACAGTCAAAAAAAAGCATCATTAGTGCAGCAAGCTCTCACATTAAAAATGTTGGTTGTAATGTAACTAATGTTACGTTTGATGTATGTCCTGCAAATTTTAGTATGTGCAGCATATTGAGTGGTAATTATACGAGGGACTTCAAAAAGACTGATTTCATTTTTGACAATTCAAAATATTATCTATTGCCTGATCCAGCTCATATGATAAAATTAATTAGAAATTGTTTTGGTGAAAAAAAAAATTATTGATATGGATGGGCAATTGATAAACTTTGAATTTGTGCAAAAATTGAATGATTTACAAGAAAGAGAAGGTACCTTGGCACCAAACTCAGAAAACAGCATGTTAATTTTTTCAATCAAAAAATGAAAGTTAAGTTAGCTACTCAATTGTTGAGTAGTTCGGTATCAGAAGCATTATTTTACTGTAAAAACAAGCTTAATTTACATGAATTTTCAACTTCTGCAGCAACTGCAAAATTCATTTTATTAATGAATAATGCTTTTGATATCTTAAATTCTCGCAAAATTTCTGATTTTGGTTTCAAGAACTCCAAAAATATTGTAGATATAAAAAAATTCACAAAAGATTTTCCTGTATATATTTCGAATTTAAAGTTCATAGATGGCACCCCTGTTTTGCAATCTCAACGGAAGTCTGGTTTTGTGGGCCTATTAATGGGGCTTAATACTTTGTTAGGTTTGTGTGAGGATTATGTCGTTACAGGAAATTTACTATTCATTCCTTCATACAAACTTAACCAAGTTCATATTGAGTTGTTTTTTGGAACAATAAGGTCTCAAGGTGGATACAACAATAACCCTACCTGTAGGCAATTCACTGCTGCCTATAAAAAAATATTAATTAATGCAGAAGTGAGGGAAGGTGGCGCAGGAAATTGTATCCCTCTTGAAAATATTAATATACTCAATGTGAGCTCAAAGAAGAAACCTCCCGAACAGATTATTAATGAATCAGTACCAAATAGACTTGAGGAAAATATTGAGGAAGACACTTTCAGCAATAATTTTCTCAGTGAACTCACTTATGCTCTAAATTATAATTCTTTATCGGCTTATAGTTTAGAGGTAGTTACATACATTGCAGGATTTGTCTCCTTCAAACTAGGAAGGAAACTACAATGTGAACATTGTGTTTCAGCTCTATTTGGGAAAAAGGAGGAATTCTTCAATTCATTAATAGAACATAAAACCAGAGGAGGCTTAAGCTACCCAAGTGTCGATGTCATAAAAGTTTGTGAAAAAACAGAATCACTTTTGAGACACGAACAAGCTTGTCAGAATAGAGTTGACAAACAGAAGGTTTCATTGAAAGTTATGAAATTTTTTGAGGGCAAGAATATATTTGCCGAAATGATGCATCATAATTTATCCCCGTTGGAGGATCACAAGGTTTTGCTGATGAAATGTATTTGTGAGTGTTACCTCACAACGAGGATAAGTTATATTTGCAGGAATGCCTCAGCTCCTGAAACAATTCGAAATAAATATACGAAGTTGATTTTATTTAAAGGCCAATAAATTGGCTTCATGACATGATTTGTTTATCTATACTAATATTATAAAGAGGAAAGATTTGTATTTTTGTTTGTTTGATACGAATAGGCTCGAAAACTACTGGACCGATTTCAGAAATTCTTTCACCCTTAGAAAGCTACATTATCCCTGAGTGACATAGGCTATACTTTTTACCCGAAAAAAAAAAGGATACCTACTATAACTTCAATAATTACAAAAAAATCAGCCATAATCAGCTCTTTCCACGTGCGCTGCAAAAACCGTAAGACTTACGTGGATACAATGTATGACGGAAATGTACCTCTTAAATAGTTCTACAAAAAAGTCTGCGATAGCATATATCTATCTCTCAAGATTGACTTGCTATTACCTGTTTAGGGTAATCAGATGTTTTCCAAAATTATGCCTATTTGAGAGTGTGTTTTTATGGATTGGGTATTGATACTCATCCAACCTAATACGTTATTTATCCCCAGTATTCAATTTAGAACGAAATTGCCCTTCACATCATACAATTACAACGAGTACATCAAAAGATATGGCAGGTTGAAGTGATGAAGATGAAACCGCCGCGTGAAACAAATTTCTACTCGGGCGAAGCTGGGACGGCCTGCTTGTCTATATCTATACTAATATTATAAAGAGGAAAGATTTGTATTTTTGTTTGTTTGATACGAATAGGCTCAAAAACTACTGGACCGATTTCAGAAATTCTTTCACCCTCAGAAAGCTACATTATTCCTGAGTGACATAGGCTATACTTTTCACCCGAAAAAATTAAGGATACCTACTATAACTTCAATAATTACAAAAAAATCAGCCATAATCAGCTATTTTCACGTGCGCTGCAAAAACCGTAAGACTTACGTTAATACAATGTATGACGGAAATGTACCTCTCAAATAGTTCTACAAAGAAGTCCGCGATAGCAAATATCTATCTCTCAAGATTGACTTGCTATTACCTGTTTATGGTAATCAGATGTTATGCATTATTTGGGATCGAGTTTTTATGAATTGGGTATTGATCCTCATCCAACCTTATACGTTATTTATCCCCAGTATTTAATTTATAACGAAATTGCCCTTCACATCATAAAATTACAACAAGTACATCAAAAGATATGGCAGGTTGAAGTGTTGGAAGATGAAACCGCCACGTGAAATAAATTTCTACACGGGCGAAGCTGGGACGGCCTGCTTGTTATGTATATATGTTCAATTTTTTAAATCAATTGTAAGACCTTGAAGGCTACACTTTTTCTATTAATTTTTTTATTTAATTTTTGAAAGATTAATTATCCTTGTCAAGAATTAATTGTGCAAAATCCCCATATCCGATAACTTCTATATACCAAATTGATATGTCTTGAAAATTGTTAATAAAATTTTTGTGTATTATTCGTTTATTCTAATCTATTGTTATAATTATCTGAAGTCTATTTGTTTTATTGTTTTCCGAAATAAAGATTAAATATCTACTTATTTTGAATATACCCCGCAACAGCTCCTGACCTCACGTCAGTGTTTTCCTGCATTTTTTAAGGACGGTACATTTTCAAGTTAAAGTACCATTAAATTTTTCGAATAAAATTCCAAAGGAATTATCAAATTTCACTAAACTTGGTAATTCGCTATTTGGTTAACTTCTCATCTAAATGGATAAAACCAATAAAAGGTTGAAACCGATTTCAATTAACTTTTTTGCACTATTCACATATTGAATTAATTCACTGTCATCGATTTGAGATATTCCCTTATTCTTTTTACACTACGCCACTGATTCTGGAAACCTTTGTCGGCCATACTGGTAACCCAATTTGGTCGTACAAATTCGAACCTCATGCTCCTTCCTGAGGTTCTTTATTCAAAGCATGTATCTCACTTTTCTCTATCTTTTATAGTTTAGGGGTTGTAGTACTAAACCATTGAAATCTGGCCACCCTGTACATTGTTACATTGTGATATTGTTGACCTTGCATTTGAGAAAATAAATTATACGACAGTTGTTCTGACAAGAAGAAAAAAGTCACACGAATATTTTCAATATAGATGCATAGAAATACCTGGTGTTGGCACTGATTAGATTTTGTTTAAGACTTTCTTGTCGATCGAAAACGTGATATTTTGTACAGCTTTTCATTTCTCCCGAAAGGATTCGCGTTTTTTGTCGTTGCCGCAGTAGCGCCACGACCGATAAATATTGCGGATTTATTCCGGAACTAGTCCAAAATCTGAAATCTAGGATGCCGTTTTGATCTACAAATTTTGGTCACGATTTTTAGTAGGGAGTCGTTACACGAGGTGTTCTATGCATCTATTTTTCAATATAAAGTCCAAACCATAGAACTTATAATACATGGAATGCTATAACCCGATCAAAACGTGGTTAAACATCTCAAGTTGGAGGAATACCGAAATTTCCATGAAATTTCCTGTCCATAATCTAATAATTCCTATATAGGTAATAGCCAATCAAAATTGAAGCTGGGCTTTGGTAACGATCCAGATCTGCGCATGTGCAGAAATATTAAGAATAAAAATAACGTAGTTATTCTATCTCTCTCTGGCACCTTGTATTATGTCATACACGTAAAATTAATGATGTGATGTATTATTTCATACGCTCATAACCAAACAAATTATTTATTCCGTTTGTGAAAATTCGTTAATCAATAGTTCGTTCGTTGTTTAAATCCTGGTTCATTTTTCACTTATAATCGTTGTTGTTATTGTTCATTTTCGCGTTTAATATAATCATAGTTTATTTACCTAGTTGAGTTGGTCCGTTTTTGAATAGTATTTATATCTATTTGAAAATTTTGTTGTGTTCTTTTATTCAATAAGGAATTAAACATGTCTTTAAGGAGCTCTACTCACAAATGTTACATTTGTGACCTTACACGCTCGAATTCATATCACAGGTAAAAAATTCAAATACAACTGTTATACGTTCATGCTTTCTCCTTTACCACTATATTTTTTTCAGGTTCCCTCAGAATCACCTACAAAGATCTCAGTGGATGGCCCTATGTCACCTAAATGCTGATGTCGCACAGCTGAGAAGTTGTGGAAGACATTTTGTTGAAAATTATTTTACAGGGAAAGGTACTAATAGAAAACACCCAGAGAAGTCAATTTTGGTTTGGATGGAGGACATCTTTTAAAGTATAAATCTCTTTGTGAATAGTAACCCACTGAAAGGGTTGGCTCTAAGTTTTTAATGGCGAATGTACCGTTAGGTGAAAGAGCTGTTCAACACACATATTGGATGTGTTTTTCTTTTCATCAAATGAATGAAATCAGTCAGTTAAACTGACTCTAGAATAAATGCATTCTGAAACTTAATAAATCATTTGTTACATATTATCTGGGTTCTGTATTTATGTTCATCGTATTCAGAGGTAAACTTGCCTTGGCTTTTGATTACGTCATATCAATACACAGTGGAACCCCGATATAACAAATCGGAAGGGAGCAAGTAGAAATTCGTTAAACTGAGGTGAGATTGGTTTAAAATTTGTTATATCGAGGTTCCACTCTAGGTTTATTCACCTCAACATTACGTACTCATCTTGTTTTAGCAAAAAACTTGCATGATTTTAATCTTCTACTGTTTACGGGCAATCCTTCGAATCAACGGTATGTCTTTTTAGTTTCAACTTTGTTTTTTAGATTACATATCATCCTGCTCACTATTTAGATGGTATTATTGAAAATTTAACAAAATTCAGCAATTTCAACATCTTTTTATTTTAGGTCATGGTTCAGTATTTTTGCAATACTGTATTACTTAGTGTATGTACTGCTACCTCCACTCCCATGTTCTCGATATGTCATAATAATAGCCTCTCATTCAATTTTAATGGAATATGCAGTCCCCGGGTTGTTAAAAAATTGCATATTTCCATGAAGGTACTCGTAACAAACTCCAAATCACATATTCACATAATAATCCAATCAGAAAAGTTCAACCTGTTCTCGAAAGTGCCCTTCTGAGAAAAATTTTGGATTTACCCTTGTCTGACGGCTATTTCCCTTACTATGTAAGCAATTATGATATGGATCATGGACTAAAAATTCATAGTTTACCTGAAAACTCATAGTAAGAAAATATTTCGAAGTAATTTCATGTACCATTTCAAAATTGGAGGAGGATTCAAACTTTTCTAATACTTTACTCATGTTGAATATGTAATGAAAGCTTATTTCCCCAAAAACCTTATGAAATAGGCCCCATATTTTCCAATCTACCAAAGTGAACAAAACTTCATATGTCTCAATCAAGAAGTAAGTTCATCCAAATCTACCTACCTCAGCATGTAAACTGGTTTGTTCTCTTCCTTGACAATAATTTTTGGTATGAAATTGTAATGAAAAAAATGTGTAAATAAACTGTAAAATAGTTATTATTTGTTTTATTACATAGAATGATTGAATACATCATTTTAAGAAATTGCGTAACACAAATTTGAATAATTAATGTTCATGGCCTCTACTTGATAGTACTTCAATAGTTGCTATAAAAAGGATCTCAAAATGGAATGTTTGAAGCAAAGAAGGAATTTTTCATTCAGAATTGAAACCTTTCAATAAGCAATCAAAAATTATTAAATCCTGAGCAAGTAGATCAACAAAACAAGACAAAAATTCAAGACTTCTTATCAAACAAAAATTGTGAAGAGAATAACTATTGGTAGGTAACATTGTGAATAAACATATCCTTGAATACCTACCTGAAAAAACACATTTCAATTTTGTTTCAGTAATGAAATATTCAATTCAGCTAAAACACAAGAATCTTTTTGACTTCTACATTACTTTGATAACAAGAGTTCATTTAACTATAGATAGATTTACGATGGATTATTCAATAATGTGAGTTACCATTTTATCAACCTCTCACAGCAAAGATGTTCATACCTATAACTACGTTTTATTTTATCGGGTAGTCGGAATTCCATTAGAACTTCTGACGAAAATTTCTCGATGAATCCTTGATACATGAATTATCAATATTTATTCCGGCTAAAAGAATGCATTCCATTCAATTCGATGAATCAAATAGTTTTCTGAAAACTTATAACATTCATTTCTTTGTGAAAACTAAAATAGAAATGTTTTAGTAGAACGTTTTCATCCAAGCAAGAAAATCTTGAAGCCTAAAATGTAAATAAATGATGACATAACCTCCAAGTCTATTGTCATAATTGAATTTCGAGTTGACACATGCGTACAATTCAATCTTTACCAAAGATCTGACTTCACTTTCAGACAACTATTAGCAGGTGTATAATCCATATTGGTATTAGTAGATATATGGGCCTGTCACACCGATCAGAAACACAGAAATGTTTGCCGAAATGCCAAGTGAATCGGATCTTGAGTATTAAATTCATAGTAGTTCTGTTTCTGTTCTGTATGACAAGTCGTATTCATGGGAACATGGAAATTTCGGTATTCCTCCAACTCGAGATGTTTATCCATTATTTTAAGCTGAGCAGCAAGGCTAATAGCATTCCATGTACTATAAGTTCTATGGTCCAAACACTAGAAATAAAGGGATTTTAAAGCTAATTCGGACAGTGAGTGTGGTCTTGGAGCAAACTATTGACCATTTAGTCAATAATTGCTTAGTTTATAAATTTCCAGATGGTTTTGAGGCTATTCATTCAGTATCTGATTCGTTTTTGAGATGGGTTGGTACCTTCAAAACAATTTTACTATATTAGTTGATTTTCTAAGAAGATAAACATCAGCTAATTCTGTGAACAAATCCCATATCCACGATGAAAATTTATTTGTACCTATCAACTTGAATATGATCTTTTGGCAGGAGTTGTAGTTGCTTTTGGGGAGAATTTTGCACCGCTCGAAATTTTCATAACTATTATGAAAATGTTGCTTCGGTTGAGGAGGAACAAAATATACCTGCAACTACCAATGCGAAATGAAATGTTTGGACTTACCTGAGAACCGTCAGCAGTGGTAGCTTCCCGCTTTGTGATTCCTGGTATTGGTTTTCAACGCCATAGTTTATCACTCCTTTATTATGGATTCCTCACTTAAACCTGAAAAAAAGAAGTGTAATCACAGACATTTTTCCCACAATTGTTAAGAATAGTCATAGTTCAATCAGAGATGTAATGTAGCTACTTCCTCATGAAAATCAGACGAGGGACAGCAATTATTTTTCAGGATTCCCTAGACTCTTACACGGTTCAGATAATGAAATCTGGTCAAAATTTCGATTGAAGCACCAATAAGCCTTTCTGTATTCAAGGGCGAAATTTCAAATGGATCGAATGCCTATAGTTATGAACTATGGGGAACAATTTCGAACGGCCATACTTACAGAACTACTGGTCTAATTTTGCCATCAAAGAACTTCACTGCTACTTTCAAGATCCAAACCTACCCTAAATATTTCTAGATTCAATCGTTCGAGAGTTATCGTGAACTGAATTTGAGTAACAGTGATTCGAACCTTATCAACTAAAAAACGAGAATCCAAACAAAAAGTTGTTAACAGCTGTGAAAGAAATCTTCCATATTATAACAGAAATATTATGAATTTGGCTATAATTCGCTAGCATTGCATGTACAGGGATGTTCCTAAAGTGGCGGTACAAATGAAGAGGGGAGTCGTGAATGCAAAAATTGTGGCACTTTTCCTCAGCATTCGTGGTAGATTATTCATTAATTACGCCTCACCGGGTATATCATTCTATACGATCAGATACACGGCATGACTGCCCAATGAATATTTGTTGGATCGAATTGAAATAACATTTTAGTAACCAAGTTAATTGCAAAAATATACTCACTTCAGCATGGTTCAATTGAGGCAAAGACTGGTTCACAGTGTGAGCACATGCACAAAACTGACGCATCATATGTTTCACCACAGTTTACAACCGAATTTACAGTTATCTCGAATTAATCCTTCACATATTTAGAATTAGATATTCTTTGTCAATTTGAACATTAAAAAAAAAGCGAAATAACGAACATAACATCTAACATACAACATAACAATTCTTTAATCTATGATAACAACCACTGTAATAAAGGTTAAGTCACGGTGTCGGTTACAGACATAGACACAGAACCACAGAACATGTCATATTCATAGAACCAGACAGACATAATCTTCTTAGAGCAACGGCGAATCCAAAGATCAAAACGCCCTCTTTCGACAAAAATGCCAAACTAAAAAATGAGTACGGTTATGACATCTTGTATATTTCGTGTGCATTTGAGTTATAATATTTTGTTTCATATCCAGGTATTTTTGAGGGATATTTAGATGTTTTCATCGTGTTCTGATCAGATTGATTAAAAATTGAAAAATTGTTGAGAAGGCATTTATATCAGTGCTATTAATTAAATTAATTTAAAATATTATTCATAAAGTAATCATGTTTTTTTTGTTTTAGGTTACAAGGCGTCTTGTTTGAGTTTAATTTTCTGGTGCAGTTTTAACTGATGAGAAAGGTTCATACCGTAATTATAAAGAAGAGTGTTATGAAATTGATCATCGTAATACAAGGTACTGAGATGTGCCTTCATTTTTTTTCAAAGACTGAAACTGAATAAGCTGAAGTATCTGACCGAAGGGATTCATGTTTAATGTTTTAAATTTAATGCTAATGTCATATACATATAATTTTAGTCCTGTGCATTGATTATGGAACAATGAGTATTGAGTAAGCTAAGTGAAAAAAAAACTGAATTCAATTGTAATTGTTGTGATTTCAATTGATCTTCGATGAAAAATAAAAACAGGTCTATACGTTTTCATAAATTCTCTAACAAAGATGCCTTAGCAGTCTTAGCACTATATGTATATCACTAATTAATGCCTTTGGTATATTGACTAAATTGGACTAAGGAAAGTATGGATAAAGTATAGATGGAGAAACCTTGCTAAAAAGATTCCCGTAAAGAGTTTCTCGAACAACTGCGAACATTATTTTTAGTGAATATATTAATATTAAAAATTCAGCTAATATGTTCGAACATTCAAATATTCAAAACAATCATTTATTTCTATAATTTCCATCGAATTCCTTCGTGAAATATCGATCCAATTGGAACGGAAAAAGCCAATTTGTACACCGAAATTTTATAAACTCTGCACTGCACTGTCAATAATACAATAATTCACTGAAATTCTTCTCAAAATCATAACAAGATCAGAGAGAAATACTTAAAATAATCTGTTTTAACATATCAAAATAACGTAGCTTCAGAAATGTGTACAAGTTTGCCTTCATGTTTGTTTACAGTCAGCAGCGCCTCATCGGTGGTTGAAATCGCCAATGGGCAGATCTACCGTTATATTTTAAAATCTACCGCTTTTTGGGTCATGTCTGCCGCTTTACTCATTTTCAACTTGGCAACACTGGGTATGTACGAAACAATTATTATTCTGTGGTTTCGTCAGATTGTTTTTGTTTTTCTTGTGTGGAAAATTGATTCTGAACTGAATTTAATTTGAATTTTTTTTTAAATAATAGTAGTTATTGTTATTAAGATTCCATACGTTCAATATTTTAGTGTTGCCATGTCTTGTGTTGTGAAGAACTGTAAAAATTATAAAAAGAAAAAAATCGAAGGGATATCATTTCACAGGTGAACTAATTATTCCAATTATATTATAATCAATTTTTTTACTTTTCGATTATCATAATCCAATTCTTTGAAAAATTATCAATTAGGGGATATTTTCTTCAGAGAAAAGTTGTCTCTGTTATCTTCTTTTGTTTTACCTGAGAATTAGATTAACAATCTTTGGTAGGAATATTGATAACGATACATCTATATAATAGGTTGCCCCAATATGGAAATGTTTTGGAGCAGTGGAGAAGGATATTGAAATTAGAAGAAAATTTCCAGTGGTCACAGAATAAGCTGATTTGCTCCAAACATTTTGATGCCAGTGATATATATCAATTGAATCCCGATCAACCTTCCAGAACATTCCTGAAACCATCCGCTGTACCTCTTCATTTTCTGGACAACAGTGGAATTGATTCGTGAGTTTACATATTGTTCATTATTATTACACAAGCCGAGATAAAAAAGATCTAAATGTTTTCAGATCATCAAATGCAGTGGATATTTCTGTTGAAATTTGAAGATACTGAGTTGTTGGATCGGGAATCAAATCTTAGAAAAAGGACCCTTTCAGAAATGATAAGAATTTCACAAAATGAACAGAATATGAATTCAAAAAAAGACATTGATTCCCTGAGCAATGTATATGCCCTTTTGATCGATATGGACAAAAATAAAAAACAAAATCACCGTTTTCAACTTCAAAATTGAAATACCTTCTGGAATGGCATTTGTTCAGTAATCACAAAATTTCATATACTTACCTAATCATTTTATACCAACTTGTGAAGAGGAACAGCATTCATAGATTCTCCATTTATATTACTATATGTCATGAAAAATTATTGACAATTTCAAAACGTTTGACTGCTCTTTCAGAATTTAAAAAAAGAAATTGTACTTTTGTTTGCCTTATTAGTTAGAATGTTTCAACTTTATGTATATTATCTCAACTTCGTAAGTTGTATACATATTAATATCATTCTAAATTCCTGATTATTAACATATTGTAGCGTCTCCTGAAGAAGGCTTAAATAAAGCCGAAAGCTTGAGAAAAAAGGAAAAAAGAGAGTTTCTTTTATTTCCGACTGCCAACCCAAATAAATTCAACTAATTTTATATATATATTGTTATGTAGTATAGGCTTAAGCATTCCTTAGAATAAGGTGAACATCCTCGAGTATCGTCGAGGAATCGTCACGTAGTTTATGTCAGCAGTTTTCACTTTCCGTTGTTAAAGGAATAGTTTTACGATTCATTATTATTCAGACCTGCTTCAAATAAACTTGTTTCCAGAAATAAATTGTTTTTTTAAAAAAGTGATTTTGAGAGGAAAAATCATAATTGGCGACGAGGATGTGATGTTGCTAGTGTGTTAGGCAATATCAGAAGACGTTAAATTCTCAAGGAGAAAAACACCGATTCAGATACAAGGCACACGTGGAATTCATTCCTTTAAGCAACAACGAAGAAGAGAATCAAGGTACGACGTGAAACCAAAGGAAACACCGAGCACCAGATTCAGACGAGTGCAGTGATCGACCAGCCAAGAAGAGTTGCTGAATCCCGGACCGAAGAGGTAGAGGACCAACCCCGACTGGAGCGACACGAGCACCCCCTCAAGAATCACCCTGTGGAGTTTGGAAGTAGCACCCCAAGCACCAGGTTAAAAAACAAAAGGTCAAACAACAAGTAAGTTGGGCTGTCATAATAATCCCAGTTTTTTCCTATCCCTGGACCAAAAGATAAGGTAACATTTTATTTATTTTTAACATTTTTTTGATTTCATAAAATCAATTTCTCCTACATCATTGAATTGTCTTACTTTCTTGCATCATTACATTTCAAGAGTAGAATATCAAAAAATAATCTATAATCATTGATTCGTTAATCGAACAATTCAATTCACTTAAAGTCAATAGTAAGAAACAATCGAAAATGACTACTCCAAACGAAAATCGTGTTGTAATAGATCTTAACACTGTCAAACATTTTGGTGAATTATTACCTAGATTCAACGGAAACCCTAATGAGTTACAAACGTTCCTTATAGAAGCACAAAATTTCATGAGTCAATTCGGAACCACAAATAATGAATTGATCAACAGATATTGTTTTGCAACGATCAAATCAAAACTAATTGAACAAGCCAAAACTATAGTATATTCCGGACCATCATGTAATACATGGGCAGAATTAAAGCACACATTAAATAGTAAATTCGGTTTTAAGATCAATTTTGATGTACTTCAAAGTGAGTACCAATACATGAAAAGAAAACCGAAAGAATCTGTAGCAGATTTTATTGAAAGAGTGAAAGCCATAAAACTACAATATGACTATCAAATTCAATTACAAGGATTATCTCCCACAGAAATTAATGTTTACCGAAACTTATCAGATAAAATTGGAAATACTGTTTTATACAATAACGTAGATGAAAATTCCAGAAACCTTTTAGACCTGCAACCAAAGCCTTTCGATGATACATGTAATTTATTAGAGAATAGAGAAATCAAAAGGCAACAACTTTATTTACCAACGATTCCAAAAACCACCATTTTTCATACAAATGCTTTATCAAGCGAACGGCAGAATAGTAGTCAAATTTATAATCAACGTCATTCGACTAGTAGAGAATGGCCGTCCCAACCAATACCATTAAAATTTAATAGAATACCGGAGCCTAAATTTGCAACTAATAGTCAAGTTTTCGGAAAACCGCGAGATGTGTTCAAACCAAACCCAAATCAACAATTAAATCTACCAAAACCAGAACCAATGTCAATCAGAACAAGAAATTATCCTATTAAAAGGCCAGCTAGCAGTCAAATTCGCCAAGAGCCCCCGAATAACCGGCACTTTTTCAGAAAAACCGGACCATCTGATTTCATATCGGAAGAGCTTACTAATACAGAAAATTTCGAAAGCGAAGAATTTGAAGTAGAGCCAGAAATTGATTGTAATGACGACATAGATGATCAGAACGAAGTGGAAAATATCGAACAAGAAGATCAAAATTTTCAAACATTAGCCTACAAGCATCACATGACCTGAATTTTACGAAAGAACATTTGGCAACTTTACCATTCATTAAATTAGAAAACCCAGCCTGTAAACTATTGATTGATAGTGGTAGTTCTATGTGTATAATTGATCCAGCTGTAGCTTACAGTTTATTCCCTGAAAATATCTATGAAGAACACTCATATTTTAGAACAGCCGTGGGTAAAGATCATAGTAAATACAAAGTTGCTTTTCCTCTTGATTCATTTGGCCTAGATAACACATATCCGTTCGTAATTTATAAATTCCATACTCAATATGATGGTGTTATAGGTGCTAATCTATTGAAAGATTTAAAATTGAAATTTGATTGGAAGAACCATGAATTAGGAAATGATTTAAAAACTCAAAAATTTTATCTTCAACAAACTAGCCCAAATGAAACTCTTCCCATTAAATTAGACCATTTAGATAATAATATTCGAAATCAATTAACAAAAATATTACAAAGTCACAAGCAAGCTTTTCAATTACCAAACCAGCCATTAAATTTCACAAATAGTGTTAAACACCATATTAGGACTATTGATGAAAATCCAGTGTACGTAAGAAGGTATGAATACCCGGAGGTACATAAACAAGAAGTAAAAAACCAAATTCAAGATTTGTTAACTAAAAATATCATTAGACCAAGCATCTCCCCGTGGTCGTTCCCTATCGTAATTGTTCCCAAGAAAACTGACCAATCAGGTAATCGAAAATGGCGAATGGCAATAGACTACAGAAAATTAAATGAAAAAACGATCGACGACAAATTTCCTATCCCAAACATTGAGGAATTATTAGACCAACTCAAAAATGCCAAATATTTCAGCGCCCTAGATTTAGCTAGTGGCTTTCATCAAATAGAATTAGACAAAGAATCGATCGAGAAAACAGCATTTGCTACAGATGAAGGGCATTACGAATTTCTGAGAATGCCCTTTGGCCTCAAAAATGCACCGTCAACTTTTCAACGTGCCATGAATAAAATCTTGAAACCAGTAATCAATAAAATATGTGTAGTATACATTGATGATATACTAATTTTCTCAGAAACTCCAGAAAAACATCTAGCCGACATTCAAACAGCTCTACAACTTTTAGAGAAAGAGAATCTCAAAATTCAACTAGATAAATCTTATTTCTTTCAGAGAGAAATTATATTTTTAGGATACAAAATTTCAGAAGAAGGCGTAGAGCCAAATCCCGAAAAAATTGAAATTATCAAAAATTTTCCCATGCCTAAATCAGTTAAAGAAATAAAATCCTACCTTGGAATGATAGGTTACTATCGGAAATTCATTCCAAATTTCTCTAAATTAACTAAACCTATGACAAAATATCTGAAAAAGGATAATAAACTTGATATTCATGATCAGGAATATATCGATGCATTTTATTCAAGTCGAAATCTCCTCATGAATTATCCAATTCTGCAACACCCAGATTTTAGCAAACCTTTTGTGCTTACAACTGACGCATCCCAATATGCTATAGGAGCTATCTTATCACAAGGAACACCCCCAAATGATCTTCCTATCGCGTATGCAAGTAGAACTCTTAATGAAGCGGAAATCAAATATTCGACAATAGAAAAAGAACTTTTAGCGGTAGTATGGGCAACAAAATATTTTAGATCCTATTTATTCGGTCGGAAATTTACTATCTACACAGATCATAGACCCTTGACATGGTTATTTTCCCTCAAAGATGCATCTTCACGATTAATGAGGTGGAGAATAAAATTAGAAGAGTTCAACTTCGAGATCAAATATCGAAAAGGAGTCAACAATAATGCAGATGCAATCTCTCGCATAAAAATTAACGAATTAAACATAAACGATCTCTCGGATGATGATCTAGACGCAGAATCAATTATTCCTCAGATAACACATGAAGACCTAGAATTGTCCCAGAAAGAATTAGACGAAATTATTACGAAAACATGTTCAGAAGATGTCCAAGATGAACAATCTTCCTCTCAAACAATTCATAGTAATGCAGAAAACCCCATATTAGAAATACCATATACCGAACGTTCCCTAAATTCATCAATGAATCAAATAATATTTCAGAAGACTAACGTTTTCAAGATCGAAAAATTAAAATTGCATAAGAACACTCGGATTAGACTCATTGTATCAATACAGTCATCAGACGATTTCACCAAATTCTTAAAAGAATATGTCAGTCCGAATAAACAGTATGGTATATATTTCAGATCGAAAGAATTAGAAAAAGAATTTTTGACAATGACACAAAATATATTCAAACTAATGCTTTTTCTTTCAAAATTTCTAATTTACTTTTAGAAGACATAGAAACGGAAGAAGAACAACAAGAGAAAATCAAATTATTTCATGAAACCAAAACCAAACATAGAGGTTTTCAAGAAAATTTAGAGAGCATTAAGAGACGTTTTTATTGGCCCAAAATGGACAAAGATATCAGATCGTATATTAACTCTTGCGAAATTTGTCAAAGTCAGAAATACGAGCGACAACCGACCAAACTGATTTTTAAAAGTAATCCAGTTGGAGAAAAGCCATTCTCTCATTTATACATGGATACTATCGTTATGAATAGAACCCCATGTTTGACTATAATAGATTCATTTTCGCGACATGGTCAATGCTATATTTTAAATAGCAAGACTGCGACTGAAATTGCCAATCAACTTACTAGTTATTTTTCCAATCACGGTATCCCAGAAAAGATAACCTTAGATAATGGAACAGAATTTAAAAACCAAATTATACAAGATCTAGCAGAAACTCATAAAATATCACTTCATTTTATAACAAATTATAATCCTACCTCCAACGCCATAGTTGAACGGTTTCATTCCACTCTGATTGAACAGATTAGAGTATTAGACGAAAAAAATATTTCGTTAACAGAAAAAATGAATAGAGCGCTTTTAAGTTACAATAATTCAATACACTCTGCGACATGTTATACACCCCTACAAATCATTAAATCAGATTTGAACTATAACACACCAGTGGAAAAATCTACTCATGAAAAAATTTCAGAATACATCCATCAATATCGTGAAAACATGAAAGAAATTGCAGATCATTTAAACTCTCGTAAAGAAAAACAAAAAACGAAACTAGACCAAACCAATCAGAACAGGCAACAGGTGAAAGAGCTAGATGAGACGAAACCAGCTTATTTAGTCATACCGAAAAAGGCAAAATTAGATCCAAAATTCAAAAGAACTAATATAAAGATTCTAGATGATATTCTTATCAAGAATCCTGATTCTCAGAAAATATATCACAAGAACAAAATCAAACAGAGAAAGTAATACTTGTTTTTCTCTCTTTCAGAGCAAAAAAAATGAGAACCATTTCTCTTCTCCTCACTCTTCTATTCTTCCCGACTTATAAATCGTTCAAATTTCAAGAAATAAAGCACAATGTTATTCCCTTTTTCGTAGACAAAACGTATATCAGTGAGTCAAAACACATATTGATGTACCATTATAATTTAAGTGATATTACCAAAATATTGAATGATCATTATATCTTAGTAGATCAGTTAGACTCAGTCAGTTCCACTATGATGGTTTCAAACTATGTGGAATCGATTAAAACCCAATTAAAGCAAAATGAGATCCTACTCAAAAATTTGTATTCTTCTAAACATAAACGAGGTTTAGTAAATGTCGGTGGACATATAGCCAAAATATTATTCGGTACACTTGACAGTGATGATGAATCCTTATACTTGAATTATTTTCACTCTTTTGAAAATAAAATTCAGTCATTGAAAACAGAACGAAATCAAATTATAAGTGTTGTGAGATCTATGACAGCAAAATATTCCAATATTACCAGTCAAATTGTTGGGGAAAATTCAGTTTAAAGAACTGAAGTGGTTCAACCAATTTTTGATGATAGTGGACTGATATGGAAACAGGGAGAATCCCAACACAGTACGAAATAAGGACAAATGAAATGAACATTAACAAAATGCCAATAATGCTTACCCTTATGTGGATGAACTTGAAGAAAGGGATCTTAGCTGTTCTCACGCTCCAGAAGCAGATATATCAAGCTCAACAAACTGAACAGAGGTGGAAATCCTTCTGATGAAAATGCTGCAAATAAGTTAATGCAACTTCACTTGTCCTTGGGTTATTCACCATCCACGCCACTGACGTAGGCGAAAAAACTACACGCAATGGTTTTGCTCTCAAGTTTAATAACAAATTAAACTAATGTTCTTTGGAGAAATTCAATTTCACTTTGAAATCGGATTGTGAATGGAATCAAAAATTTCGGTATTCCGAATTGAAAATTTCGCAATTAATTGGAAACAATATGAACACATATGACAATCTTTCGTTCTTTACGTTAAGATGCATACTGATTTATCTAGATTGAAACATGCGTGTTTTCAATCTTCATTGGAAGCGGTACGGTGCAACAAGTTTCACAGCTGCTATTAATATTTTATGCGGTCTTTATAAACCGAAATGAATTTGGAAAAATTTTAAAATATTGACCTAAAATTACCAAATTATACTTTGCGTTCACTTGGCGTGAACAAAGCCGCCCACCTAAAATTAATGTAATTTTACATTTCACGGAAACATAACTATACCTTAAAGAAATTAAACATTGAGAAGAATAAAATTTCATTATATTAATCGTCGAGAGGCACCAACTTTGTTAGTGATCTCGTATATTGACCCGTTGAAGTCTTGACGGACGCAACTCGAACAATTCCGTCAGGTCCGGGAAATAATTTGTCAATTCGCCCGATAGGCCAAGTGGCAGGGCTTGAATTTAGATTTTTAATGAAAACTATATCTCCCACTGACGGACACGGCTTGTCGTTCTGCCATTTTCCGCGTTGCATAAGGGTATGCAGATATTCTCTGGACCACTTCGTCCAAAATTGTTGGAACAATCTGCGATGATGTTCCCATCGTTCAAGGTGTGATTTCTCATCCACGTATATAATTTCCGGAGTGGACAATAGCGGTGCACCTATGAGAAAATGTCCGGGGGTTAGACAATCCGCGGACTCCGAAGGATCTGAAGATAGTGGGCACATGGGTCGGCTGTTCAATACCGCTTCAATTCGAGCAAAAAGGGTGGAAAGTTCTTCAAAAGTACAAGCGGTGGAGCATAACATTTTGTTGAGCAATCGTTTGGCAGATTTAACTCCCGCTTCCCATATTCCTCCAAAATGTGGTGAATATGGGGGAATGAATTTCCATGTAATGGATTTGTGCGATAAATTATTGTGGATTTCTCCATTATTTTTCTCTAAAAATTGAAAAATTTCAGTGAGATATCGCGCGGCACCAACAAAGTTACGACCATTGTCCGACCAAATTTCCGTTGGCAGACCTCTTCTAGAAATAAAGCGATCCAAGGTTGAGATAAAGGCCTGTACATTAAGAGAGGAAACTACTTCCAAATGCACGGCTTTGGTAACTAGGCAAACGAATAAGGCGAGGTAAGCCTTCAAAATTGTCGGTTTTCGAGCGTTATTCGAACGATATGAAAATGGTCCTGCGAAGTCTACGCCCACTTTACTGAAAGGACGTGAGATATTTACCCTAGGGGCAGGTAAGGGTGCCATCATAGGCAAAAAGGTTTTACCTCTAAATCTGGTACAGGTGAGGCATTTTCTAATATTTGCCCTTACCAAACCTCTTAAAGAGAGTATCCAGAAGTTCTGTCGGATTAAACTCATAGTAGTATTGGGCCCGGAATGAAGTGCAGCCAAATGAAAATGATTGCATATTAATCGAGATAAAGCAGCCTTTTTTGGTAGTAAAATTGGATGCTTAGCTGCCTGAGGTAAGGAAGAAAATTGCAATCTACCGCCCACCCTGATTAATCCTAGAGCATCAACGAAAGGATTCAAGCTTCTCAAACCTTTTTCGATAGGGCCATGCTTTTCCAATTTTTTGCGCAGTTCGGAAAAGTAATGATTTTGAGTGATTAGTGAGATTGAGTGAAGAGCACTGTTTGATTCATCTTGTGAAATAGGACCAGATAAACGCAATCGCGACGTGAACTTGGAAAGGCAATTGAAAATGAATCTCTGCACATGAGCAAACACTCGCTTCACTTTGTTCAAATTTGAGAAATCTTCTATTAGCACTAATAGCGGATTTTTAAGCTCATGTTTTGTGGTTGTAATGTTAATGTGCGTTTTTAGTTCTGGAAGGGGCGAAATTTTTTTGAACTCAGCATTGGACACAGGCCAATTAAAAAGAGGAGTACTCAAGAATTCTGGACCTTTCATCCAAAATTCATGAGTCTCTGGAACTATGAATTGTTGAGGTGTTAGACCCCGTGATGGTAAATCAGCAGGATTTGACTTCGTTGGAATATGATACCAGGACGCATCGGGAACATAATCATTTATCGCGACAACACGATTCGAGACGAAAGTTTTGAGTTGATGTGAGGGCGTGGATATCCACGAGAGTACAATTTGGGAATCGGAAAACAACCGGACCTCAGCGATTGCGACAGGAAATTTATGATGCAAAATAGTCCTGACCAATTTTGCCAATAGAACTGCACTTGCTAATTCCAAGCGAGGAACTGACAACGTTTTTAGTGGAGCTACTTTAGTTTTAGCAGCCCATAAATGTGATGAGATGCAACCATCTATAGACACTGAAAGATACACAGTGGCCGCGTAAGCTTTCTCTGATGCATCACAAAACCCAGCCAAAACTACTTCACATCGAGATGAGGAAATAATGCAACGAGGAATTGTTAGAGTTGACAATAAGTGAATACTATCTACTATCTTCGACCACTCATCAGTACAAGAAGTAGACATAGATTCATCCCAACCTAGTTTTTCCATCCACATTTTTTGCATTACAAGTTTCATAGAAACTACAACGGGAGCTAGAAATCCAACCGGATCGAAAATGCGGGCTATATAAGATAGGACCGATCTTTTGGTGGGCGTATCAACGAATTTGTCAACACTGAAGCAGAATGAATCAGTTTTGGGTATCCACGCCAATCCCAGAATTTTGATTCCCACGGAATCGTCATTGAAACTGACTTGAGACTCGATATAATCGGCAGGTAATCCCGTTAAAACTTCCGAACGGTTGCTAGACCACTTTTTCAAAGAAAAGCATCCCTTATGTAACAATCTCTGAAGTTCATTTCGCAGCTCAATTGCTTGACCCACGTCGAACGCCCCTGTGATAATGTCATCGACATATACGTCATCCAAAACAACCTGAGATGCGTTGGAATAATTGCTACCCTCATCATGAACGAGTTGCCTCAATACACGGATAGCCAAAAAGGCCGAAGTTTTCACGCCATAAGTAACCGTATTCAGTTCGAATTCGACTACAGGTTCATTTGGAGATGGACGCCAGAATATGTGTTGAAATGTGCGATCACTTTTACTTAGAAGGATTTGCCTATACATTTTCTCTATATCGGCGCAGATGGCTATAGGATACATTCGGAAACGCAGAAGAATAATTGTAATGTCCTTTTGTAATTTAGGACCACTGAGCAGTCTGTCATTAAGTGATAGACCCGACAAGTCCGCATCAGATGCGTTGAAGACAACACGAAGTTTAGTTGAGGAGCTAGACTCCTTACGCACCACATGATGCGGAATTACGTACTTATTTTCAACTTTGGAAGGTGACATATGGCCCAACTCCAAATATTCCGACATGAATTTCGTATATGAATTATATGAATCACTATTTTTCAGTAGTCGTTTTTCTAAAGACAAGAATGATTTCAGAGAGCGATTTGAGTTGTGAAAGAGCTGCGGAGACGTATTTTCCATTTTAAATGGTAAGGAAACAATATAACGACCGCTCTCGTTGCGTGAATGAGTTGATAAAAAATGATTCTCTACATATTCATCCTCAGGATTGAGAATAGGAACATCTGAGATTTCTTCCAACGTCCAAAAATTTTGTATCTGATCACTCAGAGCCGACTGAGTTAACAGAATCGATTTGTTCGAAGAACAGGCTTCATTCATGGGACCAATGATAGTCCAACCAAAGAAAGTATTAACCGCAATAGGCAACCCGGAGTGATTTTTGCGGCCTTCACGATCGAATACGACTGAATAAGTGTCTGCCCCCAGCAGCATATCTATTGGTTGTGAAATGTGGAAAGTTTCATCGGCTAAGTTCAAATCTTCATAAGATTTGAGTATTTCCTCGGATATGGAAACAGAAGGTAAATTGTTAGTGATGTGCGGTAATACTGTGCACCGTACTTGGAAAGAATTTGGACCTGATTTTGGGTATAACCTACAGTTGATCAGACCCAACGGTTTAGCATTTGTTTGGCCAATGCCAGAAACTGAAACATTAACTGGATCAATTTTCAATCCTAACCTTTTAACTAGGTGAAGACTGATAGCTGAAATCTGTGACCCTGGGTCCAGCACAGCTCTGATGGAAATCAAGGAACCATCAACGGCTTTTACTCTCGCCTGTACAGTACCCAATAGTACCTGACCGATGGACTCGAATTTCTTATTGACGTGATAAGAATTGAAAGTATCGCTGGAAATTGATGATTGAGGAGTGTTATTTTCCCGGGTGTCAGAACTGCTCGACCCATTAACATTCTGAACGTTTTCAGAGACAGAATTATCATTGCGAGATTCGTTTTCTGGATGAAGACTTGTGTGATGCCGATTTGACCTGCACACTTTACATGACTTCTTGGAAGCACAATCCTTGAAATCATGAAGACCAAGGCAATTGAAACATCTTTTGGAATTCCTCAGAAATGCAAATTTATCTTTTCTAGACATAGCAGTATAGGAAGGACATACGAACAAGGGGTGTGAATCATGGCACTTTGGACAACGAAAATTCTTGAACTTTGCTTGAACATTGTGACTTTGAGCCTTTGAAGTGGATGCAGAATTGGCGATTAATACATTTGTACTCTTATTTTTAAGAGAACTCACTGATCTATTTGAGCTGGCGGCTTTTGACGAATTTTGTTCTTAATACTCTTGAGCTGTTAATTGTCGAGTTACAAAATCTATTAATGTTTTGTACGCTGGAATTTCCGATGAGCCCAATTGGTTTTCGAATGATTTTCTTGTATAAGAATCAAGATTGCGAAGTGCGAGTGAGAAAAATAAGAAGTCTTCCAAATTATTTATTTTTAAAGCCTTAATCGCGTTAACTGAAACCTGATGACAATTCAAGAATTCTTTAAGATTGGAGGCTGAATTGTTCGTGGGAGTCTTGTAATGAAAAATACTATTCAAATACATGGTGGCTAACAGTCGCGGATTTTGAAAGCGAGATTTTAGAGCTTCATATGCCAGAAAATAATTGTCACTTGATAATTGAAATTTTGAAATGACAGCAAAAGCGTCATTTCGTAAGTATGATTTCAGTAGTTGAAATTTTTGAACTGGAGCTAAATTATTGTTTTCATGAACTAATGAATTATATAATTGGAAGAATTCAGGCCATTCGGCACTTTCGCCAGAAAAGTTCCGTATATTTATTTTTGGGAGCAGTATTGGTGAATCAGATTGTGAATTCGAGTTGTTTTTATTATTTGAATTCATTTCTTGTTGTTCCAGATGCAAAAATAAAGCTCTTATACTTGTAATTAGCTCCGTAAATGCTAATTCAGCCTTCGCTGTATCTATGCGTTCTTCCTTTGGCAATTCAGAGTTTAGATCCATTATTTGATCCTGCATTTCCTGAAATTTGGACTCATAATAAGAAATCTTTTCCTGGTAAGCTTTCAATTCGAATAGCTTGGAAACATCATAAGCCTTTACTCTATTCCAAATTCCAGCTACAATGGAGAAAACATTAGATCTCTTATCGACTAATTTATTCATGATGCTGCTGCCTGTATCGGTTTTGGGTGGCATATGCAAGGGCGGATTGGAGAAATTCAGTAAAACTAAATGAATGAACGTTTAACAGCGAAAATGTATCGTTTTGATGGAAACAGATGTGAACGTCAATCAATTAATATCAGCTGTGCCAAATGTTACCGGCTTGTGTTGAATATCTATGATTTTTCAAAATGGTGGATACAAAATGGATGGGTATTCTGAACTAAATCTGATGATTTTGAAGAAACTTTGAAAAAAGCACCAAAATCCGGCCGAAGGATCAATTTTATGTTGGGGAAAATTCAGTTTAAAGAACTGAAGTGGTTCAACCAATTTTTGATGATAGTGGACTGATATGGAAACAGGGAGAATCCCAACACAGTACGAAATAAGGACAAATGAAATGAACATTAACAAAATGCCAATAATGCTTACCCTTATGTGGATGAACTTGAAGAAAGGGATCTTAGCTGTTCTCACGCTCCAGAAGCAGATATATCGAGCTCAACAAACTGAACGGAGGTGGAAGATCCTTCTGATGAAAATGCTGCAAACAAGTTAATGCAACTTCACTTGTCCTTGGGTTATTCACCATCCACGCCACTGACGTAGGCGAAAAAACTACACGCAATGGTTTTGCTCTCAAGTTTAATAACAAATTAAACTAATGTTCTTTGGAGAAATTCAATTTCACTTTGAAATCGGATTGTGAATGGAATCAAAAATTTCGGTATTCCGAATTGAAAATTTCGCAATTAATTGGAAACAATATGAACACATATGACAATCTTTCGTTCTTTACGTTAAGATGCATACTGATTTATCTAGATTGAAACATGCGTGTTTTCAATCTTCATTGGAAGCGGTACGGTGCAACAAGTTTCACAGCTGCTATTAATATTTTATGCGGTCTTTATAAACCGAAATGAATTTGGAAAAATTTTAAAATATTGACCTAAAATTACCAAATTATACTTTGCGTTCACTTGGCGTGAACACAAATCATACGAAATTATAATCATTATCGATTGGTTCAGAACGATATTAATCGACTCATTCTTACACAATTCGAAGAATTAACTATAAATAGAATTCTGACAGAAATCAACACAGCCATCAGCTTTGCGAGACTTCATCTCCTACATGAAAGTATTTTGCCTTTAGATTCATTCCATGATTTTGTAAATTCAACAGATTTCATGAAACATCTGTACTATTTAAAAGATTTTTACTCTGTTTGCTATACTTCGGTACAGTTAAGAAATAATCATGTAATCTTTATAATCGAAGTACCATTAACTTCTCCAAATTCTTTGGATACCTATCATCTTCAATATGTCCCATACCGAAATGTTACCCTCATCGAACAGCCCAAATACTTATTGGCCAAGGGAGAACAAATCTTATGGTCTGTCAACGAAGAATGCCCCAAGGTGGAAAATTGGTGGATATGCCCACAGAATTTACTACGACCAGTGCCCAGATGTATGAAAGACTTAATTTTCCAGAAGAAAGAAAATTGTGAAAGACATCGTGTTCAGTGCAGAGACGATTTAGTGAAGTTATCACCGAAAAAGTTTCTATCGACCGGTAATGTGCAAATCGGCGAAGTTTGTAAAGACCATACAGAATATTATAAACTTAGTGGAATTTATTTGATAGAAACCGCATGTAATATAACGAATAATTTTAAGTTCTTTTATAAGGAAGAAATTTCCAACATTTTTCATAATGTGCCCCTCATTAATATGAAAACAGAAACAATTGAAAATCTTACTATACCAGATTTATTATTTGACAATTCGACTTTCCAGGAAACTATTTTTAATTGGAAAATCCACCCTAACCATGTATCTTCTATTTATTTCATTTTCAACCTAATTATTATCATGATGATAGCATATTGCCTGTATAAGATTTTTATTGATAAATTCACAAATATTGTTAAAACTCATAAAAATAATTCAACCATTGATGCTGAAGTTATTTCTTAAAAAAAGGGGGACGTGTTATGTAGTATAGGCTTAAGCATTCCTTAGAATAAGGTGAACATCCTCGAGTATCGTCGAGGAATCGTCACGTAGTTTATGTCAGCAGTTTTCACTTTCCGTTGTTAAAGGAATAGTTTTACGATTCATTATTATTCAGACCTGCTTCAAATAAACTTGTTTCCAGAAATAAATTGTTTTTTTTTAAAAAGTGATTTTGAGAGGAAAAATCATAATTATATATATATATATATATATATATATATATTCAATACTACAGATAATGATCGTCGAAATTATAACTACTAGGATAAGGGATATCGATCAATAACTCTCGAGAATCTTGCTACTCTTTATTCATACAGCCAAGCTTTCGAAACCAATTAGTTTCATCCTCAGGGCAACTGTAAACAACTACATCAAAAAACAACAACAGGACAATCTACAATTACTCACCGAATGCGAGGTTGAGTTAAACAATATATAAAATTCACATTAATAAAATCGTCTACGTTAATAAAATCGTCTACATTCATCAATAATCTTTTGTAAAATTCTAGGACACCAGGAAGCTACGTCAAAATGTCAATTCTAATGTCAAAGTCATCCATCCTCTTGACCATCGAAAAATGGTCTATTAGAAAATTCTAAGAGGTATGAATAAATCGGGCTCAAATTCTGTGTGTCTGTTTTTTTGTTAATTTTACTATTTCGGTTTTTTATGTGAATCATTTCTAAAATACATCTCTTTCTATAGTTAACATTCCTATCTAAAATTTCTACGTTCTCTAAATCGAAAGCTTGGCTGTATGAATAAAGAGTAGCAAGATTCTCGAGAGTTATTGATCGATATCCCTTATCCTAGTAGTTATATATATATATATATATATATATATATATATATATATATATATATATATATATATATATATATATATATATATATATGCAGGGGAGCATTTGCTTTCGGGGATTGACGCCCCCGCATTCCCGAGTCAACCAGGGATATGGGTTAGCAACTCTATCCCTGTGAATATTAGCTGCTTTCGATAGAAATAAAGGAGCCTCGGAAACCGCCTCTAGTGTTGGGATTGCGCTTAGAGGAAGATCGTTACGGTCCCTAGCAGAAGGAAGTGGAGCGAGTGGCACTTCTCTGCGAAATGGAACCACAAGGCCAGGCACCTCAGTAGGAATTCACCAGGGAAACAGCTTGGACCTGTCGGGTGGCAGCTCGAGAGAGCTCCTTTCCGGGGATCCCGCTCAAACCCGATCACGAGGAAGGCAGCATTGGACTCGAGATATGAATAGAAGTCTTTTAAATGCTTACTTTCAGGTTACGGACGGAGAGAGAAACACCAAGAAATATGCAACAAAACTAGCTAACCTCTGGGGGGAGTTGTACCCTGACAAACTATTCACAGGCAAACATCTAATAGCACAGATAAAAAATATTAAAACGAGGAAATTTCTTGCACCAGATGAAATAGAAGCGTTGAGAGCAGACGCAGTAAGTCGGTCTCCAACTGCCAGAGTGGCGAGCATAAGAAGGAGCATACGCAGAACTAGCTCATTGATACCCCGGGAAATCAGTTTCGATGAAATTGATAGAGATGTTCGTGAAGTAGAACCTCAACTGGGTGCTTCCGTCGAAATAATGTCACTGTTCCAGGAAACACGTTTGAAATGGAAGGGAGTATCGATGGATGTGAGACCAAAAATATCTAGGCTCAAATACAATAGGGATTTGAGAGGCACAGTGCAGGCAGTCGATGCTGCTATCAGTGGGATGATCGGTGATTCGGCCAATTTCGAGGATCTATGCCACATGGTGTATTGTGCTGCAACAACAGTAACTATCATAATGGAAACAGCCGACAAGCAAATAGAATCCGCAGAACAACAACAACGAAAACCCCCTTGGGAGGAGAGACTAGAAAAGAAAATATCAGCACTTAGGAAGGAAATAGGGCTTCTCCATGACTACTTCACCAAAGAAAAGCCCAGCAAGAAGGTGGTTAGAAAAGTGCATGCATATTCTAAGAAGATCGGCTTGAAAAGAAGTGGCTCGCATTATACAGAAGACTTAAGGATTCATGTTGAAACATTGAAACAAAAGATAGCCGCATTGGGTAACAGACTCAGAAGGTATCATAAAAGAACCCAAAGATTCCGACAAAACAACCTATTTGTCAACAATCAGAGAGAATTTTTCAGGAAATTAGATGAGGCGAGTGAGGATAAGATCAAAACCCCCAAACCAGAGAAGATGGCAGAATACTGGTCTGCTATCTGGTCGCATAACGCGCAACATAATAATGCGGCCCCATGGATTATATCCGAAAAATGTAGACAACAGAGCTTGGGACAGATGGACGTGATTGTTGTCACTGAGGAGGATATTAGGTCCACGGTGAGGAGGCTGAGAAACTGGACATCTCCTGGTATAGATAGTATACACAATTACTGGTGGAAATATCTAACATCGACACATAAAATGCTTGCTCGTTTCATTAAAGGTGCACTCGGAGACCCTAGGGTAGTCCCCGAATATTTCACTCAAGGGGTCACGTACATGCTACCAAAGAAAGGAGATTTATCGCAGCCCGAGAATTACAGGCCGATCACCTGCCTGTCATCTGCATACAAGATCCTAACCTCCACAATATCCTTCAAGATCAACGGTCACTTAAGGAGTAATGGTGTCATGGCATGGGAACAGAACGGTTGTAAAAGAAAAGGTCGCGGAAGCAAGGAGCTTTTAGTAATAGACAGAGAGCTCACGAAACAGGCAAAAAAACGAAATAGAAATATTTCAATGGCGTGGATAGACTATCAAAAAGCCTATGACTCTGTTCCCCATTCGTGGTTGCTCGAAGTGCTCGAAATATACAAAGTGGACAAGCAAGTGATACAGCTGCTTCGGTTTCTTATGACATCTTGGCGAACGAAAATCACATCAAGCAGCAAGTCAAGCCACGGAGCTACGGAAATTAAGATAAGAAGAGGAATTTTCCAGGGTGATAGCCTTAGTCCGCTATGGTTCTGTTTGGCTATGAACATTCTCAGTGTAATGCTGAATAAGTCCGCATACGGATATACCATGAGTCCGCAGGCTACCATCACACATTTGTTCTACATGGATGACCTTAAGTTGTTTGCCAGGGGGCGTGGGCAGCTGGAGGGACTATTGGAGCTAGTTAGGAGGTTTAGTGAGGACGTTGGGATGTCGTTCGGTCTCAGCAAGTGTGCAGCGATTAATGTCAAGAGGGGCAAAGTGACGGAGGAAGACAACATCAAATTGTTGGACGGAAGGGAAATAGCCGGATTAAGAGGGGAAGACAGATATAGATACCTTGGAATAATGCAAACCTATGAGATCAAACATCGAGAAAATAAAGAAATGGTAGAAAAAGAACTATTTAGGAGGTTGCACAAGGTACTCAAGACGCAGTTGACAGCAAAAAATAGATTGGAGGCCGTAAATATCTGGGTGGTTCCCTCATTCACATACACCGCTGGGGTTCTGAGCTGGTCGAAGACAGACCTGCAGCGAGTAGATAGACGTATCCGAACTACTCTCACCGAATATGGTATATTGCACCCTAACTCCGCCATAGAGAGAGTTTACTTACCACGTAGGGAAGGGGGACGAGGTCTGATCAGCATTGAAGAGGCATGTCGGAAAGAGGGGAATAACATCACGAATTACTTCCGAAAAAGTTGTTTACCTGTCCACAGATGGATAGTTGACCAGGAGGAGGCTGCCTCAACTCGCCAAGAGCCCACAGAAGAAGAAGAAAATGAAGACCTTTTTGGAAAGCTCAGAAGAAGTTGGCAAGCTAAACCCTTACACGGAAGATTCTATGGCAGCTTACATCAGGTTGATGTGGATCTTCCAAGCACAAATACCTATCTGGTACAGGGATATCTCTTCCCACAGACGGAGGGGACTTTGTTGGCTGTTCAGGACCAGGTTGTACCGACACGAAATTACTGCAAATTCATAATGCATCAACAATTAGACAACACCAAATGCAGATTGTGTAACGGCGCAGAGGAAACAGTGCAGCATCTCTCCTCCGGGTGTTCAGCAATTGCGGGCACAAAATATCTGACCCGACATAATAATATGGGTAAGGTGGTGCACCAGTTGTTGTGTTTGAGGGAGCAGCTCATCCATCATTTTACACCACACCATGCCTATACACCACAAACGCTGTTGGAGAATGAAAACACGAAAGTGTATTGGGATCTCACGGTGGTGACAGACCAGGGGGCAGAACACAATAGACCCGACATGGTTGTGTGGAACAAGGTAGAAAAAACAGCTGTTCTTGTCGATTTTGCAGTGCCGATGGATCAGAATCTGACAAAAATATACGGGGTTAAGATCGCTAAATATCAGCCACTCGCCAGGCAGTTGAGAGACATGTGGAAACTGAAACGAGTCGACATAAGACCGCTTATTATAAGCTGTAACGGACTAGTACACCGAAAGACTGTAGAACATCTGAAAGAAATGAATCTACCACCAAACACCCTCATGTGGATGCAGAAGGCTGTGCTTCTGGGAACGGTCAGCATCATTCGAGGTGTGATCTATCCGCACTGAATCGGATCATTTTTGGAGCTTTCGCTCCCGAGTGGTTCTAAAAACCCACGAAAGTGTGAGTTAAAAAAAAAAAAAATATATATATATATATATATATATACATATATTATCTTTGAAATCAGAATCTAGTTATTATATGAATCTGTTTAAGGGTATATCGACTCAAAAAGGTATAAAGAAAAACTCTTTTTTCTGTAACCAAGCTTTCGCAATTTTTATTGCTTCATCAGGGTTGCTGAAATAACATGAAACTGATAATCTACATTACAATTGCAACAAATATATCTTACCGAATTTGAATTTTTTAATCTTACATCTATCAAGAAACATTTGCATTAAATTAAAACTCCTATTATTTCAATCTTCCTCTCACACTTTATTTTCCATATCAATATCTGCCCTGTCATCCTTCATCTCTCCTCAAACTGTCTCTGTCAGTTCTTCTTCTTTTACGATGGTGGTCCTGTCTGTGAATTTATGTGAGGTGCGCCCTCTGCCTGGCTCGCCAATAGGTAGCAGTATACATTACTCAGTTTGTTTGTATCGGACTTCTTATTTATGGGATCCTTGTGCCTATTTATCTGAATCATCTCTTGTATCAATCGTCTTTGATAATTCCTTTCCACTTTCAGTACTTTCACGCTCTCAAAATCAATTCTGTGGTCTAAATTTTGTGCATGCATTGCCAATGCACATCTATTTCTACTTTTTGTGATGTCTGATTTGTGGAGGGCCATTCTGCTCTTAACCCACTGTGAGGTCTGTCCTACATATTTTCTATCACAATCTCGGCAATTTAATTCATATACCACCCCACTTTTTAATCCTGTTGGTATGGGATCTTTTAGTGTACTATACAGTTCTTTCACCGTTTTTAAGTTGTATGTTGCCATCTGAATGTTCTCATTTTTGAGTGTTTCTTTAATTTTCGATGTCAACCCTGGGATATTTGGAAAAGATACATAATATTTCATTTCATTGTTTTATCATTGTTTTCAGCATTTGTTGTCACTGCTTCACTCGTTGCATATAGTAACTTTTTCAACATGTTCTTTGGGTACGAGTTTTGAGCAAGGATATCAAAAAGGTTATTTAGTCCTTCTTTCAAGTAAGTTTCACTACATATCTTTGTTATTCTATTTTTCATTTCTTTAATAAAATTGATTTTTATATTTATTCCATGATTTGAGTAATAATTTATGAATTTATTTGAGCTTGTGCTTTTCTTGTACCAATTTAACTTGATTTCATCTCCTTTCCTATGTACCATTGTATCGAGGAATGGGACACCCCGATCAGAGTTTTCCACCTCCAAAGTGAACTGCAGATCTGTACAGTATGAGTTTAAACATTTCCATACATTGTCAATTTCAGTTTCAGGTAATGCCACTATTATGTCATCTACGAATTTCTTTATCAATATAATTTTGAATTTTCATTTTTTGGAACAATCATCCAGCAAATCATCCATGACATACTGTGCTACAATAGGACTGACCTTTGACCCCATAGCACATCCAAATACCTGTCTGTAAAACTTTCCTCGAAAAGTGCAATAGTTGTTGCTCAATACATATTCCACTATATCAAAAAACAGTTTTTCATCCACCACATTGTGTTGTCTAATCTTGTGCCATTTACTTTTCAATATATCCATTATTTTGTTTTTATCCAAATTTCCAAACAAGTTTACGACATCAAAAGATACCAATCTGTGGTCTTCTGGTATCTTCAAATTTTTAACCATTTCTGCGAAATGGAATGTGTCTCTTGTATAATATTCATTGTTTGTGTCATATGCTGCCTTGAGTATGTCTGCCACATATTCAGACAATTTATTTAATGGACTATTTATGCTTGATATGATAGGTCTTATGGGGTATCCTTGTTTATGGACTTTGGGATTGCCGTAAATCCTTGGACTGACCGAATTATATGTCTTCATTTCTTTCGCCTGTTCTTTTGTTATGTATTCTTTGTCACTTAGTCTCTGTATAAATTTATTACATGCATTTTGTATGGTTGTAGTAGGATCTCTAGGTAATAATTTGAAATCTTTTGAATCAAGTATAGTCTGGATCTTGTTTTCATAATCTGACCTTTCCATGATCACCGTAACCGATCCCTTGTCACTGTTCAGTACTAAAATGTCTTGATTTTCTCTCAAAAACTTTTTTGTTTCCATATACCATTTGTTCATGGGTGAATTTACTGGTATATCCTTGTGTATGAAGTTGGTAATCATATTTGTAACTCGTGCTCTATGAATCTCTCGTCTTTCTTCTGGAATATATCCCATAATGTACTCTACATCTGCTATGACATTTTCTAGTTTTTTGTCCATTTTTGTTGCTTGTAAACTGAATTTAGAACCTAGCGAAAGTACACTCCTCACATCTTCAGGGATAGGCTTGTTTGATATATTCTTCAACCATCTGTCTTGGATGTTTAGATTTTGTTGCTTTTGTTTACATAAATCCATGATTTTCTTAATGTTCACTTTTTTAACTTTATGGAATACTTTCTTATAAGCTTTATTCATTCTAGAAGAGTATTCCCTTAACATAGATTCTGGTAAGTTTTGTAAAGAATCTATAAGTGTCTGGTTTTTTCTTTCGATTTTTGTAATCTTGTAGTTTACCTGACATATTTCTAAGTTGAGAATTTTTTGGGTTGTTTTCTGATTGAATGTCTTGATCTTCTTATTTAGTTCCCGGTTGTCATATTCAAACAGTCCCATAACACTTTTAACATTTGATGTTATATGATTTGGTACCAAACCTTGTCTTTTACATTCCAATAGGAAAATGCGCCTGTTTCTTGCCGATGCCAGTTTGGTGTTATTTGAACTCCATGTCTTCATGTTTTGTGATGTTTCCAGTCCATATGTGTCTCGAATTGTCTGGTAAAAACCCATGTTATGTGTATTATCTTTGAAATCAGAGTCTAGTTATTATATGAATCTGTTTAAGGGTATATCGACTCAAAAAGGTATAAAGAAAATATAAGATTTATGTAAACAAAAGCAACAAAATCTAAACATCCAAGACAGATGGTTGAAGAATATATCAAACAAGCCTATCCCTGAAGATGTGAGGAGTGTACTTTCGCTAGGTTCTAAATTCAGTTTACAAGCAACAAAAAAGGACATAAAACTAGAAAATGTCATAGCAGATGTAGAGTACATTATGGGATATATTCCAGAAGAAAGACGAGAGATTCATAGAGCACGAGTTACAAATATGATTACCAACTTCATACACAAGGATATACCAGTAAATTCACCCATGAACAAATGGTATATGGAAACAAAAAAGTTTTTGAGAGAAAATCAAGACATTTTAGTACTGAACAGTGACAAGGGATCGGTTACGGTGATCATGGAAAGGTCAGATTATGAAAACAAGATCCAGACTATACTTGATTCAAAAGATTTCAAATTATTACCTAGAGATCCTACTACAACCGTACAAAATGCATGTAATAAATTTATACAGAGACTAAGTGAACAGGCGAAAGAAATGAAGACATATAATTCGGTCAGTCCAAGGATTTACGGCAATCCCAAAGTCCATAAACATGGATACCCCATAAGACCTATCATATCAAGCATAAATAGTCCATTAAATAAATTGTCTGAATATGTGGCAGACATACTGAAGGCAGCATATGACACAAACAATGAATATTATACAAGAGACACATTCCATTTCGCAGAAATGGTTAAAAATTTGAAGATACCAGAAGACCACAGATTGGTATCTTTTGATGTCGTAAACTTGTTTGGAAATTTGGATAAAAACAAAATAATGGATATATTGAAAAGTAAATGGCACAAGATTAGACAACACAATGTGGTGGATGAAAAACTGTTTTTTGATATAGTGCAATATGTATTGAGCAACAACTATTGCACTTTTCGAGGAAAGTTTTACAGACAGGTATTTGGATGTGCTATGGGGTCAAAGGTCAGTCCTATTGTAGCACAGTATGTCATGGATGATTTGCTGGATGATTGTTCCAAAAAATGAAAATTCAAAATTATATTGATAAAGAAATTCGTAGATGACATAATAGTGGCATTACCTGAAACTGAAATTGACAATGTATGGAAATGTTTAAACTCATACTGTACAGATCTGCAGTTCACTTTGAAGGTGGAAAACTCTGATCGGGGTGTCCCATTCCTCGATACAATGGTACATAGGAAAGGAGATGAAATCAAGTTAAATTGGTACAAGAAAAGCACAAGCTCAAATAAATTCATAAATTATTACTCAAATCATGGAATAAATATAAAAATCAATTTTATTAAAGAAATGAAAAATAGAATAACAAAGATATGTAGTGAAACTTACTTGAAAGAAGGACTAAATAACCTTTTTGATATCCTTGCTCAAAACTCGTACCCAAAGAACATGTTGAAAAAGTTACTATATGCAACGAGTGAAGCAGTGACAACAAATGCTGAAAACAATGATAAAAACAATGAAATGAAATATTATGTATCTTTTCCAAATATCCCAGGGTTGACATCGAAAATTAAAGAAACACTCAAAAATGAGAACATTCAGATGGCAACATACAACTTAAAAACGGTGAAAGAACTGTATAGTACACTAAAAGATCCCATACCAACAGGATTAAAAAGTGGGGTGGTATATGAATTAAATTGCCGAGATTGTGATAGAAAATATGTAGGACAGACCTCACAGTGGGTTAAGAGCAGAATGGCCCTCCACAAATCAGACATCACAAAAAGTAGAAATAGATGTGCATTGGCAATGCATGCACAAAATTTAGACCACAGAATTGATTTTGAGAGCGTGAAAGTACTGAAAGTGGAAAGGAATTATCAAAGACGATTGATACAAGAGATGATTCAGATAAATAGGCACAAGGATCCCATAAATAAGAAGTCCGATACAAACAAACTGAGTAATGTATACTGCTACCTAAGCCGAATTTTCGCGTGACAATATTTTAAAACTATTTCGTCTGTTTTGAAATATTCGTGTTTTCGCGTCGAACTGGTGACGTCACGCACCAAATGGTTCAAAATAATTTGAAGCGGTTTGAAAGCAGGTAGCGGAATAGTTCGAACTGCAGTTTGAAGTTTGGAATCAGCTGATTGAAGAATATAGGTTATGTTTGTTGGATTTTATTTTGTTTTCACCGTTTTTATTTTGAATAAATAATAATAATAATAACTGTTCTTCATTGCATTTAATATTATTTGAAAATGACAGCTTTGTTTTAAGAATGCATTGTAACCTGTGACTGTGAAGTAATAAATCACTTCGAGTAGAGCATACCTTTATTTTAGAATTCTGAAATATTATTTAGTTTTGAAAATTAATGTTCAAATTTTTGAAATTGATTTTACGGCTTCTTCCTCTTGATTCAATCAATATGAATATTGCATATATTTTTTTCAACAAGTCGTTAATCAGGACGAGAACATTCAAATTCATCATAAAATGATTGGAGTCCAATTTGAAAATACAAGATTTAATAATAATATACAAATAAACACACCTAAAATTATAAATATTTTGATTATTATGTGCGTGTATCATGTTTCTAACTTTTAAATTCATAAATTGAATTGACATTTCTATGATGACGTCACCGTTTTGAAATTGTGGCATTTTAGCGATGCATGAACTGGTGACGTTTACTTCGAAATGTTTTTGAAATAGTTTTGAACCGTGATTCACGCGAAAAAATGGCTCTATTGGCGAGCCAGGCAGAGGGCGCACCTCACATAAATTCACAGACAGGACCACCATAGTAAAAGAAGAAGAACTGACAGAGACAGTTTGAGGAGAGATGAAGGATGACAGGGCAGATATTGATATAGAAAATAAAGTGTTGAGAGGAAGATTGAAATAATAGGAGTTTTAATTTAATGCAAATGTTTCTTGATAGATGTAAGATTAAAAAATTCAAATTCGGTAAGATATATTTGTTGTAATTGTAATGTAGATTATCAGTTTCATGTTATTTTAGCAACCCTGATGAAGCAATAAAAAATTGCGAAAGCTTGGTTACAGAAAAAAGAGTTTTTCTTTATACCTTTTTGAGCCGATATACCCTTAAACAGATTCATATATACATATATATATACGATAGTTTTGAGGTAAAGGTCGTTGTAAATGTAATATAATGGATAAGGGATGTCGACCATAAATCTAAAAGACTGTTGGTTTACTCTTTATTCATAAGCCTAGCTTTCGAAACTGTTTCGTTTCTTCATCAGGGCAACTGCAATTACAAACAAAAATAAAAATAAAAATAGAATTCATAATTGAGTATAACACAATATCTTACCGAATGTGAGGTTAAGATTACATCAAGAAAGGAACAAAAACAAACACGAATCAGATCTGAATGACAATATTCACCAGCAAACAAACTCAAATCTTTCAAAAAATCAAATGGAATGTACATTTATTTCCGTTAAACAATAAAATGACAACTTTTTTATTAATTTTCGTGAACATCAAACAACCGATTGTTAAAAAATGTTTTCTTATATTATGTCAAAGAGGAACCTAGTTTTGATTATGTCAAAAATACTCTGAAACCACAGAACAGTCATCAATCTTGACTGTGGAACAGAAGTGTTCGAATTCATCCATCTACAGGACCGTCGTAAAATGGTGTACTGGCGTATTCCAATAGGTAAGAGTAGATGGGGCTCAAGCCATGTGTGTCCGTTTTTTTATTTATTTCACATCCTCGATCTTTGATATGTATCATCTCTAAAATGCATCTCTTCCTGTAATTATCATTCACATCTACGATTTTCACGTTTTCGAGGTCCACGGTATGGGAAAGACGGTTGGCGTGGACGGATAAAGCACATCTCGGGTTGTTCGTTTTTATATCGCTTTTGTGTAGGGTTAATCTATTTTTTAGCCATTGGGATGTTTGGCCTACATATGTTTGGTGACAATCTGAGCATTCTATTTCATATATTAAGTTCGATTTCAATTTATCCGGCACAGGGTCTTTTAGTTTGGAGTAAAGGTTCGATACTTTTTTCTTGCATTGTCCTACTATTTTTATTGATTTTTTATCTTGGAAACAGTTTCTTATTCGCCTTGTTAGGCAAGGAATATTTGGTAGGCATCGATAGACGATTGGATCTCTGCCCTCCACAATATCAGTTTGTAATGTGTCTCTGTCTGATGACGAAAACAGAAGTTTCCTCAACATTGCCTTGGGGTAAGAATTCTCCAACAGTAAGTTGTATAATTTATGAACGTTGGTGTCTACAAACATTGGATCACATATCCTAACTATTCTTCTTTTCTGTTCTTTAATAAAATTTATTTTCATATTTATAGGGTGGTCCGACAGGAAATGTATGAATCTACCAGATGCGGTTCCCTTTCGGTACCAATTAAGCTTCACTACGTTATCGATTCTACACACTCTGGTATCCAAAAATGGAACAGAATTGTTTTCATCCTCTGTCTCGACTGTGAATTTTAAATGACGATCGAAGTCATTAAATATTTCCAAAATTGTATTAATCCCTGTAGATGGTAGAGCCAGGATAAGATCGTCCACGTATTTTTTGACAAATGCAAGTTTAAAAGGTAATTTTGGTATGCATGTGTTAAGCAGGTAGTCCATCACGTAAAGTGACAATATCGGGCTGAGCCTAGATCCCATAGTGCATCCAAACTGTTGTACGTAGAACTTCCCATCAAACATGAAATATCCTGACTCCAGAAGAAATGTGATGATTTCCTTGAATTTTTCCTGTGATATCCTACAATGTGCTCCAATTTTTTCCCAGCCAACATCCAAAGCAGCAACAACAAGTTCCTTCGAAATATTCCCAAACAGGTTAACAACATCCAAAGAAACAAGAACGTAATTGGGTGGTAGTACAAAGTTGTTGATCTTTGTTGAAAAGTCGAAAGAGTCTTTGACATAGTATACGTTATCTTGATCATATGCGTCAGTAAGAAGTTGTGCTATATATTTGGACAATTCACAAGTGGGACCCTGTACATCCGATACAATTGGTCTCATTGGGACGTTTTCTTTGTGAATCTTAGGATTCCCATACATTCTGGGACTGATAGAATTGTATGACCTCATCGATTTTGCGTGCTTTTTATCTAAAATATTCTGATTTTCTAGTGTACTCACAATTTTGTTGCTCTTGGTCTGAATCGTTGTTGTCGGGTCTCTTGGTATTTGCTTGAAGTTCTCGGTGTTTACAATCGTATACATCTTCTCGAGGTAGTCAGATCTATCCATTAGGACTGTTACAGAGCCTTTATCACTATTGAGTACCAATAGGTGGTCATTGGTTTTCAAAAACTGTTTGGTTGTGTTGTATAATTTGTCTGTGTAGTGGATTACATTATTATTATTTCTATGTAAATAGCTTGTGATGATGCTGGTGATTTTCGCTCTTAGAGGATCTCTTTTATCTGGCTCAACTAAATCTAGGATGTTCTCTACATCTGCTATTAGATCTTTGATTTTTATTTCTTTGGGGTTTATAGGCATATTGAATTTTGAACCCAACGATAACACTGTTTTCACATCGACAGGTATCTCTGTATCAGACAAATTTTTAAACCACTTTTCTTGGATTTTATAATTAATATTCACTGACTTTTTTTGAAGATTTTGTATTTTCTTTAGGTTACTTGTTTTGACCCGGTGGAATATTCTATTAAATAAGATTTTTTGGCGTCTGAAAAATTCTTGTAAAGTATCCTCTGGTATTATACTCTGTAATGCCCTATGTATGTTGTCGTTTCTCTTTCCCATAAATGCGATTCTTTGATGTGTGTGTTCAACTTCCAAGGAAAGTAACTTGTTGACTAGATTTTTATTGAAATTTGCAATCTTTTGGTTGAATCTCCTTCCGGTTTGAAACTCGAACAAACTAAGAACGTTCTTGATGCCTGCTCCTATGTGGTTTGGTATTAAACCCTGTCTCTTACATTCCAATAAGAATATTCTCCTGTTGAGCAAGTTTGCCAGTTTCCTGCTGACGCATATGATCAAGATAACGTATACTATGTCAAAGACTCTTTCGACTTTTCAACAAAGATCAACAACTTTGTACTACCACCCAATTACGTTCTTGTTTCTTTGGATGTTGTTAACCTGTTTGGGAATATTTCGAAGGAACTTGTTGTTGCTGCTTTGGATGTTGGCTGGGAAAAAATTGGAGCACATTGTAGGATATCACAGGAAAAATTCAAGGAAATCATCACATTTCTTCTGGAGTCAGGATATTTCATGTTTGATGGGAAGTTCTACGTACAACAGTTTGGATGCACTATGGAATCTAGGCTCAGCCCGATATTGTCACTTTACGTGATGGACTACCTGCTTAACACATGCATACCAAAATTACCTTTTAAACTTGCATTTGTCAAAAAATACGTGGACGATCTTATCCTGGCTCTACCATCTACAGGGATTAATACAATTTTGGAAATATTTAATGACTTCGATCGTCATTTAAAATTCACAGTCGAGACAGAGGATGAAAACAATTCTGTTCCATTTTTGGATACCAGAGTGTGTAGAATCGATAACGTAGTGAAGCTTAATTGGTACCGAAAGGGAACCGCATCTGGTAGATTCATACATTTCCTGTCGGACCACCCTATAAATATGAAAATAAATTTTATTAAAGAACAGAAAAGAAGAATAGTTAGGATATGTGATCCAATGTTTGTAGACACCAACGTTCATAAATTATACAACTTACTGTTGGAGAATTCTTACCCCAAGGCAATGTTGAGGAAACTTCTGTTTTCGTCATCAGACAGAGACACATTACAAACTGATATTGTGGAGGGCAAAGATCCAATCGTCTATCGATGCCTACCAAATATTCCTTGCCTAACAAGGCGAATAAGAAACTGTTTCCAAGATAAAAAATCAATAAAAATAGTAGGACAATGCAAGAAAAAAGTATCGAACCTTTACTCCAAACTAAAAGACCCTGTGCCGGATAAATTGAAATCGAACTTAATATATGAAATAGAATGCTCAGATTGTCACCAAACATATGTAGGCCAAACATCCCAATGGCTAAAAAATAGATTAACCCTACACAAAAGCGATATAAAAACGAACAACCCGAGATGTGCTTTATCCGTCCACGCCAACCGTCTTTCCCATACCGTGGACCTCGAAAACGTGAAAATCGTAGATGTGAATGATAATTACAGGAAGAGATGCATTTTAGAGATGATACATATCAAAGATCGAGGATGTGAAATAAATAAAAAAACGGACACACATGGCTTGAGCCCCATCTACTCTTACCTATTGGAATACGCCAGTACACCATTTTACGACGGTCCTGTAGATGGATGAATTCGAACACTTCTGTTCCACAGTCAAGATTGATGACTGTTCTGTGGTTTCAGAGTATTTTTGACATAATCAAAACTAGGTTCCTCTTTGACATAATATGAGAAAACATTTTTTAACAATCGGTTGTTTGATGTTCACGAAAATTAATAAAAAAGTTGTCATTTTATTGTTTAACGGAAATAAATGTACATTCCATTTGATTTTTTGAAAGATTTGAGTTTGTTTGCTGGTGAATATTGTCATTCAGATCTGATTCGTGTTTGTTTTTGTTCCTTTCTTGATGTAATCTTAACCTCACATTCGGTAAGATATTGTGTTATACTCAATTATGAATTCTATTTTTATTTTTATTTTTGTTTGTAATTGCAGTTGCCCTGATGAAGAAACGAAACAGTTTCGAAAGCTAGGCTTATGAATAAAGAGTAAACCAACAGTCTTTTAGATTTATGGTCGACATCCCTTATCCATTATATTACATATATATATATATATATTTTTTTTTTAAATTTTCACACTTTCGTGGCATGATATCCGAACGACTCGGGTGCACAGCACCAAGAGTCAGTTCGCACAAGCTAATATGGATAAAGTACACTTCGAATTATACTGACAGTACCCAAGAGCACGGCCTTTTGCATCCACATGAGGGTGTTAGATGGAAGTTTCATCTGCTTGAGATTTTCTGTTGTCTTCTGGTGGACCAATCCATTGCAACTTATTATAAGTGGTATAATTTCGACGCGTTTCAACTGCCACATCTCTTTCATCTGTCTCGCAAGTGGCTCATATTTGCTGATTTTCCCTTCATAGGCCTTTCCCAGATTTTGATCCAATGGTACAGCGAAGTCTATGAGTGAAGCTGTTTTGTCCTGTTTGTTCCAGACAACTATGTCAGGTCTGTTGTGCTCTACTCCGCGGTCAGTCGTCACCGTGAAGTCCCAGTATACCTTTATGACATCATTCTCAAGAACTGATTGAGGCACATAAGCATGATGAGGTGTGAAATGGGTTAACAGATTCTCTCTGAGACACAATAGTTGGTGCACAACTTTTCCCATGTTGTCATGTCGGGACATATATGTGGTATCTGCTATGGCCGAGCATCCAGAGGACAGATGTTGTACCGTTTCCTCATAGCTTCCACACAGTCTGCATTTACTGTTTTCAATTTGTTGTTTCAGAATGAATTTGCAATAGTTTCGTGTGGGTACTACTTGATCCTGGATCGCTAGTAGCGTTCCCTCAGTTTGAGGAAACAGATATCCTTTCACCAAGTACATGTTGGAGCTTTGGCGATCAACTTCTCTCTGATGTAAGCTGGAGTAAAAGTTCCCATATATATATATGGGAACTTTTACTCCAGCTTACATCAGAGAGAAGTTGATCGCCAAAGCTCCAACATGTATAATCTACATACGTACCATAAGTAGGAGACTGAAAATCATATATATATATATATATATATATATATATATATATATATATATATATATATTCTTATGAAATGGAGCTGTACAGATTTGATTCCAAATATGGCATGTGTCTCGAAAAGGCAACAAGGAACAGATCATTCAAACAAACATATTGATCCATTCCCCGCTCCTAATCTCAGTATTAGCAGAGGAATGTCAAACGGGGCACCATACAGTTCTGCGTATGATGCAAGAGCACAGATAAAAACCTCAGCAAAAACTCTGTCTCCCCGTATAAGTGTAGGGATATTGGATTTGTGTACAAATATTCATATTGGAGGGCATCTTCTTCGAATGTAAATCCTTCTTCATTTCTTCAAAGGGGTTGACAAAGCATTTTTAAATAATCTGAAACAGGATAGAGATTTGCCAAGAGAGGATGAAACTAATTTTTTTGATTTATAGAATTAAAGACTGCTAATATCATATACTAAGTCTCATTTATTTTATAACTGCATTACCCCATGAAAACGTATAGAAGTTTATGTAAAAACACATCAGAAACAGGTAGATATTATATGCGAAAATCACATTTGAAACCGATAGATCCTCATGAACGTATAAGCTATGTGTAAAAACACATTAGAAACAGGTGGATATTATATGTGAAAATCACATTTGAAACCGATAAATCCTCATAAACGTATAAGCTATCTGTAAAAACACATTAGAAACAGGTGAATATTATATGTGAGCTTCACATTCAAAACCGATAGATCCTAATGAAGGCATGAGCTACGTGTGAAAACACATTAGAAACAGTTAGATATTATATGTGAAAATCACATTTGAAACCGATATATCCTCATGAACGTATAAGCTATGTGTAAAAAAACACATTAGAAACAGGAGGATATCATATGTGAAAATCACATTTGAAACCGATAGATCCTCATCAACGTATAAGCTATGTGTAAAAACACAATAGAAACAGGTGAATATTATATGTGAAAATCACATTTAAAACCGATAGATCCTCATGAACGCATGAGCTTTGTGTGAAAACTCATTAGAAACAGGTAGATATATGTGAAAATCACATTTAAAGCCGATAGATCCTCATGAATGCATGAGCTTTGTGTGAAAACACATCAGAAACAGGTAGATATTATATGTGAAAATCACTTTTAAAACCGATAGATCCTCATTAACGCATGAGCTTTGCGTGAAAACACATTAGAAACAGGTAGACATTATATGTGAAAATCACATTTGAAACCGATAGAACCTCATGAAAGTACAAGCTATGTGTAAGAACACATCAGAAACAAGTAGATATTGTATGTGAAAATCACATTTAAAACCGATAGATCCTCATCAACGCATGAGCTTTGTGTGAAAACACATTAGAAACAGGTAGATATTATATGTGAAAATCACATTTAAAACCGATAGATCCTCATTAACGCATGAGCTTTGCGTGAAAACACATTAGAAACAGGTAGACATAATATGTGAAAATCACATTTGAAACCGATAGAACCTCATGAAAGTACAAGCTTTGTGTGAAAACACATTAGAAACCGGTAGATATTATATGTGAAAATCACATTTAAAACCGATACATCCTCTTTAACGCTCATGAGCTTTGCGTGAAAACCCATAAGAAGCAGGTGGACATTATATGTGAAAATCACATTTGAAACCGATAGAACCTCATGAAAGTACAAGCTAAGTGTAAAAACACATCAGAAACAAGTAGATATTGTATGTGAAAATCACATTTGAAACCGATAGATCCTCATCAACGCATGAGCTTTGTGTGAAAACACATTAGAAACAGGTAGATATTATATGTGAAAATCACATTTAAAACCGATAGATCCTCATTAACGCATGAGCGTTGCGTGAAAACACAATAGAAACAGGTAGACATAATATGTGAAAATCACATTTGAAACCGATAGAACCTCATGAAAGTACAAGCTTTGTGTGAAAACATATTAGAAACCGGTAGATATTATATGTGAAAATCACATTTAAAACCGATAGATCCTCATTAACGCATGAGCTTTGCGTGAAAACACATTAGAAGCAGGTGGACATTATATGTGAAAATCACATTTGAAACCGATAAAACCTCATGAAAGTACAAGATATGTGTGAAAACACAATAGAAACAGGTAGATATTGTATGTGAAAATCACATTTAAAACCGATAGATCCTCATCAACGCATCAGCTTTGTGTGAAAACACATTAGAAACAGGTAGATCACATTTGAAACCCATAGATCCTCACAAGTGACTATGAAACCTCATATATTCTAATTCATTTCATAACTGGATTACCCCATAGAAACATATAGTATTCATTCCTGGAATCGCTGATAGAAACATATATAAGTTATGCGTGAAATTCACATTTGAAACCCTCAGATCCTCATAAGTGACTACTATGAAATCTCATATATTCTCATTCATTTTATAACTGCATTATCCAATAGAAACATATAACATTCCTCCCAGGAATCGCTGATAGAAACGGATATAAGTTATGTGTGAAAACACATTTGAATATCATAGATTCAAGGTAGGAAATGCCATAAGAAATCAAATAAATATGTATCTGTATCTGTAATCCCCATTAAGGTCTGATAAATATCGTATATTATTATTATTATTATTATTAATAACACAATCAGAGTTGAGGTAAATACCTATAAACTCAAATAAGCTCAACATTAAAAAAAAAAAAACAATTCAATGTACACCTCCCCAAAATAAAGTGAATGAATACAAAAAAAAAAAAAGAATTTAAACATTTCAAACATAGGTAGGCACAACATGGTATAACAAATTCAGCAGCAACAACAGCCAACATTTCCTCATCATCGAAGTCGTCTTAGTCTGTCCAACCCATTCTTAAAGCTGTTGGTGGTAGAGCTATTGACCACGGGACTGGGAAGACTATTCCAGGATGGGAACACTCTATTTGGAAGGAACAACTGCCTTGGAATGGTCCGGAAATTCTCCTTCCTCAATTTAAAATTGTGCCCTCGGAGGTTGTTGATGTTTCTGCAGAATATGGACTCGACTTGAGGACCAAAAATTCCGTGCATACACTTGTATGTGAATATCAGGTCACCTCTTGTGCGCCTATCAGCAAATGTCGTCATGTTATTCAGACGGAGGCGGGTCTCATAATCTGGGCGGACGACTCCAAATGGGATTCTGGTATTCCATCTCTGGACAGACTCGAGTGAGTTCATGTCACCAATAAGGGCAGTCCACCATACTGGGCCAGCGTATTCCATGACAGGGCGTATGAAAGACTCATAAATCAGTTTACAAACTGATCTATCAGAGCCTCGGAAGGATCTCTGAACCAGGTAGGTCAGTTGACGGGCTCTAGCTGTAATTGACGCAACATGTGTGGACCAGGACAGATCGCTCGTTATGGTCAAGCCCAGATCACATTGACTGGTGACAGAAGAAAGACAATGATCGTCAATTGTGTACGAAAGTCGCGGATTATTTCTGCCTATGTGCAGTACACGACATTTGTCCAGATTTAGTGGAAGCAACCATTCTCGACACCAAGCGGACAGTCTATTGAGATCCTGTTGGAGAATTGTGGCATTGAGAAGTGGAAAATTATAGATCTTAGTATCGTCCGCATACATAGAACATGTCGACAAAAAGCAACCAGGGAGATCAGAGGTATATAGAAGGAACAGAATGGGACCGAGAACCGATCTCTGAGGGACACCACTTCGAACATGCCATTCGGAAGATGAGTAAACATCGCCAACCCTCACCCGAAAATTTCTGTTGGTCAAAAACGCACGAATCCACTCAAGAAGACCCCCCCTCAACCCCAGGTGGTCCAGCTTATGAAGAAGACGATTATGTGGGACACGATCAAATGCCCTAGAAAAATCTAGGTAGATCACATCAACTGGAACGTTCTCGTCCCACGCCTTAGTCCAATCGTCGAGACAACAGATCAGGTTAGTGAGGGCTGAACGGTGAGGTAGGAATCCGTGTTGTTGGTTAGGAAAAATCCCTTGAGCTGAGCAGAAATCGATCACCCTGTCGCAAACTATTCTCTCCAAGACTCTAGACAGGACCGACAGCAGACTTATAGGTCTATAATTGAGTGGGGACAGCTTATCACCCCTCTTATAAATGGGGGTTACTGAGGCGGATAACCAATCGGAGGGCAGAGTGCAGCTGAAGAGAGATTTCTTGAATATAAGAAAAACCGGAAGCGCCAAGACTCCAGAACAGTTCTTCAACAAACGCGGCGAAAAACCGTCTCTGCCAGGGGAACTATCCACCTTCACCTTAGAAAGATATTCCATCACTAAGTGCTCGGATAGACTTACAGTATCCATAAAATTACTCGTTCGAGCAGATGTTAGAGCAGGTAAGTTCCCCGCAGGCTCTGGGGTAAACACTTCGGCAAATGTACTAGCCAGAACGTCAGCTGTTTCACGTGGATTGCTGCAGACATCCCCAGACGGCTTCCTCACAACCGGGAAACTGACCTTTGAGTTCATCGTGGTTCTCAAGTACTTGAAAAACTGCTTTCTGTTGGATTTGGTCGCTAACTTTCTCTCAAAATTAGTTTTGGCGGAATGAATGGTAGAAGAAAGAAAATTGGAGAAATCTCTGTGGGTCCTGTAGTCAGTATCATTTCGACTGCGTAGATATCTTTGCCAGAGGGACCTTTTGCGTCTCAGAAGTTTCATAATTTGGTTGTTTATCCATGGTTTTGTCGGAATGTAGGCAGATGCGACCTCTCTGGTACCAGCAGACATGGCTTTGTTCAACTCAGCCTCGAACAACTTCCACATCTCATCGATTGGCAGATCAGGTGATAAAAGAGAACTCCAGTTAACCGATGAGAGAGTCTCCGATATGCAGCCATAGTCAACAATCTTCCTGACCTTTACCTGTCGAGACTGTAATGAAGTAGGTAGCTGCATCTGGAGTTCCGTGAGTAAAACGTCATGATCCGACTTACCAATAGGTGGAAAGTGTTCAACATCAGATAGCAAGTTTTTATCCGAAACAAAGATCAAATCAAGCAATGAAGAAGTCTGGCCATGCCTATGTCTAGTAGGCTCACCTACCACCTGCTGGAGACCCGTGGATGTAACAAGATCAGCGTAGGGATAAGAGGGGGACCTCATGGATGGAAGACCCACAAGCGGCCAATTTAAGTCTGGACAGTTGAAGTCTCCAGCTATGAAAACATTAGAAGATGTCTCAGATAACTCCCTGAGATACCGAACCACACTGGCATCATCAGCACAAGGGCGAGGTCTATAAATGCACCCGATCACAATCGAAAATTGGGAGTTAGATATTGTTAAGAAAATGTTATCAATGTTCGGCCAATCCTGGTGAGAGACGTCAACCTTTAACTCGTGAAACAGACTATCATGCACATACACACACACACCACGGTAACCCAGTGCAGCTCGACTATCATGACGGAACAACGAGTAGTTCGATATAGAATAGGTAGAGTCCGGAATTGAAGGATTCAGCCAGCTTTCAGTAATTAAAACTAAGTATGGCTTATGTGCCTCAATGAAGGAGACAAGCTCTAAAAATTTAGATCCTAGGGACATTATGTTCGTATAAATTAAGGGCCATACATTTAGGGTTTGAAGTTTTTTGAGGTATCCTTGGCGGGTACGATATTATTCACAACTTTTGGAAGTCCGCCGACATACCTGATAGTCAAATTTGACTCGCCCGACGCTTGTCTCCCCGCCAGCTCCTCTCGCGCCATCCTCAACTCATCCGCCTGTTTCCTCGTTTTATCATCATAAACTTTTATATTACGATACTCCCGATGTCCGAGAAGCAGGGATTTGTTCCTGAGCAGCGACTTGGCGACAACAGAGCTGGAGAAAGAAACTTTAACCCAACGTGGACGAGCGTTATCCCTACCTGGAAGGCGTGTGATACCCGTTATGAAACCGCTGGATGAGGGGCGGACATGATCGACAACGGCATTCACCAAACTAACGTCTGAAGCCACGTCAGGATTCTCGGGGACATTTGCCAAAATAATATTCTGCGATTTCTCCACTCTGTCCAGAACCTCAGTGATACCAACACTTTGCTCAGAAAGTTTGACACTTTGCAGATCGGCAACTCTACCAGCCACAGACGCTATCTCCGCAGACATAGATGAATGACCACGCTCAAGAGCTGAAATATCACCCTTGCACGTAGCAATACTCAACTGATGCTCAGTTAGAATTTCCGAGTGTTCTTGGATCTTGGCTGAACAACACGCCACCTGAGAAATCAGGTCATCCTGCCTTCTCTCAATTCGCTCCATGGTAGCTGTAATCCCACGGATATGTTCCATAAGGAGTTCAAAATGTTGTAATGTAATCTGATTGTCCTGACATGACGCGTCCTTGGATACTGCACCCGACTGAGTAGAAGAAGAAGACAGTGGTTTTGCACCAGAAGAATTGCTACGGAGTTTGCGTGCCGTTGAAACACAATGTGTACAGTTCCAGACGTCGCTGCTCGCTTTGAAGAATTCAATCTCCTTTTTAGTAAGATTAGCACATGCAGCATGGAAGAATTTACTGCATTTAGAGCAAGAAACAGACAAGTCGTCTGCTGTAACTTTCTTGAAACAAATAGTGCACGAGTACCCTGGCATTTTCTAAAAGAACAACTAAAAGGATTAGGATTGGGTGAAATACTCTTCACTTCCTTGGACCCGTAAGGAAGACTCAGACAGAATAGGAGGGCCACGAACGAAAAAACAAAAAAAGGACGGGAACGGTAAACAAAAGGAGATCTACTGAAATTAAAATAGAACTCGGTTCCAACAGAACGAGCCGCCACTGGAGTCAGCCAGATACAAGCGTAGGCATATGTACTCGCACGCGATGTTTTACAAAGAACAATTATCTATGTTATCACCAAACGGGTCAGCATATGTAGTTATTAAAATTCGCGAAATCGGAAATTATTATGATGATAATTGAATGAGAATGCATTCAAAATGCAAAATCGCCAACTCGATGACTTCGTATAATATTGGTATGGATATAATTACTCACGATGTAACCACCAATCTTTCAGAGCATCGAAATAAAGCACAAATAAGGAGCAGAAAATTCACACTTGATAACCGTCAGGAGGTGCACGACCGAATGATTGCTCTATACGGATTTGCGGTTTCACTATCCAATTTGAATCTCATACGTTCTCATACATAAATTTTCTATCAGTTTCTATGAGACATTTTTGGCAGGGAGGTAGCTGTTTATCTATAGAATCCTGTAACAACATTGAAGAAGAAAGTTAAACATAAAATTATTTGATTTAAAGATATTTCCTTTCATACTCATGATATGTTTCCGCGATTCATTGAGATGAATAAATTCAGAAATGATTTCTTAATTTTTCAATTTCAAAATTTTTTCAGTTCAGGACTCATTATATCATTCTCCTATTACCTCACAAGAGTTAGGTTTCTATTTTGAAAAATCGGCTAGTGAAAATGAGAATCGATCAGATAAAACTTAATGAAACAAATAGCATAATGCCCAGCAAAACGAGTACTATAATTTGAATATTTCCATTTAGAAGTTACTATGATTGCGAACGATTTCAACGTGATATCTATGTTTTGTCAACAGATTATACCAACTTATCAAAGATGCATCTTGAATGATTGCAATTTTTTTGGTGCGCAGAGGATTAAGGAACAATATGAACAAGTCTTCTCACGTTAACATGCATTTTTTACAATTCCACGGGCCATTAAGGATCCAGTAGATCCTTGAAGACGATATCATGTCAACGATGCACAATGGTTTTTATCACTTCACTTTCTAATCATTTATCTTGAAACTTCTTTTAAATACGACATCGGTGTTGGCTTTTATATGGAGTCAGCGGACTCCTCACAAGTGTTTGCACTTGTTTTTGCACGAAGATAGCCAAGGAAATTCGTAGAAAAGTGGTTCAACCATTTGGTTCGATATCTATCAGGCCAAGGAACTATTTATACTATTCAAGAAGACACCATATGAAATAATGTTTCTCCTTCCTCTGTTCATCTTGAAAGATCGTTTACCGGAAATTACATTCTCTATATTTGTAGAAATCGTTAGAATCATGCCACTTTATGAATGGAAAGACAACATATGAACTCGTCCAGTGGTTCCGATTAATTTTCACATAAACAACTAGATATTTTTTCACAATTTCACTTTCCGATTGGTTCTGAAGTCAGCGCTCTGTGGTAGTCAGAGGCGACGTGAGCATCTCTGAGTGTGTGTGCATTACACATTTTTACGAACATACGTCTATGTCGGATTAGCAATAACTAGGGCTGTTAATGAAATATAGATACAAAAAATGAGATATTCATCGCTGATATTTTTTGAGCAATATACCGATTTTTCTTATAGACTTAGGACGTTAGGATTTTATTGATGATAATCGATATTATTGGTTTTGATAACTGTGATTTAAAGTTATAATCTACAAGTGCCCTGAATTTGTTGTTCTTATCCAAAGAGATTTAAGAAAAATTTTCCATCTGGATTCATGAATTTTTAAATAATGTGTGAATTTTTGGTGGGATTTTTTTTCCAATGTTCAGATTGTATTCCAAATGTCAGATTGATTTCACAGGCGTCACTTTTTTGTCCAGTCGAAGCGTACAAACAAGTATATACTTCAATCGCAATTAAAAACTATTGCGCTGCAATATATCTTGAAAACATTCCATTAAAATAATACCGTTCAATTTGGTTTCATGAAAACATTGTATGTTCTACTCACTAGCGGATCTTCCAAAATGTTTTTTTTTATATAATTATGTAATACTATCCCTTACTAATTAGATTGATTTATATTCCATTTGCTATTCAGCCTGTATATTACCATATTGTAAAAACAGCATAGTAAGCTTTTTCATTGTTCTTTGTTTAGACTTGCAGGTGGTTATTATTTGCGTATATTCCATGGCGCGTGTAATCGGCCATTACCGCCTACTCAATTGATAATATTATAAATATCAGAGATGTCCCTTCAGGCATCGGAATTGACTTTGAACGATTATCTCATTAGTTGTAAATCTATTTCATGTATAGTAGATTGGTAGTTCCGAAATAAAATTATTTTTAAAAACATAGTTTCCTCTCCGAAAAACATAATTGGCGACGAGGTCTGGGATTTTGTACCGGTCTTTTCGTGCGAAGAAAAGTGATTCGATTCCGTTCGTGAAAACGTGAAATTCGTCCACGGAAAATCTTCCAAAGACTGTCAGTTTCCACTGTTAAGGTGCAAGACGAATCAGGAGAAGAACCAGGAGTCCGATTGGTTGGGAAGCGTCTCCAACGACTCAAGGAACCAACGTGGTGAGAATAATCCTTCACTATCTTTCACCCAGTTTCCCTAACCTGGCCCAGAGTTAGTCAACCCTTTTTCCCCACAGTTTTGAGCGTAAAACTTGTGTTAAGTTTTCTCTAGGTTTACTTTCAAAAAACCGAATTTATTAATCATTATAATCGTAACAATTAATTTAATTGAATAAATCAAGATTACGTCAATCAAACAATTTTCAGGACGTAAAGTTAAGAAACATATCAAAATGGCAACCGAAAGAATCGATTTAACCCTTGCTGAAAAATTTGGTATTTTGCTACCCAGATTTTCAGGTGTCGAAAATGAGTTGCATTCGTTTATAAAAAGTGCACAAGAATATTTAACCATGTTTATTAATGAACCCGAAACAGTTAAAAGGTACTGCTATGCAGTTGTAAAATCAAAATTAATAGATAGAGCTTTGGCAGAAGTTTCAACTTCAGATATTCCTGATAATTGGGAACTTCCCAAACAATTTCTCTATGCTAAATTTGGTGATTCAATTAATTTGGATGTACTCATCCATCAATTACAATTTTTAAGTAAAAAACCTAATGAAGATATAACGAATTTCATTGAAAGAATAATTGCTTTAAAAATACGTATAAATTATCGAATTGATTCAGACCCTATATCTGATCCTGAGAAAAGAATCTATAAATCAAATATATTGAAAATTTGTAAAACTGTTTTAATTTCTAATTCTCCAATGGAATTAAGAACTCATTTAATTACCAATAATGAATTCTCATTTGACGATACAGTAAACGCTGTTAAAGATTATATTTGTGATATGGCCCAATATGAATTACTTGATAAAAGTAGAAAAAATAAAAATCCAGATTTTCAGAAACAATATTTTCCTAACAATCATAGAAATAATTATTCGAATTTCAATCGACAAAATGCTCGAAATAATTATCAATCAAATAATTTCAGAAATGATTACAGTAATAATAGATTTCCTTCACAACCTGTTCAGTTCCAACAGATACCTGTGAAAACATTTTATCCAACAAGTCGACAAGTTTTTGGTCAAAATGCCTAGCACATCGCAACAAAGAAATGTAAATGTATTCAAGCCTAATCCAAATCAAAGAATAAATACACCGCCGGAAAGAATGTCGATTCAAACACGAAATTATCCTCAAAAAAGGTCAAACTATTCAACTCAATATCAAATGAATCCTCAAAGAAAGTTTTTCAATAATACAAATCCTAATTTTACATTTGAAGAATTAACTCATATTGAATCCGATGGAAACTTTTCAAATAATCCAAGTAGAAATTATCATGCAAATTTTCACGAATTGCCTCCAGAAGATGCATTGACTTAAATAATACTCTCGATTATAAAAATCAACTTCCATTTATCGAATTTCAGAATCCCCCTTGTAAACTTTTAATTGATAGCGGATGTTCAGTTTGTCTCATTGATCCTAAATTTGCGTATAATAATTTTCCTAGAAGTATTTTTAATGAAAATACTACATTAACTGCATGTATGAAGCAGGAAACCTCTAATGAAAAAGTATTTTTAACAGTATTTTCAGAATTCCGAATTAATGATTTTCATCCATTTATTTTATACAAATTTCATAAAAATTATGATGGATTAATTGGTGCAGATTTTTTGAATAAATACGGATTTAACTTAGATTTCAAGAATCAGATGTTAATGAATGATTATTGCCAAATTCCTTTTGAATATCAACAAGTTTATCAGAAACCAACTAACATTCCTGTTGACTTAAGTCATTTAGAGCCAAAAATTAGTAATCAATTAATGAAAATTTTCCAAACAAACGAAGATGTACTTCAATTACCAGGACAACCACTAAATTTCTCAAACAGAATTAAACATAGAATTCGGACAATTGATGGAGTCCCTGTTCATTGTAAAATTTATAGATACCCCGAAATTCATAGGGAAGAAGTTAAAAGTTAAAACCCAAATTAAAGAAATGTTGGTCAAGAAAATTATTAGACCAAGTATTTCCCCGTGGTCTTTTCCAGTAGTTATTGTTCCTAAAAAGCAAGATTTGTCCGGAAAAACGAAATGGCGAATCGCGATTGATTATCGGAAATTAAATAACAAAACTATCGATGATAAATATCCTTTACCTCAAATTGAATCCATTTTAGATAAACTCGGAAATAAGAAATATTTCACAACCCTTGATTTAGCTTCAGGTTTTGATCAAATTGAATTAGATCAAGAATCAATAGAAAAAACAGCTTTCACTGTTGAAAATGGTCATTACGAATTTTTGCGTATGCCTTTTGGACTTAAAAATGCCCCAGCTACTTTTCAAAGATTGATGAACGATGTTTTGAAAGATTTCATAGGAAAGTTTTGTTATATTTATATGGACGACATAATAATTTTTTCAGATATTATCGAATAGCACTTAGCTGATATTCATAATGTTTTAGAAGTAGGTACTTGAAAAAGATAAATTAAAAATTCAATTAGATAAATGTCATTTTTTCAAGACTGAAATTGAATTCATAGGACATATTATTACCCCCGAAGGAATTAAACCTAATCCGAATAAATTGAAAGCAGTTTCTCTTTTCCCAATTCCAAAAACTCAAAAAGAAATAAAATCATTTATTGGTTTAATGGGATATTATCGAAAATTTATTCCCAATTTTGCGAAAATAACGAAACCTTTGACACTATGTTTAAAGAAAAATGCTAAAATCAATATCGAGGATCCGAAATATGTAGAAGCTTTCGAAATATGTAAACGGAATTTATTAAATCATCCTGTATTGAGATATCCGGATTTCAATAAACCTTTTGTATTAACCACTGACGCATCAGGATTTGCGGTAGGTTCAGTGCTTTCACAAGGGGATCCACCAAACGACCTTCCAATTGCTTTCGCTAGTAGAACGCTGAATGAAGACGAATCTCGTTATAGTACGATTGAAAAGGAACTTTTAGCTATCGTGTGGTCATGTAAACATTTTAGGCCCTATTTATACGGAAGAAAATTCACAATTCATACAGATCATAAACCTTTAACTTGGTTATTTTCTCTTAAAGAATCTAATTCACGCCTTATGCGATGGCGAATAAAATTAGAGGAATTCAATTATGAAATTAAATATAGAAAAGGCTCGATGAATAATGCAGATGCCTTAAGCAGAATTATTTTAGAACCAACTTATGAATTAACGTATGAAAATTTCTTGAAACTTGATAACTCTAGAAATTTTGAAAATTGTACAAATATAAAAGAGAAAGTAGGTAATTTATTTGAAGCATCTCAAAATTATGCTCTAGCACATTGTGTATCAGAAGATTTCCATATGAATAAAGGCATTGCCTTGGAATTTAAAAATAAATTTGGTCAAATAGAAGTACTTAAATCTCAAAATAAATCATTAGGAGAAGTTGCAATGATCCAAAAGGATAATCAAAATATTTATTACTTAATTACGAAGAAATTTTATTATCAGAAATCTGAATATGAGACGGTTTTCAATTCATTGATAAATCTTAAAAAATTATGTGAATTTAATAATCAAAAATATTTAGCTTTACCACGAATTGCATGTGGCTTAGACTGATTAGAATGGTCTACTATATTAAAAATGATTAAATACATTTTTGCAGATTCCTATATTAAGATAGTTGTTTATTACCTATCAAATGAAATGAATACTAGTGATAATCTTATAGAATTAAATGGTATTGAAGAAGCGAATTATAAAGATTCTGAAGATTTTAATTATGATGTTTTTGAAGTAAACGGAATTGAAGATGATTCAATTTCAATGGTAAATCAAGTAACTGACGAAGAATTAGATGAATGCTTAGAACTTTTGAATACGGGTAATCAAAATAATACATCTGAAGATGATTTCGGCATAGTAATGCCGAAAATCCAATATTAGAACTTCCTTATACAGAAAGAAGTTTGAATACATCTCCTTTGCAAATAATATTCAAAATAGCCCCAAAATATAGTGTTACAAAGTAAAAATTATTTGATGATAAAATCAGATTTAGAGTTTCAGTAAATTCCATAGATACTGATATATGCAAATTCATTAAAGAATACGTACAACCACAAAAGTCATATATTTTATATTTTGCCTCTCAAGAACTTGAAAAACCTCTTATACGAATTTTACAGGATAAATTCGATTATAAGTCTTTTAACTTGAAAATCACGAAAACATATCTAGAACCCGTGAAAGATAAGGAAGAACAACTTCTTAGAATTCAACAGTATCATGAAACCAAAAAGATACATCGTGGATCACGAGAAAATTTAATTAGTTTGAAAAACATATTATTGGCCAAATATGGATAAAGATGTTAGAAACTTCATTAATTCTTGTGAAATATGTCAAAAAAGTAAATATGAAAGAACTCCAATTCAATTACAATTTAGACCTAACCCTTTGGGATCTAAACCCTTTGCTCATATTTATTGCGACACAATTAGATTCAATCAAACGTATTGTATCAGTATAGTTGATTCTTTTTCTAGATTGGGACAATGTTACCCATTATCACAAAAAACGGGTACAGAAATTATAGATAAATTATTAATTTATTTCAGTCATTATGGTATTCCGAATAAAATAACATGTGATAACGGTTTAGAATTCAAAAATAGCGTTGTTCAAGATTTCTGTAAAATACATAATATTGAAATTCATTACATTACGAATCATAATCCAAATTCTAATGCTGTTGTAGAAAGATTTCATTCTACACTGATTGAACAATTAAGAACAATCGGAAATAATAATACTTTCTCCAATAAACTTTCTCAAGCCCTACTCAGTTATAATAATTCAATCAAGTTTAGAAATGACTCCTATGCAAATAATCAAAGCGGACTTAAATTATTCATTACCCATTGAACGAACACATAATGAACAAATCCAAAATTATGTTGAAAATTACGTTGAAAATCTTAATGATATATCCAAACAACTTGGAAAAAGTCAACAGAAAAATGTTGAACGTTTAGAAAAAAGAAATGAAAAGAGGTCAGCGAAAGAAGACCACCCTTTGAATCAGAATCCTACTTATATTAAAAATCCTATAACTCGCAAACTATATCCAGTTTATAAAAGGATAGATGCTCGTGAAATTGCTAAAAATCGTATTCAAGATAATAAAAATAAACATGTGTATCACAAGAAAATTTTGAAGCAAAGAAAGCATTAGTGTCAATTTTGTTACAGATTCGAGAAAATGGATCTTCAATTATTCCTCATAATATTATTCAAGATAATCATCTTTACGAAATCATTAGAAATTATACCATTAGAAAATAGCTTATTGCCCATTTCATTAGGCAAAGCCTATGTAACGAATAGAAATCTACAACTTGTGTATCACGTAGATTTGAATGTTATCAAAGAAATAATCTTCAAGTATCAAAAAGAAATAGATAATCTAAGTGATCAAAATTTGGGTTTTGCACAAACGGCAAATTATAAATACTTGCAACATTCGAATAGAATGAATATTTATGCACTTGAGGAATTTTTAAATGAAAATATTAGAATTAAAAGAGGATTAATTAACTTAGGAGGAAAAATTTCAAAGATATTATTTGGAACCTTAGATTCTGACGATGAAGAATTGTATAGAAATTATTTAAATAGCATTGAGAAAAATGAGAAGACACTCATGAGGAATCAGAAACAGATTGCCACTATTGTAAATGACCTAAAGAATAAGTATATTGAGAAATTTAAAAATATGACAGAAATCCTTAAATTACTGCAAATTGTTCCAGAACTAAGAGAAATACAACAAATGCATCACATGACATTTGAAATCAAGGATATTAAAACATTTTTGATGGAATTCAAACAGCTGTAAGCTTCGCGAGATTACATCTTTTACATCATTTGAAAGATTACTATCAATTATGTCATAAGAAAGTTATTTTCAAGAACAAAGTTTTACTATTTTTAATATCAATTCCTATTGTTTATAAAGAAAGTTACGATTTATACAAATTCTATTATCTACCTCAAAACAATCTTTCCCTTCCTTTTACCGATCCTTATTTACTCTCACAAGAAGAAGTTTTGAAATGGTCTACGAAAGAGTGCCATCCAGTCGAAGAAGACTACCTATGCGACCAAGATTCCCTAGTTAAATCACCGACATGTATGCAGAATGTTCTGAAAAATCACTCAGAAAACTGTCCCACAACGAGAATGGTTCTTCCTCCAGAGCTGAAACAACTAGAAGATGGAAATATCCTCTCCGTCAACAACGAGAAAATTATGGAAAAATGCCCACATCAAACAAGGTATTATTTCGTTCGCCCAATTGCTATTCTAAAATCGAAATGTTCCCTCAGCAACACCGAAAAAGAAATCGTTCCAACTACCACGTTAGATGAAGAAAAATTCATCATCCTGCCCAAGATGACGTTGCAACCCAAGAGTCCACTAGATAAAGAAAACTTCAACAAAGAAGACCTGGATATCCCAGATGTCAAATTGGAAGATTTGGACCAATGGAACTCAACCCTCAAGATTTAATGTTATAATATTTTTATTGATACTTATTGCCATCATTTATTTTATTTCAGATATTTTAGAAATAATAATTTTTTCAATAAAGCTACACCTCATAAAGGTGATACCTCTAACCAAGGTGGGGAAGAATTATGTAATATTACCCCTTACTAATTATATTGATTTATATTCCATTTGCTATTCAGCCTGTATATAGTATAAAAACAGCATAGTAAGCTTTTTCATTGTTCTTTGTTTAGACTTGCAGGTGGTTATTATTTGCGTATATTCCATGGCGCGTGTAATCGGTCATTACCGCCTACTCAATTGATAATATTATAAATATCAGAGATGTCCCTTGAGGCATCGGAATTGACTTTGAACGATTATCTCATTAGTTGTAAATCTATTTCATGTATAGTAGATTGGTAGTTCCGAAATAAAATTGTTTTTAAAAACATAGTTTCCTCTCCGAAAAACATAATTATATATTTTGTTTCTTAATTCAAAATGTTTCCAAAAGTTCATGCAGCCCTTAGGAGGTCATTTTTCAGTTGAAGAAGCCATGGAACCTTACTACGGCCACCATTCAATGAAGCAATTTATTAGAGGAAAACCCATCCACTAAGGTTACAAATTTGGGTGCATTGCTACACATAATGGATATATGGCCAAATTGTCTCCATACACGGGTAGTGGCGATAAAACACAAGTCTCTTCCTTAGGCAACGCAGTGGCAGAAAACCTTCGCGTTGGATTTATACCTCCAGGGTCGACTATTTATATAGACAATTTTTTCACTTCATTACCATTGATTTCCCGATTGAGAAATGAGGAAATAAACTGCGTCGGTTCTATAAGAAGAGACAGGACTGAACATGCTCCTGTGAAGGACCTCAAGAAAGTAGCCAAGATAGAAAGAAATAAGTTGACGCTAGTTCGTTGGCATGATATAACAATGAGGTCACCATGGCTACTAATATATTTACCACCAAAATACCTACTCACCCAAGGTAGTTGCAACAGATGGTCGAGAAAAGATAGAAAAGTTGTGTCAGTACCTCAGCCGACCTTGGTCCAACTGTACAATGAAGGTATGGAAGGAATCGATCTTCCCGACAACCTAACAGGCTTGTACCGTATCCGAATTAGATCAAAAAATGGTACTGACCAATATTCAGATTTTGTTTGAATGGTGTCCTTCTGCAAATGTGGCTCCTTTATCGCAGCAAAGAACCCATTTCACTTTTGGAATTTCATAGAAGAATTGTCGAAGCACTTCTTGTAGCACCAGATGCTATGACTCCAAGTGGTGTGCGTCCGAAAACTCCAAAGCAGGTGAAATCTGAGATACGTTTGAATAATATTGGACATTTGATCGACAAAATTGAAACACAGCGTAGATGTGGTAAATGTGGAAAATAAATTTCGGTGCATAAAGTGCAATGTGGGCTTGCATCCTAATGGTTGTTTTGTCAAGTATCATACAATGTAAACAATTTTTACTGTTGTTTTGTTATGCTTACTTTCATTATATGCATTCGATATACATCATGTTTCATTCATACTACATACCTAAATGATGCCCAGCGTATGATATAGCATATTACGTCAAAAAAGTCAGTTAGCAAAAAAACTTCGCTTTTCTGCATGCAAGAACAATTATACAGGGTGGCCATTTGAAAACGAAACAGACGAGATTACACACGAAATAAATTTTTTCGATAGAAATGCTCGGACAGGTCGATTTCTGTTTCGAGGGGGACAACTTGAGATGTAGGTTACGAACGCATAGCGCTTCAACCCTTATTGCAACTACAACCCTCACCCCCAATTTTTGAATAGGGAAGATGGGGTGTGTGATATCTCATTTGAAAGGTATTTTTATACTGATTTCAGCACAGTAATTGTTTTTTCATTTTATGCATTAGTTCTCGAAATATTCTTAACTAAGTTTTTGAAAATGAAGTGGTGTTTTCATGGCACTTGTAGTGCTTTTTTGTGAAAAATCGACATTTTGAGCTTCAAAACAACCATGACTGTGGCTTCCTTCCTCCAATCCACTGACATAGAAATCTTTAATCAAGATGTCGATTTTTCACAAAAAAACACTACAAGTGCCATGAAAACACCACTTCATTTTCAAATACTTAGTTAAGAATATTTCGAGAACTAATGCATAAAATGAAAAAACAATTACTGTGCTGAAATCAGTATAAACATACCTTTGAATTGAGGTATCACTCACCCCATCTTCCCTATTCAAAAATTGGGGGTGGGGGTTGTAGCAGCAAGGGTTGAAGCGCTATGCGTCCGTAACCTACATCTCAAGTTGTCCCCCTCGAAACAGAAATCGACCTGTCCGAGCATTTCTATCGAAAAAAATTATTTCGTCTGTAATCTCGTCTGTTTCGTTTTCAAATTTCAACAATCTAGCTATCGATTTCTGTTATTTGAAACGCAAGAAAAAGTGTGAAACAATTTTTTTTCCATTTTAAAAATTTGGCAAAGTCACCCGCACATCGGTGCGAATTTGCCACTTGCATCGAAATGCATTTGTTGGAAATTTAATCAAGTGCGGGTGGTATTTTTGCCACGAGAACGTTTTTCCTCAACTTTTTTGAAGGTTAGTTAGCTAGGTACTAGTCGCGAATCAAACAACAAATTATAGGAAAATAAATGTAAATGAACAATATATAATAATTAGAAAGGAAGATTTTTAGCGGCATGCAGACAATTTTTTGAAATTCCGGAATTTCAAAAAATTGTCTGCATGCCGCTAAAAATCTTCCTTTCTAATTGAATTGACAGACGATAAAATCATTCAAAATATATAATAATGATAATTCGTATTCCAAAACAGCAGAACTGTTGCTTCCATTCAATTTTTTATCCTCCCACAAAAAATCGCTTCCATTTTCCTCTTCCCAACCTAGATGGGTTGTCTGCATAAAGCTGCAAACAATAGAATAATTTCCTGAAATTTCGAGACCCGCCCAACCAAATGCTCTCAGTTTTTTTTTACGCGACTCTAAATACGTGTGAAATAAGCTGCTAAATGTATTTTGATGTACCATTTTTCATGTTTTCTACACAACCCTTAGTATTTCGCATTTATAAACACGTTAAAACTTACCTGCTCACACAACACAGCATAGCACACCCTTCAATCCAAGCCAAAGGACTGCGACTGTTGAAACAATGTGGGGATATAGTGTCTCTTAGGTTCCGATTCGTGCTGTCGTTGAGAAGTTACTGACTTTACCAAAATAAAATGAAACATAAAACATTAGGTAGTTTGGCAAAGTCACCTTCGTTGGCAAAGCCACACCGCTCTACCGTAACCGACAAGATCTGGTTGACCGTTCTGCCGAAATAGGTAAGACCTTGCAATTGTTGATTTCGGTGCATTTATCCTTTCATTTGTGTTGGGTTTCAATAACTATTTATAATTATATACAGTCCATTAGCTCTCTTAACTTTACATTCAGATATTTGGTAAATTTTTCATTAAATAAAATTGAACCGCACTTCAGTTAGTTAACTGAAAAGGTTATAGTGGAATGCGATATATTAGATGGTACGTCCTAATTTATTTATTTTTTTCAAATAATAATAAAAAGTCATGACAAATTTGCATACATACATATAAGATAATAAGTATGTACAAGCGAATACAATTTCTGAAACAGTTCTTTGGCCCATTCTATAACTATATGCCATTGCTTTGAATTAGTCAACCGAAGCCTGATATCTACAAAAAATTAAACATTTATTTAATTTACTCTAGAGAAAGAAGCCAAAAGTATGTGGAAGAAACTGCGAGATGGCCACAGACAGGCTTTCAGTAGGAAGAAAACAACCACAGGCCAAGCAGCAGGGAGTGATAAACTTTGGAAATACGAAAAACAGATGAGTTCTCTTGTTCCACATTTAGCAAACAGACAAAGAAGCACCAACGCTACATCGATTCAAGCTTCACAATTGGCAGAGACTGATCACTAGAAAATACACGCGATGCCGAAGACGATTCCCAATCGACCACAACAAATAAGGAAATAGAGCAAACAAACTATAATTACAATAGTCCGCTAAATAAAAGAAAAACTCCGTCCGCACCCCGCATAAGAATGTTAATTGTGATGATCATGATACATCCATTAAATATCATTACGTGTTAATCAAAAATTTATCTCGCCTTGTTTCCTCAAAACTTTCGAAAGATACTAGGAAAAAGTTTATTTGTGACGGAAAGAGTTAAAGAACATTGATTGATCCACTGTTTTGCGGAGCCTTAATACGTACACACATGCTTGCCATCAATATGCACTTTTCTTCACATGACGTAATGGAGGGCAGTTTATAACACAGTTGTAACCATTTATTCACTCTGAATTTTGAAGAACTGATCAATTTTGAAATTCGGATCGTGGCCGAGCAATTTTTCTTTAATTCCGACGAAGATGAAAATGAAGGTCTTGTACGAAGACTCGAAAACATATGATACCTACTTCGCCGAAGAGACTGTCAAAATACAATTTTCACTAATTCAAGCAGCATTTCCGACTGTCAAAGAGTTCCTTTGAGATACATATGGAAAACTTGCATGCTGTTGTAGATAATAAGAAAAAATGAAAATATCCGGAAATCCTGAACTAACTTTAGAATAACAAATGTTAATATCTTTATGGTATTTGTCAAACATAGAAAGTTTTAGGTGGGTAATAAAATACGTTTATGTTTGTAGATTAATGAATTATATAACTAATAATATGTTGCATTCTTATTTCTATGTCTGAAGGAAGGAATTAGTAAGTTAAGACAATAATTCTGGTCCTCATAACTTAGATGCGTAGCCGATAGGTTTGGAGTTAGCAGGTCGACTGCTTGGGATTTCGTCAACAAAATTTGTAGTGATTTACTTTAAATTCATGGCAGAATTTCAGAAATTGAAAAATAATATTGGACATACTGAGCATACATCTAAGAAGAAGAAGAGAGTAGAGAAGCGAAGTTATTTTCCTGAAATGTTCAGAATTGCCCAAAATGATAAATGTATGAACTTCAGAAGAGATATAGGGGGTCTTAGTTCCATTTTTTCATATTTGATCCATTTAGATTCTTCAAATTCTAGTTGAGTTTTTAAAGAAATGTTTTCAAAATCCATAATGCTTAAATCAAGATATGTAAAATCACTGTCAATTCGGCATCCTTAATCAAAATTCAACTTCATTATTTATATTAAGAAAGTAATATATGTTTTCAATTTTTATACACCTAAGTTAGTGATGTCAATTTCAGAAACCTCCATCTTTTTATACATTCTCAATTTCGTAAGTTTTTCATGATATCATCTTATTTGTTTCTACCGTTTTCTTTTTATTTTAGTTCTCCTGATGATGAGATAAATAAATATCTGGAAAGCTCGAGCGAAGAAAAAAGAGTACCTCATTAATGACTGCAATTCCCACTATCCAATTTTCTATTTAATAACTTATCAGCAACGAATTCTCGATTATACTTATTCAAAATGGGATTTTTTGAAGACATCAAGACAACTTATGGTAGAAACATGATGACTTATCTCAAGGAATTTTCTATATATATATATATATATATATTTTTTTTTATTAACCACCATTTACTGGGCGTGTCTCATCTGCCGGGCAAGACATGCCAAGACACATGACGATGCTAGAGTCCTTGCAAGACCTTCCTTACTATCCTTATTGTCCCCAATACAACCTGCTTCTGTGCGCTCGAGATCACTGATCTGTCCAAACACAGCTTATCGGTGTTTTCTACCAGATGAGCCTCCACCAATCCATTCACCGATATTATGAGCGGAAGAACCGAAACATGTTCCAGTCCGTATATTTCCTTCATCTGCAACGCCAGACTTCCGTACTTCGTTACCTTTTCTGTATGCTCTAGCGAGATTGTCATCAGCCGGCACTGTAAAATCCACCAGAAGGCATGTTTTCTTTTCCTTGTCAAATAGCGCAATATCCGGTCTATTGTTTGCGACTCCGCGGTCCGTAATAAGAGTCGCATCCCAGTACAGTTTATACCTTTGGTTTTGTAATAAGATCTTTGGTTTATATAAATGCTGCTGAACTTCTTCGTTGAGTAGACCCAACTTGAGCGCCATTTGCTGGTGATATATCTTGCCCATTGCGTTATGCCTCTCCAAGTAGTCCACAGGGGCCAGAACAGAACACGACGACGTCAGATGCTGGATGGACTCAGGCGCTTGAGAGCATCTCCTACACCGGTCTGTTGGGATGTCCACTCCTGCTATGTGCTTCAGGTATGCCCTAGTTGGCATAACCTGGTCCTGGATGGCTATTAGCCTAGCCTCCGTCTCCGGGAACAGGTACCCTGCACGAAGGTAAGTTAGAGATTCTTGTTTATTAACCTCTCTACTTTCTAGATGTCCCGGATATCTACCATGTAACGCCTTGGCCTTCCACTGCTCCACCAGCTCATCCAAAGACACACAAGGATCTCTGCTCCCCGGCTCATTCATCTTTAATGCTGATATATTTTGATCAGCCTCGCGAATGGCTTGGAAAAATGGTGAGCGCTGGGCGAAAAAGTATTCTCTGAGATTCTCCACGCAATCACTAAGCGCTCGCTCTAAATTAATCAGGCCTCTGCCTCCCTGATGCCGCGGCAGGTAAAGACGAATAATTGATGAATGTGGATGATGCATTCCGAACTTAGTTAGCATTTTTCTTATAGCAGTGTCCATACCACGGAGATCAGTAGCAGACCATGTTAATATTCCAAAGGAAAATGTCATAACCGGGACAGCCCACGTGTTAATGGCATCGAAGAGAGTTTAATTTCGACTTCAGGAGCATATTAACTCTACTGTATAGTTTTTCCTTAAAATGGGTCTTCATCTCAGCGGTTTTTATGTCCAGCGCCTGTCTAACTCCTAAGTATTTATACGACTCATGATTGCCCAGATGAGGAATCGATATCGTGTTCATGAGGACTGTATCACTTTCTGTCTCCTGAACTTTTCCTCTCCTAACTTCAAGTACTGCACACTTTTCCACCCCGATATGCATGTTTATAGAGTCACTATACGAGGCAACCAGCTCCAGCAGCCTCTTCAGTTGATCCTTACTGGCAGCAAACAGCTTTAGATCGTCTATATAAAGTTGATGGTTAACTCGGATGTTTCTACTTTTGTCGATGACATATCCGTATCCAGAATTCCTAAGGAGATAGCTCAGGGGGTTCATTGCCAAGCAAAACCAGATGGGGCTTAAAGTATCGCCTTGAAAGATCCCGCGGCATATATTGACCACGCCACAATCCCTCATTCCATCTTCATTTCTCAAAAGAAGAGAGGTCCTCCAGTTCTTCATAAGGTAGCCAAGGAAATTAACAACTTGGGCTGGTATGCCATGCATTCTGAGTACTTCTAATAACCACGGGTGCGGCACAGAATCGTACGCTTTTTTATAGTCGATCCAGGCAACGGAGATATTTCTCAGCTTTTTTTTCTGCTTGCTTAGTTATTATATGATCGACTATAAGTAGCTCTTTGCATGCTATATATACAGGGTGTTTGGAGGGTGAGTAGCCATAGGTAAATGGTGGATAGGTGATGCTCTTGGCTACTTGTTGCGCCTAATAAAATATCATTTTGCCCAAAGTTCAAGGTGTTATAATTTTTTTACCATGTTTCTAGAAATTTCCCATTTTTCTCATTAAAACCTTGAATTTTTTCAAATTTAATGCTCGAGGTGCCTATAAAATGATTTATTTCCTTAGTCTAGTCTTGTCTTATTCAGATCGAATCATAATTTCATACAAACGTCTTCAAAAAACCTGACAGCGTCGTATCAAACATCAAAATGAAAAAAGAAATAATTTTGTGTCCACTTTACAAAGTGAAATAAAAAAAAAAAAATTACATGGTGTTGGGTTTTAAAATGGCTTTAAAAACTTCTCTAGTTAATACTCTTTGTAATGGTATGTAACATGTACTATTAATAATCCGATAACTCAACAAAAAACCGTTTTGTCTTCAACGATGCCTTGAAAGGATGACGACAAAACTTTTCCATTGAGCAGGCAAAATCTTTTCTCTCATTCTACCACAGCTATAAATAGCGTGCCCTCTCTATCATCGGCTAACAATACTCCCAAGGGCATCGCCCCCCCCCAATCAGAATAGAAAAATGAACTGATTTTCGTATATTATGCTATTATTTCAAACGTTTTTAAGGTATTTTTGAGCTCTAGGGGGGGGGGGGCAGCTGCCCCCCGTGTCCTCCCCCCCAGCTCAAAATATGCTACAGAATATGTTGATGAACCACTCAAAACTGCATTACTGCACCTTTACTGCAGGCCTATGAAATGACTTGCAAATGTAGTAATTACCCCCCAGCTTTTGAGCTGGGGGAGAGCACGGGGATCAGTCCCCCCCAGAGCTCAAAAATCCCTTAAAAACTTATGAAATAATAGCACAATATACGAAAATCAGTTCATTTTTTTAATTCTGATTAGGGGGGGGGCACGGGGGGCAGCTGCCCCCTCCCTGGCGACGCCCTTGGGAGTATTGTTAGCCGATGATAGAGAGGGCACGCTATTTTTAGCTGTGGTAGAATGAGAGAAAATATTTTGCCTGCTCAATGGAATAGTTTTGTCGTCATCGTTTCAAGGCATCTTTGAAGACAAAACGGTTTTTTGTTGAGTTATGTGATTATTAATGGTACATGTTGCATACCATTGCAAAGAGTATTAACTAGAGAAGATTTTAAAGCCATTTTAAAACCCAACACCATGTAAATTTTTTTTTTATTTCACTTTGTAAAGTGGACACAAAATTATTTCTTTTTTCATTTTGATGTTTGATACGACGCTGTCAGGTTTTTTGAAGACGTTTGTATGAAATTATGATTCGATCTGAATAAGACAAGACTAGACATAGGAAATAAATCATTTTATAGGCACCTCGAGCATTAAATTTGAAAAAATTCGAGGTTTTAATGAGAAAAATGGGAAATTTCTAGAAACATGGTAAAAAAACTATAACACCTTGAACTTTGGGCAAAATGATATTTTATTAGGCGCAACAAGTAGCCAAGAGCATCACCTATCCACCATTTACCTATGGCTACTCACCCTCCAAACACCCTGTATATATATATATATATATATATATATAAAAGAAAAAAAAAAGAAAAAAAAAATATATATATATATATATCATTAATTACATCTGCCAAATTCCTCTTTATTCAGTAGCATGTAATTAATGATATCTATCATTAAAAAAAAAAGAATGTAAAACATGGTAAGTTTTCGCATATGGTTCATAAGGAATTATTTATTTATCACTGGAGAGGAAACCGATGGCCGATTAGTTGAAATAAAGAGGTTTCCGATACAAATTCGAATCCAAATTCGCCATCAATTTAGGAACAACCTGTAACTTTTTTCTTCCATATTAGGGTAGTAAAATATAAAACATGGTTTAACTAACAGTTCCTGAAAATTTCATCCTTTTGGCGTGAAGGGAAAAGAAATAGCTGAAAATTCAAGACGAAAAACAGTTTTTTGTGAATAACTCAGAAAATATCCACTTTAGGGCAAGGGTGTGATGCATACACTCACATTATTTTTTAACGTAGATTCAATATCTGCCATAAAAAAATTGGGGTTCTAATTTGAAAAAATTGATTTTTCACGATTTTGTCATCCCTAATTTTGAAAGCGATTTTTTCACCCCCTGTATCATGAATCGCGATTTCGATTTTCAAAGTGGATACATCAATCACATCTTGAAAAATCCCAAAAATGAAAATTTTTCCATCCAAAAACCTCGAAGTTATTCTTGTTTCAGCGGAGCTCTATTTTCGATTTTTTTTTCGAATTTTCCCGCTCAGAGAGAATTTTCCAACCAAAACTGAAAAATGTTACATCAAAATAACTTGAAATTTTTTAAGGAATCTATTTCTGCAATAAAAAAATGGTGTTCTAATTTGAAAAACGGAAGTTGACGTCATTTCCGGAAAAACCGGAGGTGCTCATGCCTTGAAAATATTTTAGATTTCATCAGCATCGTGAAATACTTATAAGTGCTGAATTTCATGAAAATACGTTCAGTAGTTTCCCGTACAAATATGGGTGAGGTTCCTCGTGAAAGACCCTGTATGTATATATATATATATATATATATATATAAAGACTGATTTATATAAATCATCTCACAAATATATATATATATATATATATATATATATATATATATATTTGTCTGGCAGACGTATCCAGTCCCGGTACGTTCTTAAGGCGACCTAAGACCCACATGATCCGTATGTTTTTTACGAGTATATATGCACAAAATGGGCTCTTTTAAAATATAACTCCCTAGGCACACTGATAGGGGAAAAATTTTGTTTCATTCAAAAAAGTTGTATATCTGATAGTCCTGTTCAGACCCGATACATTGCGCCAACTTTTCAATCCCACATATACTGCACCGGCAAATACGATCAACGTTTTCGATCCCAGCACTGTTGCCAGATTGTCGGGATCAGTCGCTACGATTTCAATGTATAAAAGGGATTGAAAGAGTAGGTGTTATGGCAAGAATTTGTATATGTGTTAGTGAGTCGACGGGAAGACTGAATATCTTCACGAAGTGAACAATTTTGCTGTCTGTGAAGATAAAATTCCTCATTCTCATTTGTTGAATCAATTTTTTATAGTCACTGACTTGGATTTTCCGAAATATTAGTTTTAGGATTATGTCACATTATTTTTCGAGTTACTCTCAACAAGCCCTTCCATTTGATGCCCATATTGTATAAGTGAATTACTATAACTATTTCGAAATCTTGGATGGTCCGCCATTTTGGATTAAGAATAACATCGCATTATGTTTCAAGTTACTTTCATCAAGCCCTTTGACTTGATATTATATATTATAGGGCACAGGCATTTTGAATGAGCAATAATCCATTTTGCCTCATTAGATTATTATGTTGTTTGAAATGATTACGAATAGATCGTATAATTCGTACGAATGAAATTTTGATGCTTATCATTATCTACAAACTACTTTTTTTGATACTGTGGGAATAATTATCTCATTTTTCGACATTTCCACTCATTGAAACTTTAAGAATCTGATCTAACAAAAACTATTGTTTTCAAATTCTCTTAGAAAAAACGCATATTAAAGAAAATTAAACCTAAAACAATAAATCTGATACATTTCATTGTTGTTTTCATGAATGAAATATTTGATTTTTCCTTTTTCCCTTTTAATATTTCTTCGCGGTTCGGCTGGAAGTTTGAATTATTTGAACGCATATATTATCACGTGATGTGAAAAAGGCTGAATGCTGGTGTAGCTTGACACTGTAAAAAAAATTAGAATCAATTCTGGATGCCGTCATATATAACGAATTACATAAAGGGTGTCAGGATTAAATATTCTTCATATATTTCAGGAGGTGATTCTAAATATCGAAATAGAAGATATTTCCATATCTACTCAGGTTCTTAATGCATTCCACGGGTGACCTCTAAAGTACTGTTAGTTGGTTAGTTCTGCACCAAAATTTATCGAATTTAAATGAAATTGATAGCATGGAGTTTCCTGGATGAACTTGATCGTTTGATTGTAAAAGAACTGATTGATTCTCATTAGCAGCAGAGATAATAGGGGGTGTCTCAAAAAAATCAATTTCAATTTTTGAGTTGATGATCTAATTGAAATTTCAGTCGAAGAAATGGGCTCCTAAAATATTTTCAAATTGAAAGCGTTACGTAACCCCTATCACGAAATAAAAGTATTTTAGTGTGATGAAATGCATTCTAAGTCATTTTTTTTCTATAGGATGGGGCTCCGTAGCGCCATACCTCTTTTGCTCCGAAATGGTTGAGGAGACCATGTCTTCGACTAACATAATCGGTTATCAGACATGGGTGGATACAGCTCTTCTTCATGGGGGGTAATATAATTGAAAACCATTAAATCAGGTAGTTCAGGTACACAACATCCTCAAATAAACTTTGAAACGTGATTTCTTCTTAGGTCTTCAATACTCATAACTTCTTCTCTGTCCACAAAATGCCATTTTTTCAGCACGTAAAAAAGTCTCTCTTCTCACTTTCGAAAGGAGACCCCTACTCGAGGACACACGTACCTATACGTCGGCTAAAAGCGTTAACCGGCTAACTCCATTTTTAACGGTTTTGCGTTTTTTTTAGATTCAGTAACTAGATAGTTTCCGACATATATCTGTGAACCATTTAACTCCCTATTCAGCGCAGAAATTGTATAAATCTCGACGCACGTATACCGGCTAACTACATATTGTCCAATTTGCGAAGAAGAGCTGCTATCTCCCGCAAATTTCACGTAAGAGTTGCATGTGTTGAAGTGTTGCTCGAAGTTTTTTATTTTCCATTATTGAAAGTAAATTTTTGTGGTATATAGTGTTGATTTTTGTGAAGAAAGGTAAGACTACATTTATTACAGCAAACATTTTATGAATATGATAGTATATATTAATACAACGTGGAATATGTTGACCATAAATTCTTAAAATCCTTTAAGAACATTCAGACCGTGAAAAGTATCAGACCGGGAAGAAAACCTGGGGAACCTAAGGTAATTATTTCTGAATAACTTATTATTCATAAAAAAGCCTTTGTTTTTTATTAATAATTTTGAATTTATTATGAGTGCCCTTGACTTAGTGGTAGAGCATTGGAATCAGGACCCAAAGGTCCGAAGTTCAATCCCGAGCTAGGAAAGAAATTTTCTACTCTCGGTAGGGGCCACCATTCTCACTGTTGGGTCAAAAATTAACAGCGCTGTGCCTGAAGTGGCGTAAGCACACAGTAACAAAGCCTACACAGAACACAACTGCTTCCGAACTCGGCACAAGTTACAAGCTTCGAAGCTTGTAGTTTCAGAGGGATCTCCTCATGAGACTTAGGAGTAATCAGGATAAACAATATATCATTCATCCTATCATATCATTATATTTTCTGAAATTTCAGGTTACCGACATTAGTGGTCTCAAGTATACGCCTGAGAGTGAAATCTATATATATAAAAGAAAGATGTTGGTTACACCATTTATAACTCGAGATCAGATGGAGTGTTTGTTATGAAACTTCATATATGGATTCGTCTACGGTCTGGTATTTTATAAACTGCGGTTTTGTGATGAATGGAGGACAAGTCTTCCCCAGCGGCGACAGCATGTAAGCGCAAAGACATGGATAGAACTAGATGCTCTTCATGAAAATCAAATTCCAATATCTTCCAAGAAATACTCTGATCTTCAAGACCTCAAGTCAACCTTGCCAGCCGACTACCATAGTTTTTATGACAATTTTCCACATTAATGATAATTATCATTGATTGTCTTTGTTCAGAAACTATCTATTTTTAAATATTTGCTTTTATTTTAAACGAATCATTTTATTGAGAGTTTTTATTTTGTGTCATCACGGATTTTGTTATGAAAATAATAAATTGAACATACTGCTATCTCCTAGTTTTTATTCCTCAACGAAAATTTCAAACCTGCTAACTCCATTTTACGGCTGTAGAAAATAAACTGAGAAAAATTTACAAGTATTTCGTTTGAAAAAAGGTAAAACTAATACTGAGTTCTGTTTTGTTCAAATCAGTCATCGTATAAGCATATAAGTAGGAATCAATGCGGTTTTTTGTTCCTCCTGAAAAACTGACTCTATGTGAGTTAGCAGCTTAACACATTTAGCCGACGTATACTTGGTAACACTTTGTTTACAGTAATATTCATCGGGTTTGTATAAGCTTCCATACCGGAGAATCTGCAGTTCATATTGATATATCCAGAGAATCCAATATCAAATCTATGAGTCTATTCGAAATATTCACTAAGACCCATGACGACGTTCGTCCATACCGGGATCGTATAAGTACTCGAATAGTGTATTTGAGGTGTATGAACGGAAAACAGCGTTGCCATATTTAGGGACCCAATGCGTTGGTCAACTATACGAATTATATACAGCAAGTTGATGTCGACTGAAGCGCCCTCGCACTGGCCAAACACTGAAACTTTTCCATATATAATCACATGTAAAACCGACTTTTCAGACCCGGCTGAAAATGCACCCCTAGCATCCCCTCAGACCCCTCATAACTTTTCTATAGTCGAACGTTACCAGTCCCGAAGCCGGGTCTGAAAACGTCACTTTTGGACTGAAAAGTCGGTCGAGTATACCGATTTGGGTCTGTATGTGCGGTCGAACAAATCTATATATATATATATATATATATATATATATATATATATATATATATATATATATATATATATATATATATATATATATATATAGATTTGTTCGACCGCACATACAGACCCAAATCGGTATATTCGACCGACTTTTCAGTCCAAAAGTGACGTTTTCAGACCCGGCTTCGGGACTGGTAACGTTCGACTATAGAAACGTTATGAGGGGGCTGAGGGGATGCTAAGGGTGCATTTTCAGCCGGGTCTGAAAAGTCGGTTTAACATGTGATTATATATGGAAAAGTTTCAGTGTTTGGTCAGTGCGAGGGCGCTTCAGTCGACATCAACTTGCTGCATATAATTCGTATAGTTGACCAACGCATTGGGTCCCTAAATATGGCAACGCTGTTTTCCGTTCATACACCTCAAATACATTATTCGAGTACTTATACGATCCCGGTATGGACGAACGTCATCATGGGTCTTGGTGAATATTTCGAATACACCCGTAGATTTGATATTGGATTCTCTTTATATCAATCTGAACTGCAGATTCTCCGGTATGGAAGCTTATACAAACCCGATGATTATTACTGTAAACAAAGTGTTAACAAGTAGGTACGTGTGTCTTCGAGTAGGAGTTTCCTTTCGAAAGTGAGAAGAGAGACTTTTTTAAGTTCTGAAAAAATGGCATTTTGTGAGCAAAGAAGAAGTTAGTCACATACTAATTTTTTTGTTTCCGATTTACAAGATTCGTTCATGCACAATCACAAAGGGGGGCAAAAGAGAAATTATTTACATTTCCCATTTCAAAATTCATTTTCAGGATGTCAATATCATATTATGACGATATGTTTGTTGTGCTGAAAAATGACAAAGGGATCAAAATCTCAAGAAGGAGGCGTGTCCACCTGCCTGTGGGCACCCATGTAGGCACACACTATATTTCATTTGATTATTAAGGAACTAATAGAGCTCAGCAAACTACTTTATGATAGATCAACCTTTTCGCCATAATCTACCAAAAAAGGAATGGTTCGAACCCATGATAGATCAATGAATATTAAAAATGTTAACGTTTCTCTCGAGCCCTCTTCGGGTATTGGGGATGAATATACGATTTTGAGTTAGAATACGGGCTAACGTGAAAAGCATCAGAGGATCACAAAAAAAATTAAAATATATTCATTTGTAAGACATGTCCACAAAATCGAATACGTCAATTATACCTGGCTAATCACGTGATATACTGCGGTTTCACCCGGAAACCGGTGGTGCGTTATCAAAATACTCTCAAATGAATATTTTTACAATGTAGCTGACAGACGTCTAAGGATTTAATTTTCAGCGCTTCCAAGAGAAAAATAGTATTTTTTCCTCATATTTAGAAGAATGTAATATTGAAAGGAAATGCCCACTAGCTTATGCTAGGAATCATTCCCTGAAAGCTTTTGCACTTATGAGTACCACCGTGTGTAATTCATTATTTGTTTATAAATGGAGTGTAATTCAGTTGAAGAGATTATCACATTATGCTGAGTTTTGGAATTTCATAGAAATGAAAGATAGGAATGATGTAAATGGTGTACCAGAATCGGATAATGATTATACATATAACAAGGCTCTTGTTTTTAGTAAACCAGTGCTTCTTCTAAATCTGATTCTTGATTTCACCGATGAGAATCAAAAGTGAAATCGAATTTTTCATAAGAATTTCAGAAGTAATACAATTGTGTTTTTCAATGTGATGAATGAAGGAGAGTAGTGTTATGAATTTTGTCTAGGTCCTACCTAATAATTAAGCTCCTAATACATCACTGAGATTGATGTTATTGACATTCTGAAAAAAGTACAAGTTCTCAGTTCTTTTCGTTACTTAATATACTTTATTGTGTTTTGATTATTTATTGCCTCATTTCTGAAAGCATTCCTCCTTTTATATTTCATTCATAAGATAAAACATACATTATCTACCATTCCGTACTGATGGCCATCGTGGTTGTGGAATTCTTCTAGGTGAACTATGTTGCATTACTCAAGCCCTTTAACTCCATAACCATAATGAAGGCGTTGTAAAAGAATACAGGGTGTCCGGGTTCAACGTTCATATATTTCAGGTGGTGATTCTGGAGAGTGGAGTTCAAAGATACTTCAAAGAACTTAGGCCCTAAAACACCAGTGCTAGAGGCTCTTCAGCATGACCTCCAAAGTCCAACTAATTTGCGATAACTATGTCATCATTTGTCGGATTTAAATGAAATTCAGTACATGGGGGTTTCTGGATAAACTGAATCGTCTGATCAAGGCGGATTTACGGGGGGGGGGGGGGGGTGGTTAATGAGTATCTAAGACCCAAGAAGAAATTACGCTTCAAAGTTTATTTGAGGATGTTGTGTACCTGATTTAATGGTTTTCAATCAGATTACCCCCCCATGAAAAAAAACTATATCCACCCATGTCTGATAACCGATTCTCAGTGGAGGAAAATAATACTTTTAATTTTTGAGATTATGTTAGTCGAAGACATGGTCTCCTCAACCATTTTCGAGCAAAAGAGGTACAGAGCTACGGAGCCCCATCCTTTAGAAAAAAAATTACTTAGAATGCATTTCATCACACTAAAATACTTTTATTCCGAGATAGGGGTTACGTAACGCTTTCAATTTGGAAATATTTTAGGAGCCCATTTTTTCGACTGAAATTTCAATTAGATCATCCACTAAAAATTGAAAATGATTTTTTATCTCTGCTACTGATGGGAATCAATCAGTTCTTTTACAATAAAACGATCAAGTTCATCCAGAAAACTCCATGCTATCAATTTCATTTAAATTCGATAAATTTTGGTGCAGAACTAACCAACTAACGGTACTTTAGAGGTCACCCGTGGGCTGTGGAATGCATTAAGGACCTGAGTAGATATGGAAATATCTTCTAGTTTCGATATTTAGAATCACCTCCTGAAATATATAAACGTTTAATCCTGACACCCTTTATGTAATTCGTTATATATGACGGCATCCAGAATTGATTCTAATTTTTTTTACAGTGTACCGGGCTGGTCAAGCTACACCAGCATTCAGCCTTTTTCACATCAAGTGATAATATATGCGTTCAAATAATTCAAACTTCCAGCCGAACCGCAAAGAAATTCTTGAAAGGGAAAAAGGATTAATCAAATATTTCATTCATGAAAACAACAATGAAATGTGTCAGACTTTTTGTTTTCGGTTTCATTTTCTTTAATATGCGGTTTTTCTAAGAGAATTTGAAAACAATAGTTTTTGTTAGATCAGATTCTTAAAGTTTCAATGAGAGGAAATCTCGAAAAATGAGATAATTATTCCCACAGTATCAAAAAAAGGAGTTTGTAGATAATGATAAGCATCAAAATTTCATTCGTACGAATAATACGATCTTTTCGTAATCATGACGAACAGCATAATAATCTAATGAGGCAAAATGGATTAATGCTCATTCAAAATGCCTGTGCCCTATAATATATAATATCAGGTGAAAGGGCTTGATGAAAGTAACTTGAAAAATAATGCGATGTTATTTTCAAATCAATATGGCGGACCATCAAAGATTTCGAAATAGTTATATTTATTCACTTCTACAATATGTGTATCAAATGGAAGGGCTTGTTGAGAGTAACTCGAAAAATAATGAAAAGAAGGATAATGTCCCTAAGTTGGAACAAACTGAATACATGTGAGAAAAATAATGTGACGTAATCCTAAAACCAATATTTCGGAAAATCCAAGTCAGTGACAATAAAAAATTGATTCAACAAATGAAAATGAGGAATTTCAACTTCACAGATAGCCAAATTGTTCACTTCGTGAAGATATTTAGTCTTCCCGTCGACTCACTAACACATATACAAATTCTTACCATAACAACTACTCTTTCAATCCCTTTTATACATTGAAATCGTAGCGACTGATCCCGACAATCTGGCAACAGTGCTGGGATCGAAAACGTTGATCGTATTTGCCGGTGCAGTATATGTGGGATTGAAAAGTTGGCGCAATGTATCGGGTCTGAACAGGACTATCAGATATGCAACTTTTTTGAAGGAAAAAAAATTTTTCCCCTCTCAATGTGCCTAGGGAGTTATATTTCAAAAGATCCCATTTTTTGCATATATACTCGTAAAAAACATACGGATCATGTGGGTCTTAGGTCGCCTTAAGAACGTACCGGGACTGGATACGTCTGCCAGACAAATATATATATATATATATATATATATAAAGACTGATTTATATAAATCATCTCACAAATATATATATATATATATATATATATATATATATATATATATATATATATATAGATTTGTTCGACCGCACATACAGACCCAAATCGGTATACTCGACCGACTTTTCAGTCCAAAAGTGACGTTTTCAGACCCGGCTTCGGGACTGGTAACGTTCGACTATAGAAACGTTATGAGGGGGCTGAGGGGATGCTAGGGGTGCATTTTCAGCCGGGTCTGAAAAGTCGGTTATACATGTGATTATATATGGAAAAGTTTCAGTATTTGGCCAGTGCGAGGGCGCTTCAGTCGACATCAACTTGCTGTATATAATTCGTATAGTTGACCAACGCATTGGGTCCCTAAATATGGCAACGCTGTTTTCCGTTCATACACCTCAAATACACTATTCGAGTACTTATACGATCCCGGCATGGACGAACGTCGTCATGGGTCTTAATGAATATTTCGAATAGACTCGTAGATTTGATATTGGATTCTCTTGATATCAATATGAACTGCATATTCTCCGGACTCCGGTATGGAAGCTTATACAAACCCGATGAATATTACTGTAAACAAAGTGTTACCAAGTAGGTACGTGTGTTTTCGAGTAGGGGTTTCCTTTCGAAAGTGAGAAGAGTGACTTTTTTAAGTGCTGAAAAAATGGCATTTTGTGAGCAAAGAAGAAGTTACAGTCACATACTAAATTTTTTTGTTTCCGATTCACAAGATTCGTTCATGCACAATCACAAAGGGGGGCAAAAGAGAAATTATTTACATTTTCCATTTCAAAATTCATTTTCAGAATGTCAATATCATATTATGACGGTATGTTTGTTGTGCTGAAAAATGACAAAGGGATCAAAATCTCAAGACCGAGGAGTGTCCACCTGCCTGTGGCACCCATGTAGGTTCACAATATATTTCATTTGATTATTAAGGAACTGGTAGAGCTCAGCAAACTACTTTATGATAGATCAACCATTTCGCCATAATCCACCAAAAAAGGAATGGTTCAAACCCATGATAGATCAATGAATATTTAAAATGTTTACGTTTCTCTCGAGCCCTCTTCGGGTATTGGGGATGAATGTACGATTTTGAGTTAGAATACTGGCTAACGTGAAAAAAGATCACAAAAAAATTGAAAAAATATTCGTTTGTAAGACATGTCCACAAAATCGATTACGTCAATTATACCAGGCTTATCACGTGATTTACTGCGGTTTCAACTGGAAACCAGTGGTGTGTTATCAAAATACTCTCAAATGAATATTTTTGCAATGTAGCTGACAGACGTCTAAGGATTTAATTTTCAGCGCTTCCAAGAGAAAAATAGTATTTTTTCCTCATATTTGGAAGAATGTAATATTTAAAGGAAATGCCCACTAGCTTATGCTAGGAATCATTCCCTGAAAGCTTGGGTACAGTACCACCCTGTATAATTCATAATTTGTTTATAAATGGAGTGTAATTCAGTTGAGGAGATTGTCACAATATGCTGAGTTTAGGAATTTCATAGAAATGAAAGCTAGGAATTATTTAAATGATGTACTAGAATCGGATAATGATTATACGTCATATAACAAGGCTCTTGTTTTTAGTAAACCAGTGATTCTTCTAAATCTGATTTTTGATTTCACCGATGAGAATCAAAAGTGAAATCGAATTTCCATAAGAATTTCAGAAGTTATACAATTGTGTTTTTCAATGTGATGAAGGAGAGTAGTGTTATGAATTTTGTCTAGGTCCTACCTAATATATTAAGCTCCTAATACATCACTGAGATTGATGTCATTGACATTCTGAAAAAAGTACAAGTTCTCAGTTCTTTTTGTTACTTAATATATTTTATTGTGTTTTGATTATTTATTGCCTCATTTTTGAAAGCATTTCTTCTTTTATATATCATTCATAAGATGAAAACATAAATTAAATCTACCATTCCGTACTGATGGCCATCGGGTTGTGGAATTCTTCTATGCACTATGTTGCATTAAGGTGAATACAGACTATTCTGACGTGACGTGATTCCACGTCACGTCAGACGCGTACTGTGCTTCCATTGGCCTGATATGAACGTTTTACGCGTTGTAAAGGAATACAGGATGTACGGGTTCAACGTTCATATATTTCAGGGGGTGATTCTGGAGAGTGGAGTTCAAAGTTAGATTATATCAACTTAGGCCCTAAAACACCAGTGCTAGAGGCTCTTCAGCATGACCTCCAAAGTCCAACTAATTTGCGATAAATATGTCATCATTTGTCGGATTTAAATGAAATTCAGTACATGGGGGTTTCTAGATAATGAGTATCGAAGACCTAAGAAGAAATTACGTTTCAAAGTTTATTTGAGGATGTTGTGTACCTGATTCAATGGTTTTCAATCATATTACCCCCCCCATGAAAAAGAGCTATATCCACCCATGTCTGATAACCGATTCTCATCAGTGGAGGAAAATAATACTTTAAATCTTCGAGATTATGTTAGTCGAAGACATGGTCTCCTCAACCATTTTTGAGCAAAGAGGTACGGCGCTACGGAGCCCCATCCTATAGAAAAAAAATGACTTAGAATGCATTTCATCACACTAAAATACTTATTATTCCGAGATAGGGGATACGTAACGCTTTCAATTTGAAAATATTTTAGGAGCCCATTTCTTCGACTGAAATTTCAATTAGATCATCAACTCCAAAATTAAAAATTTTTTGAGATACCCTCTATTATCTCTGCTACTGATGAAAATCAATCAGTTTTTTTACAATCAAACGATCAAGTTCATCCAGAAAACTCCATGCTATCAATTTTATTTAAATTCGATAAATTTTGGTGCAGAACTAACCAACTAACGGTACTTTGGAGGTTATATACCTAAGTACCCGTGGAATGCATTAAGAACCTGAGTAGATATGGAAATATCTTCTAGTTCCGATATTTAGAATCACCTCCTGAAATATATGAACGTTTAATCCTGACACACTTTATGTAATTCGTTATATATGAGGGCATTCAGAATTGATTCTATTTTTTGTTACAGTATACCGGACTGGTCAAGCTACACCAGCATTCAGCCTTTTTCACATCACGTGATAATATATGCGCTCAAATAATTCAAACTTCCAGCCGAGCCGCAAAGAAATATTGAAAGGGAAAAAGGAAAAATCAAATATTTCATTCATGAAAACAACAATGAAATGTGTCAGATTTTTTTGTTTTCACTTTAATTTTCTTTAATATGCGGTCTTTCCAAGAGAATTTGAAAACAATAGTTTTTGTTAGATCAGATTCTTTAAGTTTCAATGAGTGGAAATTTCGCAAAATGAGATAATTATTTCCACAGTATCAAAAAAAGTAGTTTGTAGATAATGATGAGCATCAAAATTTCATTCGTATGAATTATACGATCTATTCGTAATCATTACAAACAGCATAATAATCTAATGAGGCAAAATGGATAAATGCTCATTCAAAATGCCTGTGCCCCATATAATATATAATATCAAATGAAGGGGCTTGATGAAAGTAACTTGAAAAATAATGCGATGTGATTCTTAATTCAATATGGCGGACCATCCCAGATTTCGAAATAGTTATATTTATTCATTTCTACAATATGGGCATCAAATGGAAGGGCTTGTTGAGAGTAACCCGAAAAATAATGTGACCTAATTCTTAAACTGATATTTCGGAAAATCCAAGTCAGTGAAAATAAAAAATTGATTCAACAAATGAGAATGAGGAATTTCATCTTCACAGATAGCAAAATTGTTCACTTCGTGAAGATATTTGGTCTTCCTGTCGACTCACTAACACATATACAAATTCTTGCCATAACACCTACTCTTTCAATCCCTTTTATACATTGAAATCGTAGCGACTGATCCCGACAATCTGGCAACAGTGCTGGGATCGAAAACGTTGATCGTATTGGCCGTTGCAGTATATGTGGGATTGAAAAGTTGGCGCAATGTATCGGGTCTGAACAGGACTATCAGATATACAACTTTTTTGAATGATAAAAAATGTTTCCCCTCTCAATGCGCCTAGGGAGTTATATTTTAAAAGAGCCCATTTTTTGCATATATACTCGTAAAAAACATACGGATCATGTGGGTCTCAGGTCGCCTTAAGAACGTACCGGGACTGGATACGTCTGCCAGACAAATATATATATATATATATATATATATATATATATATATATATTTGTGAGATGATTTATATAAATCAGTCTTTAGGTTTAAACTAGTTTGTCTTATTTTGCATGTAATTTTCTGTCTTGGTAATTTCACCTTATCACTGTCATCCAACAAATCCTTTATGAAATCGCTTTGGGAAAAATTGCAAATTCATCTTCTTTTGAAACACTGAAAATCAGCAAAGAATTTGAACCAGGACATGTCTTCTACGAATAATTATTCTTCTGTCCAAAACCAGCAAGATCAAGAGACGTTTGATAATGATGATGCCATGAAATTTGATGAAAAGGAAAATATTGATGTGGAAGCAATAAAAACTAGATGGACGGCACATTCGAGTTTAATTATGTCGAAACTCGAAAGCGATACTGAATCTTTTGGACCGCCTATAATGAAATATTTGTACAACTTTACCAAGTATGCCAAATCAAATCAATCATTGATATCAGGCTTGCATTGTGTTTTTGAATACATACATATACATATGAAGGGGTTATCGTAAGAATGTGATAAGCCATAAAACTATAATTTCGAGAAAGTATGACTCCATTATGTATTCGAATCTGTAAAATATTAGGAAGTGTTTTCGTGGTTATAAAATAGTCAAATTCAATGGTCATTGGAAAAATGTCGAAATATTTCTTGTGTGGCTTGTCACACTGTTACTGATCAAGAACATATCAACACCTCAATTCGATGTATAGTGTGGCTTATCATATTCTTACAATAAGCCCTTTATATATTCACCATTAGTAGCAATTTACATATTAGTTGTATCCCTTTTTTCAATTTGTCGTAAATGTTTCCTTGTCATCTTGGACAATTTCAGATTTTTTTCTCTTTTCTATATGCCTCTGCAAGTTTTCTCTCCTTCTTTCTTTTTTATTTTCTGGATCCTCTTCTTTAGCCGCTTTTATCGACCTGGACATCAAATTCTCACCTCTAATTCTCCAAATTCGAATGCCAATATTTCATTGAAAGAATCAGTAACATTCAAAATTACTAATGAATCTTCCGTCATGTATTTTTTATCCAACTCGCCAATCGATATAACGCACCAGGTGAAAAATTATCATCAGTTTTTATTCTCAGAATGGTTGCCTACTAATCTCTGTGCATTCCCAACCACTAATATCAACCAACTGTTTAGTGATAGTATTCAGAAATATCCAGTAATCAAGATGACAATATCTCTGTGAATCCTCCCCCTTCTACAATTGAAAATTCACCCATTCACCTCATTTCAATCCAGTATCTGTCAATCGAACAAGCAGGATGAAGGCATTATTGTTCCTATTAGTAGCTATGTTAGCTTCACATGAGTTTCAAAGAGAAGACATACATTTTGATTCCTGAAAGAGGCTGATGATTCAAATCAAGCAGAAAATAATTTAAATATTTCAGATTCCTACATGAAGATTAAGGTGAATGTGGCAGGCAGCCCGACAACTAAGTCACTCTGTAGCAGCAGCAATAGAGACAATCTGTGCATCAGGATATTTGGAGACAATTGCTTTACATACTGCTGAGTTTTGTCACTTAATTGATAATTCATTTGATTCGTTAAATAGTCCGCATATTCACAATTCAGAGGGAGAAAAATATCGATCTGCATTGTCTGGAACCTCTCCCCATTTAGAATTTTGGTCAGATATGTTGCCCAAAATCAATAAATAGAACATTTTTCGAAATGGAAATTGTAATTAATCATTTCAAATTTGTTCACAATAAGGTTTTTGAATTTGAGACATTTCAATCAGGAATCTATTGAAAATTTATTTGGCCAAATAAGGCAATATGGATTTTACAACACAAATCCAAATTCTTCACAATTAGCAGCAGCTCTAAAATCATAAGTTGTTAATAATTTAAATTCACCGGTGTACAAGTCATGTAACTGCGAGGACGACTTTTGTGATTCTTTAGGGAATTTGGAGATTTCATCAGTAAAATATAATAAGGAAGATGTAAGTTGCCGTGAAAAATATACCAATTATTCTGATGGTGTCGAGGAGGATGATGATGTGAAAAGTATTACGGATCAAAATTCTGCTTCTTCTTACAAAGCTAGCTGGCTACATCCGAAATTGAAAATATCGGATTGTCAAGATTGTAAATGTATAAAAACATAATTATATAGTTAGCATAACTATCAATAGATTGACCTTTTTATGGTTAGGTTTATTGCCTTGATGTTTCAGTAATGAACGATTTTACCTAATTATTCTTCGAACATCAACGAAAAGAATGATAACGATGCAGCCTGCACAATGGTCGTTTGAAGATGTGGAAGATTACATAAATTCTGATGTTGAACTTTGGATATTATGTTATTTAAACCATTAAATGTTTCCTCGGAAAAAAATTCAAATGCATCTCTGCTTTTGTCACTTGTTGAAGTTGCTGGTTAGGGATGATGACACGTATTATCAGAAGTCCAAAGTGAGACAACGTCTGAAAGAAATCATAGCTGCGGCATATTATATCAATGATTGGGAAATGTTTTGGGCTTGGCTGCAAAATCTTTATATCATTACATATTCGGAGAGCGTTTGAGAGAGCTTTTCAGGATAAACTACAAATATGCGGAAATTCTGATGAATTTTTCGTTGATAAAGATTCGGGTAAAGTTGGGGATTCATTTAAATACAATAAGAATGATTCAGAAGGTTTTTAATCCACCATAATTTGCCAGTATTTGAAACAAACTATAATATCCACCTCGTTGATTTCTGATCCCGGTAATTATAGCGGAAGTGAATATAACAATCGGGAATTCCTCGAATATTTTTTCAAACATTTCATTCCCTTTCCCCCACTCTGGATTGGACTTTTATTTAGTGATAGAGAAAGACTGAGCAATGCTCCAGTTGAGAGATGGTTTGGCATCGTAAAACATAATTTTTACTGTTTTTTCAGATGTTATCACTAGAATGAAAAATAATCGAAAATCCTATTATTGAAATAATCGGTATAATCCGAATCGAATCGCTAGAATTCGATTATCTAAATAAAGGTCCATTCATATTTACCGACACCGCACGTGGCAGACACGGACCAGCACAGACGAAGAAATATGATTGCATACATTTCTTATGGGCGTATTCATATTTACCGCGTATGAACGTAGCGTGGCCGGGCGGGCACGGGCCAGCAGCGAAAGACATTCCCGACGAGAATGTTTTGTCTGCGCTGGTACTTGTCGCCGATGACTCTGCGCGCCTGTGTGGTGTTAAATTCAAAATCAAAACATCGCTCAGCCTCAGCAGCATAGATAACCTCTCAGCAGTCGAGCGTACATATAGGAACGGACAGACTGCAAGCGTAAAGGAGGGATATTTTAGGTCGTAAGAATACTGAATAACGAGAATTTAATTGAATTAGTTCGAAATATTTCTTTTCTGTATGATATGAGCGATCGTAGGTGATAACAATAAAAAAAGATGACACATGGAAGGAAATTGCAAAAGTACTATGAGTACGAGATAAGAAAGAATTCAATTAAAATAAAAAATTGATATTTATATAATTTCTTTTTTTTATTCCAAAAATAAAAACTAGGTACCTCAAACAGACAGTTCATTTTTCTCGTAGCGATAAAGATTGTAGATATGACTGGAGTTATTTCACAAACAATAGTTTCAAATTCATATCTGCTCATTCTAAGATAATTGAAAAATCTATCTTCATCATCCACGAGTTCCTTGTGTGTAAAATTCTCCCTCTTTTTTCGTGTTTATGGGATGTACAGTAAACCTTCTTTTTCTCGGCTGTTCTTCCAAGGAACTCGATTCATCTTGTGAAAGAATTGCCATTACGACTAGTTCTTCTATCGTACAATTGTGAAATATAGCGAATACATTACAGCACCTGTTGAAAAGGTGTAACCATAAGCGCGGAAGACACCAACATATATTTACCTAAGGTTACGTAAGACCTTGTTGGTGTCTGCCACGCTAGGTGCTGGCAATATACCTGCTGGTGAATATGAATACTCTTGTCTGTTCACTGTCTGTGCTGGTCCGTGCCTGCCACGTGCGGTGTCGGTAAATATGAATGGACCTTAATCCGTTTATGTAGAACACTACCGCGTTTCTCAACTTGCGTTCAGCGCTACCTATTACATTTTTTGATAACCACTACGTAATAAAACGCAATGCCACTAGATGGCAGTATCTTCTCTTGTCGGGATTCCTTTTTATGCACGGGGAAATCCCAGTGACAGCGATAGGCCTATTGAATTGCGTATATTGTGTTCTTGTCACAACAGTTTTCAAACTTTGGATTGAAGAAATATATCTGACCCCGCATTTTCAACGTTTTTAATAAAATGAGTAGTGATAGTGATTCATCGAATCCTAAAAAGAAAGTGAAATATGAACAGAAATTCCTAAATTCGTGGTTAAAAGATGGTTCAAAGGCTGGTTAAAGAAGAGCACTAAAGGTGAGACCTATTTTTTTTGTTCTGCGTGTGATTGCGATAGAAAATGTGGTATACATGAACTGTTACGACACAAAGATTCCACAAAACACGCGAAGAATAGTTCGAAACTACAAAAACAACAGAAGTTGACATCAATGTTTACCTCAGCTTCCAATTCACAGGATACCAAAATTAAGGCCAAAGCGGGTGAAGTAAAAATGGCCTGCTTTATTGCTGAGCATAATCTGTCTTTCAATATAGCATCTCATTTGAATAAATTGATTTGCTCCAAGTGCGGATATAGCTCTTTTTCATGGGAGGGGTAATAACGATCATGGGGGGGGGGGGTAATTACGGTTGAAAACGATAAAATCAGGTGAAAAATGTATTAAATATTGTATGTGCACCACCTTTTTCTAAGCTATTCGATACTCATGGGGGGGGGGCAGTTACCCCCAGTACCCCCTCCCCGTAAATCCGCCCTTGATTTGCTCTGTATGTCCAGATTCGAAAATTGCAGAACAATTATCAATGAGCCGCACAAAAGATAGAGCTATTATTGTCAATGTAACTGGGCAGACAGCAAAAGAAAATATAGTGGAGATGTTACAGAACAATTGCTTTGCATTACTTGTTGACGAAAGCACAGATAAGTCTACAATAAAACATTTAGCGCTTGTCGTTAAAATAGTGAAATTAGATTTTAGCGTTGAAGATAGATTTCTGACTTTAATACCAATCGTAGATGGTACAGCAACAGCGTTGTATGGCAAAATAGTAGAATATTTGAATATTGTTGAAAAAAAATTCCTTACAAATCAAACATGATAGGTTTTGCTTCTGATGGTGCTAACGTCATGTTTGGAGAAAAAAATTCATTGGTCACTTTGTTTAAAAATGACATACCTCACCTTTTTACCATGAAGTGCATTTGTCATTCTTTTAACCTTTCCGCATCATACGCATGTGAGAAATTGCCAAGGGGCGTGGAAGACTTCTGTAGAGACGCATATAATCATATACAAAATTCTCCAAAACGTATTGCAGATTTCAAGACATTTCAAGCTTTCACAAATATCAAACCACACCAATTGCTCCACCCGAGCCAAACCAGATGGTTGTCTCTTATTGAGGTAGTAAATAGGCTTCTGGAACAATTACCAGCTATAAAATTATATTTTCAAGCTGCGGTTCATGTAGATAGATTACTTTCTGCGCAAACCATTCTGTCCAAGGCTATCGAACCGACAACTGAATTGTATCTGGAGTTTTTGAAATTTGCATTGCCTATCTTTACCGATCTCAATAAAGAAATGCAATCCGAGCCTCCGAAATTATATTTACTATACGACAAAATACTGACTGCATACAGAACTATTTTGGAATGCTTTGTACAAACTGAATATTTGGATCTCACTGAACAAGAAAAACATGAAGAACAGAATATTTTAGACGCAAAAGAAACTAAAATATTAAACCTTGACTTCTCGAGTGAGCAGAAACATTTACCGTTGCAACATATATACGTTGGTGGAATGGTGCAAAATCTAATAAGAAGAAAGAGAGAAAATGGAGAACTAGAGGAAGAACAGCTGAAAAATTTCTACATAGAGTGTAAGGAGTTTTATATCGAGGCTGCAAAACAGATATTAAAAAGGTTTCCTTCTGACGACAAAGACCGTCAAGCTTTAAAATGTCTGAAGATGCTAAATCATAAAGCAATTTTGGATCCTGAAATGAAAAAGAAATTTCCTTCCATTGCAGATCTATATTATTTCTTTCCAAAGATTTGTCCAAATAATATAACGGAACTAGATAGAGAATGGCGAATGTTAAGAAATGTCGATTTTTCTTTTGACCAAAACAAAATTCCCGGTATTATCGACTTTTGGAAACATGTTCACGAATTGAGAAATGGAGACGAATCTCAAACATTCCCCACATTGTGTGAATTGGTGAAAAAACTTTTGTGCCTACCACATAGCAGCGCCACCGTAGAAAGGTTATTTTCTGCCATAATACTCGTATTATGAAAACCAAATTACGCAACAGAATATCGACCACACTCTCAACTTGATTGCAGTGAATGATGTGAAAAGAGTGATTCAAAGCAATACACTGTGGAGAAGCAAACACACCGCGGTTCTGAATAAGTGTTCTATTCTGTGGAAAAAATGTTCTTTTCCCAAGTCGGCTGAAATTATCAAAGAATGTTTAGGTCAATATCTAAGCTATCCAGGCGTCACAAGATGGAACTCTCTATTCGATTCAATTCAGCAAATTCTGAGACATTCAGACAAATTGAATGATTTGTTGATGAGATTAGATACAAAAACTGCTTTCAGAGAAACTGAAATACAGTATTTGCAGAATTACTGCCAAATATTGGCACCCATAGCTTCTGCTTTAGATATTCTACAAGGAGAAAAAAACTGCTATTATGGATATCTTCTTACATGTTTGATATCACTGAAAGTGAAGTTGATTAAAATTCAAAACAGTGCTAATATTAATACAGAACCTGCCAAATCCATCCTTAATGCCTGCATTAAGGGATTGAATAAAAGGTTTGAATCATTCCTCATAGCAGGGCATGATATAGATGACGCAATCCTTGCAACATTTGCAATACCCCAATTCAAGCTTAGATGGTATGGCGCAATAGCCAATGAGGCTTCTAGAGATTTAGATACAATCAAAAAAATGATAACTTCTGCGATGGCCAAAATGGTAAAAGTGCAGGAAAGCAAATCCACGGAAACTAACATTTCATGCAACTTTCTAGATAAATTCTTCGATTTTGACCCCCAAGGCTCAACCACACATGAGACTTCACAGCAAAGCAACCCACAGCTTTCTCAGTCCTCACTTCAGGAAATAGATGTCTCTAGTTTGGAAATTCTCAGATATTTGGAAGATCAGAGAACTGATTTGACAGTTCTTAATGAATTCCCCACAATCAGAAAACTATTTTTAAAATACAATACTCCCTTGCCTTCAAGCGCGCCTGTGGAAAGAATGTTTTCTTTTGCTTCCATCATAAATGCGCCTAGGCTTCATGCTCTCAGTGACAACAATTTTGAATATCTGGTGCTATTGAAGGCAAATGGGGATTTTTAACATGAGCTTAATGTAACTTATTCTTAATTTATTCATTTGTATATTACCAAATATAAAATGATATTTTGTAGGTGCATGATATTTTTGTTTTATTTTAGTTTTCTAGTAGTCAGTCTTGGCACTCTGTATATTACCAAAGTTGAAATAAATGTATGTTTCAGTAGATGTTTCCCAGTTGCTTTCCCTAAGTTCGTTAAAGATATCATTCAATAATTTTCTACCTAAGTAAAATACCAGAATTTGAGATGGAGAAAAAAATTCATAATAGGTAGGTGCTAAATGATTGTATTGGTAGTCATCATTCCAAGTGAAAAACATTTTTTTTCCTCAACAAACAAATCAAGCTTCGAGTTTTATGAATATGTAGTGGATCTAAACTTAAGTAACTACAACATTGTATGAACAAAAATGAGACCCATGAGGAGAACATTTTTCGTATAAAATTTAAAAAAAGAAACCAGTACCTACTTAAAAATAATAATTGATAAATAATTTTTTCTGTATAAAGAATATAACATTCTAATATAAAAATTGCAAAAAATACCTAAATATAAAAAAAACTGAATGCACAAAATACCATGATTGTCATTGGGTTGAACTGCCTCCAGTCCATTGTCTTTGTACTTGTTTATATCTCATATGTCAGATGTTTTCAGTCAGATTTCTACTTCAGATGCTGTAGCTGTTTTTATACAATTCCTCGTTAAAGGATTTTTTTTGGAATGAAATGGAAACAAGTATAAGTGCAAGCACATTTCTTGATAAATGACAAAATTCACTCAACATGACAAATTTCAAAAATACGTTCATCTCTGACGAAAACAATCACTTAAATCTTCGTATTCCTATGTCACACATTCCTGTTAACATTGAATATTTCTTTTTGCGCGCATGTTCTAGGGGAACAGCGTGCTATCATTTCGTCACAATGTCTGTCTTTTTCGATTTTTTACGCGAAAATGGTCTTAAACCGTTGTCAAAATCAATCCTGTCCGGCCGGCTGGCCGTAGGAAAGATTACGGGAAAACGCGAGTAGCTATCGATCTGGAATTTTCAGCGTAGGTTCCGTGTCAAAATGCCGCGGATATGTTCGTTATCCAGCAAAATCGGTTGAGCGGTTTCGGAGTTATTGTCATTTGAATTTTTGAGGTTATGTAATTAATATCTCAGGAACTTATTGTGCGATCGCATTCAAGCTTGGTACGTGAATGAGTAATACTGACGCGCAACTTTTCTGATTTTTTCAATGATATCGTATTCTTGGTGAATTTAAAAAAATATATTTTTCGATAATTTTTGCAATTTTTTTTTCGAAAAGTGCTCATCAGATTTCCAATTAGTTTTGCACATGTTTTGAAGTTGACATTTTCCAACAGTATACATAAATTCAATTTTATCCGATTCCAATTTTGGGAGATATGTCAAATTTCGTGATTTTTTCCTTAGTGAGTATTATTATTTCTGAAATAACTCAGGAAATATAAATCTGATCATAATAAAATTTGATGGTCAAATGCGAATCACCAATGTGCATTAGCTCGCAGAAATTTGTCGATATCGTTATGTTAGTACATTTTCAAAAAAAATATTTATCGAAAATTTTCCTAATATTTATGGGCATAGAAATACTTTAAACGTCAGAATTTTTTCGGTTTTCGTAGAAGTGTCACGTTTTAAGATAGTTTTCCTGAGAGAACGATAGTGAAAATCGAAATGTCTTTTTTTTAATTGAAAATTTCATTTTTAGTTTCAAGGAAAGTTAATTATACTTCATATCCCTAAATTTCAACTCGATCGTAGCTGTTTTTTGGGAAATATTGGAATGATAAAATTTCAAATGTGTATATCTGGGAAACGGTTAGCTGGGTTTGGTTCATTCACGAGCTTGACCTCTGTATTCAAGCTGTAAACCTGCCCTGGAAATTTTGGGTCTAATTATTGGTTCGAAAAGATGCCGTGTTCAGAGTCGGCCGAAGGCCGAGTCTTAACACATTAACTTTTCGAACCAATAATTCGGAGACTCAAAATTTTCAGGGCAGGTTTACAGCTTGAATACGGAGGGTAACGGAGGTCAAGTTCGTGAATGAACCAAACCCAGCAAATCGTTTCCCACATTTGAAATTTTATCATTCCAATATTTCCAAAAAAACAGCTACGATCGAGTTGGAATTTAGAGATATGAAGTTTAATTAACTTTCCCCGAAACTGTCAGGTGACAGTGAAGATCTGTTTTTTGTTTGACACAAATTTTGTATGGTTTTCATGATATGTTGAATACGAAATATTACAAAATTTATAAATTCGATGAAATAATATCCTTGATAGAACAAAAACGCTGAATTCGAGGTGCTGAAGATAAAACTGACCCATTTTAATAACTCTCAGAACTCCTTATTTTTCAACCAAACTGATTTGAAGTATTATTCAAAATGAGTCAGACTTATGTTCAGCACCTCGAATTCATTGTTTTGGTTCTATCAAGATTATTATTTCATCAAGTGGATAAGAAAAATTTGTAATATTTCGTTTTCAACATATCAGGAAAACCATGAAAAATTTGTGTCATACAAATAAAAAACAGATCTTTTCTGAGTTTTTTCGCTGCTTTCAAATTTCTGTTCGAATATTCTGTATGAGAATATTCCGAGTGATATTTTTCGCCTGAGAAGTAAATTGAAATTTTAGAATACGGTCCTACAGTATTTTCGATTTTTTTTCTCGAGCTGATGGAAAGGCGGATAGTAACAAACTTGTTGAATATCGGGGAAAAACTTGTCATATTAACGAAGATATGGGAGTTCATAATTTTAGCATTTATTAATGAATCACCCTATACCTCTGAAACGAACAGGGAATTTCATATGTTTTTTCTCTACATGATCGTATGCCATCATTTTCGGCCAAAAGAGCCAGAATTACAGACAATTGGCTGAAAAAGATGAAAAATCAAAGAGTCATATTAAAAAGTGCTTAGTGTTCGGTGTTCGTGTAAACGAATTACTTTCTTAAAGTGCTTGGTAATCGCGAGCACTTCAGAAAAAATGAGGGCTTAGTGCTCGAGATTCCGGAGCACTTTTCGAAAGGGCTTAGTGCTTTGTGCTCGGAGCACTTTCCATCAGTGCTCGGCACAGCTCTGGTTAGTGATTGGCAAAGCAAAAAATCCCAGAGCTTTCAAGAACATTTGTCTGCCAGTCTGCTACAAGAATCAAAGAAAAAGTTGGGTCACGAGAGAGGTATTCAGCGAATGGTTCCATAAAGACTTTGTCCCACAAGTCAAGAAGTTTATGAAAAGATCGAACTTGCCCATAAAAGCTTTACTCGTACTTGACAATGCCCCAGGCCACCCAAATGAACAAGAACTCAAATCAAGTGATGGGAATATCCAAACCATCTTCCTACCACCAAACTGCACACCTTTACTGCAGCCGATGGATCAAAATGTTATACAAAAAATAAAGTCTTTGTATAAAAATAAATTGCTGATCCATATTATATCTCAGGATGGTGATATAACGCAGAGCCTTAAAGGATTGAATTTGAAGGATGTTGTTTTCTCTCTCGCTCATGCTTGGAAGTCTGTTTCTCCCAACTTAATCCAATCTTCATGGAAGAAGTTGTGGCCTACAATGAATGATGTATCAGAAACAGAAAAAATTGAGGAATGGGATCCTGACGACAATGTGTCAATTGCCGATTGGTTACAAAATCTATCAAAAAAAGGATTGGAGACAAGTGAAGAAAATTTGAATTCTTGGTTTGAAGGAATCGAAGAAACAGAGCAAATTATGACCGATGAAGAAATTGTTTGTGAAGCAGTACAAGATGATAGCTCTGTAGAAATATTGGAGCTACCAACTACTACAACTGCTGTAAAAATCAAACCAGATGATGCATTGGTTTGTTTTAATACCTGCATAACATGGGCAGAAGACAACGGCAGATCTGCCGAAGATATTTTAATTCTTCGCTGCATGCGAGAAAAGGTTTTCAAGCAAGGACTACAAGTTGCACAAAAGCAGACCTCAATTAAAGATTATTTTAAAACTACATGGTTTATTACATATGTACCTATATGTTTATTTGATACATTGTAATGAAGCGCCCTTCATTTTAAGAATCCCGGTAAAATCATTTCGGAATTTCTCGATAGGCAACCCGTAAATCTCATTCATGTTTTTCGGGTTCGATTTAAAATCAAGCGCCGATTGTTGACGACCGGTTGTTATTATCTCTCTTCGTCGTTTTTGTTGGTCGTGTGTTTTTCCATTTTTCCGAGTTTTTAATGTGACGGCGATTTGTGCGTCGTAGGTGCCTCTAGAAAAGTTCTAGAATGTTCACGAAAAGTGGTAACTCAGGTAGACCAATCAGAGACCTTCATGATCAGTTTTCTCTTGAAAATTTGAGGAATTTTAACGCGCGCGACTCCCGATGGTGGGGAGGCCTTTTAGGAGGGGATGCACGCGACGAAGAGGGGATTCATTCGAGATTTGTATGCAGGGGGTGAGACCCTGTTTGCTGAAATATGTATTTAGGGTGTCTTTGCTTTTTTTTAATGCTTGTTTGAATAGTATTATCAATAGAGAGTTATTAATTTTTGTCAGCAATGAACTTATACAAAAACCATCGACCATATTTTGTATTTGTACATTTACAGAGATTGTTTCAATGAGGAAACAACTATCACAATTAGTGTTGCGAGTCAGTGATATGAGCGATATTCTGCATGAAAAAACTAGGGAAAAACCAAGGGACACCCAAAGACTCAAGGACATGTTTCCTATTCAAGATGAAAATTCTTTGAAAAAAATAGGTGAAACATTAGATGGGGAGCCCAGGCTTGTTGATGATTTGGTATATAATATTCTCTTATTTTAGTCGCGAAAAGCTTTTTTATATTTAACTTTCGTATTCAAGCTGTCGAAATAGGGATTTTTTCCCCTTTAAGAACAGAATCTGAACAAGCTTTCAATATAACTTGAAATATTTCACACATTTAAACCTTCAAATATCAAATAATGGCCAATCTTGGAATCGTTTATTTACCCCTGATTTGGTTTGATAGTTATTTTTGATTATACTAAGCATTTCTGAGTCTGCCAAATATTCAAAATCCCATCTTAATCTTCAATTTTCTTTTCTAGATGGTTTATTTGAAGGGCATCGCAGGTTCTGGTCCGAAGGACCATCACAGTCGAATGCTGAAATCCCTGATTTCAAATGTTCTGGGAATTAAGTGCTCCTGGAAGGGACAACGGGGGAACAATAAATTAACGGGGGACCATAATGAAGGCTTGTGTAAGTGAGTAAAATTTTATACCAGTTTATTTGCTCTTTATGTCGATTAATCTTCTGTTTATCATTTCAATTATTGCAGATTTGTTTCTATCAATTATCGATGCATATAATCATGGTCACCAAGAATTAAATTTTTCGAATTGGTGATTAATGTTTCAAATTAATGTCCCTTGCCATCAAAAAACAAAACAATTCTATGAGAATTGAGATGATCTCAAACTTTCACAGGAACTGGTTGGAATGATATCTCATTTAGTTTCAAGCTGATATAAAATAATGGACATATAATTTTTCGTTCTAGAAATTCTATTCATTCAATTTCTGCCCCAGAAAGTTCTTCTGGGGCACAAATTGAATAAATAGAATTTTCATTCGCATTCATGATGAATGTATAAACAACTGACCTAACAGAAGTGCATTACTATACATGTCATTTTCATTCTTCCAGATGTAATGAAGCAAACTACAGAGAAGGAGTTTGAAGTGTTTTCTCAAGATTGGCTACGCCATTGTAGCCAAAGAAAGAAGAGGGAAGAGGAGAAAAAACCGGATGATGAACAATTGATTTTTTTTAAATATCTTACCGGTCATTAAGAATAAAGATTATAGGAGTTATTTGATTGTTTTAGTATACCCTCTGTTGCAGCCGAAAATGATAAATAACTTTCAACTTCGACACTTTTGTTGTGTAGTTTAAATTAATAATAGTAGCTAGCTACTAATATACAGATTTTCAACATAGAAATAACTTACCTGACTTAATTTTTGATGTTCTCTTTATTTGCAAATATCTTATACATATCGCAATGCGACATGTACAGGAACTTCTTATACATCTCGCAATGTGACCTATTTGCGAATATCTTATACATCTCGCAATGCGAGCTCGCATAGATCTCACTGAGGGAGGTTAATGAGAAGTTCTCAAAGTCCTCTACGCGGGAGGTGTATGCGAACTCTCAGTGTGGCTTGTTTGAGAATATCCACGTAGGATATTGCCAAGAGCTCTCTGGGAATTCTTTTGTGGCGGACATTTGGAGCAGATATAGAGCTCCCTGCGACCTCCCAAAGAAGTCACAATAGGCGTAACAACTTCCTAAAAAGAAGCCTCGGGGATATCTCTGGGACATCTTTGTGTTGCCTGGGATTAGTCGATTACAATTGAAGGAAATGACATAAATTAGTTAAGAGAAAGTTGGAAACATCGTTGAATTTAAATTAAAATTACTCACCAAATTAAATCTCCGTGTGCTCGACTAATGATTTCGATTTTATAAATTTTAGTTTATTTTATATATTATGACAAGGGTGATAAATAAGAGATTGTAAGTTTTCCCAGTCAAAACGTTATGTAATGCCATTCTAGTAGAATGATGATGTTGTTTTTTTTTTTACTTTCTTCAAATAGGTCTATAATAGTTGAATGTTCTCGTATTTTAATGTCATATATTTTAGTGATTTATATTTTAATGTCATATATGTAAGAAATACCTACCTGTATATCTCCTGTTCAAGTTCAATGGCTTTGCGCGATGAATTAGGTCAATCAGCTCAATGACTGTATGAATGTGCAAATCGACAGAGTCGACATAATTCATTCTTGATTCCATTAATTGTATGTAAGACCTACTGAGAACATTGTAATCCAAATTTTATCATTGTGAATAATAACATTGAATGTTGTTTCTTTACAGGTAGGATCAATATTCTTGCATTTAATTGTATTTTTGTATAAAATAATAAATTCTTTGATTTACAGAGAAACAATTCTTGTTTTATTCGAACCAACAAAAAGGAACTTGGTGAACCCGAAATCCAAACAAAACATTATAAAACAACATTCCCGTTGTGAACCACAATGGACAGACTGAAGTTTACATTCAAGGTGCTAGAAGCCTCGGATGGAAAATCCAACGTATTATGTGTAACCAGAGTCACCACACAGGATGGACATGCATTCAGAATTCCACAGGAATATATGAGGGCAGCATATCACGGGGAGCTGATTAAGACGGCTATGTTCAATAAGGTGAAGAAGGCGCTAAAACAAAGGAATCAAATGAGACAAGTGTGGGTTAGTTTAACTGAAGAATTAAAGGACGTTTATTTTGATAAAGAAGGTAATTTGCAATTTAATGAAGAATATTTAGAAGAAGTAATTGGGGAACAAAATACTATTAGTGAAGTGGCTACCAATGCAGCAGAACAACCATTAGTCAAACTTTTAGAAGAACTGCTCGAAAAAAAACAAGTAAAATCAGAAGAAAAAAATATTGGAAAATTGGCTAAAGAATTCACAATTGAAAATTTTGATGGTAAAAATTCAAACGCGAATCAATGGATAACTGAGTTTGAAAAAGAATGTGAACGATTCGAGTTAACAATCGATAATAAAAAAATTGAAATTTTAAAATCTTTTATGGCAAAGGGGGCGGCAGATTGGTATAGTTGTACACTCCTCAAGCTTACAATTGAAGAAAAATGGGAAACGAGGAAAGACAGTTTTTGCAACACATTTGCTAGTAAAGGTTGGTCTCCAATAAGATATGCGTTAGCTTTTAGATATCAAGTGGGTTCCTTAGTAGAATATTCTATAAAAAAGAAAAACTTTTATTACAAGTGAGAAAACTATTGATAATGAAACATTAATAGATTTAATTGCTATGGTCTTGCCAAATTACATCATTGATAGAATTGATAGGGAAAAATTAAGAAAGACTGAAGACCTATATAATGAAATAAGTAAATTACAACATTTAATTCATAAGAAAAATTCAGGAATGCAAAAGAGTAGACTAAACACAAAAGAGAAAAGTGAGAATAAAATACCTTGTAAAATATGTAAAGAAAAAGGAAAAGGAACACGTTTTCATTCTGAGGATGAATGCTGGTTCAAAAATCAGGAAGATAAAAGTAATAGGGTTAGGCAAGTGAACAATTTATCTTTAGATGTAGAACCTAGTGATGAGGATCCAGAAAACTAATTGTGCCACCATTAATTGAAATCCAAATTAAATTAAATGATACGTTAGAAATACCTGCTATTTATGACCCAGGTTCAAATGTTACATTAATAAATTCGAAATTGATAAACTTAAAATCTAAAGGTAATGAAATAAGGAAAACAAACTTAAGAACAATTAATGGTGTTTATGAAACAGATGGGTTAATTAAAATAAAAATCCAGATTTTAAATACAGAAGATTACATGAATGTGTTCATAATTAATAACGAGAATTTCAAACATGACTTTCTTATAGGATTAGATTGTATAAAGAAATTCAAATTGATAAAAAATGAAAAATTAGAGATAGAACAAAAAGTTTCCGAATCTAATAAAATAATAAATTAGTATGAAATAAATTTTAATTATCGTAGTAGATACCTCCAATGTCTCAACAAATCACTTGAATCGTCATGAAGAAAAAATAATTATGAATCTAATAGACCGATACAAAAATATATTTGCGAAAGATAAATATGATATAGGCACTGTAAAAGATTACGAAGCCAGAATAGATCTTATAATAAATAAGCATTGCAGTAAAAGACCATATAGATGTACAATCGAAGATAAAAAAGAAATAGACGAACAGATTTCAGAATTACTCAAAAGAAACCTGATAGAGGAATCATACAGTCCATTTGCTGCTCCAGTAACGTTGGCTTATAAAAGAGATGAAAACAAGAAATCGCGATTGTGCGTAGATTTCAGAGACTTAAATGAGATAATAGTCCCCCAATCGCAACCTTTTCCACTTATTGAAGATCTAGTGATAAAAACAAGAAATTGCAGATATTTTTCAAAACTTGATATAAATTCCGCATTTTGGGAAGGCCATTTTCAATGGACTTGCCTACCATTTGGATTAAAAACATCACAGGCTATCTTCCAAAGAATTTTAAGCAATATAATAAGAAAAAATAATTTATCAAACTTTACAGTCAATTACATAGATGACATATTAATATTTTCAAAATCTTTCGAAGAACATATAGACCATCTATCAAAACTATTAGATGCAATTATGAGGGAAGGGTTCAGATTGAAGCTGTCTAAGTGTACATTTGCACTGGACTCTGTTCAATATTTAGGCCATATAATTAAACACAACTCAATTTCTCCGATAAAAGATAATTTGATCTCCATAAGAAATTTTCCTGTGCCCGAGAATAAGAAAAATGTTCGACAATTTTTAGGAAAAATCAATTTTTATAATGAATATGTACCGAAGATTTCACTAATTTTGGACCCAATGCATAACTTATTGAGGAAAGGACAAGAATTTGTTTGGTCGGAAGACTGTCAAAAAGCCTTTGAATACATGAAAAATTTCCTCTGCACTCAACCAGTTTTAGCTATCTTTGATCCAGACTTACCGATACATACATATACACAGACGCAAGTTTAAAAGGCCTAGGTGCAGTATTAAAACAGCCACAACTAAACGAAAATCCGAAAATTGAAAAACCAGTGGCATATTTTTCAAGGAAGTTAAATAAATCACAAAAAAGAAAAAAGCAATTTACTTAAAATGTATAGCAATAAAGGAATCTGTAAAGTATTGGCAACACTGGCTTAGAGGCAAACATTTTAAAGTATTTTCAGATCACAAACCGCTCGGAAAAATGAATATAAAAGCAAGAACGGATGAAGAATTAGGTGATCTCACCTATTATTTATCACAGTTTGATTTTGAAATAATATACCGTCCAGGTAAAGATAATTTGGAGGCGTTAAATGTGGATTTCTTCCGTTAGAAATTCTACTATTTTGTTACATTCGTCATAAATGAAGAACATATTTAATACACCACTGCTAGTGTGATAATTGTGATATTGCATATTCCCCGAATTCAAACAACAATAAGTATGAATGACAGTTCTCAACAGTGCATTATAAATGAACTGACATATTCTAACTATTGACATAGCCTGCTTGAAAATTATCTAAATAAACCTATGATTAGACAAGGAAAACTGGATTTATTCCTGAAATTCGAATTTTATTCGATAACGGCAAAACTATACGGATTTTAAAGACATAAAATGTTTGGCACACTCTAACTAGTTCTTGACGAGCAATCGATCGGAATTACAAAATTATATGGTTCCCATTCGAAAAAAATGAGATTCCATAGTTTTGTTAAGGCTAATTTTGAGACACCCTGTATAATATTTCCTCATAATTTATTCAAGGAGCAGTATCAGCGTACTTTCTTTCGTTCCACTGTTGCGAAAAAAATTTATTACAATGAGAGATTTTGGAGATATAAACACTCATTTGTGACAATCTTTCTGTCAAAAAATTTGAAAATCAGGCAATAACTCAACAATCGCTTGATGTGGATGCGCATCTCATACATCAAATCATTGCAGAATTATTCGAATAATTCAAATATGTATAAATATAAAGGGTGTTGCATTTGAAATAACGAAGTTCACATGCGTTTCCGGTAGAACCGGAAGTAGATTCCGCTTGAAAATATTTTACCATTTGAGTTCATGTACTCTTAAACAGAAATACAAAATTAAGAATTTGTATCGCAATTCCTTCCTCGAATACGTCCAATGAAACACTTGAAAAAATCACCCTGTATAGACAAAAGTGATTCATCGATTAGGTATATCACGAAGAGGATTTTGTTTCAAAATAATCTTCCATTTCATTTTACAGAAACGTATAAGGAACTGAAACACAAACCTAAGAATAAATCTAAGATGTTGTGAAACTTGTCAAAGAAAAACAAAAAACCCGACTGCAATTCAACTTCACAGAAGGAACAAACAATTTACTAAATCAATGACATTTTTTTGAGTAATGTAGGTAAAGGTTCACTACGCAATGTTATTTTCGCTATCTACCTCAGCAGCCCCCCCCCTCCAGCTATGGATTCTAAATTCTGGCTCAAAACACTATTCAGTCGAAAACCTAGCTATAGCATTGAACAAAATCATGGAAAAAAACTTTGACTCGTACATATATTTTAACTGTAGAAAAACCCTCATCAAACGTAACACTTTTCTCATTTACCATTTTTCAAAATTGGGTTTCGTTTAATTGAAAGATACAGGTGTCGAAAATCCACGAAATTAACACTATTCTTCCATGTATTCAAAACCGATATTTCGAATGGACTGAATTTTGGTTGATTCTATAAAACCACTCAAAAGGGATAAACGGTTCATATTTTCGAAAGAACCAATCATTTTAGAAAATAAAAGCATTCCTATGTTTTTTTTTTAGTAAAACGCGTCGTTTTCGAGTCATTCAAATTTTAACCGACTATTTCACTCTTTCCCTTTTCAGTGAGGAAGTTTCCGAAGCAACGATCGTTTCATCTCGATAAAACTTTCAAGCCGTCAAAACCAACAAGTTGGTTTTCCAGCGATAAAATTTTTGACGTTTCTCCAATTCATAGATAGCTTCGGAAATGAATATCATAGAGAAAACAAATAACTTTCAGTTAATCTATGAATTCAAATTCGCCAAATAGCGCAATCCGTGTCAAATGTGATTACTGAATATATTACTTTATGTTAGACATTTTCTCGTGAAATAGTCATGCCGAATACCACTCGAGATAAAATTTAAGCAGGTAAAATTTCTCTCTTACAATATTCAAGTTTGTTGCTCAGAAAGTTCTCAATGTGAATTTGCACCTTTGTGCAAATCTTTATTTTACACCCAACTTTTACACCACCAGACAAATGTGCATTTGCATAGCAAATTCTGATGCGCCAATATGTTTTGCATAAAAAAAGGATTCTTGGTTCATTACTCTGAAGTGACAATTAACAACAAGTTTATGAATTCAAATACTGCGTGTTTCGCCATAAATCTTGATCATGTCAGGTATTCATTATTACTGAATCCATCCATTTCAACACAGTTTCAACAATTTTGACTTTGACAACTCTGAACAATTGAAAATTAACTTACGACAGTATGACAATTATCAACCTTGTTACTCTTGACTTGACACTTCAGCGATTTATTTCAATGGTAACTGTGTTAATTGTCATACTGCTTTGATTTGATGTTCGATCATAAAATGCTAGTTTTTTCGGAAACGGTTCACTTTAGAGCAATGAACCAAGAGTACTTTGTTTATGTCAAACACATGGATGCATCAGAATTTGCTGTGCAAATGCAAATTTGTCCAGTGGTGGGGCGGTAAAACCTGTGTGCAAATTCAATATGTCCGCCACTGACACGTCTAATGAAACTGTAAAATGCGAGAAAGTAGCTATCATTAGTGAAAGTTGTGTACAAAAACTCAATTCTGTAATTGAAACGGTTCCTGAGATATTAGCAAAAGTTTGAAAAAAATATGAATTTATGATTCGGAAACGAAGACCCGGAAAAAAAATATGAGACAAAAATTTTTTTTCATGGAAAATCCAGAGTTTACCGTTGATACACTTATTTAGCAACACCCTATATGATGAATAGCAATAATCCATAAAAATTAAAAGGAAATTGTACTGATTTGGCAGAGCACAGTAATAATTCTTTACATACATCTATCTGACTTCGAAAAAGGGAAGTAATCAGTAAAATACAAAATTCGAGAAAAAGATTATTACATGAAATGATTGAAATAAAGAATAACACGAACGTTGTCAGTAGGAGAACAGATATCGATAATTTGAATACTGCATATTATTTTCTAATATCCGGAATGAAAAAACTATAAACTTCTCATTTTATGTCGTGCGTTCAGTCTGTATCTAGTTTTCCTCATTCAATGTCACTTTCTTGCCGAGAAATGATTATATCCCATTATTGTTTTGATGTATAGCGTCTTGCAAGTAATTGTACTATTTTCCAAGATTCTTTGTATGCAGTTTACGTACTTGACGTATCCAGTTTTAATTTCACTTTTGAACCTGTACGTTGTCCACATGCTTACTTATTATAAGTTGTCGATGTATATTTTATCTTCCTATGTACCAATCTGTTATTTTCCTATATTTTATATTTGGTTGAGATATTCTACACGGTTTGTGAAATAATTTTTTCTGCTGTTTTCTCCAGTGCCCTGATGAAGTTTACATACTAAACGAAACGTCGCTTAGTTCATATGCAGTTGGTTTTCTTCATAGTTGGACCTCTATACCTATCAATTAATTTCTATCATACCAAAGGCCATCAAAGCAGTTTCGAATATAAATCAACAATCTCCCAAACCTCGATGACCACAAATTGATTGCAAAAAATTAAGAACTCATTGAAAAAGTAAAACAATGCAGCGACGTTATATAACTAAGATTATCAGCAGAAAACCCAAAATTATATCATCAAAGACTCAAAAACGGGAACCAATTTCATGAAATAAAATTGACTGTGCCATTGTAAATGAAAATTGTAATTATTGAACTGAATTATTATATCTTCATGGTGAAAACAACATTTGTCTAACTGATGAAAAAATATAGATTTTGCAGTTTGAAATTCGAATTTAAGGGGTTGGGATTACTTAATTTTTCGGCTAGAAGAGATCTCAGTTTCGTTTTCAATGTCACACCCTGTATAATACACTCAATATTTTAGTGAAGCTATATTTAAAACGTTGATATTCGTCCCTTTTAATGAAACAAGGAAGTTCTCGTCGAGAAAAATCTTATTTTAAATAGCTATTTACCGAAACCAGATATTATCACAATTCTTCGAGAAGTTGCAAAATACAATGAAGGTACCTGCGAATTTGGGTTTAAATGGAACTTGTTAATCTGAAGAAAGGTTCATACCAGATATCATTGAAAGGTGGGTGAAGTGTTGGTTATTAAAACTATATTGAGGGTTGCAAAAATGAACAACGTCAAGACGATTTATGACGGCTTACTGACTTCCATTGAACTTGCTTTATCTATGACTCCCCATAATAAACATATTCTTTTTTTATTTATATAATTCTCCGAATTTTGAAGTTTACGATTACATTATCGTCTCAGTTTTATGATTTGATTTGGCCAACAGAAAAAGAAGAAGAAAACGAAAATCATTTTTCGAAAGTCATTAGCAAAACCTATTTAAGGGTAGGCTCTTGCAGTATGGAAATCAGTTTGTTTCGACTTGCCTTCTGCCAACTTGTAAGTGAGAAGTGATTTGAAAAGTGCGAATATTTGCCATTATCTGTGTCGTTTATATATTTTGTGTTGAGGTAAGTTATCATAATTTGTTGTTGTCTTAACTTTGTGATATTTTATGCTAGCATGCATCTGTTTTGTACGTTTGCATCTTTAAACTGTTCTATTTGCACACCAAACATTTAAACAAATTCATCTTCATTCAATTTTTCTTCTTTATTCATACTGAGATTTAATTCTTTTTGTTCTCGAATATCAATTTTTTCCAACTATCTCTGTTTTGAATCATGTCTTCAGTTCATCGCAATGAAGTTTTTATTTTAAAGCAAAAACTTAGTATCTCCTGATAGAGCTTATTTATGCGGCGAAGTTTTTTCATGGCTTTTTTTGTGATTTCCCCAATTTGATTAAATCAATTTTGGTCAATATATAATTTTCACCTGAAAATTAACAGTAATTTCTCTAAAATTTTACTTTGGCTATTTGCATGCATTGTCAGTAATACAGTGTGGAAAGCCCAAAAGGATTAAATTCATTATTTGGTTACTGTACAGGGTGACCCGAATTGTTTGATTTTGACTGTTTCTGTTACTTCTCTAGGCTAGATAAGTGAAAATTACGAAAGGAGTCCTGGGCTCGATTTTCGAGGAAACTCCATAACTAAGAGCCGTTTCACGATATTTTCATTTGTTCTGAAGATACAACGAAATTTTGATATTTTGGCGATTTCGAAAATGTGCCATAACTTCTACATTGTCTAAAATATCGGCGAAAACTTTCTACGGGCACTTTTTCATTAGCAATACGACACCGTATTCAGTTTTTTTATCCCTTGTATAAAGGATGGAAAAAAACAACTTTCTTATTTTAAATACGAATGGTATTTTTTTTATCCTTAGTTATGCAACAAAAACAGCTCTTCGAAAATATATGTATATACTTATGTCGATAGTATATCGATCATTTTTTTTCATAATCAATTAAATTTTTCTGTTCCGCTACTTTCATAGAAAAATGTATCAGTATGACAGACTGACCTTTTAGTAATTATTCCAATTTTTGCTATTTCTGTCTCAAATATGGAAATAATATATCGCCATATATATTTTCAAAGAGCTGATTTTTTTGCATATCATAGGATCAAAAAAGGTTGTTTTTGAAATAAAAAAGTTGTTTTTTTCCCAACCCATTTTACAAGAGATAAAAAACTGAATAGGGTATCGTATTGCTAATGAAAAAGAGCCTAAAGACATCTTTTGCGGTTTTTAGATATTTTAGAAAATGAAGAAGCATTTTCGAAATCTCAAAAATATCAAAATTGCGTTATGTCTTCAAAACAAATGGAGATATCGTGAAACGGCTTTCAGTTATGGAGTTTTCACGAAAATCGAAGCCAGGATTCCTCTCGACATTTTCACATGTCTATAGCCTAGAAGTACCAGAAACAGCCAAATTCAAGCAATTTGGGTCACCCCGTACATATTTTTGGGAAATACCGTAACACGTCGGATTTATGTTTCAAATTGTCATTTTTCTTCGTGAAAATGCAAACACTGCCTTCATCCCACCAATGTTTCAAATACGATGAATGGGCTTGTGTTACATCGTTTGGCAGATCATGCTCTATTCAGCCTAGTTATCATTATCATGTTTAGGTATTGCAAAAATCAAAATAGAACAAAATTGATTTTTGTCAATGTGTACAAAACTGAACCTTTTGACGTGAATGACCTAAAAGATCGAATAACTTTTGCGATCAGGTCGATCTCTCCTGAGATAATGAATAATTTTGTCTAGCATGCTACCAAGGCGTTCGCTGTGAACACTTCTTCATTAGGATTTATAATTATTTTGCTACATGTAGTATAAAATTCTAGTTTTTGATAGATATTGTACTTCAACCACTGGATTTTATCTTTTCTATTTTGATTATTGCAATAAACTTGTAAATGATTACATTTCCAAATAGTGAATGACGATGCCTTTCAAAAATGATGTATCACAAGCCCGTAGTTCCTTATTGAACAATAGGAAGATTATAAGGATTGAAAATTTGAAATTTAAATCCCCATAAATAGGTAGGTACAGTAAACGAGTTGGTTCAAGTAGTTTATTCCTTTTCCACACTTTATAAATCTTTGAAGTGTTTCCATCAAAAACAAAACTTGTAGCGGTATTATCAGAGTATACTCTTCATAACTAGAAAATATAAGTAGATGAAATTTTATAATCCTAAACGAAGCGCTTCTCTGTCGAAATTTGATGGGAATTTTTTGCCTTCCATAAAATGTGGAATTACACATTTGATTCTTGTGCAAGGTGATCAAAATTGGATTCCCTGAACTACATATGGACAACCCTTATGAGCATGGGAAAAGTGATATCGTTTCAAGCTCAATTTTTTTGGTAATTCTTCTCCATCACTTTCCCCTTAAGGCCTCTTGCAACGACAGAGAATTCTCGCGAGAATTTTCTGTCAAATTCACTGACCGAAAATTCTCTGCCGTTGCATACTACTTTCGGTAGAATTCTCTGTGGAATTCCATTGTTCCATCGTATGCATCGGCAGAGAATTCTCGGTCAGTGAATTTGACAGAAAATTCTCGCGAGAATTCTCTGTCGTTGCAAGAGGCCTTTACTCAAAAGTCATAGTGTGTTTTCCGAGAAAACTGATTGTTGACTTACTCGGATAACCAACTTTCAGAAATTTTATAAAGATGATCTGCAGGAAATAAATTAACCGAATTATTATTTTCAGCATACCCGTATTCAATAACCGACAATGTCTCCCAGAATTGACCGAACTCTTTTGAATAAAATTCTGCAAAAATTCCCCATACCCTTCGAGGATAGTATCACAGGAAATTTCAATGAAACCTGTGAAAGAATTCAACTGGCACATTGGGAGTACCTGGACAATTATGGTACTCCCGAAGAGGTGAGATCACAGCACATCCTAGAGTTTGCGTTTCTGGTGTTCAATCATATCCCTTTCCTCAGAAACGAAATCCCCAATATGGAATCAATTTTCGAGAGATGGAGGCGGCTGCAACGTAGTCGTCCTCGTTGTGGCGCCATTCTTTTCTCTGAAAACCTCACCCATATTTTGATGGTGAAAACTTTCAAAAAGGGGTGGTGGATGTTTCCTGGAGGAAAGATAGAGAAAGAAGAGTCCTTCGAAAATTGTGCGATTCGGGAAGTTTTCGAAGAAACGGGATATGATATTTCACCCAAATTGCACAAGGACGAATGGGTGGAACACCATGGATGGCCAAAAACTAGGATGTATATCATCCAAAATGTATCCAGGCAGTTTCGCTTCTATCCAAGGACAAAACACGAAATCACTTGCTGTGAGTGGTTTTTCATTCCTGACCTGATGACGAAAAGGGGAATGGAAAGAAGTGGCATAAATATTTATTCTAAAGAGTTCAGTCTGATCAGGCCGTTCTTGGCGAATATCGGGGAAATTTATGATTCCGGGAAGCCTTGACGCCGGCAATGTTGAAGGCTGAACATGATGGAGGAATGGAACACGATTGAAGAAAATCAACAGCAGGTAATCCAACTCTAACAACCACAGGTTAAGAACAATTATAGCTTCTTCTAGTAAAATTGACAGATAGACCAATATTCAAAATCAAACAGGAAAACTGCTCGGACAACAGTGCACCTGCCAAGAGCCAACTTCTGGAATAATTCTTATGATAATACGATTTTTTAATCCGATAACTTACCTCTTCAGAGTTGTTATAGACAATGAAATGATACTGTTGTATCATTCAGAATGCCGAAATATTGGTTTGCAAGAGGATTGTAGACAAACATTACACTTCATGTGAGTAAATCATTTGCGTGTACTCCATTCACTTTTATCGAGTATCCCGGTTGGCCATGATTTAGGTTTATCAAGTTCTTTTACTTAAAACTTACGTAGGTAGCCAATCGTGAAAGTAAAATGATTCTAAGAGATGTTGCCAATGCAGATATTTACTATAGGTACTCTTTTTCAACTTTGTAAATGAAGTTATTTCTTTTGAGGTTTAACTGTGACACAGGTTTAGGTGTATCGCTACATTCTCATACTGAAGCATTCCAAGTTGTGCAAAAAGATCTTCTGTTGGCTTATTTCTTGAGAATTTTGAAAAGTGGGGAATTCAACTGTTCGTTCATAAGTTTTTCTGTCGGCTTATTCGAGGACTTTTATTCTTTTTTCGAATGAACTATCATAAAGTAACGGATTATTCTGTCTAATATTTTTGAGTAACACTCGATTCTTGATTCCCGTACAAGAGAATAGCATCACTGAATCTTCCAACCATGTTTATATGTATACGTGAAATATTGCCAGTATTAACAGAGAAGAGGTTTCTTCAACATTCGCCAGGTCTTGGAATTATTGAATTCACATAATCTTCCTCAAATTCATTATTTTTCCAAAGTTAATAAACATTTTGATAAATACGTAATTACTGCAACTTATATGAAGAAAGTACTACAACGCTCGTTCTACTGGCAGGAGAATGACTACAACCTAACATTTTCAAAATATACGCGGTGAAATGTATCAGAATCATGGCTAGCCGGGATACTTTATGAAAGTTTGTGGAGTATAGATAGTGGTTGGAATACGTTTGTTGCATAATAATCAATCCATTTACTCCATCAAGAATTTTTGATTGAATCTTTGGAAAATCTGTTATATTCATTATAAATTTTCTGCCATTTTTGTATCGACAGACTTTATTTGACTGTCATATTATGATGTCATTTATATTTCGAGAAGCTATTGCCAATCATTTCAATGCTTACCCAGTAGGTATACGAACTGATCATCTCGCATGCTTGCCATTTCAGTGTTGTCTTCGTATCAATCTTTTCGAGCATTCTTGTTTTGATTTAATTTTGAAATAGAATTCCAAAATAAACATTCCTTACGGAAGATTTTTAGTTTCAAGGATCCATAGCTACAACCAAAAATCTCACTTCCTTCTGGACTTTTCTATGATCACAATTTGATGTTTTATTTTGCATTTCAGATGAATAAAAACTTCTTCAACATCAACAGCGCCTGAAATCTGCAGGAGTTATGAACAGGAAATTATTTTTTCTGGTGCTGATGGCAGATAGAAAATTCATGAAATATTCAAGAAGCTCATGAAAATGAAATTTTAAACTCATTGTCTTATTATTATCATTATTATTTAACTGTAAGAACACAAGTAAAAATGTTGCTGAAGCAGTCTAGTAACTAGTTCATCATTTGGCATTTATAAGATGCAATTATTATACAGTTCGTTAGATAATTATTTTAGGAAGAGTATTTCAATCATGAGTTTTGAACTGAGAATTTTAATGAAATATGCCCTTCTGGTGATTTATACTGTTATGTAGAATTATGTGTTCATTTTTAAGAATGGAGATTTTGATAAAGGATGTATTTTTCATAATTGAAATTTTTGGAGTAAATTTATGTATGATATATTATTGCATATGAGGGTCACCTACTTGTATTTTATTCTAGATAAATAAAAGGCTCTGAAATTTCATTGGATATTTCATTTTCACATTACACCAGTTGACGATTCACAGTAAATGGACCACAATATTTGAGGATTTAGTGTTACGAACTAAAATCAATTCTAATATAAGGCGAAAGTGTACATTTAAAGTTGGAGGATCAAGAAATTAATTACAAATTATATAACGATATCATTTCAGCAGAATCAGTTAACCGATATATGATAGGTCTAATCAATTCCATAAAAGAGATACAGGGGTTCATGTATTCACCCAAAATTTCATGTCTATGAAGTTAGCAGTGCCACTTGCGACAAAATCAATAAACCTATTGCATTAATTGTCGAATAATTGTCGAGAATTTGTCGTGAAAGAAAAAAATTTGTCGCGTCCTTAGTTCTTTTTCTACGGGGTGGCTTTGCTAACTGAACGTTAAGTTAGCAGAACCACTTTCTCAATATCTACCAAATATCATAAAAATGGTTATAAATAATTGTCAAGTAATTGTCGAAGTCCATTGAAGTAAAAAAAGCACAAAGAATCCATTCCTTCTTGTTTATTTTACGTCCTTTTCCCGCGCGTTTGAGATATTTCTGGAATTATCTCATTTTTGGCAACAGCGCATTCGTAATTGACTTTTTTTCTATTGCATTAATTGTCGAATACCTGCCTCGAGATTGTCGTGAACGAAAAAAAATTGTCGCGACCTTCGTTTTTTTTTCTACTAGGTGGCTTTGCTAACTATATACATATTAATTTAGCAAATAGTGGTCGAATATCATCAGGATGATCATAAAAGATAGTCGAGTAATTTTCGATGCTCAAATAAAGTAGAAAACACAAAGAATTTAATCTTTCTAGCAATTTCCACTCCATTTTCTCGCGATTTCTCTATACTTCTGAAAATGTCACATTTTTGGCAACAGCGCATTCGTTTTTGACTTTTTTCTATTGCATTAATTGTCGAATACCTGTCCCGAATTGGTCGTGAAAGAAAAAAAATTGCCGCGTCCTTAATTTTTTTTCTACGGGGTGGCTTTGCTAACTTAACGTTAAGTTAGGAGAACCACTTTCTCAATATCTACCAAATATCATGAGAATGGTTATAAATAATTATCGAGTAATTGTCGAAGTCCATATGAAGTAGAAAAAAACAAAAAAAATCCATTCCTTCTTTCTTATTTCACGTCTTTTTCCCGCGCGTTCGAGATATTTCTGGAATTAACGCCTTTTTGGCAACACCACATTCGTAATTGACTTTTTTTCTATTGCATTAATTGTCGAATACCTGCCTCGAATTTGTTGTGAAAGAACAAAATTTGTCGCGACCTTCGTTTTTTTCTACTAGGTGGCTTTGCTAACTTTATATTAATTTAGCAAATAGTGGTCGAATATCATCAGGATGATCATAAAAGATTGTCGAGTAATTGTCGATGTTCAAATGAAGTAGAAAACATAAAAAATTCAATATTTTTAGCAATTTTCACTCCATTTTCTCGCGATTTCCCTATATTTCTGAAAATGTCGCATTTTTGGCAACAGCGCATTCGTTTTTGACTTTTTTTTCTATTGCATTAATTGTCGAATACATGTCCCGAATTTGTCGTGAAAGAAAAAAATTGTCGCGTCCTTAATTTTTTTTCTACGGGGTGGCTTTGCTAACTCAACGTTAAGTTAGCAGAACCAATAATAATTAAATGAGCATATATTAACAATTTATTAACTAGTTCTAGTTCATACAACAGAACGTCAGTAATAAAAATTAGTAATGGCGTCGCATGACACTTCAAGCATAGAATATTATTTTATTAATAACAAAATGCTATCAACCTAACATCCTCCTCCTTAAGTTTTAGATACAAGAAAATAAAAGTTAATTCTATCACATACATATCTGAAAATAAAGGTGGTTCAACCACAAAAATACATAAATTATTGGGAACAAAAAATACAGAGAAAAAGCCTACAAATTCAATCTTTCTGGTTTTTTGACTATTCTTGCTGATCTAGTTGTAATAGGTGATTCTATTGCCAATGAACAACCAGAGTTATTTGAGTCTTCAGCAGTCTTATCTATATTTCTATCAATATTTGTTTCATCAAAATCAAAATCGTTGTGTTTGTAATAATGTGATTCAGCATCTGCTGATGAAGGAACATTATATTTTTTTATGAACACTGAATTGCGTCTATACATTTTGCCATTAATTTTTACTAAATATGACCTAAATTTAAGCTTCTTAACAATAAAGGCTCTTTCCCACAACTTAGTAAACTTGTCTTGTACTAAAACATTATCACCCTCGTTAAATTCTACTGATTTTCTGCAGTGCTGATCATAATAGGTCTTTTGATTACTTTTATCATAAACTTGTGGATCATCAATAACATGAGGTGCCAGACAGCTATCTCTTACAGGAATTTTTGATCTAAGAGTCCTACTTTGGAGGAGTTGGGAAGGTGAATATTTTAATCCTGCAACAGGAGAATTTCTATAGTTGAGTAAATATAAATCTAAGTCATTATTTTCATGGTGACATTTCTTTAACATGGATTTCATTAACCCTACCGCTTTTTCTGCAAGACCATTACTTTTGGGATAATAGGGACTCGATGTCGTTATGACAAAATTCCACTGGTCTGAGAATTTCTTAAATTCAAAAGAGCTGAATGGATTGTTGTCAGCGACTATAATTTTGGGGATTCCGTAAGAGGCGAAAATTGGCTTCAGACACTCTATTAATGACGATGACGTTTTGTCTTTGAGTTTCTTCAACTCAACCCATCTGGAATAGTAGTCCACTACAACTAAATAGTGCATATTACGAAATTCAAGTATATCCATACCAATTTTATAGAATGGGATGGGTGGTATTTCATGAGGAAGCAAAGGTTCTTTGATATTGGACCTTCGGAATCTTTGGCAAACAGTACAAGAGTTTATAAGGTTTGTAACATCAGACAGAATTCCAGGCCAGTAAAAGAATTGTTTCACCTTTTCTTTGATCTTGTTAAGACCAAGATGTGTTTCATGCAGTAAGTTCAAAATTTTTTTTCTACACACCGAGGGAACAACTAACCTGTCATCATAATATATTAAACCATTTTCTACTGTGATACTATTTCTTATATTGAAATAATGAGCTAGATCTCCACTACATTTTAGAGGTTTTGGCCAACCACTCTTGTAGTACCTAATAATTTGGTTTAAAGTTTCATCCAAATTTGTTTCGGATTTTAAATGTGTAAGTTGCTGGTCAGAACAATCAAATAAAACACCTACGGTGTGTACGACATCCCTCATTGACGCATCATCTGAAACATTTTCTGCAATAATATTCCTTGACAATAAGTCAGCAATTACCATGGACCTCCCTGGGAGATACTTAAGCTCAAACTTATACGGTAAAATTTTCAATCTCAGCCGTCTGAGCCGATTATTTTTTATTTTACTAATATCTTTTTGTATTATAGACGTTAGAGGGGCATGATCTGTGTAAACAATCACATTAGGGTGGCCATATACAAAGTTGTGGAGTTTTGTGAATGCGAATGTTATAGCAAGGAGTTCTTTTTCAATTTGTGCATAGTCTTGTTCACAAGCAGTGAGAGTTCTGCTGGCATACAAAACAGGCTTTCCTTCTTGTATCAAAGAGCAACCAACAGCATAATTACTAGAATCAGCTTGTATCTCAATGGTCTTAACAGGGTCAAAAGAAGCAAGTAATGTTACATTTGAAATAACAGATTTCAATTTATTGAAATTTTCATCATGAGATTTTGACCAAAGCCAAACGGATTCTTTTTTAAGCAAAGATGTGAATGGGGCTATTAAATCAGAAAGATTGGGTATGAAGTTTCTCAAAAAATTTACCATTCCCAAAATTTTTTGAAGCTCTTTTACATTTTTTGGTGGCTCCAAGTTTATTATTGATTGGATTCTTTGTGAGTCAGGTTTATGACCATGCTTATTGAACAAAAACCCGAGATATTTAACTTCATTTACAAAATATTGAATTTTCTCAGAATTGAATTTAATATTGTACTTTCTAGCCACGGAAATAACCTCCTCAACTGTTTGCCTTAGTTCTTCCTCTGAGTTACCACAACACAAAATGTCATCAAAATAAACTACAACATTATTTATATGACCAAAATATTTATATGTTAGTTTTTGAAAAAACTCTGGCAACACTGATAAACCAAATGGGGCTCTTAGATATTCGAAAACTCCATAAGGTGTGCTAAAACAACATAGCCTACTGGATTCCTCATCTAGTCTAATTTGATGAAACCCACTTTTTAAATCGAAAAGGCAGAAGTGACTTTTGTTAGCAAGTTTTAAACTTATTTCCTCTAAGGTAGGAATTTCATAGTAGTCTCTAACCAAATATTTATTTAGGTGTTGGGGGTCAATGCACAACCTTAGTGAAGAGTCAGGTTTTTCTACAATCACAAGATTATTAACCCACTCACAAGGCTCATCCACTCGCTCTATTATGTTTGCATGCAACAAATCATCTAAGCAAGTTTTCAATTTATTCTTTATTTTATAAGGAACTCTTCGAGCAGGATTTGCCTTAGGAGTAGCATCTTTGCTAAGTTTTAGCTTACATATGTCTGGAAAGCATCCCAGTCCATTAAAGACATCCTGATTCTCTTTGATAAACTCATCAACTGGGACAGTAACCTTATCTATCCGACGAAGAAGTCCAAGTTCAACGCAGGAACGTAGTCCCAGAAGTGGAGTTCTGTCATCATTCACAACCATGAATGGGGCTTTTATTTTCACATTGTCTTTTTGAAGATTAAGATTAACACAGCCTATCGGTCGAACAACGAATCCACCAAAGGACTCGAGAAGTACATCAGTTTTTCTTATATTCAAATCAGGATCAAGATTCTGAAGAGCAGTAGTTGTTATAACATTAACCTGGGAACCAGTATCTAGTTTAAATTCAATTGGTTTATCGTTAACTTTAAGCAAAGCCAGCCATTCATTTCCTACATTAGTGATAGCATCACAAGCACACAGGTTTAAACAATCCAACTTAAAAACATCATCATTAAATTCCACCACTTCATGAGCCTGTTGAATGCGGTTATTACGATTATTCCCCATGCATTTCTTTGAAAAATGATTGTACTTCTTACAGGAGGAACACTGTTTACCAAATGCTGGGCATCGCCCTTTAGCGTGGTTGTAGCCACAACGACTACAAGCATCATATAAACTATCCTGACGGTTCCCGTGTTCTGGTGGTCTTTTCATATGTGACTTCCTATTCACTTCAAGTATCTCTGTTAAATTATCAGTCGGTGTTTTCACTGTAGGCGGTGCTTTCAAAATTTTCATGTTGAGCTCTGCCATCTCAACTGTTTTACAAAAACTAACTGTTTTGTCCAATGAAGGGTCCTCTCTCAACAGTCTTTCTTGAGTACTTTTGTCATAAAGTCCAAGAATTATTTGTGATTTTAACAATTTTTCTTCTTGATTATCAAATTCACAAGGTGCAATAAGTGATTTCAAATCGGTAAAATACCGTTCGAAAGGTTCATTCGCTGCTTGTTTTCTATTAAAGAACTTATAAATCACCATAGTCTCATTCTTCCTTGGGGTACAATGTTTTTCAAGGACGTCCAATACAGATTTTACCGTTTCCTCACCCGGCTTCAATGTCGTGACAGTTGAGTATAGTTTTAATCCATCGGATCCTAATAGGTTTTTCAGTCTCGCCACTTGGACCTCTCGCGATTTCTTCTCAGTTTCTGTGGCCACAAAATAAACTTCTACTTCAGTCCGGAATCTTCTAAAGCTCTCGGAGATGTTATCCACATTGACATCGAATTCGGAAGGTTTGTTGAATTCCATGGCTGAAAGCTGAACTCACGTTCCTTTTTTCAGTTCAACTGAAACAACAGTCTCGACTGCGCCATGTTTGGATCCAATAATAATTAAATGAGCATATATTAACAATTTATTAACTAGTTCTAGTTCATACAACAGAACGTCAGTAATAAAAATTAGTAATGGCGTCGCATGACACTTCAAGCATAGAATATTATTTTATTAATAACAAAATGCTATCAACCTAACACTCAATATCTACCAAATATCATGAAAATGGTTATGAATACTTATCGAGTAATTGTCCTAAAAAACCATATGAAGTAAAAAAATACACAAAAATCCCTTCCTTCTTGTTTATTTCACGTCATATTTATTAAACTGAATTATTATATCTTCATGGTGAAAACGACGTTTGTCTAACTGATGAAAAAATATAGATTTTGCAGTTTGAAATTCAAACTTAAGGGGTTGGGATTACTTAATTTTTCGACTAGAAGAGATCTCAGTTTCGTTTTCAATGCCACACCCTGTATAATACACTCAATATTTTAGTGAAGCTATATTTAAAACGTTGATATTCGTCCCTTTTAATGAAACAAGGAAGTTCTCGACGAGAAAAATCTTTCAATGAAGCAGAATATTATCACAATTCTTCGAGAAGTTGCAAAATACAATGAAGGTACCTGCGTAATTTGGGTTTAAAAGGAACTTGTTAATCTGAATAAAGGTTCATACCAGATATCATTGAAAGGTGGGTGAAGTGTTGGTTATTAAAACTATATTGAGGGTTGCAAAAATTAACAACTTCAAGACGATTTATGACGGCTTACTGACTGCCATTGAACTTGCTTTATCTATGACTCAGACTTTTCCGTTTTCAAATATTTTCTTCTCAACAGATATTTAAATATTGTGTTACTCCCTAATCCCCATAATAAACATATTCTTCTTTTATTTATATAGTTCTCCGAATTTTGAAGTTTACGATTACATTATCCTACTCAGTTTTATGATTTGATTTGGCCAATAGAAAAAGAACAGGAAAACGAAAATCATCTTTCGAAAGTCCTATTTAAGGGTAGGCTCTTGCAGTATGGTAATCAGTTTGTTTCGACTTGCCTTCTGCCAACTTGTAAGTGAGAAGTGATTTGAAAAGTGCGAGTATTTGCCATTATCTGTGTCGTTTATATATTTTGTGTTGAGGTAAGTTATCATAATTTGTTGTTCTCTTAACTTTGTGATGTTATATGCTAACATGCATCTGTTTTGTACGTATGCATCTTTAAACTGCTCTATTTGCACACTAAACATTTTAACAAATTTTTCTTCATTCAATTTTTTTTCTTTATTCATACTGAGATTTAATTCTTTTTGTTCTCGAATATCTATTTTTTCCAACTATCTCTGTTTTGAATCATGTCTTCAGTTCATCGCAATGAAGTTTTTATTTTAAAGCAAAAACTTAGTATCTCCTGATAGAGCTTATTTATGCGGCAAAGTTTTTTCATGGCTTTTTTTGTGATTTCCCCAATTTGATTGAATCAATTTTGGTTATTATATAATTTTCACCTGAAAATTGTCAGTAATTTCTCTAAAATTTTACTTTGGCTATTTGCATGCATTGTCAGTAATACAGTGTGGAAAGACCAAATGGATTAAATTCATTATTTTGGTTACTGTACAGTGTACAGGGTGACCCAAATTGTTTGATTTTGGCTGTTTCTGTTACTTCTAGGCTAGATAGGTGAAAATGATGAAAGGAGTCCTGGGCTCGATTTTCGAGGAAACTCCATAACTAAAAGCCGTTTCACGATATCTTCATTTGTTCTGAAGATACAACGAAATTTTGATATTTTGGCGATTTCGAATATGTGCCATAACTTCTACATTGTCTAAAGTATCGGCGAAAACTTTCTACAGGCACTTTTTCATTAGCAATACGACACCGTATTCAGTTTTTTCATCCCTTGTATAAAGGATGGAAAAAAACAACTTTCTTATTTTAAATACGAATGGTGTTTTTTTCATCCTAAGTTATGCAACAAAAACAGCTCTTCGAAAATATATATATGTCGATAATATATCGATATTTTTTTTCATAATCAATTAAATTTTTCTGTTCCGCTACTTTCATAGAATAATGTATGAGTATGACAGACTCACCGTTTAGTAATTATGCCAATTTTTGCTTATTCTGTCTCAAATATAGAAATAATATATTGACATATATATTTTCAAAGAGCTGATTTTTTTCCATAACATAGGATCAAAAAAGATTGTTTTTGAAATAAAAAAGTTGTTTTTTTTCCAACCCATTTTACAAGAGATAAAAAAACTGAATAGGGTATCGTATTGCTAATGAAAAAGTGCCTGAAGACATCTTTTGCCGTTTTTAGATATTTTAGAAAATGAAGAAGCATTTTCGAAATCGCCAAAATATCAAAATTTCGTTATGTCTTCAAAACAAATGGAGATATCGTGAAACGGCTTTCAATTATGGAGTTTTCACGAAAATCGAAGCCAGGACTCCTCTCGACATTCTCACATGTCTAGCCTAGAAGTACCAGAAACAGCCGAAATCAAGCAATTTGGGTCACCCTGTACATATTTTTGGAAAATACCGCAACACTTCGGATTTATATTTTGAATTGTCATTTTTCTTCGTGAAAATGCGAACACTGCCTTCATCCCACCAATGTTTCAAATACGATGAATGGGTTTGTGTTACATCGTTTGGAAGATCATGCTCTATTCAGCCTAGTTATCATTATCATGTTTAGGTATTGCAAAAATCAAAATAGAACAAAATTGATTTTTGTCAATGTGTACAAAACTGAACCTTTTGACTTGAATGACCTAAAAGATCGAATAACTTTTGCGATCAGGTCGATCTCTCCTGAGATAATGAATAATTTTGTCTAGCATGCTACCAAGGCGTTCGCTGTGAACACTTCTTCATTAGGATTTATAATTATTTTGCTACATGTAGTATAAAATTCTAGTTTTTGATATTGTACTTCAACCACTGGATTTTATCTTTTCTATTTTGATTATTGCAATAAACTTGTAAATGATTACATTTCCAAATAGCGAATGACGATGCCTTTCAAAAATGATGTATCACAAGCCCGTAGTTCCTTATTGAACTATAGGAAGATTATAAGGATTGAAAATTTGAAATTTAAATCCCCATAAATAGGTAGGTACAGTAAACGAGTTGTTTCAAGTAGTTTATTCCTTTTCCACACTTTATAAATCTTTGAAGTGTTTCCATCAAAAACAAAACTTGTAGCGGTATTATCAGAGTATACTCTTCATAACTAGAAAATATAAGTAGATGAAATTTTATAATCCTAAACGAAGCGCTTCTCTGTCGAAATTTGATGGGAATTTTTTGCCTTCCATAAAATGTGGAATTACACATTTAATTCTTGTGCAAGGTGATCAAAATTGGATTCCCTGAACTACATATGGACAACCCTTATGAGCATGGGAAAAGTGATATCGTTTCAAGCTCAATTTTTTTGGTAATTCTTCTCCATCACTTTCCCCTTACTCAAAAGTCATAGTGTGTTTTCCGAGAAAACTGATTGTTGACTTACTCGGATAACCAACTTTCAGAAATTTTATAAAGATGATCTGCAGGAAATAAATTAACCGAATTATTATTTTCAGCATACCCGTATTCAATAACCGACAATGTCTCCCAGAATTGACCGAACTCTTTTGAATAAAATTCTGCAAAAATTCCCCATACCCTTCGAGGATAGTATCACAGGAAATTTCAATGAAACCTGTGAAAGAATTCAACTGGCACATTGGGAGTACCTGGACAATTATGGTACTCCCGAAGAGGTGAGATCACAGCACATCCTAGAGTTTGCGTTTCTGGTGTTCAATCATATCCCTTTCCTCAGAAACGAAATCCCCAATATGGAATCAATTTTCGAGAGATGGAGGCGGCTGCAACGTAGTCGTCCTCGTTGTGGCGCCATTCTTTTCTCTGAAAACCTCACCCATATTTTGATGGTGAAAACTTTCAAAAAGGGGTGGTGGATGTTTCCTGGAGGAAAGATAGAGAAAGAAGAGTCCTTCGAAAATTGTGCGATTCGGGAAGTTTTCGAAGAAACGGGATATGATATTTCACCCAAATTGCACAAGGACGAATGGGTGGAACACCATGGATGGCCAAAAACTAGGATGTATATCATCCAAAATGTATCCAGGCAGTTTCGCTTCTATCCAAGGACAAAACACGAAATCACTTGCTGTGAGTGGTTTTTCATTCCTGACCTGATGACGAAAAGGGGAATGGAAAGAAGTGGCATAAATATTTATTCTAAAGAGTTCAGTCTGATCAGGCCGTTCTTGGCGAATATCGGGGAAATTTATGATTCCGGGAAGCCTTGACGCCGGCAATGTTGAAGGCTGAACATGATGGAGGAATGGAACACGATTGAAGAAAATCAACAGCAGGTAATCCAACACTAACAACCACAGGTTAAGAACAATTATAGCTTCTTCTAGTAAAATTGACAGATAGACCAATATTCAAAATCAAACAGGAAACCTGCTCGGACAACAGTGCACCTGCCAAGAGCCAACTTCTGGAATAATTCTTATGATAATACGATTTTTTAATCCGATAACTTACCTCTTCAGAGTTGTTATAGACAATGAAATGATACTGTTGTATCATTCAGAATGCCGAAATATTGGTTTGCAAGAGGATTGTAGACAAACATTACACTTCATGTGAGTAAATCATTTGCGTGTACTCCATTCACTTTTATCGAGTATCCCGGTTGGCCATGATTTAGGTTTATCAAGTTCTTTTACTTAAAACTTACGTAGGTAGCCAATCGTGAAAGTAAAATAATTCTAAGAGATGTTGCCAATGCAGATATTTACTATAGGTACTCTTTTTCAACTTTGTAAATGAAGTTATTTCTTTTGAGGTTTAACTGTGACACAGGTTTAGGTGTATCGCTACATTCTCATACTGAAGTATTCCAAGTTGTGCAAAAAGATCTTCTGTAGGCTTATTTCTTGAGGATTTTGAAAAGTGGGGAATTCAACTGTTCGTTCATAAGTTTTTCTGTCGGCTTATTCGAGGACTTTTATTCTTTTTTCGAATGAACTATCATAAAGTAACAGATTATTCTGTCTAATATTTTTGAGTAACACTCGATTCTTGATTCCCGTACAAGAGAATAGCATCACTGAATCTTCCAACCATGTTTATATGTATACGTGAAATATTGCCAGTATTAACAGAGAAGAGGTTTCTTCAACATTCGCCAGGTCTTGGAATTATTGAATTCACATAATCTTCCTCAAATTCATTATTTTTCCAAAGTTAATAAACATTTTGATAAATACGTAATTACTGCAACTTATATGAAGAAAGTACTACAACGCTCGTTCCACTGGCAGGAGAATGACTACAACCTAACATTTTCAAAATATACGCGGTGAAATGTATCAGAATCATGGCTAGCCGGGATGCATATTCATATCCCACGTACCGTATCGCAGTCCGAATTCACCCGAAGCCGAAGTAAACTCAACGTAAGAGATCGCGTCCGTTCCTGCGGTCTTGAACGTATTTTATGACCTGTATGGGATCGCTATCGCATTGTTATCAAATAGAGTTTTTGAAGAAAATAAGCGCAGATTTTTTTGCAAATCGATGATTAAATAGTAAGAACGAAAACAGCCACAGAAGGGGAAATTCAAACTGTGGTGAGGGGTTTTGCGTAATATTCCCATAGTAGCAATTCGAAAAATTATTGAATCAAAAAACGAGAGGGAATTACATCAAGACCTCCTTTAACTACAATTAAAAAAATCAAATCTTGAAATAAAATAGGAAACTGAATAATGAATTGGTAAGTGCAGTTTCTGAATGGATAAAAGAATCTAAGTCAACATAAAGAATCATCATTTATTTGATGAATGGAAATAATTGTGAAAAGATTTCAATAATCTTAAAATATCATACCCAAAAAAATTTCATATTTATAAATTCCTTTTACCAATGGCTAAACATAATATATGGGCGGGCAACTGAGGGATTACGGATTATATATAGAATGAAATTTATATCGACATATAGCTGAGCTCCTCATTTTCCTATTCATTCAGGTAAAATAGGGTTACTCTTACTCCTTACAAACTACTTTTTGTTATAACGATCTGAATCATCAATTGGGCAGGGTTATTGGATGTTGTTAATTAGGTATTCCCAAATTTAGTTCTGATATAACTATACCATTTGGGAAAAATATCGAGTGATCTTATTCATTGAATATAATTTTCGAAGAAATTCTGTCCCCTTAACTTTTTGAATAGTCTTCCAATCATACTTTTACTTTCACAAATTTTTCCAAGCAACGATGATCCTTATTTTGTCTTTCGTATGTTGGACAACTTATCTCAATTAAGTGATATTCTTTTTTGATACCATTCTCCTTTTGACAACTTTTGAACTTCCTAACTCCCCTATCAATTGTGTACATTAAGCTCAGTGATTCTTCTTTTCAACAGCTTTTTACTTTGTGTATCTTTGCAACAGCAACGGAATATAATATGTACCTGCTCACAAAATTCAATTTGCTTGATAGCTATGTAAATTGAGATTAATTTTGTCAATTCGTTTCAGAAGTGGGAGGCCGAACTTATGAATGCAACAAAAGTAACTCGATCAATGACAACAACTATTAGAACACCCCTCAAAAAGTTTAAAAAAATATACCATTAAAGAGAAGATTTCGATCATTCTTTTGGCTTCAGTATAAAATCTATTCTAAATTTACTTATTTTTTTACCCCAATAAATTCATAACCTTAAAGCATTCACTCTTGAATAAGGGGTAGCCGTTATTATTCGGGAATATGGAAAAAACCTAATCGTTATTATTTGAACTAAAAAGAATTAAAAGAATCGGGGTATCAATATAACGTATAATCCCAATTCATATTCCACGACTGATATCGCCAAATAAGACGCGATCACGCGAGTGGTTTATCGAGTAAGGTTCGGCTGTCTCCGAGCTGCGATACGGTACGTGGGATATGAATATGCAGCCGGGATACTTTATGAAAGTTTGTGGAGTATAGATAGTGGTTGGAATACGTTTGTTGCATAATAATCAATCCATTTACTCCATCAAGAATTTTTGATTGAATCTTTGGAAAATCTGTTATATTCATTATAAATTTTCTGCCATTTTTGTATCGACAGACTTTATTTGACTGTCATATTATGATGTCATTTATATTTCGAGAAGCTATTGCCAATCATTTCAATGCTTACCCAGTAGGTATACGAACTGATCATCTCGCATGCTTGCCATTTCAGTGTTGTCTTCGTATCAATCTTTTCGAGCATTCTTGTTTTGATTTAATTTTGAAATAGAATTCCAAAATAAACATTCCTTACGGAAGATTTTTAGTTTCAAGGATCCATAGCCACAACCAAAAATCTCACTTCCTTCTGGACTTTTCTATGATCACAATTTGATGTTTTATTTTGCATTTCAGATGAATAAAAACTTCTTCAACATCAACAGCGCCTGAAATCTGCAGGAGTTATGAACAGGAAATTATTTTTTCTGGTGCTGATGGCAGATAGAAAATTCATGAAATATTCAAGAAGCTCATGAAAATGAAATTTTAAACTCATTGTCTTATTATTATCATTATTATTTAACTGTAAGAACACAAGTAAAAATGTTGCTGAAGCAGTCTAGTAACTAGTTCATCATTTGGCATTTATAAGATGCAATTATTATACAGTTCGTTAGATAATTATTTTAGGAAGAGTATTTCAATCATGAGTTTTGAACTGAGAATTTTAATGAAATATGCCCTTCTGGTGATTTATACTGTTATGTAGAATTATGTGTTCATTTTTAAGAATGGAGATTTTGATAAAGGATGTATTTTTCATAATTGAAATTTTTGGAGTAAATTTATGTATGATATATTATTGCATATGAGGGTCACCTACTTGTATTTTATTCTAGATAAATAAAAGGCTCTGAAATTTCATTGGATATTTCATTTTCACATTACACCAGTTGACGATTCACAGTAAATGGACCACAATATTTGAGGATTTAGTGTTACGAACTAAAATCAATTCTAATATAAGGCGAAAGTGTACATTTAAAGTTGGAGGATCAAGAAATTAATTACAAATTATATAACGATATCATTTCAGCAGAATCAGTTAACCGATATATGATAGGTCTAATCAATTCCATAAAAGAGATACAGGGGTTCATGTATTCACCCAAAATTTTATGTCTATGAAGTTAGCAGTGCCACTTGCGACAAAATCAATAAACATATTGCATTAATTGTCGAATAATTGTCGAGAATTTGTCGTGAAAGAAAAAAATTTGTCGCGTCCTTAGTTCTTTTTCTACGGGGTGGCTTTGCTAACTGAACGTTAAGTTAGCAGAACCACTTTCTCAATATCTACCAAATATCATAAAAATGGTTATAAATAATTGTCAAGTAATTGTCGAAGTCCATTGAAGTAAAAAAAGCACAAAGAATCCATTCCTTCTTGTTTATTTTACGTCTTTTTCCCGCGCGTTTGAGATATTTCTGGAATTATCTCATTTTTGGCAACAGCGCATTCATAATTGACTTTTTTTCTATTGCATTAATTGTCGAATACCTGCCTCGAGATTGTCGTGAACGAAAAAAATTTGTCGCGACCTTCGTTTTTTTTTCTACTAGGTGGCTTTGCTAACTATATACATATTAATTTAGCAAATAGTGGTCGAATATCATCAGGATGATCATAAAAGATAGTCGAGTAATTTTCGATGCTCAAATAAAGTAGAAAACACAAAGAATTTAATCTTTCTAGCAATTTCCACTCCATTTTCTCGCGATTTCTCTATACTTCTGAAAATGTCACATTTTTGGCAACAGCGCATTCGTTTTTGACTTTTTTCTATTTCATTAATTGTCGAATACCTGTCCCGAATTGGTCGTGAAAGAAAAAAAATTGCCGCGTCCTTAATTTTTTTTCTACGGGGTGGCTTTGCTAACTTAACGTTAAGTTAGGAGAACCACTTTCTCTATATCTACCAAATATCATGAGAATGGTTATAAATAATTATCGAGTAATTGTCGAAGTCCATATGAAGTAAAAAAAAACAAAAAAAATCCATTCCTTCTTTCTTATTTCACGTCTTTTTCCCGCGCGTTCGAGATATTTCTGGAATTAACGCCTTTTTGGCAACACCACATTCGTAATTGACTTTTTTTCTATTGCATTAATTGTCGAATACCTGCCTCGAATTTGTTGTGAAAGAACAAAATTTGTCGCGACCTTCGTTTTTTTCTACTAGGTGGCTTTGCTAACTTTATATTAATTTAGCAAATAGTGGTCGAATATCATCAGGATGATCATAAAAGATTGTCGAGTAATTGTCGATGTTCAAATGAAGTAGAAAACATAAAAAATTCAATATTTTTAGCAATTTTCACTCCATTTTCTCGCGATTTCCCTATATTTCTGAAAATGTCGCATTTTTGGCAACAGCGCATTCGTTTTTGACTTTTTTTTCTATTGCATTAATTGTCGAATACATGTCCCGAATTTGTCGTGAAAGAAAAAAATTGTCGCGTCCTTAATTTTTTTTCTACGGGGTGGCTTTGCTAACTCAACGTTAAGTTAGCAGAACCACCTTCTCAATATCTACCAAATATCATGAAAATGGTTATGAATACTTATCGAGTAATTGTCCTAAAAAACCATATGAAGTAAAAAAATACACAAAAATCCCTTCCTTCTTGTTTATTTCACGTCATATTTATTAAACTGAATTATTATATCTTCATGGTGAAAACGACGTTTGTCTAACTGATGAAAAAATATAGATTTTGCAGTTTGAAATTCAAATTTAAGGGGTTGGGATTACTTAATTTTTCGACTAGAAGAGATCTCAGTTTCGTTTTCAATGCCACACCCTGTATAATACACTCAATATTTTAGTGAAGCTATATTTAAAACGTTGATATTCGTCCCTTTTAATGAAACAAGGAAGTTCTCGACGAGAAAAATCTTTCAATGAAGCAGAATATTATCACAATTCTTCGAGAAGTTGCAAAATACAATGAAGGTACCTGCGTAATTTGGGTTTAAAAGGAACTTGTTAATCTGAATAAAGGTTCATACCAGATATCATTGAAAGGTGGGTGAAGTGTTGGTTATTAAAACTATATTGAGGGTTGCAAAAATTAACAACTTCAAGACGATTTATGACGGCTTACTGACTGCCATTGAACTTGCTTTATCTATGACTCAGACTTTTCCGTTTTCAAATATTTTCTTCTCAACAAGTATTTAAATATTGTGTTACTCCCTAATCCCCATAATAAACATATTCTTCTTTTATTTATATAATTCTCCGAATTTTGAAGTTTACGATTACATTATCCTACTCAGTTTTATGATTTGATTTGGCCAATAGAAAAAGAAGAGGAAAACGAAAATCATCTTTCGAAAGTCCTATTTAAGGGTAGGCTCTTGCAGTATGGTAATCAGTTTGTTTCGACTTGCCTTCTGCCAACTTGTAAGTGAGAAGTGATTTGAAAAGTGCGAGTATTTGCCATTATCTGTGTCGTTTATATATTTTGTGTTGAGGTAAGTTATCATAATTTGTTGTTCTCTTAACTTTGTGATGTTATATGCTAACATGCATCTGTTTTGTACGTATGCATCTTCAAACTGCTCTATTTGCACACTAAACATTTTAACAAATTTTTCTTCATTCAATTTTTTTTCTTTATTCATACTGAGATTTAATTCTTTTTGTTCTCGAATATCTATTTTTTCCAACTATCTCTGTTTTGAATCATGTCTTCAGTTCATCGCAATGAAGTTTTTATTTTAAAGCAAAAACTTAGTATCTCCTGATAGAGCTTATTTATGCGGCAAAGTTTTTTCATGGCTGTTTTTGTGATTTCCCCAATTTGATTGAATCAATTTTGGTTATTATATAATTTTCACCTGAAAATTGTCAGTAATTTCTCTAAAATTTTACTTTGGCTATTTGCATGCATTGTCAGTAATACAGTGTGGAAAGACCAAATGGATTAAATTCATTATTTTGGTTACTGTACAGCATGCATGGCCAAGAGGTCGACCGCGATCTACCGGTCGACCGCGAAGTCGATTCTGGTAGCCCCCGAAAGATGAATAAACTGAAAATAGTTAATTCTATTCGAGCCAGAAGCTTGCAAAGGCGCCAATTCAGAGCCCTACTTGAAGAGACTGAGGCCGAACACTCTGATCTTTTGCTACATAAGGATGTAGATAGCTTAGCCGTGGTGCTTTTTTAAAGAGGTTTCGCAAATTATTGCCAGAAATCAAAATTTTTATCCAATCAAAAGGAGAAGAGGTACCTGAGCTTGAAGATGAAAAATGGCTCATGATGTTGGCATTTCTTTTTGACATAACGGAAAAACTCAATGAACAGAACCTAAATCTTCAAGGGAAAAACAAGAATGTGATTGATATGCCGACTTCGATTAAAACATTCAAAAGTCAGATTGAAGTAGGATGCATCTCAATAGAAGAGTCCCTTCAACTCTTACCTGTAAGCTTTAATCCTAATGAATATATCCTCAAAATATTAGATTTCACGAAAGTCTCCTTTCCCTTATGTTTTCATCAATGCTTCTTTGCTATGAATCTATGAATAAGAGATTTCAAAATCTAAATTATCTAATAAAACATCTCATTTTTGACAATTCACACAATATTCAAAGCAAAGCCAACGCAAAATCCTCAGCGAAATTCTCATAAGGATCGTAAAATTCAAATTCTCCATAAAAACTTTTTGGTGGGGATATCTTATTCATAGATTCGTAGCAAAGAAGCATTGATGAAAACATAAGAAAAAAAAATCATGACTCCTAAAGGAGACATCTAATATTGTTAGGATATATTCATTAGGATTAAAGCTTTCAGGTAAGAATTGAATCATTGCGAAAAAAAGGGAAGTGATTTTTAGGTATTTTTAAACAGTTGACCAGCATGAATTATTCCTAAAATGTTTTAATTCTCTCTTGTAAACTCTAGCTTACAGTCGTCCGCAAGAAATATTTTTGAACACAAGTAGACCTCAGAGTTCAAAAGTTTGGCCACCCCTGCTGTACAGGGTGACCCAAATTGTTTGATTTTGGCTGTTTCTGTTACTTCTAGGCTAGATAGGTGAAAATGATGAAAGGAGTCCTGGGCTCGATTTTCCTGGAAACTCCATAACTAAAAGCCGTTTCACGATATCTTCATTTGTTCTGAAGATACAACGAAATTTTGATATTCTGGCGATTTCGAATATGTGCCATAACTTCTACATTGTCTAAAGTATCGGCGAAAACTTTCTACAGGCACTTTTTCATTAGCAATACGACACCGTATTCAGTTTTTTCATCCCTTGTATAAAGGATGGAAAAAGCAACTTTCTTATTTTAAATACGAATGGTGTTTTTTTATCCTAAGTTATGCAACAAAAACAGCTCTTCGAAAATATATATATGTCGATAATATATCGATATTTTTTTTCATAATCAATTTACTTTCATAGAATAATGTATGAGTATGACAGACTCACCTTTTAGTAATTATGCCAATTTTTGCTTATTCTGTCTCAAATATAGAAATAATATATTGACATATATATTTTCAAAGAGCTGATTTTTTTCCATAACATAGGATCAAAAAAGATTGTTTTTGAAATAAAAAAGTTGTTTTTTTTCCAACCCATTTTACAAGAGATAAAAAAACTGAATAGGGTATCGTATTGCTAATGAAAAAGTGCCTGAAGACATCTTTTGCCGTTTTTAGATATTTTAGAAAATGAAGAAGCATTTTCGAAATCGCCAAAATATCAAAATTTCGTTATGTCTTCAAAACAAATGGAGATATCGTGAAACGGCTTTCAATTATGGAGTTTTCACGAAAATCGAAGCCAGGACTCCTCTCGACATTTTCACATGTCTAGCCTAGAAGTACCAGAAACAGCCGAAATCAAGAAATTTGGGTCACCCTGTACATATTTTTGGAAAATACCGCAACACTTCGGATTTATATTTTGAATTGTCATTTTTCTTCGTGAAAATGCGAACACTGCCTTCATCCCACCAATGTTTCAAATACGATGAATGGGTTTGTGTTACATCGTTTGGAAGATCATGCTCTATTCAGCCTAGTTATCATTATCATGTTTAGGTATTGCAAAAATCAAAATAGAACAAAATTGATTTTTGTCAATGTGTACAAAACTGAACCTTTTGACTTGAATGACCTAAAAGATCGAATAACTTTTGCGATCAGGTCGATCTCTCCTGAGATAATGAATAATTTTGTCTAGCATGCTACCAAGGCGTTCGCTGTGAACACTTCTTCATTAGGATTTATAATTATTTTGCTACATGTAGTATAAAATTCTAGTTTTTGATATTGTACTTCAACCACTGGATTTTATCTTTTCTATTTTGATTATTGCAATAAACTTGTAAATGATTACATTTCCAAATAGTGAATGACGATGCCTTTCAAAAATGATGTATCACAAGCCCGTAGTTCCTTATTGAACTATAGGAAGATTATAAGGATTGAAAATTTGAAATTTAAATCCCCATAAATAGGTAGGTACAGTAAACGAGTTGTTTCAAGTAGTTTATTCCTTTTCCACACTTTATAAATCTTTGAAGTGTTTCCATCAAAAACAAAACTTGTAGCGGTATTATCAGAGTATACTCTTCATAACTAGAAAATATAAGTAGATGAAATTTTATAATCCTAAACGAAGCGCTTCTCTGTCGAAATTTGATGGGAATTTTTTGCCTTCCATAAAATGTGGAATTACACATTTGATTCTTGTGCAAGGTGATCAAAATTGGGTTCCCTGAACTACATATGGACAACCCTTATGAGCATGGGAAAAGTGATATCGTTTCAAGCTCAATTTTTTTGGTAATTCTTCTCCATCACTTTCCCCTTACTCAAAAGTCATAGTGTGTTTTCCGAGAAAACTGATTGTTGACTTACTCGGATAACCAACTTTCAGAAATTTTATAAAGATGATCTGCAGGAAATAAATTAACCGAATTATTATTTTCAGCATACCAGTATTCAATAACCGACAATGTCTCCCAGAATTGACCGAACTCTTTTGAATAAAATTCTGCAAAAATTCCCCATACCCTTCGAGGATAGTATCACAGGAAATTTCAATGAAACCTGTGAAAGAATTCAACTGGCACATTGGGAGTACCTGGACAATTATGGTACTCCCGAAGAGGTGAGATCACAGCACATCCTAGAGTTTGCGTTTCTGGTGTTCAATCATATCCCTTTCCTCAGAAACGAAATCCCCAATATGGAATCAATTTTCGAGAGATGGAGGCGGCTGCAACGTAGTCGTCCTCGTTGTGGCGCCATTCTTTTCTCTGAAAACCTCACCCATATTTTGATGGTGAAAACTTTCAAAAAGGGGTGGTGGATGTTTCCTGGAGGAAAGATAGAGAAAGAAGAGTCCTTCGAAAATTGTGCGATTCGGGAAGTTTTTGAAGAAACGGGATATGATATTTCACCCAAATTGCACAAGGACGAATGGGTGGAACACCATGGATGGCCAAAAACTAGGATGTATATCATCCAAAATGTATCCAGGCAGTTTCGCTTCTATCCAAGGACAAAACACGAAATCACTTGCTGTGAGTGGTTTTTCATTCCTGACCTGATGACGAAAAGGGGAATGGAAAGAAGTGGCATAAATATTTATTCTAAAGAGTTCAGTCTGATCAGGCCGTTCTTGGCGAATATCGGGGAAATTTATGATTCCGGGAAGCCTTGACGCCGGCAATGTTGAAGGATGAACATGATGGAGGAATGGAACACGATTGAAGAAAATCAACAGCAGGTAATCCAACACTAACAACCACAGGTTAAGAACAATTATAGCTTCTTCTAGTAAAATTGACAGATAGACCAATATTCAAAATCAAACAGGAAAACTGCTCGGACAACAGTGCACCTGCCAAGAGCCAACTTCTGGAATAATTCTTATGATAATACGATTTTTTAATCCGATAACTTACCTCTTCAGAGTTGTTATAGACAATGAAATGATACTGTTGTATCATTCAGAATGCCGAAATATTGGTTTGCAAGAGGATTGTAGACAAACATTACACTTCATGTGAGTAAATCATTTGCGTGTACTCCATTCACTTTTATCGAGTATCCCGGTTGGCCATGATTTAGGTTTATCAAGTTCTTTTACTTAAAACTTACGTAGGTAGCCAATCGTGAAAGTAAAATGATTCTAAGAGATGTTGCCAATGCAGATATTTACTATAGGTACTCTTTTTCAACTTTGTAAATGAAGTTATTTCTTTTGAGGTTTAACTGTGACACAGGTTTAGGTGTATCGCTACATTCTCATACTGAAGTATTCCAAGTTGTGCAAAAAGATCTTCTGTAGGCTTATTTCTTGACAATTTTGAAAAGTGGGGAATTCAACTGTTCGTTCATAAGTTTTTCTGTCGGCTTATTCGAGGACTTTTATTCTTTTTTCGAATGAACTATCATAAAGTAACGGATTATTCTGTCTAATATTTTTGAGTAACACTCGATTCTTGATTCCCGTACAAGAGAATAGCATCACTGAACCTTCCAACCATGTTTATATGTATACGTGAAATATTGCCAGTATTAACAGAGAAGAGGTTTCTTCAACATTCGCCAGGTCTTGGAATTATTGAATTCACATAATCTTCCTCAAATTCATTATTTTTCCAAAGTTAATAAACATTTTGATAAATACGTAATTACTGCAACTTATATGAAGAAAGTACTACAACGCTCGTTCCACTGGCAGGAAAATGACTACAACCTAACATTTTCAAAATATACGCGGTGAAATGTATCAGAATCATGGCTAGCCGGGATACTTTATGAAAGTTTGTGGAGTATAGATAGTGGTTGGAATACGTTTGTTGCATAATAATCAATCCATTTACTCCATCAAGAATTTTTGATTGAATCTTTGGAAAATCTGTTATATTCATTATAAATTTTCTGCCATTTTTGTATCGACAGACTTTATTTGACTGTCATATTATGATGTCATTTATATTTCGAGAAGCTATTGCCAATCATTTCAATGCTTACCCAGTAGGTATACGAACTGATCATCTCGCATGCTTGCCATTTCAGTGTTGTCTTCGTATCAATCTTTTCGAGCATTCTTGCTTTGATTTAATTTTGAAATAGAATTCCAAAATAAACATTCCTTACGGAAGATTTTTAGTTTCAAGGATCCATAGCCACAACGAAAAATCTCACTTCCTTCTGGACTTTTCTATGATCACAATTCGATGTTTTATTTTGCATTTCAGATGAATAAAAACTTCTTCAACATCAACAGCGCCTGAAATCTGCAGGAGTTATGAACAGGAAATTATTTTTTCTGGTGCTGATGGCAGATAGAAAATTCATGAAATATTCAAGAAGCTCATGAAATTGAAATTTTAAACTCATTGTCATATTATTATCATTATTATTTAACTGTAAGAACACAAGTAAAAATGTTGCTGAAGCAGTCTAGTAACTAGTTCATCATTTGGCATTTATAAGATGCAATTATTATACAGTTCGTTAGATAATTATTTTAGGAAGAGTATTTCAATCATGAGTTTTGAACTGAGAATTTTAATGAAATATGCCCTTCTGGTGATTTATACTGTTATGTAGAATTATGTGTTCATTTTTAAGAATGGAGATTTTGATAAAGGATGTATTTTTCATAATTGAAATTTTTGGAGTAAATTTATGTATGATATATTATTGCATATGAGGGTCACCTACTTGTATTTTATTCTAGATAAATAAAAGGCTCTGAAATTTCATTGGATATTTCATTTTCACATTACACCAGTTGACGATTCACAGAAAAATGCACCACAATATTTGAGGATTTAGTGTTACGAACTAAAATCAATTCTAATATAAGGCGAAAGTGTACATTTAAAGTTGGAGGATCAAGAAATTAATTACAAATTATATAACGATATAATTTCAGCAGAATCAGTTAACCGATATATGATAGGTCTAATCAATTCCATAAAAGAGATACAGGGGTTCATGTATTCACCCAAAATTTCATGTCTATGAAGTTAGCAGTGCCACTTGCGACAAAATCAATAAACCTATTGCATTAATTGTCGAGAATTTGTCGTGAAAGAAAAAAATTTGTCGCGTCCTTAGTTCTTTTTCTACGGGGTGGCTTTGCTAACTGAACGTTAAGTTAGCAGAACCACTTTCTCAATATCTACCAAATATCATAAAAATGGTTATAAATAATTGTCAAGTAATTGTCGAAGTCCATTGAAGTAAAAAAAGCACAAAGAATCCATTCCTTCTTGTTTATTTTACATCCTTTTCCCGCGCGTTTGAGATATTTCTGGAATTATCTCATTTTTGGCAACAGCGCATTCATAATTGACTTTTTTTCTATTGCATTAATTGTCGAATACCTGCCTCGAGATTGTCGTGAACGAAAAAAATTTGTCGCGACCTTCGTTTTTTTTTCTACTAGGTGGCTTTGCTAACTATATACATATTAATTTAGCGAATAGTGGTCGAATATCATCAGGATGATCATAAAGATAGTCGAGTAATTTTCGATGCTCAAATAAAGTAGAAAACACAAAGAATTTAATCTTTCTAGCAATTTCCACTCCATTTTCTCGCGATTTCTCTATACTTCTGAAAATGTCACATTTTTGGCAACAGCGCATTCGTTTTTGACTTTTTTCTATTGCATTAATTGTCGAATACCTGTCCCGAATTGGTCGTGAAAGAAAAAAAATTGCCGCGTCCTTAATTTTTTTTTCTACGGGGTGGCTTTGCTAACTTAACGTTAAGTTAGGAGAACCACTTTCTCAATATCTACCAAATATCATGAGAATGGTTATAAATAATTATCGAGTAATTGTCGAAGTCCATATGAAGTAAAAAAAAACAAAAAAAATCCATTCCTTCTTTCTTATTTCACGTCTTTTTCCCGCGCGTTCAAGATATATCTGGAATTAACGCCTTTTTGGCAACACCACATTCGTAATTGACTTTTTTTCTATTGCATTAATTGTCGAATACCTGCCTCGAATTTGTTGTGAAAGAACAAAATTTGTCGCGACCTTCGTTTTTTTCTACTAGGTGGCTTTGCTAACTTTATATTAATTTAGCAAATAGTGGTCGAATATCATCAGGATGATCATAAAAGATTGTCGAGTAATTGTCGATGTTCAAATGAAGTAGAAAACATAAAAAATTCAATATTTTTAGCAATTTTCACTCCATTTTCTCGCGATTTCCCTATATTTCTGAAAATGTCGCATTTTTGGCAACAGCGCATTCGTTTTTGACTTTTTTTTTCTATTGCATTAATTGTCGAATACATGTCCCGAATTTGTCGTGAAAGAAAAAAATTGTCGCGTCCTTAATTTTTTTTCTACGGGGTGGCTTTGCTAACTCAACGTTAAGTTAGCAGAACCACTTTCTCAATATCTACCAAATATCATGAAAATGGTTATGAATACTTATCGAGTAATTGTCCTAAAAAACCATATGAAGTAAAAAAATACACAAAAATCCCTTCCTTCTTGTTTATTTCACGTCATATTTATTAAACTGAATTATTATATCTTCATGGTGAAAACGACGTTTGTCTAACTGATGAAAAAATATAGATTTTGCAGTTTGAAATTCAAATTTAAGGGGTTGGGATTACTTAATTTTTCGACTAGAAGAGATCTCAGTTTCGTTTTCAATGCCACACCCTGTATAATACACTCAATATTTTAGTGAAGCTATATTTAAAACGTTGATATTCGTCCCTTTTAATGAAACAAGGAAGTTCTCGACGAGAAAAATCTTTCAATGAAGCAGAATATTATCACAATTCTTCGAGAAGTTGCAAAATACAATGAAGGTACCTGCGTAATTTGGGTTTAAAAGGAACTTGTTAATCTGAAGAATGGTTCATACCAGATATCATTGAAAGGTGGGTGAAGTGTTGGTTATTAAAACTATATTGAGGGTTGCAAAAATTAACAACTTCAAGACGATTTATGACGGCTTACTGACTGCCATTGAACTTGCTTTATCTATGACTCAGACTTTTCCGTTTTCAAATATTTTCTTCTCAACAAGTATTTGAATATTGTGTTACTCCCTAATCCCCATAATAAACATATTCTTCTTTTATTTATATAATTCTCCGAATTTTGAAGTTTACGATTACATTATCCTACTCAGTTTTATGATTTGATTTGGCCAATAGGAAAAGAAGAGGAAAACGAAAATCATCTTTCGAAAGTCCTATTTAAGGGTAGGCTCTTGCAGTATGGTAATCAGTTTGTTTCGACTTGCCTTCTGCCAACTTGTAAGTGAGAAGTGATTTGAAAAGTGCGAGTATTTGCCATTATCTGTGTCGTTTATATATTTTGTGTTGAGGTAAGTTATCATAATTTGTTGTTGTCTTTACTTTGTGATGTTATATGCTAACATGCATCTGTTTTGTACGTATGCATCTTTAAACTGCTCTATTTGCACACTAAACATTTTAACAAATTTATCTTCATTCAATTTTTTTTCTTTATTCATACTGAGATTTGATTCTTTTTGTTCTCGAATATCTATTTTTCCCAACTATCTCTGTTTTGAATCATGTCTTCAGTTCATCGCAATGAAGTTTTTATTTTAAAGCAAAAACTTAGTATCTCCTGATAGAGCTTATTTATGCGGCAAAGTTTTTTCATGGCTTTTTTTGTGATTTCCCCAATTTGATTGAATCAATTTTGGTTAATATATAATTTTCACCTGAAAATTGTCAGTAATTTCTCTAAAATTTTACTTTGGCTATTTGCATGCATTGTCAGTAATACAGTGTGGAAAGACCAAATGGATTAAATTCATTATTTTGGTTACTGTACAGTGTACAGGGTGACCCAAATTGTTTGATTTTGGCTGTTTCTGTTACTTCTAGGCTAGATAGGTGAAAATGATGAAAGGAGTCCTGGGCTCGATTTTCGAGGAAACTCCATAACTAAAAGCCGTTTCACGATATCTTCATTTGTTCTGAAGATACAACGAAATTTTGATATTTTGGCGATTTCGAATATGTGCCATAACTTCTACATTGTCTAAAGTATCGGCGAAAACTTTCTACAGGCACTTTTTCATTCGCAATACGACACCGTATTCAGTTTTTTCATCCCTTGTATAAAGGATGGAAAAAAACAACTTTCTTATTTTAAATACGAATGGTGTTTTTTTTATCCTAAGTTATGCAACAAAAACAGCTCTTCGAAAATATATATATGTCGATAATATATCGATATTTTTTTTCATAATCAATTAAATTTTTCTGTTCCGCTACTTTCATAGAATAATGTATGAGTATGACAGACTCACCTTTTAGTAATTATGCCAATTTTTGCTTATTCTGTCTCAAATATAGAAATAATATATTGACATATATATCATCAGGATGATCATAAAAGATTGTCGAGTAATTGTCGATGCTCAAATAAAGTAGAAAACACAAAGAATTTAATCTTTCTAGCAATTTCCACTCCATTTTCTCGCGATTTCTCTATATTTCTGAAAATGTCACATTTTTGCCAACAGCGCATTCGTTTTTGACTTTTTTCTATTGCATTAATTGTCGAATACCTGTCCCGAATTGGTCGTGAAAGAAAAAAAATTGTCGCGTCCTTATTTTTTTTTCTACGGGGTGGCTTTGCTAACTGAACGTTAAGTTAGCAGAACCACTTTCTCAATATCTACCAAACATCATGAGAATGGTTATAAATAATTATCGAGTAATTGTCGAAGTCCATATGAAGTAAAAAAAACAAAAAAAAATCCATTCCTTCTTTCTTATTTCACGTCTTTTTCCCGCGCGTTCGAGATATTTCTGGAATTAATGCCTTTTTGGCAACACCACATTCGTAATTGACTTTTTTTCTATTGCATTAGTTGTCGAATACCTGCCTCGAATTTGTTGTGAAAGAACAAAATTTGTCGCGACCTTCGTCTTTTTCTACTAGGTGGCTTTGCTAACTTTATATTAATTTGGCAAATAGTGGTCGAATATCATCAGGATGATCATAAAAGATTGTCGAGTAATTGTCGATGTTCAAATGAAGTAGAAAACATAAAAAATTCAATATTTTTAGCAATTTTCACTCCATTTTCTCGCGATTTCCCTATATTTCTTAAAATGTCGCATTTTTGGCAACAGCGCATTCGTTTTTGACTTTTTTTTTCTATTGCATTAATTGTCGAATACATGTCCCGAATTTGTCGTGAAAGAAAAAAATTGTCGCGTCCTTGATTTTTTTTCTACGGGGTGGCTTTGCTAACTCAACGTTAAGTTAGCAGAACCACTTTCTCAATATCTACCAAATATCATGAAAATGGTTATGAATACTTGTCGAGTAATTTCATAATCAATTAAATTTTTCTGTTCCGCTACTTTCATAGAATAATGTATGAGTATGACAGACTCACCTTTTAGTAATTATGCCAATTTTTGCTTATTCTGTCTCAAATATAGAAATAATATATTGACATATATATCATCAGGATGATCATAAAAGATTGTCGAGTAATTGTCGATGCTCAAATAAAGTAGAAAACACAAAGAATTTAATCTTTCTAGCAATTTCCACTCCATTTTCTCGCGATTTCTCTATATTTCTGAAAATGTCACATTTTTGCCAACAGCGCATTCGTTTTTGACTTTTTTCTATTGCATTAATTGTCGAATACCTGTCCCGAATTGGTCGTGAAAGAAAAAAAATTGTCGCGTCCTTATTTTTTTTTCTACGGGGTGGCTTTGCTAACTGAACGTTAAGTTAGCAGAACCACTTTCTCAATATCTACCAAACATCATGAGAATGGTTATAAATAATTATCGAGTAATTGTCGAAGTCCATATGAAGTAAAAAAAACAAAAAAAAATCCATTCCTTCTTTCTTATTTCACGTCTTTTTCCCGCGCGTTCGAGATATTTCTGGAATTAATGCCTTTTTGGCAACACCACATTCGTAATTGACTTTTTTTCTATTGCATTAGTTGTCGAATACCTGCCTCGAATTTGTTGTGAAAGAACAAAATTTGTCGCGACCTTCGTCTTTTTCTACTAGGTGGCTTTGCTAACTTTATATTAATTTGGCAAATAGTGGTCGAATATCATCAGGATGATCATAAAAGATTGTCGAGTAATTGTCGATGTTCAAATGAAGTAGAAAACATAAAAAATTCAATATTTTTAGCAATTTTCACTCCATTTTCTCGCGATTTCCCTATATTTCTGAAAATGTCGCATTTTTGGCAACAGCGCATTCGTTTTTGACTTTTTTTTTCTATTGCATTAATTGTCGAATACATGTCCCGAATTTGTCGTGAAAGAAAAAAATTGTCGCGTCCTTGATTTTTTTTCTACAGGGTGGCTTTGCTAACTCAACGTTAAGTTAGCAGAACCACTTTCTCAATATCTACCAAATATCATGAAAATGGTTATGAATACTTGTCGAGTAATTGTCCTAAAAAAGCATATGAAGTAAAAAAATACACAAAAATCCCTTCCTTCTTGTTTATTTCACGTCGTATTTATTAAACTGAATTATTATATCTTCATGGTGAAAACGACGTTTGTCTAACTGATGAAAAAATATAGATTTTGCAGTTTGATATTCGAATTTAAGGGGTTGGGATTACTTAATTTTTCGACTAGAAGAGATCTCAGTTTCGTTTTCAATGTCACACCCTGTATAATACACTCAATATTTTAGTGAAGCTATATTTAAAACGTTGATATTCGTCCCTTTTAATGAAACAAGGAAGTTCTCGACGAGAAAAATCTTTCAATGAAGCAGAATATTATCACAATTCTTCGAGAAGTTGCAAAATACAATGAAGGTACCTGCGTAATTTGGGTTTAAAAGGAACTTGTTAATCTGAAGAATGGTTCATACCAGATATCATTGAAAGGTGGGTGAAGTGTTGGTTATTAAAACTATATTGAGGGTTGCAAAAATTAACAACTTCAAGACGATTTATGACGGCTTACTGACTGCCATTGAACTTGCTTTATCTATGACTCAGACTTTTCCGTTTTCAAATATTTTCTTCTCAACAAGTATTTATATTGTGGTACTCCCTAATCCCCATAATAAACATATTCTTCTTTTATTTATATAATTCTCCGAATTTTGAAGTTTACGATTACATTATCTCATTATCCTACTCAGTTTCATGATTTGATTTGGCCAATAGAAAAAGAAGAGGAAAACGAAAATCATCTTTCGAAAGTCCTATTTAAGGGTAGGCTCTTGCAGTATGGTAATCAGTTTGTTTCGACTTGCCTTCTGCCAACTTGTAAGTGAGAAGTGATTTGAAAAGTGCGAGTATTTGCCATTATCTGTGTCGTTTATATATTTTGTGTTGAGGTAAGTTATCATAATTTGTTGTTGTCTTAACTTTGTGATGTTATATGCTAACATGCATCTGTTTTGTACGTATGCATCTTTAAACTGCTCTATTTGCACACTAAACATTTTACCAAATTTATCTTCATTCAATTTTTTTTCTTTATTCATACTGAGATTTAATTCTTTTTGTTCTCGAATATCTATTTTGTCCAACTATCTCTGTTTTGAATCATGTCTTCAGTTCATCGCAATGAAGTTTTTATTTTAAAGCAAAAACTTAGTATCTCCTGATAGAGCTTATTTATGCGGCAAAGTTTTTTCATGGCTTTTTTTGTGATTTCCCCAATTTGATTGAATCAATTTTGGTTAATATATAATTTTCACCTGAAAATTGTCAGTGATTTCTCTAAAATTTTACTTTGGCTATTTGCATGCACTGTCAGTAATACAGTGTGGAAAGGCCAAATGGATTAAATTCATTATTTTGGTTACTGTAGGTACAGGGTGACCCAAATTGTTTGATTTTGGCTGTTTCTGTTACTTCTAGGCTAGATAGGTGAAAATGATGAAAGGAGTCCTGGGCTCGATTTTCGAGGAAACTCCATAACTAAAAGCCGTTTCACGATATCTTCATTTGTTCTGAAGATACAACGAAATTTTGATATTTTGGCGATTTCGAATATGTGCCATAACTTCTACATTGCCTGAAGTATCGGCGAAAACTTTCTACAGGCACTTTTTCATTAGCAATACGACACCGTGTTCAGTTTTTTCATCCCTTGTATGAAGGATGGAAAAAAACAACTTTCTTATTTTAAATACGAATGGTATTTTTTTTTATACTAAGTTATGCAACAAAAACAGCTCTTCGAAATTATATATATATGTCGATAATATATCGATATTTTTTTTCATAATCAATTAAATTTTTCTGTTCCGCTACTTTCATAGAATAATGTATGAGTATGACAGACTCACCTTTTAGTAATTATTCCAATTTTTGCTATTCCTGTCTCAAATATAGAAATAATATATCGACATATATATTTTCAAAGAGCTGATTTTTTCCATAACATAGGATCAAAAAAGATTGTTTTTGAAATAAAAAAGTTGTTTTTTTTCCAACCCATTTTACAAGAGATAAAAAAACTGAATAGGGTATCGTATTGCTAATGAAAAAGTGCCTAAAGACATCTTTTGCCGTTTTTAGATATTTTAGAAAATGAAGAAGCATTTTCGAAATCGCCAAAATATCAAAATTTCGTTATGTCTTCAAAACAAATGGAGATATCGTGAAACGGCTTTCAGTTATGGAGTTTTCACGAAAATCGAAGCCAGGACTCCTCTCGACATTCTCACATGTCTAGCCTAGAAGTATCAGAAACAGTCGAAATTAAGCAATTTGGGTCACCCTGTACATATTTTTGGAAAATACCGCAACACTTCGGATTTATATTTTGAATTGTCATTTTTCTTCGTGAAAATGCGAACACTGCCTTCATCCCACCAATGTTTCAAAAACGATGAATGGGCTTGTGTTACATCGTTTGGAAGATCATGCTCTATTCAGCCTAGTTATCATTATCATGTTTATTGCAAAAATCAAAATAGAACAAAACTGGTTTTTCTCAATATTTTCTGGAGGTTTGTGAATAAGAGCTTTGTGTACAAAAGATGTTCAACATTTGAGTTTGTTTTACAACTCCTTACTCAGAAGTTGATAACTGGACAGAGTATATTGCTTGTTGTTTGGTTGTGTTGAAATTGTTCATTGTTTCCCGATTGGTTCTACATTTTTGTGATTGTTAATAAGAACAACAATAATAAAAAAGACTAATTAGTTTAAAATAGAGAATAAATAAATATAATAGAATGAGAATAATGATTGGAGCAAGCGTTTGTCTTATATTATTATTTATTAGAATATGATTCCGTGTTCATACATTAAGTATAATAATTTGTTTTTCGTTCATTTATGCTCCGTCACTGACTGCATGTTTTGTTGATTGTTTTATTTCTATAACATACGACGGGTTCATGTCAGGTCATGGCCAATTTGATTTTCGTGATTTCTACCAACATGAACTGTTGTAGTTTTTACATGCTTGTTATACCTGAGATGATGATTTCCTTTATTTGTAACTTTCAAGATTTTAATGCTGGACAATATTGTCACCGTAACTAGGTATATTAGCTTTTATAAAATTTGTGTTTTGTTTATGTGCTAATTATTGTTATTTTTTAGCCTTGATAAAGAAACAAGAATCGTTTCGAAACGTCGGCGTTGTTAAAAGTGAGCAATTGAATAAATAATTATCCAAAATTCCCAATATTCGTTTTCCAATTATACTCATCATGGATAATAATCAATTTCCAAATTCTAGTTTTTGATATTGTACTATAATCACTGGATTTTATCTTTTCTATTTCGATTATTGCAATAAACTTGTAAATTATAATATTTCTAAATAGTGAATGACGATGCCTTTCAAAAAGGATGTATCACAAGCCCATATTTTTTTATTGAACAATAGGGAGATTATAGGGATTGAAAATTTGAAATTTAAATCCCCATAAATAGGTAGGTACAGTAACCAAGTTGTTCCAAGTAGTTTATTCTTTTCCCACACTTGAATCTTTGAAGTGTTTCTATCGAAAACAAAACTTGTAGCGGTATTATTAGAGTATACTCTTCATAACTAGAAAATACAAGTAGATGAAGTTTTATTACCCTGAACGAAGCGCTTCTCTGTCGAAATTTGATGGGAGTTTTTTGCCTTCCATAAAATGTAGAATTACATATTTGATTCTTGTACAAGGTGATCAAAATTGGATATCGTTTCAAGCTCAATTTTTCTGCGAATACACAGGTGACGAAAAAATTCTGATCGTTTTTTGTTTTTGGGTAATTCTTCTCCATCACTTCCCCCTTACTCAAAAGTCATAGTGTGTTTTCCGAGAAAACTGATTGTTGACTTACTCGGATACCCAACTTTCAGAAATTTTTTAAAGATGATCTGCAGGAAATAAATTAACCGAATTATTATTTTCAGCATACCCGTATTCAATAACCGACAATGTCTCCCAGAATTGACCGAACTCCTTTGAATAAAATTTTGCAAAAATTCCCCATACCCTTCGAGGATAGTATCACAGGAAATTTCAATGAAACCTGTGAAAGAATTCAACTGGCACATTGGGAGTACCTGGACAATTATGGTACTCCCGAAGAGGTGAGATCAGAGCACATCCTAGAGTTTGCGTTTCTGGTGTGCAATCATATCCCTTTCCTCAGAAACGAAATCCCCAATATGGAATCAATTTTCGAGAGATGGAGGCGGCTGCAACGTAGTCGTCCTTGTTGTGGCGCCATTCTTTTCTCTGAAAACCTCACCCATATTTTGATGGTGAAAACTTTCAAAAAGGGGTGGTGGGTGTTTCCTGGAGGAAAGATAGAGAAAGAAGAGTCCTTCGAAAATTGTGTGATTCGGGAAGTTTTTGAAGAAACGGGATATGATATTTCACCCAAATTGCACATGGACGAATGGGTGGAACACCATGGATGGCCAAAAACTAGGATGTATATCATCCAAAATGTATCCAGGCAGTTTCGCTTCTACCCAAGGACAAAACACGAAATCACTTGCTGTGAGTGGTTTTTCATTCCTGACCTGATGACGAAAAGGGGAATGGAAAGAAGTGGCATAAATATTCATTCTAAAGAGTTCAGTCTGATCAGGCCGTTCTTGGCGAATATCGGGGAAATTTATGATTCCGGGAAGCCTTGACGCCGGCAATGTTGAAGGCTGAACATGATGGAGGAATGGAACACGATTGAAGAAAATCAACAGCAGGTAATCCAACACTAACAACCACAGGTTAAGAACAATTATAGCTTCTTCTAGTAAAATTGACAGATAGACCAATATTCAAAATCAAACAGGAAAACTGCTCGGACAACAGTGCACCTGCCAAGAGCCAACTTCTGGAATAATTCTTATGATAATACGATTTTTTAAGCCGATTTCAAGTTGTGCAAAAAGGTATATAAATGTCTTCGGTAGGCTTATTTCTTGATGATTTTGAAAAGACAGTGGGGAATTCAACTGTTCGTTTACAAGTTTTTCTGTCGGCTTATTCGAGGACTTTTATTCTTTTTTCGAATGAACTATCATAAAGCAACTGACTATTCTGTCCAATATTTTTGAGTAACACTCGATTCTTGATTTCCGTACAAGAAAATAGCATAACTGAATTTTCCAATCATGTTTATATATTTACTTGAAATATTTCCTGTATTAGAGCCTAAAGAAGATGAAGATAATGAATTAAGGATTGTAAACTTAATTAGTTTAGAAGATATTTTTTAGAGGATCAAAGGAAAAATGAAGAAATAGAACCAAACAAAAACAGTCTAAATTATAAGAATAATTTGTCTTATAAAAAAGCAAGAAATAAAGATAAAATTTTTTTATCAGAAGAATTTAGTAAAAAATTGATAGAAGACACACATAAGAAGTTTTGTCATATTGGAATAAACCAAATGAAAAACAAAATACTGCCGTATTATACAGCAGAAAACATATCAGAAAATATAAAGAAAACCTGTAGATGTTGTGAAGTATGTATACAAAATAAATCAAGAAGGCAAGACCAAATTGGTTTAATGTCACATCTGGGTCCCGCAAGAAAACCTTTTGAAATAGTCTCCATAGACACAATAGGTGGATTCGGTGGCTCAAGATCCATAAAAAAATATTTACATCTCCTAGTTGATCACTTCACTAGATATACTATCAAGAACACAAAATGCAAATGATTTCATTAAATTGACAGATAATGTACTAAAAGATCACGATATTCAAATACTTCTAACAGACCAATATCCAGGGATGATGAATTTGTTGAGGCTTTCGCGGCCATCGTTTGATGATATCTGGTCTTGATTCGAGCATTTCGGCCGGCCGAAATGCTCGAATCAAGACCAGATATCATCCAGGGATGAATTCAAAAGATTTCAAAAATTTCTTGGAAAAAAGAAGGGTCACAATGGTTTTTACAGGAGTTAATGCACCATTCTCGAATGGTTTGAATGAAAGACTGAACCAAACTTTGGTCAATAAGATAAGATGCGCAATCAATGAAGAAAAAAATAAGTATGGATGGACAACCATAGCACATAATTGTATAAATCAATACAATGAGACCGAGCACACAGTAACAAAATTTAGTCCGAAACATTTGTTGAATGGTGAAGATACTTCAGTATTACCCAATGAACTGAAAAAGGATAAAAATTATAATCAACTGGAAAACGATAGAAAGACTGCACTTGAAAACAATATAAAATATCACGAATACAATAAGAGATTATATGACAAAAATAGAAAAGGATATGACTTTAAAGTAGGGGATTTGGTGTACGTTGAAAATGGTAACCGAATGAATAGAAAAAAATTGGACGTGATTAGAATCGGACCGTACAAGATTTTAAAAAAGATATCAAACTCGATGTACGAAGTAGACATAGGCCACAAAAAGTTAGAATCAAATTTATTCCATATTTCAAAATTAACTCCATCTCCTAATATATCAGAGATGGAAACCTTAGTGTAATATTATGTATATAATGTATAATGTATATTTTATATAACTTTGTAGGTCATGTATTGTAATTTCACATCAAAATTTTTGGGGAAAAATTTTTTTCCGAAGGGGGGAGATGTAAGAAATACCTACCTGTATATCTCCTGTTCAAGTTCAATGGCTTTGCGCGATGAATTAGGTCAATCAGTTCGATGACTGTATGAATGTGCAAATCGACAGAGTCGACATAATTCATTCTTGATTCCATTAATTGTATGTAAGACCTACTGAGAACATTGTAATCCAAATTTTATCATTGTGAATAATAACATTGAATTTCTTTGATTTACAGTTAAGATCAATATTCTTGCATTTAATTGTATTTTTGTATAAAATAATAAATTCTTTGATTTACAGAGAAACAATTCTTGTTTTATTCGAACCAACAAAAAGGAACTTGGTGAACCCGAAATAAATCCAAACAAAACATTATATATATTTTAGTGACTTATATTTTAATGTTGTACAAAATCAAGCAATTTCTCTCTTTTTGAACAATACTTTCCATATTTCAGCCTCTGAAGAAGCCACAATAAAATTGGCGAAACGTTAGGTAATCTCCTAGTTTCATTTACCATCCACATCGGTCCTAGAAATCTACTACAATTTGACCATTATAATATTGGGGACACAAAACATACATACATATAATTTTGGGATATGGCGACATATCGAGATCTGAGAAGAGTGTATGGGGAGGAAGTTTGTAGAAGAATGAAGAACCTCACTAACCTGACTAACAAAATTGCACATATCACAAACCAGAAGATATTTCTTATGAAGTGCAGACAGAACAGAGTTTTTCCAAAACATATAGTTAGCAACATTATGTGTATATCTTCAACCTGAATTCTTTCGCAGGGCATTTTCAACACAGCATAGATAGAACTTACAACAATTTTAGAAGATGATTGTTATACATCGAAATAAAAATAGCACACTGGAAAATGACAGAGAAATGAATAAGTTATCACAAGAACTGAACAAGATTTTACCACCTGACTTGATGAAAAGTTGGCACCTGACCCTTGACACCCATGCAGATAGGATCTTCGAGAAAATAAAAATAAATAATCAAAGAAAACTCAAAAACCTAATAGAAATGCAAAATCCATTCAATAGACAAGAACTTAATAACTGGGTCAAAAACTTGACCAACGCTAAAATACCAAAAGAAGTACTAATCATCATAAGCTTCGTCTCAAAATTTGCATATCCTTTAACCAACACGGAGTTTGAGATGATGATACCAACGATCATCAAAGACACTGAGTATGTGCTGCGAAAGTCAGAAATAGAGTGCACGGAGCAAAATTAAATCAGAGCTTAACTAATCACAGCCATAAACCATCAAAAACACTACAATAAGAACAATGAAAATAAAGTAGTTCCAATCAATAAAGAATTCAATAAAGCCAACCAATTCTTAAAAAAACACCCTGAAATAGTAATTACCAACTCTGACAAGGATAAAACCAGCGTAATCCTAACAACAACAATGTACAAAGAGGGAATACAAGACATCTTAAATGAATCTAATACATACAAGAAACTAAACAACGATCCTACTCTGAAAACACAAAGACTATCGAATAACTTAATATCCCAATTGTATATACACGGACATATAAGTGAATAATAGGCAAAAAAGCTCAAAACATACAATAGCATTCCAGCTAAAATCTACGCCCTGCCGAAGACACATAAAAAAGGTCCATTCAAATTTCGTCCAATCGTATCAGCAATAGGCTCTCCAACATATAACATCTCCAAATATATACACGACATCCTGGTACAGGTAGGCACCACATTACCCTACAATCTGAAAAATAGCTATGAAGCCAAAGATCAAATAACACGTGTCAGTGTACCTAATGACTTTGTATTGATGTCTCTAAACGTGGTGAGCCTTTTTTCGTCAATTTCCAAAAACCTTATAATAGAAATAATCAACAACAAATGGAGTATAGAAGCTTATAATATCGTTCATTACCTCTAAAAATATGTTCCTCCAACTTATAAAACACATCTTTGATAACAGCTTCTTTCAATATGAGGGTGAACACTACCAACAGCTAGATATGGATGCAGTATGGGAAAGTCCATGTAGTCCAAGTCTCAGTAATCTCATAATGGACTACGTAGTCAACAAAGCAATGGAAAATAAAGACAACATCAGAATTGAATGAATCAAATAGGTCTATAATAGTTAAATGTTCTTGTATTTTAATGTCATATATTTAGTGACTTATATTTTAATGTTGTACATAATTAAGCAATTTCTCTCTTTTTTAAACAATGCTTTCCATATTTCAGCCTCTGAAGAAGCCACAATAAAGTTGGCGAAACGTTAGGTAATCTCCTAGTTTCATTTACCTGCCACATCGGTCCTAGAAACCTACTACAATTTGACCATTTTATGTTGTTGCATTCTGGAATATAAATTTTATTGTCTCAGAGAAATTTGGAAAAACTAGGGTGTGATTTAGCTGACAGATTATTACGGACTTTTGTTTTACATTGTAAAAAAATATATGGTGTGGATTTTCTTGTTTATAATATACACGCTTTAATTCACATTTGCAGATGATTCACGAAAATATGGAGTTTAAGATAATACCTCAGCATTTCCTTTTGAAAACCATTTGGGAGCGATAAAAAAATTGATACGTTCTCCTAACAAACCTTTGCAGCAACTATATCGCCGTTTGAATGAATTAAACGAAAAAAATATGGCAGCAGTTGTCACTGATTTTTTAAAGACAAGATGGGAGCATAATCGTGGTCCAATGTACACCAAGTTTAAACAATATGAGAAAATCAGTTTTAAAAATATGACTTTTACCATTCATGCTCGGTCACCTAAAAATTCATACTTCCTTGACAAGTCAAATAGAATCTTTGAGATATACAACATCCTGGTAGATTCTGGAGGACTTATAGTATTTACTTGTAGAGATTTCTTATCCGTTTGAGTCTAGTGATTTACAAATTTTTATTGTTGAAGTCTTATCTGAATTTAGAGAGCTAAGTTTTCAGGATATTATTACCAAATGTATTATTTTTCATCTGACAGATAACTCTCGTGCAGCTTTTCCTATGCTACATAATATGAACAAATTACATTTATTGAGATGTATTAATTATTATTAAAAAATGACGTTTTATGTTTAATAAAAAATAATTTTTCTTATCCGTTTGAGTCTAGTGATTTACAAATTTTTATTGTTGAAGTCTTTATCTGTATTTAAAGAGCTAAGTTTTCAGGATATTATTACCAAATGTATTTTATTTTTCATGTAACGGATAACTCTCGTGCAACTTTTCCTTTGCTGCCTAGTATAAACTTACTACATTTATTAAAATGTATTATCATGAATAAATGACATTTTATATTCAATAAAGAATAACTTTAAGTATTGTTTTTTTATCAGTAAAAGATTTTTGATATAAAAGTCTAAAGTTGCCGTTTTAATGACGTCTCGAATTGACGTTCAATGAGGTCTCGAATTGACGTCCGATGACCATTTTTCTTCGAAGACGACGATGGCAATGCTCTATCTGTAGATGGCGAGCGATATCGGGATATGATATGGTTCCCAGTGGTTGTTATACGGACCACACCCAAAATAATTCTATTCTATACTAATATATACTATTTGCAAACATGAAAATTTATACACACACACATATAACAATTCCAAACAACATTGTTATTAAATGACTTCACTCTGACGGAACTGTGGAGATGCTAAAGGTGCATACAAATTGTTGTCACGTCACGTGAGCTCACGCGAGGAAATGGGAAGAAGATATGGAGAATTGGAGAATATAGCTGCTTTTACAGTTGCTGGTGATTCTCATAGAATGGATTCGATTTACCAAATGAATCAACGAACAGAGGAAGTGGGGGAATTCCATCAATTAATTCAAGAATTATTTAATGCATGAGCACCCAGATCGGTTTCAAATGTATGTCAGAATGACATTTCACAAAATATCAGACGTAATATCACGTGCATTCAGAAAATGTAAATTTGCGGAATATAGATCTTGCGTGCTTTCAGTGCTATAACGTGACAGCAGATACAATGGGCGCGTTCATCCGACTAAGCAGCTACCGCCACCGCTCCTTCAAACGTCAAAACCATATAATTTTTTCGATCCGTTGTGTCGAATTAGTTAGTAATTTTGACACAACGAATCGAAAAAATCATATGGTTTTGACGTTTGAAGAAGCGGTGGCGGTAGCTGCTTAGTCGGATGAACGCGCCCAATGTTGCAAAAATTTGTATCTACTCCCATAGAATAATATATCCATTATTCAACTGATTTTGATCTGTAATAGTTTCTATAAACCAATAGTGTGAGGTAATGATAACTCACGCCTATAACTCACTCTAATACAAATAGGAAAAACAGTTTACCAAATGAATAAAAACAGTCGGATATATCGGGAACACTATTTCAGACACCAAGGTAACGTTCTGGCCATTCATTTCTACCTTTCCTTTGGCCTGAATATTCAAAAATTGAATTTGGAAAAAGTGAATTTTTGACGTTCATTACGCGCTTCAGTTCTCGACCACAGAAGTCGCGCTTGTTGAAAGGGAACAATTCATTATTGATATCGAGGGGAGTAGGCGAGTACGAGAAATGTCACTTGAATAATTTTGATGTATTTAAATTGAATTGATAGGTATCTAATTCTTGTGAATATTTTGATGAAAGAGATGAATTCTGATAGTGAAGAATTTCTCAGTTGGGTATAGGTATAAACAACTCTCTCAACAAAGGTGATCAATTTCGATTGTCGGATTCTGGCTTATTCAGTCAAATAGAAATATGTAGGAAAATGACGATATACGATATTCTGAACAACCCAACCCTACTTCGTTCTTGTCCACTGCCACAGTTCACAACATAACTAAAGAATGGCCTGTTTTCATTCAAGAAAAACAATGTAAAATGCTGAAAACCTACTCAAAATAACCAAGCATGGACCGATGACAGTTCATTAGACTGCCCATAGATGCATCTATGACAGCATGAAATATTCAGTGAACACAGAACATTATGTCAGCGCTTTTGATAACTGTTTTCAATTTTGAAAAAGGAAATGAATTCGAATGTTACTGAACAAGTCGAAGATAAAGTATAGTATTCAATTCGCGGTAATGGTCATAACACACTTGATGAATTACACCATTCGCCTGACGGCTCGCAGTGCAAAAATTCATCTGCGTGTGTTATGACTTACATTACCACTCATTGAACAATATACTATTACTACATTTTGACTCCGTAGTAGTATAATCAACCAGTTTATTTCTGATGATTTGGCTTCACTATTTATTATTGAAAGGTGTGTCTCTCTTCCTATGGTCTAAGTTCCATGCATTATCGTGGTTGCACATTTTGGAAAGATGACGTGATAACAATGTGTCTGCACCTTTATTCTACGCAAGCAAATATTTTCAATGAACCATAACCACCATGATAATGTTTTTCATATATTAATGAGTAACAGGTTTCAAATAATATTATGATGATTCTTTCAGCTTAGGGAATATGTTTGCGTTAAATAGCATTTTTAAAAACCCCCCCTTCAATATTGAAAACTCCATAGGAAAGCTGGAGTTCAATTTCTAGGAGAAAAATAATTCCTATATATAACCTGATTTGATTCTAATAATGAAAAGAAATGATATAAAATCATTACACTTGAGAAGGCAGTGAAACCCATTCAGTTGACGTTTGACATCCGGTCTGGTGGGGTGAATGATGTGGGAGATCTGGTTCATATTCACATTTCATTTGTTACCATTCATAATGGCAAATGATTTGTGTCTTGTTTCTTGTTAATTGATTTGATTCCACAGAAAGCTTCAAATTTTTAATCGAACAAATGTGTTCTAAATATTCCTTGAATTTCTAGGTGCACATTGGTCAAGGAATTTTCCTCAAAAAAAGGACTTACAATTCGTGCTTGGTCTCGACAAGGTCAGGGGCCCAATTTGTAAAAAATATTGCCGTGGCCTTGTATGGCAGCGATGTCCTTCGGAGCTCTTCTGTTACTGGAAAATCCAGTAACAGAATTAAAGGGAAGTATGTAAGGCCATACCTCGACCCGAATAGGTTGCAGGCAATAAGAGGTAAATAATTATGATTCACTTATTCACTTATTTCACAGGATAACTTCGTTTTCTTTTTCAGACATTTATAGGCATTATTTAATCGAGAAGGGCCAAGATGAAGTCAGCTTGGACTATGACCTTAGTAAAATCGGAACATACATTTCATCCAAAATCTCAGACCTAAATCGAGTATCAAGGGGTGAGTATATGAAATAACTAGTCCAGTAGTTGATTTCATTATGAACATACATATCATCTGTCATATTTTATAATATAGGATGTCTCAAAATGTGTGTATAGAAGTTACTTGAAAGTGGATTTTTTCAGCATCCAAGGCAGGAACTGTGAAGGCGCCGTCAGTGGAAGAATTATTGTCGAATGATGAAGGGGCAATTAATCCAGAACAGGATATATATATATATATATATATTCTTATGAAATGGAGCTGTACAGATTTGATTCCAAATATGGCATGTGTCTCGAAAAGGCAACAAGGAACAGATCATTCAAACAAACATATTGATCCATTCCCCGCTCCTAATCTCAGTATTAGCAGAGGAATGTCAAACGGGGCACCATACAGTTCTGCGTATGATGCAAGAGCACAGATAAAAACCTCAGCAAAAACTCTGTCTCCCCGTATAAGTGTAGGGATATTGGATTTGTGTACAAATATTCATATTGGAGGGCATCTTCTTCGAATGTAAATCCTTCTTCATTTCTTCAAAGGGGTTGACAAAGCATTTTTAAATAATCTGAAACAGGATAGAGATTTGCCAAGAGAGGATGAAACTAATTTTTTTGATTTATAGAATTAAAGACTGCTAATATCATATACTAAGTCTCATTTATTTTATAACTGCATTACCCCATGAAAACGTATAGAAGTTTATGTAAAAACACATCAGAAACAGGTAGATATTATATGCGAAAATCACATTTGAAACCGATAGATCCTCATGAACGTATAAGCTATGTGTAAAAACACATTAGAAACAGGTGGATATTATATGTGAAAATCACATTTCAAACCGATAAATCCTCATAAACGTATAAGCTATCTGTAAAAACACATTAGAAACAGGTGAATATTATATGTGAGCTTCACATTCAAAACCGATAGATCCTAATGAAGGCATGAGCTACGTGTGAAAACACATTAGAAACAGTTAGATATTATATGTGAAAATCACATTTGAAACCGATATATCCTCATGAACGTATAAGCTATGTGTAAAAAAACACATTAGAAACAGGAGGATATCATATGTGAAAATCACATTTGAAACCGATAGATCCTCATCAACGTATAAGCTATGTGTAAAAACACAATAGAAACAGGTGAATATTATATGTGAAAATCACATTTAAAACCGATAGATCCTCATGAACGCATGAGCTTTGTGTGAAAACTCATTAGAAACAGGTAGATATATGTGAAAATCACATTTAAAGCCGATAGATCCTCATGAATGCATGAGCTTTGTGTGAAAACACATCAGAAACAGGTAGATATTATATGTGAAAATCACTTTTAAAACCGATAGATCCTCATTAACGCATGAGCTTTGCGTGAAAACACATTAGAAACAGGTAGACATTATATGTGAAAATCACATTTGAAACCGATAGAACCTCATGAAAGTACAAGCTATGTGTAAGAACACATCAGAAACAAGTAGATATTGTATGTGAAAATCACATTTAAAACCGATAGATCCTCATCAACGCATGAGCTTTGTGTGAAAACACATTAGAAACAGGTAGATATTATATGTGAAAATCACATTTAAAACCGATAGATCCTCATTAACGCATGAGCTTTGCGTGAAAACACATTAGAAACAGGTAGACATAATATGTGAAAATCACATTTGAAACCGATAGAACCTCATGAAAGTACAAGCTTTGTGTGAAAACACATTAGAAACCGGTAGATATTATATGTGAAAATCACATTTAAAACCGATACATCCTCTTTAACGCTCATGAGCTTTGCGTGAAAACCCATAAGAAGCAGGTGGACATTATATGTGAAAATCACATTTGAAACCGATAGAACCTCATGAAAGTACAAGCTAAGTGTAAAAACACATCAGAAACAAGTAGATATTGTATGTGAAAATCACATTTGAAACCGATAGATCCTCATCAACGCATGAGCTTTGTGTGAAAACACATTAGAAACAGGTAGATATTATATGTGAAAATCACATTTAAAACCGATAGATCCTCATTAACGCATGAGCGTTGCGTGAAAACACAATAGAAACAGGTAGACATAATATGTGAAAATCACATTTGAAACCGATAGAACCTCATGAAAGTACAGGCTTTGTGTGAAAACATATTAGAAACCGGTAGATATTATATGTGAAAATCACATTTAAAACCGATAGATCCTCATTAACGCATGAGCTTTGCGTGAAAACACATTAGAAGCAGGTGGACATTATATGTGAAAATCACATTTGAAACCGATAAAACCTCATGAAAGTACAAGATATGTGTGAAAACACAATAGAAACAGGTAGATATTGTATGTGAAAATCACATTTAAAACCGATAGATCCTCATCAACGCATCAGCTTTGTGTGAAAACACATTAGAAACAGGTAGATCACATTTGAAACCCATAGATCCTCACAAGTGACTATGAAACCTCATATATTCTAATTCATTTCATAACTGGATTACCCCATAGAAACATATAGTATTCATTCCTGGAATCGCTGATAGAAACATATATAAGTTATGCGTGAAATTCACATTTGAAACCCTCAGATCCTCATAAGTGACTACTATGAAATCTCATATATTCTCATTCATTTTATAACTGCATTATCCAATAGAAACATATAACATTCCTCCCAGGAATCGCTGATAGAAACGGATATAAGTTATGTGTGAAAACACATTTGAATATCATAGATTCAAGGTAGGAAATGCCATAAGAAATCAAATAAATATGTATCTGTATCTGTAATCCCCATTAAGGTCTGATAAATATCGTATATTATTATTATTATTATTATTAATAACACAATCAGAGTTGAGGTAAATACCTATAAACTCAAATAAGCTCAACATTAAAAAAAAAAAACAATTCAATGTACACCTCCCCAAAATAAAGTGAATGAATACAAAAAAAAAAAAAGAATTTAAACATTTCAAACATAGGTAGGCACAACATGGTATAACAAATTCAGCAGCAACAACAGCCAACATTTCCTCATCATCGAAGTCGTCTTAGTCTGTCCAACCCATTCTTAAAGCTGTTGGTGGTAGAGCTATTGACCACGGGACTGGGAAGACTATTCCAGGATGGGAACACTCTATTTGGAAGGAACAACTGCCTTGGAATGGTCCGGAAATTCTCCTTCCTCAATTTAAAATTGTGCCCTCGGAGGTTGTTGATGTTTCTGCAGAATATGGACTCGACTTGAGGACCAAAAATTCCGTGCATACACTTGTATGTGAATATCAGGTCACCTCTTGTGCGCCTATCAGCAAATGTCGTCATGTTATTCAGACGGAGGCGGGTCTCATAATCTGGGCGGACGACTCCAAATGGGATTCTGGTATTCCATCTCTGGACAGACTCGAGTGAGTTCATGTCACCAATAAGGGCAGTCCACCATACTGGGCCAGCGTATTCCATGACAGGGCGTATGAAAGACTCATAAATCAGTTTACAAACTGATCTATCAGAGCCTCGGAAGGATCTCTGAACCAGGTAGGTCAGTTGACGGGCTCTAGCTGTAATTGACGCAACATGTGTGGACCAGGACAGATCGCTCGTTATGGTCAAGCCCAGATCACATTGACTGGTGACAGAAGAAAGACAATGATCGTCAATTGTGTACGAAAGTCGCGGATTATTTCTGCCTATGTGCAGTACACGACATTTGTCCAGATTTAGTGGAAGCAACCATTCTCGACACCAAGCGGACAGTCTATTGAGATCCTGTTGGAGAATTGTGGCATTGAGAAGTGGAAAATTATAGATCTTAGTATCGTCCGCATACATAGAACATGTCGACAAAAAGCAACCAGGGAGATCAGAGGTATATAGAAGGAACAGAATGGGACCGAGAACCGATCTCTGAGGGACACCACTTCGAACATGCCATTCGGAAGATGAGTAAACATCGCCAACCCTCACCCGAAAATTTCTGTTGGTCAAAAACGCACGAATCCACTCAAGAAGACCCCCCCTCAACCCCAGGTGGTCCAGCTTATGAAGAAGACGATTATGTGGGACACGATCAAATGCCCTAGAAAAATCTAGGTAGATCACATCAACTGGAACGTTCTCGTCCCACGCCTTAGTCCAATCGTCGAGACAACAGATCAGGTTAGTGAGGGCTGAACGGTGAGGTAGGAATCCGTGTTGTTGGTTAGGAAAAATCCCTTGAGCTGAGCAGAAATCGATCACCCTGTCGCAAACTATTCTCTCCAAGACTCTAGACAGGACCGACAGCAGACTTATAGGTCTATAATTGAGTGGGGACAGCTTATCACCCCTCTTATAAATGGGGGTTACTGAGGCGGATAACCAATCGGAGGGCAGAGTGCAGCTGAAGAGAGATTTCTTGAATATAAGAAAAACCGGAAGCGCCAAGACTCCAGAACAGTTCTTCAACAAACGCGGCGAAAAACCGTCTCTGCCAGGGGAACTATCCACCTTCACCTTAGAAAGATATTCCATCACTAAGTGCTCGGATAGACTTACAGTATCCATAAAATTACTCGTTCGAGCAGATGTTAGAGCAGGTAAGTTCCCCGCAGGCTCTGGGGTAAACACTTCGGCAAATGTACTAGCCAGAACGTCAGCTGTTTCACGTGGATTGCTGCAGACATCCCCAGACGGCTTCCTCACAACCGGGAAACTGACCTTTGAGTTCATCGTGGTTCTCAAGTACTTGAAAAACTGCTTTCTGTTGGATTTGGTCGCTAACTTTCTCTCAAAATTAGTTTTGGCGGAATGAATGGTAGAAGAAAGAAAATTGGAGAAATCTCTGTGGGTCCTGTAGTCAGTATCATTTCGACTGCGTAGATATCTTTGCCAGAGGGACCTTTTGCGTCTCAGAAGTTTCATAATTTGGTTGTTTATCCATGGTTTTGTCGGAATGTAGGCAGATGCGACCTCTCTGGTACCAGCAGACATGGCTTTGTTCAACTCAGCCTCGAACAACTTCCACATCTCATCGATTGGCAGATCAGGTGATAAAAGAGAACTCCAGTTAACCGATGAGAGAGTCTCCGATATGCAGCCATAGTCAACAATCTTCCTGACCTTTACCTGTCGAGACTGTAATGAAGTAGGTAGCTGCATCTGGAGTTCCGTGAGTAAAACGTCATGATCCGACTTACCAATAGGTGGAAAGTGTTCAACATCAGATAACAAGTTTTTATCCGAAACAAAGATCAAATCAAGCAATGAAGAAGTCTGGCCATGCCTATGTCTAGTAGGCTCACCTACCACCTGCTGGAGACCCGTGGATGTAACAAGATCAGCGTAGGGATAAGAGGGGGACCTCATGGATGGAAGACCCACAAGCGGCCAATTTAAGTCTGGACAGTTGAAGTCTCCAGCTATGAAAACATTAGAAGATGTCTCAGATAACTCCCTGAGATACCGAACCACACTGGCATCATCAGCACAAGGGCGAGGTCTATAAATGCACCCGATCACAATCGAAAATTGGGAGTTAGATATTGTTAAGAAAATGTTATCAATGTTCGGCCAATCCTGGTGAGAGACGTCAACCTTTAACTCGTGAAACAGACTATCATGCACATACACACACACACCACGGTAACCCAGTGCAGCTCGACTATCATGACGGAACAACGAGTAGTTCGATATAGAATAGGTAGAGTCCGGAATTGAAGGATTCAGCCAGCTTTCAGTAATTAAAACTAAGTATGGCTTATGTGCCTCAATGAAGGAGACAAGCTCTAAAAATTTAGATCCTAGGGACATTATGTTCGTATAAATTAAGGGCCATACATTTAGGGTTTGAAGTTTTTTGAGGTATCCTTGGCGGGTACGATATTATTCACAACTTTTGGAAGTCCGCCGACATACCTGATAGTCAAATTTGACTCGCCCGACGCTTGTCTCCCCGCCAGCTCCTCTCGCGCCATCCTCAACTCATCCGCCTGTTTCCTCGTTTTATCATCATAAACTTTTATATTACGATACTCCCGATGTCCGAGAAGCAGGGATTTGTTCCTGAGCAGCGACTTGGCGACAACAGAGCTGGAGAAAGAAACTTTAACCCAACGTGGACGAGCGTTATCCCTACCTGGAAGGCGTGTGATACCCGTTATGAAACCGCTGGATGAGGGGCGGACATGATCGACAACGGCATTCACCAAACTAACGTCTGAAGCCACGTCAGGATTCTCGGGGACATTTGCCAAAATAATATTCTGCGATTTCTCCACTCTGTCCAGAACCTCAGTGATACCAACACTTTGCTCAGAAAGTTTGACACTTTGCAGATCGGCAACTCTACCAGCCACAGACGCTATCTCCGCAGACATAGATGAATGACCACGCTCAAGAGCTGAAATATCACCCTTGCACGTAGCAATACTCAACTGATGCTCAGTTAGAATTTCCGAGTGTTCTTGGATCTTGGCTGAACAACACGCCACCTGAGAAATCAGGTCATCCTGCCTTCTCTCAATTCGCTCCATGGTAGCTGTAATGCCACGAATATGTTCCATAAGGAGTTCAAAATGTTGTAATGTAATCTGATTGTCCTGACATGACGCGTCCTTGGATACTGCACCCGACTGAGTAGAAGAAGAAGACAGTGGTTTTGCACCAGAAGAATTGCTACGGAGTTTGCGTGCCGTTGAAACACAATGTGTACAGTTCCAGACGTCGCTGCTCGCTTTGAAGAATTCAATCTCCTTTTTAGTAAGATTAGCACATGCAGCATGGAAGAATTTACTGCATTTAGAGCAAGAAACAGACAAGTCGTCTGCTGTAACTTTCTTGAAACAAATAGTGCACGAGTACCCTGGCATTTTCTAAAAGAACAACTAAAAGGATTAGGATTGGGTGAAATACTCTTCACTTCCTTGGACCCGTAAGGAAGACTCAGACAGAATAGGAGGGCCACGAACGAAAAAACAAAAAAAGGACGGGAACGGTAAACAAAAGGAGATCTACTGAAATTAAAATAGAACTCGGTTCCAACAGAACGAGCCGCCACTGGAGTCAGCCAGATACAAGCGTAGGCATATGTACTCGCACGCGATGTTTTACAAAGAACAATTATCTATGTTATCACCAAACGGGTCAGCATATGTAGTTATTAAAATTCGCGAAATCGGAAATTATTATGATGATAATTGAATGAGAATGCATTCAAAATGCAAAATCGCCAACTCGATGACTTCGTATAATATTGGTATGGATATAATTACTCACGATGTAACCACCAATCTTTCAGAGCATCGAAATAAAGCACAAATAAGGAGCAGAAAATTCACACTTGATAACCGTCAGGAGGTGCACGACCGAATGATTGCTCTATACGGATTTGCGGTTTCACTATCCAATTTGAATCTCATACGTTCTCATACATAAATTTTCTATCAGTTTCTATGAGACATTTTTGGCAGGGAGGTAGCTGTTTATCTATAGAATCCTGTAACAACATTGAAGAAGAAAGTTAAACATAAAATTATTTGATTTAAAGATATTTCCTTTCATACTCATGATATGTTTCCGCGATTCATTGAGATGAATAAATTCAGAAATGATTTCTTAATTTTTCAATTTCAAAATTTTTTCAGTTCAGGACTCATTATATCATTCTCCTATTACCTCACAAGAGTTAGGTTTCTATTTTGAAAAATCGGCTAGTGAAAATGAGAATCGATCAGATAAAACTTAATGAAACAAATAGCATAATGCCCAGCAAAACGAGTACTATAATTTGAATATTTCCATTTAGAAGTTACTATGATTGCGAACGATTTCAACGTGATATCTATGTTTTGTCAACAGATTATACCAACTTATCAAAGATGCATCTTGAATGATTGCAATTTTTTTGGTGCGCAGAGGATTAAGGAACAATATGAACAAGTCTTCTCACGTTAACATGCATTTTTTACAATTCCACGGGCCATTAAGGATCCAGTAGATCCTTGAAGACGATATCATGTCAACGATGCACAATGGTTTTTATCACTTCACTTTCTAATCATTTATCTTGAAACTTCTTTTAAATACGACATCGGTGTTGGCTTTTATATGGAGTCAGCGGACTCCTCACAAGTGTTTGCACTTGTTTTTGCACGAAGATAGCCAAGGAAATTCGTAGAAAAGTGGTTCAACCATTTGGTTCGATATCTATCAGGCCAAGGAACTATTTATACTATTCAAGAAGACACCATATGAAATAATGTTTCTCCTTCCTCTGTTCATCTTGAAAGATCGTTTACCGGAAATTACATTCTCTATATTTGTAGAAATCGTTAGAATCATGCCACTTTATGAATGGAAAGACAACATATGAACTCGTCCAGTGGTTCCGATTAATTTTCACATAAACAACTAGATATTTTTTCACAATTTCACTTTCCGATTGGTTCTGAAGTCAGCGCTCTGTGGTAGTCAGAGGCGACGTGAGCATCTCTGAGTGTGTGTGCATTACACATTTTTACGAACATACGTCTATGTCGGATTAGCAATAACTAGGGCTGTTAATGAAATATAGATACAAAAAATGAGATATTCATCGCTGATATTTTTTGAGCAATATACCGATTTTTCTTATAGACTTAGGACGTTAGGATTTTATTGATGATAATCGATATTATTGGTTTTGATAACTGTGATTTAAAGTTATAATCTACAAGTGCCCTGAATTTGTTGTTCTTATCCAAAGAGATTTAAGAAAAATTTTCCATCTGGATTCATGAATTTTTAAATAATGTGTGAATTTTTGGTGGGATTTTTTTTCCAATGTTCAGATTGTATTCCAAATGTCAGATTGATTTCACAGGCGTCACTTTTTTGTCCAGTCGAAGCGTACAAACAAGTATATACTTCAATCGCAATTAAAAACTATTGCGCTGCAATATATCTTGAAAACATTCCATTAAAATAATACCGTTCAATTTGGTTTCATGAAAACATTGTATGTTCTACTCACTAGCGGATCTTCCAAAATGTTTTTTTTTTATATAATTATGTAATACTATCCCTTACTAATTAGATTGATTTATATTCCATTTGCTATTCAGCCTGTATATTACCATATTGTAAAAACAGCATAGTAAGCTTTTTCATTGTTCTTTGTTTAGACTTGCAGGTGGTTATTATTTGCGTATATTCCATGGCGCGTGTAATCGGCCATTACCGCCTACTCAATTGATAATATTATAAATATCAGAGATGTCCCTTCAGGCATCGGAATTGACTTTGAACGATTATCTCATTAGTTGTAAATCTATTTCATGTATAGTAGATTGGTAGTTCCGAAATAAAATTATTTTTAAAAACATAGTTTCCTCTCCGAAAAACATAATTGGCGACGAGGTCTGGGATTTTGTACCGGTCTTTTCGTGCGAAGAAAAGTGATTCGATTCCGTTCGTGAAAACGTGAAATTCGTCCACGGAAAATCTTCCAAAGACTGTCAGTTTCCACTGTTAAGGTGCAAGACGAATCAGGAGAAGAACCAGGAGTCCGATTGGTTGGGAAGCGTCTCCAACGACTCAAGGAACCAACGTGGTGAGAATAATCCTTCACTATCTTTCACCCAGTTTCCCTAACCTGGCCCAGAGTTAGTCAACCCTTTTTCCCCACAGTTTTGAGCGTAAAACTTGTGTTAAGTTTTCTCTAGGTTTACTTTCAAAAAACCGAATTTATTAATCATTATAATCGTAACAATTAATTTAATTGAATAAATCAAGATTACGTCAATCAAACAATTTTCAGGACGTAAAGTTAAGAAACATATCAAAATGGCAACCGAAAGAATCGATTTAACCCTTGCTGAAAAATTTGGTATTTTGCTACCCAGATTTTCAGGTGTCGAAAATGAGTTGCATTCGTTTATAAAAAGTGCACAAGAATATTTAACCATGTTTATTAATGAACCCGAAACAGTTAAAAGGTACTGCTATGCAGTTGTAAAATCAAAATTAATAGATAGAGCTTTGGCAGAAGTTTCAACTTCAGATATTCCTGATAATTGGGAACTTCCCAAACAATTTCTCTATGCTAAATTTGGTGATTCAATTAATTTGGATGTACTCATCCATCAATTACAATTTTTAAGTGAAAAACCTAATGAAGATATAACGAATTTCATTGAAAGAATAATTGCTTTAAAAATACGTATAAATTATCGAATTGATTCAGACCCTATATCTGATCCTGAGAAAAGAATCTATAAATCAAATATATTGAAAATTTGTAAAACTGTTTTAATTTCTAATTCTCCAATGGAATTAAGAACTCATTTAATTACCAATAATGAATTCTCATTTGACGATACAGTAAACGCTGTTAAAGATTATATTTGTGATATGGCCCAATATGAATTACTTGATAAAAGTAGAAAAAATAAAAATCCAGATTTTCAGAAACAATATTTTCCTAACAATCATAGAAATAATTATTCGAATTTCAATCGACAAAATGCTCGAAATAATTATCAATCAAATAATTTCAGAAATGATTACAGTAATAATAGATTTCCTTCACAACCTGTTCAGTTCCAACAGATACCTGTGAAAACATTTTATCCAACAAGTCGACAAGTTTTTGGTCAAAATGCCTAGCACATCGCAACAAAGAAATGTAAATGTATTCAAGCCTAATCCAAATCAAAGAATAAATACACCGCCGGAAAGAATGTCGATTCAAACACGAAATTATCCTCAAAAAAGGTCAAACTATTCAACTCAATATCAAATGAATCCTCAAAGAAAGTTTTTCAATAATACAAATCCTAATTTTACATTTGAAGAATTAACTCATATTGAATCCGATGGAAACTTTTCAAATAATCCAAGTAGAAATTATCATGCAAATTTTCACGAATTGCCTCCAGAAGATGCATTGACTTAAATAATACTCTCGATTATAAAAATCAACTTCCATTTATCGAATTTCAGAATCCCCCTTGTAAACTTTTAATTGATAGCGGATGTTCAGTTTGTCTCATTGATCCTAAATTTGCGTATAATAATTTTCCTAGAAGTATTTTTAATGAAAATACTACATTAACTGCATGTATGAAGCAGGAAACCTCTAATGAAAAAGTATTTTTAACAGTATTTTCAGAATTCCGAATTAATGATTTTCATCCATTTATTTTATACAAATTTCATAAAAATTATGATGGATTAATTGGTGCAGATTTTTTGAATAAATACGGATTTAACTTAGATTTCAAGAATCAGATGTTAATGAATGATTATTGCCAAATTCCTTTTGAATATCAACAAGTTTATCAGAAACCAACTAACATTCCTGTTGACTTAAGTCATTTAGAGCCAAAAATTAGTAATCAATTAATGAAAATTTTCCAAACAAACGAAGATGTACTTCAATTACCAGGACAACCACTAAATTTCTCAAACAGAATTAAACATAGAATTCGGACAATTGATGGAGTCCCTGTTCATTGTAAAATTTATAGATACCCCGAAATTCATAGGGAAGAAGTTAAAAGTTAAAACCCAAATTAAAGAAATGTTGGTCAAGAAAATTATTAGACCAAGTATTTCCCCGTGGTCTTTTCCAGTAGTTATTGTTCCTAAAAAGCAAGATTTGTCCGGAAAAACGAAATGGCGAATCGCGATTGATTATCGGAAATTAAATGACAAAACTATCGATGATAAATATCCTTTACCTCAAATTGAATCCATTTTAGATAAACTCGGAAATAAGAAATATTTCACAACCCTTGATTTAGCTTCAGGTTTTGATCAAATTGAATTAGATCAAGAATCAATAGAAAAAACAGCTTTCACTGTTGAAAATGGTCATTACGAATTTTTGCGTATGCCTTTTGGACTTAAAAATGCCCTAGCTACTTTTCAAAGATTGATGAACGATGTTTTGAAAGATTTCATAGGAAAGTTTTGTTATATTTATATGGACGACATAATAATTTTTTCAGATATTATCGAATAGCACTTAGCTGATATTCATAATGTTTTAGAAGTAGGTACTTGAAAAAGATAAATTAAAAATTCAATTAGATAAATGTCATTTTTTCAAGACTGAAATTGAATTCATAGGACATATTATTACCCCCGAAGGAATTAAACCTAATCCGAATAAATTGAAAGCAGTTTCTCTTTTCCCAATTCCAAAAACTCAAAAAGAAATAAAATCATTTATTGGTTTAATGGGATATTATCGAAAATTTATTCCCAATTTTGCGAAAATAACGAAACCTTTGACACTATGTTTAAAGAAAAATGCTAAAATCAATATCGAGGATCCGAAATATGTAGAAGCTTTCGAAATATGTAAACGGAATTTATTAAATCATCCTGTATTGAGATATCCGGATTTCAATAAACCTTTTGTATTAACCACTGACGCATCAGGATTTGCGGTAGGTTCAGTGCTTTCACAAGGGGATCCACCAAACGACCTTCCAATTGCTTTCGCTAGTAGAACGCTGAATGAAGACGAATCTCGTTATAGTACGATTGAAAAGGAACTTTTAGCTATCGTGTGGTCATGTAAACATTTTAGGCCCTATTTATACGGAAGAAAATTCACAATTTATACAGATCATAAACCTTTAACTTGGTTATTTTCTCTTAAAGAATCTAATTCACGCCTTATGCGATGGCGAATAAAATTAGAGGAATTCAATTATGAAATTAAATATAGAAAAGGCTCGATGAATAATGCAGATGCCTTAAGCAGAATTATTTTAGAACCAACTTATGAATTAACGTATGAAAATTTCTTGAAACTTGATAACTCTAGAAATTTTGAAAATTGTACAAATATAAAAGAGAAAGTAGGTAATTTATTTGAAGCATCTCAAAATTATGCTCTAGCACATTGTGTATCAGAAGATTTCCATATGAATAAAGGCATTGCCTTGGAATTTAAAAATAAATTTGGTCAAATAGAAGTACTTGAATCTCAAAATAAATCATTAGGAGAAGTTGCAATGATCCAAAAGGATAATCAAAATATTTATTACTTAATTACGAAGAAATTTTATTATCAGAAATCTGAATATGAGACGGTTTTCAATTCATTGATAAATCTTAAAAAATTATGTGAATTTAATAATCAAAAATATTTAGCTTTACCACGAATTGCATGTGGCTTAGACTGATTAGAATGGTCTACTATATTAAAAATGATTAAATACATTTTTGCAGATTCCTATATTAAGATAGTTGTTTATTACCTATCAAATGAAATGAATACTAGTGATAATCTTATAGAATTAAATGGTATTGAAGAAGCGAATTATAAAGATTCTGAAGATTTTAATTATGATGTTTTTGAAGTAAACGGAATTGAAGATGATTCAATTTCAATGGTAAATCAAGTAACTGACGAAGAATTAGATGAATGCTTAGAACTTTTGAATACGGGTAATCAAAATAATACATCTGAAGATGATTTCGGCATAGTAATGCCGAAAATCCAATATTAGAACTTCCTTATACAGAAAGAAGTTTGAATACATCTCCTTTGCAAATAATATTCAAAATAGCCCCAAAATATAGTGTTACAAAGTAAAAATTATTTGATGATAAAATCAGATTTAGAGTTTCAGTAAATTCCATAGATACTGATATATGCAAATTCATTAAAGAATACGTACAACCACAAAAGTCATATATTTTATATTTTGCCTCTCAAGAACTTGAAAAACCTCTTATACGAATTTTACAGGATAAATTCGATTATAAGTCTTTTAACTTGAAAATCACGAAAACATATCTAGAACCCGTGAAAGATAAGGAAGAACAACTTCTTAGAATTCAACAGTATCATGAAACCAAAAAGATACATCGTGGATCACGAGAAAATTTAATTAGTTTGAAAAAAATATTATTGGCCAAATATGGATAAAGATGTTAGAAACTTCATTAATTCTTGTGAAATATGTCAAAAAAGTAAATATGAAAGAACTCCAATTCAATTACAATTTAGACCTAACCCTTTGGGATCTAAACCCTTTGCTCATATTTATTGCGACACAATTAGATTCAATCAAACGTATTGTATCAGTATAGTTGATTCTTTTTCTAGATTGGGACAATGTTACCCATTATCACAAAAAACGGGTACAGAAATTATAGATAAATTATTAATTTATTTCAGTCATTATGGTATTCCGAATAAAATAACATGTGATAACGGTTTAGAATTCAAAAATAGCGTTGTTCAAGATTTCTGTAAAATACATAATATTGAAATTCATTACATTACGAATCATAATCCAAATTCTAATGCTGTTGTAGAAAGATTTCATTCTACACTGATTGAACAATTAAGAACAATCGGAAATAATAATACTTTCTCCAATAAACTTTCTCAAGCCCTACTCAGTTATAATAATTCAATCAAGTTTAGAAATGACTCCTATGCAAATAATCAAAGCGGACTTAAATTATTCATTACCCATTGAACGAACACATAATGAACAAATCCAAAATTATGTTGAAAATTACGTTGAAAATCTTAATGATATATCCAAACAACTTGGAAAAAGTCAACAGAAAAATGTTGAACGTTTAGAAAAAAGAAATGAAAAGAGGTCAGCGAAAGAAGACCACCCTTTGAATCAGAATCCTACTTATATTAAAAATCCTATAACTCGCAAACTATATCCAGTTTATAAAAGGATAGATGCTCGTGAAATTGCTAAAAATCGTATTCAAGATAATAAAAATAAACATGTGTATCACAAGAAAATTTTGAAGCAAAGAAAGCATTAGTGTCAATTTTGTTACAGATTCGAGAAAATGGATCTTCAATTATTCCTCATAATATTATTCAAGATAATCATCTTTACGAAATCATTAGAAATTATACCATTAGAAAATAGCTTATTGCCCATTTCATTAGGCAAAGCCTATGTAACGAATAGAAATCTACAACTTGTGTATCACGTAGATTTGAATGTTATCAAAGAAATAATCTTCAAGTATCAAAAAGAAATAGATAATCTAAGTGATCAAAATTTGGGTTTTGCACAAACGGCAAATTATAAATACTTGCAACATTCGAATAGAATGAATATTTATGCACTTGAGGAATTTTTAAATGAAAATATTAGAATTAAAAGAGGATTAATTAACTTAGGAGGAAAAATTTCAAAGATATTATTTGGAACCTTAGATTCTGACGATGAAGAATTGTATAGAAATTATTTAAATAGCATTGAGAAAAATGAGAAGACACTCATGAGGAATCAGAAACAGATTGCCACTATTGTAAATGACCTAAAGAATAAGTATATTGAGAAATTTAAAAATATGACAGAAATCCTTAAATTACTGCAAATTGTTCCAGAACTAAGAGAAATACAACAAATGCATCACATGACATTTGAAATCAAGGATATTAAAACATTTTTGATGGAATTCAAACAGCTGTAAGCTTCGCGAGATTACATCTTTTACATCATTTGAAAGATTACTATCAATTATGTCATAAGAAAGTTATTTTCAAGAACAAAGTTTTACTATTTTTAATATCAATTCCTATTGTTTATAAAGAAAGTTACGATTTATACAAATTCTATTATCTACCTCAAAACAATCTTTCCCTTCCTTTTACCGATCCTTATTTACTCTCACAAGAAGAAGTTTTGAAATGGTCTACGAAAGAGTGCCATCCAGTCGAAGAAGACTACCTATGCGACCAAGATTCCCTAGTTAAATCACCGACATGTATGCAGAATGTTCTGAAAAATCACTCAGAAAACTGTCCCACAACGAGAATGGTTCTTCCTCCAGAGCTGAAACAACTAGAAGATGGAAATATCCTCTCCGTCAACAACGAGAAAATTATGGAAAAATGCCCACATCAAACAAGGTATTATTTCGTTCGCCCAATTGCTATTCTAAAATCGAAATGTTCCCTCAGCAACACCGAAAAAGAAATCGTTCCAACTACCACGTTAGATGAAGAAAAATTCATCATCCTGCCCAAGATGACGTTGCAACCCAAGAGTCCACTAGATAAAGAAAACTTCAACAAAGAAGACCTGGATATCCCAGATGTCAAATTGGAAGATTTGGACCAATGGAACTCAACCCTCAAGATTTAATGTTATAATATTTTTATTGATACTTATTGCTATCATTTATTTTATTTCAGATATTTTAGAAATAATAATTTTTTCAATAAAGCTACACCTCATAAAGGTGATACCTCTAACCAAGGTGGGGAAGAATTATGTAATATTACCCCTTACTAATTATATTGATTTATATTCCATTTGCTATTCAGCCTGTATATAGTATAAAAACAGCATAGTAAGCTTTTTCATTGTTCTTTGTTTAGACTTGCAGGTGGTTATTATTTGCGTATATTCCATGGCGCGTGTAATCGGTCATTACCGCCTACTCAATTGATAATATTATAAATATCAGAGATGTCCCTTGAGGCATCGGAATTGACTTTGAACGATTATCTCATTAGTTGTAAATCTATTTCATGTATAGTAGATTGGTAGTTCCGAAATAAAATTGTTTTTAAAAACATAGTTTCCTCTCCGAAAAACATAATTATATATTTTGTTTCTTAATTCAAAATGTTTCCAAAAGTTCATGCAGCCCTTAGGAGGTCATTTTTCAGTTGAAGAAGCCATGGAACCTTACTACGGCCACCATTCAATGAAGCAATTTATTAGAGGAAAACCCATCCGCTAAGGTTACAAATTTGGGTGCATTGCTACACATAATGGATATATGGCCAAATTGTCTCCATACACGGGTAGTGGCGATAAAACACAAGTCTCTTCCTTAGGCAACGCAGTGGCAGAAAACCTTCGCGTTGGATTTATACCTCCAGGGTCGACTATTTATATAGACAATTTTTTCACTTCATTACCATTGATTTCCCGATTGAGAAATGAGGAAATAAACTGCGTCGGTTCTATAAGAAGAGACAGGACTGAACATGCTCCTGTGAAGGACCTCAAGAAAGTAGCCAAGATAGAAAGAAATAAGTTGACGCTAGTTCGTTGGCATGATATAACAATGAGGTCACCATGGCTACTAATATATTTACCACCAAAATACCTACTCACCCAAGGTAGTTGCAACAGATGGTCGAGAAAAGATAGAAAAGTTGTGTCAGTACCTCAGCCGACCTTGGTCCAACTGTACAATGAAGGTATGGAAGGAATCGATCTTCCCGACAACCTAACAGGCTTGTACCGTATCCGAATTAGATCAAAAAATGGTACTGACCAATATTCAGATTTTGTTTGAATGGTGTCCTTCTGCAAATGTGGCTCCTTTATCGCAGCAAAGAACCCATTTCACTTTTGGAATTTCATAGAAGAATTGTCGAAGCACTTCTTGTAGCACCAGATGCTATGACTCCAAGTGGTGTGCGTCCGAAAACTCCAAAGCAGGTGAAATCTGAGATACGTTTGAATAATATTGGACATTTGATCGACAAAATTGAAACACAGCGTAGATGTGGTAAATGTGGAAAATAAATTTCGGTGCATAAAGTGCAATGTGGGCTTGCATCCTAATGGTTGTTTTGTCAAGTATCATACAATGTAAACAATTTTTACTGTTGTTTTGTTATGCTTACTTTCATTATATGCATTCGATATACATCATGTTTCATTCATACTACATACCTAAATGATGCCCAGCGTATGATATAGCATATTACGTCAAAAAAGTCAGTTAGCAAAAAAACTTCGCTTTTCTGCATGCAAGAACAATTATACAGGGTGGCCATTTGAAAACGAAACAGACGAGATTACACACGAAATAAATTTTTTCGATAGAAATGCTCGGACAGGTCGATTTCTGTTTCGAGGGGGACAACTTGAGATGTAGGTTACGAACGCATAGCGCTTCAACCCTTGCAACTACAACCCTCACCCCCAATTTTTGAATAGGGAAGATGGGGTGTGTGATACCTCATTTGAAAGGTATTTTTATACTGATTTCAGCACAGTAATTGTTTTTTCATTTTATGCATTAGTTCTCGAAATATTCTTAACTAAGTTTTTGAAAATGAAGTGGTGTTTTCATGGCACTTGTAGTGCTTTTTTGTGAAAAATCGACATTTTGAGCTTCAAAACAACCATGACTGTGGCTTCCTTCCTCCAATCCACTGACATAGAAATCTTTAATCAAGATGTCGATTTTTCACAAAAAAACACTACAAGTGCCATGAAAACACCACTTCATTTTCAAATACTTAGTTAAGAATATTTCGAGAACTAATGCATAAAATGAAAAAACAATTACTGTGCTGAAATCAGTATAAACATACCTTTGAATTGAGGTATCACTCACCCCATCTTCCCTATTCAAAAATTGGGGGTGGGGGTTGTAGCAGCAAGGGTTGAAGCGCTATGCGTCCGTAACCTACATCTCAAGTTGTCCCCCTCGAAACAGAAATCGACCTGTCCGAGCATTTCTATCGAAAAAAATTATTTCGTCTGTAATCTCGTCTGTTTCGTTTTCAAATTTCAACAATCTAGCTATCGATTTCTGTTATTTGAAACGCAAGAAAAAGTGTGAAACAATTTTTTTTCCATTTTAAAAATTTGGCAAAGTCACCCGCACATCGGTGCGAATTTGCCACTTGCATCGAAATGCATTTGTTGGAAATTTAATCAAGTGCGGGTGGTATTTTTGCCACGAGAACGTTTTTCCTCAACTTTTTTGAAGGTTAGTTAGCTAGGTACTAGTCGCGAATCAAACAACAAATTATAGGAAAATAAATGTAAATGAACAATATATAATAATTAGAAAGGAAGATTTTTAGCGGCATGCAGACAATTTTTTGAAATTCCGGAATTTCAAAAAATTGTCTGCATGCCGCTAAAAATCTTCCTTTCTAATTGAATTGACAGACGATAAAATCATTCAAAATATATAATAATGATAATTCGTATTCCAAAACAGCAGAACTGTTGCTTCCATTCAATTTTTTATCCTCCCACAAAAAATCGCTTCCATTTTCCTCTTCCCAACCTAGATGGGTTGTCTGCATAAAGCTGCAAACAATAGAATAATTTCCTGAAATTTCGAGACCCGCCCAACCAAATGCTCTCAGTTTTTTTTTACGCGACTCTAAATACGTGTGAAATAAGCTGCTAAATGTATTTTGATGTACCATTTTTCATGTTTTCTACACAACCCTTAGTATTTCGCATTTATAAACACGTTAAAACTTACCTGCTCACACAACACAGCATAGCACACCCTTCAATCCAAGCCAAAGGACTGCGACTGTTGAAACAATGTGGGGATATAGTGTCTCTTAGGTTCCGATTCGTGCTGTCGTTGAGAAGTTACTGACTTTACCAAAATAAAATGAAACATAAAACATTAGGTAGTTTGGCAAAGTCACCTTCGTTGGCAAAGCCACACCGCTCTACCGTAACCGACAAGATCTGGTTGACTGTTCTGCCGAAATAGGCAAGACCTTGCAATTGTTGATTTCGGTGCATTTATCCTTTCATTTGTGTTGGGTTTCAATAACTATTTATAATTATATACAGTCCATTAGCTCTCTTAACTTTACATTCAGATATTTGGTAAATTTTTCATTAAATAAAATTGAACCGCACTTCAGTTAGTTAACTGAAAAGGTTATAGTGGAATGCGATATATTAGATGGTACGTCCTAATTTATTTATTTTTTTCAAATAATAATAAAAAGTCATGACAAATTTGCATACATACATATAAGATAATAAGTATGTACAAGCGAATACAATTTCTGAAACAGTTCTTTGGCCCATTCTATAACTATATGCCATTGCTTTGAATTAGTCAACCGAAGCCTGATATCTACAAAAAATTAAACATTTATTTAATTTACTCTAGAGAAAGAAGCCAAAAGTATGTGGAAGAAACTGCGAGATGGCCACAGACAGGCTTTCAGTAGGAAGAAAACAACCACAGGCCAAGCAGCAGGGAGTGATAAACTTTGGAAATACGAAAAACAGATGAGTTCTCTTGTTCCACATTTAGCAAACAGACAAAGAAGCACCAACGCTACATCGATTCAAGCTTCACAATTGGCAGAGACTGATCACTAGAAAATACACGCGATGCCGAAGACGATTCCCAATCGACCACAACAAATAAGGAAATAGAGCAAACAAACTATAATTACAATAGTCCGCTAAATAAAAGAAAAACTCCGTCCGCACCCCGCATAAGAATGTTAATTGTGATGATCATGATACATCCATTAAATATCATTACGTGTTAATCAAAAATTTATCTCGCCTTGTTTCCTCAAAACTTTCGAAAGATACTAGGAAAAAGTTTATTTGTGACGGAAAGAGTTAAAGAACATTGATTGATCCACTGTTTTGCGGAGCCTTAATACGTACACACATGCTTGCCATCAATATGCACTTTTCTTCACATGACGTAATGGAGGGCAGTTTATAACACAGTTGTAACCATTTATTCACTCTGAATTTTGAAGAACTGATCAATTTTGAAATTCGGATCGTGGCCGAGCAATTTTTCTTTAATTCCGACGAAGATGAAAATGAAGGTCTTGTACGAAGACTCGAAAACATATGATACCTACTTCGCCGAAGAGACTGTCAAAATACAATTTTCACTAATTCAAGCAGCATTTCCGACTGTCAAAGAGTTCCTTTGAGATACATATGGAAAACTTGCATGCTGTTGTAGATAATAAGAAAAAATGAAAATATCCGGAAATCCTGAACTAACTTTAGAATAACAAATGTTAATATCTTTATGGTATTTGTCAAACATAGAAAGTTTTAGGTGGGTAATAAAATACGTTTATGTTTGTAGATTAATGAATTATATAACTAATAATATGTTGCATTCTTATTTCTATGTCTGAAGGAAGGAATTAGTAAGTTAAGACAATAATTCTGGTCCTCATAACTTAGATGCGTAGCCGATAGGTTTGGAGTTAGCAGGTCGACTGCTTGGGATTTCGTCAACAAAATTTGTAGTGATTTACTTTAAATTCATGGCAGAATTTCAGAAATTGAAAAATAATATTGGACATACTGAGCATACATCTAAGAAGAAGAAGAGAGTAGAGAAGCGAAGTTATTTTCCTGAAATGTTCAGAATTGCCCAAAATGATAAATGTATGAACTTCAGAAGAGATATAGGGGGTCTTAGTTCCATTTTTTCATATTTGATCCATTTAGATTCTTCAAATTCTAGTTGAGTTTTTAAAGAAATGTTTTCAAAATCCATAATGCTTAAATCAAGATATGTAAAATCACTGTCAATTCGGCATCCTTAATCAAAATTCAACTTCATTATTTATATTAAGAAAGTAATATATGTTTTCAATTTTTATACACCTAAGTTAGTGATGTCAATTTCAGAAACCTCCATCTTTTTATACATTCTCAATTTCGTAAGTTTTTCATGATATCATCTTATTTGTTTCTACCGTTTTCTTTTTATTTTAGTTCTCCTGATGATGAGATAAATAAATATCTGGAAAGCTCGAGCGAAGAAAAAAGAGTACCTCATTAATGACTGCAATTCCCACTATCCAATTTTCTATTTAATAACTTATCAGCAACGAATTCTCGATTATACTTATTCAAAATGGGATTTTTTGAAGACATCAAGACAACTTATGGTAGAAACATGATGACTTATCTCAAGGAATTTTCTATATATATATATATATATATTTTTTTTTATTAACCACCATTTACTGGGCGTGTCTCATCTGCCGGGCAAGACATGCCAAGACACATGACGATGCTAGAGTCCTTGCAAGACCTTCCTTACTATCCTTATTGTCCCCAATACAACCTGCTTCTGTGCGCTCGAGATCACTGATCTGTCCAAACACAGCTTATCGGTGTTTTCTACCAGATGAGCCTCCACCAATCCATTCACCGATATTATGAGCGGAAGAACCGAAACATGTTCCAGTCCGTATATTTCCTTCATCTGCAACGCCAGACTTCCGTACTTCGTTACCTTTTCTGTATGCTCTAGCGAGATTGTCATCAGCCGGCACTGTAAAATCCACCAGAAGGCATGTTTTCTTTTCCTTGTCAAATAGCGCAATATCCGGTCTATTGTTTGCGACTCCGCGGTCCGTAATAAGAGTCGCATCCCAGTACAGTTTATACCTTTGGTTTTGTAATAAGATCTTTGGTTTATATAAATGCTGCTGAACTTCTTCGTTGAGTAGACCCAACTTGAGCGCCATTTGCTGGTGATATATCTTGCCCATTGCGTTATGCCTCTCCAAGTAGTCCACAGGGGCCAGAACAGAACACGACGACGTCAGATGCTGGATGGACTCAGGCGCTTGAGAGCATCTCCTACACCGGTCTGTTGGGATGTCCACTCCTGCTATGTGCTTCAGGTATGCCCTAGTTGGCATAACCTGGTCCTGGATGGCTATTAGCCTAGCCTCCGTCTCCGGGAACAGGTACCCTGCACGAAGGTAAGTTAGAGATTCTTGTTTATTAACCTCTCTACTTTCTAGATGTCCCGGATATCTACCATGTAACGCCTTGGCCTTCCACTGCTCCACCAGCTCATCCAAAGACACACAAGGATCTCTGCTCCCCGGCTCATTCATCTTTAATGCTGATATATTTTGATCAGCCTCGCGAATGGCTTGGAAAAATGGTGAGCGCTGGGCGAAAAAGTATTCTCTGAGATTCTCCACGCAATCACTAAGCGCTCGCTCTAAATTAATCAGGCCTCTGCCTCCCTGATGCCGCGGCAGGTAAAGACGAATAATTGATGAATGTGGATGATGCATTCCGAACTTAGTTAGCATTTTTCTTATAGCAGTGTCCATACCACGGAGATCAGTAGCAGACCATGTTAATATTCCAAAGGAAAATGTCATAACCGGGACAGCCCACGTGTTAATGGCATCGAAGAGAGTTTAATTTCGACTTCAGGAGCATATTAACTCTACTGTATAGTTTTTCCTTAAAATGGGTCTTCATCTCAGCGGTTTTTATGTCCAGCGCCTGTCTAACTCCTAAGTATTTATACGACTCATGATTGCCCAGATGAGGAATCGATATCGTGTTCATGAGGACTGTATCACTTTCTGTCTCCTGAACTTTTCCTCTCCTAACTTCAAGTACTGCACACTTTTCCACCCCGATATGCATGTTTATAGAGTCACTATACGAGGCAACCAGCTCCAGCAGCCTCTTCAGTTGATCCTTACTGGCAGCAAACAGCTTTAGATCGTCTATATAAAGTTGATGGTTAACTCGGATGTTTCTACTTTTGTCGATGACATATCCGTATCCAGAATTCCTAAGGAGATAGCTCAGGGGGTTCATTGCCAAGCAAAACCAGATGGGGCTTAAAGTATCGCCTTGAAAGATCCCGCGGCATATATTGACCACGCCACAATCCCTCATTCCATCTTCATTTCTCAAAAGAAGAGAGGTCCTCCAGTTCTTCATAAGGTAGCCAAGGAAATTAACAACTTGGGCTGGTATGCCATGCATTCTGAGTACTTCTAATAACCACGGGTGCGGCACAGAATCGTACGCTTTTTTATAGTCGATCCAGGCAACGGAGATATTTCTCAGCTTTTTTTTCTGCTTGCTTAGTTATTATATGATCGACTATAAGTAGCTCTTTGCATGCTATATATACAGGGTGTTTGGAGGGTGAGTAGCCATAGGTAAATGGTGGATAGGTGATGCTCTTGGCTACTTGTTGCGCCTAATAAAATATCATTTTGCCCAAAGTTCAAGGTGTTATAATTTTTTTACCATGTTTCTAGAAATTTCCCATTTTTCTCATTAAAACCTTGAATTTTTTCAAATTTAATGCTCGAGGTGCCTATAAAATGATTTATTTCCTTAGTCTAGTCTTGTCTTATTCAGATCGAATCATAATTTCATACAAACGTCTTCAAAAAACCTGACAGCGTCGTATCAAACATCAAAATGAAAAAAGAAATAATTTTGTGTCCACTTTACAAAGTGAAATAAAAAAAAAAAAATTACATGGTGTTGGGTTTTAAAATGGCTTTAAAAACTTCTCTAGTTAATACTCTTTGTAATGGTATGTAACATGTACTATTAATAATCCGATAACTCAACAAAAAACCGTTTTGTCTTCAACGATGCCTTGAAAGGATGACGACAAAACTTTTCCATTGAGCAGGCAAAATCTTTTCTCTCATTCTACCACAGCTATAAATAGCGTGCCCTCTCTATCATCGGCTAACAATACTCCCAAGGGCATCGCCCCCCCCCCCAATCAGAATAGAAAAATGAACTGATTTTCGTATATTATGCTATTATTTCAAACGTTTTTAAGGTATTTTTGAGCTCTAGGGGGGGGGGCAGCTGCCCCCCGTGTCCTCCCCCCCAGCTCAAAATATGCTACAGAATATGTTGATGAACCACTCAAAACTGCATTACTGCACCTTTACTGCAGGCCTATGAAATGACTTGCAAATGTAGTAATTACCCCCCAGCTTTTGAGCTGGGGGAGAGCACGGGGGGCAGTCCCCCCCAGAGCTCAAAAATCCCTTAAAAACTTATGAAATAATAGCACAATATACGAAAATCAGTTCATTTTTTTAATTCTGATTAGGGGGGGGGCACGGGGGGCAGCTGCCCCCTCCCTGGCGACGCCCTTGGGAGTATTGTTAGCCGATGATAGAGAGGGCACGCTATTTTTAGCTGTGGTAGAATGAGAGAAAATATTTTGCCTGCTCAATGGAATAGTTTTGTCGTCATCGTTTCAAGGCATCTTTGAAGACAAAACGGTTTTTTGTTGAGTTATGTGATTATTAATGGTACATGTTGCATACCATTGCAAAGAGTATTAACTAGAGAAGATTTTAAAGCCATTTTAAAACCCAACACCATGTAAATTTTTTTTTTATTTCACTTTGTAAAGTGGACACAAAATTATTTCTTTTTTCATTTTGATGTTTGATACGACGCTGTCAGGTTTTTTGAAGACGTTTGTATGAAATTATGATTCGATCTGAATAAGACAAGACTAGACATAGGAAATAAATCATTTTATAGGCACCTCGAGCATTAAATTTGAAAAAATTCGAGGTTTTAATGAGAAAAATGGGAAATTTCTAGAAACATGGTAAAAAAACTATAACACCTTGAACTTTGGGCAAAATGATATTTTATTAGGCGCAACAAGTAGCCAAGAGCATCACCTATCCACCATTTACCTATGGCTACTCACCCTCCAAACACCCTGTATATATATATATAAAAAATTAGTTAAATTTATTTGGGTTGGCAGTCGGAAATAAATGAAACTCTCTTTTTTCCTTTTCTCTCAAGCTTTCGGCTTTATTTAAGCCTTCTTCAGGAGACGCTACAATATGTTAATAATCAGGAATTTAGAATGAAATTAATATGTATACAACTTACGAAGTTGAGATAATCTACATAAAGTTGAAACATTCTAACTAATAAGGCAAACAAAGGTACAATTTCTTTTTTTAAATTCTGAAAGAGCAGTCAAACATTTTGAAATTGTCAATAATTTTTCATGACATATAGTAATATGAATGGAGAATCTATGAATGCTCTTCCTCTTCACAAGTTGGTATAAAATGATTAGGTAAGTATATGAAATTTTGTGATTACTGAACAAATGCCATTCCAGAAGGTATTTCAATTTTGAAGTTGAAAACGGTGATTTTGTTTTTTATTTTTGTCCATATCGATCAAAAGGGCATATACATTGCTCAGGGAATCAATGTCTTTTTTTGAATTCATATTCTGTTCATTTTGTGAAATTCTTATCATTTCTAAAAGGGTCCTTTTTCTAAGATTTGATTCCCGATCCAACAACTCAGTATCTTCAAATGATGGAATGTGGCCTGTTTCGATACAGTGTTTGGCTAACGCACAATGATCTTTTCTCAGTTTAATATTACTCTTATGGAGAGTGATGCGTTGTTGCAAAGTTGTGGACGTTTGCCCTATGTATTTCAACTCACAATGGGAACAGGGAATTTTGTAAATAACATCACTATTCCTGAATAATGGTGTTTCATCTTTTAATTTACTGTATAATTTTTTCAGGGGTTTAACATTCTTGATCGCGAATTTAAGTTTTTCTTTTGGTAAAATATCTTTGAGTCTATTTGTTAAAGGTTCTATATTTGGAAGGGTAATATAAATTTTGTTTGCCCCATTTTCTGGTGGATTCTCTTCTATTTCAATCTCTGTTAATCTATCAGGGTTGTTATACAGAATTCTTCTGATAAAGGTTTTGGGATATCCATTTTCTAATAATATGTTTTCCAGTCTTGTGAGATTCTTATTCCTAAATGACATATGGGATAATTTATTCACTCTTGTTTTTAGGTTTTTAATTATATTGATCTTCATTTGCATTGGATGATACGAAAGGTAGTGTACATATCTTTGAGATGCCATGGGTTTGATATACCAGTCAGTGATTATTCTATTTACAGAAGTTCTCATCAATTTCATATCTAAGAAGGCAACCGATCTATCTGTTTCATTCTCGATCGTGAACTGGATTTTGGGATTCACTTCATTTATTACATCCAAAACCCGGTGAGTCCATTCTTCTGGCACTGCTGTCACAACATCATCCATGAATTTTTTGCAAAATGGAAGTTCAAATGGTAATTTTTCTTTTATTTTCTCTAATATATCATCCACTACAAATTGTGCTATTATAGGAGACGCTATTGAACCCATGGGAGCTCCTTGTAATTGTTTGTAGTATTGATTGTTGAATGAGAATACTGTAGTATCAAACCACATATCTATAAGGAGGCAAAATGTTTCTACTGTAACAGAACAATTTGGTTGAATGTCATTCCATTTTCTTCTGATAATATCTTTGGTCAGCGATACCGTGATGTTTGTGAATAGAGATACTACGTCCCAACTCTGCAAAATATAATTTGTAGGCAACTGAAAATCACATATGAATTCGGAAAACTCGAAAGAATCTCTTATGTTAAACATATTCGAGAAGTTATAAGATTTCGTTAAAACATCTCTTATGAATTCAGCAATATTGTAATTAGGACAATTAATGGATGCTATTATAGGTCTCAAACTTAATTCTTCTTTGTGAATCTTTGGGAGTCCGTAAAATTTAGATGCCGTACCTTTGTAATACATAAGTTTGTGAGCCAATTCTTTTGAAACCTTATTATCCTTTTTTAGTTTGGTAATTAAGGAATTAATTCTCTGTTGGTATGAACTACTTGGATCCCTTGGCAATGCTAAGTAATTTTCTTCATCAGACAATAAATTATTTGATAATTCTATATATTTCGTTCTGTCCATTACAGTAGTAACATTACCCTTGTCTGACTGTAGGACTAGTACTTCTGGGTGATCTCTTAAAAACCTTGCAGATCTATTAAACATTTTGTTGATTGGGTGGAATGATATGGAATCCTTATGGCAGAAATTTGTGATTATGTTAGTAATTCTAGATGTTAAAATCTGTTTTTCTCTATTATCTTCAATCATAGAAACCACTTTATCTAATTCTGATATTAAATGTGCCCCCCGTGTCCTCCCCCCCAGCTCAAAATATGCTACAGAATATGTTGATGAACCACTCAAAACTGCATTACTGCACCTTTACTGCAGGCCTATGAAATGACTTGCAAATGTAGTAATTACCCCCCAGCTTTTGAGCTGGGGGAGAGCACGGGGGGCAGTCCCAGAAGAATGGACTCACCGGGTTTTGGATGTAATAAATGAAGTGAATCCCAAAATCCAGTTCACGATCGAGAATGAAACAGATAGATCGGTTGCCTTCTTAGATATGAAATTGATGAGAACTTCTGTAAATAGAATAATCACTGACTGGTATATCAAACCCATGGCATCTCAAAGATATGTACACTACCTTTCGTATCATCCAATGCAAATGAAGATCAATATAATTAAAAACCTAAAAACAAGAGTGAATAAATTATCCCATATGTCATTTAGGAATAAGAATCTCACAAGACTGGAAAACATATTATTAGAAAATGGATATCCCAAAACCTTTATCAGAAGAATTCTGTATAACAACCCTGATAGATTAACAGAGATTGAAATAGAAGAGAATCCACCAGAAAATGGGGCAAACAAAATTTATATTACCCTTCCAAATATAGAACCTTTAACAAATAGACTCAAAGATATTTTACCAAAAGAAAAACTTAAATTCGCGATCAAGAATGTTAAACCCCTGAAAAAATTATACAGTAAATTAAAAGATGAAACACCATTATTCAGGAATAGTGATGTTATTTACAAAATTCCCTGTTCCCATTGTGAGTTGAAATACATAGGGCAAACGTCCACAACTTTGCAACAACGCATCACTCTCCATAAGAGTAATATTAAACTGAGAAAAGATCATTGTGCGTTAGCCAAACACTGTATCGAAACAGGCCACATTCCATCATTTGAAGATACTGAGTTGTTGGATCGGGAATCAAATCTTAGAAAAAGGACCCTTTTAGAAATGATAAGAATTTCACAAAATGAACAGAATATGAATTCAAAAAAAGACATTGATTCCCTGAGCAATGTATATGCCCTTTTGATCGATATGGACAAAAATAAAAAACAAAATCACCGTTTTCAACTTCAAAATTGAAATACCTTCTGGAATGGCATTTGTTCAGTAATCACAAAATTTCATATACTTACCTAATCATTTTATACCAACTTGTGAAGAGGAAGAGCATTCATAGATTCTCCATTCATATTACTATATGTCATGAAAAATTATTGACAATTTCAAAATGTTTGACTGCTCTTTCAGAATTTAAAAAAAGAAATTGTACCTTTGTTTGCCTTATTAGTTAGAATGTTTCAACTTTATGTAGATTATCTCAACTTCGTAAGTTGTATACATATTAATTTCATTCTAAATTCCTGATTATTAACATATTGTAGCGTCTCCTGAAGAAGGCTTAAATAAAGCCGAAAGCTTGAGAGAAAAGGAAAAAAGAGAGTTTCATTTATTTCCGACTGCCAACCCAAATAAATTTAACTAATTTTGAATATACACAGTCGCTAAATCTTGAATTATATATATATATATATATATATATATATATAAAAGAAAAAAAAAAGAAAAAAAAAATATATATATATATATATCATTAATTACATCTGCCAAATTCCTCTTTATTCAGTAGCATGTAATTAATGATATCTATCATTAAAAAAAAAAGAATGTAAAACATGGTAAGTTTTCGCATATGGTTCATAAGGAATTATTTATTTATCACTGGAGAGGAAACCGATGGCCGATTAGTTGAAATAAAGAGGTTTCCGATACAAATTCGAATCCAAATTCGCCATCAATTTAGGAACAACCTGTAACTTTTTTCTTCCATATTAGGGTAGTAAAATATAAAACATGGTTTAACTAACAGTTCCTGAAAATTTCATCCTTTTGGCGTGAAGGGAAAAGAAATAGCTGAAAATTCAAGACGAAAAACAGTTTTTTGTGAATAACTCAGAAAATATCCACTTTAGGGCAAGGGTGTGATGCATACACTCACATTATTTTTTAACGTAGATTCAATATCTGCCATAAAAAAATTGGGGTTCTAATTTGAAAAAATTGATTTTTCACGATTTTGTCATCCCTAATTTTGAAAGCGATTTTTTCACCCCCTGTATCATGAATCGCGATTTCGATTTTCAAAGTGGATACATCAATCACATCTTGAAAAATCCCAAAAATGAAAATTTTTCCATCCAAAAACCTCGAAGTTATTCTTGTTTCAGCGGAGCTCTATTTTCGATTTTTTTTTCGAATTTTCCCGCTCAGAGAGAATTTTCCAACCAAAACTGAAAAATGTTACATCAAAATAACTTGAAATTTTTTAAGGAATCTATTTCTGCAATAAAAAAATGGTGTTCTAATTTGAAAAACGGAAGTTGACGTCATTTCCGGAAAAACCGGAGGTGCTCATGCCTTGAAAATATTTTAGATTTCATCAGCATCGTGAAATACTTATAAGTGCTGAATTTCATGAAAATACGTTCAGTAGTTTCCCGTACAAATATGGGTGAGGTTCCTCGTGAAAGACCCTGTATGTATATATATATATATATATATAAAGACTGATTTATATAAATCATCTCACAAATATATATATATACATTGTGAATACGAGACGTGCGAACGTGTGTGAGGTGCTCCATTGTTTCGGTTCTGATTTTGTGGCAGAACTGATTCAATTTCATAATAAAGTTGCCTTTGATTCCTTTGAGGACAACCTTTTCAATTCGCAAGTATAATTTCTCTTATTTTTACTACGGATTCTCTCAAACTATAATAACAACACAGTTTATGTTTACGTTTCTTCATATTCAATTTCCCCAGTCGCATGACCTTGAATTCAATTCAACTGTCTTTCTGCGCTCCGCGCACGACTCGGGTTGTAGGGTGAAGCATCCACTATCCGATTTATATTTCTACTCTGATCACTGGTCGTTGCTGGCGGGTGCAGCTTTTTTCCTTTCTCTTACCTTTTCCTTTTCCTTGCCGCGGTCTTCCATCTCTGTGCAAGTCCTTCTTATAGACCCAAGAAGGTGAAGAGTCTTCTTGTTTTCCATCCAACAACTTGGTTTTGCGCCCGTTTGTATACACGATGCCGCGCACCTGTGCAGCTTGTAGCAGATCCCTTTCTGCTGCAGCTCCTTCGGTTTCATGTTTCAAATGTGAAAAGCTATTTCATCATAGCTGCGTTAACCTTACTGAAGCTGATGTTTCCTTTTTGGAAGAGAGAGATGATAAATGGTCTTGCTCCGTTTGTCACTCAAGCGAGAGGTTACTTCGGGGTACCTCTGCTGGTCAACGTCCAATATCACCATCCGTAAATGCTGTACCAGAAAAAAGACTTCTGCGAAGTAACTCGACAAACCAGCGTCCACTATCACCAACAGTTGAGCCTACCCCAGCTAACTCTTCTGCTGAGACGCTGACAGTGAGGCATTTTGAAATTCTGATGGAGCAGATGAGAAACTTGTCAACAAGCGTATCACGTATTGAGAAACGTCAGGATGATCTGTTTGCCCAGATATCTAGCTGCACCGACGCTATCGATAGGCACTCATTGTTGCTTACTACACATGAGTCAGAGCTGAAGTCTCACGGAGAAGTTATTGGCGAGCTTCGTGAGGGTCAGGTAGTTATGTCCAAGGAAATATCCAGTATAGTAAATAAGGTTGCTAATCTCGAGTCTACACTAAGTGGCAAGCATTCAACTGATGCCGTTGCTCTTGATTCAACTCCTGAAATTCTGGACCGGCTGCGCAGATCCCATAATGTAATTATTACGAACTTGCCTGAGGGAGCTGGGGGAGAGGTGGACAGAGGGGAGGTCTCCAATATCATTGATCACATACAAGAATCTTCTAGTAAATCGTTGTTAAATGTCGTCAGACTTCCAGCCAAAGACACGAGCCGACCAAGATGGACGAAGTTGTCATTTTCCAATCCCGAAGTTGCTGCAAGTATCCTGCGCCATAAGACTTGTCTTCGAGGGCATCCTCTTTATCGGGATATAATCATCCGAGAGGATCAGACGAGGGACCAAATCGCCAGGCTCAGGGCGCTCAGAGAGGAACTGAGAGGTAGGCGGGCGCGGGGAGAGCATAACCTCACCATCAAATTCATCAAGCAAGTTCCGACGATTGTATGCAGTGGTGAGCATTCTCCCAAGCAGCCAAAAAACTAAATCATCTGAGTGTCTGGCCCATATTGTACACTAACATCCAATCGATCTCACCTAAATTTCCAGAACTATTGACTTTCGTACAAATGCAGAAGCCATACATAATATTCATCACAGAAACGTGGCTCAGACCAACCATTAGTGACTCGATCTTTTCTATCCCGGGATATTCCCTTTTCCGTCACGACAGCAGTGTGACTTTGGGTCACCGGGGTGTCTGTGTTTACATAAGTGACGAGATCACAGAAAGTTTCAACTTGCATATCGAACATCAAGATTGGCCAGACATAGACAACTTATTCATTAATATCTCAAATGATCATACTTCCATTTTGGTTGGATGCATATATAGACCTCGTCCCTGTCCCTTAGACTTAGAATGTGTTCAATATCTCTCGGATGTTGTCACTCGTCACAAAAATGTTCTGATCACAGGGGACTTCAATTGCCCTGATGTTGATTGGTCTCAGCCTCACTTGATTTCACAGAGTTCACCATCCCGCCCATATGTCGAGTTCATTCATAATTCTGGCTGTCAACAACTTGTCTCTTGTCCCACAAGGTACAGAACTGGTCAAGCACCTTCTCTTCTGGATCTCTTCATAGTGACTGACCCGAACCTTCTATCTGATCTGATCTATATGCCTCCGCTTGGAAAGTCCGACCACCTAGTAATTACTACAGAGATTCAGATACAGGCCGTTCCACAAGTTAGAAAACACGAGCGAACTCTCCAGTTTATTGACTACGAGAAAGTTTCAGAATACCTTAGTCGGGTCGACTGGGAGATAGCATTCTCAGGTGCATGCCATGTTGACTCCATGTGGAGGATATTTCTCGGTTATACGCGTGAGGCTGTAGCTGCTAATGAGCGAACTAAAACGATCAGGGAAAATCAACTAAAACCTTGGATTGATGAACGTATAATGAAGCTTGCGAGACAGAAGAGGGCATTATGGCGGAGATTCTCTCGCAGTCGCTCATCCGCAGATTATCTAAATCACCGCTCTTTTTCCAAATTTGTTACATCATCAATTCAAGAGGCTAAATCATCCTACGAGAAAAAATTGGCGACGTCCAAAAACAGGAAAAAACTGTTCAAGTATGTGAGATCATGCATGAACTCCAAGGTTGGCGTTCCGACGGTGAGAAACTCTAGTGGGGATCCATGTACGAGAGCTCAAGATTCTGCCGACATATTTGCTGAGGTTTTCGCATCAACCTACACCACCGAACCACCTGGAGGAGTCCCTACTCCTGGAGTCCACCGCGTTGATGCAGAGCTATCTGAGGTCGTGTTCAATACTCAGGTGATTGAAAAATACCTCTCTGAACTGAGGGTTGATGCGGCACCGGGATGCGATGGTATGACGGCACGCTTGCTGCAGCGATGTGCCGGAGCATTTGCTGTCCCACTCAATATGATATTTTCGGAATCACTAGAATCATCATCCATCCCTTGTGATTGGCTTTCGGCATCAATAACACCAGTATTCAAGAGTGGCGACAAACTCAATCCCCAAAACTATCGACCGATAAGCATCCTCTCGACGGTTTCTAAGGTTCTGGAGCGAATCATAGGCGACCGCATCATCCAATTTTGCTTCGCAAATGATATCATCCCAAAGTCTCAGCATGGTTTTTTACCCTGTCGCTCCACTACTACCAATCTTCTGTCGTGTCTTGCAGAGTGGACCAGAGCGTTGGACTCTGGGAACCCCGTAGATGTGGTCTATTTGGATTTTGCGAGGGCGTTTGATCGAGTTCCTCACAGGCGTCTCCTCTCTAAGCTGGACCACCTGGGGCTGAGGGGCGGGTTGTTGAATTGGTTGAGGTCTTTCCTATCCAACCGTAAATTCCGAGTACGAGTTGGAAACGTTCACTCAACTGAAGAAAGAGATGTAACATCAGGAGTACCCCAAGGCTCTGTGCTGGGCCCAGTTCTCTTTCTCCTCTACATATCGGATTTACCAGCTCGCCTCAGATCGCGATGTTCCTTGTTTGCCGATGATGCCAAACTCTTCAACTTGCCACTTTTATTCCCTCACCTTCTTCAGGCGGATCTGGATCTCCTTTCGGACTGGTGTCGTGACTGGTTGTTACCTCTGAACAAAGAGAAATGCTGTGTCCTCCATATTGGTAGAAACAACCCACGCATACCCTACATCATCGATGGATACCAACTGCAATCGGTAACTAGCCACCTGGATCTTGGGATAACTATCAACTCGGATCTCACTTGGTCGGATCACATTGCGACGGTGGTTGGAAGGGCGAAACAGATCACTTTTCTCCTCGGGAAGTCCTTCAGAGGTGCTGATTGTAGCGTATTTTGTTTGCTCTACAAAACCTACATCCGCCCGATTATCGAATACGCTGGGCAGGTCTGGTGGCCATCGACCAGATTCGATGAGAATGCCCTCGAATCAGTTCAGCGGCAAGCTACTCGTTTGCCTTATACTTATCCCAGACCATCTTATGAGGAACGTTTGAAGATATTCGGACTTCGCAGTTTTGCCGAACGCCGTGAACGGGGAGACCTAATATTCACCCATGGGGCCATATCTGGTCGTCTCGGTGAGGACTTCAGGAACATGTTTCAGTTGAACTCCAACAACCTGAGAGGCCATCGATTTAAGCTGTCGAAGGAACCCTATAGGACAACACCACGCCAGAAGTTCCTTTCCAATAGGATATTCGACAAATGGAATAGTCTACCATCTACAGTTGTAGAGGCCCCTACCGTCAATGCGTTTAAGAACAGATTCGATGCATGGAGTGCCGGACGTTGATAGCTTCTAGTTGCTCTCATTTTTGTCTGTTTTTTTTTTCTTTTGCTTTGTTTTGTATTCACATTGACTTTTTTGTACTTTCTTATGGGTTTATAGGTTTAACCTCAACCCTTCTTAAAGTTGAAATAAATAAATAAATAAATATATATATATATATATATATATATATATATATATATATATATATATATATATATATATATATATATATATATATATATATATAAATCCTGGTGCTGATAGACGTCCAGTATAAATCCAGGCTTATAACGTCCATCAGAAATAGGCGTTTTCTTGTGAATGTCATGAAGTATATAATAAAGAGTGCCGCTATGGGTTCAGTAACCGTACTCAGTTTTTCTCATACACCAATTTTTTTTTCAGTTGTTTCAGTGCTATCTCATACCCTTTCATCCTCGTTCAAGTTGACGACCGAAAGCATATAATGCGTACAATCTGCGTTTCTTAGACGTCCGACAGTGTTGCCTTTGAGCTTCTGCACGAATTCTATAGATCCAAATTCGCAGATACATCCAACTGTATTAAATAAGTTCATTTGACGACCAAACGTTTTTATTTTATTACGCAGTAGGAAATATGCCTACATCGTTTTTCTGATAGCTCAATTATTTCGAAGGGACTTCATCCGATTTTTATATGGACGATATTCTACTCCGAAAATGAAAACGAAATACAGTGATGTAATTTTTACATTGAATTATCACTAATTCAGTTCTGAATGGTAAAGAACAAGGATTGTAAATAATCAACAGGTTGATTCAGAGTAGTCAGTTTGCAGACATAAACATTTTATGAAATGATTTGATATGTCTGTCAGTTCGCTCAGTTTATCAGTGATAGAAAACGATGGAAAAAAATCTTTTATGAAGAACCATATTTTCTAAGGGTGAAACTGCATAAGAATAAAGCTTTTGCGTTCGAAATCTTTCTCGAATTTGAAGTTTTTTTTCCTTAATATTCTATTCCATACTTGAAATGATGCCTATTTTAATTATCAGTTAATCGAATTATTCATTTTCTGAGGAAATGGAAAAAAATTCCATCTGATTTTTTCGTTCTCGAAACCTTCATGAATCTCTATATTTTCATCAATGATTTATGTTTTGCAAATTTTTTCTCTTTATTTTTCATGAATATTTTCAATATTTATTGATCATTTCCATATTAAAATAGAGTAACTCTGGCGGAAGAATTTCAACTCTGATGGTATTATTATATGATATTACTACCCTATTTTACTGTGCGTCCATGAAGTCTTGCACAAATTCGATTTGAATTCAGGTACATATAAACTTGCGAAAAGAAAACTCTGACACACGTCAAACAAATTATCGCATGTGCACGTTTTTTGCTCACAGTGTGATCTATGAAGCCTGGGAGCGGTCCTAGTTTCTTATTTCAAAGGGGCACCCCATTTTTTTTCCATTTCAATTCTGAATTCATTTTGAAATTCTAAATATTATTGATATATTATGTTACCCTATTTCAAAATCAAAGGGAATTTTTGGATGTCAGTGATTGAATATTGTTATTAGGCGAGTATGAAACAATTATAATAATTTTTGAAACAAACATTTAAATACACGTTGAAACACGTATTTATCAAGATTCGCATTTTTTCATAAAGGGTTATCCATAAAACAGTAGGTCCACGCCCAGGCTTTATGGATCACCCAGTATGCTTGAAATCGGTCTTAAAAGATGCGCATTTCGGAAAATACCTTAACGTGTTCCAAAGTACTTCGGCCATCGTTTCAAAAATTAATATTATTGTTTCATACTCGCGTAATTACAATATTCAATCACCGATCTCTGGAAAACCATTCAATTTTGAAAAAGGCTATCAAAAGGCTATATCAAAAATAATTGAGAATTTCAGAAAGAATGCAGAAATGAAATAATAAAAATTGAAATTTGAAATAAGACAGTAGGACCACGTCCAACCTTGATGAATCAATTTGTATGCATGAAATCGGTCTCAAAAAGTGCACATTTTGATACATAGCTTGATGTGTTTCAGCGTTTCGTTTAAAACCTCATACCTGAATTTTAATCCAACGAGTGCAAGACTTTATGGACGTACTCTATGTTATTATCATATGTGTGCACGATCATATACCAACACACACAACAACAACACTGAAACGATGTTATTAGATCTCCTCAATTCTATCCGTTTTCCCGCTAAAATTTCGCTTTTCTTCGGTCAATTCCGATTCAATCTGATAGGAATCGTCGTAAGGATTCAAATGATGCAATTTCATTTTTGTTTCATTTATATGTTCTAGTTAGGGTTTAATTTTCAAATATAAGAACAGTTGGAATCACGTTCATGTTTTTAAAGAATACTTCACAGGGAGAGTCATCATAATAAATCAATTCATAATATCATTTAGGCATGTATACAGGGTCTTTCACGAGGAACCTCACCCATATTTATACGGGAAACTACTGAACGTATTTTCATGAAATTCAGCACTTATAAGTATTTCACGATGCTGATGAAATCTAAAATATTTTCAAGGCATGAGCACCTCCGGTTTTTCCGGAAATGACGTCAACTTCCGTTTTTCAAATTAGAACACCATTTTTTTATTGCAGAAATAGATTCCTTAGAAAATTTCAAGTTATTTTGATGTAACATTTTTCAGTTTTGGTTGGAAAATTCTCTCTGAGCGGGAAAATTCGAAAAAAAAATCGAAAATAGAGCTCCGCTGAAACAAGAATAACTTCGAGGTTTTTGGATGGAAAATTTTCATTTTTGGGATTTTTCAAGATGTAAGATTGATGTATCCACTTTGAAAATCGAAATCGCGATTCATGATACAGGGGGTGAAAAAATCGCTTTCAAAGTTAGGGATGACAAAATTGTGAAAAATCAATTTTTTCAAATTAGAACCCCATTTTTTTATGGCAGATATTGAATCTACGTTAAAAAATAATGTGAGTGTATGCATCACACCCTTGCCCTAAAGTGGATATTTTCTGAGTTATTCACAAAAAACTGTTTTTCGTCTTGAATTTTCAGCTATTTCTTTTCCCTTCACGCCAAAAAGATGAAATTTTCAGGAACTGTAACTTAAACCATGTTTTAGATTTTTCTACCCTAATATGCAAGGGAAAAAAGTTACAGGTTGTTCCTAAATAGATGGCGAATTTGGATTCGAATTTGTATCGAAAACCTCTTTATATCAACTAATCGGCCATCGGTTTTCTCTCCAGTGATAAATAAATAAATCCTTATGAACCATATGCAAAAACTTACCATGTTTTACATTCTTTTTTTTTAATGATAGATATCATTAATTACATCTGCCAAATTCCTCTTTATTCAGTAGCATGTAATTAATGATATCTATCATTAAAAAAAAAGAATGTAAAACATGGTAAGTTTTTGCATATGGTTCATAAGGAATTATTTATTTATCACTGGAGAGAAAACCGATGGCCGATTAGTTGAAATAAAGAGGTTTCCGATACAAATTCGAATCCAAATTCTCCATCTATTCAGGAACAACCTGTAAATTTTTTCTCTTGCATATTAGGGTAGTAAAATCTAAAACATGTTTTAAGTAACAGTTCCTGAAAATTTCATATTTTTGGCGTGAAGGGAAAAGAAGTAGCTGAAAATTCCAGACGAAAAACAGTTTTTTTTGAATAACTCAGAAAATATCCACTTTAGGGCAAGGGTGTGATGCATACACTCACATTATTTTTTAACGTAGATTCAATATCTGCCATAAAAAAATGGGGTTCTTATTTGAAAAAATTGATTTTTCACGATTTTGTCATCCCTAACTTTGAAAGCGATTTTTTCACCCCCTGTATCATGAATCGCGATTTCGATTTTTAAAGTGGATACATCAATCTTACATCTTGAAAAATCCCAAAAATGAAAATTTTCCATCCAAAAACCTCGAAGTTATTCTTGTTTCAGCGGAGCTCTTTTTTCGATTTTTTTTTCGAATTTTCCCGCTCAGAGAGAATTTTCCAACCAAAACTGAAAAATGTTACATCAAAATAACTGGAAATTTTCTAAGGAATCTATTTCTGCAATAAAAAAATGGTGTTCTAATTTGAAAAACGGAAGTTGACGTCATTTCCGGAAAAACCGGAGGTGCTCATGCCTTGAAAATATTTTAGATTTCATCAGCATCGTGAAATACTTATAAGTGCTGAATATCATGAAAATACGTTCAGTAGTTTCCCGTATAAATATGGGTGAGGTTCCTCGTGAAAGACCCTGTATATGGACGTCCAAAAAGCGGCCTATGAAAATTCACACTAATGTAATGGACGCCGAAAAAGCTGACTCTGTACGGAGTATATACAATAGTCGGACCTGAATTCACTTATTGAAGATCTGGTGAATTGGAATCTAATTAATTTATGCGAAAACAAAACAGAATGTAGGGATGCAACTTCGTCAAATTCTGAAATATTTTTGAATGGTTAGATTGTTTTCTTGGATAAAGAAATAAAAATTATATCTCAGTAGACACCAAATTCCATTCGGTGAAGATTCACATATTGATATGTAAATAATTATGAAATGTTATTGGAAAAATAATAACATACGCAAGTCAAACAATATTTTTTTGATCAATAAAAATAAGTAAATATTTATAAAAGAGACTCTATAGATTCTTCGTGTTTTTGTAAAAACCCCACAAAGATTCAAATGAGTGATTTGCTGACCCTTTTGAATATCTTATTCGATTTCTATTAATTTCATGATGTACTACGATTATTTAAATATTAAAATAAATTTATTTCCTGAACACATTACCTACATCAATTTTATTCCGAAGAATGCAAATCTGAAAGAATTCGAATTTCTAATTTGAAATAATCCACTCCTTATAATTGATATTGTAGCCGTGTTTTTTCTTCGAATTTGAATACAATAATTTTGCACTTATCTCCTGAAACGTCAACTTGGTGGAATGATTGAATTAATGAATTCTGTCGGGGCAGCCCCCAACCTCAAATTTTGAGTAGGGAAGATAGGATGTGTGAGAATAACTCCTATGAAAATCGAAAATCGGATTAAATTTGATTAATTGATGGATGTTAATATTATATTGAGCACATGAAAATATTTTCTGATTTGTGATAAACCTTGAATGTTTTCTTGAAATTATGATTATTATTTTTCTTTTAAACTATGGGTTCTCAGAAATTGCCGTTTAGATGAAAAATAGCCATCCCTAAGCGGGTTGGCTACCCATTTTGAATTTTTACTAGAGAGGGTTGGCCATGTTATACACCAATGAAACGCTCATCACTTCATCTCTTTGTACAATTGATCTCAAATTATATGCCACATGGATACTCATTATTGAAAATTCGAGAGGGATAGCCACTCACTTCTTGAAGACAATTTCTAAGAAATTATAGTGGAAGAAATAATCAAAATACCAAGAAAATGTGGATGTATTATCGCGGATCAGGAAATACATAATATTATAAACATTTTCTTCTGAGTCAAATTCAATCCAATACTCGAAAAAAGTACCAAAATGGAAAGCTGACGTCATAAGCTTTCATATGAAGTATTACACAACCTATCTTCTCTATTTAAAATTTGAGGTTTGGAGCCATTCAGTTTAGGGGGTGGCTATTTCACTAATGAATTATACGCCAAAGAGTGTCCCCCTCCAAACAAAACCTGCCTCGGCGTTTTCAACGAATGTGGCAACTTAGCACGTGAAGTTTCAATTTCAAATAGAAAAAAAATTATGTTTGCGTTGGATTCTGGAAGAAAATTATAATACAACTCCAATGAAATGAGCGAGAACATCTGTTCCCTGTTTTTCTTCGCAGAATTCAACGCAATCATAAAAAAATAGGGTTCAACTTTGAAAAACAGAAGTAATGCCAAATTTCGATCACAGTTTCCGACACAAAATTTGAAACACCCTATGATCATATTTCCTTTCGACAGTGCACTGCTTTGATGTTAGGAGAACGATCTACGCTCAGGATGTTGATAACAAGAAAGATGAACATAATAATAACTTCGAATCATTTCCCTTTATTCTCGCTTCTTTTCGATATTTCAATGGCTTAAATTGAAATGTATTCAGCATCAAATACTCAATCATAAACGAAACGAAAAAATTAAAAAAAAAATTTTTGAACAAAGTTATTTTTACTCCTTGTATAACCGGGAGTGCTCACGATCCAAAAATATTGAAGCTCAGTAGGGAATTTCAAACGATACCACAATGCCAATTTTTAGATTCAAAATATGTCCAGATCCCTAGAAACGTCTGATAGGCACTTGAACTTGGAACATCCTGTATATTGCTGAATATCGATATTGCTTCAATAATTGAATAATGTAAATAAATTTAGAGAATCATTGATCTGTGTTCTTTGCTTTTATCGACGGTCATCGTGTACAGCACTTCATTTCAATTTCTGTGATGGATTTCATCCCCACACACTTAATATGCATAAAACTGACTGAAAATGATTTATATAGCAGATCAAAAATTTTCAAAACGAAAGAAAGAAAATAATACAGCATCATATATACAGGGTGTCCCAAGTTGGAGTGCCTATTAGACGTTCCTGGGGAACTGGAAATATTTGAAATAAGAAAATTGGCATGATATTGATTCAGAACATCTCAAATAACTCAGAAATTTCTGTATTTAGGAGCAAGATCATCTTAGAGCGCTATCATTAGATATTTTTCTTCGTAGAATCGAACGCAATCTTAAAAAAATAGGGTTCGGATTTGAAACACCCTGTGATGATATTTATGAATTTCAAAAGTTGCATGACTTTTCCACATGCTTCTACTTTGACGTGGTGAGAACGGTTTACACTCGGCATGTTCGAAACAAGAAAAATGAACATAATACTACTGACTATGAGCATTCGACATCCTTTCAGGTTTTGTTTCGATATTTTGAAAACCATTTGAATGGTTTTTACTAGAAATTTATCTATCCAGCATTGAATACTCAATCATATCAGAAAAGTAAAAATAAAAAAAAAATTACAACAAATTTATTTTCACTCCTTGTATAACCGGAGGTGCTCAGGCTCCAAAAATATTTTAGGTCTGTAGAGAATTTCGAATATCATAATGCCAATTTTCAGATTTCAAATATGTCCAGTTCTCCAGAAACGTCTAATAGGCACTCGAACTTGGGACACCCTGTATTTTGGGTGTAATGAACACGAATTCAATCAATAAATCCACATACTATGATCCCATTTCCTTCCCAAAGTTTATCACACGGCGATACTCGGATAGACTATTTTCATAGGTACATATTCACAAATGCAGCACCAAACAGTTCATCGAGAAGCGAGGTCGCGTTTTTTTCCGATAACAGAGTATAACGGACGTCCATTAATCGCACTGTATAGGACTTATTATAAGACTATGTTGCCAAACTTCATGTCCTCAAATGCTCTCAATATGAAATAGGGAAGATGTATATAACATATACGCAGAAAGTGGTAGTCAGCGCCACGATCGTGTGTTGGTTGAACTGAAATATGCGATTTTGTACACGATGAGAGTAACTGACGTCATCGGCAAAAATTGGCATACGGACTCAGGACGTGCCATAACGTCAAAATACACTGCGAATTGAGCGAGACAATTCGACGTCCGTATATCGGACGCCGGATTGCAAGCGGACGTCGAAATGATGGTAAAACCACAATGTATGGCTCTCGTAAGGCTGGATTCTGTATATATATATATATATATATATATATATATATATATATATATATTTATATATATATAGTTATAAATGGTCATTGTCACCTCCAAAATATAAACTCAACAAGCGTTGTCACCTCATATATAACGCTCTCACCTCCGAAATCGGAGGTCACAACGTTTTGCCTTGTTTCTTAGCTTGTTAGACTCAGGAGACTTCAGGGATCAACATATCAAAAAATCGTTTTGAGGTCAGAACGCACCATATTTCTGTACTGTACAATCTTTTAGTTCAGCTATATACCACCAGCGCTAGTGCGCCGTCCTATATATGGAGAAATAAGTCGAAGAGACATTCAGTTCGTTGTCACCTCCGTAAATGGCAACACTGTAAACCATACTCGTACGGAGCAGGTGCACTGAGGCATGCATAAAAAAGTGTATCAAAACAACATCTGGCATTCTTTCGAACCATAAAATCGTCTGGTTGATGTAAAATGAATCGTTTGTTCGGAGGTCGATATTTCTGACCCGACTATGAGATAACTAAAAATGGAACATTTTTTATTGTCGTTGTTGAAAGCTTCATTAGGTTTTTTCTTTTATTTTGCAAGATTACCAGAGTTTGTCTAAGAATAAAAAAAATTGCATATACCAGATTTCATTGGAATACACTAGTACGAATACAGTATATTTTCCCCGAAACTGAATTACGAGCCGGTTTTCTAATGACGTATATTTTTTTTTCACCTACACGAATTGAGTTTTTTAGTTCTTAGGGCCTAATGAAATCATCCCAAAAAATAATTATAAATTCTTATCCTTATACATTGCACCAATATTTAGACGATATACGAACTGGAGCTTCGTCGTCAAAGGTGAATAGTACCTACATAATTTCTCCGTTTTGTCGAATTTTGAAGAATACGGAAAAAACTTTGTGACTGATTGCATTTTAAAAGTTTCCATTTAAGATAAACTGGGAACATTTCTCCACAGAAACAGATTCAAGAGAAAGGTGGAAGGTGGAATCACCCTTCATAAACAGGTTCCTTGAAATTAGTTGGAGACTTTCAATAATGAACACTTAATAATAAATAATTCTATTCATATGTTGATCATAACTTTTAAGCATTAGGTTTCTTTAGTAATATATTTTTCAAGATATATGAAAGTTTGCCTCTCGAGAGCACAATAATTTCCGAAAGAAAGTACTTGAAGATTCGATATTCACGAAGCGGCTTTATTTGCGAGCATCAAAATTATGCTTCCTCAAATTCCACCCGATGATTCAGCAGGTCCGAAATGTTAATGTCACCATATATTCAAGATTTCAGATTCGATCCAACTGAAATATGGTATCTCAAAAGTTCATGCAGAATTTCAGCCGAACTTGACGAATAGGTTAGACGTGAGAATGAAACTTTCTTATAATACGGTCCTCACAGAATTTCGCATCATTTCCTTTTTGGAATATACTTTTTGGTGAATTTAAATTCGATCGTATTTTAGAGTTATTAAGGGAATGATAATGGATGTAACTCCAAAACAGTCGAGGAGATTTAGTTCGAGAGAGAGTCTCACCATCAAGACTCCACAGCGAGCCAGAAAATTTCTAGTGTTTGTTCCTTTCTCTCGAAAGTTGAATGTCTACGAATGACAAGCCCCAAAAATTTAAAGTCAATGTTCTCATCAAGAGCTTCATCTTACAAAAAAAAGTATGCAGCCAAACAGCGTAAACCTGTCAGCAAGCAACTGAATTCAAAATTTGAAATACAAATCAAATAGCTTTTGGTGTATGTAGCTTTTGAGTGCTCGTCTATCCACCTAGTAGGTAGATTCGCATTTTTCAGTCCGAGAATGTAATTATAAACAAATGACTGAGGCCGTAAAAAAATTGACAGTGATCTCGTCCGTGATTCCGACCTTAATATCTTTAAATTCTTTCGATAATAGCTAGAAATTTCCGAGGTTCTGGATATCCAATACATGGGCTTCCAAGTTCCTACCTCGAACGCCGAAGGGTAGTCTCGATAGACCATACACGGGACTCTTTTCGAGCATTCGTGCGATGCTGGATGCCCGAAAGTCCCGTAGAGAGTCCTCGTCAGTGGCCTACATTAGGTTATGAATTTATTGGGATGAAGGAATGAGTATATAATTTAGATAAAATTTTATACTGAAGCGAAGAAAATGGTCGAAACCATGTCTTAAATGGGACCTACTTTGGATGATTGGGTTTAACAAAAAATTGAAATCTCGAACATAAATTATGTATCGCATAGAAACAAACCTTTCAACAAATAGGTGTAAACAATAAATATATAAAATAATATAAAAATGAGTTTGAAAGAATTATTTAACGAATTTGTTATCCCACAAACTAATATTTTCTTTGACGCATTTTGTTAAGGAGTGTTGAGCTTTTTGTTTTTTTTTTCGTCGAGCAAGCAGTAGGTTATACTGCTTGCTATTTCCTTCGTCTTTCATCTGGAAACCGATTTCGGCTCAACACAAGTTTTCCTTCATTTTCTGAATGTTCTCGTTCGGAAGGATAAAATTGATCATTCCTTTTATTCAAGAGTAAATGCTTTTTGGTGATAAATTTACTAGGATGAAGACATGAGGATATTGAGAATAGATTTTATACCGAAGCGAAAAGAATGACTAAAACCATCTCTCAAATGGTTTTTTTTTTAATTTTCGAGGGGTGTTCTATCAGTTGTTCTTATTGACCAAGTTACTTTTTTTGCATTTATAATATCGGCCTCCCACTTCTGAAACGAATTGACAAAATTAATTTTTATTCCCGTTGCTGTTGGAAAAATACACAAAGTAAAAAGCCGTTGGAAAGAAGAATCAGTGAGCTTAAAGTTCGAAATTATTAGAAGAGTTATGAAAGCTGTCAAAAGGGGAATGGTATTGAAAAAGAATGTCACTTAACTGAAATCTATGTGCGATATACGAAAGACAAGAATAAGAATCATCGTTGCTTGAAAAAATTTATGACAGTAAAAGTATGATTGGAAGACTATTCGAAAAATTAAGTGGGCAGAATTCCTTCGAAAATTACTTTAAAAAAATAAGATCACCCCACATTTTTTTTAAAGGATATAGTTACATCAGAACTAAATTAGGGTATAGTTATATCAGAACTAAATTTGAGAATAGTTTACAACATCCAATAATCCTGTCCAAATGATGATTCATTTTGTGATAACAGAAAGTATTCCGTAGGGAATATCCCGTCTTTATCCTAATGAATAAAAAAATGAGAAGCTTAGCAATATGTCGATATAAATTGAATTCTTATATACAATCCGCATTCCCTCAGTTATCCGCCCAATATTAAGTTGAGCTATTGGTTGAAGGAATTTATAAATATGACATTTTTTTGGTTATGATATTTTAAGATTATTATGTCTTTCCGTATGTCCCTTATAACAATTATATATTTCCATGCATCAAATAAATGATGATTCTTCATGCCGAGTATTTTATCCATTCAAAAGCTACCAATTAATTATTCACTGTCCCATTTTATTTGAAGATTTGTTTCTTTCCAATTATAGTAAAAGAACGTCTTGATATAATTCCCTTCAGTTATTGTTTGATTCAATAATTTTTGGAATTGCTACTATTGGAAAATTACGAAAAACCCCTCACCTCAATTTCTGTGGCTATTTTCATTATTACTATTTAGTTATCGATTTGCGAAAAAAAACTGCACTTATTTTCTCCAAGAACTCCATTTCGCAGCATTGCGATGGGATTTTTTAGCGATCTCACACAATTCAAAATATGTATATTGATATTACAACTTTTTATTGATTTCGTGAGTTTTTATTCATGTTACAAATGATTCGATTTCCACGAAATTCTGAATTTAGGATATAGTTCCCCAAAAAGAAACCTTCGATTTATTCATTTTTGTATCTTTACTATTATACCAGTCCCAGCTTTGGAATCGGATTAGTATTTTACAAATTGTTAGGATGAATCGTGGCAAATGGCTAGAGGTTTCAATAATTTCAATTTTCAAGACTTAGTGATTTCCTTTGAAAATTAAATCATTTAAGGTTCACTGGTCGCAAGGAGTTTCGAATTTGACCACATATTCTTCACCATTGATTCCAACCTAATCGTTCAAGATCATTTCGGCTAAAAATTCTTCAATTGAAGATTTTGACGAAACGATAAATATCGTTTCGAATCGTCAACAACAAGAATACTCCCCGATCTCTGACTCCTTCATAGACATGAATCAACCTTGAAAAACCAAGCCACCTGCATCCAATATATGAATATTGAATTTCATATATTCACTTCACCTACTCACCTCCGAAATTTGGCAACACCGCCGGAGGTTATAACGTTCACACTACAAGAAATATAAGCGGAGGCTACAGCGCCTCGATTGTTCAAACGAAATTTTTTCAGCAAAAATGTTTTCCCCTCTCTCGGTAATTTTGTTCTTTGGCTTCCCCTCTCCATATATCAACAAAAATTTTTCCATTGAGACTACTCCTTCACCCGGAGGTGAGGTCGCCCAGTCTACTTAACGGAGGTCACAGCTTAACAGGGGTTCATATATATATATTTGTGAGATGATTTATATAAATCAGTCTTTAGGTTTAAACTAGTTTGTCTTATTTTGCATGTAATTTTCTGTCTTGGTAATTTCACCTTATCACTGTCATCCAACAAATCCTTTATGAAATCGCTTTGGGAAAAATTGCAAATTCATCTTCTTTTGAAACACTGAAAATCAGCAAAGAATTTGAACCAGGACATGTCTTCTACGAATAATTATTCTTCTGTCCAAAACCAGCAAGATCAAGAGACGTTTGATAATGATGATGCCATGAAATTTGATGAAAAGGAAAATATTGATGTGGAAGCAATAAAAACTAGATGGACGGCACATTCGAGTTTAATTATGTCGAAACTCGAAAGCGATACTGAATCTTTTGGACCGCCTATAATGAAATATTTGTACAACTTTACCAAGTATGCCAAATCAAATCAATCATTGATATCAGGCTTGCATTGTGTTTTTGAATACATACATATACATATGAAGGGGTTATCGTAAGAATGTGATAAGCCATAAAACTATAATTTCGAGAAAGTATGACTCCATTATGTATTCGAATCTGTAAAATATTAGGAAGTGTTTTCGTGGTTATAAAATAGTCAAATTCAATGGTCATTGGAAAAATGTCGAAATATTTCTTGTGTGGCTTGTCACACTGTTACTGATCAAGAACATATCAACACCTCAATTCGATGTATAGTGTGGCTTATCATATTCTTACAATAAGCCCTTTATATATTCACCATTAGTAGCAATTTACATATTAGTTGTATCCCTTTTTTCAATTTGTCGTAAATGTTTCCTTGTCATCTTGGACAATTTCAGATTTTTTTCTCTTTTCTATATGCCTCTGCAAGTTTTCTCTCCTTCTTTCTTTTTTATTTTCTGGATCCTCTTCTTTAGCCGCTTTTATCGACCTGGACATCAAATTCTCACCTCTAATTCTCCAAATTCGAATGCCAATATTTCATTGAAAGAATCAGTAACATTCAAAATTACTAATGAATCTTCCGTCATGTATTTTTTATCCAACTCGCCAATCGATATAACGCACCAGGTGAAAAATTATCATCAGTTTTTATTCTCAGAATGGTTGCCTACTAATCTCTGTGCATTCCCAACCACTAATATCAACCAACTGTTTAGTGATAGTATTCAGAAATATCCAGTAATCAAGATGACAATATCTCTGTGAATCCTCCCCCTTCTACAATTGAAAATTCACCCATTCACCTCATTTCAATCCAGTATCTGTCAATCGAACAAGCAGGATGAAGGCATTATTGTTCCTATTAGTAGCTATGTTAGCTTCACATGAGTTTCAAAGAGAAGACATACATTTTGATTCCTGAAAGAGGCTGATGATTCAAATCAAGCAGAAAATAATTTAAATATTTCAGATTCCTACATGAAGATTAAGGTGAATGTGGCAGGCAGCCCGACAACTAAGTCACTCTGTAGCAGCAGCAATAGAGACAATCTGTGCATCAGGATATTTGGAGACAATTGCTTTACATACTGCTGAGTTTTGTCACTTAATTGATAATTCATTTGATTCGTTAAATAGTCCGCATATTCACAATTCAGAGGGAGAAAAATATCGATCTGCATTGTCTGGAACCTCTCCCCATTTAGAATTTTGGTCAGATATGTTGCCCAAAATCAATAAATAGAACATTTTTCGAAATGGAAATTGTAATTAATCATTTCAAATTTGTTCACAATAAGGTTTTTGAATTTGAGACATTTCAATCAGGAATCTATTGAAAATTTATTTGGCCAAATAAGGCAATATGGATTTTACAACACAAATCCAAATTCTTCACAATTAGCAGCAGCTCTAAAATCATAAGTTGTTAATAATTTAAATTCACCGGTGTACAAGTCATGTAACTGCGAGGACGACTTTTGTGATTCTTTAGGGAATTTGGAGATTTCATCAGTAAAATATAATAAGGAAGATGTAAGTTGCCGTGAAAAATATACCAATTATTCTGATGGTGTCGAGGAGGATGATGATGTGAAAAGTATTACGGATCAAAATTCTGCTTCTTCTTACAAAGCTAGCTGGCTACATCCGAAATTGAAAATATCGGATTGTCAAGATTGTAAATGTATAAAAACATAATTATATAGTTAGCATAACTATCAATAGATTGACCTTTTTATGGTTAGGTTTATTGCCTTGATGTTTCAGTAATGAACGATTTTACCTAATTATTCTTCGAACATCAACGAAAAGAATGATAACGATGCAGCCTGCACAATGGTCGTTTGAAGATGTGGAAGATTACATAAATTCTGATGTTGAACTTTGGATATTATGTTATTTAAACCATTAAATGTTTCCTCGGAAAAAAATTCAAATGCATCTCTGCTTTTGTCACTTGTTGAAGTTGCTGGTTAGGGATGATGACACGTATTATCAGAAGTCCAAAGTGAGACAACGTCTGAAAGAAATCATAGCTGCGGCATATTATATCAATGATTGGGAAATGTTTTGGGCTTGGCTGCAAAATCTTTATATCATTACATATTCGGAGAGCGTTTGAGAGAGCTTTTCAGGATAAACTACAAATATGCGGAAATTCTGATGAATTTTTCGTTGATAAAGATTCGGGTAAAGTTGGGGATTCATTTAAATACAATAAGAATGATTCAGAAGGTTTTTAATCCACCATAATTTGCCAGTATTTGAAACAAACTATAATATCCACCTCGTTGATTTCTGATCCCGGTAATTATAGCGGAAGTGAATATAACAATCGGGAATTCCTCGAATATTTTTTCAAACATTTCATTCCCTTTCCCCCACTCTGGATTGGACTTTTATTTAGTGATAGAGAAAGACTGAGCAATGCTCCAGTTGAGAGATGGTTTGGCATCGTAAAACATAATTTTTACTGTTTTTTCAGATGTTATCACTAGAATGAAAAATAATCGAAAATCCTATTATTGAAATAATCGGTATAATCCGAATCGAATCGCTAGAATTCGATTATCTAAATAAAGGTCCATTCATATTTACCGACACCGCACGTGGCAGACACGGACCAGCACAGACGAAGAAATATGATTGCATACATTTCTTATGGGCGTATTCATATTTACCGCGTATGAACGTAGCGTGGCCGGGCGGGCACGGGCCAGCAGCGAAAGACATTCCCGACGAGAATGTTTTGTCTGCGCTGGTACTTGTCGCCGATGACTCTGCGCGCCTGTGTGGTGTTAAATTCAAAATCAAAACATCGCTCAGCCTCAGCAGCATAGATAACCTCTCAGCAGTCGAGCGTACATATAGGAACGGACAGACTGCAAGCGTAAAGGAGGGATATTTTAGGTCGTAAGAATACTGAATAACGAGAATTTAATTGAATTAGTTCGAAATATTTCTTTTCTGTATGATATGAGCGATCGTAGGTGATAACAATAAAAAAAGATGACACATGGAAGGAAATTGCAAAAGTACTATGAGTACGAGATAAGAAAGAATTCAATTAAAATAAAAAATTGATATTTATATAATTTCTTTTTTTTATTCCAAAAATAAAAACTAGGTACCTCAAACAGACAGTTCATTTTTCTCGTAGCGATAAAGATTGTAGATATGACTGGAGTTATTTCACAAACAATAGTTTCAAATTCATATCTGCTCATTCTAAGATAATTGAAAAATCTATCTTCATCATCCACGAGTTCCTTGTGTGTAAAATTCTCCCTCTTTTTTCGTGTTTATGGGATGTACAGTAAACCTTCTTTTTCTCGGCTGTTCTTCCAAGGAACTCGATTCATCTTGTGAAAGAATTGCCATTACGACTAGTTCTTCTATCGTACAATTGTGAAATATAGCGAATACATTACAGCACCTGTTGAAAAGGTGTAACCATAAGCGCGGAAGACACCAACATATATTTACCTAAGGTTACGTAAGACCTTGTTGGTGTCTGCCACGCTAGGTGCTGGCAATATACCTGCTGGTGAATATGAATACTCTTGTCTGTTCACTGTCTGTGCTGGTCCGTGCCTGCCACGTGCGGTGTCGGTAAATATGAATGGACCTTAATCCGTTTATGTAGAACACTACCGCGTTTCTCAACTTGCGTTCAGCGCTACCTATTACATTTTTTGATAACCACTACGTAATAAAACGCAATGCCACTAGATGGCAGTATCTTCTCTTGTCGGGATTCCTTTTTATGCACGGGGAAATCCCAGTGACAGCGATAGGCCTATTGAATTGCGTATATTGTGTTCTTGTCACAACAGTTTTCAAACTTTGGATTGAAGAAATATATCTGACCCCGCATTTTCAACGTTTTTAATAAAATGAGTAGTGATAGTGATTCATCGAATCCTAAAAAGAAAGTGAAATATGAACAGAAATTCCTAAATTCGTGGTTAAAAGATGGTTCAAAGGCTGGTTAAAGAAGAGCACTAAAGGTGAGACCTATTTTTTTTGTTCTGCGTGTGATTGCGATAGAAAATGTGGTATACATGAACTGTTACGACACAAAGATTCCACAAAACACGCGAAGAATAGTTCGAAACTACAAAAACAACAGAAGTTGACATCAATGTTTACCTCAGCTTCCAATTCACAGGATACCAAAATTAAGGCCAAAGCGGGTGAAGTAAAAATGGCCTGCTTTATTGCTGAGCATAATCTGTCTTTCAATATAGCATCTCATTTGAATAAATTGATTTGCTCCAAGTGCGGATATAGCTCTTTTTCATGGGAGGGGTAATAACGATCATGGGGGGGGGGTAATTACGGTTGAAAACGATAAAATCAGGTGAAAAATGTATTAAATATTGTATGTGCACCACCTTTTTCTAAGCTATTCGATACTCATGGGGGGGGGGCAGTTACCCCCAGTACCCCCTCCCCGTAAATCCGCCCTTGATTTGCTCTGTATGTCCAGATTCGAAAATTGCAGAACAATTATCAATGAGCCGCACAAAAGATAGAGCTATTATTGTCAATGTAACTGGGCAGACAGCAAAAGAAAATATAGTGGAGATGTTACAGAACAATTGCTTTGCATTACTTGTTGACGAAAGCACAGATAAGTCTACAATAAAACATTTAGCGCTTGTCGTTAAAATAGTGAAATTAGATTTTAGCGTTGAAGATAGATTTCTGACTTTAATACCAATCGTAGATGGTACAGCAACAGCGTTGTATGGCAAAATAGTAGAATATTTGAATATTGTTGAAAAAAAATTCCTTACAAATCAAACATGATAGGTTTTGCTTCTGATGGTGCTAACGTCATGTTTGGAGAAAAAAATTCATTGGTCACTTTGTTTAAAAATGACATACCTCACCTTTTTACCATGAAGTGCATTTGTCATTCTTTTAACCTTTCCGCATCATACGCATGTGAGAAATTGCCAAGGGGCGTGGAAGACTTCTGTAGAGACGCATATAATCATATACAAAATTCTCCAAAACGTATTGCAGATTTCAAGACATTTCAAGCTTTCACAAATATCAAACCACACCAATTGCTCCACCCGAGCCAAACCAGATGGTTGTCTCTTATTGAGGTAGTAAATAGGCTTCTGGAACAATTACCAGCTATAAAATTATATTTTCAAGCTGCGGTTCATGTAGATAGATTACTTTCTGCGCAAACCATTCTGTCCAAGGCTATCGAACCGACAACTGAATTGTATCTGGAGTTTTTGAAATTTGCATTGCCTATCTTTACCGATCTCAATAAAGAAATGCAATCCGAGCCTCCGAAATTATATTTACTATACGACAAAATACTGACTGCATACAGAACTATTTTGGAATGCTTTGTACAAACTGAATATTTGGATCTCACTGAACAAGAAAAACATGAAGAACAGAATATTTTAGACGCAAAAGAAACTAAAATATTAAACCTTGACTTCTCGAGTGAGCAGAAACATTTACCGTTGCAACATATATACGTTGGTGGAATGGTGCAAAATCTAATAAGAAGAAAGAGAGAAAATGGAGAACTAGAGGAAGAACAGCTGAAAAATTTCTACATAGAGTGTAAGGAGTTTTATATCGAGGCTGCAAAACAGATATTAAAAAGGTTTCCTTCTGACGACAAAGACCGTCAAGCTTTAAAATGTCTGAAGATGCTAAATCATAAAGCAATTTTGGATCCTGAAATGAAAAAGAAATTTCCTTCCATTGCAGATCTATATTATTTCTTTCCAAAGATTTGTCCAAATAATATAACGGAACTAGATAGAGAATGGCGAATGTTAAGAAATGTCGATTTTTCTTTTGACCAAAACAAAATTCCCGGTATTATCGACTTTTGGAAACATGTTCACGAATTGAGAAATGGAGACGAATCTCAAACATTCCCCACATTGTGTGAATTGGTGAAAAAACTTTTGTGCCTACCACATAGCAGCGCCACCGTAGAAAGGTTATTTTCTGCCATAATACTCGTATTATGAAAACCAAATTACGCAACAGAATATCGACCACACTCTCAACTTGATTGCAGTGAATGATGTGAAAAGAGTGATTCAAAGCAATACACTGTGGAGAAGCAAACACACCGCGGTTCTGAATAAGTGTTCTATTCTGTGGAAAAAATGTTCTTTTCCCAAGTCGGCTGAAATTATCAAAGAATGTTTAGGTCAATATCTAAGCTATCCAGGCGTCACAAGATGGAACTCTCTATTCGATTCAATTCAGCAAATTCTGAGACATTCAGACAAATTGAATGATTTGTTGATGAGATTAGATACAAAAACTGCTTTCAGAGAAACTGAAATACAGTATTTGCAGAATTACTGCCAAATATTGGCACCCATAGCTTCTACTTTAGATATTCTACAAGGAGAAAAAAACTGCTATTATGGATATCTTCTTCCATGTTTGATATCACTGAAAGTGAAGTTGATTAAAATTCAAAACAGTGCTAATATTAATACAGAACCTGCCAAATCCATCCTTAATGCCTGCATTAAGGGATTGAATAAAAGGTTTGAATCATTCCTCATAGCAGGGCATGATATAGATGACGCAATCCTTGCAACATTTGCAATACCCCAATTCAAGCTTAGATGGTATGGTGCAATAGCCAATGAGGCTTCTAGAGATTTAGATACAATCAAAAAAATGATAACTTCTGCGATGGCCAAAATGGTAAAAGTACAGGAAAGCAAATCCACGGAAACTAACATTTCATGCAACTTTCTAGATAAATTCTTCGATTTTGACCCCCAAGGCTCAACCACACATGAGACTTCACAGCAAAGCAACCCACAGCTTTCTCAGTCCTCACTTCAGGAAATAGATGTCTCTAGTTTGGAAATTCTCAGATATTTGGAAGATCAGAGAACTGATTTGACAGTTTTTAATGAATTCCCCACAATCAGAAAACTATTTTTAAAATACAATACTCCCTTGCCTTCAAGCGCGCCTGTGGAAAGAATGTTTTCTTTTGCTTCCATCATAAATGCGCCTAGGCGTCATGCTCTCAGTGACAACAATTTTGAATATCTGGTGCTATTGAAGGCAAATGGGGATTTTTAACATGAGCTTAATGTAACTTATTCTTAATTTATTCATTTGTATATTACCAAATATAAAATGATATTTTGTAGGTGCATGATATTTTTGTTTTATTTTAGTTTTCTTGTAGTCAGTCTTGGCACTCTGTATATTACCAAAGTTGAAATAAATGTATGTTTCAGTAGATGTTTCCCAGTTGCTTTCCCTAAGTTCGTTAAAGATATCATTCAATAATTTTCTACCTAAGTAAAATACCAGAATTTGAGATGGAGAAAAAAATTCATAATAGGTAGGTGCTAAATGATTGTATTGGTAGTCATCATTCCAAGTGAAAAACATTTTTTTTCCTCAACAAACAAATCAAGCTTCGAGTTTTATGAGTATGTAGTGGATCTAAACTTAAGTAACTACAACATTGTATGAACAAAAATGAGACCCATGAGGAGAACATTTTTCGTATAAAATTTAAAAAAAGAAACCAGTACCTACTTAAAAATAATAATTGATAAATAATTTTTTCTGTATAAAGAATATAACATTCTAATATAAAAATTGCAAAAAATACCTAAATATAAAAAAAACTGAATGCACAAAATACCATGATTGTCATTGGGTTGAACTGCCTCCAGTCCATTGTCTTTGTACTTTGTTTATATCTCATATGTCAGATGTTTTCAGTCAGATTTCTACTTCAGATGCTGTAGCTGTTTTTATACAATTCCTCGTTAAAGGATTTTTTTTGGAATGAAATGGAAACAAGTATAAGTGCAAGCACATTTCTTGATAAATGACAAAATTCACTCAACATGACAAATTTCAAAAATACGTTCATCTCTGACGAAAACAATCACTTAAATCTTCGTATTCCTATGTCACACATTCCTGTTAACATTGAATATTTCTTTTTGCGCGCATGTTCTAGGGGAACAGCGTGCTATCATTTCGTCACAATGTCTGTCTTTTTCGATTTTTTACGCGAAAATGGTCTTAAACCGTTGTCAAAATCAATCCTGTCCGGCCGGCTGGCCGTAGGAAAGATTACGGGAAAACGCGAGTAGCTATCGATCTGGAATTTTCAGCGTAGGTTCCGTGTCAAAATGCCGCGGATATGTTCGTTATCCAGCAAAATCGGTTGAGCGGTTTCGGAGTTATTGTCATTTGAATTTTTGAGGTTATGTAATTAATATCTCAGGAACTTATTGTGCGATCGCATTCAAGCTTGGTACGTGAATGAGTAATACTGACGCGCAACTTTTCTGATTTTTTCAATGATATCGTATTCTTGGTGAATTTACAAAAATATATTTTTCGATAATTTTTGCATTTTTTTTTTCCGAAAAGTGCTCATGTTTTGAAGTTGACATTTTCCAACAGTATACATAAATTCAATTTTATCCGATTCCAATTTTGGGAGATATGTCAAATTTCGTGATTTTTTCCTTAGTAAGTATTATTATTTCTGAAATAACTCAGGAAATATAAATCTGATCATAATAAAACTTGATGGTCAAATGCGAATCACCAATGTGCATTAGCTCGCAGAAATTTGTCGATATCGTTATGTTAGTACATTTTCAAAAATAGTTATTTATGTAATAAGGATCATAAAGACGATCATTATGGTACAAGTCGTGAATGTTATCGGGCGAGGCGTAGCCGAGTCCGATAACACGGCGTGTGCCATAATGATTGTTTATGATTCCTATTACATACAAAATTTTATCTGATGGCATTTATATCAATACATTTTCGAAAAATTAAGAACTGCATTTTCGACATGTCACAATGACAACTATTTTTAAAGGAGTAAATATTGTGTAGTTTCAAATATTATAGAATTTCATTATGGTACTTAGTACCATGATGAATTCATTATGGTACTTAGTCCCATAATGAATTCATTATGGTACTTAGTCCCATAATGAGCTTCCTTATGTCATCAAAATTGAGTGACATAACGTTGTCATTATGACATGCCATCAGATAAAAATATTTATCGAAAATTTTCCTAATATTTATGGGCATAGAAATACTTTAAACGTCAGAATTTTTTCGGTTTTCGTAGAGTGTCACGTTTTAAGATAGTTTTCCTGAGAGAACGATAGTCAATTGCCGATTGGTTACAAAATCTATCAAAAAAAGGATTGGAGACAAGTGAAGAAAATTTAAATTCTTGGTTTGAAGGAATCGAAGAAACAGAGCAAATTATGACCGATGAAGAAATTGTTTGTGAAGCAGTACAAGATGATAGCTCTGTAGAAATATTGGAGCTACCAACTACTACAACTGCTGTAAAAATCAAACCAGATGATGCATTGGTTTGTTTTAATACCTGCATAACATGGGCAGAAGACAACGGCAGATCTGCCGAAGATATTTTAATTCTTCGATGCATGCGAGAAAAGGTTTTCAAGCAAGGACTACAAGTTGCACAAAAGCAGACCTCAATTAAAGATTATTTTAAAACTACATGGTTTATTACATATGTACCTATATGTTTATTTGATACATTGTAATGAAGCGCCCTTCATTTTAAGAATCCCGGTAAAATCATTTCGGAATTTCTCGATAGGCGACCCGTAAATCTCATTCATGTTTTTCGGGTTCGATTTAAAATCAAGCGCCGATTGTTGACGACCGGTTGTTATTATCTCTCTTCGTCGTTTTTGTTGGTCGTGTGTTTTTCCATTTTTCCGAGTTTTTAATGTGACGGCGATTTGTGCGTCGTAGGTGCCTCTAGAAAAGTTCTAGAATGTTCACGAAAAGTGGTAACTCAGGTAGACCAATCAGAGACCTTCATGATCAGTTTTCTCTTGAAAATTTGAGGAATTTTAACGCGCGCGACTCCCGATGGTGGGGAGGCCTTTTAGGAGGGGATGCACGCGACGAAGAGGGGATTCATTCGAGATTTGATCGGAAGGTAGAGAAATTGAAAAAGGTGTTGAGAAATTAAATTTTTGAGATTCAGAGAAATTGCGAGTATATCAGAAAGTTTGAAATCGGTAGATTCGAAACAGTGTATACCGAATCATTTATTTTGGGACCGTGAAGTTGTATTCCACTGTTTAGTGCCTTGTGAAAACTAACGAAATCTCCATCAGGTAGGAAGATCTTGATCTGGGCTTTTCCGAATCTGTATTCCGTATTCCGGGCCGTTATTGTGTTTATTTTATGTAGAATCATTTTTCCTGCTCGAACTACGTGTTATTTCTATTATTTATTTGTAACATTCCCGTGAAAGAAAACCTGTTCTGCTTGAAGCTACGTCTGGGGCAGCGGTCGAGTGTCTCGATTCAAGGTCGCCCGGTTTTCACCGCCCAGTCCCTCGGTCCTTTAGAAATTTTCGTAAATTTTGACTTGTCTCGTCGCTTGTTGGACGGTGTTGGGCCCATTGTTTCTTCAGCACATTAGTTTTGGTCACACAGAGCGCGGTGCAACCCATTTGTTGTGACTGGCTGGTGGCTGGGGGTATTTTGGGGCAACGCACGGCCTGTGAGCGTCGTGACTCGTCGCGACGTTTTGGCAGATGCGCCGCGCCGTTTCCCGAGTCTTCGTTAATTTTTAATTGTCTCGTCGCTTGTTGGACGGTGTTGGGCCCATTGTTTCTTCAGCACATTAGTTTTGGTCACACAGAGCGCGGTGCAACCCATTTGTTGTGGCTGGCTGGTGGTATTTTGGGGCAACACACGGCCTGTGAGCGTCGTGACTCGTCGCGACGTTTTGGCGGATGCGCCGCGCTGTTTTCCGAGTCTTTGTAAACTTTGACTTGCCCCGTCGCTTGTTGGACGGTGTTGGGTCCATTGTTTTTTCAGCACATTAGTTTGGTCACACAGAGCGCGGTGCAACCCATTTGTTGTGACTGGCTGATGGTTGGGGGTATTTTGGGGCAACACACGGCCCGTGAGCTTCGTGACTCGTCGCGACATTTTGGCGGATGCGCCGATCCCTCCGACCGATCGAATCCTCTGTGAGCCATTCGACCGCTAATTAATTGTTCGAGTAGGAAATATTGTAGTGTCGTCTTTTCCCACGGGAATTCAGACATACAGTTGTGGTTCGGAAACAGTAGCCCATTTCATTTATCCATACTATCTTTTCGATTTACATACTCATTGCTTTGCTCCTTCACGGCTGCTTTGAATGCTCTCATTGTTCATTTGTTATAATCATACTGTCATTTTCTATCACCGCTTATTTTCCGTCTGTCTCACCTGCTCACCCCGTTAACCCGCAACCGTTTTCATCTCTTTTCGTAATATCAATAAGGCTTTTGTAACTTTCATGCTTGCATTTCAATTGCTTAATAGTTGATCTTTGGAAACAGTTTAGTTGTTTAATACTTTGATTTTGGTTGTTGCATACATTATTTAGTTGAGTTGGCATTGTATTACATTTTAGTTTCACATTATAGTTTTTTAAGGTTTTACTTGTTTTAATATCCCAGCAAAAGCTAGAAATATTCAATAAAGAACATACTTTTCAATCGCTAACGTCTTAGATTGAGCCGAGCCCTTCTCCAACTGTCTAAACTCTAAAAGCTACCCAGGCAGGGGCTCGAAGTGAAACTTTTTATAAAGGAGTCACAACCTTTCAAAACCCATTGTGGCTGGCGCCCGAGCGATTATATTTCCGCCGCCAATAGCCAATAGGTAAAGAAAGCCCGTAACAACATTATATACATTCATTCTCTCTATGAAATGCTTTATTTTATTTATTACCTATGACTTTTTCAGTATAATCCAGTAATCCGAACATTCCAATAATCCGGCACCCTCCGGTTTTTAATAGTGCCGGATTAGTGAGATTACACTGCACTGTGATCCTGTGAAAACTACGAGTGCTGGAAAGCTATATTATATGGAAGATGTGGTTCATTGCCTGAAGACAACTCTTCCGAAATTTCGTAGTGAAGCAACTTTCCAAAGTATAGACGAGTCAATGGCAAAATTCAAGGGAAGATCTGCACTCAAGCAATATCTACCTATGAAACCTGTCAAAAGAGGTATCAAGATATGGGTTCGCAGTGACTCTTTCGCTGGTTATGTTTATGATTTCAATGTTTATGAGGGCAAACATTCAGAAAACTCAGAAGGAACTTTGGGAGAAAGGGTTGTAGGTTGACCAGTTCCATTTGACAACCAGATGTAGCACTTCGTTTTGATAGATTTTTTTTGCATCCGTTTTTCTACTTGATACAATGAAATTTCCAGCAGTAGCTACATTGATGAGACATAGGAAGAATGTTCCTAAATTTTTTGTAACTAAATTGAAACGCGGTGATTCAGAATTTAGGGTGAATACTAATGGCACTACTATCGTCACAATTTGGCAAGATACGAAGGATGTACTTGCAATAAGTAATTGTTTTGACGACAAAGTGACCACTGTAAAGAGGAGAGGCAAAGATGGGTCAAGAAATGATATACCTTGCCCAGAAATGCTGGATTTCTACAACAAACACATGGGTGGTGTAGATTTAGCTGACCAGATTATTGCTCTCTACGATTTTGATCGAAAGTCAGCTAAATGGTGGAAGAAAGTTTTCTTCAGACTTCTGATGACATCTGTTCTAAATGCCCACATCATGTTCAATGATTTACAAAGGAGAGAAAAATCGCGATTTTTGCCTTTTCTGATTACTGTAGCCGAAGGGCTGATAATAATAATAATATAATAATAATGTCTTTATTTTCACAGAAAGGTTACAGTAATTATCTTATTTTAGTTATTAGCTGATTTGATCTATTGTGAAAAAAGGCGGAGTCCAGTTATGCTTATGCATATTCTGCTCTATCATTAGGCAGAGGAAAGGCTGCAGTAAAAAGAAAATCTGCCGTATCTTTGGGCAAAAAAAGCAAAAAATTCAATGTTGGTGATCAATTACCAACAGAAGGACCCACTCGCAGAAGATGCCAAAGATGTTCTCTGCACATTTTAGAAAAAAAAAACGAACGATAACTATTTGTCATAGTTGTAATATACCGTTATGTGAAACGTGTTTCACCCCCTTTCATTTGAAATAACAATATGTATCTTATTTTCTTTAATTTTATTTTAGTTGAGTTTTTTGTATTATTTCTGTAATAAAATGTTTTATTGATGTCTATTGGGTTACTATTGCCCCATTATAAATGTCTGACTGGGACATGTCCCATACAAAATGGCGGTTTTTAGTCCTAAAATTGCTATCGATATTTTTTTTTACCAAAACTATCCCTACTAACAAGAACGAATGGAAAAACTCCTTTTCAGCTTCATTAAAAAAAATCGACTTCAAAGGGTTAAGGTACTTATGCCCACTTGCCCGTGAATTGCAGACTCTGCGGTGAAGAGGAAGAAACAGCCTCTCACATAATTTTTGAATGCGACGCCTTGGGAAGAAGGCGCCACAGAATCTTCGGTGAAATCAATCCGGAAACGGGAATGAATCTGAAAAACCTCATAAAAAGGCTACTGAACCTGATAAAGGACACAAACCTATTCTCGTGAGGAACCACTGACGAAAGAGTGATACAATAGACCCAAGTTGGTCGCAGTGTCACAGGGAGGCCATGCGCTAACCCGGTCTCTTGCTTGTCAGCTTATCAATCAATCAATCAATGCCCACTTGCGCCGTTTTATGCTTAGGACAGACTCTGTTAAGAAGTGCCTTAACTTTAATTTGGTCTTATCCTCGTCTTTGCGCATCTACGCTTGCACCGCAGTCTCACTAACAACGACTTAGTAAAGAACGGGTTAAGCAATGGTGAATCTGGCAACAACGCTACGTTTGATGATTTTGTCGGTTTCTGTAATTTAAATTTCATGAGGCACATGGACAGACAAGCAAAATTATGGAAGAAGAATATTCATAGGCAAAATGAATGTGATCCGTGTTTAAGGTCTTGATGTATTTCAACTTATAACCTATTTATGTAGAAGATCTGCTTGTTTACTGTTTTGAATTTGAAGTGGAAGTAAGGATTATTTGATTTAACATATCGACGTCTCATCGATTCCAGGTAAGTTGAACCATGTTTTAGTTGTAAAATAGTTTAGTTTGAACTCAATATTTTAGGAAATATGAATGCGGACGAAAGTAATATGAAGAGGAAGGCTAGAAGTGCCAACTTTTCATCTGCAGAAAAAACATTACTTTTTAGTCTTAAATCAGGCTAAAAATGTGATTCAAAATAAGAAGACGGATGCTGTAACAAATGATCAAAAGATTCAGTCATGGCAGCAAGTGACTGAGAAATTCAACAGTGAATCTCCTAATATGATTCCGAGAAGCATAGATTCATTGAAAAAATTTTACTCGAATCAAAAAAAAGATCTGAGGAAGAAATGGGCCAATGAGAGGAAAGAAAGTATATTAACAGGAGGTGGAGTTCTGGTGGCAGAGGTCTGTGACCAAGAAGACCACTTACTCAGCTCCATTGTGAATGCCAAAACCCTCGAAGGAATGTTCAATCCTGTTGATGATGATTATATTGAAAACACCACTGAGTGAGTTGAATAGTGCGTTCAACTTGGCGCTCACAATGCTCACGCTCACGACCGCTGTTTATCCCATTCCACATGCTCGCGATCGTTGCAATCAAACATTCAGGTGGAACGGGCTAGATTGGCATTGGCCTACTACATCAGTCTTTAGCAGGCCGTGACCAAATTATCATCCCCACTCCTCGAACGACCGCAAAGACCCAAGTCTTGGGATGGGTCGTTGTGAGCTTGGCGTGGGCGAAAACAATGACGTTATGAGTGACGTATTCGCCACGTCCACAACGACCGTAGTCGCCATGTGGAACGGCCAAAGGAGCGTTTTGATCGTTGTGATCGCCAAGTGGAACGCACTAGAAGTGAAACATTTGAGTTTCTTTTAAAAAATAATTGTAGGAACGCAATGAACACAGTGAGTCTATGCCTTCAACTAGCAGAGAACGGAAGTATTTATAGAACCAACAACAGTTATTACGCATGAAGAATCCTCCAGTACTTCAAGTGAAGTTTTGGCAACACCAAGAGGGAAAAATCTTGTGAGTACTTAATTGATTGTGAACACTAACAACACCTTATAATATAAATTTATACTGTTTTAGAAAACCAATAAGGTTTAGGATCAGGGCCACACATGGAAAAAATACAATCCGAATTCCGAAGATGCTACAGGAGCCTATTTCTGCGTCACTTTCCCAGGCAAAGGGGCCAGCTGCAAGTAGACGCAGACCATCACCTCAAGTGAGAGCTTCGACATCGTCGCTAGTTGCTGAGAAGTACAATACTCTACTTGAGAAGAGAACGATCATAGCAGATTTAACAGAGCAATTGTTGCAAAATGAAGTAGAGTCACAAAAAAAAGCAGCTGGCCTTGAAGGAGAAAGCGTTGGAGCTTGATGTAGCAATAAAGGAGGCACAATTGAAGAAACTTCTAGAAGACCCATCTGAAAATGAAGTGTAGACTTTATCGGGTACCTACTCGTTATTTATCTTTTGTTTATAAGTTATAAGTGAATGATGGAGCATATCAAAATCAAGTGCCCATAGAATCCTGAAGAAATACAAATATCATCCCTAATGTTGCTGAAACATACAGAAATTCCGGATTTTTTCAATAATATCCTCTGGACTGATGAGTCTACCTGTACTCAAAGCGGGTAATATCAATCTGCATAGTCTTCATAGTTGGAACATCGAGAATCCGCATAATATAAGGCAAGATAGATCCCAATATCGATTTGCGGTGAATTTATGGACTGGAATATACGATGGAAAAATATTCGGTTCGACAGAATTGCCGCAATCATTAAACGTCACCAACTCTTTGAATTTTCTAAGGAACGGTGTACCCTTTCTCTTAGAAGATAAACCACTGGAAATGCGACGTAATCTATGGTTTCAACACGACGGGTGCCCAGCACACTACAGTCGTCATGTTAGGGAATATTTAAACCTTAAACCAAACATATCTTCACCGGTGGATCGGAAGAGGCGGTGAAATTTTGTGGTCTCCCCTTTCACCAGACTTAAATCCTCTGGTTTTTACTGGGGTTCCTTAAAAAAAGAAATTTTTTCGAATCCCATAAAATATGAAGCAGAACTAAAGGACCGCATGCGTATTTCATCAGCCAAAATAGCGTGGAGAAGTTCGTATGGCTTGAAAAGGTCATTTCTCAATAGATTGTAAACTACTAGTTACACGTATGCCTGTCGGCTGCTCAGTTGATACGGCGAGGGTGTGGATCGACTAAAAGCTTATATTGAATGTTTAGAACTTGACTATGTTGGGCGCCAGGTTTAACAGAAATTAAACCAAAAATAACAAAAAAATAAGAAAAGAAAAAGAATCTTGCTTGCGGTTGGAATTCAAGAAAAAAATTGAATTTTGATCATTTATTAAAATTGTGTACAAATTAATGTTTAGCTGAAGGCTGCAAGGAATTTTGAACAAAAGAATTAGGTAGTGAATTTAAAAAAAAATACAATGTGTTCAGAACATTTACAAATGTAGGTTAAATCTGATAGTCTCTAATATTTAAATTCCAATTTGGTGGGCTCCAGACAGAATTTGGAAAAATAACTGGTATGTATTGAAGAGAAAATTTTGATCTCACGTGGTATGGTCCAATCTTGAAATTTTGTGGATACTCTAGTAATATGCAATTTTGATTTCAATGCCAGATGGAATTTGGAAAATTGTCGTTATCTCACGTGGTTCTCTTAGAATCGACAGATGTGCTGTTGGGTGGAAATTTCAGCCTCAACGATAACTTGATGTCGAATTGCCAAACTTGGATTTGGATAATTTCCAATCTGCGTCCAAAATGCAGATTCTCGTAGCCCAGATGAAAATCCTCTTCGAGGTTCTAGAGGTTCCTCAGATAGCAATGGTTTCTCGAGCATGCGTAGAGAGAAGATCAGATATTAGTTTATTACAAAATAAGATGTTAAATATGTTCTGATAATATCCAAAATAAGAAAAGTGAGTTAATTGTAGTTAAATCGAATTTGAGAAAAACCAAACTATATAAAAGTGCTTTCCGGAAAGTTACAAACAAGAATTGAATAATATGAATGAATACAATTTAGAAAAAGTATATTCGATCCGAAAGAATTAATGAATAATTATAAGAATTGAGTGATTTAGAAATTTAGGAAAAATAAGAAATGATTTCACAAATCAGTATGAAAGAGCAAAAAATTGTTTCCTGGTAGCTCAAAAAAACTTTCGAACACACTGACAGAGTGCCAGTATAGATAAGAAACTAAAAGAAAAGAAATGAATATCTCAATATAATAATAGAGAAAATAGATGATTGAAATTTCAGAGGTAATTAATATTTGATAAAGTATGATCGAATGATATACTTATCCAAAAGAGCAACCAGAAAACTCACTTTCACCTTCCACCTGTTAATATCTATCAAAATCGAAAATCTACGTTACAGCTAACAATCGCAAATCGGTAATAATCCCCAGATCAAATCTGAATCAAAGACCTCGATGGGATCGGAAAAAGTCGTTGAACACGAAGATCCGAACTCAATCGATCCACATTGACATGCCCGGAATCGAAGTCAGTGGCGTATCGTTGGTTGGGTGTTTGAAGAACACCCTGGTGGCTACTTGATCGTTACACACCACCCCAACTAGGGATAAAAAATTTGCGAACTTTAGAAGTTCACAAATTTTTTCCTTTTCATAAATCAAGACATGGTAAAATACAATAGCATGATATTTGAAATGAACAGACACAGATCAGATAAAGTCAAATACCATTAAGTATTCAATCAATCAATTACTCAACGCTAATAATTGAAATAATGAAAATATATCACTTGAAAACTTCAAATGACAAAGATAAGGTAAATAAGGCAAAGGTAAAATTATGTTGGAATGAATGTGACATAATACAGAGTGATAAAAAAATGGTCAACTCCCAGATAAAAATTTCCAAAGAAAATTCGGAATCAACACATCATATCACTATTGAAAGGTTCAACTCACGAAAATACAAATGTTCCACTTGGAGCTACTCTAAGGTAGATTATTTCATGGAATTGCACCATCCAACAGTTAGCCATCATGAATCACATCAACCCTATACTGAACACAATCAGCGAATTATATTCCTTTTCAGAATTAAGATAAGAAATGGATAAAATTATTATTTTGAGCTGTCGGAATCTGCGCTGAAGTATTCTTCTTCATCCGAAACTGAATCATCATCAGCATAAGCCGACTTCAGATCCTTTATATGCCAACGACCCAAATTATTACCATCCATGTCTCTAAGCTCATACACCAAATTAGATACGACCCTGGTAATAACACAAGGTAAATATTTTGGGGCCAACTTCGCAGAATAGTTATTAGCTGCAGAAGACAAAGTTACATTCTTCTTCCACACTTTATCTCCAACGTGAAACCTTATATTCCTTTTTCTAAGATTATATTGGTGAGAACTTCTGAGATAGGCCTGATGTAACCGCCTTCGAATATCAACAAACAATTCTGGAAGTTTCTGAACATCGTCAATACGCTGAGATTTTTCTGAAATCGAAACGATATTATTTTCATTGTCTGAAATAATTCCGTAAAAATCTCCTGTCACCGGAACATTCCTAGCAAAATTAAGAAAAGATGGGGAGAATCCTGTGACGTCATGTTTTGCCAGTCTGATAGCCTGAGCCACCTTGAAAATAGAGGTATCCCAAGATTTGTGTTTATCATGAATATAGCATCGAATTGATGTCACGATAACTTTATTCACTCTCTCGGCAAAATTAACTTGCGGGTGATATTTAGCATTGTACCAAATTTTTTGTACTCGATAAGATTCCATCAACTGTTTAAATTCCCCACTGATGAATTGACTACCGTTATCAACCATAATAATCTGCGGTACACCGTAAATAAGGAATACATGATTTTCAATAAATTTAATTATATTTTTCGAAGTAGCTTTCGACATCGGTTGAACTAACGTAAATTTAGTAAACCAATCGACAACTACTAAGACATATTGGTTTCCGTTCTTAGATCTCGGATATGGACCTAAAATATCCGCAGAAATACATTGAAATGGAAAATTTACATTCTTATATGAACCCATTTGACCGGCCGGGGGTAAGTTCGTACTTTTACAGGCAGCACAAGTAGGACACTTTCTGACATATTTGTATACATCTCTTCTAATCTTAGGCCAGTAATATAATTCCGATATACGGGAAAGAGTTTTAGATATTCCCAAATGAGCAGAAGTCTCTTTATCGTGATAGAAGTGGAGAACTTCTTGTCTATTAGCAGAAGGCACAATAATTATCCAATCAGTCAAATTACTAATGATATTAGTTCGGGACAAAATATGTTTATAAAGAACTCCGTTTTCGACACGAAACGAGGGATAAGCTTCTGGATTTTTCCGAACCTTCTCAAGCATAGAAGTATACCATTTATCAGGCTGAAAAGAGGAAACATTAATAACAGAAATATCTGCGACCGAGCGCGATAATGCATCAGCTACAACATTCAATGAACCTTTTCGATGTTTAATGGTAAAATCATATTGCGACAGTTTAACTGCCCATCGAGTCAAACGTCCTGATGGATTAGAAAGATTATGGAGGTAAATTAGAGAAGCATGATCCGTCTCAACGGTGAATTTCGTACCTTCTATGTAACTGCGAAATTTTTCAATTCCGAAAATGACAGCTAATAACTCTTTTTCGGTTACAGTATATTTACGCTGACAACTATTCAGTGTCTTACTAGCATATGCTACAGGATGTTCCAAACCATCACATTCTTGATATAAAATAGCACCAACACCGGTATCAGAAGCGTCACACTGAATGATGAAAGGTTTTGAAAAGTCAGGGCTGGCGAGCACTGGAGCTGAAGCTAATCGAGATTTAATTTCAGTGAAAGCTGCTTCAGCTTCCGAAGTCCAGCTTATTGGCTGTCCTTTTTTCCGACCATGTAACAGATCAGATATGGGTGAACAGATAGAAGAGAAATCTTTTATGAAGCGACGATACCAACTGACAAGTCCTATCAATCGTTTGATTTCAGTGGTAGATTTTGGTGTCGGATAATTAACAATCGCTGAAACCTTTTCTGGGTCGGTTCTTAGACCACGTTCGTCTACAACAAAACCAAGATACACGAGAGAAGAGCGGCAGAATTCACATTTATCCAAATTTACTGTGAGATTTGCGTTTTTAAGTCTCTGATAAACTTCTTTCAAAACTTTAATGTGGAGTTCGAAGGTAGGGGTGGCTATGATGATATCGTCAAGATATACAAAACAATAGGGTGCTAAATCAGGACCTATTACCTTATCCATTAAACGTGTCATCGCTTTCGGACTGTTCTTGAGTCCAAATGGGCATACAAGAAATTCATAAAGACCTTTACCCTGTACTGCAAATGCTGTCTTTGCACGCGAGGACTTATCCAAAGGTATCTGGAAGAAGGCTTTAGTTAAATCAATGGAAGAAAGGTATTTAGAGTCCCTTAGTTTATTGAGGATATTATCTATCAATGGCATAGGATAATTATCGTCAGCAGTTACCTCGTTCAACTTTCGACCATCGAAACAAACACGATATTCTCCGGTTCGCTTAGGTACTAACCACAAGGGACTGCACCAAGAAGAGTTAGAAGGTTGAATAACCTTTAATTTCAACATTTCATCGATTTCCCTATTCAAGTGATTCTGCATAGCAGGAGATAAGGGATATTGTCGTTGGACAATAGGTTTTGAATTTCCGGTGTCGATATGATGGGTTATTAATTGGGTTCGACCAATTCTATCTTTGGGAGCAATTGATCCAAAGCAGTCAACAACATTCCGGAGTTCCTCTTTTTGAGATAACGTCAACTTAGAATAAGGTTCAATGGCATTTACGGCACATAAAGTAGAATCAAGGGAATAGGAGAGATTGGAAAAATTAGCTTCGATACGGAAAAGTTTGAAAAAATCCATTCCTAAAATCAAATTATGTGTAACAGATGGAATTATTAGGATTTTCAAGTCTTTACAGCTACCTTCAAGAGAAATAGGGACTTTAACATATCCCAAGAAATCTTGTGGTTTACCATCGGCGGTTGTAACATTAATTGGAGATTCATACTGGATAGGAATGTTATACCTTTGCAAAAGAGTGAACCCTGCAGAACCTAAAATGGAGGAAGTACTGCCTGTATCGGCAAGAGCAAGAATTTTCTGACCGAAAATGTCAACATTGAGATATGGACGATTATCATTAGGTTTCATAACGAAAAGGGGATTAATTTTTACAGGGGACGAATAAAAATTTCTTACAAAAGCCAACCATTCTTGCCACTCAGCTGGTGACTGTTTTACTGATTCTGAGTGGTTGGTCTTTCTCTTGACTGTTTGGGAGTGCGAGAGCTTGCAGGTCGATTTACTGAACTTATTGGTTTTTGACTGGTGACGAGATTCAGATTCTCGCCACCTCGATTTAAGTTTTTTTGATTACATTGACTGCACTTTGATTTTATTGTATCTTTCAAACCACAACCAAAACAAAAAATGGATCTAGGTTTCCTACATTGCGGATAATTATGACCTGCAATACCACAATTCCAACATCGAGAACTTGTTACAGTAGATATATTAGGAAAAGAGATATTTTCGCGAAAAGTCGGTCGCTGACCAAAGGAAGTGGAAGGGATTGTTCCCTGGAAGGGTCTACTGAGATCAGGTTCCAAAAGACCAGTATCATGAGTCGGTGGTGCCCTATAGCGATCAGCCCATATTCTTGACTCCTCCAACTTTTTACAAAGTTCGGAAAGCTCACTGACAGTTTTAGGATCATATAATGCCAAGCCTGAAATGAAAAATGGTAACAAATTCCTACGGATTTTCCTAACCCTGGTCTCCTCATCTGGCTTACCCGTCAACCGATTGAAAAGGCCTTCCATTGAAGAAATGTAAAGAGATACTCTTTCATTAGGACCTTGTGTCCTGGAATTTATTTCCTGCTCCAGATCTTCTTCATAAAAATACGGAAGAAAATCTTTCTTTAATTCCCTGACCAGTTCATCCCAGGTTCGAAATTTACATTTATTATTAACAAACCAAGTCCAAGCACAACCCTTGAACAAATCACAGGCAGAACGGAACAGTTCCTCCTTTGAAACACCTCGAGCCTGCCTCAAGAGTTCCACCTTCTCTAAAAACGAAGTGACTGATTCAGACTGATTCGAACCTGCAAAAGAAATATTCCATTTATAGGGAGCGACAAATCCACCGTTTGATGGTCCAGCGTGGCTCACGGGAACAGAAACTTCAGTTGGTGTAGAAGTTCTAGCTGGAGAAATCTTCAAGTCAAGATCAGCTTCTAACTCCAACACCTCATATTGAAACTTTTTCTTTGCTAAAATTTCAGCATCCTCCTCAGCAACCAACTTCGACAAACGATTGGACAAATGTGCCAAACGACTCGAAATTCTACTAAAAATAGGATCATCTATGCCTCCACAGAAATCAGAAATAATCTTCTTCAGATCACTGATCGTTTCTTTAATTTCGGTCACATCTTGGGAATGAGAATAAGGATTGGTTAAGTTATGGAAACTACGATTAGCCTTTTCTTGACTTAGCAGTCCTCTCAATATTTTTCTCTTACTATCAACATCGCCGGTAGGTTCTATACCGCGAATTAAAATTTCATAAGTCAGCTCATAATTTCTTAAATGGTTAGGATTCATATTGATTAGATGTAAAAAATCAGTGCAGAAAATATTTAGGAACTTAGAAATAATCATCAACGATTGAAATCTATGATAAAGTATAGATAAATCAAAATATAGGTATCATATAAGGAGAGGTCGTTCATTCATCAATGATATGGAAAATATATAGCAAAAAATAAGAAGGAACCAAATTCTGTCGGATCAAATATATTACAAAAAAAATTCCACCAAGCAAGATTCAGCAAGAAGAAAAAATGTCAAGTTAATTCCCTCTCGAGCCCCACGTTGGGCGCCAATTGTGTAAACTACTAGTTACACGTATGCCTGTCGGCTGCTCAGTTGATACGGCGAGGGTGTGGATCGACTAAAAGCTTATATTGAATGTTTAGAACTTGACTATGTTGGGCGCCAGGTTTAACAGAAATTAAACCAAAAATAACAAAAAAATAAGAAAAGAAAAAGAATCTTGCTTGCGGTTGGAATTCAAGAAAAAAATTGAATTTTGATCATTTATTAAAATTGTGTACAAATTAATGTTTAGCTGAAGGCTGCAAGGAATTTTGAACAAAAGAATTAGGTAGTGAATTTAAAAAAAAATACAATGTGTTCAGAACATTTACAAATGTAGGTTAAATCTGATAGTCTCTAATATTTAAATTCCAATTTGGTGGGCTCCAGACAGAATTTGGAAAAATAACTGGTATGTATTGAAGAGAAAATTTTGATCTCACGTGGTATGGTCCAATCTTGAAATTTTGTGGATACTCTAGTAATATGCAATTTTGATTTCAATGCCAGATGGAATTTGGAAAATTGTCGTTATCTCACGTGGTTCTCTTAGAATCGACAGATGTGCTGTTGGGTGGAAATTTCAGCCTCAACGATAACTTGATGTCGAATTGCCAAACTTGGATTTGGATAATTTCCAATCTGCGTCCAAAATGCAGATTCTCGTAGCCCAGATGAAAATCCTCTTCGAGGTTCTAGAGGTTCCTCAGATAGCAATGGTTTCTCGAGCATGCGTAGAGAGAAGATCAGATATTAGTTTATTACAAAATAAGATGTTAAATATGTTCTGATAATATCCAAAATAAGAAAAGTGAGTTAATTGTAGTTAAATCGAATTTGAGAAAAACCAAACTATATAAAAGTGCTTTCCGGAAAGTTACAAACAAGAATTGAATAATATGAATGAATACAATTTAGAAAAAGTATATTCGATCCGAAAGAATTAATGAATAATTATAAGAATTGAGTGATTTAGAAATTTAGGAAAAATAAGAAATGATTTCACAAATCAGTATGAAAGAGCAAAAAATTGTTTCCTGGTAGCTCAAAAAAACTTTCGAACACACTGACAGAGTGCCAGTATAGATAAGAAACTAAAAGAAAAGAAATGAATATCTCAATATAATAATAGAGAAAATAGATGATTGAAATTTCAGAGGTAATTAATATTTGATAAAGTATGATCGAATGATATACTTATCCAAAAGAGCAACCAGAAAACTCACTTTCACCTTCCACCTGTTAATATCTATCAAAATCGAAAATCTACGTTACAGCTAACAATCGCAAATCGGTAATAATCCCCAGATCAAATCTGAATCAAAGACCTCGATGGGATCGGAAAAAGTCGTTGAACACGAAGATCCGAACTCAATCGATCCACATTGACATGCCCGGAATCGAAGTCAGTGGCGTATCGTTGGTTGGGTGTTTGAAGAACACCCTGGTGTCTACTTGATCGTTACAAGATGCAGGGCATGTATTATCAAAAATGTCATGAGCGAAATTTCCGAAAAGCAACAAACATGAATATTACAAGAGAGGAATTTTACCTGCTTAAATTTCATCTCGAGTGGTATTCGGCATGACTATTCCACGAGAAAATACGGTAATTTGTTCACATTTGACGCGTATTGCGCTATTTGACAAATTAGAATTCATCATAGATTGACTAAACCACTAAACGTTGTTTGTTTTCTCTATGATATTTATTTCCGAAGCTGTCTATGAATTCGAGAAACGTCCAAAATTTTGTCGCTTAAAAACCAACTTGTTAGTTTTGCCGGCTTGAAATTTTTGTCGAGATGAAACGATCGTTGCTACGGAAACTTCCTCACTACAAATGGAATGAGTGGAATAGTCAGTAAAAAAACCGAAAAAAAAATCTATCTCAAAAACTCTAACACTTAGGACGAAAGTTTATTTGAATAAAATGTTACAATTAATCCTACCAATACACAGAAAATTTTTGTCGGTTCCTCTACCGTTGGTCAACCGAAACTCGAACCGTGCTCTGCAGCACGGTTCGATCTCTGGTTCATGATTCTCTCTTTTTATTCTACAATTTCCCGCCATCGGCCATAACTTATTATTTTACATGTTACTTCAAAAATTTTTGTGTTTGTTATTATTTGTTTAAGATTAAAATAAATTAGAGTTTTGGAAATTGTTGAAAGTTCGCCTCCTATTGAATTAATAAAGTGATAATGTCGGAATCTCTGAATGCTGTGGGTTTCAAGATTGATGAAAAAATCGTATATTTCATGGGTGATAAAGAAACTGTGAAATTACTTTTATGTGATGACGAATACTCCATCGATTATATAACAAGAGCAGCACTGAGTGGGCAGTAATGTTATTATGGAATTACTTACAACAAATTTTGGGCAAATGACAATTTCCAGGCTCAGGGAGTTCAGAAACATGCAAACTGGCCTGTAGAACAAAATCCTGAATTTTGTATATTTGAAAGGGAAAATGTCAACAACAAATATGATGTAGGGATAACTCAACGTTTAACCCCTAAACCTGACTTTCATTTCGAATCTCAGCCCCAGCCTGGATATAGCAATCTCGATTATATTATCCGATATCACGAATAGAAGTTCAACAGGTAGGTAACATAGGTCACATTTCGTTTTTTCTTACTTCTAAATGAATGAATTCCATTTTAAAAGATTTCTGTATTTTTCATTTCAGAAAAAAAAAATGTGTCTGGTCCGGGAAAAAAAATTGTCCTGAGGATATGGAGGCAACTGACTTGGTTCAGAAAAATATTCCGAATTATTTTCTGATGAAAAACCACAAAGCAGAAATTATGGACCAAAATAGGGGAAGAAATTGAAAGACGGGAATTTAATATTGGGGATAATAATGGAGAGAAGTGTAGGCAAAAATTTGCTAATTTGAATAAAAAATATTTAAGTTATATGAAAAATTAAAAAAAAAACTGGTGCTGCTGCCATTGAAAAGCCACCTCATTTTGATGAACTCCATGAAATTTTACATGATAAGCACAAGATCGCTCCTCCTCTAATAATAGATTCCTTAGAGGAGAATTTAGAGAGGAATGAATGTATGCCTTGTGATGAAGGTATGCCCAATGATAAACGGTTCATAATACATTTAAGCGCGAATACGAACTTTGGCTTGTGTGTATTTCCGTATGGTGGCCCAATACCACTTCATTCCATCAGTATCATCACGAACCAGCACGTCCCTGCGATACAAGTGGCTATTTCGCTAGTTTTATGGGATCGTCCTAATTTTTGTAATTATCGTAACCGTCGCAACTAATTTTTGTAATTTCAGTAAGTTACTCTCCAAATTCATGAAGTTTTCAAATAAAATGGTTGAAAAAAAGTACTTGCCTTAACCCCTTACCGCTTACCGCGAGCCAAATTTGGAACATGTACTCTCAATTTATTTTCAAACAGATGAATTGGTTTAAATCCGCACACTGTTCCATATTTCTCACGTTCGCTTCTAGGCGTTCGAGAACTATTGCCGCCACCTGAAGCGTATTTTGTGAGTTAGGTCGATGTTAGTTTTCCAACCTGCTTGTTCCTGTTGTTCAAAGTAGACCAGATAAGCCACCGAATATCACCAAAGAAGTGATGAATATCTTCATTGGAATTTGTATTTACATGTCTGTAGTACACTTGCCTTCCACTAGAAGCTATTGGAGCACTTCTCTGAACATTCTTGCCATAACTCAAGCGATGACGTGCAAACGGTTAGAAGAAATAAAACGTTTTCTTCACTTCAATGATAACACCAACCTGAAAAAGCAAGGCGAACCTGGCTACGACAAACTTTTCAAAATTCGCCCATTTTTGGAAAAAATCAAAGAGAGTTGCCAAAGAAGAACAATCCACTTTGAAGCAATATAACCCTAAGAAACCACATAAATGGGGATACAAAGTATTCGTATTGAGTGGAGTATCAGGCTTTTGTTATGATTCTGACTTTAACTGTGGAACAACGAACTTTCAGTCGTATCAACCAGATCTTGGGGCTAGTAGTAATGTAGTTGTGAAAAGTTGTCAAAATAGGAATTAGAAGGTAATAATGAGGTGTCGTGCTGAAAAACGATAGGGCCATCAAAATCTCAGGAGGGGGGCCATGGCCCTCCCTGCCCCCCCCTGCGGGCGTCCATGCAAGAAGGTGGTCTACAAAATTGTGAAATCGACAAATCATTGCTGGAGTTTCTGAAAGAATACCGATCACCTACGATACAAACAAAATCAAACAGACGCAAGAAAGTCAATGTTCCAGCAGGAAGACCAGTCAATCTTGAAGATCTGCAACCTGAAATAGTGAGTCAACCACTAAGAAGCTTGGAAAATATTCCTTCCTCGAGCGGTTTGCAGAAATCTCGAATTAGTCAACCCATTCCTTCTGATGATTCAGACTCAGATTGCCAGCCACTGGCTCGGTTGGCTTCAAAGGAAACACGCGACAGAGTTGACAAGAGCTGTAATTATATGGATATATCTGATTCAGAAGAAGAAAAGAGCAACAAAATAAAAAACTCTATTGAAGACAAAAATATAAAAGTAAATGATTTTACATTAGTCAAACTTCCTGTACAGAATTCTTCAAGATGCAAATTTTATATTGCAAAGATTTTAGATACATAAGGTGAGAATTATCTTGTTTCCTTTCTCCCTAATAATAAGAGCGGAGATGGTAATTTATCTCACTTTCCAAATATTTCTGATGAAGGAATTGTTGCGAAATCAGAAATTGTACAAAAGGTGTCCTGCCTGCGGGTTCGAAGAGATAGATATAAGTTTTCAAATTTACCAGATGTTTTTGTAGAGTGAAATTGCAGCTTTCACCATAACTATATGAACTCTAGTTGAGTTCAAAATGTTAATTGAATAATATACACGAGCTCTCTTGGAGAGAAGAAATGGACTGCTGTACCAATTCTTATTGCCTCGAGAATTAAAGAAAAAATGGATGTTTGATAGAACGCTGTGTCTAGAATCCCGGTACCGGTAACACATTTTTTACCGGTAGTTCTGATGACGTCAGCCATATGAGGCACTAAGTACCGGGATATAAGCGAATCCCGGTAAAAAATTTAGTCGTTGGCGGTCTCAAAGTGAAACATAACCTAACCTTAACGTTTTCAGTTGTTATGTTGATGCGTGAAAGTGTTGGGTGAATTTACGCTCAAAAATGATTTTTATTGTTGAATGTTGAACAAACCTTCGAAAGTTTCGAAGGAGTTAAGGAGACTTTGTGTGTGCATGAGAATGAGACACTCGCGAAGTACTGGAAAAAGGACGCCCGATTAATTGCTTCCAGTTGAACAATGAATTGCAAGCAAAAAACCTTTTATTTTAATGCTATAAAAAAAAAATTCCAACGACATAAGATCAACTTATAACTTCACACAATTTATATCATCTCGCTTGTCGCGAGGTCAATGTAAGTTCCTATTACTATTTAATTGAACTGATATAAGAAAAATTTCATTCAGCAGATTGAGATACTCAATTGTTTAGGCACTAGTTTATTTGCAAAAGTATATCGCGCGACAAGCTTTTATGATCATATAAATTGTGTATCATGAGGTTATAAGTTGATAGTTAAAATTTTAAAGGAAAATTTTATTTTCTTCTCTTTAGGGCATTTTTATATAAAAGCTTTGTTCAAGAAGGTTTTATTTGCTTTTATTTCATTTCCTTCTTTTTAGTTATTTCTAAATATTCTCAACATGCCCTTTCATTTGATTCACATATTGCAGAAGTGCATGAAAAATAACTATTCCGCCATCTTGGATGTTCCGCCAATGTGGCGGCTCGTAAAATTTTATCTTGGGTCGGCAGATATATATATATATATATTTTTTTATTTCTAGTTGTACTGCCAGTTAACCATCCAAATTTAGAAAACCAAATTTCATTAAATGACCTATTCGATTGATTTCGCGATCCCGTTTGAACCAAACTACTCATCTTCGGGCAGGGTCTTGGCATGTTCTTCAAAAATATCCTATCATCGTGAGATAAATTTTTCATCGCATCAACTATAAAATTTACGACGTCTGGATGTTCACAAGAAGCTACAAATTATCTAACCTGATTATTGGCCATTTTGTTCGCGTAAAATAATTAATTTCCTGGAAGAAACGATCCAACCACTCCCCCCTTTAAGAACCAAAACCAAACAAACTAACACTGAACTGAAGGCTCCTTAGCGGGCCGCATCCCGAACGAAAACAATCGAGGCACCCCGATCCGATGGTTCCTCGTGTATACGAGTCGAGGCATTTCTAGTACGGCATAATCCCATTTGCCGACCCTGCGATATATTGAGCCTGCTATATGAGTTTAGCGGCTACTGTTCAGCATTTTTTTTCTCGGCTAAAAATTTCTGGAAATAGTGGAAATGGGCAGGCATTCGTATGAGTACTATCATGTTCAGAATCCTCGTCTATAAAAGTACGAAATACGACAAAAATTCGTTTTGAGCAACATTGGTCTCTTAAAATTGGTGAGGTGGAACGAAAACATCGCATTTTCGATTTTGAAAAAGCATTAACTAAAAGGCGAATATAATAATTATCATTATCTGAATGAAATTGCAACAGAAAACAGTCGAGTTAAAATTGTTTCGCCTCATTCTAATTCGCCTTTCATTGATGCAGTACGGCCAGGTACGGCATGCCGTACCTGGTCGGTCCCCAGAAACCGTTCGATGCTTGGCAGTTGGCGCTCTCGTCTTCGCGCAGTTTCACACATTTCAATTCTCGGACTGATTTGGGTTGACGAAACGGCGCTGCGTTGAGATTGGAAGAGCGTATTTCCAAGAAGTTGAAATATATCAGTGATATACAAATATGATTTATAGAATTTTATTCACACAGGTCTTGGAAATACAATAATTATAATAAATTTGGTAATCAAACAGAAGAAAGAGTAATTCAAATTTTGGCTGGACATAAAATATATAGGGTCGGCACTGCCGACCCTGCCGTCCCTGACGAGCCGCCACTGTCCGCCATATTGGATTTAGAATTAAGTCACATTATTTTTAGAGTTACTCTCAACAAGCCCTTTCATTTGATACGAATAGAAAAAATATTATTTCAAAACACTTAGTTTTATTTCATGCCAATGTGTATTGGCATGAAATAAATAAATAAATTTGTTCAAAACTAACTGCCATAAAAATTCACTTGCTTTTAAATTTTCAACATAATCATAAAATACAAAATGAAAACACCGGGATTTACTTAAATCCCGTCATCCACTGCGTCATGTAGGTGACGTCATTAAAACCGGTAAAAAAATGTGTTACCGGTACCGGGATTCTAGACACAGCGTTGATAGAATTGAAAATAAAAATCACAAAGTGAACACTGAAGGAATGGTACTTACGATTGTTCAGATTAAAAGTTACGTATCTGCTTCTGTCTGGTTTCGTAGTTGTTGTACTGGGTAAAAGTCTTTATCACTCGAATTCACTTTGTAAGGGCGGCGAACTGAAGGCTGACGACGTGGAAACTGTTTGTTTATGGCTTCGAGCTAAGCCGTGTAAAAACAATGCGACTGAGGGCAAAAATGTTCTTCCACTGAGCAGCTATATGCTGCTTGTGGGATTTTTGTAACAGCCATAGAGTCGCACAGGGCACAGAGATTCTCGGTCTTATTCCTAACCAAATAAGCCCATCCTATGTATAAACTTTGTGGTTAAAGAAAACAAATGAGTGAATTTTGAACATGTGGATACATGTTTTATTTTTGTATTCATTTTGTAACAAAAAAAATGTTATTAAAAGAATAACGGTATTGTTTGCAGAAAATAAAGTTCATTTTGAGTTATTACATTTTAAAGTTTCTTAAAAGTGACATTTTTCCAGTCCTGGGAAAAAATAAATTGAATTTTGTCCGAAGTCACCTATCAGCAAAGGTGACATCGGTTTACAGCACTTTAACATGGCTGTCCGAATTCACCCCACCTACTGGGGTGACTTCGGACAGCATTTGAACAAAAAAACAAAAATACTGAGAAACATCTGACAGTTTGGAAGTGACCAATATGTCAAGTAATGTCAGGGGTATTCTAGCCGAAAATTGCAAAGACTTTCCTCTAATTGTTTAGAATTTGCAAGCAAAAAGTTTCCTGTCACAAATGCAACACAGCTTTATGTCTCAACAAGGACCGAAATTGTTTCAGACGTTTCCACTTAGAATGAGAAGCAGTTATGTCCTGTGTTTCAACCTGTTCCTAATGAATTGTTTTGAATAAGTCACATGTTTTACTTTCCTATAACGCGAATTGTGCCATATTTGGCACATACTATCAACAGTTTTCTCGAAAAAATTGAGGCTAGAATTTTTCAGATATTTTTTGTGGGTTACAATGCCACTTACTGATTGAGGTGAAACAGCCGTTAAAAACTTCAGGTCTTAAAAACTATTCCCGTTCGCAAGATATCGTAGGGTTATGGATAATCGTTGACCTTCAGGAATTGCTTCGCCCATGACAGTGTCCGTTTTACCGATTACAGCGAGAAAGAATTTCATCAAATAATTGTCCATTCATTCGTAAAAAGATTCGGAAATAATTTTGTTCAATCACTTTCAGTTCATTGAGTAATTTTTCGTGAGTGTACATCTCCCTATCAATAAACCATTGCTTGGCCATTTTCTTCCTTTCTGAGAGCCTTTCTTATTTTTTTTGCACTTCAGCCACAGCAATCATCACGCAACACAATTCACTGTCAATTAATGTTGACATATTTACCTGATGGAATCCTGATGGGTACTGTTTGCACAATATATACAGGGTGGCCATTTGAAAACGAAACAGACGAGATTACAGACGAAATAAATTTTTTCGATAGAAATGCTCGGACAGGTCGATTTCTGTTTCGGGGGGAACAACTTAAGATGTAGGTTACGGACGCATAGCGCTTCAACCCTTGCTACTACAACCCTCACCCCCAATTTTTGAATAGGGGAGATGGGGTGAGTGATACCTCATTTGAAAGGTATTTTTCTACTGATTTCAGCACAGTAATTGTTTTTTCATTTTATGCATTAGTTCTCGAAATATTCTTAACTAAGTATTTGAAAATGAAGTGGTGTTTTCATGGCACTTGTAGTGTTTTTTTGTGAAAAATCGACATTTTGAGCTTCAAAACAACCATGAATGTGACTTCCTTCCTCCAATCCACTGACATAGAAATCTTTAATCAAGATGTCGATTTTTCACAAAAAACACTACAAGTGCCATGAAAACACCACTTCATTTTCAAATACTTAGTTGAGAATATTTCGAGAACTAATGCATAAAATGAAAAAACAATAAGTGTGCTGAAATCAGTATAAAAATACCTTTGAATTGAGGTATCACTCACCCCATCTTTCCTATTCAAAAATTGGGGGTGGGGGTTGTAGCAGCAAGGGTTGAAGCGCTATGCGTCCGTAACCTACATCTTAAGTTGTCCCCCTCGAAACAGAAATCGACCTGTCCGAGCATTTCTATCGAAAAAATTTATTTCGTCTGTAATCTCGTCTGTTTCATTTTCAAATGGCCACCCTGTATATTGCAGAGCTTTCAATGTCGCCTCCACACGGTACAACTTTTTGCACAAACGATAAAATAGTGCCATAACATTGAACGTCTAGGGACTGCCATCAATATATTGTGCAACCCGGTTTGCACAATAATATTGCGCGTTTAGAGACCACTTAAAGATTCGAGAACAGAAATGGCTCATTGTAAAGCCTGCAATTGTGATATTTTACCACGAATGGCATCCTTGAAGGATCATTCGAATTCTGCGAAACATCAAAGGCATATGATTGGGTTCAAAGGCACGTCCGGGGTAAGTGAAATGTAATATTCTTAAGGTTTTTTTTCAAAAGTGTAAGAATGAATATAGTGTGTTTCAAAATCCTGAAGTCGCCAAAAACTTGTCTTGCGAAAGAACGAAATCTGGAGCTTGTTATGAAGTCCGTAATTCTTATTCATGAAAGTCGTGTTCTCATTCATCATTTTACCAATAATTATTCACGATTTCAATAAAAAGAAAATTTTATTCGATATATTCAATATTGTAAACAGAACCGCAAGTATAATAACGCCCGAGCACATGCTATGCATAGCGATAAGCGGCCCGTATCCTGGTTGATTTTGCGTTTTTCAACGGAGTATTTTAAAAAAAAAACGAAGATCGAATTGTCGAATTTAAACTTTCGATTTATTTCTAGAACAATGCGACGTCAATTTGAGGTAGTCAGGAGACGAGATTGTTCCCTTCTTTCAGGAATTTTGAATTTTCAGCGCTTCATGACCCCACCATTTTCGAAGGTTTTATAAGGGCGACCTACGGAAGGCCTCTTTGGCTCTTCCACGCTCTTTTGAACGCTGTTCGACTTTGTTACGCTTCGACTCTCTTACGACACCTCGTTTTGAATATTCACATAATTTGATAGTGCAATTCGACCAGTTTTCGGTTTTTTTTTTGAGTTTTGAATTCAAGCACTGATTTCTTCGCTTTAATTTTCCGTGGAAAATAAAATCAGTGCGAGGAAAATTAGGGACAGGACTGCCAGTTATTTGTGCAGTGCATACTTCAGAAAACCGGTAAGGCCCCGTTCATATTTCTAACATGGCATTCTCCGTCAAATAGCATTATAACAATTGTGTGTTACACGAATTTTGAACCATTTTTCTTTATATATTATCTGTATCATTATTTACATTCCCTGGTGATACCTTAATCTCTGTATCTATCAGCAACCTTTTTGAGGATTGAGATTGGCGAGATCACAACGGGGTTACGACCTCGCTTCACCCTTTCTCAATTCGCTCAAGGTTGACGAAAATACGAGAGACTTCGTCAAGTCGAGGAGTTCCATTTTCCTGGAGTAACTTGTCTGGACGTTGTTGGTTCTCATCCGTACCCGATTCCTATTTCACCCAGCGGTGCTCGAAGATTCGTATTTCACAGCGACGTCTTTGTGAGTTGACATTGGCGAGATCACAACGGGGTTACGAGCGCGCTTCACCCGCTGTCAACCCGCTGGACGTTTACGGATTTACTAGGATCGCTTCATCAGGTCGAGGGGTTTCATTCTCTGGAGTCACTTGTCCGGACGTTGCTGCTGCCACAGCTGCCCTTGTTCCCCTGTCCTATCCGCCACAGTCCAAGTATTCGCCGATAATTTTTGCTCAATATTTGAGTGTGGAACGCATCATATTCTAGGTAAGGTTAGATTATGTGATATTTTCCCGTGGCCTATAAAATTTTGAAGTTTTGCTTCCCTGTTCACCAATTCTCACATTCGCCCACCTCGCACCACCGTCTTGCTCACCCCATCACCGTTTGTTGTTGTATTTGATGATCATTGTAAAATACTCACCGATACTTAAGTATTTTTTTTCATTTCATGTTTACTTTGTAAATGAGATCAGTTTAAATTTTTCATTCTTAAAATTAATAGACTTCTTCTAATTTTTTTTCACCATTCAGTTGTGATTTCTGTTTGAGGTTAGTGAATTTTGTGAAATCCCTTTTGGTGTTTTAAGTGAACCTTCGTTTTTTTTTGCAGCATCAACGATAGAAACATAACATTTAATCGATAACTTCCTAGATTAAATCGAACCCTTCTCCACTGTATATGCCTACCTTGGTAGAAGTGGAGAGTTCTATTCAAGGCTCCACGACCTTGTTAAACCTATTGTGTCTGGCGCTGGAGTATCTGTGACTGCGCCCTTGAAATACTCCCCCTAAATAAGGGATCTTCACAAGCTACAGCCTACAATGTTCTTGGTCAAGGCTTAAAAGATGTGAAGAACTTTGAGGAGAAAATAATAAATTTTCCATAATAATTGATGAAAGCACAGACATAACCACTACAAAATCAATGGCTTTAGTTGTAAAATTTTTTTCAAACAAGAAGTATGCGGCGAGAACAAGTTTTCTTTGTTTAATAGATGTTGAAGGAGACACATTCCAAGATTTGTTCATTGCTCTAAATAGTCTGAATGAAGCACTGACGAGTTGGGTCTGTTTGTCTAAGACATGATTGGTTTTGCAGCTGGTACCACTAACGTTATGTTTGGCGAACGGTATAGTTGCTAAACTGAAAGAAATTATTCCGAATTGCATATTTATAAAATGTGTGCCATTCAACTGCTCTGGCTGTGAGTCATGCCAGCAAAATACTGCCCTCATCTATCGAGCAATTGGTAAAAGAGGTGTACACTTATTTTGCACAGAGCAGTAAGAGACAGAGGGAATTTGAGGAATTTCAGAATTCTACTGACACTGAGAAATCTTGATACACTACGATATTAGGTGGCTCTCACTTCATACTTGTGTGAGTAGAATTCTGGAACAATGGAATGCGCTGAAATTATATTTTCAAGGTGAATATTTACATAGCAAGAAACAAAATATGACTTATCAATTTTATATAATAGTTTCAGTGATGACTCAATTGAATTGTATTTCTTCTTTCTTGATTTCATATTGCCCATTGTGAACAAATTTGACACAATTTTTCAAGGTGATTATCCTGTTGCGCATAAAATACACGTTTGAAGGATATGTACTCTGCAATTTTGGGTTTTTTTTTAAAAGATGAATTACATCAAAACAACTCCTCTGCATGAATTAGATCCAAAATCTTCGGTAAATTACCTACCAAAGGAAAAATTGTATTTGGGGATCAATGCTGCCACATTATTGACATCTGTTAGTGGTGAAATGCCTGAGGAAACTATTGAAAGTTTTCAGACGAGAAGTCAGGCATTTTTAATAGATTCAGCAATACAATTGGAATCTAGATTGCCTATGCAAAATGAGATTTTCCAGGTTCTTGCATATTTAAATAAGCAGAACGCGGTGTATGGCGAATTCAGAAGCCTAATGAATCTTTTGGGCCAATTCCCGAATTTGATCAAAGAAAATGAGATGCAATCCATTGAGAATGAATAAAGGTTACTGAAACTTGATTCTCAAGTAGGTGATTTGCTTTGTTCAAGCTCAAGTAGTAACGTGGTTACTTATGTGGAAAAATTCTGGTCAGATGAAGGGAATTTATCAGATAACAATAATGAGAAAAAGTTTCTTGGATTATCTAATTTTGCTATTTTTTTTGTTATTAAAGTTTATTGTGCTTCGATTTCACAGAACATTAGCACTACGTTAAATGTGAGCGCATTTTTTCAGAAATCAATGGAATAAAACCCAAGGATATATATAAATTTTTGAATAAAAATGTTTCTTCCATTGTATCTGCAAAAGAAGATCTGAAAGAATGCGGAACATGTTGCGATTTTGAACCTGGCAATAGGGGAATATCACAAAGTTTATTTTGATAATTATTTTACATCTATGAACTTGATGAATGACCTAAAAAATGCAAAAATTTATGGGTGCGGTACAGTTCGAAAAGACCGTAAAGGACTCCACAAGGATCTGAAACACGACAAGGAAATGAATAGAGGAGACGCTGATTGGAGAATATCTGAAAATGGTATTGTTTCTATGAAATGGATGGACAAAAGAGAAATTTATTTTTTATCCAATTTTCACGATCTCGAGAAAGAAAATTCTGTTCAGAGGAAAATGAAAGATGGTACCACTATTGAAGTGTCATGTCCAGATTTAGTTCGAGATTATAACGAAAATATGGGCCATGTGGATAAGGCCGATATGCTGAAGTCGTTTTATGAAATAGATCGCAAAAGCAAGAGATAGTGGCTGAGGATTTTTTGGCATTTCATTGATGTAACCATTGTGAATGCTTTGGTTTTGTTTCGGAAAAGATGCGATTGGCGATCTCTGGAACTGAGAGAATTCAGAATAGCTGTAGCTAGAGGCCTATGTATGGTACCTCACTGAGATGTGGGTTTTGTAGCACAAAGGCCGAACCTCATCGCACAAAATGGAGCTGCACACTTACATAGTGTAAAGTTGGTCTCTGCTTAGGTGACAAAAAAAACTGTTTTCTTGCCTTTCACAGGAAATAATTATATTACATGTTTTATTAGTTTAGTCCCGGTGGTTACATGCAGAAACCACCATTTGAAAAAAAAAATGAAAATATACAGGGTGTTTGGAGGGTGAGTAGCCATAGGTAAATGGTGGATAGGTGATGCTCTTAGCTACTTGTTGCGCCTAATAACATAACATTTTGCCCAAAGTTCAAGGTGTTATCATTTTTTTACCATTTTTCTAGAAATTTCCCATTTTTCTCATTAAAACCTTGAATTTTTTAAAATTTAATGCTCGAGGTGCCTATAAAATGATTTATTTCCTTAGTCTAGTCTTGTCTCATTCAGATTGAATCAAAATTTCATACAAACGTCTTCAAAAAACCTGACAGCGTCGTATCAAACATCAAAATGAAAAAAAAAATAATGTTGTGTCCACTTTACAAAGTAAAATTTAAAAAAAAATTACATAGTGTTGGGATAATGCATATCCCAACGCTTGGATTGGCAGAAATGGCTCTATCCCATGGCCTGCAAGATCGCCGGACTTGACACCGCTTGATTTTTATGTCTGGGGTCGTGCTAAAGATCTAGTGTATACGGAAACCATTGACACAAGAGAGCAATTAATAGAAAAAATAGATAATGCATTTGTGATAATGAAGCAAGAAATTGGACTGAGCTATACCACAACGGAAATAAGAAAGAGATGTTACGCATGTATTAGATTTAATGGCCAACAATTTGAACAAGATTCAAAATAAATGATTTGAAGTTCTCTATCTTTAGTTTTCTACAGAATATGTTGATGAACCACCGAAATGTTGAGTGAACTCAAAACTGCATTACTGCACCTTTACTGCAGGCCTATGAAACAACTTGCAAATGTAGTAGTAATTACCCCCCAGCTTTTGAGCTGGGGGGCACGGGGGGCAGCTGCCTCCTCCCTGGCGACGCCCTTGGGAGTATTGTTAGCCGATGATAGAGAGAGCACGCTATTTGTAGCTGTGGAAGAATGAGAGAAAATATTTTGCCTGCTCAATGGAATAGTTTTGTCGTCATCCTTTCAAGGCATCCTTGAAAACAAAACGGTTTTTTGTTGAGTTATCTGATTATTAATGGTACATGTTACATACGCAAAGAGTACCTATTAACTAGAGAAGTTTTTAAAGCCATTTTAAAACCAAACACTATGTAAAAATTTTTTTTTCACTCTGTAAAGTGGACACAACATTATTTTTTTTTTCATTTTGAAGTTTGATACGAAGCTTTCAGGTTTTTTGAAGACGTTTGTATGAAATTTTGATTCAATCAGAATAAGACAAGACTAGACTAAGGAAATAAATCATTTTATAGGCACCTCGAGCATTAAATTTGAAAAAATTCAAAGTTTTAATGAGAAAAATGGGAAATTTCTAGAAAAATGGTAAACAAATTATAACACCTTGAACTTTGGGCAAAATGTTGTTTTATTAGGCGCAACAAGTAGCCAAGAGCATCACCTATCCACCATTCACTTATGGCTACTCACCCTCCAAACACCCTGTATATTCAATGAAATCAGTGAAACATGTTAAATCTCATGTATTTTTGACCTGAAAATATGAATAAAGTTTATTTTGAATGTAATATTTTAATTTGGGCCTGAAAGGGTTAATATTACATAGTGGAAAGTATGGTTCACATTGCATACATCAGCAAGACAATATCCATACCTTTTCACACCGGTTCATGCTATTGAAATTGAAGAGGGAGACCGGTCCGAAGTATGGACTTTTGTCGGTTTCTTCTCAATTGCGATATCGAAGATCCCAATTTCTTGAAACATATCTTATGGACAGATGAATCCAAATTTAACCAAGACGGAATAACAAATTTTCATAATGCGCATTATGGGCGCCAAAAGGTCAGAATCCCAGGAAATGTAAAGAAATTTCCCATCACAAAAGATTTTCTTTCAATATACGGATAGGCTCCGTCTACAATTGTAGGTATTGTTGGACCAGTTTTTTTACCTGGTAACCTAAATGGGATCTCGTACGAAAATTTTCTGCGTGACGAGCTTAGGTTGCAGGTACGCGGACAGTACGATCACGAATTATTTTTCAGCATGATGGCTGTCCAGCTCATTACTTCAGAAACGTGTGGCAGTGGCCAGATCAAAACTATCCCCAACGTTGGGTAGGACGTGGTGGGCCAATTTCTTGGCCGACCAGATGTCCGGACCTGACCCATGCGATTTTTTTTTACATCTAGTGTATAGTACACTAGTGAAGACAGCTGAAGAATTGAGAAAGCAAATTTTGACGGCTGCTCAGTATGTTAAGAATAACTTTTCAACGCGGGTAACAATTTCTGAAGAACGCCGTAGACTGCGAGCATGCATGGTTCTCCGGGTAGATTAGTTGGTGACAACGGCTCGATTGAGAGCAAGTGTCCATATCGTGTGGGAATTTAAATCCTATTGGGGCGATTTCTCAAGGCGAAATGAAGGGATTCGTTATTGAAACTGGAATAATTTCAAGACCCTCCAATATTATCAGTAGAATAGTAGATACATGGTCTCCTTGAAATTAGTAATAGAGACTGGTAGGACTTGGTAATTTGGACATTTGAAGGAATTAAAAACAGAACGTGTGTTGGGACATCGCATATTGGAAGAAGATTTATCCAAAATTAAGAAGTTTTTTCTATTACGTTGCATTCTTTACACAGAATTCATGAATGCCGTATTTTGTAAAATGGCGTACACTAAACGACTTATCCCTTCTACCGAATGGATTAGTATCGAGTCCAAATTATTATGAAAATATCGGCAAAATTTATTATATTTCTTTCTTTCTAACTTTTCATGTGACATTATGGAGGTCACTAGCGAAGATTTTGATATATTGTTAAGTGTTATTTGTTTGCATATATGGAGGTTAGGTCACAGCCGGCTCCGTGGCAGGTGTGAGTCATTTGCATTTCGTATTGTGTTCTGTGGGGTTAAGTAAGTCATTATCGCAATTCTATGTCTCTTATGTCTGTCAAGTTTTCGGTAAAAACCGGAAAAAGGAAATAAAGGTTATCGAAATCTCGTAGATGAATGTGTTTACGAATTTTCTCAATTAATATATGATTTATAGAATCATCCTAATAGGATTGAAATTGGAAAATCGTTAAGAAGTGATATTGAATATAGATTGTTGAGTAGTTTGTCAATATCACACTCGAAAGTGGATTTAGGTATACACATTACCTCGAGGTGTGAATTGGAATTTTTCATCAGGATTGGTATCATTCGTGTATTCCTGGGTGATTTTCACACAAGACGATAATAACGTGGAGTAAACCCCAAAAGATCAGGGTATGTAGAGGCATAGATTCGATTTCTTTCTTGTGAGTGTTTTCTGTATGTTTGGTTATTTTATGTCGAAGGATACTGGTAAACTAGGGTTTCCTTCTAAAGGGTTTTTAGGATAGGGTTTCATATAAGTGTATCCAATCGGATTGAAAAGCAGTATACGAGACAGCCAACGTATACCAGCTTCGTTGGAGGAATTGTTGAATTGGAGACAGAAGGTGAACGTTTGCAAGACAGCCAGCATATACGAGACAGCCAACGTATACAGGTTATCTGGACGGAGTGGTTGGAGATTAGGAAGTCGAAAGAGCGAAGAGGGTGGTGTACGAGACAGCCAACGTGCACCAGATTTCCCCTTAACAGGAGGGACGTAAGAGAAACACCTTGATCATAGTGTTGTATATGACACAGTCATATAATTTGAGATATTTGATAACTTTAGTAATAAGTAAATAGGGTTTCTAGATTTTATGACATATTGTTCGGTTGAAATTGAATATTTATTCCCTCAGTATCAGTTGGTATACAGGGTCTTTCACGAGGAACCTCACCCATATTTATACGGGAAACTACTGAACGTATTTTCATGAAATTACGCACTTATAAGTATTTCACGATGCTGATGAAATCTAAAATATTTTCAAGGCATGAGCACATTCGGTTTTTCCGGAAATGACGTCAACTTCCGTTTTTCAAATTAAAACACCATTTTTTTATTGCAGAAATAGATTCCTTAGAAAATTTCAAGTTATTTTGATGTAACATTTTTCAGTTTTGGTTGGAAAATTCTCCCTGAGCGGGAAAATTCGAAAAAACAATCGAAAATAGAGCTCCGCTGAAACAAGAATAACTTCGAGGTTTTTTGATGGAAAATTTTCATTTTTCGGATTTTTCAAGATAAGATTGATGTATCCACTTTAAAAATCGAAATCGCGATTCATGATACAGGGGGTTTAAAAATCGCTTTCAAAGTTAGGGATGACAAAATCGTGAAAAATCAATTTTTTCAAATTAGAACCCCATTTTTTTATGGCAGATATTGAATCTACGTTAAAAAATAATGTGAGTGTATGCATCACACCCTTGCCCTAAAGTGGATATTTTCTGAGTTATTCACAAAAAACTGTTTTTCGTCTTGAATTTTCAGCTATTTCTTTTCCCTTCACGCCAAAAAGATGAAATTTTCAGGAACTGTTACTTAAACCATGTTTTAGATTTTACTACCCTAATATGCAAGAGAAAAAAGGTACAGGTTGTTCCTAAATAGATGGCGAATTTGGATTCGAATTTGTATCGGAAACATCTTTATTTCAACTAATCGGCCATCGGTTTTCTCTCCAGTGATAAATAAATAATTCCTTATGAACCATATGCAAAAACTTACCATGTTTTACATTCTTTTTTTTTAATGATAGATATCATTAATTACATCTGCCAAATTCCTCTTTATTCAGTAGCATTTTGTGTTTACTATTAATTTGGTGATAATTCGTATTAAGTTATAAAATCACTATGCCTAATTTTACCAATGAAGATTATTTAAATCTCATTCTACTTCATGGAGAATGTAATAAAGTTGTAGATAGGACGATTCGACTGTTCATTCAGAGGTTTCCTGACCGATCCAGACCAATGAGAGATACCATTAACAGAACCATGACAAACTTGAGAAATGTCGGATCTTTCGTTAAGAAAACTATACACAGAGAAAAAAGTGTAGTAGAAGATGAGAACAACGAAATTACAGTTCTTGCATATTCTCGTGTGAATCCTCAAAATTCTCTCAAAGATGCCGAGATTGATCTGGGATTATCTCAATCGAGTGTTTGGAGAATATTAAAAAAACATAAAATGCACCCATATGAATTCAATAGGGTACAGCATTTGGAGGAAACTGATTTCGTCAGGAGAACAGAGTTTTGCGAAGCTATGATGATTCGATTTCAAGAGAATGAAAACTTTTTGGACTGTATAATTTGGACAGATGAATCTAAATTCACAAAGAATGGTTCTTTCAATAGGCATAACAGTCATTGTTGGGATGAAGAGAACAACCACCACTTCAGACAATGGAACTTTCAAGAGACCTGGAGTTTCAATGTTTTTTGCGCCATCAAAAATAATGCAATTCTCGATGTTCACATTTATGATGGGACTTTAACTGGTAAGATAGAACACTACACATGTTTGCATTATTTAAAGAATGTTCTCCCTTAGAAGATAGATATCCTAACATATTGACTCAAATAATTCAGCCGCTAGTACAGAACCATAATGACTTATGGTATCAACAAGATGGCGCGCCTCCACACAATTCACTCAATGTGTCAAATATCCTCTACAGGCTATTTGAAGATCGATGGTTGGCGAACAATGGTCCACATCTTTGGCCACCACGTTCTCCCGATTTAACTCCTTTAGACTATTATGTTTGGGGTAGGATAAAAAATATTCTACTCAACTCCCCTGACTGATAAAGAGGACTGCATATAACGAGTCAGAAATGCGTTCAGGTTTGTTAAGATTTTTAGATTCATAGTTTTGAAACTCAATTTGGTTTTTAAACACTTTTGCAGATCTCTTCCTCCCGATGAAATAAGAAGAGCAACGCACGAAGCATTCCTGAGACGTATAAACAAATGTCTAGAAATTAACGGTCAAAACTTTGAGCATCTTCTCTAGTTATAACTGCGAGAGTTTGCCATGGTTCTCCTAATAGTAACTTGAAGTCGGTTTCAAGAAGGGGTGAAAAATCTACAGCATGGATCAAATAACAGTTCCTGAAAATTTCATCTTTTTGGCGTGAAGGGAAAAGAAATAGCTGAAAATTCAAGACGAAAAACAGTTTTTTGTGAATAACTCAGAAAATATCCTTTTTTTGGGGCAAGGGTGTGATGCATACTCTCACAATATTTTTTAACGTAGATTCAATATCTGCCATAAAAAAATGGGGTTCTAATTTGAAAAAATTGATTTTTCACGAGTTTGTCATCCCTAACTTTGAAAGCTATTTTTTAACCCCCTGTATCATGAATCGCGATTTCGATTTTTAAAGTGGATACATCAATCTTACATCTTGAAAAATCCCAAAAATGAAAATTTTCCATCCAAAAACCTCGAAGTTATTCTTGTTTCAGCGGAGCTCTATTTTCGATTTTTTTTTCGAATTTTCCCGCTCAGAGAGAATTTTTCAACCAAAACTGAAAAATGTTACATCAAAATAACTTGAAATTTTCTAAGGAATCTATTTCTGCAATAAAAAAATGGTGTTCTAATTTGAAAAACGGAAGTTGACGTCATTTCCGGAAAAACCGGAGGTGCTCATGCCTTGAAAATATTTTAGATTTCATCAGCATCGTGAAATACTTATAAGTGCGTAATTTCATGAAAATACGTTCAGTAGTTTCCCGTATAAATATGGGTGAGGTTCCTCGTGAAAGACCCTGTATAGTACTACATAGCGTGCTGCGCCTGAGCTCATGCGACTCGTCTCTTTTTATCACAATAAAGTTCAATTTCCACTTTCAGATCAGTCACTACTGTAAGCATTTTCACCACCATACTATATTAATAAGCCCTGAATATTTCATCTATTGGGATTCTTGTACGTTTGAAATATTAAACGTCTACTGGACAAAGTTGTATATTTTATGTGATTGTCCTTTTGGTAAATTCTGGGATTTCCACCGTAAGGGTTTTTGATTCCGGGACAAATTTACCTGGCGCCCATTAATCTATTAATTTTTGTGAGAACCACACCCATCTCCACTGTAGCTAGGAACGGGAACCCTGCATAGAGCAGTAGATAGTCTCGTAATATTGCTTTCAATAGTACGATTGAAGGTAATAATATTATCCGAAAAAAATGGTAGATCAATTTCTATTAGATATTCGTTTAGAATATTTAGAATATGGATAAGAACGAATTTCAAATTGTCCCATGTATGATGGCTACTAGATTTTTTCAAATGGCTGTGGAGAAAGATTTCCAGCCATTCTAGATATAGACTTTGAAAGGGATTTGAGAGAATTTCTCATTGTGTAGAACTACTGTGATAAAATGGACAATTCTGCTTCGCATCATTTTTGCTTAGCACTTGCTGATATGAAGAATAAGACATTCTTTTTTATCAATCCATTTCAAGCGAAAAAACTATGAAATATTTGGGTTATTTTAAAAACTATTTAAAATATACGATACGATTGGTCCATTCAATTAAAAGATCACAAAAAACAGGATAACGGTTATAATTGCGATGTATTCGTCATATATTTTTTTATAAATTAGTAAACGGTGAAAGTTCAGTGAACGCTGTTAATATAACGAAATATCGGGAAAGTTTCAAAAACATTTTCCATTCTCCGGACGATATGTCTGAAAACTGCTTATTGTGTGGAAATGAAGTATTTTTTACAAGTATGTACTTCCAAAAAATGCAGTAGTCGTCGAGGAAAATTTGTGGCGCAGAGATACAAATATTGGCGAAGATGAAATCATACAACTAGATACAAATATTTACTTCTCTCATTTTATTGAAATTTTTCCTTCGAGTATTTGTGGCAGTTTATATTGATTCTTATTCCAATGTTTTTCAATTTTATACATTTCGTTATCTATTTTTATTGTTAATCGTAATAGTTTCTTGACTTTACTTCGGTATAAAATATATTCATTCGTCGATTAATTTTTTTTCCATCGTATTATTTCACAAAATTCAACTCGTTGACCGAGGTACGCATGAAGCCGGACCTGAAATCTAAATCGCGATACTGACCGCAGCAAGGAGAGTCCTATTAGTGAGAAATAGGGCCGGATTCCTGAATTCATTGATATCCTTCAACTTTAAAGTTTAATTATTACTTCACCATTTAGATTCTAGAATGTTTGCAGGTAGTGAGTTCTGCCTTCTGTTGTAAATAATTTTGGAAACACATCCACAGAGATCCTGAATGAAAGCAATATATCAGCTACTGGATCTTTTATAACATTCATAGTAGATTAAAAATTGTGGCTCAATCAAAAGAAAAAGAAGGGAAGTGATAAAGTATTTGTATACTCCTCGAACGAAGACTCTTCGTTCAAAGTTTAGAAATCTACCCGTTAAATATTTCAGAACGAAAATGGAGAACGAAGAGGAATTTTCTATATTCGAGAATGCGGTGAGGAGATATAGATTCCATATAGGGGAGGCTGAGGAAAGTGCTGCTGCTGAGCCATCGACATCAACAGCCTGCACAAGTATCGTTCGAAGATGTGGAAGATTATATAAAATCTGATGTTCAACTTTGGACATGACCAAATTTGCCACTCCCTCCCGAACCAGTTATAACTCGATGGGGAAGTAAATGACTTTGACAGTGTCGAGTCATTAGTTTGTCATTCTGAGGAAGCACTTCACGATACTTCAATAAAGAAGCAATGATTTTCTCTCATTTTTCTTATATATCAGAAAGCTTTACGATGCTTGAAACTGAAGGTTTGGCCTTAACTGAATGTATCCAAACCATGAGTAAAATACGCCAAATGAACTTCACGTTGCCTATGGCATTGCCAAATAAACTTAAAGAAAAGTTAGAGAACATTTTGAGGAATAATCCAGGTTTTGGAAATTTGTGTATAATCGATCATTTTATTAATGGGACGGCAGAAGTTTTGCCAGAAAGCGTAAGTGCTACCGTAGCACCAACACTCAAATTTTGCCCAGTTACGTCTGTGGATGTGGAGCGCACCTTTTCCACTTATAAAAGCATTCTGAATGATCGAAGACACAATCTCACCATGGAACATTTGGAAATATAATTGATTGTTAACGTTCACAAAAACATTAAAAAATTTTGATAACACATTCATATTAATAATAGTTACTCAAATATGCTGATTTTGAAATCAAAATCATTTCTTCTTTTTTTTAGTTCTCACAATTCATCATACAGTGTTGCATATTCTGCATATTTTCGGGCATATTCTTTTCATATATGTGTATATTTCAAGCATTTTTCATGCATGTTACAACCTTTTATGTTTTTATGCATATAACCCGGTCTCTGATCAAAAAGCTTTTCAGGATGTACTGAAAATATGCACGAATCTTGATGAATTTGTCATTGAAAAAGATTCGGGTAATGTTGGGGATTCGTTTAAATACAATAATAATGATTCAGGAGGTTTTGAATCCACCTTAATTTGCCAATATTTGAAACAAACTATAATATCCACCTAGTTGATTTCTGATCCCGGTAATTATAGCGGTGAAAATGAGAATCGTGAATTCTTCGAATATCTTTTCAAACATTTCATTCCCTTTTCCCCTCTCTGGAGTGGACTTTTATTGAGCGATAAGAAAAGAGTGAGCAATGCTCCAGTTGAGAGATGGTTTGGAATCGTGAAACATAAAATTGCGAAGAGAGTAAGTAAATGGTTCAGAAAGGTACCGTCATATGGGATAACTTGGTAACCTACGATGTAATTTTTATTTCAGTTAATACTTTTCCTCCTCTCCTTTTTTAGTTGGATTTTCAGGAGCCCATTTTTACTTCAGGCAACTAGTAACTAAAATTGGTGAGAAACTACCAGAGAATACCCGGGGCAAACCCTACCAAGACTACTCAGAAGAGAATATGCAAAAAGCCGTACAAGCTGTTAAGGAGGGGATGTCGACAAAATTGGCTGCGCAAACGTATCAGGTACCTCGGGCAACTTTGGGTCGTAAGATTCTTGGCAAAAATTCTGGAGCAGTGGGCCGCCCAAGAGTCCTTTCTTCCGAGGAAGAACGCAGCATATCTGACACCCTTGGAGTTGTGGCTGATTGGGGTTTCCCGTTAGCCAGGCTGGATGTGAGGACGATCATCGCAAAATACCTAGACAAACAAGGGAAAACAGTTACGATCTTCAAAAACAACACTCCATGAGAAGATTTTCTGGATGCATTCATCCAGAGAAAGAGGCTGTCCATTCGCCTGGCCTCGAACATAAAAAGGTCCAGATTATCCGTCGACCGTGAAGACATTTTCAATTTTTTCACCAATATCAATGAAGCCCTGAACGATGCAGATGATTTCAATATCTACAATTATGACGAGACAAATGTCACAGATGATCCTGGAGCAAAAAAAGTGGTGGCCCCCAGAAACACAGAGGGGGTTGAAAGGGTACAGAACCACTCTCGCACCTCTATTAGCGTGCGGAAATGCAAAGGGGGATCTACTGCCTCCCATGGTCGTGTATAAATCTGGAAATTTATATGAAAACTGGACAGAAGGCGACCCTCCTGGAACATAATATGCCAGTAGGCCCTCCGGTTGGTTTGATATGAACCTGTTCGAGACATGGTTTTTCGAAATCCCGCACATAACGAAAACACGAAAACCTGGTGCTACAACTATTGTTGTAGGTGATAATCTCGCCAGCCACTTTTCACCTGCAGTTATTCAGTCCTGTATGGAGCATGGTATTTATATAACTCCGTTTCCTGCAAATGCCACCCATCTAATGCAGCCACTTGATGTGGCTGTATTTGGACCCATGAAAACGTGCTGGAGAAAGATTTTAGACAAATGGAGAAAGATTTTAGACAAATGGAGAAAGGAGAGCCGATATCCAGGAAATCTTCCCAAAGAGCAGTTTCCCAATTTGCTGTCTAGGTTATGGAAAGCCATATCTGAGAGTGTCATCCAAAATTTGATATCTGGATTTCGAGCCACTGGGCTTTATCCACCTGATGCAAGCGAGGTTCTGAAAAGAATTCCAGATGGAATAACACCAGACGACCGAGACACCATTGGTAGATCTCTTGATGCATCATTGATTGATCTTCTGAAAGAACACAGAGGAATTAGCAGTGAAGCAAATCCGAAGAAAAAAAGGGGCAAGAAACTTCAGCCTGGTAAAAATTTGGCAACAGATGAAGATGATAGCGTGGCTCCCACAGATGAACCAATTGTAACTGCATCGAAGCCATTAGCTGGCCCAGGATCGTCTATCTAGTATAGTCGGAAAGAACAAAAATAAGAAGAAATTCCGTTCAATTCAGCCTAGGCAAAAAAGTGAAAGACAAAAAAAAGTGAAACAGATGCAAAGTGTGGCCTTTGTTACTGTAATTGGAATATTGGAAAGACTTTCTTGGCGGACAAGAATGGATTAAATGTATTCAGTGCATTAAATGGATATGTGGCCTATGCAACAACGGAAGCAAAGATCCTTATTTCAAATGCGATTACTGTGACGATTCTGATGCAGAGCCGTTGAAATATCAAGACGATTCTGACGCCGACAAAGATTTTATATCCCAGTGAATGAGCTAAGATTTAGTTGGAGTTACGAGTTTAGATTTTCTTTTACATTTTAAGTTGTTTCTGTATCTCTAAGTTAGATATTTTTATAAATAAAATATTTTTGGGGAATTTTTGTCGTTATTCTTGTGTTATTTATGAAATGTTCGAACTGAAATAAGTAGCTATGGGTTCGTTTTATCAATTTCCCAACGAATTCGGGGTAACTTGGCGAACCATCAAAAACGGGGTAACTTGGACACCCCACATATATTTTTTTTCCAATATTAAACAAAAATATTACTTTCTAGGAACTTTAGCTCTTTCATTAAGTTGAAGTCGGTTTGGGAAAAAAAATTGGTCCACATGCGTCAAAATATAATGGAGATATAATACATGAGAATAGTTTAACGTCTGTAAATATAATTAAGGAAAGAAATAACGGCATGCAGACAATTGAATATTTTTTGAAATTCCGGAAAAAATATTCAATTGTCTGCATGCCGTTATTTCTTTCCTTAATAATGGAGATATTTTGAAAAAAGTCTGAAATGAGTGACCAAGTTGCCCCGTTTTACGGTAGTCGCGGAAAACAGGAAAAATCTGGAAGTACGTATTATCTACATTTAGAGAATGTTCTACAATACATATATTCGTAGAACTAGATGCACAAGAGTTCGGTTCGAAAAAGATGATGGCCTGTGTTCGAATGCGGCGGTTCGATAATTGCTACACAACGTGCTTTTCGAATTCATTTCGGACTCGGGCGTCATGATCCTGTTCCACATCACGCTACGATTAAAGTGTGGGTGTCAAATTTTAGACAGACGAGTTCAGCATTGAAAAAGAAGTCGCCTGGACGTCCCAGGACAGCAACAGGACCTGAAAACGTGGCCAATGTGAGAGCCGCGATTGAACGTTCCCCGCGTCGTTCGGCGCGAAAACATTCGCTCGCTTTGGGGATTTCCAACCGCAGTATTCGGCGAATTTTGCACCGGGACCTCAAAATGCATCCCTACAAAATGGTTGTTGCTCAGAAATTAAGTGAAAGGGATTTTGCAACCCGTACGAACCTGTGTCGCGATCTCCGAGAACTGCCAAACGACGATGTTGTGCTCTTCACGGACGAAGCCCATTTTCACCTTTGTGGCGCCGTAAACAGGCAGAATTTTCGATATTGGAGTGACGAAAATCCTCAATCGAAGGTTTACCAGCATCGACCAAGGACCCTTCTTGCTTTACGAAGGGAAATTGCTCGGGAAATTGAAGAAATTCCTGTGGAAATGACGGTGAAAGTCATGGAAAGCTACCGCGAGCGCCTAAATAAGTGTATCCGCTCCCAAGGACGACATTTGAGTGATGTGCTTTTCAAAACTTAAATTTAAAAATGGCATAAAATTTGCGATATGTTTATAAAAAAAATTTTTTGACAAGCTGAGTGGTTTTAATTTTATAACGTTTTGAAATCGGATAGGTTTTTCTGCCCCACCCTGTATTTGAAACTAACTCGTTGATTTCTGATCCCGGTAATTATAGCGGAAGTGAAAATAAGAATCGGGAATTCTTCGTATATTTTTTCCAACATTTAATTCCCTTTTCCCCACTCTGGAGTGGACTTTTATTGAGTGATAGAGAAAGACTGAGCAATGCTCCAGTTGAGAGATGATTTGGAAGCGTGAAACATAAAATTGCGAAGAGAGTAATGAGTCAGAAAGGTAATAAGAAAAATCTGGAAGTACGTATCATCTGCATTCAAAGAATGTTCCGCAGATATTCCTAGAACTAGATGCACAAGAGTTCGTTTCGAAAAAGATGATGGCCTGTGCTCACAGGAATTTTGGAAAAATAGTAAAGGCTATGCGTAACAACTTTTGAGGAACGTAGCTCAAACAGCGAGTCAAACAGGCACTGAAAAATTCCTGTCAAGTGAAAAGAAGCGAAAAGAACTATGCAAATATTGTCAAGGGGGAAATCCCGAATTCGAAGCCAAATGGGTTTAAGCGACACTTGCGATGGCTGGATTCACTTAGTTTGCATAGAACATTTAGAAGCGATCTGAGTGGACAGTTCATTTTCAAGTTTCGTGTGAATCTCGGTGTGAATGAAACAAATAAAAATATGAAACACGCCTTTCCTTCGTTGACAATGCTGTAGAGTGTAGACCTTGCATCTTTATGTAATCGGTTTTCCGATAATCAGTATAAAAAATCTGTAGAGGAATTGCAACGCATTGAGGATAGTACAAGAGATCAAAGACTTTCTCAAATATGGTTCAAAGAAAGAAGTAGACATGTAACAGCGTCCAATTTGCAAAAGCAATGAAAGTTTAATCAACATTCAAAAAAGAGTTCAAAATTCAGCGAATATCACTTCAGTTACAATTGAACATGGAATAGGGCACGAAAAAGCTGCCGCGGATTACGAATTGTCCACATACAGGGTTTTCATTTCAAAACTTGCCACCCCTATTATTTCAAACTGTTATATTTTTTGTTTGAATCGCCGAGACCCGTCAATTTTGTTTTTGAGGGGGAACAATTTTGACGTATAAATTAGCTATCCCCCTTTAACCCCCTACCCTCCAGAGCCACCCCTACAAAAATCTTAAATGGAAAAGGAGGTCGAGTGATACATCATTTTAAAGGGCTTTTTATTCTCTCTATTTTGGCATATTATTTTTCAAATTTGGGTGTTGCGTTGCCGAGTTAGGCGTGTGTCAATTTGAAAAGTTCCCACCACCTATTATTACACTATTTTTATAAAACAGCAAAAAAATGAGAATATGTTTTTCTTGTAACTCGACGATACATGTAAATAAATATTTTCGACATAAAAAAGTTGTTTTTTTATGCGTCTGATAAGCGTACGCATACTTACTTACACTCTACTTACGAGCTCACTCGATGCATCAACGCGATCTTGATTGAATAAATAAATTCCTGTCTATTGACGACAGCCGCAGTTAAAGGCTTATGTAAGTGCTCAGTGTAGTTTTATTAATAATACAACAGTAAAAAGTTCTTCAAAAAAGGGTTTATACTTTGGCGGAAAGAATAGAGATTATCTACATTTACGGAAGTGAAAATCGTTGTGCTCGTAGGACAGCAGCAGTTTTTAACGCTAGACATCCTGCTAAACATGCAAGCCACCAGTATGTACTTGATTTGGTAAGAAAATTTGACGCGACTGGTTCGGTGTGTAATATAAAAACTCGCCAACCAAGAATTTTGGACGAGGCAACGCAGATTGAAGTTCTTGGTAATTTTTCTATGGATCCTAATACTACTTCAATTCCGAAAGTAGCCAAGTTAACTCACATTTCTGTTGGTTCAGTACATAAGGTACTTAGACTAAATAAGTTTTTCCGTACAAACTGCAAATTCATCAACAACTCGGTGAAGACGATTATGACAGAAGGATACAGTTCTGTGAAGAAATTACTAGAAAAATTACAGATAATCCAAATTTGTTAAAAAATATTTGCTTTAGCGATGAATCGACATTTTTCTTAAATGGATTTGTGAATAGGCACAATTGTAGGTATTGGAACAATGAAAATCCACATGTGTTTCGACAGGACCATACACAGTATCCTGAGAAGATCAATGTGTGGGCAGGAATTCTGGGGGATGAGATTATCGGACCTATTTTCATTGAACAAAATCTGACTGGAGACCTCTATTTAGAACTTTTAGAAAATGTAATAAATCCACTCATCACTCAGTCGCTAGAAAACCAGACCAATGAAGACGGAAACGTTATGCTGGAAGAAGACAATTTGCATTTCCAACAAGATGGAGCTCCACCGCATTACGCTCTTCCCGTTAGGCAATGGCTGGATGAAACATTTCCTGGACAATGGATTGGAAGGAGAGGTGCCCAAGAGTGGCCGCAAAGATCACCGGATTTAACACCCTTAGACTTCTTTCTGTACGATGCATAACATAATAATTTAATTTTATTATTTGTGTATGGCAACACTGTCAGCCCTGCATGATTCCAATGCATGCGGGCACTGTTCATTCTCTCTGTCTCTCTCTTTAAGCGGTGCGATTAGAACAGCACAAGTAGTCTTAGAGAGAACGCATTCACATATACATAAGCATTTTCTCATTCATGTATTCACGTAATGTTGTAAAATAAACACATAAAACTCAACTTCGAATATTCATTAGTCCCTAACAAGGGTGGTCCTTCAAGCAAGAGCAAAAATCACACAAACAAACAAACACTTTCTTTTGGGGTACTTAAAAACTGAAGTTTATAAAACTCAGCCAGAAAACATTGATGATCTAAAAGCTAGAATAACTCAAACATGTAGACAGATCCCTCGGGAAACATTTCGAAAAGTCCGGCAAGAATTTGAAAATAGAATGTATTACTGATTAGCAAATAATGGAGCTCACTTTGTAAAGTTCATTTATTTTTTGGGTAGCTTAAAAGCGTCTGACAAAAGCTCTGGTCCATCAAAAGTGTCTGACACTTATGATATTAGTTTAAAATAATATTCTACATGACATATATAAAAATCAGCCATGTGAATTTAAGTTAAATAATTCTTATTTTTGGTTACCTTTCTCACCTGGTACCTGCCCAGGTGTCACTCGGCAAGTTCCATAAAGCGCGTAGGTATCCAAGGCACACGAGACGCTACTGAAAACTTCAGGTTTTATCCGTGTGAAAATAAGTTATGTCTGATTGCTCTGGGATCTTGGACTAATATTGCAGAAGTGCATGAAAAATAACAATTCCGCCGTCACGAATGTTCCGCCATATTGGATTTAGAATGACGTCACATTATTTTTCGGGTTACTCTTAACAAGCTTCATTGTTTATCAATCCATGAAGCTCACACCAAAATCTGATTGTAATACCATCTCATTTCAGAGAGTTTTTTTCCATTAGCCATTTTTTGGCTTTGAGTGTATGTATATGGATGTGACCAACTTCACACCGATGATTTGTGCCATATTCGGCACGTAATAAAATCATCAACTTTCGCAGAAAATTTGAGGCTAGAATTTTAAGATATTTTTATGGGTAAATACGAACCATATTTACACAGCATATAAAACAATTTTTGAAAAGAGAGAAATTGGCCCAGTAAGGAGTTTGGCATATTTTCTCAATATCTTAGATGTCAACATCCAAAAATTCTTGTAGCGTTCGATTTCGGCACAAAATACCCAGTCTCGTAATTCGGGTTGCTTACCCACATTTCACAAATATTCATACTCATTGGAGTTTGTTCATATGTAATACCACTAGAGATGGAATTTTGCCGGCAAAATTTCTCGATTGTAATATGAAAGTTTTTTGCTCGGAAATTTCGCGAATGACATGAGCGAAATTTCCGGAAAGCAACAAACTTGAATATTACAAGAGAGAAATTTTACCTGCTTAAATTTCATCTCGAGTGGAATTCGGCATTACTATTTCACGAGAAAATAGGGTAATATGTTCACATTTGACACGTATTGCGCTATTTGGCAAATTAGAATCTATATATATATATGAAAGAAAGATGTTGGTTACACCATTTATAACTAGAGATCGGATAGACTGTTTGTTATGAAACTTCTTATATGGAATCGTCTTCGGTCTGGTTATTATAAAATAAAATAAAACTTCGAAAAAATTGATGAAAGTTTTACTTATGCAGGAAATGCTTTTCCTTCTTTTGAATAAGGCCACTGGGTATCGCTACCGTTGATGCGTAGTCGTACAGTGAATAGACAAGTCACTGTACGTAGTCGTAGGTTGATATTACCGCTGTTAGATGGCGATATGTGATTCACATAGAACTCATGGTAACATGAGTTGCCAGATCAAAAAGCGGGTAAACTTATCTCAAGTTGGTGGAACAGTGAATTTTTACCGAAAGATCAAGTATCTGATTTTGACGATCAGTTTCAAACGTGAGTTGGCCATCTTTATCTTTTTTCTTTATTTTTGAAATGCTTTCGAATTTCTGTTTGGGTAATAGATATATTTACGGAAATCACTGAATCCAAAATTGCCCATAATTAGTAATTGACATATTATATTCGTGTTTCTGTTCGCACAGAGACAGTATTGTAAGCGTCAATAATTTTGAAACGTTTGCTCATCGGGCTTTCACTTATGATATACAATAATGTTTCATGGGTTGCCTAATCTGATCTGGTCGAATGACCATCAATAAATTTGAATATGAGTTCAACACAATTCACAGTGTTGATAATTTTGCCGTGTCGATCGTACTATCGACATTTTAACATCTCGATTTGTCTTTTAACGAGCTTGATATCGTCAACTAAATTGAACAAATTGAAGAGAGATTGACAGCTCATATCCATGGAATAATGAGAATCGCGCTGATCCACCAACTGATATGTTTACCCATTATTTTGAGCTTAGCAGCATAGCTAAGATGTCCAAAATAAATGTGTGACCACTGATTAGATTTTGAGAATATAAGAAGAGTTTTGTTTTTGCCACTTCAGGTTGGGCTATTAACAAATGTCTGATTTTTAATTCTGGTCGACGGGCTGTGTCGATAGTTCATTAAAGGAATAATTTTTGTTCACATTCTTGACATTTTGATTCATATAAGAGGAAAGGTATAATATGGATTATACTCCTGCTATTCACAGTCACATGAGGTACTGCAAAAAGAGAACTGTACAACAATTAAAAACAAAAAGTTATATGTTCAAGTTCAACAATTAGTTACCGCTTAAATATAGAGCATTCTTTCCATGTGAATTACAAAATTATTAAAATTTTGTATATTTTGAACTTTAATTTTGCCTAATTTTTTTCCTGCTTGAAAAAAAGCAATGGTAAGTTTATACAACTTTTAAGTATAATTCAGGCGGTACAAAGTTCGCCGGGCCAGCTAGTTCATCATAGATTAACTAAACCACTAAACGTTGTTTGTTCTCTCTATGATATTTATTTCAGGAGCTATCTATGAATTCGAGAAACGTCAAAAATGTTGTCGCTGGAAAAACCAACATGTTGGTTTTTGCGGGCTTGAAAATTTTTTCGGGATGAAACGATCGTTGCTACGGAAACTTTCTCACTAAAAATGAAAAGAGTGGAATAGTCATCAAAAAATTTTCGAAACCCCGTACGTGTTCAAGATTGAAGAAAACAAATGAAACGTTTCAAGAAAGGAAAGCCCTCAATGACAATTTTTTGACATGTATCGATTTGACCGATGAGGTCTCATCGGGTCTCATTTACTTAATTAATAACTTTATCATTACTTTACATAAGCATCTGTTAATTTTATTGGTGTAAAATCGATGCTCCCACTTGAAATTGTAATGGATAAATCTAACCTTAACAAAGTTATGTAGTTTCGGCAAAATCGTAAAAAATGTGTCAACGCCCTTTATCTTGAATACGGATGGCATTAGGAATTTTTTCTGCGCAAAACCCAATTGAAACACTCTGTATTTTCGCAGTGAAATTTCAAATAGTTTTAGAATAAGAAAATTTTCCATATTTCCTCCAATATATTTCGAGTTAGTGATTGGTAGAAGTAATATATTACCCGTATTGGGGATTTTTTCCCTCTGAGGCCGCCCAGTACAGGGTGTCCCAAGTTCGAGTGCCTATTAGACTGGCCAATGATGAGCCAGTGATATGACTTCAAAGAATTTTGATTGAGAATTGTTCGTTTGTATTTTGCCTGATTTTACCCAATATTACTTGAATTCGAACTATTTTCATTGAAGAATTGGAAAATATTGGATAGAGTAGTGTTGGGTAGAATTTCAGTTAAACAACTGAAGTGCGGTTCTATTTTACTGAATGAGAATTTTACCAAGTTTTTGAATAGAAAAATAAGAGAGCTAATGGACTGTATATGTTTATAAGGTTTTATTGAAACCCAACACAAATGAAAGGATAAATGCACCCAAATTAACAATTGCAAGGTCTTACCTATTTCAGCAAAACGGCCAGCCAGATCTCGTCGGTTACTCCTATTTCCATGAACAGAGTGATCGAGCTCGACAAACGAACATGGAATGAAGCTAATGACGTGAAAATCCGTTGCTAAAAATGTCAAAGTAGGAACACTTATCCTTGTGGTAGAATAATAACCACGCCACTGGTAACAGTCTTTTTCGAACTAAATTCGCACAAATGAATGGTCTTAAATGAATGTACTTAATTCGAATGAATCGAAATCACTAGAATTGTGAAACACAAGAAAAACTGAACTTTTCTAGATTCACGAAAGGAAACAGAATAAATTTATATTATCGGTAGCAGATATTGTATTCACGATTAAGGCAATCAATGAACTGAGTGAAAAATGAAATGAAACAAAATATCCGACATATGCGTTTTTTTTCACAGCTGACGGCGCTGACGCACCTACACATGGAATCTCCCTGGTATCGGGGAAATTGAATTAATTTTGAAGGAATGGAAATGAAAAATTCGAAAAGTTTCTGAAACGTTCACTTGGCGTGAACAAAACAGGCCGCCGTAAAATTGTGTGAATTTTACAGAATATTGGAAGCAGTGAAATTAAATCTAATAAACCAATAACTAATAATCTAATAAACTAAAGAAAATTTGAAGTGATTGCAGAATTGAATATCAATCGAGACCAATCGTGTGAGGACTCTTGTATATCGACCGGCTGCGGTCTTTATAGACTCATCTCGAATCGTACCAATCGAATCGTACTGGTGTTCTTCGAACCTCTTTGTGAAAGTTCTTCCTGTCTGGCCTATAATACGCTATTGCATTCATTACAACTGAATTTATAAACTCCTGAATTATCAAACCGGTTGTTTTTATCTTTAGCATTAAAAAATAAATTTGAGATTTTATAAGATGGTGTAAAAGCGATTTTTATATCATTTGTTGAAATTGTTTGGGCTATCTTTTGTGAAATTGGTCCAAAATATGTCAGTTTGTGATTGAACTATGGAAACGAATGGTTTGACAACTGATAAATATAAATTATAGACGTCAACATAAGTTTTTCCTTGCTTTTCTCGAATATGAGAGTTTCTGACCTTAAATTCTGTTCGTGAAATAGTCTTATAAAATTTCACTCGAGATTGAATTTACCTCATAAGTCTATCTTTTATTTCCAAACTCAAATGAGTTGCCAGTGGCGTAGTGACCAGTGTTCGGCGTGTTCGAAGAACACGGGCCCGTGCCCCTAAAGGGGCCCGGGCGCTTGGAACGACTAGCGCTAATAGGGAGGGTAGGGGTCCGGAAAATATCTCGAACACAGGCCCGTGGTGGCGTTACTACGCCGCTGTGAGTTGCTTTGAGGAAACACCACTCGTCCTCCGGACTCGTGATGTTTCCAAGCAACTCATTTTCGTTTGAAAATAAATCGATAGACTTATCACGGAAATTCAATCTCTTGTGATATTACTACTGAAAAACATTTTCAAATTGCGCGAACCATTCCCAAGTTATTGCTGAATTTTTGAACATTTTCGAAAATGGTTGTAAAAACTCCTTTCAGATCTAGCATCAGCAATACTAACAATCATACGTATGACCAATTCCGAAAATTCTTTCACCATAAAACGGTACCGTTCTTGAGATATCGAATCCAATTTTTTTCTCTCTAGCGGAGAGCCGAATTGAAACTAATTTTTCGAAATAAAAAGTAGCCTATATGTTATTTCAGGCCATAGTCCCAAGAATATGGAAATCAGACTAGATTAGATTCATCTTTGAATTTCAAAACCCATTTAAATCATCTTCGTCTGAAACGAAACCCAGTAAACAAAAAACCATAATCCTAAGGTAAATGTAACATCACAATGTTTGTTACCTCGTAATGTAACATACACAGATGTAGGACGTAACTTTCATTGCATTTTGTGCTTCATTTTAACGTTATAAATGTGATGTTATGAGATTCGTTTTAGTTCTCAGTTCGCACAAAAGCGCAGTTGTAAAAAACAGCTGATTATTTCACTAATTTTTACAACTGCGTAACACCTTATTTTTGAAATATCGCTTCGATATTCAGAGTCTAATCTTTTTGCCAAAAATGAATGAAATCGTACGTATGCGTCATCAGATATTATTATCAGCTGACATTTTTCCAAAATCTTCCTGTATTGCGTTTGTTTGTTTCGTGCAACACCTGATTTTTGGCACATCGCTTTGATATTCAGCGACTAATCTTTTTGCCCAAAATGAACGAAATCGAACGTGTGCGTCATCAGATATTATCAGCTGACATTTTTCCAAAAACACTCTGTATAGTGTTTGTTGGTTTCGTGCAACACCTGATTTTAGGAATATTGCGCTGATATGCACAGTCTGATTATTCTGCCAAAAATGAATCGAATCGTACGTGTGCGTCAACGGATTGTTTCAGCAGACAAAATACGAAAAACAATCTGTACTTAAACCGGAAAACAAAGTATTTGTCAGCTTTACAACTATTTTATGATATTTTCACCTGAAAATATCTGAAGAATTTCTCGAATTCTAAGTAAATTCTCAGTGTGGAAACTCCACTAGTTTATTCGAGTCAAGGCTTTGCAACGAATAAATTTGGCAACAACGCATGAAATTTATTCGTACAAGGTCAGATTGTCAGCTGAGAATTGTCAGCTATCTTCAAGCCGGTTTATTTACTTTGGGAAAACAATGAATTTGAGGAAATATCATGTGAATGCGATAAGTCCAAAGACCTGGCGATTGTTGAAGAAACTGTTTTCTCTATTAATACTGGCAATATTTCACGAATATGAACATGAAGGAAAGATTCAGTTATACTTTTTTCTTGTACGAAAATCAAGAACCGAGTTTTGAAATTTTACTGAAAAATAATAGTCAGAATCGTCCGTTACTGTGTGTACTCGAATAACCCCACAGAAAAACTTCCTTGCTTTCAGATATTAGTGACATATTGCTTATGTAAAATAAATGAATTTACATCTGAAACGTTTATGAAGTCGAAGAAAAGTCTATGCCATCACCTCTAGATTTTCTGTCATAACATGATTTCAATTGATCTAACTTGTCATTTGTCAACGCAGTTCATGTTCCCATTGTTATCGGGAGGATTGTGGAACATGGGATCTCTTGAATTTCTTGATTTCCGTACAAGAAAATAGCATAACTGAATCTTCCAATCATGTTTATGCTCGTACACGTGAAATATTTCCAGGGAAAAAAGTTTCTTCAATATTCGTCAGGTCTTTGGAATTATTGAATTCACATAATATTTCCTCAAATTCATTGTTTTCCTAAAGTAAATAAACATTTTGATAAATACGTAATTTCTACGATTTATATGTAGAAACGGCAACGTTGCGTTCATATCTGACAGAAGAATGACTATAACCTAACATTTTCAAAATATACGCGGTGGAATGTGTCAGAATTCCGGAGCCTACCGGGCTACTTTATAAAAGTGAATGGAGTATATTTTCGAAGTTGTCAAGTGAGATGAAGATCGTGAAATCTCTTACCATTTCATTGCAGGACTTGTTCATTCTAGTTTGTTGAGCACACAAAACTGAAAACAGAATCTTTTCCGGTCAAGGTCACGACAAACCGAAGCGCTTTAAAAACCGTTGACGGATTTTAACTCGACACTCGCGAATCACGATAAATAAGCCACAACACAACTCACTGAAAACGACACCTGACGACACGTTCTACTCCTCCCCTCCATTACCGAACGAGATCAACTCTAGAACTTATTGGCGAATCCAAAGATCAAACGCCTTCTTTCGGCTAAAATTCGAAACTAGAAAATGAGTACTGTTTTGAGATCTTGTAATTTCGCTTGCTTTTGAGTCAAAATATTTTGTTTCATAAAAAATTGTTGAGAAGGTATTTAAATCAGTGTTATTCATTCAAGGTCGCCGTTTAAAGCGCGTAGGAAAACTCATCCGATAGAGGCGCCACCGTCCATTTTATGGAATATCTCCTTAGAACATACATTATCACTATCAAGTTGTATGAATATCTCTATCCTCATGAATGAAATGTACAAAATGGCGCTCTCTATCCGAAAATCGCTGAACTTAAAATCAGTGAATTTGTGGGTGAAGCAGGAACGTTTTCCCGCCATATATTTGAATTTGGCCATTGTCTGCCAATTCCGTATTTCAAGTTGTTTTTCTGAACGAAATTATCTGTAGATTCAGTTTTGATCGGAAATTGAACTATTTTCATGGGTCTTTCGTTTGAAATAAAACAGAAGCATGAGTTAGCTCATTTTCTTCTATTTTTGAAAAAAAAAATGAACTTTCGAAATGAAATCGATTTCAATTATTTCATTAAGAACTCCAATAATTTCTGAGTTTACCCACAAAATTTCAGTTCCCAAATGCAACTTCAAATAAAAACACGCTAAATATAGAACGCCCACCCTAAAATATTACTCACAAAGTTATCATGTTTAAGGATACCAGGCGTGTCCGTGAAGTTAGCACCCACATTTTCGAAAATGAAGAAATTTTTTTTTGCATTCGTTAGTAACTCGTTAGTAACTATTTGTAACCTAAAAATTTTCGTTTGTACCTCAAGGGAACTCGTAGAAAAACGCCGCATTCCGCTGGGTGCTAACTTCACGGGCATCCACTTCCCACTTTTTTGCGAGAAAAAAAAATACGATCGGAAAGTCCTTCGTTAGTAACTGTTTGAAACATAAAAATTCTCGTTTGTAACCTAACCCTTACTTAAAAAATGACACATCTTACATGCGAAGTTAGCACCCGCATTTTCGAAAATGAAGAAATTTTTTTTTGCATTCGTTAGTAACTCGTTAGTAACTATTTGTAACATAAAAATTTCCGTTTGTAACCTAACCCTTACTGAAAAAATGACACCCCTTGAATGCGAAGTTATGTAGCACCCACATCTTCGAAAATTTACAAATTTTTTCTTCCATTCGTTAGTAATTCGTTCGTTACTATCATTAAGATAAAAATTTCCGTTTGTAACCCAACCCTTACTGAATTTTTTTTTCCATTCGTTAGTAACTCATTAGTAACTATTTGTAACAAGAAGATTTTCGTTTGTAGCCTATTCTTCAATGAAAAAAGTAACACTCCTTACATGAGAAGTCAGCACCAACATATTCGACAATGAAGAAAATATTTTTCGCATTCGTTAGCAACTGGTTGGTAACTATCTGTAACATAAAAATCATCGTTTGTAACCTAGCTTTCAGTGGGAATATACATACACTCGTGCAAATAAATTCAACAAATTTTCAATAAAAAATATATTTTCAAAATAACATTTTAAATACTATACAATAGTAGGTGTACGTCAAGTACCTACTATTGTTTTCGGTATTAATTTTATTTTTTTCGTCATATCATCATACATCTCCAAGGCTCAATCATTTCTGCGACAAATGGCAGTATATGACCTAAGCTATTCCTGGTGAGTGAAAAATTGATAGTCAAAAATAGTTCATAAATAAAAGTTATCGAGAGCAAAAAACTATAGTATTCATTTGAAAATGTTAAGATATCAGAGGTGTCTTTTTCTCACTGAAGATTAGGTTACAAACGAAAATTTATATGTAACAGTAACTAATGAGTTGCTAAGGAATGCAAAAAACATTTTCGAAAATGAGGGTTCTGACTTCGCATGTTAGAAGTGTCGCCTTTTCATTAAAGAATAGAACAAACAAAAATTTTTATGTTGCATAGTAACTAACGAGTTACTAACGAATGAACGGAAAATATCTTCATTTTTGAAAATGTGGATGCCCGTGAAGGTAGCACCCATCGGATTGCGGTACCCTTGAGATACAAACAAAAATTTTTTTGTTACAAATAGTTACTAACGAAGGACTTTCCGATCGGATTTTTTTTCGCGAAAAATTGAGAAGTGGATGCGCGTGAAGTTAGCACCCAGCGGAATGCGGCGTTTTCCATGAGTATCCTTGAGGTACAAACGAAAATTTTCAGGTCACAAATAGTTACTAACCAGTTCCTAACGAATGCAAAAGAAATTTTCCTTATTTTTGAAAATGCGAGTGCTAACTTCGCATATAAGGTGTGTCTTTTTTTCAGTAAGGGTTAGGTTAAAAACGGAAATTTTTATGTTACAAATAGGTACTAACGAATGAAATGGAAAAATTGTAAATTTTCGAAAATGTGGGTGCTAACTTCGCATTTAAGGGGTGTCATTTTCTCAGTATGGGTTAGGTTACAAACGGAAATCTTTATGTTACAAATAGTTACTAACGAAGGACTTTCCGATCGTAATTTTTTTTTCGCAAAAAATTGGTACGGCCCGTGAAGTTAGCACCCAGCGGTATGCGGCGTTTTTCTATGAGTATCCTTGAGGAACAAACGAAAATTTTGAGGTTACAAATAGTTACTAACGAGTTACTAACGAGTTACTAACGAATGCAAAAAAAATTCTTCATTTTCGAAAATGCGGGTGCTAACTTCGCATGTCAGATGTGTCATTTTTTCAGTAAGGGTTAGGTTACAAACGGAAATTTTTATGTTACAAATAGTTACTAACGAGTTTCTAACGAATGAAATTTAGAAAATTTGTAAATTTTCTAAAATGTGGGTGCTAACTTCGCATTCAAGGGCATTTTTTCAGTAAGGGTTAGGTTACAAACGAAAATTTTCATGCTACAAATAGTTACTAACGAAGGTCTTTCCGATCGTATTTTTTTTTTTCGCAAAAAAGTGAGAAGTGGATGCCCGTGAAGTTAGCACCCAGCGGAATGCGGCGTTTTTCAATGAGTTCCCTTGAGGTACAAACGAAAATTTTGAGGTTACAAATAGTTACTAACGAGTTACTAACGAATGCAAAAAAAATTTTCATCATTTTCGAAAATGTGGGTGCTAACTTCACGGACACATACCAGGCGTCTTGTTTGAGTTTGAAATTCTGGTGCAGTTTTAAGTGATGAGAAAGGTTGATACCACAAATATCAACCAGAGTGTTATGAAATTGACCTTGGATTACGATTCAAGGTCCTGAGCTGTGCCTCTATCTTTCTATAAGACAGGGAGTTAAATAAGGTGAAGTATTTGAGCGCAGGGATTCATGTTTTAATGCTAATGTGATATATTATACTCCATTCACTTTTATAAAGTATCGCGGTTGGCCAAGTTTTAGGTTTATCAAGTTTTTTCACCTGAAAAAATCGCAGGTTGGCACTTGTGAATGACATTACGCCAATGAATAAATCTCGGAGACGTTGCCGACGTTTATTTTTCATTATTAATTATTAATTATCAAGCCTGGAAACTTAGAATGCCGAAGGTAGTTTCGAAAAAGCAGAGGCAAAGTAATTAGGAAGTGTTATTTAGAATTGAAATCTGCGCATTCTGAAAGTAACCCTGATAATTTGGCATCGAAATTCGACAGTTCATCACCAGCTATCCAACATTTTCGACGTATGTAAGTGAAAACCAAGTTTTTATATTTTATATGAATAGATATTCATTTTTTAGCTGCACATAAACACAATTAGAAGGATTTTAAGTGAAAGAGACGACAAAGAATTTCCTACTATTGGAGCACCCAAAAAGACACTGACTGAAGACCTTATTTTGAAGAAAGATCTGCAACGACAAATTTGGAATTATAATTTGAAAAGTGAACACTTTTCGATTGATACAGTACTCACTTTTGCGAAAGAGCTGCCTTTTTCAACAGAACCCTCTATGCAGTGTGAAAGACCTAAACATTTAGGTTTTCTAGTATTGCATAATTGCATAAAAGTCGAATACCCTCCTTATTCAACTAGTACTGGTTCAACTGAATCAAACAAAATGAAAAAAAGTCTATATTATGGATATGGAAGAGGAAGTTGCTGCATACCACCTAGATAGAAAAATAACAAATTAGGGAAATGCTTTCTCATTATAAGGGACATGAAGCTTCTTCGTAAACCTGAGGTTCTCAAAAATAATTGCTTGGAGGACCAGATATATGGTCGGAAGACGGAAGACCTTCGTTGTCAAGGACCAAATGTAGGTTATAACTTTATATATGCTATGTCCTGATGATTTTCCATCTCCTTTTCTGTTGCAGATTTTAAGATATTTTGTCAGTCTCATTCCAAAAGAAAGATGAAATGTTGTTCCTGAAATAGATTCTGTCCGTTATTAATATGTCAGCCTATTCTTTTGAAAAAAATTACAAAATCTCTATACTTATTCAGAGGTTTTTATCTTTGTGCTCATGTATCATAGGTAAAAATGTATGGTGTCCTGTTCAATTCTGTTTTCCTAATACTGTAATTGCTTTGAACATGCTATATTGTTTGATACATCAAAGAATCTAATGATCTTTCTCAAAAAGAAACATATGAATGTAACGATGTTAGAAATTATTATTTTGTGATGGAAAATTATTGAAGTTTTTTTTATTATGTATCAAAACCAATTTCTTTATTGTGTTATTATTTTCTCAAGTTTTTGTAGCCAATCGTTATATGCCAGTTGATATGACAATTTGATTTGTCCTTTAAGACGTTTAACACTCACCTGATGGAGATTGAATATTTGATTGACTTCGGAGTACGGAAATATGTCCATGAAACATAATTATTCCATATCCTGCATGATAGATGGTTTTCATGCAGAATTTATCCAGATATCTTGTCATTACACCCAAAGATAACAGACACTGAAGCTGAGGTGCATCCCAGTTTAGAAATACGTCCTTCTCAATTCGGTGTACCTATCATTCACATAGATTCCCAAGAACTTTGTAAATGGAGTTAGTTCTTTTAAGGTTTAACAATGACACAGTTTTCGTAGTGCTATTACATTTTCATACTGGAGTATTTCAAGTTGTGCAAAAAGTTATTTCAATTTCTTCTGTTGGCTTATTTTTTGAAAAGTGGGTAATTCCACTGTTCGTTAATAAGTTTTTCTGTAGGGTTCTGCGAATACTTTTATTCTTTTTTCGAATGAATTATCACAAAGTAACGGACTATTCTGTCCATTATTTTTCAGTAAAATTTCAACACTCGATTCTTGATTTCCGTACAAGCAAATAGCATAACTGAATCTTCCAACCATGTTTATATACGTGAAATTTTCCAGTATTTAGGTGAAAAAAGGGTCTTTTCAACATTCGCCAGGTCTTTGGAATTATTGAATTTAAATAATATTTTATCGAATTCATTATTTTCCCAAAGTAAATAAACATTTTGAAAAATATGTAAGTAATTACTACGACGTAAATGTTGAAACGGCAACGTTGCTTGTTCAACTGACAGAAGAATGACCATAGCCTAACATTTTCAAAATATACACGGTGAAATGTGCCTTTAATATCAACTTTGAATAATAATATTCACTGAAGAAATTATAAGGTTACTTGAGGGACATGAAATAGCTCTGGGTTTGTTTTGGGATCAGTCAAGTGCTTATGATTGTTTAGTAAGGGAACTTCTGTTAACAAAATTAGATCGATTAGGTATAAAGAATACAGCAGGAAAATTGTTTCGTTCCTATCTAAGCGAACGCCAACAAAGAGTTAGTGTGATGGGAAATGGAAGGGGAATTAAATCTGATACATTAGAATCAAAATTTGGTGCTCCACAGGGCAGCATTCTGGGACCTATTCTCTTTTTGGTTTTTATAAATGATTTGTACGCTTCCATTTCAGATTTCATAACTGGCTTTGCGGATGATAGTAACATTATTTACAACCTTGTAACCTGCAACATCTGGAAATTGCTGCACATGAGTCTTTCAGTGAAATTAATTTATGGTTCAACAACAATAAACTCATTTTAAATAAGGAAAAAACAGCTGCAGTACTATTCAGTTCATGTAGAACGGGAATTGATAAAGACTTCGTTAAGATAGATGAAAATAATATAAAATTAGAAGATTCCACCAAATTTTTAGGAATCTACATAGATAAAGTCTTGAAATGGACGACCCATATAGAATATCTGTCAACAAAATTGAGTAAAGTAGGGTATGGGATCAGATCTCTTCGTGACTATCTAAATGAGCCTTGCATGAAGGTGGTCTATTTTGCGAATTTCGAATCACTTTTAAGATATGGCATTATATTCTGGGGAACCAGTGCAAAAGTAAATGACATATTTATTGTACAAAAGAGAATAGTAAGAGTTATGTTTCGGATGAATTTTTAGAGACATGTGGGGAACATTCAGAAGGAATAGGATTTTAACAGTTTATGGTATTTACCTATTCGAATGCTTGATCTTTTTTTTCAAAAACAAAGATGCAATGATGCAGCACACAACTGCTCATAAATACCAGACAAGAACTCTGGACTTACATTATCCAAAGCATAGACTGAGCTTAAGTGGGAGACATCCCTCTTATAATTGTATAAGAATTTATAATCATTTACCGAATAGTTTCAGAGTAATTAATAATTTCATATCATTCAAAAGTAAAATAAAAGAGATGTTAGTTAGTTTAGAACCATACTCATTGTCAGAGTACTTTAATTTTAGGTTTGGTAGTTTATAAGTGTATATTCTTCTGACACTATTTCGCTCTATGTTATACATATTTTGAAATAAAGAAATTTATCTATCTATCTATCCCAGCAAACATGGAGCCGTCATTTTGACGTTATATTTGGTAGATTTTTAGTCAGTGACGTCATGTGTCCGATATGAGACGTTTTTTTACGACATGTTATAAAACGTTGGTGTGACGTTCAAATAGTAACGTCATTTATACGTTGTTAAAAGTGATTTTTTTGACTTAAAGAGGGGTCTATACCGTTCTGACGTTCAGTTCAAAACGCGATTCGGGATTTCTCACGATAGAGACCACCGATTTATATGGGGTTTTCACTGTTATTCAATTTGAAGAGTTCTTCAAGTCGGAGAGTTCATAATTTTTTTTGATTTTTTGAAAAAAAAAATTTTTTTCCCCTTCTTAGTGACTCTATATGCATAATTCTTACTTTCCGACCTAGATTATTTTTTTTTATGAATTCCCACAAAAAATTTAACACAAAAAGTTTTCTCCAATCGCTCAAAAACCGATTTCAGTAAAATTAAACTCAAACGATCGCAAAGTCCTGCCACCTAATCGACGAACTTGGCTATTTCCATCTTCTACTGATCGTTCCATCTATCTGGCAATACTGCACATTTTAGGATGCCCTTTGGGGTCTCGGTGAATCCCAGAGGCAAATATTTATTGTTTTATTGCAAGGCGTCTGGTATCAGTGAAAAGTAAAAGTGTGAAAACATGTGCTATATTATTTCTGTTGGACCAGCAAGCCGAAAGCAAATTGGTTCCGTTTTTAGATCTTGTGACGAGAGACGGGATTCGTGAATTTTCACTGGATTTCTTTTTTCTTGTGATTGGGAGTGTTGTGTTATTTTTTTTAATTACTTTGGAGATGAGTAGGCAATTTGATGATAAACGCAAAAATCTTTGCGCACATCGCCGTCGTAGAAAATTAGCTCAACGGAAGAGATTCCAAAAGTAAGTGGGTAATTATTCGACTTTAGTTTCAGTTTTCATGGAAAGTTTCAGTATAATAGACAAAGAAGAAAGCGTTCAGCAGGATGAAAAGGATGATACTTCATCAGAAAGGATTGCTGATGGTTTGTCTTGTAATTTAAAACAAGAAACGGTTTCAACTACATTAACTTGCGGGTAAGAAATGTTGTTATAACTTATAACTGGAAAGGTGCTGTTCCATTGCGCGAACCTAACTCGCGCAATGGTTTCGCGAAACAAAATTCGCGATGTGGATACCGCTTTCGCGCCAAAAATTTTTTTAAATTTCTGGCGAAACAGTTGCGCGAGTCAGTTTCGCGCAATGGAACAGCACCTGAATAGATGTCCAAGTCGAATTACCAAATATCTTATACATATTACTTATTATTTTCACTTTGTCTCATCCGAAACAGTTTGTTTTCTATAAGCATACTTTTAGATCTTGATCGAGAAAACCTAATATTGTGGAAGGAAGGAGATTGGTGGATGTCCGTTTTTTGTTCAAACAAATTGCTGATTTGTGCAAGCACTTTGACTGCTCATTTTCTGATATGGACTTGATACAGGAAATTAGGAAAGGTTGAGTTCCCAATTTGTATTCCAATGCCGGATGTGTAACATTCAGAAGAAATTGAACACTATAAATGGGAGTGAAGGTATTACGAATAACATAAATATATATAGAAAATGATGATATGGGATCATCAGCTGAGAAGGCAGCTACCTATATAATTGAAAGAAATAAGACACAAATCATTTGCCATTATAAATAATGACAAATGAAATGTGAATACGAACTGGGTCTCCGATACTACTCACCCTACCAGACCGAATGGTCTAACGTCAACTGAGAATCGCACCGACTGCAGTTTCGTCCTATTTAGGACTCAGCAGGGTTGAATATCCCAAAGTCGACGCTGGATGGAAAATATTTTCGTCAAGATATGATACAATAAATATAATTATATATTTCTTCATATTTTTTTTTATAACGCCATTTAAAAAATTATGTTCATCAATGTTCATTCAAAAGAACTTCTGTAAAATAATCCTGGTAATAAATATATTTGTCTGATTTTGATTTTATTCATTCATCTCAAAAATCCAAATCAATCAATTGGTGTTCCTAACAATTGAATTTGTTATGCATGTGATGTTTATCTTCTAGAATTTCATACAATCCTTCCTCCTTCTTGAATAACCTTATCGTTTCAATTTTATAAAATAATGATATTTTCTGATCCATGATCTGAGTTCATGAAAAAACTCATTAAATTTCAAAAACTTTCCGAAATTCTTGATATTATAGTCACTAACGTCAAAAAAAGCTACTTCAAATGACCTACATATATCAAAAAATATATTACTATAATACAGGAATCAGTCTAACTTGAATGGATGTCTCCAGTTCGAGTGCCTATTAGACGTTTCTGGAGAACTGGACATATTTGAAATCTGAGAATTGAGATTATCATATTTTTCGAAATTTTTTCAGCTCTGAGCCTGAGCGCTCTTGGTTATACAACAAGTGAAAAAAGATTTGTTAACAAATTTTTTTTTTAATTTTTTCCTCTGTTAAGTATTCAATTCTGAGTAAGTACATTTTTGTTAAAACCACAGTTTTCAAAATACCGAGAAAAAACCGGAATAAAAATCAAATACTCAAATACTCGTAGTCAGTATAATGTTCATTTTTCTTATTCTCAACATCCTGAGCGTAAATAGTCCTCAATCCTCATAACATCAAAGTAGAAGAATGTGGAAAGGCCATGCATCTTGTGAATTTCAGAAAAATCATCACAGGGTGTTTCAAATTTTTTGTCGAAAACTATGATCGAAAATTGGCCATAACTTAAATTTTTCAAATTAGAACCTAATTTTTTATCATTGCGTTGGATTCTGCAAAGAAAAATAATAATTTTACTCCAATAAAAAAAATGAAAAACTAAGAGAACTATCATTTTTTTTCGCACGATTAAACGCAATCATAAAAAATAGGGTACTTATTTGAAAAACGATTGTCGATATTTTGTTCTCTGAAGAAAAGTTCCATATATTCCATCTATATTGCTTGTAACTAATAAAGTAAATATGTATATACAATTCCGCTGATAGAGCATTTCATACAATAACAAATTTAAATTCATAAAAAATTTAGTTTAGGTTTTGAATCTCAATCACATTTTTCTTTACTGTAGGTTCATATGTGGATGATTTTTTCCGAATCTAACTTACAACCAAAACAGAAATTCGCAATAAATTCGTACAACCAAGAAGGTGATATATTCTTATTTTGTTCCTTCACATCTGCCAACACAGGTAACATCCTGTCTGTGGTACTTCCTTCAGCTAAAATCAATATTATAGACCGCAACCTTGAAAGTGGGAATTCCCTCTGTTGTAGGTTGTAGGGAATTCCCAACTATTTTATTTCCATCTGGTAAAACGTCTACCTCCCTTGAATTTACAGTGTTGTCAGCAGTTTCGTGAATAATTCCATTACATTCGTGAATATCCGATGGCATTCGACAAATTCCGCCGTCCGCTTGGTAAAGGCTGTACGTAACAGAAATCTCGCATGTGGAAGAAAAGGGCGGTAAATACGCGAAATGTCTGAGATATCTTCGGACGTACTGAAAATCGACGATTTCTTAGGGGTGGTGAGGGGTGAGAGGTAGGTAGACTTTGACGTACGCTAAGAAAGCTGGGCACTATAAACCCCTCTTAATAATTTTTTTTTGTTTGTGTCAGCTAAATTTTTTAATGAGACACTCCAATTTGCATGTAGTGTACTTTTGTCAGCCTAAAAAATTTTCTATTCAAAATAACGAGTAAGTAAATGAAACTTAAATTTTGGGTAATTCTCCCGTGTATGTTGGTATCATGGCCGCGTTCATGTTGGTATTGAACCAGGTTCAAGTTGCGCTTGCGTTCTGCTCATATCAGCGCCATCGGTTCGCGGGCTCGCACACAGGGTTGCCAACTCAGCGGTTTTGTTGCTAAATCTAGAGTGTTAGGCTGGTAAAATGCGACATTTCAACTCGATTTGCGACGCGTCGGAATTCAAGCGTTTTCAACAGTTTTAGCGATTTTCATGTAGATATTTCGATGGACTGAGGGTGCAATAAAACAAATTTTGGATCAGTGGGACTCCCTGGCAGCACTCTTCAATATAGTATGATTGAGTGAGCATTGCTACACAGCTGAAATGCTTTACAGTGTACAAAGATAATCAAAATAGGATATATTTAAACTTTCTTTATCCTATCGTACCATTACTTCAAAAAACTAATAAAAATTTTTAGTCCGCAAATAGTGATCCAACCAAATTACTGATGGATCTACAAAATTTGTACAGTAACATTGTTAACAAAATTGTCAATCCTACAGCAAGAATCAATATATTTTCGGATAGCATAGAAGATTATCTAGATCCAAATACATTGCTGAAACAGCGATGTATTCATTTCTTACTTGAATTGACAAAAGAGTTAAAATCCAGACTACCTGACAACATACTAACTTTGGAAAAAATGAATATGGTATCAGTAAGTGAATGCTTGAAACAATACAAAAAATCCATCACCGAAATTGCCAAAGAATTTGTTGATGATGCATTGAGAATAACACAAATCGAGAACTAGTGGACAAATATTCACATCATAGAGTCGTGTGAGAAGGAAGATACCGAAAGATTTTGGAATGATATTCTTCTATATCGAAATTCGGTTCAAGAAAGTCCATTCATAGACTTGGCAAAACTTGCATTTCAAATATTGTGTTTGACACATTCAAATGCTGATATCGAAAGAGTGTTCAGGCAAATGAACTTAATTGAAAATAAACTGAGAAATCGGATGCTTCTGCCACTTCTGAATAATATTTTGTATATTCGATATGGTTTAAAAAATGGTAATGCCTGTTGTGAAGATTTTATGTTGCCTGAATCAGTATTGAAACTCATTGGAACCAATGCAACATATATCAATCGAGTACCTGATCTAAGGGACATTGAACATACAGAGTGGCACAGCCAAATGGAATAAATTCGATAACGAATAAATGAGGGCCTGTTGGGAAAAACGCTCGGACACAATTTGTAATTTTAAATGCGCATATTTTTCAAGAAAATAATATTATATAGGGTGTTCCATGTGACCGTGGCCAATACTAACTTTCTTATTTCAAGTGCAACCCCCTGTATATTATTTATTTTTTGAATTCTTCAGAGAATTGTAGACACAATTCATGCACAGCAATTTTTTTTATTTGTCTTACAGACTATTCAAGACTAATTCTTTTCGTAAAATGTCATTTTTTCAAGAAAATTCATAAGAATCTTATCCACCCAGCCATTCACTCCAAATCCCGTTGAAAAAACAGCAAAATAACTTGTTTGCCAGCATTGAAACTAATGAAAAATCATACCAAATCACTCATTTTTCACGAACAAAAATTGAAACATCAAAAAATCGAGGGGGACTTAAACTAGAAATTTACCATATTTTAATTGAGGGGGGTGATTTGACGGAGATTGTTCACAGAACAAAATATGCGTTCTTTAAGGTGCTTGATTGGTTTGATATGAACAAGTTGCTGATGAATGGGGACAAAACCAATCTGGTACTCTTCCAGCCCAAACAGGCTCTGAACACATCTCTAGATTGCATTGTTCTGAACGATAGCAGTGTTGCACTTTCATCAGACACCAAATTCTCGGGTGCTCACCTTGATGAATTCCTCAATTGGGAACTTCATATAGGTCTAGAAATATCCCAGCAAGCACATAACATAACTGGGCAGTTTTGCGATGTTCTATTTTGATAACAAAGAAACATTCCTTCGTTATGTAACTTTGATATCACTTGCACGTAACTCCAGTACATTGAATGTCACGTGTATGTCATTATTTTACATTTCTGTGTAATGTACCTGTGATGTACAGATCATGTGGAAATGTTATATATGGTTTAACAATCTAACGTGATGTACATACAATGTTTTTTGTGTGATGTTTCTATGACATCAACAAAAAATGTAACTTTGATATCACTTGCACGTAACTCCAGTACATTGAATATCACATGTATGTCATTATTTAAAATTTTTTTTAATATACCTGGGATATACAAATCATGTGGAAACGTTATATTTTGTTTAACAATATGAAGTGATGTACATACAATGTTTTTTGTGTGGCGTTTCTACCACATAAACAAAAAATGTTATATCGATATATACTTTCTACTCAAGAGCCAAAGATATATTTTTCGTATTTGAGGTTAACTCAGAAGTTTCTATAATAAGTAGATGTGTACCGAACGTACCTACGCCAGAAACCGTGCTTGAATGTATGCACTTTTGAATATTTCCAGATTCCTCCACGGAGAGGACGCTGCCTGACGCTGTTTTTAATATTAGTTGATCGGCGATCCCAATTTGATAATAAAGTCATCTCTGTTTCTATGATTGTACGGAGTGACGCCGACTTTTAGCGGGAAACCGGGAAGGAGGTTAAACCAAAACCACCAAACTCTTGTGCTTCTAGTTGTTGGTTTAGCGGCGTCTAATTCTCTAATTTGCGAATTTCGGCAGAAATATTTTATTAGTGGGCATTGTGGCAATATTGTTTTATTCAAGGTATGTATAAACCAATTAAACATTTGTCCCAGAGACAAAAACGTAATATTAGATATAAAATTGTGAGAAGTTTAGAGAATGCATGCTCATTTTCATTGCCAAAAAGGTCAGCATTGGCAGATAAATTACCTAATGTACCCGAGGCTGCGATGATCAGTAATTTAGTACCCACTGATGAAAAAGCCTCACCTGCAGTTGCAGATGAGGGCCAAAATCTATCTAATAGTTAATAATTTGGATGAGGAATTCGTATTTGATGCAAATGATGATAGTTATGGGTCTGATACAAAATCAGAATGCTGTGCTTGTCCAGAATGCATCATAACTTCCACTTCAAGCAAAATATCAGAACTCAGGCAAGATCTAAAAAAAATGGGCTATCGAGTGCCATGTACCGTTAAGTCATATTTCTAAATTACTCAAAGTATTAATCGATTATGGCCTAGAATTGCCATCAGATGCTAGAACTTTACTAAATACTCAACGTAAGGTTGAAATTGCCCAGGTAGAGCCAGGCGAATATTGCCATATTGGCTTAAAATCCGCAATAATGAAAAATTTTGAGACACTCCCGATTGATAAAATACCTTAGAAAGTTAAAATTAATATAAATATAGATGGGTTGCCTTTAAGTAAAAGCTCCGGTAGTCAATTCTGGCCCATTTTAGGATGGTTTCCTCCAAATTCATTTGAAAATTTGCATAAGTTGTATAAGCCGTTTGTCATTGGAGTATATCATGGATGTCACAGCCTGATTCTGCAAATGCATTTTTAAAATTTTTTGTTGACGAATTTCTAGAGCTTAGGGAGGCAGGATTAATATGTCAGGGTAAACAAATTGATATAAAAATTTATGCTGTAGTTTGTGATGCACCTGCCAAGTCATTCATTAGTTATACAAAAGGGCATACTGGTTATCATGGATGCAGTAAGTGTATTCAAGAAGGAGATTACATCAGAAATCGTATGGCTTTTCCTCCGCTAAAGAGTGCTCTAAGAACAGACGAATCATTTAAAAATAAGTTAGATCAGGAACATCATTTAGGTACTTCTATTTTAGAAAAATTAGGTATTGGTATGGTATCTCAAATTCCCTTGGATTATATGCATCTTGTTTGTTTAGGTGTTATGAAAAGACTCTTACAGTTCTGGGTTAAAGGAAGACAAGATGTGAGAATACCAGTTAGGCAGATTCAAGAATTAGATAATTTAATGTTCTCTTTTGAGAATTGCATTACGAATGATTTTTCAAGGAAACCTCGAAGACTTAATGATCTCGACAGGTTCAAGGCAACTGAGTTCAGACAAATTGTACTGTACACTGGTATAGTAGCTTTTAAAGATTTTTTACCTCAAAGGACCTACATCAACTTTTTACATCTCAGTTGTGCCATTCGAATATTAGTATCTCCAGTTTTGTGTATTAGTTTGAATAATTGTGCACAGAATTTATTGGAAAGCTTCATCGGAGAGTATAGTTCAATTTATGCTCGTGAATACATTACACATAACGTACATAATTTATCTCATTTGTGCAATGATGTTTTACGTTTTGGTTGCCTAGATAATTTTAGTGCCTTCATACCAGAATCCCACATGAACTTTTTGAAAAAGAAAATATGTATTCAATCGGCCAAACCTTTGCAGCAACTTGTTAAAAGGCTCAGTGAAGAAACTGGGACCAATACAGATATATTTAAATTAGGGATAAACATTAGGCAAAATTTCATTGAGGTTCATACAAAAAGTTTCATTTTGACAAATAGACATCCTGACAATTATTGTTTGATACGAAATGGTCATTATTTGCAAATAGATGAAATATTTGAACAAAATAATATAATTTTCATCAAGGGAAAAGAAAAAACACCTATTGATAGTTTTTAAGAGAACCCTATTGATTCTAGAAGACTAGGAATTCATTTATGCTCAAAATCAGATAATATAACTGTCAGTATTAATGAAGTAGCCAGTAAATGCATTCTGCTACCTTACAGGGACAGTTGGGTAATACTTCGATTAACTCACAAACGTGAAGCTTTTTAGGAAACATTCCACCCAAACCCTTTTTTGATAGCCATATTAGTAATTTAATAATGATAATAATAAAAGAACAAGAGTTGCTGTATCAGCATTAATTTTTTTCTGCATTATTACTCAGAATTGAGAAATTATTTTGTTTGCTGAAGAAATGATTATTTGCAAATAGCAGGTAATTAAATTTTATATGGATCTGATCTGCCGTATTTTCCTATTTTCAGATGAGTTTTGCTGTAGTTAAGTTTATTAATGAGGGGACAGATTCCGAAGATGAGGTTATATCAGAGGTGCCAGTCTCATGGCTAGTTAGAGATAATAAATATTGTAAGTGGCCAACAGACAATAAATATGCTTCTATATATATAACGAAAAACCAGCCACCCCAGAGCCAGTGGAAAGAATTTCCGGTGGAAGTTGAATATTTTTGTGGTTAGTACCATTAAATTATTTGAAAAATATGAACTGAAGATATTCTAAAATGATTTTAAGATTCATTAGCTGAAGCTAAGCTAATGATGAAAGGTGGAGAGAAAGAGGAAAAGGTGGGTAGAGGTTTCAGGAAGTTGAAACCAACATATTATTTCAGTCCTGCTGAGGAGGATGAAAGAACTTCATCAAAAATTAAAAAAAAAATCTTGGAATAAAAAAAGGTAATTATCATGTAGAACATGCGCTTATATTTTTTGATATATAGATAAATTTCTCCACAAATACACCATTCTTACTCGCAAAAAACTATTCACTGATTTTGTTTTCAAAATATTTTGCAAAAAAAACCTTCTGTTATTTCATATTATTAAAAATATAAAAAATTTTGTTATGGAGGAGTCGAAAAAATGTATTAATTCATATTTTTGACATTGTTTTAGGAACAGTCGAAGAAGAAGCTCTGATGATTTCCCAAACGCCACAAGAACAGCTGATATATCACGAAAATACTGATATAACACAAGGTTAGTTTAATTTCTAGATTCATATCACAGCAACACAGAAACTTCTCTCAATGGTTTGCTCAGGGACGGGCCAAAGCCAAATCCCAAGTAGATAACAAGTAGGGCACAATAGACCTTAAGGTCACAGTTGACTGTAACCCCTTTTAACTACATAGATAACAGGTAAACAGCTTTTTGTTATATTATTTAATTATATGATATTAACTAATTCTTTGTTTTAGTGGATGACATGATATTTCTTCCTGCACTAAAGGTGAGAATTCATTTGTTTTCTGTTTTTTCTTTAAGCTTCCGATATCAAAGGTGCCGCATACTTTCAGAGCTCTTCTTTTTGTAAACTACGTATTTACAGATTTTTAGTCATTGTCGATAGTTTTTCAGCAGCTAAATATTCATAAAGATTTGTTCACACCACCTTTTAAAAAAGTAACTGAGATATAATAAGTAGTAACCTTTGATTATTATTTTCATAATGAATCTGTTAACTTATGTCCAGTTTGATAAACACTAAAATTCTTTAATTTTAATATAGTTCATATTTTCAGATTTCCAGATTTTCAGATTGAAATTATAAGCTTCCTGAATTATTATTTGTCTAATATATTTCAGGATGCAGCAGCAATGAGTGCAGTCGCCTCTGAATGTAGTGAAAATGCAGGTTTGTTGTGATTTTCTTATTAGTGCTTCTGATTAGGTTTCTTGATTAGGTATTTCTATTAGCTTTATTTTGAACTTTGGTTTATTTATAGATAAGATTTAACAAGGAGTTCATGATTATTTCTTATATTTCAGAATCAACTGACAGTTCTGCTGATAAAAAACTAGACACTGTCTTAAAATTATTCACAGAATTGGAAAGGGATATAACAAGCATAAAAAATTTTTTGGGAAATTTGAAGCTGGACATAAATGAGCTAAAGCAAACAATTAATGAAACACATCAAAAATCAGAAAAGTCTGAAATAGATGCCTTAAAAATAGATCTACGAGTAAAAACATTGAACGAACTGGAGCAGTTGGAAATTCTTGTGACAACTAACAAAGAACAAAAAAGTTCACTTGTAAGTAATGTTAAAAAATTATTTAGGAACTCATCAGCAAGTTATAGCATATTCATATGTTCTTGATTTTTAGTTTGAGCATCTGAAAAGAATTGGTGGTAATGATGTGAAGGATTTCACTGTCCGCATATGCCGTTTTTTATTCACCAACAATGTTGGAGAATTGTGTTCCATGACTGGACGGAAAAACAATTATCCAATAGGTAGATTGGAGTTGATCGATATGGCTTTTGGTGAGTTGTTAGGAAACTGCATTAAATAGGGTGTCACAAGTTCGAGTGCCTATTAGATGTTTCTGGAGAACTGGACATATTTGAAATCTGAAAATTTGGATTATGATATTGTTCGAAATTCTCTACTGAGCCAAAATATTTTTAGAGTCTGAGCACTTCCGGTTATACAGGGAGCGAAAATAAATTTGTTCAAAATTTTTTTTTCCTTTTCCTTTCTGATATAATTGAGTATTCAATGCTAAATACATATCTATTGAAACCATTGTACTTTTTCAATAACTTTTCGAAATATCGAATTTGAAAAACAGAAGTTATGGCCAATTTTACAGTTTTCGACACAAAATTTGGAACACCCTGTGAGGATATTTCTGAAATTCAAAATATGCATGACCTTTCCACATTTTTCTACTCTGATGTTAATAGAACGGTTCACGCTCAGGATGTTGAGAAATTGTTAAGAAAAATGAACCTAAGACTGACCACAAATATTTGACTTTTTTTCCAGTTTTTTCTCGATATTTTGAAAAGTTTTTGAAAAAGTACCATGGTTTTAACAGATTTGAACACTCATTTGAATACTCAATCATATCAGAGAGGAAAAATTGAAAAAAAAAATTCTTGATAAAAGTTATTTTCGCGAGCGGAAGTGCTCAGGCTCTAAAAATATTTCAGCTCAGTAGAGAATTATGAATAATTCAAATTTTCAGATTTCAAATATCTCCAGAAACGTCTAATAGGCACTCGAACTTGGGACACCCTGTATGATGTTATCTTTTCGAAGGTATCTTGATGTTAGGTAAAAAACATTTAAACAATTATTTTATTATAAAAAACGAAATTATTTTCGCGTGTAAATGTATATAATTACATGAAAGTGCTTGGCACTTCTCAGTCTTCAAATGTTTATTGGCAATTATGTATTGTTCGATTGCTTCCTTTTTTATTGATATTCAATAAACTTTATGTGTATAATAGGTGTGAATTGAGGTAAATAACAAGTTTTTTTTTGTTCAGGTGTGGTGCATCAAAAGTCCAAATGCACGAGAAAGGAGTTTGAGGAGGTGATGAGCGAGTGGCTCCGTCACTCCAAGCAGAGGCGATTGAGAGAGGAGAACAAGAATGCAAGATGAATATGTGTGAATAAATCTAGAAAACCATCACTTGTTGTTTTATTGTTAGGACTTCCAGCTTATTTTTGAGATGAAGACTGATGTATTTACAGATTGTTTTTGTAAAACCCATTTTCTTGAAAGGATAAAAAACTTCGCCTCGTGTATTCTGCTTTTCATCTGTAGAGCTAAGATATTGTAGCGTTCGATTGATTTGCAGGTAGGGTTGCCAGATGTCGACCTGACAGTCCGGTTTATTCCATGTTTGTCCGCCCGAAAACTATAAATATGGCAACCCTACTTACAGATCAATCGAACGCAACAATATCGTAGCTTACCAAATGAAAAGCAGAAACGTCGGTGATGTTAGCTCCCGGCCGGCCGGCTCCAAGCGCTGCTATTCCACCACGGTCAATAGTATCAAGCCACTGCGGGCGTTATTATTCGACGTTGAAATCGGGCGGCCAACACTTATAGTAAGCTGATTGAATAGATTGATGGAAGGACTACTCCGATTTATCTTTCTGTTCAATTTCCATTGCTCTAAAGAACCCATTTCATGCTATACATAAAGGTACCCCGATTTCGTTCCGACAGAAGTTTTTATTTTTTTTTCAAGAGTTTGAGATGGCGGCCAAGACTTGTGATTAGCTGATTGAATAGATGGATAAATGGACTATTCGGATGATTTTTTTCGTTCAGTTTGGATGGCCCCAAAGGGCCAGCTCCAAGGATCAAATGTGGATATAGGTAGTCCGTGGTCGATTCGACAGAAGTTTTTATTTTTTTTTCAAAAGTTGGAGATGGCGGCCAAGAATTTTGATTAGCTGACTGAATAAAAGGATGAAAGGACTTTTCGGATGATTTTTTTCCTTCAGTTTGGATGGCCCTAAAGGGCCAGCTCCAAGGATCAAATGTGGGTATAGGTAGTCCGAGATCGATTCGACAGAAGTTTTTATTTTTTTTTCGAAAGTTGGAGATGCGGCCAAGAATTTTGATTAGCTGTCTGAATAAAAGGATAAAAGGACTATTCGCATGATTTTTTTCGTTCCATTTGGATGGACCTAAAGGGCCAGCTCCAAGGATCAAACTATGTGTATAGGTAGGTACTCTGAAGCCGTTTCGACAGAAGTTTTTATTTTTTTTCAAAAGTTGAAGATGGCGGCCAAGACTTGTGATTAGCTGATTGAATAGATGGATAGAAGGACTATTCGGATGATTTTTTTCGTTCAGTTTGGATGGCCCTAAAGGGCCAGCTCCAAGGATCAAATGTGGGTATAGGTAGTCCGAGGTCGATTCGACAGAAGTTTTTATTTTTTTTCAAGAGTTGGAGATGGCGGCCAAGAACTTTGATTAGCTGACTGAATAAAAGGATAAGAGGACTATTCGGATGATTTTTTTCGTTCAGTTTGGATGGCCCCAAAGGGCCAGCTCCAAGGATCAAATGTGGATATAGGTAGTCCGTGGTCGATGCGACAAAAGTTTTTATTTTTTTTCAAAAGTTGGAGATGGCGGCCAAGAATTTTGATTAGCTGACTGAATAAAAGGATGAAAGGACTTTTCGGATGATTTTTTTCGTTCAGTTTGGATGGCCCTAAAGGGCCAGCTCCAAGGATCAAATGTGGGTATAGGTAGTCCGAGGTCGATTCGACAGAAGTTTTTATTTTTTTTTCTAAAGTTGGAGATGGCGGCCAAGAAGTTTGATTAGCTGTCTGAATAAAAGGATGAAAGGACTATTCGCATGATTTTTTTCGTTCCATTTGGATGGACCTAAAGGGCCAGCTCCAAGGATCAAACTATGTGTATAGGTAGGTACTCTGAAGCCGTTTCGACAGAAGTTTTTATTTTTTTTCAGAAGTTGAAGATGGCGGCCAAGACTTGTGATTAGCTGATTGAATAGATGGATAGAAGGACTATTCGGATGATTTTTTTCGTTTAGTTTGGATGGCCCTAAAGGGCCAGCTCCAAGGATCAAATGTGGATATAGGTAGTCCGTGGTCGATTCGACAGAAGTTTTTATTTTTTTTCAAGAGTTGGAGATGGCGGCCAAGAATTTTAATTAGCTAACTGAATAAAAGGATAAAAGGACTATTCGGATGATTCTTTTCGTTCAGTTTGGATGGCCCCAAAGGGCCAGCTCCAAGGATCAAATGTGGATATAGGTAGTCCGTGGTCGATTCGACAGAAGTTTTTATTTTTTTTTCAAAAGTTGGAGATGGCGGCCAAGAATTTTGATTAGCTGACTGAATAAAAGGATGAAAGGACTTTTCGGATGATTTTTTTCGTTCAGTTTGGATGGCCCCAAAGGGCCAGCTCCAAGGATCAAATGTGGATATAGGTAGTCCGTGGTCGATTCGACAGAAGTTTTTATTTTTTTTCAAGAGTTGGAGATGGCGGCCACGAATTTTGATTAGCTGACTAAATAAAAGGATAAAAGGACTATTCGGATAATTTTTTTCGTTCAGTTTGGATGGCCGAAAGGGCCAGCTCCAAGGATCAAATGTGGATATAGGTAGTCCGTGGTCGATTCGACAGAAGTTTTTATTTTTTTTTCAAAAGTTGGAGATGGCGGCCAAGAATTTTGATTAGCTGACTGAATAAAAGGATGAAAGGACTATTCGCATGATTTTTTTCGTTCAATTTGGATGGACCTAAAGGGCCAGCTCCAAGGATCAAACTATGTGTATAGGTAGGTACTCTGAAGCCGAAGTTTTTATTTTTTTTCAAAAGTTGAAGATGGCGGCCAAGAATTGTGATTAGCTGATTCAATAGATGGATAGAAGGACTATTCGGATGATTTTTTTCGTTCAGTTTCGATGGCCCCAAAGGGCCAGCTCCAAGGATCAAATGTGGGTATAGGTAGTCCGAGGTCGATTCGACAGAAGTTTTTATTTTTTTTTCGAAAGTTGGAGATGGCGGCCAAGAATTTTGATTAGCTGTCTGAATAAAAGGATAAAAGGACTATTCGCATGATTTTTTTCGTTCAATTTGGATGGACCTTAAAGGCCAGCTCCATGGATTAAACTATGTGTATTGGTAGGTACTCTGAAGCCGTTCTGGCAGAAGTTTTTATTTTTTTTTCAAGAGTTTGAGATGGCGGCCAAGACTTGTGAGTAGCTGACTCAATAAAAGGATGAAATGACTATTCGGATGATTTTTTTCGTTCAGTTTGGATGGCCCTAAAGGGCCAGCACCAAGGATCAAATGTGGGTATAGGTAGTCCGTGGTCATTTCGACAGAAGTTTTTATTTTTTTTCAAAAGTTGAAGATGGCGGCCAAGACTTGTGATTAGCTGATTGAATAGATGGATAGAAGGACTATTCGGATGATTTTTTTCGTTTAGTTTGGATGGCCCTAAAGGGCCAGCTCCAAGGATCAAATGTGGATATAGGTAGTCCGTGGTCGATTCGACAGAAGTTTTTATTTTTTTTCAAGAGTTGGAGATGGCGGCCAAGAATTTTAATTAGCTAACTGAATAAAAGGATAAAAGGACTATTCGGATGATTTTTTTCGTTCAGTTTGGATGGCCCCAAAGGGCCAGCTCCAAGGATCAAATGTGGATATAGGTAGTCCGTGGTCGATTCGACAGAAGTTTTTATTTTTTTTTCAAAAGTTGGAGATGGCGGCCAAGAATTTTGATTAGCTGACTGAATAAAAGGATGAAAGGACTTTTCGGATGATTTTTTTCGTTCAGTTTGGATGGCCCCAAAGGGCCAGCTCCAAGGATCAAATGTGGATATAGGTAGTCCATGGTCGATTCGACAGAAGTTTTTATTTTTTTTCAAGAGTTGGAGATGGCGGCCACGAATTTTGATTAACTGACTAAATAAAAGGATAAAAGGACTATTCGGATAATTTTTTTCGTTCAGTTTGGATGGCCCCAAAGGGCCAGCTCCAAGGATCAAATGTGGATATAGGTAGTCCGTGGTCGATTCGACAGAAGTTTTTATTTTTTTTTCAAAAGTTGGAGATGGCGGCCAAGAATTTTGATTAGCTGACTGAATAAAAGGATGAAAGGACTATTCGCATGATTTTTTTCGTTCAATTTGGATGGACCTTAAGGGCCAGCTCCAAGGATCAAACTATGTGTATAGGTAGGTACTCTGAAGCCGAAGTTTTTATTTTTTTTCAAAAGTTGAAGATGGCGGCCAAGAATTGTGATTAGCTGATTCAATAGATGGATAGAAGGACTATTCGGATGATTTTTTTCGTTCAGTTTCGATGGCCCCAAAGGGCCAGCTCCAAGGATCAAATGTGGGTATAGGTAGTCCGAGGTCGATTCGACAGAAGTTTTTATTTTTTTTTCAAAAGTTGGAGATGGCGGCCAAGAATTTTGATTAGCTGACTGAATAAAAGGATGAAAGGACTATTCGCCTGATTTTTTTCGTTCAATTTGGATGGACCTTAAGGGCCAGCTCCAAGGATCAAACTATGTGTATAGGTAGGTACTCTGAAGCCGAAGTTTTTATTTTTTTTCAAAAGTTGAAGATGGCGGCCAAGAATTGTGATTAGCTGATTCAATAGATGGATAGAAGGACTATTCGGATGATTTTTTTCGTTCAGTTTCGATGGCCCCAAAGGGCCAGCTCCAAGGATCAAATGTGGGTATAGGTAGTCCGAGGTCGATTCGACAGAAGTTTTTATTTTTTTTTCGAAAGTTGGAGATGGCGGCCAAGAATTTTGATTAGCTGACTGAATAAAAGGATAAGAGGACTATTCGGATGATTTTTTTCGTTCAGTTTGGATGGCCCCAAAGGGCCAGCTCCAAGGATCAAATGTGGATATTTCTCTACTGAACTCGTCTCCTATCACCGTGAAATCAGACATTGAATCTTTTTTGAAAATCTCCATGCAAAATACAATAAGGCTACCATCTAACCAAGAATTAGTTTGATTGCCAGTTAATTCCGGTGTGTTCAATCTTTCGAATGAATCATTAAATAAATATTTTAGATGTACTGCTTGGCGCTGGATGAAATCAAATTTAGCCACAACATATGCCGTATTTCTTTTTTTTGCGTAATACTCAAAGTCGCCAATTAAATAGTTATCCAACAGTGAATGACGTCTATACACGGCATCTGATGGTGAATTATTCGATGAGGAAAATTTGTGTGAGTATTTGCCCTTATAATAGGATTGATTCCTCCTTACTCGTTTCGACCACTTTTCCTCGCAAACAACGCTTTTTTTACGTTTTTTAGTTGCACACCTATTTTTATCAATATCATGCTTATATAATTTATATGTTCCCAATACGTATTTCCTCAATTTCCTTATAAATCTAGAGCATTTCAACCTGTGGTTATTATTCAGGATGTTATTTTTCAGAATTCCAAAATAGCTTTCAATAGGTGCATTACATGACCGCTCGTCAATGACAATGGAAGTCCACATAGGTAAATAAGTAACATAGCGTTGCAAAATATCATTCAAGAAGTTAGGGTTATAATAAGGATTTGCATCTTCTAGCCCATCATTACAAATTGACCTCAATATGCTATTTCTCCTAGAATCATACTCCATATAGAATTTCGATTTTTTATACTGAGATTTTCCAATTTTTTCATTCATAAACAGATAGTCGCCTTTTTCTGAGGATTCTGACATGCTGTCTTGATGAATCTTTTTATTGAAGAGGATCTGTTGACTCAATTCAGCGAGTTTCTTCTCAGCGCAATCTACAGATAGTCCTTTATATCTTGAACATGTTAATATGACCAAGTTATCAAACCAGTGTTCAAACTCTGATTTGGTCTTCATATTGAAAACAGACGCGAAACTTTCTTTCAAAATATTTTTGACCTTGTCTCCCTTTTCAGCATATCTTGAATTGATCAGTGTGGTCAAAATTTTCATCAAGTGGGCACAGCACAACGCGATATGGGTTGTATTGCTCGAATCCATATCACCAACAATACAGTCATAAGTATTGTTGATGTAAGTAATCAAAGGCATCTCGTTGAATGATAGACAGACTGCATTTATTTCAGCCATACTGAAATCTGTTACTACCCGATCGAAAATTGGCCATATATTGCTATGAGATCGCCAATAAGTTTTGAAATTGTTTAGCCATCCCAAAATGGCAGTTATATCATGTCTGGAAGATATGAAATCAGACACAGAGCATACACTTTTCGATGTTCCTATACCTAATTGTATAACTAATGAATAAAGAAGAATTCGTTTTTCATCTGTTACACGGTTAGGCTGCCGAATCACAGTGCCAGTTGCATCTAAAAATACAGTAATTTTTTTGGTCTTGTTCTTCCTGATATTTAATGCTAACATTTCCATCTGATCCCTGCTGTGAATATATGCAAGCATTGGTTCACCCGTTTGCTGGATATAGTGACGATTTTGTCGCCTCATCAAATGTAGATCGATAAGGTCATCATTGTCTCTATCAAGTTGTTGTAATCTTTCGGATCTAATTTTCTTGAAAACATATTTAGATTTTATATTTTGTAAATTATTTTCTGCCAACAACTTGGAATCTGCCTTTATAGTTGTATCAATCAACATAGAGAGCGGCTTCTCATTCTCGTATTTCTGACCAACTAATTTTCTTTCTATTCCTCTGACGTGCCTGGTCAATTGGATTTCGTGATTGAAATTGCGTGAAGAACTATTGATTTTGAATAATAGCCCCTTATCATATGAAATGCTCATATTGCATTTGATCACAAATGTTTTACAATTCATATGACTGCAATAAGCATACAGGGTGACTGGTGACGTAAGGGACAACGGCTAAGTGGAGATAGAGGACCTCAAACTGAATGAGAATTAGGGTTTCAAATGTCCCATAAGGGTATTCGTTTCGGAGATATAGGGTGATTCATGAAAAAATGCGAAATCTATGGACTCCCATATCTTCGTTAATATGATATGTTTTTCGCTGATATTTTACATGTTTGTTCATACAGGCATTCTCTGTCAGCATAAGAAAAAAAATTGAAAAAATTGCTGGCCCCCTACTCAAAAATTTCAATTTACATGTCAAGTGAGAAATATCACACGGTATATGAGATAAAATAAAATCAAATAGAAATTTGGAAAGAGGGAAAAAACTGATGAAATATCAGTTTTTTGATTGGATGGCACAAATTTTCTTTCGTTTCTATGATATGTTGAAGTAAGAATATTACAATATTTTTATATTCAAATCATGAAAATTAGTACTACTGATAGAAAAAACTTGAATTCGAGGCGCTAGAATGAGCCTGGCATCAAAATATTCCTTCAAATCTATTTTTATCAATTAATATTTCGATGCCATATAAAATTTCAAAATAAAATTTGTTGTAGATGGGGTGATGAAAGAGTTGGATACTCAAACACAAAAATAGAAAAAGTCGCAAATATAATTCATAATAAAATCAAGTAAGGAAATGTTCGAAATGAGAGCCGTTCACCTCCATACATTTATTGGCCCTCTTGAACAAATGAAGCACAGCTTTTCTAATCAGAGGAATATTTTTTTTAATTTCTTCGCATGCTTCAGTTATTCTGCTCTTCAAATGTTCACGACTTGTTATTGTTTCTTTATACACCGTATCCTTAAGATGACCCCATAGGAAATAATCCAGAGGAGTTAGATCGAGTGATCTACCAGGCCAATTCCTAGAACCTCCCCGACCAATCCACCTGTCAGGAAACTCCCTATTCAGAAAATTCTTTACTTCATTTTGATGCCAGGCTCATTCTAGCGCCTCGAATTCAAGGTTTTTTCTATCAGTAGTACTAATTTTCATGATATGAATATAAAAATATTGTAATATTCTTACTTCAACATATCATAGAAACGGAAGAAAATTTGTGCCATTCAAACAAAAAACAGATATTTCATCAGTTTTTTTCCCTCTTTCCAAATTTCTATTTGATTTTATTCTATCTCATATACCGTGTGATATTTCTCACTTGACATGTAAATTGAAATTTTTGAGCACGGGCCAGCAATTTTTTCAATTTTTTTTTCTTATGCTGACAGAGAATGCCCGTATGAACAAACATGTAAAATATCAGCGAAAAACATATCATATTAACGAAGATATGGGAGTTCATAGATTTAGCATTTTTTCATAAATCACCCTATATCTCCGAAACGAATACCCTTATGGGACATTTGAAACCCAAATTCTCATTCAGTTTGAGGTCCTCTATCTCCACTTAGCCGTTGTCCCTTACGTCACCAGTCACCCTGTATATCGATAAATATTTGCAATTCTTTGTGAACCAATATTTCTTAACATTAATGGTACATGTATTATTGACGTATTTGAATATTTTTGCTTTCAAAACAAAAACGTATGTTCCTTCTATGAGGACATTAGTTTCTTTATCATAAATATCTGCCCATTCGTCTAATGACATGAAGAATTCGCCTTCTGTTACAGGACACAAAAATTTTCTTTTGAAACCTCTTGTCACGCCAGATGTTTCGCACTCATTTTCAAGACCAATAATATTCATTAGTACTACCAATGGGTAATATATTTAGTTTTTCTTGTTTTTTATATGCTTCATCAAAAATATTCTTTATAGCTACGGAAACATCAATTTCATCGTCAGTTACTTTTATAGTTCTTGTGCTTTCATTTGAAATTCTTCCCTTACTTAGTACTATTGACTGATCAAAATCGGTAACAAGTGTTTCATCATTACACCTATTTGATGTTATGATCTCGAAATACCATGCCAAGTTATTAGAATTTCGTATCAAAATTCGTTTGATATTCTTCCTATAATAATAATCGTTGACACCATAAAAGTTTATTGCTGCATTGATGATGATTTCACTATCTATTGATAAAGCAATAGCACTTTCGTAACTGAGTTTTAAATTCGAAAAATATTGTGCCAACTCCCTCTTGTCAATTACTTTACGTTTCGGCTTGATTACCTTATTAGCTGAAATCATGTTGAATTCCTAGCACAAAAACGATATAATGTATGGTTGCTGGTTGCTATATTATTATTGACGTAACCTCAAACGATATAGATCCAATGGCTTCCTTCAAATTGTAGGAATCAGTATGTCTGTGATGCCTAGGAAAAATGTTTTCCGATTATCATCATTTCCATTGAATGCATCAGGATCCTACAAATAAAAAAGATATGATTTTTTTTATCTTACGGTATCCGTACCTATAACTAGGGAATCATTATGTATTGATAAATCGATATTCTTGTTTACTATTATTCCCAAAATTGTTCCCAAATTGAAGAGGGGAGATTTCTTGGATTTTTAAACAAGGGTCCGCAAACGTTTATTTCTCATAATATCTGCTCTGCCATTAGGTATTACAATTTAGATTGTGATACAACGTCCCTTGTTCCACTTTTTTGGATTTTTTTTGAAAAGCAGCTTTGTTGATATACTGAACTAAATGGTCTCGCTAAAACCGTATCGCATCTGCTAGCTATTTCGAGTACAAATTTTGAACGATTATCTCGAGACTCTCAGAAAACACAAAATTATCATAAAAATCTACTAAGTGAGCTGTATTGATAAAATTAAACTTTAACATCCCATATCTCGAAAACGGAACGTTTGCGGTTCCTTATTTATGAGAATTTTTTTCAATTATTATTCGAGGAATCTCCTCTAGTCGTTTGTTTCTCCAATTCAGGGACACCGTGTGTAATATCAACCTAGTTTTGAAATATGTACTTTTTCCATGAATACCTAATTATGTCACTTTTATATATGTATGTAATATGTAAAAATATAAATACCTTTATTTCCAGCGATACTCTTCCGAAAAACAGAACTCCAACAATTGATGAATGTGAACAGTACACTTGATAAGGAACACACAGGGTACACGAGTACTTTCATCCAGAAAATACTAAAGGCGCCTAATTAAAGTCCAATATAGTATGAAACTTATTGTTCAACCCTTATCAAACTTCTCGATATTTTTTCTGAACTTGATTCAATATTTTACGGAGAGCAAGAAGATATGGTGTACAGTCAGTTTATAATACGAGTATGGAATAAAATTCAAAATGAAATATCCATCCCTTTCTCCATCTCTTGGGATGTTCACGTTCAGGGCGAATGTTTTTCTAATCGGTTCAGAAAGACCGACAAATATTATCCAAATACGACGTCGTCTAAGTACGATTTCGGCACCATGTGTTTGTCCGGATTTTTATTGCTTGCGAAATGAGAATGGGAACTTTGGCGGCAACTAATAATTAAGGGTGTATTCAGTGAACATCAAGGAAAATATCGGTCAGTCTTCCGTGAATATTATTTCTTCGTGAGAGATAGATGATAAAAATTTTTTGAATGCTTCCTCAAGTAAAATATGGGACTCCAGAAAAATTCATTGCTATCCCTGGAAGTTCAAAATGTCAAGAATTCTTATATCGATAATAAAAGTAAATAAAGTGCTGAATGAATATCACTGAATTGTTCTACTGAAAGAAAACTGTCAAAAAGATAGGAAATAAATACGAAACATTGTTGAACTGATTAGATTTTGATCAAGACTTCTCTTCAGGATTATCGAAATTTAACAAAAAATTCGTTTGAATTGTCCTTCCATCTATTTATGCAATCAGCTAATCACAAGTCTTGGCCGCCGTCATGAATTCATGAAAAAAATTAAAAACTTCTGTCGAAACGGATTCACAGTACCTATAAACATAGTTTGATCCTTGGAGCTGGCCCTTTAGGTCCATCCAAATTGAACGAAAAAAATCATGCGAATAGACCTTCTATCCATCTATTCAATCAGCTAATCACAAGTCTTGGCCGCCATCTTAAACTCTTGAAAAAATAAAAACTTCTGTCGAAACGGCTTCAGAGTACCAACCTATACACATAATTTAATCCTTGGAGCTGGCCCTTAAGGTCCATCCAAATTGAACGAAAAAAATCATGCGAATAGTCCTTTTATCCTTTTATTCAGACAGCTAATCAAAATTCTTGGCCGCCATCTCCAACTTTTGAAAAAAAAATAAAAACTTCTGTCGAATCGACCTCGGACTACCTATAACCACATTTGATCCTTGGAGCTGGCCCTTAAGGTCCATCCAAATTGAACGAAAAAAATCATGCGAATAGTCCTTTTATCCTTTCATTCAGTCAGCTAATCAAAATTCTTGGCCGCCATCTCCAACTTTTGAAAAAAAATAAAAAACTTCTGTCGAATCGACCACGGACTACCTATATCCACATTTGATCCTTGGAGCTGGCCCTTTAGGGCCATCCAAACTGAACGAAAAAAATCATCCGAATAGTCCTTCTATCCATCTATTCAATCAGCTAATAACAAGTCTTGGCCGCCATCTCAAACTCTTGAAAAAAAAATAAAAACTTCTGCCGAAACGGCTTCAGAGTACCTACCTATACACATAGTTTAATCCTTGGAGCTGGCCCTTAAGGTCCATCCAAACTGAACGAAAAACATTATCCGAATAGTCCTCTTATCCTTTTATTCAGTCAGCTAATCAAAATTCTTGGCCGCCATCTCCAACTTTTGAAAAAAAATAAAAACTTCTGTCGAATCGACCACGGACTACCTGTACCCACATTTGATCCTTGGAGCTGGCCCTTTAGGGCCATCCAAACTGAACGAAAAAAATCATCCGAATAGTCCTCTTATCCTTTTATTCAGTCAGCTAATCAAAATTCTTGGCCGCCATCTCCAACTTTTGAAAAAAAATAAAAACTTCTGTCGAATCGACCACGGACTACCTATATCCACATTTGATCCTTGGAGCTGGCCCTTTAGGGCCATCCAAACTGAACGAAAAAAATCATCCGAATAGTCCTTCTATCCATCTATTCAATCAGCTAATCACAAGTCTTGGCCGCCATCTCAAACTCTTGAAAAAAAAAATAAAAACTTCTGTCGAAACGGCTTCAGAGTACCTACCTATACACATAGTTTAATTCTTGGAGCTGGCCCTTAAGGTCCATCCAAACTGAACGCAAAAAATCATCCGAATAGTCCTCTTATCCTTTTATTCAGTCAGCTAATCAAAATTCTTGGCCGCCATCTCCAACTCTTGAAAAAAAATAAAAACTTCTGTTTAATCGACCTCGGACTACCTATACCCACATTTGATCCTTGGAGCTGGCCCTTTAGGGCCATCCAAACTGAACGAAAAAAATCGTCCGAATAGTCCTTCTATCCATCTATTCAATCAGCTAATCACAAGTCTTGGCCGCCATCTCAAACTCTTGAAAAAAAAATAAAAACTTCTGTCGAATCGACCTCGGACTACCTATACCCACATTTGATCCTTGGAGCTGGCCCTTTAGGGCCATCCAAACTGAACGAAAAAAATCATCCGAAAAGTCCTTTCAACCTTTTATTCAGTCAGCTAATCAAAATTCTTGGCCGCCATCTCCAACTTTTGAAAAAAAAATAAAAACTTCTGTCGAATCGACCACGGACTACCTATATCCACATTTGATCCTTGGAGCTGGCCCTTTGGGGCCATCCAAACTGAACGAAAAAAATCATCCGAATAGTCCTTTTATCCTTTTATTCAGTCAGCTAATCAAAATTCTTGGCCGCCATCTCCAACTCTTGAAAAAAAATAAAAACTTCTGTCGAATCGACCACGGACTACCTATACCCACATTTGATCCTTGGAGCTGGCCCTTTAGGGCCATCCAAACTGAACGAAAAAAATCATCCGAAAAGTCCTTTCATCCTTTTATTCAGTCAGCTAATCAAAATTCTTGGCCGCCATCTCCAACTTTTGAAAAAAAAATAAAAACTTCTGTCGAATCGACCACGGACTACCTATATCCACATTTGATCCTTGGAGCTGGCCCTTTGGGGCCATCCAAACTGAACGAAAAAAATCATCCGAATAGTCCTTTTATCCTTTTATTCAGTCAGCTAATCAAAATTCTTGGCCGCCATCTCCAACTCTTGAAAAAAATAAAAACTTCTGTCGAATCGACCACGGACTACCTATACCCACATTTGATCCTTGGAGCTGGCCCTTTAGGGCCATCCAAACTGAACGAAAAAAATCATCCGAAAAGTCCTTTCATCCTTTTATTCAGTCAGCTAATCAAAATTCTTGGCCGCCATCTCCAACTTTTGAAAAAAAAAATAAAAACTTCTATCGAATCGACCACGGACTACCTATATCCACATTTGATCCTTGGAGCTGGCCCTTTGGGGCCATCCAAACTGAACGAAAAAAATCATCCGAATAGTCCTTTTATCCTTTCATTCAGTCAGCTAATCAAAATTCTTGGCCGCCATCTCCAACTCTTGAAAAAAATTAAAAACTTCTGTCGAATCGACCACGGACTACCTATACCCACATTTGATCCTTGGAGCTGGCCCTTTAGGGCCATCCAAACTGAACGAAAAAAATCATCCGAATAGTCCTTCTATCCATCTATCCAATCAGCTAATCACAAGTCTTGGCCGCCATCTCAAACTCTTGAAAAAAAAATAAAAACTTCTGTCGGAACGAAATCGGGGTACCTTTATGTATAGCATGAAATGGGTTCTTTAGAGCAATGGAAATTGAACAGAAAGATAAATCGGAGTAGTCCTTCCATCAATCTATTCAATCAGCTTACTATAAGTGTTGGCCGCCCGATTTCAACGTCGAATAATAACGCCCGCAGTGGCTTGATACTATTGACCGTGGTGGAATAGCAGCGCTTGGAGCCGGCCGGCCGGGAGCTAACATCACCGACGTAAAGCAGAATACACCCATTAATGTTGGATCGTAATGAAACAAAAAGGCATAATACAAATATCACATCAATATCAATAAGTAACATTGAGAATACATTTCATTGAAAAGATCCCTCATTTCACTTAATAACGTAGTGCTTACGTTGCACCGTATATTAAAAACAATTAACTTCCCATGGTTACATCACAAAAAAGTTATGTGGCGATGTAACAGGTATGTAGTGTGAACATTCTGTGTTGCGGAAATTTGGCGGTTGCAGGGAGCTCCTACGAACATTTAAAGTACATTACATGGAACGTTTAATGTCTCTATGTGACGTTACGTTAACAGATAAGTGATGTTTTTGTGCTTGCTGGGTATGTGGTAGTTACCGAGTACCACCATGCTCTAAAGAGTTAAGTAATAAATTGTCTGAAAATAATGAAGGAGTGTACCACGTTAAATAAATTATCTCGAAGACATTCAGAGTTTTTAGAAAAAAAAAACACCTTCCCTTAGTTTGAAAGTTTCAGTTCGAATAGTTCTATTACAACCGCCGGCGCCAATCGAAAATATCGGTATCGTTACTTTTTGTTTTTTTTCTTGAAGACCAAGTTTCGAACGAAGAGTGATAAAATTTTTCAAAACAATGGAGAGGTGAGTATCTAAAGACGTTATAGAAGAATTAAGTTTGCCTCAAATTGCTTTTCTACCCGAGTTTCATCGGTTCTTATAAGAATATATAGTTCGCAATCAAAATTTTAAAATGATTATTCCACTCTTTTCATTTTTGGTGAGGAAGTTTCCGTAGCAACGATCGTTTCATCCCGAAAAAATTTTCAAGTCGGCAAAACCAACATGTTGGTTTTTCAGCGACAAAATTTTTGACGTTTCTCGAATTCATAGATAGCTTCGGAAATGAATATCATAGAGAGAACAAACAACGTTTAGTGGTTTAGTTAATCTATGATGAATTCTAATTTGCCAAATAGCGCAATACACGTCAAGTGTGAACATATTACCCTATTTTCTCGTGGAATACTCAAGCCGAATTCCACTCGAGATGAAATTTAAGCAGGTAAAATTTCTCACTTGTAATATTCAAGTTTCTTGCTTTTCGGAAATTTCGCGAATGACATTTGTATCAAAATCACGAGCCGTCAGGCGAGTGATTTTGGAAAAAATGTCATGAGCAACAAACTTTCATATCACAATCGAGAAATTTTGCCGGCAAAATTCCATCTCTAGTGGTATTACGTATGATAAAACATGAAAAATTATTTAAGCTGTTCAGAAGAACGCAAAATTAGCAATTTTAAATGAGCAATAAGTTCTTGAGTTTGAAATTTGAGAACGTTACCGTGTGTTAGACTAGATTATTACTCAATTATTAGAAAAAAAAACAAGAATAGAGCATCCATATTATTTCACTATTTCAGGTTTGTTAATGAATTAAAAGTACTAGTACTAGTTTGGGCCCACGGATCCGCCTTTTTGGTAGATCAATATTATCGGTAGATCAATATTGAATGTAGATTCGCATTTTTATACAAAAGAGGCCAATAGTGGGTAAGAAGAAAACTTTTTTTGACAGGTGTCAAACTCTATGACGGACATCGACAACCATAGAATGTCACAACTTGACACTCGTGTCACTCTATGACGGACATCGACAACCATAGAATGTCACAACTTGACACTCGTGTCACTCTATGACGGACATCGACAACCATAGAATGTCACAACTTGACACTCGTGTCACTCTATGACGGACATTGACAACCATAGAATGTCACAACTTAACACTCGGGTCACTCTATGACGGACATCGACAACCATAGAATACAGGGGTCAAACTCTATGACGGACATCGACAACCATAGAATGTCACAACTTGACACGTTCGTGTCACTCTATGACGGACATTGACAACCATAGAATGTCACAACTTGACACTCGTGTTACTCTATGACGGACATCGACAACCATAGAATATAGGTGTCAAACTCTATGACGGGCATCGACAACCATAGAACGTCACAACGTGACACTTGTTTGTTCCACCGCTATGAAGGAACATAGATATCATTCGTGCAGGGATATAATAGACATGTCTATTTCATTGTATCTCACTCTGACACATTGCACTATGTCGTGGAACGTGTGTCTTTCGCTCATTCATGTGGAATGTGGATATCTTCGACCATAACCTCACACTCTCACGTGAAATCTTTCGATCACTTTATTCCGTTTTCTTCAAGTCCCGAATATCATTGTTAATTCTCAATCGTATCTCGGAACCGAACTGAGAATATTCCAGTGTAATATTTCCATCGTCGTTATCTATTTTCTTGTCGTCCCTCGAAATATACGTAACCTCTACGTTTCCTGCGAACTTCATAATCCTAACCAATGAAATGGCTTTGTGACCGACAACGAAACAGCTGACTTCTTTATTGACATCGGTGAAACAACGAATGAAATAGAAAATTAACGTTTTTGGAATTTTCAACATCTCGAGAGCCACTACGTTAGTTATTTTGAAGAGTGGAATATGCAGATACAATAATTATGCTTACCTCGATTCGATTCTCTTTCACTCAAGTTCTTTTCCGAAGTTAAATGGAAATAATACTTTGAGAATAAAGAACGTTGGGAATTGTTGGATTAAAAGTCAAAAAATTCAAGATTATAACGATTATTTATTGTTAATTCAAAGGCTACAATGTATACAATGGAATAGTTACAAAATGCAATTATTGATATATCAGTTTGGTACACTTTAAATTATTTCATTTCCATCTATCCTTTTCAACTGTGAAGAATCAGCCATTTGGTCCTCTTCTGTATTATTAGATTGCAGTGTTCACGGAATTACTCCGGGAGAAAAAATCTTGAAATTCCACCGAAGCTTCTTGTTCAATTTTTCTTCACAAATCTGCATTCATATTTCATCGTCTTCTTTTTTGCAGGAGGTCTTTTTCAGTCAAAAACATCCGGGATATCCATTCCCATGAAAACAGAGATTTCCACAGGCGTTCTCAAAAAACCCTGTAGGAAAATCCTCACCTTGATTCCATTTCATTTGAAATCAATGCTAAAACGTCCTAATTGTAACGTGTCATTTTTCGATACACTCGGAATAAGGCTAGGTATCATTCGGTCAAAAATATCCAAGATATCGATTCCCATAAAAGCATGAAGAGTTCCACAAAGACATCCTGAAAAAATTCAAACATCACATTCTGTACGACAATCCCATATTTACATACTTACTGCTACATTCCTACGTTTCAGTTCCATTTTTTCTATAAATTACCACTCTCGAAAATTCGTCACGAAAACATTCTGCGAAGCCAATATGGCGGCATATGACATGCTCATTTGTTCAAAGCGTAGATGCATAGAATGCATGTCAAAGCTCTCCAATTTTATGGACGATATCCACAGAACCTACTAAAACTTCACGTCACCCGTGAGCTGTGACGTCTCGAAACGTCGAAAAAACCCAACCTAAAAACGGACATCTGTGCGTCCCGTCAATCTTTGAAGGCCGTTGTCAAGAACCCTAACCTACATTTAATGTGAAAAGTCATCGAAATGACTGAAATTCTCTGGTTTTGTCGATTTTTTCTGGCCGGATCGGAAAATTTACCGTTTTCGAGAAACGTCAAAACTTTTCGAATTTCTTGCGGACACCCGGAGGACCGCGTCGAAAAACGGTTTTCATCTGTCGCCGAACGGGGATATGGGGCTCCGATCGAAAAAAAGAAACCGTCGGCTGGGGGCCTCCGAAGGTCCGAAAAGTGTCGGACCGATTCGGTCCATCGGTCGATTTCGACCTTTTTCGCGAATTTTTTTAAAATACTTCCCGAACTCGGAAAAAAAATCCAAAGACACTCGCGGGAGCCCCCGTCCTTCCCCTCTCCGGCGCCACTGTCGCCCCCTCGCCGGGGGTCGCGAGCGACCCCCGCGATCGGCTTCGCCGATCGCCTTTTAAAGCCTCCTCAAAACTTTACCCCGTTCTGTGTTCCTTATTAAATTAAATAATAAGACTAGTTTGGGCCCACGGATCCGCCTTTTTGGTAGATCAATATTATCGGTAGATCAATATTAAATGTAGATTCGCATTTATATACAAAAGAGGCCAATAGATGGTAAGAAGAAAATTTTTTTGACAAATGTCAAACTCTATGACGGACATCGACAACCATAGAATGCTACAACTTGACACTCGTGTCACTCTATGACGGACATTGACAACCATAGAATGTCACAACTTGACACTCGTGTCACTCTATGACGGACATCGACAACCATAGAATGTCACAACTTGACACTCGTGTCACTCTATGACGGACATCGACAACCATAGAATACAGGGGTCAAACTCTATGACGGACATCGACAACCATAGAATGTCACAACTTGACACTCGTGTCACTCTATGACGGACATCGACAACCATAGAATACAGGGGTCAAACTCTATGACGGACATTGACAACCATAGAATGTCACAACTTGACACTCGTATCACTCTATGACGGACATTGACAACCATAGAATGTCACAACTTGACACTCGTGTCACTCTATGACGGACATCGACAACCATAGAATACAGGGGTCAAACTCTATGACGGACATCGACAACCATAGAATGTCACAACTTGACACTCGTGTCACTCTATGACGGACATCGACAACCATAGAATACAGGGGTCAAACTCTATGACGGACATTGACAACCATAGAATGTCACAACTTGACACTCGTGTCACTCTATGACGGACATTGACAACCATAGAATGTCACAACTTGACACTCGTGTCACTCTATGACGGACATTGACAACCATAGAATGTCACAACTTGACACTCGTGTCACTCTATGACGGACATCGACAACAATAGAATACAGGGGTCAAACTCTATGACGGACATCGACAACCATAGAATGTCACAACTTGACACTCGTGTCACTCTATGACGGACATCGACAACCATAGAATACAGGTGTCAAACTCTATGACGGACATTGACAACCATAGAATGTCACAACGTGACACTTGTATGTTCCACCGCTATGAAGGAACATAGATATCATTCGTGCAGGGATTAATAGACATGTCTATTTCATTGTATCTCACTCTGACACGTTGCACTATGTCGTGGAACGTGTGTCTTTCGCTCATTCATGTGAATATCTTTGACTATAACCTCACACCATCACGTGAAATCTTTCGATCGCTTTATTCCGTTTTCTTCAAGTCCCGAATATCATTGTTAACTCTCAATCGTATCTCGGAACCGAACTGAGAATATTTCAGTGTAATATTTCCATCGTCGTTATCTATTTTCTTGTCGTCCCTCGAAATATACGTAACCTCTACGTTTCCTGCGAACTTCATAATCCTAACCAATGAAATGGCTTTGTGACGGACAACGAAACAGCTGACTTCTTTATTGACATCGGTGAAACAACGAATGAAATAGAAAATTAACATTTTGGGAATTTTCAACATCTCGATAGCCACTACGTAAGTTATTTCAAAGAGTGGAATATGCAGATACAATAATTATGCTTACCTCGATTCGATTCTCTTTCACTCAAGTTCTTTTCCGAAGTTAAATGGAAATAATACTTTGAGAATAAAGAACGTTGGGAATTGTTGGATTAAAAGTCAAAAAATTCAAGATTATAACGATTATTTATTGTTAATTCAAAGGCTACAATGTATACAATGGAATAGTTACAAAATGCAATTATTGATATATCAGTTTGGTACACTTTAAATTATTTCATTTCCATCTATCCTTTTCAACTGTGAAGAATCAGCCATTTGGTCCTCTTCTGTATTATTAGATTGCAGTGTTCACGGAATTACTCCGGGAGAAAAAATCTTAAAATAATTCCACCGAAGCTTCTTGTTCAATTTTTCTTCACAAATCTGCATTCATATTTCATCGTCTTCTTTTTTGCAGGAGGTCTTTTTCAGTCAAAAACATCCGGGATATCCATTCCCATGAAAACAGAGATTTCCACAGGCGTTCTCAAAAAACCCTGTAGGAAAATCCTCACCTTGATTCCATTTCATTTGAAATCAATGCTAAAACGGACTAATTGTAACGTGTCATTTTTCGATACACTCGGAATAAGGCTAGGTATCATTCGGTCAAAAATATCCAAGATATCGATTCCCATAAAAGCATGAAGAGTTCCACAAAGACATCCTGAAAAAATTCAAACATCACATTCTGTACGACAATCCAATATTTACATACTTACTGCTACGTTTCAGTTCCGTTTTTTCTATAAATTACCACTCTCGAAAATTCTTCACGAAAACATTCTGCGAAGCCAATATGGCGGCATATGACATGCTCGTTTGTTCAAAGCGTAGATGCATAGAATGCATGTCAAAGCTCTCCGATTTTATGGACGATATTCACAGAACCTACTAAATTTACGGCACTCGTGAGCTGTGACGTCTCGAAACGTCGAAAAAACCCAACCTAAAAACGGACATCTGTGCGTCCCGTCAATCTTTGAAAGCCGTTGTCAAGAACCCTAACCTACATTTAACGTGAAAAGTCATCGAAATGACTGAAATTCTCTGGTTTTGTCGATTTTTTCTGGCCGGATCGGAAAATTTACCGTTTTCGAGAAACGTCAAAACTTTTCGAATTTCTTGCGGACACCCGGAGGACCGCGTCGAAAAACGGTTTTCATCTGTCGCCGAACGGGGATATGGGGCTCCGATCGAAAAAAAGAAACCGTCGGCTGGGGGCCTCCGAAGGTCCGAAAAGTGTCGGACCGATTCGGTCCATCGGTCGATTTCGACCTTTTTCGTGAATTTTTTTAAAATACTTCCCGAACTCGGAAAAAAAATCCAAAGACACTCGCGGGAGCCCCCGTCCTTCCCCTCCCCGGAGCCACCGTCGCCACCTCGCCGGGGGTCGCTAGCGACCCCCGCGATCGGCTTCGCCGATCGCCTTTTTAGAGCCTCCCCAAAACTTTACCCCGTTCTGTGTTCCTTATTAAATTAAATAATAAGACTAGTAGTCCTAGACCAAGTACCAGTACAGATATAATATCTATATTTGAATTTGTGAGCAACTCCAAATGAAAAAAGTTATTATTTTTTATAATAATATAACTTCTGTTATCTGTGGTTATAATGATCATGTTGGATATACATGTGAGAAAGCTCGCATTTTCTCACAATATTTTTTTATTTTCAAATGCTGAAATAAAAATAACGCGAAGTTGTCGAATCAAAAATTGTTGGATTGAAAATTTGTATGTCAGAAGTTGGGAAAAGGACATTGAATGTAGTTTCTTCATTTCAGGATACAAAACATCTTCAATTGTTCTCCAAATAATATAACATTTTGGTACATCATTATATAATATATATTCAGCAATATCAGTGCAATTGTTTAATTGAAGGAAGAAACCAAAAAACTGCGAAAAAATCCAGCACAGATCGGGAAACTTCTGATGAAGTAGCAGCATCCAATACAAAAAAATTTCTGCATCGTTTCAGAGAAGAATGGTTGCAAAACAACTATTATAGGAGGAATTACTCATGTAAAGAGACGTGATAGATCTTCAAAACACGTGACCAATTTCAAGAAGGCCAAATCTACAATGAAACTAGATGATATTTTTCAAGGTCAGTTTAAATATAATAAACTTTTTAGAACAGCTTTAAAAAAATCCCTCTAACTCCATTTATTGATTATTAATGAAATTACTCCTTGGAACTCATAATTTTCCATTTAGTAGAAAGCTTTATACTGGCCTATTAGACGTTTATGGAAAACTGATCATAATTTTGTGCTGAAAATTGGCGAGTGGGGGTTTGAGAAAGGATCATCCTCCCTAAAATATTTTCAGATCTCTAAACCTTCAGTATTCCTCAAAATGCTAATAGGCCATCGCGGTGAATCATCCTATATATTTGCGCACTTTCATTACTTTCTTTTTAGATGTGACAAAAACTTCAATGGATATGTGTTTATAGTGGAGGAGAGTTAAAGCAGACCATGTTTTTGCATGAGCATAACTTGCCCTTCCCAATAATGGATCATTGGATCATTTGTCAAAATTAATTGCATCAGTGTGTCCAGATTCACAAATTGATAAAAGCTTTAATTGTGGAAAAACAAAGGCTACAGCAATAACAAATGAATGTTTGGCTAAAGAAGCTCTGAGTTGTTCGAAACGGTATTTGAATGAAGGACACAACTATTATTCTTTAATTATAGATGAAACAACTGATGTTTCGACAAAAAAATCTCTTGCCATTGTTATAAGATTTTTTCATAAAGAGAAGGTCAAAGATTGCTTCTTAGGTCTAGAAGACGTAGAGTCATATACAGCAGAAAGTTTATTCAATTGTATCATGACGGTTTTAAATAAGAACCAGATATCTGTAAATAAAATGATAGGATTTGCAGCTGACAATGCCAGCGTTATGATGGGGCAAAAAAGGGGTGTACAGGCGAAATTTAAAGAATTAAACGAAAATTTAAGCAAAGTCGAAAGACAAAACTTTTCTGAGTTTGATACTCTGAATAAGTTTCTTCTTGAAATAGAGTGTGTTGAAATTAGAAAAGAAGTACAAACTTGAAAAGTGATTTGTTAATGTTTTTGAGGCGCCTGATGGAATTCAATAAGAAGTAATCGAAATGCAACATGATAGCAACTTTAAAGAGACTCTCGAAGCAGGAATAATAAATTTGGACGATTTCTGGACCCAAAAGGCAATTGCTTATCCAATGATTCGGGATATTGTAGAACGTCACTTAACATTGTTTTCATCCACATATTTATGCGAGCAGGGGTTCTCACTTCTCGGCGCTACTGCTAATCAAGAACAAGCAACGAAATCGGTTGGATGCCAGTGCAGACATGCGTTTTGGCACCACTGAACCGAGGATTCAAAAGTTGATAAAGTATGCAGTCCCAAAAATCGCATTAATGGTGGTATTCTGCTTTCATCTGTGAGCCAATCTGTAACCTTTTACGAGCTTACAGGAAGAGTGCGATTCTGGACTTTCTTTCGGTGATCTGTAGCTTACAGAAACCGTAAATATTTACGAGTACTCAAGAGGTGGTCGGAAGCCTATCGGATGATATATTGTGAGGTTATGTCGAATGCTTTGTTTATTTTCTGGTGAACAACTTTTTGAAATAAGATTCATAATGGATGATAATAATAATAATATGTCTTTGTTTATTGGGTTTTTATTAGAAGAAAACCATAACAGGTGAGTATTTTTGCACAATAATATATATGATCTGAAAATCATTGTTATTTTTAATAGGAACTTTATGAGAATTGAAAGGAGAAGGTTGCGTGATCAAATGAATCCTTTCGAAATGCCGGATGCTCAGTTTATAAAAATGTTTAGATGGAAGAAGCAGTGCGCCATAAACTTAATTATTTATTTACCATAAGTTTCAGATCTTGTTGGTAGTGGCAATATTGTTAGCGTACACCAGAGGGGGATCGAAGCCAGAAACCATTAAATAAGGAATATGTAAAATATAATTAAAACCAAACTGAAAACATCATTTGAACTTTATTTATCACTTAACCTCAGTCATAAGTTATAACAAAAATAATAATCTCTTCTAAATATTCATCTAATAGATATCAGAAAATTAATAAAAATCAAAGGTAAAAAAGGTTTGAATTCATTTTTCCATTTCAAAATCTGGATGTAAATACTGAAATGTTTTAATCTTGAATTCCAATTTTTTTCTGCAGATCACAATATTCCTTAAAAAAGTTCTTTATAGCTTCGACCAGATCTTTTTGGTTTTTTGTGTTTTCATCAGTCACGGTTACTAATTTTTCAGCTAATAACGATAGTGTTCTCTTTGGTTTTTTTATTCACATTGTTTTTTCTCTCTTCCACCTTCTCGTTTTCTTGCACATCTACTGCTACTGTGTCCTCATCTAATACTTCAATTAAAATTGGCTGTTCTTGATCATTATTTATATTTATGCCCTCGTACCTTGTAACATCAGCACCTTCAACTGTTACCTGACCCCAAACATCTAAAGCTCTCTCCTCTATTTCAGACAATATGGTCTGCATCATTGGGCCACCACCAGTCTTTGTCTGGTGGGCTTCTATTTTTCTTTTTTTTGCTTTCAGTGAATATTTCCTATCAGTGAATCTCTGAAATATAATCCAAATTTTTATTCTCTTCACTTCATTTAAGAAAAAATTACCGTTTTCCATTCATCTACAGTCAAAACTGGACCATCACCTGCAGAATTCAGCTCTAGAGCCAGCTGATCCCATTTGTCCTGCAGATAAGTTGGTCCCAAGGTAGGATTAATAGTATAGCTTCGGAGAACATAATCGTTCTCCATCGCCTGTAAATAGATTTCCATCTGCTCACGACTTGTATTTTTGGTGCGTTTTCTTTTAGTGCCTATTGAAATATCAACGCTGAAATGTTGAAATAACAATAAGTATTACAAAATGATTAATCACGAATTAACTTACCATGGACTAGACATTTTTTTCTTACCTATTTTTGATTTAAACGAAACGAAAACACGTTAACTACCCATAACAATAACAGTCAAATATTCGAACTTACGATTGCAGGTTATGTTTATCGATAGATAAGTAGTTCAAAAGTAACACTGTAACTGAGATAGTTACAGGAACAATTCGAGAATAGCAATATTTACGAATCTGTAAGTCGGCCACTTACAGATCGATCGTGCGCTACAGAATCGTAGCTTACAGATGAAAAGCAGAATACCACCATATAAGTTACCTGGTCCTAAGTGGTAATTACCAAAGATAACCAACCAACTTCAATCAAACGTTTTTGGTCCTTGTCGGTTATAAGTATGTGACGTCAGGAATTAGCCCTTCAACGTCATCGTTTGGACCGCAGATAACCGTACTCGAGAGCTGGGTTAAGATTCTGGTTATAAGAAGTGAGGTTTCTTCTTCTTCTTCATTCTTCACTTTAGGCGAATCACCTGTTTTTCCCGTCGAATCTCCGCCTACGCTGATAAATTGTCGCTCCATCGATTTCGAGGGCGTCCTAAACTTCTGCGACCCAGTGGTGATTTATCACGTGCAATTCTGACCATTCTTTCCTCGTCCATTCTACAGGGTGCGGCACGGAGGATGGATGGTTTTAAAAAAATAATAAAAGCGTTTTTTTACTCAAAAACACATTTATTGACGGAATCAGATTCTCAAGGAAATAGCATTTGAGACAGTCAAGTGTGGAAAATCACATCAGGCATGTGGTGGCCGAAATCGGTGATGCAGTGCTGGAGGCGCTCTTGGAAGTTCGCGTAGACTCTCTCCAACATCGCTCTCTCAACTTGGGCAACTTCCACGCGAATAGCCCTTTTCAATTCGTCCAGAGTTCGGGGCTTGGGCTCGTATACTCTAGCCTTGAGGTGTCCCCATAAGAAAAAATCGCATATGGATAAATCTGGGGACCGGGGAGGCCAATGAACATCACCAAACCTGGAAATAAGGCGACCAGGGAAGAGAGGGCGAATAACGTCCATTGATGCTCTGGCTGTGTGGGCGGTCGCCCCATCCTGTTGGAACCACACACGTCGGATTGGAACACGTTGCCGTCGTAATTCGGGGATAAAGAAGTTGTTGATCATTTCGACGTACCGCTCTGAGTTCACGGTAACAGCACGACCATTAACGTCTTCGAAGAAGTAAGGGCCAATGATGCGAGTTTGCGATACAGCGCACCAAACCGTAACTTTTGGTAAATAAATGCTAGGAACACACGAGTCTAACGGCACCTTCCCCACTTCTCTCGTCCTCAGTGGGGGAAAGTTATGCCCATCTGAAAAACGTCCGCCCTCCGTGCCGCACCTTGTACATATGTGGTCGTTCCATTCCCTCTTTCGACCCAATACCCACTCATTTATATTTTCCACCCTGCATGTTCTCCTTATATTCTCACTTCTCTCCCGGTCGAATAGTGTCTTTCCAGCTATTCTGCGAAGTACCTTCATTTCGGTGGTCTCCAGTAGTTGACTTGTCCTCGCTGTGTCTGATCGAGTTTCAGCGGTGTATGTCATAGTTGGTCTTACTACTGCTTTATAGATTCTGGCCTTTGTTTCCACTTTGATATTTTTATTTCGCCATACCGCCATAACAATATGACTGAGCGAACAAGTATTCTGTTTTAACGTTTTAAGCAAGATTGGTTATGAATTTTGGCGATAGCAATATTGTTGAAATATTAGTGAATGTTCGAGCTGACAACACTGTTTTGAACTCATGTCAGGATAAGATACTGTCATTTCATAGAAAAGAAACACAAATTTCATAATAGTTCTATGTTCTATGGAAAAGAATAATAAATTAACCTCCAACTGAACCCATATCAATTATTCAAACTTCAAACCGCAAGTGCTTTTCTGAGAAACGGAACGTCCAAAGTTAGATGCATCTAATTTGATATATTTCGTTCGGTATTTGAATTTTGTGCAAAAATCAAATCATGTCGAGAAATAAGAAGACGACAAAATACCAGATGGAATTGATGGTGAATTTCCTGGAAAATAACCCAATATTATAATAATATATTATATCTGGGAAAACTCACCCATTGGATCCAGAAGAAGTGGACCGAAAATGGGATGAGCTGACGAATCTTTTAAATAATTCTCCTAATGGAGCAAGGAAATTAGAAAAACAATGGGAAACTGTAAGTTTTTGTATGCATGATGTCTTTTTATGTATTTGTGTTTATCCCGTTGTATTATTTGATATATCCTTTTCAGTTTCTTTATGAATGGAAATCCAAAACTAAAAAGAAGGCTCGGCTCCATATCCAAAACATTTCTCAGACAGGTGGTGGAGGATATGTATGTGGAGATCTGAATGAGATAGAAAACAGACTTATATCAGTTCTTGGTTGGGTCCACATCATTGGATGTGTAGGGGCCCCTGAAGAGGTGGATCCAGATTTTCATCTGGATGGAATTTAAAGTGAAATTGTAGAACCTGCAGGAACTGAACATCTTGATGATTGCAATAATATTGAATTTATTATAGAGGAGAATGATGTAGCAAATGTTCCAAATGAATCCTCGAAAAGCAAATTCAATGAAGTAACATCAAAAGCCAAAAAGACAGGGACTGAACATCTTGATGATTGCAATAATATTGAATATATTTTAGAGGAGAATGATGTAACAAATTTTCCAAATGAATCCTTGAAATGCAAAATCAAAGAAGTAAAATCAAAAGTGAAGAAGACAGGGACCAGCTCGTCATCAAAATTAGAAAGATCTGCTCAATTATATTGTCAGAGTACGGACAAAATGGCTTTGGCAGTGAAAGAACTGGCCAGTGCGATATCTACCTTTTCTGAGGCTATTTCTGGAATAGCAGAGGCATTGAAATGTCTCAAAAAGGATTAATTATATTTTTTTTCATTTTGTTTTTCTGTAGTAAGTGTTAATAATGTTAATGAGATTAATTTATTTTTATTAGAATTGTTACATTTTATTTTTAAGTTTTGGTATTATAAATTGAAGTAGTATAATTTTCTTGACAAATCTCCTGAATCACTTGGCTTCTCACAAATCTCCCTTCGGCAAGGTCATCATTATCTGGAAAAAAGTACCGGTGTAAAATTTTGTACGGAAATTGGAACACCTGGGAAAGTAGGATTCTAAATTATGGTGTATTCCTTTGGAATAAAATGAGAAATGTAAAATGAAAAAAAAAATTAAATTTTCTCCATAACTTCGATATGTCTGGACTATGAGATAAGTCTGAAGGCCAAGCAGCATTAGCATATCATAATGAATTTATTCAACTTCAATACTTACCCATAACATTCATCAAGTTCATATCAATTCCCACAGCATTCTCTATATTTTGATTGTGATCATCATCATTTCCAACATCTGGCAAATTATGTTGTCTACAAATATTGTGCAACACTGCACAAGAACAAATGATGCGGGCTGCTTTGAGGTGGCTATAGTGAAGTACTCTGTCTTTTCGGAGACATCTAAAACGACTTTTCCATACACCAAAACCTCTTTCGACAACATTTCTTGCACGACGATGCACAATATTGTAGCGCTCTTTAGGGCTATTTGGTTGGGGGTTGAGAATTGGTGTCAACAACCATGGTTGTATTGGATAGCCAAAATCACCTAGAAGGTAGCAATTTCTTCTGCCTTCTCCATATTTCCTTCTCATATGGTGTTGTATTTTTGATACATTGAGCATTAACATTTCTTATCATCAGATTGGCATCAAATACCTAGAATATTATTGGTTTGAGATTTCCAAAAAACTGAGTGTGCTTACTCAGCTTTCATTGGCGAAACATTCTTTTAAGATTATTTAATAACTCAGTTCATACTCACAGCTTGAACATTTATACTATGAAATCCCTTTCTGTTGATGTATGCAACTGCTGGTTGTATTGGGTCATTAGTTTTTGGGGAAACTATTGCAACATGGGTGCAATCAATTGCACCTATTGCATTGGGAAAATGTAAGTTTTCATTCCGGAAGCTGAAATTATTATGATCAGAAATTAAATTGCTGATTAGAAAAGATCTATGAAACTTGCCTTTCCTTCGCAATTCTTATTTCCATTTCACTTGTGGGAAATTTAATATATCTTGCCAACAGATGGGTCGATATGAGATAGCTTATTCTATTTAATGCCCTACTCATAGCAGGCTGACTCATTCCAATATTCAAGTCTTCACCAATATTAGTTTGGTAGCTACCACTACTGAAGAAGATAAGACTTCCGAGAACCTAAGGAAATAGATGCTTTCATACTGTTTATTTGTATGGATTTTCACTCACTTGTAGGTGAAAAGGAACTGTATCTTTTCTGGTTGGTTCATCAACCAGTCCACTCAACTCTTCTATCAAGCGAAACAGCTTCAGAAACTTTTCATCAGGCAATTCAAAAGGATTGCTGGTGTCCCTGATATGTCGAAATTTTAGTCTCATATTCTCTCTATAAATAAAAAGTTCAAGTGAAGGTGTTCACGAAGTTAATGAAAAGAAACATGTATTATACTTACCTATTTTCTAAATTTTCCAACACTTGGAAGAAATGGAAAAACATGGGATTTACGGCCATTTTGAACTTTGTTATGAGATAGCAAGTACTAAAATGATGTTACTGATATAGCAAACTGAAATAACAAGATCTTCTTAAAATTGACAGATCATATTGCTCGAAATCAATGATTAGAATACCAGTTTTCCAAACTTTGCTGTGATGGCAATATCTTTTCTATAACCATATTACTATTTCCAAACAGAATCGACCTGATTGTCATATTGAATGATTTGGCAGTGCGGTTGAATCGATGTAACAGCCGTTGGAGGTCGTCTTCACTCTCAGCCACCAGTACAGCGTCATCGGCATAGCAGAGAATTTTTATTTCACGGTCGCCCATTCTGTATCCCTTTAGTGTCCGTACATTCCCTATCACCTCGTCCATAATGATGTTCAAGAGGAGAGGGCTCAAGGAATCTCCCTGTCGAATGCCACGACCCACTGCGATTGGTTCAGTCAAGGTCCCGTTTGCGTATTTCCTTTCCCGTGTACAGTAGAGGACAGTTCCGTGCCGAAATGCACACGGTTTTGTATAACTCTAAATGCCTGCAAGACCGTGTGCATTTGAACGTCAGTAAAACACGGTTTCGGAATGATATTATATTCATATTGTGTTTCCTTTCCCGTGTACAGTAGAAGAAAGTTCCGTGCCGAAATGCACACGGTTTTGTAGAGAGAAAATGCGTTATAGGTCTTTACAAAGCAGTGTCGAATTTAAACCTACAGTTTTGTTCAGCTGTTCAGCAAATGGAAGTAGAGTTTTCTAGAATAACTGATGTACTCCGCCAAGATAAAATAAAACCACATGCAAGCGTGATAAAAAAATTTACTGCAGAATTATCGAAATTGAATTCATCTTCGGGAATTATATCATTCATGAATGATAAAAAAATAAGGAGAACCCGAAAAATTAAGGTTCAGCCGAGGGTTCAGCCAACATCAATTTCAAGACGTCAACAGAAAGGTTTACCTACTAGTGGTAGGATACAGTCTGGACGACCTGCTAGAACAAAGAGAAGTCACAGTATTGCTGCGGTTATAGAAAAAAACGTCCCTTCTGCAAAGAAACATTAATTTTTTCTCTTCAAGTATATTTAAGTTCAACTAGATTACAATACCCTACTCTATGAATAATTAAATATTAAAGCTATAATATTACATGTCTTATTTTTATATCTATATATATATATTTATATAACTACTAGGATAAGGGATATCGATCAATAACTCTCGAGAATCTTGCTACTCTTTATAATTTCGACGATCATTATCTGTAGTATTATATTTATATATACATATATTTCCTATATTCCTGCGGTATGGGATGAAGTCTCTCAGTTACACTAGGATTTGTATAATCAAGACATGACAAAAATAAAATATCACTCTTCTTCATCAAATTTCTTGGTACATTTTCATTTTGTGTAATTAATAGAAATACTCATATTCCAAGTAGTATTCACAATCCTAATAATTAAAAGTAACATTTTCGAAGAATTCTAATTTCCAATAACAATAGCAATTGTGTAAGGATGTCACTGGACTTCTAGGTACGTACTAGATTTAACATTCATTACCCATAGAAAAAAGCGAATATATTTCAACCTGTTCGAGGGCGGATTTACGGGTGGAGGTGAGGTGTTATTACCTTCTCATGCCTACCTGAAAAAATAATAATGCACCCCCCCATGCAGCTTCTACCTTCAGTTATCTAATCCGTCAATACCGCTTGCACCTTAATCACAGTTGGATGATTAATTGTCTCAATAAATATTACCCCTCCCACGAAAAAAAGCTATAACCGCCCTATGACCTGTTTCGACATTCACACGAATTAGAATAAAACATTTGAACACTACTTTTGCTGCCTTATCGATCTATCAAACTAACCCAATTTCAGAACAGAACATTCTCCAACCACACGTTAGTTGATATGATGAGAATCATTTAGAAACCGTGCTTCACTGGCTTTCAAATAAACTCTGCTTTTATACAATTTCAAGTTCTACATAGGTAACCGTGAGTATTTCGGCACGGAACTGTCCTCTACTGTACACGGGAAAGGAAACACAAAAGGATATATAATATTATTCCGAAACAGTGTTTTACTGACGTTCAAATGCACACGGTTTTGCTGGCGTTTAGAGTTCTACAAAACCGTGTGCATTTCGGCACAGAACTGTCCTCTACTGTACACGGGAAAGGAAACACGCGTCCCGTTTATTCTCGCCTGAATCCAATTTTCCTTGTATACGTTCTGAACGGTCTGAATGAGGTTATACGGTATCTGCCTGTTGTAAAGTAGGTGCAAGACGTCCTTTAACTGCACACGATCGAACGCTTTTTCTAAGTCAACAAAACACACAGGGTGGCCATTTGAAAACGAAACAGACGAGATTACAGACGAAATAAATTTTTTCGATAGAAATGCTCGGACAGGTCGATTTCTGTTTCGAGGGGGACAACTTAAGATGTAGGTTACGGACGCATAGCGCTTCAACCCTTGCTGCTACAACCCCCACCCCCAATTTTTGAATAGGGAAGATGGGGTGAGTGATACCTCATTTGAAAGGTATTTTTATACTGATTTCAGCACAGTAATTGTCTTTTCATTTTATGCATTAGTTCTCGAAATATTCTTAACTAAGTATTTGAAAATGAAGTGGTGTTTTCATGCCACTTGTAGTGTTTTTTTTTGTGAAAAATCGACATTTTGAGCTTCAAAACAACCATGACTGTGGCTTCCTTCCTCCAATCCACTGACATAGAAATCTTTAATCAAGATGTCGAACAAACAAAGCGTATTGCGAAGGAGCTCAATCTTGCTGAAACTCAATCCAAATTATCTTCGATATAATTTGCAGTATTTCCAAACATGCGGTAACACTTGATCGATAGAAATCTCCAAAAAGTCCAAATACGTACATAAATTTACTCTACACAGCCCGATTCCATAGAAGATTTAAGAAGACGTATAGTGAACGAATGTCGTCAAATCACTCCAGAAATGCTGAAAAATGTGCGCCATCGTTTCGAACAAAACTTATTTCATTGTATGGAAGCTAATGGTGAACAATTTGAATATTTAATTAATTGATGTGAGTTTTTGATAAATTATTTACTTTACTTTGAAAAGTCTTATTTCTTAGATCAATACTTCAAATCGTTCTGATACCGTACAGTTGGAGAATGATTTCAGTGAATAAAACAGCTAGTCGAACATCTGACCCTAGTAGCATTAACACGTACGGTATGGCTTCATTTGCCCAGTGGTAGATATTTTGCAATTTCGAATACAAGTACGGAAATTTTGGTGTTTCGGAAGCACGAAATGTCAATCATTCGCAAAAAATTAATTTAAGTGATAAAATTAACTAACGCATGAATATTTCGAGAACTAATGCATAAAATGAAAAAACAATTACTGTGCTGAAATCAGTATAAAAATACCTTTCAAATGAGGTATCACTCACCCCATCTTGGGGGTGAGGGTTGTAGTAGCAAGGGTTGAAGCGCTATGCGTCCGTAACCTACATCTTAAGTTGTCCCCCTCGAAACAGAAATCGACCTGTCCGAGCATTTCTATCGAAAAAATTTATTTCGTCTGTAATCTCGTATGTTTCGTTTTCAAATGGCCACCCTGTATATGCTGGCCTGTTGTATTCTATTGATTTTTCCTTAATTTGTCTTAAAACAAACACCGCATCCGTGCATGACCTGCCCGATCTGAATCCCTGCTGTTCGTCTGCTAGGGATGTTAAGCTGTTAATTTTGTATGCCATGACTTTAGTGGTAAGTTTCAGTGTGGTGCTGAGAAGATTAATACCTCTGTAATTCGAGGTTAATAGGCTTGATTTTCGCGCGATTCAGATAACCACATTCAAGCGCAAAGTGGTTATACGTGGTCCTTCCACTCCTTCCTGAAGGGTTATAACCAAGGAAGGACCAGAGATAACCGCGGTTATTAGTGGTTATCCGCTTGAAATCGATTTATATATGTAGTTAGGGTTGCCAGATGGCCGGGATTCGTCTGAATTCTCCCGACATTTTCAGTGATCTCCCGACAAATCTCAAAATCTCCCGACAAACAGCTTCTCAGAAGTTTCTCTGAGTAAAATTACCACGCGCTCACGACTTTAGCGACGAAGTGGTGGCCGGCCGGGGCATCTTGAGACTCTTGGCTCGTCGTGACAGCGTAGTAGCGCACAAACCGACAAACCGCACAACAGCAGCTGCACAATGTATTGGCCAGTTAGTTCTCCGTAGGTAGGGTAAATGCGCCAGTTATGGTGTCCACTCACGAGGCTACCGAGACGGGCGTTTTATAAGGCCACGTGCGAAAACAGTCTCCGTGATTGGTCAAGGGCCCATAAAGTGTCATAAAAGACCATAAAACGACCGTCTCGATAGCCTCGTGAGTGGACCCCTTTAGCCGGCCACTACCAGTTGTCGGCCAATATAATAGTTTTCATTGAATAATAAGAAACCAAGAACGTCTATGTATTTGAAAATCTCGCCAAAGGTTCTTACAGATATTTCCCGCCTAATCCCTTCAGATTAACTTTTTCCGTAATTTTCTACCGGTCAGTTCAAGAGATGGTCGACGGAGGTAACGTTGATTGTGCTGTGAAAGATTGTAAAACGTAGTGGGATTTGAATCATTCTGAGTAAGGTAAGTTTGAGTCACTTTTCTTGAGATTTGTAAGAAGAAACGTATATAGGGGATATCTATAAGTGTTCAGGTATCATTTTAATGCGAAAAACATGTAAATGAATAATTTTTTCATGAAATTGTGGGGTGGCCGGTGTATTGGTATCTAAAATCAGTGATTTTCCAGTTTCGTTGCGGCTGAGAACTGGACCATTGAGCTGAATATCCTTTGTCCTTTATTTCCAAGGTTTTAAACCATAGACATTTATCGTTTTGTCCTTTTTCAAGCATCCATGATAGTTCAACGTCTAGCCAGTTCCCGGCCACCTAAATGTGATCTTTTAAATGAATATTGTAACATTGTTTTTATACGGCCGAGAAATGGAACAATGTGTGCTAGTCGTCGGCCAGCATATTTTTCTATAGAATATTTGCGGTCGACAACTAGCTACGAGAAAGCCTGTTTTCGGTCAGCCAATCAGATTAAAAACCATAATCAATTGTCCTTTTTTTAACTATTTCTGCTTCAAATAATAACGAAACTTCTCACAATTTGGCATAAAATAATAGTATATTGTTCAATGAGCGATAATGTAAGTCATAACACACGCAGATGAATTTTGCAGTCCGAGCCGTCAGGCGAGGGTTGTAATTCATCAAGTGTGTTATGACCATTCCCGCGAATTGAACACTATGCTTTATCTTCGACTTCTTCAGTAAAATTCGAATTAATCTGCATTTTCAAAATTGACAACAGTTGTCAAATGCGATTTCTGTGGTCGAAAATCGAATCCCGTAGAAAACGTCTGCAGAGATAGATTTAAGTTTACAAATTTACCAGATGCTTTTGTAGGGTAAAATTGCAGCTTTTACCATAAATATATGAACGTGTTTATACATATTTTATTTTCATATTTATTTTGAAAAAAAATGTTATTAAAGAAATCTCTGTATAAAGTTTATTTTGAATTATTACATTTTCAAATTCCTCTGGCAACTGAGAAAAAAATATGTGAAGTACCTCGTGGGATGTATAACGTTTTCCATGAAGATGATTGAAAATATCATTAATTTCAGAGAATCAGTTATCTTTAAAGGATTTGGAAGAAATCGATAATGACACTTAGAAGGAATTAGTTCCTCCCCTCAAAATAAGATTGAGAGTATTGAGGGGATTGAAAAAAATATTCCATTCCGAATAAAAGGTGATTCATTCTGTTTTTTTTTGATGGGAACCAAATTAAAATCAATAATATTTCAGAAATCATCGGTAATGACTGAAACGGGATCAATAGGAACTTTCAGCGAAAAGAGTCTCAATACTGAGGATTTCGTCTCAGATGATCCTCGGAAGACTTCACTCGCGAAGTTGGAAGAATCTCTTTTAAAATAGTCTTGAAAAATATTTGTTCCGTCCCACTTATGAAGACTTTGATCTGAGGACCTTACTGTCCACATCACCGTTAGGGAACACCGTTCTTGAACAGTACTCAGCACATGGCAAATTGGATGAGTCGAAGAGAAATAGGCTGGTTGACATAATAGTCAAACATTTGTTCAATCATATTGTAAAAACGTGAGGTCCAAAATTTGGGCGTAGCTAGCCTTTTTTCCTGGGGGGGGCTGAGGGGGCACAGTGGAAAACGAGAAAGGAAAAACAAATGTGTTTTTCAGTAACGGGGGGGCACCGTGGATTCTGGGGGGGGGGCGTGCCCCCTCAGGCGCCCCCCCTATCTACGCCCATATTTGGACTCCAAATATTTTTTTTTCTTATTTCTCAGTCCTCTCCACTTGGTGACGTCATCATAGAGACCGCCGAAAAACGCCTGCTTCGACGTGGCAGAAACAAGTACCGCGCCAACGCGGAACGAGACGACGATACACAGCAAGGAAGAAATGGCCGCAAGAATAAGCGTCCAGCGTGAACATTTTGACTGTGGAATGTTAATTCAATTATTTCAGTTGTGAGAATTAAAGTATTAAATATATAATACAGTCCATTTTATTGAAGTCCCAACACCACTGATGATATTCAAAATTTATGGTAATTTGTTTCAGTCGTTTGAAACATGACGAATTCAAAGTAATTGCTGCGAAAATAATAACTTTATTTCCAAGAGAAGCTTTGGGTACCTATTACGTCGCCCCCATCAAGAAAAGCCAAAGTTCTAATGGTAAATAATTCCAGCCAGAGGCAAATTGGTTGATAAATGCCGGAATATCATATTTAAAGCTGGGGAAAGAATAACTAAAAGAAAAAATGAAGAAGAGCCGCTCTGTTCCAAATACAGGGTCCGGCAAAGATGTATGACGTTTTTTGGATGCGTATAACTCGACGAAGGGGAAGCCTAAATTTTTCGCAATGGTTGATATGTGACCGCAAGGAGTTGCCATTATTTCTTGTTCAGTCGCCATGGAGCCGTGGACGCTAGAGCAACGGGTGTTTGTGTACGATAGTTTCATTGAAACCGATCGTTCTGTGGTAGCAACTCAACGTAGATTTCGAACACATTTTAATGTTGGAAGGCATGGACGTGTTCCTTCACGAAACACCATCCTAAAGTGGGTGCACAATCTCCGGACGAGAGGTTCGTTGAGCCCTGGTGTACCTAGGGGCAGAGAAAGAACTGTTAGAACTCCGGAAAATGTGGCCTACACGATCTCACCCCATGTGATTTTTTTCTGTGGGGGCACCTAAAAACTCGTGTATTTATTGACAAGCCACGTACCCTTGACGAACTTTCTCTTGCAATCACCCGCGAAATTCAAGCAATTCCAAACAACATGCTGGAACGATGCATGGACAACTTCACAAATCGGCTGCAGGAGTGTGTGGAAAAACAGGGCAACCACTTAGATGACATCATCTTCCGTTCATGATTATTTTTTATCTTTTTTTTTTGATGTGGTATCAATGGCAAACTCTCATGTACATTAAAAAAAAATAAAATTTCATTTTCCTCGAAATCTCACTTAGTTATGATTTTTTCAAAAACGTCATACATCTCTGCCGGACCCTGTATATGAGATTAGAAGACGGTACACTGAGAGAAATAACATACTTAATAAATAATAAATATGTATTTGAATCAGATTTATTTAAATATAATAAATCATATTCCAGGAGAATATTTTGTATTTATTAATATAGAATAATTGAGTTCTAATGATTTATGATAAACCTATGATCTATTCAAAGCTAATTTATTTATGAGAAATATATTTTATTCTATACTATGAAATTAATATTTCCATTTCAGTACTCAATTCAGGATTCACTGTTAATAAGGATTGGTTTCTGACAAGTATGGAATATTTAATAATTAATATATTATGTATTATTATATTTGGAGTTTTCTTATTGAAAAGACCGCGAAACTGATATGACTTAGGAAGTGGGGATACTTTCGCCTATGAACAGCTACAGATCTTGACCTTGCCTAACCCCTGACTCCTGACCACCTGACCTAATTCCTTGCAATCAAGTCACGACTCGCATAATAGTCGCATAGTGGCATAGGGCATGGTCATAGTTCAGTGTTCTGTTGGTTGAAGTGCGTATAGACGTGTATTATTATTATAATTATATATATATATATATATATAATTATAATTTATAATTATTACTTCACGGAGCTGAGTGCAGTTAATACTCGTAGTGTAAAAAATGAAGCAAGATTTAATTAACTTCCTGCAGAAATATGAACTGGAATACATCCTAGAAACTCTCAAAGGTATGTATCTACCTATATTATATAATTTATATACGTTTCCTTATGAAAAACGGGTTGGTAAGTATATGTAAAATAATATCTCAGGATCAATATTTCAATCGTTAGTTATTCTGATGTCAATTCTGATCCCTTTCAAGTCCTATGGTTTCACTGCTAAATTACCTTGTTCAATAATATGGATGTGTTGATCCAAAATGGCGATTTCAATTCCGATTTCTGAACTAATCTTCACTTCAGTATATATAATTACATAGCCGCACCCCATATTGATAGGATGAACCTCCTTATCTTCTCCATAAGGTCCACATATGACCATGTTGCAGATTGCTAAGTCAGCATCGAACACCTGCGATGCTGAGTCTCATTGGAGATAAGCCGTTCCTTTATAAACGGCTTCATCCTTGTTATCCATTAAGAATTATAATTGCTCTCCTAAGAATTAGAATTGCTCTCTAAGTATTAGCTTTGCTCTTGTAAGATATAGGTCTTATTCATAAGTGTAAAGTAGTATTTCACGATAGTTGTATTCCATAAATAAATTGTTTTTAAAAACATCGTTTTCGACTCAAAATCTATAATTGGCGACGAGGTCTGGGATTGTGCAAGTGCTTGAATTCTGCGTGTGAGCCCCTGAAGAAAAGAAGAGGTCCATCCAGAGAGTCCAGCCACTTTCAGTTTCAACTGTTGAGCATAATCGAACAACGAGACGAAGACGAGAAGCCCGATCACCTGAGTAGCGCCCCGTGACGACTTCAGTGAATACACTTTCGGTGAGCATTTCCTAGTTCTTCCCAGTTTCCTTTATTCTGGTTAAAAAATAGTGTAAATCTGTATAAGTTTTTCCTAGGTTTCTTCATAAAACCGATTTTAAAGTTTTATCTAGGTTTTTCTTTCTTAAAAACCGACATAAAGTTTTTTCTAGGTTTCCCTTAATTAAAAAACCGAATTTAAGAGTATTTACTTATATTGTATACTCATTTATTAAGATTACTTCGATTAAACACTTTCGTAATAAAAGAGGCAAAAGGCCCAGTCAATCAGAAACAATAATGGCAAACGAAAGAATTGATTTATCTATCGCTGAAAAGTTTGGGATGCTTTCACCCCGCTTTTCCGGCATTGAAAATGAATTACATTCATTTATCAAAAGTGCAGAAAACTACCTTTTAATGTTCGCAAATGAACAACAAATGATTAGAAATTATTGCTACGCTGTTGTCAAATCGAAATTAGTTGACAGAGCCCTAGCTGAAGTTTCGACTTCTGATATTCCTGAAAATTGGGAGATATTGAAGAATTTCCTTTACAATAAATTTGGCGATCAGATCAATTTAGATGTTCTGATGCATAACTTGCAATTTTTAACAAAAAGACCTAATGAAGATTTGCTTTCATTTATTGAAAAAATTATTTCCATGAAAATACGAATAAACTATAGAATCGACGCTGATCTAATGCCTGATCCAGAAAAGCAACTTTATAAAACAAATTTTCTCAAGATTTGCAAAACTGTATTAATTTCAAATGCCCCTGTAGAATTGCGAACTTATTTGATTACAAATAATGGTCTTTCATTCGACGAAACTGTTAACGCCGTGAAAGATTATATCAGTAATATGGCACAGTACGACTTATTAGATAGGAGTCGTCGAAATAAAAATTCACATCAACCTTTCTTTAAGAACAATGTATCAATTCAGCCTACGCACAGAAATAATTCGAATCATTTTAATTATCAACCCGTGCAACGAAATAACAATTATAATCAAAGATTTCAGTCAAGTCAACATTTCCCTTCGCAACCGATTCAATTTCAACAAAGGCATGTTAAACCGCATTACCCTACATATCGTGAAGTATTTGAGAGACCAAGTCCGTCTCATAATCAAAATACAAATGTTTTTAAACCGAATCCGAATTATAGAAATTATAATCCTCCAGAGAAAATGTCTATTCAAACTAGAAATTATCTTCAAAAGCGAAATAATTATTCTACACAATTTAACCCTAATCCGCAAAGAAAATTTTATGATAATAATCAAAGTCCCCATTATACTTTTGAAGAATTAACTCATTTAGAGCAACCTTCAACTTCCAAAGCAAGTACGAGTTACGACACTCAGAGAAATTTTCGAGGAAACGCCTCAAACGAAAAATTGACTTAAATTCTACCCTTGATAACACTAATCAATTACCTTTTATCGAATTTCAAAATCCTAAATGTAAACTTTTAATAGACAGTGGATGTTCAGTATGTCTGATAGATCCCAAATTTGCTTATAATAATTTTCAAAAGAATATTTTCAATGAATCCACGACATCAACTGCGTGTATGAAGCAAGAAACTTCTGATGAGAAAGTATTGATACCTTTATTTTCTGAATTTAATATTGATGATTTTCACCCATTTATTCTTTACAAATTCCATAAAAATTATGACGGATTAATAGGAGCTGATTTCCTGAATAAATATTGTTTATCCTTGGACTTTAAAAATCAAGTAATCTTTAATGAATATTGTAGAATCCCTTTCAATTTTCAACAAGTCTGCCAGAAAAATACGGTTATACCTGTTGAATTAGGTCATTTGGAACCCAAAATAAGCAATCAATTAATGAAAATTTTAATAACGAACGAAGATGCTTTACAATTACCAGGTCAACCATTAAACTTTTCTAATAAAATTAAACATAAAATTCGTACTAATGATGAAAATCCTGTTCACTGTAAAATATATCGATATCCAGAAATACATCAGGAAGAAGTTAAAAGACAAGTTCAAGATATGCTTGAAAAGAAAATAATTAGACCTAGCATTTCTCCTTGGTCATTTCCAGTTGTTGTTGTCCCAAAGAAACAAGATTTATCCGAAAAGAAAAAATGGCGAATCGCGATTGATTATAGAAAATTAAATGATAAAACTATTGATGATAAGTATCCACTTCCTCAAATTGATGCTATCCTTGATAAATTAGGAAATAAAAAGTATTTCACTACTCTTGATCTTGCATCTGGTTTTCACCAAATTGAATTAGATGAAAATTCTATTGAAAAAACTGCTTTTACAGTAGATAACGGACATTATGTATGCCCTTTGGTTTGAAAAACGCACCAGCGACTTTCCAAAGATTGATGAATGAAGTTTTGAAAGATTATATTGGAAAAATTTGTTATGTTTACATGGATGATGTTGTAATTTTTTCAGAAACAGTCGAGCAACATTTAGCCGATATTCATAATATTTTAGAAACATTTAAAAAGGATAATTTGAAAATTCAGTTGGACAAATGTCACTTTTTTAAAACTGAGATAGAATTTTTAGGTCATATTATTACGCGAGAAGGAATCAAGCCAAATCCTAATAAACTTCGAGCAGTAAAAAGTTTTCCAATTCCTAAAACTCAGAAAGAAATTAAATCTTTTCTTGGTCTAGTTGGATATTACCGGAAATTTATTCCGAACTTTGCCAAAATTACTAAACCATTAACTGTGTGTTTAAAAAAAGACGCGAAAATTAATATTCATGATCCTAAATACGTTGAAGCTTTCGAAATTTGTAAAAGAAATTTGATAAATCACCCTGTATTAAGATATCCGAATTTCAATGAACCTTTTATTCTTACTACAGACGCATCAGGATTTGCGGTAGGTTCTGTATTATCGCAAGGTGATTGTCCGAACGATCTTCCCATTGCTTTCGCTAGTAGAACGCTGAATGAAGCAGAAACTAGATACAGTACGATCGAAAAAGAACTCTTGGCTATCGTTTGGTCGTGTAAACATTTTAGACCCTATCTTTACGGAAGAAAATTTATTATTTATACGGATCATAAACCCCTTATTTGGCTATTTTCATTAAAAGAACCAAATTCTCGACTTATGAGATGGAGAATTAAACTCGAGGAATTTAATTACGAAATTAAATATCGTAAAGGTTCAATGAATAATGCTGACGCACTCAACAGAATAAATTTAGATTCAATGGAAGATTTAAATTATGAAACTTTTACGAAACTTCATGAAAATAATTATATTCCTAATTCTTTGAATTTAATAGAAAAACAAGGTGACTTATTCCAAGCACCTAAGAATTATTCATTCGCACACTGTGTTTCTAAAGACTTGAAGATGAGTCAAGGTATTGCTTTAGATTTCAAGAATAAATATGGTAAAGTTGATGAACTCAAATCCCAAAATAAATCTATCGGTGAAGTAGCATTCCTTAAAGCCGATGAAAGAAATGTTTATTATTTAATTACGAAAGAATCATTTTATGATAAACCGGAATACGAAACGGTATTCAGAACATTATTGAATTTAAGAAAAATATGTGAATTTAATGGAGATAAATATTTAGCTCTCCCGAGAATTGCTTGTGGGTTAGACCAATTGAAATGGTCAATAATTTTGAGTATGATTAAATACATATTCGCGGAATCGAATATGAAAATTCTCATTTACTTTTTATCTGATATACATAATAATCATAATTTTGATTTTAACGCTATTGAAGATGATAACATATCATTATTGAACCATATTTCCGATGACGAATTAGATGAATGTGTTAATTTACTTGTTGACCCAAATAATGAATTACCTGTTCTTGATAATGAAAATTTAAATGAATTGAAAAATGTTATAATTCATAGTGATATTACAATTCACAGTAGTATTGAAAACCCCATATTGGAGATTCCCTATACAGAAAGAAGTTTGAATTCAGCTTCCCTTCAAGTTATATTTAAAACAGCTTCGAATTTCAATGTAACGAAAACCAAACCATTTGGAGAAAAACTCAGATTTCGAGTTTTGATTAATTCGATAGATAATGATTTGTTCACATTCGTTAAAGAATATATTCAGCCTAAAAAGTCATATACTTTCTATTTTGTATCTCAAGAGTTAGAAAAACCATTGATTAAAATATTGCAGGAAAATTCGATTATAAATCCTTTGATCTAAAAATATCGAAAACCTTTTTAGAAGATGTCGAAGACAAAGAAGAACAAATTCTCAGAATTCAGCAGTACCATGAAACCAAAACGATACATCGCGGTCTTAAAGAAAATTTAATAAGTTTGAAACGGAAATTTTATTGGCCTAATATGAATAAAGATGTACTCAATTTTATTAATGCATGTGAAATATGTCAAAAGAGTAAATATGAGAGAACTCCTATTCAATTAAATTTTAAACCTAACCCTCTTGGTTCCAAACCATTTAGTCATGTTTATTGTGATACAATAAGATTTAATCAAACATATTGTTTAACTATTGTCGATTCGTTCTCCAGATTCGGACAATGTTATCCCCTTCTTCAGAAAACAGGTACTGAAATTTTAGATAAATTATTGGTCTATTTTAGCCATTATGGCATTCCTTCTAAAATCACTTGTGATAACGGATTAGAATTTAAAAATCATGTTATTGAAGATTTTTGTAAAATACATAAAATAGAAATTCACTATATTACTAATTACAATCCGAATTCAAATGCAATCGCGGAAAGATTTCATTCTACGTTGATTGAGCAATTAAGAACCATTGATAGTAAAAATTCTACTTTCCAAAATCGATTGGCACAAGCTTTATTAAGTTATAATAATTCATTTCATTCCAGTCTAGATATGACTCCAATGCAAATAATTAAAGCCGATCTTAATTATTCTTTACCTATTGAAAAAACGCATAATGAACAAATTCAAGATTATGTCGGAAATTACGTGAAAAATTTAGGTGAAATTTCAAATGAATTAGAGAAGAAACAACAGAAAAATGTTGAACGTTTGGAAAAATTGAATCAGAAAAGGTCTGCTAAACAGGACCATCCTTTAAATGAAAATCCCACTTATCTGAAAACTCCAATTGTACGTAAACTTGATCCGGTCTACAAAAAGGTAGATGCGCGAGAGATTGACTCTCATCGTATTCGCGATTTAAAAAATAAACACATTTATCATAAGAAAATTTTGAAACAACGAAAAAAATAGTTGAATATTTTGTTTCAGATATGAAGATACGAATCAATACATTTCTTCTCATTATACTCGAAGTAGTTGCTGAAATAATCCCTTTAAAAATTATACCTTTGGAAAACAATGTACTTCCAATGCTTTTAGGCAAAGCCTATATTACTAAGAAACATATTCAATTAATTTATCATATTGACTTGAACCAAATTGAGAATCTAATTGGCAAATATCAGAAGGAGATTGATAATTTTAAAAATCAACAACTAGGGTTTTCTCAAACTGCACATTATAAATACTTAGAACATTCAAATTCCATAAATGTCAAAACGCTAGAAGAGCTTTTAAATGACAAAATTAGAGAAAAACGAGGTTTGATTAATGTAGGAGGCAAAATATCAAAGATATTATTTGGAACACTTGATTCTGATGATGAAGCACTTTACAAAAGCTATTTTGATAGTATAAACAAGAATGAGGAAACACTCATGAGAAATCAAAAACAGATTGCCACTATTGTTAATGATTTGAAAAATAAGTATATTGATAAATTTAAGCAATTAATGAATAATTTCAAATTACTTCAAATCGTACCGGCATTACAACATGTTGAACAAATGCATCTCATGACTTTTGAACTTAAAGATATAAAAAACGTTCTTGATGAAATTCAAACAGCAGTAAGCTTTGCAAGACTTCACATTTTGCATGAATCTATTTTACCTTATACAAAATTCGCGGAAATATTTAAAAATGATACTATTATTCCAATGAATCATTTGAAAGATTATTTTCAATTATGCCATACTAAAGTCCTATTCAGAGATAGAACATTACTTTTTCTTATTTCTATCCCTACGGTCTATGAAGAAAACTATAATCTGTACAAGTTTTACTATTTGCCCCAGAGAAATCTTACCCTGCCTTTTACCAATCCTTTCATGCTCACTCGAGATGAAGAATGGAAATGGTCCACCAAGCAGTGCCATCCAGTTGAAGAAGATTATCTATGTGATCAAGATTCTCTAGACAACCCTCCTGAATGTATGAAGAATATTTTGAAAACTCATTTGGAAAATTGCCCCAGAAAAGAATTCTCCTCTACGCCAAATTTGAAGACACTAGAAGATGGAAGCATTTTATCCATCAATAACTTAGAAATTCAAGAGAAGTGCCCTCAACAAACAAAATACCATTTTACTCCGCCAATGGCGATAATCCAATCGAAATGTATAATTAGCAACTATCAAAAAGAAATCTACCCCATTCAAATAAGGAATGAAGAAAAATATGTCATCCTACCCAAACACTTTTCAACGTTGGACAACCGATCCACATCCAAAGGAGAAGAAGACTTCGAAGATGAAGAAACTCCAAATATTCTACTAGAAGAACTTCAAGAATGGAAATGGAATCCACCATTATCCACATTTATAATTGTTCTAATTGTTTTGATAATTTTTATAGTATTTTGTACAATTTTAAGAATGTTTCAGCTTAAAGCTACACCTCAAATAGGTGATACCTTTATCCAAAGGGGGGAGGAATTACATAGCCGCACCCCATATTGATAGGATGAACCTCCTTATCTTCTCCATAAGGTCCACATATGACCATGTTGCAGATTGCTAAGTCAGCATCGAACACCTGCGATGCTGAGTCTCATTGGAGATAAGCCGTTCCTTTATAAACAGCTTCATCCTTGTTATCCATTAAGAATTAGAATTGCTCTCTAAGTATTAGCTTTGCTCTTGTAAGATATAGGTCTTATTCATAAGTGTAAAGTTGTCTTTCACGATAGTTGTATTCCATAAATAAATTGTTTTTAAAAACATCGTTTTCGACTCAAAATCTATAATTATATATATATAAACTCTTTTCATACATGAAAAAATTTTAGGTGCCAGCATTGAGTTTAAATATACATAGAGACACATCCCAGTTCATTGATTTGATGCACAAATTTTTGGCAGTTTACTTGCCAATTTGCCAACTTAACCCTAGAACACTAACCATTCGTAAATTTTACGAATCACATGTGGTGAGATTCGATTTGACAACAATGCGTAATAAGCAGCATTCCAGTTTTTTGTGTAGCTTCGTTATTTGGTTCGACAGGTCATTTGCTGAGTCCGTTGTTATGAACAGATCAGTGGGTATCAGGAAATCCAGGGGTGATTCGTAATATTTACGAAAGGTTAGTATTCATGTAACTCCCACGTCGTATCATTTTTGACGATTATGTATGGTCTATGGAATACTCAACATGACATGTATAAATTCATGGATCATTTTCAATCACAATTTACAAAAAAGTGGTAAGAAAAATGTTTCCAGAAAAAATTTCATGAATGAACTTCCTGAAAAACTCATAAAACGATGGCTAGAAGAGCGTATGAAACTACCAACTTTGCAACGCTCACTCAAAGATATGATAAGTGATATTTTGAAAATTCCACGAGCACATGATCAAGTGGAACCTTCAGTTTAGAAGCACACAACAAGTTTTATCTGCCCGTCGAAAAGAAGGTGAATGACGTCACTTTTTTGTAACCCTTGTAACCGAGATTTTTGCGCCGAGTATCGTGCACGTTTTTGTGTTTTCTGCAATAATGATAATTAGTTTGTCGTATTTTGTATGTTTAGTGTAAATTTACTTAAGTTTGTGTGTTATTAAAGTTATTTTAAAAAGAATAAATTCCTTAGTTGAGTTGATTTTGATGTTTGTATTCGAAATCGTAAATTTTACGAATGGTTGGTATTCAAGGGAGTGCGATTTAAGGTTAGTGTTCTAGGGTTAACTGGCGGCACATAGTAGCTACTAAAGGAACTATATTCGTCTGATCCATTTTGTCACTACTCATTTATAGAAATCTGTAGGAGATTTATTTTCCTCTAGTTCTATGAATCATAGGCAGGGTCGGATTCGTCCAAATTCGTTACAAACGGTGTGATTCAATAATGATGAACTATTAGCCATGAATTTCTCAGGCAGGAAATGAGGAGTGAAAATGTTTTTTGGAGGGACATAAAAGAAACGTACTTCATCGATGAAAAGAATTTGTATTTCTCGTAATCTCTTGAAGATTACTGAAAACCACATAAATCCAAACGCCTTCCAGAAAATGAAGGTTAACTTGGCCACGAGGATTTTCATCAGAACATATTCGGCTATGAGAACAGTCATTGCAACTGGTGAGCTGAGGTCGAGAAGTGCCAATTCAACTGCTCAGTTCATTCTGAAAATGAATGATCTTTTCGACTGCTTCAATTCGAATGGAAAATTTGAGGGAAATTATCAGCCATCAGCAATACAAACTCTGACGGAATCAATTGAATTCATGAAGTCTTGGACAGTTAGGAAAAATATTCCCTATTGTTTCAACGGTTTGATACAAACCAAAAGTAGCATCCTTCAATTGTGGGAGGAGACGAAGGAAACATTTCCATATTTGATAAAAAGTCGGCTCAACCAGGACCCAATCGAGAATTCATTCTCCAAAATAAGACAGCGTAGGGGTTATGATCCAAACCCCTCAGCTCGATGCTTCAGATTTGGGTTGCAGTCGGTCATGACTGGTTGTCTTGAAAAATTTTCCGATAATTCTAACTGCCAAGTCGACAATGATTTCGACCTGTTTACAATGGGAGAATCTGAAAGTAGGAAGTAGGCCCATTGATGTGGTTGATTGGACAGATCATAGACAGATTCGACCATTTCATCTGCGGATTCGGGCAACGGTGAGCCTTGTGAGGGTATACATATAAGGAATAAAGAGTTAATTGAACCCCTAAATACCCTAGAATCCATCTCAATCGCAAGTTTCTCGGGGTATTTGATGAGGAACATCGCCAAAAAAAAAACAAATGCGGTAAGTGCGAAAAAGCACTCCTCATTGATGATTTGAATAAGCTTGGTAATGATTGGATATATATTGCAAATCGAAATTGGATACATTTGAGAATTCCCTCAACCGATTTTAAACATTTGATGAGGAAAGCGCGGTTGGTCAAAAGAAAATTATGGTCACAAAATCAGAAAAGATATGACTTCAAAGGTATATTTTAGAAAAATAAAAAAAAATTAATTTATAGAAGATTGGAACTCTCCGTTAACTCCAGAATTTGAAAAGCACAGGATTCATTTGTTGAGACAACTGCTGGGACATCCCCGGAAAATCCCCTGGACATCCCCTGGACATCCCCGAACTTGTACACCGGACATCCCCAGCGGTTTACCCCTCGATCTATTCATAAATACTTGTGAATGAAGAAAAAATTGCATGCATTTATTTTTTCATACATCAGTATTTTATATTCATGAAAGATCAAAAATAATTGTCGTTTTATTGCATCAAAAAAATCAGGTGATGAAATACTGAACATCCCACATTTCCATAGGCCGGTCCTGATCGTCATCGCATTCGGCTTCGGAAATAGTGCCTTATAGTTCAGCTACTTACCGCCAGATGCGGGAGTAAAACTTTTCGCTTCTCTGAAACACACTTATCCATCTATTAACCGGTGAAGGAACTACACAAAATTTAGCTTCAAATCGTTGAACTGGGCTGTGTCTCTATGTATATTTAAACTCAATGGTGCCAGCACAAATTGAGGAAATCAAGGAAAACAAAAGGAAAATTGCAGAGAAATATGGCCTTCCTGTTTTACCTTTTGTTATAGTTCAAGGCGCATCCTATAGTGAGATAGACAATATATATGTAGTCTATGAGGATTTATTCTACAGGTTAAACTCAGTTCTTAAGGGATTAGACATATGTTTCAAAATAATTCACTTGTTGAATTTAAAATATCCTTACGAGAGTGAGCACATATGGATGTTCATTCAGCTCGGTATGTATGAACTTCATACCAAATATGATAAAATCCCTAATATTCTAAACATAGTTAATAAAATTGAGAGTTAATCTGTTTTATTGTAAAATGTTTGAGTGTAGGATATGCTTCAAAACATTTACCAATGATCATGTCTTTTATGTCCACATGACTGCTATTCATAGGTTTTCAAATAATTTTTCATGTGGACATAAAAGCTGCACAAGAACTTATGGCAAATTATCATCCTTGAAAAAACATATGTCCACTTTTCATAGTAACATCTCAACAACAAACAATATGGTGCCTCATAATTTGCAGGACAAAATTCTTTTGGAAACAGAACTGTTTTCTCCTCCCTCAAATATGCCCACAGATTCTAAGAACTTAGAAAATGAAGGATGTACGGAAAATGTAAGCACCAATCTTCATGATGCCATATCAATGCATATTATTCTAGATTTTTCTAATAAGTTATATGGGTATTTCTCTGTGAACTGGGCAACTCGTCTGAAAAAGATGTCTAGACGACTTTTTTGCTCATATATTCAATAAACCTAATTCAATAAATATATATTTACATTTTTATTAATGAACGAGAGATGAACCAAAAATATTTCCATTACTTTAGAAAATTTTAACAATATTCTGAAATGGTCGATACAGGGGACTGTGTCCATGTCAGGGGACTGTTAATTCAAATGAAAAATTCTGTACCAAAATTATTCTATTTCAATTTTCATAAAAATCACAGTTTAGGAATTGAGTATTTGCTTTCTTATTTAATCACGAGAAGCGTTTTTTGTACTTCATTATTTTCTTCTTCAAGACTCTAATTTCATCATGTTTTTTTTTCTTTATCCTATATCTTAGCATCTTCTCTCTATTTTCGAATTATTTCAGCAACTTCAGGTTTTGGCATTTGAAATGAATTAGTTACATCAGAATCTGGACTATTCTCTCTCATGTACGAGTTAGTAATATTCCGAGTAATATTCGCTTATACTTCGTCTTATTGCGAGACTTGGTGCAATGTTCTTTCCACTTCTTCTTAGCTTCCCGGTGTTCTCGTGGGGTCATATTCTCAACAAGCTTCCTAGTTCCCTTTTCTTTTTTCTTGAGGTATTTAATACGTTCTTTCTCTCTAAGCTCTTTTCTTTTCCTTTTTTTATTACACTCATATCTCTTCCGCTCATTTCCTCTTTTCCTTTTCAAAATATCTTCCTCAGAGAGTTTTTTCTTCCTTGGGACCCTAGCCTAGTTGTTAAGGTGATTGTCTAGGACCCCGAAAGTCCCGAGTTCAATCCCGAGGCTAGGAAAGAATTTTTCTATTCTCGGTGATGTACCTATCCACTCACGAGGCTACCGAGACGGGCGTTTTATGACAGTTTAAAAGGCCACGTGCGAAAGGAGTCTCCGTGATTGGTCAAGGGCTCATAAAGTGTCATAAAAGGCCAAAAAACGCCCGTCTCGGTAGCTTCGTGAGTGGGTCCCTTAAGGTGGCGTAAGGACACGGTAAGAAGGCCTACATAGAACACAACTGATTCTCCTAACTCGCACGAGCTACAAGCTTCTGAGGGGTCTTCTCGGGAGACCTAGGAGATATCAGTATCATACTCAAAGCACACGTATATCTACAGTTCCTTGGAGACGGAAACAGTCCCCTGTCTCCCAACAGGACAGGGGACTGTTTAATTTTACTTCATTGAAAGATAGCACAAAAGGTAATGATCTCATGTTATTTCGCTGTACAAAATAAATATTCTACTGTTACAACGATATAAAATTTATAAGGTAGGAATATGGTACTAGAAAAGAAATGAAAATGATCCTTACCAGAGGACTGTTACCTGTCAGGTAACGACGTGACTTCCATGGAAAGACGCTCGTGCAGCAATAAATGAAATGGCGTCTGGGAAGTAATGACATTAACCATGATAACTTTGATTGTTTGCGGTCTGTTACACAAAGCCATGGCGCTGTTCAACCTTTACAGTGCGTGGCGCGTAATTTGAAATATAGACAGGGGAACTGTTCACAAAATGTGGAGACATACTTTAACTTGCCTTTTTAGTATAATGGAATAATAATTATAAAAAATTTACGGACCTGTTTGACCATGAAATAATGCTGTTCGAACATTCAAACAATTTGATTGGTTCCAATAGTTATTGTCTTAATTAATTTAGTATGAAGTGATTTACCTGCTTCAGTGACACGACAGGGGACTGTTCTTCAAGTACTTCAACATCGTTTTCAATACAATAAAGTTTATTTAATTGAATATTGAACACTGAGCAGAGGTAGATAAGATTATTATTTTATGATATTATCTACGAAATGAATATGATCTGTATTTTTTTATATAATATTAGCCTGAGACAATGAGTTGCCCAGTTTACAGAGAAATACCCATATAGTTTAAATACTGTCAATCGTTCATTAGTTCAAATGATTATTACTAATACATCTGAACTGTTTGAAACAATTTTTTCCATTATAATGAATCATGTCAAACAGATAGATGAAAGCAATTCAAAAATTTATAGTGAATTGACACATCTTCTTTCCCAAAAATACTTTGAAGTCACACAATCAGAATACTTAAGGTTCAAATTTTTGGAAAAACATAATATGCTTATACGACCAAAATCATTTTTCATTGGAAATATTCTTGATAATGAAACTTCATCAACTGCGTCTGTATCTTCTATAAGACTAAAACGTTGTGAGGGTCAAATTATTCCTTTAAGAGATGTTATCAAAAAGTTTCTGGAACTACCAGGTGTTTTAAATCACATGATGGAATATATTAAGGCTGAAGAATCGAATTCTGATTACAGAAGTAGTATTTTCAATTCCAATTTGTGGATTACATTAAAAAAACAGTATAGAGATAAAATAGTCATCCCTTTCTTTATGTTTTTTGATGATTTTGAAACAGGAAATGTCCTTGGAACCCAAGCCGGTGTTCAAAAATTAGGTGGTGTCTACATTGCATTTCCTTCTGTTGATGTGAAGTATTCATCAAGATTAGAGAATATTTTTCTGTGGGGCTTGTTCTACTCATCTGATAGAACACATTTCTCTAATCGATTTGTATTTCAAGTATTTCTAGAAGAACTCAAATTCTTAGAATCTGTAGGAATAATAATAGGAAACATGAGAATCCATTTTCTAATGATTCTTATTTTGGGGGATAATTTAGGTATCAATTCGGTAATTGGACTGCAGGAGAGTTTTTCAGCGAACTACTCTTGTAGAGTTTGTTTTTCTCACAAAAATGAAACAAAAAACATGGTTGTCGAAGATTTGTCTACTTTAAGAAACCCTGAAAACTATGGGCAACATTTCAAAAACAAAAGTTATGGAATAAAGGATGAATGTGTTTGGAATGAATTACCTTATTTTCATAACACAATTAATATCCATTTTGACGTCATGCATGATTTATATGAAGGAATCTGCCGATATAACTTTGGTAAAATTTTGAAAAATTTTATAAATAGAAAAATTTTCACTTTGAAAATTCTTAATAATAGAATAACATTTTTTAATCATACATTCAGTGACGTAGGAAACAGAATTCCACCAATTCCACAATCACATATAGACAATGAACATATTATTATGTCTGCTGCTGAGATGAATGGATTTTTGACATATTTCACATTTATCATCGGAGATTTGATTGACACTGAAGATGAGACATGGAATTTTTATCTCCTCCTTTATGAAATTGTTCACATTACGACAAAACCAGTAATCAATGAAAGTGAGCTAATACTGTTACAATATTTGATATCCCAACATCATACAGCTTATATTCACAAATTTGGTGGCCATTTAACTCCAAAATTTCATTTTTTGACTCACTATCCCAGGATTATAAGATTAATAGGACCACTTTCAAAAGTCTCATCCATTAGGTTTGAGGCTTTTCACCGAATTCTGAAATCGAATTCTAATGTTATCTCTTCGCGCATAAATTTGCCTTATTCCCTAAGTCTCAAATTACAACTGAAATTGGCATATCGATTTATGTTAAAAAAAGGAATTGTTGATGATATTGAAATGGGCAAGTTATCTCAAGTTCAGTTCACTGATAGGGTGCTTTTAGAGCAAAACTCAAAAAACGCAAACAATTTATTTGAAGTGAGTTTTCTTAAAATTAATGGCTTACATTACAGAAAAGGGGTCATACTGCAGATAGGTCGGAATGAGCACGGAGAACCTGTATTTGTACTTATTGAGAGTGTTTTATCAGATGATAATTCAAATTTTTTCATTGTTTGCAAAAAAATCATATGTTTCGGGGAAGAAAATCATTTCATGGCATATCTGCTGGATAAAATATCGGCTCGAAAGCAAATCATTGATTTGAATCAAATTAATTTCCCTATCCCATCTCATATACACAGTATTGGTAATGGACTCAAATACATTTCAAAAATGAATCAAGACTATTAAATTTTTATTCATGTTATCAAGTACCTTATAAATATAAAAGCATATCCTACACTCTATATATAGAGTTATACTAATATGATGTTATTATTCCAAGAAAATATTTCATGTTGAGATTAATATTTTATTATATTATATATTATAAATACGTTGATTTCACACATTAAAAAACTCATCAAAAATACAATGTTTCATTTCCAACAATCATCTAATAATAAGTAAATATTGATTAGACATAAATATGAATAGGTACTATTCATTACTCCGTAAATATATTTTTGAATAAATCGTATATTTGCATTCAATGAATAGAAATTTCCATGAATTTCACACAATAAAATCTAAGGTTTCACAAAATGGAAATTGAGTTATGGTTAACTAAGAAAGTTAAAAAAAAATATTTCTGTACTCTTTACAAATCATTGTTTCTTTGGATATCCTCTCATTTTATTTGCAAATAATGAATGAAATATTACTGATAAATAAAATTTAATTCTTACCAAGTATATTATACATTTTAATGAATAAACAAACGATTTATTAATAAACAACAAACATATATTTATATCAAGTATAACCTATTATTTGTCGGGCAATAAAGTAAATATTTATGAGGAATAAAGATTTTTGCGCCGTATTTCAATCCAGGATTTATTAAATGTTAATAAGCTTCATTTAATATAAATAAACTCTTCTCTCAGTGTATATTTATAAATCAAGGTTGATTGAAGGGAATTGAAATTTTATATTTTAGATGAAAACGAACTTGATATTCTTTGGTTAAAAACAAACACTGAGCCATGGCAGACAGTATTGGAAAAGTGGAATGCGACTTTTGAAGTCCAAAAAAATCAGACGAAGGGACAGTAGAACAGTTTCTGAGAAGATGCACTCAGAAAAATAACCCTGTAACCCTTACAAAAATAAAGTTAATAGAACAGGAAATTCTATATAAATAGGCACAGAAGTTATTTCCTGTTATATTCAACAAACGATTACAGTACCTCAATTCCTGTTAAGGGAACAAATACATTACAATGGCAATGAATCGTTTCAAATACAGGAATTCATTTCTTTACAGATAATAGGAATTTATTCCTGTAAATTCAATCTAATCTACTAAAGTGTATATTATGTATCACAGTACTATTCGTTTTGTGCCACTAAATATTACAGTGTTCTCATAAATTCACAGGAAATTATTGGTAAATAAATCAGGATTTTTCTCTACCTTGCAACCTATTTTTTGTTCAATTCACTGGAATTTGTTGTTATTTATACATTACTCAATATTGAATATATTAGGCCTTTCCTGTACCTCATAATGATATTGAACTGTATTGAAAATATATATTTCTAGTAGGTACAATAGCCTGACAATGTAACAATACTTTCCAAATATCTCAAGTTAATTAGCTCGAGATATTTGCCATTCTTAACACAAACAATTCAAACTAACTTAAACTGGTAAGCAGAACAATGCCAGCAATAGCAAAAAAGCATATCTTATAGCAAGATTATATTTTCAATTCATTTTATATACATTATGCAACAATATTTTGAATGTATAGACTTATAGAGCATAAAGGGCAATTAGTAAAAGTGAACTGAAAAAAACAGTCAAATTGAATTTTTTCTGCAGCATTCGACACCCAATTCAAAGCTTTTCACGTTTTACATGCCAAATATCCTGTGGAAAGTGAACACTTGTACACTCTAATCCAAAGAGGAGTGTATAATATAAAAACCAAATATGATAACACAAGCAGTCCCAGCTTCGCCCGGTTAGAAATTTGTTTCACGCGGCGATGTCATTCATCTTCATATAGTAGGTATCCTTATTTTTTTCGGGTGAAAAGTATAGCCTATTGTCACTCAGGGATAATGTAGCTTTCTGAGGGTGAAAGAATTTCTGAAATCGGTCCAGTAGTTTTTGAGCCTATTCGTATCAAACAAAAAAAATACAAATCTTTCCTTTCTATAATATTAGTATAGATTACCCCTTCTCTACACACGTATTTGAATTTGATTTCTGCTAATGTGTAACTGAATCCTGAGAAAATTATTTCCTCGGGATAATTTCTATTTAGGTACAATTGTGATAATGACAATGTTTAGTGATGATCAAATGTCAGTATTGTAAGAAAACATTTAATACCCTCATCAAATATAATATTCATATCGAATATTCACATGGAATATCTGATAATTTCCAATGCCTATTTGATAACTGCTATAAAAGTTTTCAACTGAAAAGTGTTTTCAAGAAACATTTCATAAAGAAACATAATCAATAATTGGAATCGGATGGAATTATTGTAGAAATACTCATAACAAAATAAATATTGAAGACAATTTTAATAATGAGAAACTCCATTCATCCACCGAAGAGAATAGGTACTTTGATTAGATTCAGAAAAGTTTTTCCGCAATCCATTAATAAATTGATCTCAAAATTATATGCGAAACTGAATCTAACGAGATCATCAATTCAGCTTATTTTCGACTCGTTCACCGACTTCTTATCATCAGGTATTGTCAAAATAATCAAAGAAATAATTGATGTTTTAATAATGCATAAAGGCGTCACCCAAGAAAAAAAATTCAGATGTAATGTTGGAAACTCTTGAACATCCTTTTCATTGCGATCGAAACAGAAACGATTCAAATATTTTGAAATATCAGAAAAACTCGTTCACCCCCGAGAAATAAATGTTGGAATTTTAGATGAAAGAGTAACTAAAAATAAAGAAACTACAATGCAATTGAAAAATTCTAAAGCGTATTTTGTTCCCATGAGTGAGACATTGAAAAATTTTTTTGAAATTCCGGTAGTATTCACGAAAATATTGGAATATCACTGGCTTACAGAATTCATTACATTGGTCGACAGAAGACATTGCTTCAGCTATTTCACTGAGGAGTGTGAGCCCAAAAGCATACAAATTTTTGAAAGCTAATAAATACCCATTACCAGCTCTGTCGACTTTAACGTTGTCGTTCAAAGCGAGTAGGAAAGCTCGTCCGATAGAGGCGCCACCGTGCATTTTATGCAATATCTCCATAGAACTTACATTATCACTATAAGTTCTATGAATATCTCTCTAATCATGAATGAAATGTACAATGGCGCTCTCTATCCGGAAATCGCCGAACTATGAAATAAGTGAATTTGTGGGTAAAGCAGGAACTTTTTCCCGCCATAATTTGAATTTGGCCATTCTCTGCCAATTCCGTATTTCAAGTTGTTTTTCTGAACGAAATTATCAGTAGATTCACTTTTTATCGGATGTTGAACTATTTTCATGGGTCTTTCTGTTGAAATAAAACAGAAGCATGAGTTGGCTCATTTTCTTCTATTGAAAGAAGATAATTAACTTTTGGAGTGAAATCGATTTAAATTCATCAAGAACTCCAATCCTTTCTGAGTTTTCCCACAAAATTTCAGTTCGCAAAGTGAAACCATTTTCAAATTCAACTTGAAATAAAAAGACACTACATTGAAGGCCCACCTTAAGAAATTGGGCCAGCAATTTTGATGTGGACGAGGGAATTTTGAAGAGCGTGATAACACTAATAAAGAAGAAGTCCTGTGATCTCAGTACTCTCGATCGTCTCTGTGTACTTTTGATGAAATTTATGTCTCTAACAAAATCGATATAGAGAAAAAAGGAAGAAGAACTGGTTGTTGGACCGCACAAGGCTTGACAGACAGTAATGGTTCGGGGATTGGTTGAAAATTGGAAACAACCTGTTTACTATGCCTTCGATAAACCAATGGACAAAGGAGACCTTACAACAAATTATTGCTGAACTTTTTCAGGCAAATTATATTATAGTGGCGGTTTCAAGTGACATGGGTCCTGGTAACCTATCTCTGTGGCAAAAACTAGATATTGGATATGATGAAAATTATTCCATTATTCATCCATGTGATGAAACTTTGAGAGTTTTTGGGTTTGGCTATGTTCCCCACCTCATAAAGCTGACAAGAAACCATTTAGTTGATCAACGATTTATTGTTGATGATAAAATAATCAATGTTGATTACTTTGAAGCCCTTCGGGACATTGCAACATCAGAATTGACCCATGCTTTGCAGATGACAGCACTCTTATAGCGTCCACGACAAACGAGAAGCCTGTATCAGCGTCAACATCCAGTTCCCAACGAATCGCCCAAGCCGCGACAATCAACAAAGATCTAGAAGTTATTCTACAATGGGGTTCTGATAACCTGGTTGAATTTAATACCTCTAAGACCCAGGCTACGGTGCTCACAAGAAAAACATCCGCAGTCGCACCCCAACTAATAATGGACAATATGGTCAACATCAATTCAAATGCAACCTGGCATGAGCACGTCTGCTCAACAGCTGCACAGAAGCTTAGCTATCTATTTCGTGCAAAAAAATTATTCACTCCAAAGCAACTATTATTACTCTACAAGGCACAAGTTCGTCCCACTGGCGGATACAGGGGGGGGGCCATGGGGGCCATGGCCCCCCCCCTTGGCCCTCAAAATTGACAATAATCCCTTTATAGTGCCTAAGCATTGTTAACAGCGCACAAATAATTTCGCACTAGATAATTAATCCTCTCTAATATAATGACGCTTTCTTTTTTATCACTGGGACATTTTTCTAGTATTAAATTTTGGGAGAAAATAAGTATATTTATCTTATTACCATCAACATTCATTATGAACTTTTGATATCTATGAAGTTTGATATTCCGTACCAAAATTATTATACGCATACCTATTAGAATTAACTATACAGGGTCTTTCACGAGGAACCTCACCCATATTTATACGGGAAACTCCTGAACGTATTTTCATGAAATTCAGCACTTATAAGTATTTCACGATGCTGATGAAATCTAAAATATTTTCAAGGCATGAGCACCTCCGGTTTTTCCGGAAATGACGTCAACTTCCGTTTTTCAAATTAGAACACCATTTTTTTATTGCAGAAATAGATTCCTTAGAAAATTTCAAGTAATTTTGATGTAACATTTTTCAGTTTTGGTTGGAAAATTCTCTTTGAGCGGAAAAATTCGAAAAAAAAATCGAAAATAGAGCTCCGCTGAAACAAGAATAACTTCGAGGTTTTTGGATGAAAAATTTTCATTTTTGGGATATTTCAAGATGTAAGATTGATGTATCCACTTTAAAAATCGAAATCGCGATTCATGATACAGGGGGTGAAAAAATCGCTTTCAAAGTTAGGGATGACAAAATCGTGAAAAATCAATTTTTTCAAATTAGAACCCCATTTTTTTATGGCAGATATTGAATCTACGTTGAAAAATAATGTGAGTGTATGCATCACACCCTCGCCCTAAAGTGGATATTTTCTGAGTTATTCACAAAAAACTGTTTTTCGTCTTGAATTTTCAGCTATTTCTTTTCCCTTCACGCCAAAAAGATGAAATTTTCAGGAACTGTTACTTAAACCATGTTTTAGATTTTACTACCCTTATATGCAAGAGAAAAAAGTTACTGGTTGTTCCTAAATAGATGGCCAATTTGGATTCGAATTTGTATCGGAAACCTCTTTATTTCAACTAATCGGCCATTGGTTTTCTCTCCAGTAATAAACAAATAATTCCTTATGAACCATATGCAAAAACTTACCATGTTTTACATTCTTTTTTTTAATGATAGATATCATTAATTACATCTGCCAAATTCCTCTTTATTCAGAAGATGTAATTAATGATATCTATCATTAAAAAAAAAAGAATGTAAAACATGGTAAGTTTTTGCATATGGTTCATAAGGAATTATTTATTTATCACTGGAGAGAAAACCGATGGCCGATTAGTTGAAATAAAGAGGTTTCCGATACAAATTCGAATCCAAATTCGCCATATATTTAGGAACAACCTGTAACTTTTTTCTCTTGCATATTAGGGTAGTAAAATCTTAAACATGGTTTAAGTAACAGTTCCTGAAAATTTCATCTTTTTGGCGTGAAGGGAAAAGAAATAGCTGAAAATTCAAGACGAAAAACAGTTTTTTGTGAATAACTCAGAAAATATCCAGTTTAGGGCAAGGGTGTGATGCATACACTCACATTATTTTTTAACGTAGATTCAATATCTGCCATAAAAAAATGGGGTTCTAATTTGAAAAAATTGATTTTTCACGATTTTGTCATCCCTAACTTTGAAATCGATTTTTTCACCCCCTGTATCATGAATCGCGATTTCGATTTTCAAAGTGGATACATCAATCTTACATCTTAAAAAATCCCAAAAATGAAAATTTTCCATCCAAAAACCTCGAAGTTATTCTTGTTTCTGCGGAGCTCTATTTTCGATTTTTTTTTCGAATTTTTCCGCTCAGAGAGAATTTTCCAACCAAAACTGAAAAATGTTACATCAAAATAACTTGAAATTTTCTAAGGAATCTATTTCTGCAATAAAAAAATGGTGTTCTAATTTGAAAAACGGAAGTTGACGTCATTTCCGGAAAAACCGGAGGTGCTCATGCCTTGAAAATATTTTAGATTTCATCAGCATCGTGAAATACTTATAAGTGCTGAATTTCATGAAAATACGTTCAGTAGTTTCCCGTATAAATATGGGTGAGGTTCCTCGTGAAAGACCCTGTATAGGCAATGAGAAGCATGAAACATTCGGTTCTTTCTACATAAAGAAACATTGGCTGAAACCAGATTTCAACAAGTGTTTTGCGGGTGAGGAATGTAACAAAGGTTTATGAAAGCACGCACCATTGATATTTTATTATTTTATGATCGGTCATCTGTTGTACGACTGGACTAGGTTACACCCAGTGGGCACACACACGTTGAATAAATGTTTTTTTAACGTTGATTGGTAGAAAAATACGTTATCGGTTGATTTTTCAACGTTGTCATTTCAGTTATAATTTATAACGTTAATTCAATACGTTTCAATAACATATATCAAACGTAATTTTACAATAATCAGTTATAAAATTGAGTGCTAATACGTTTCCTCCCGAAATTATTATAACGTTTATGAAAGATGTTATTTTAACGTTCTTATGTAACGATTCCACAACTTCTAGTTCATTAGAATCGTTTCAAATACGTCTCCAGTCAACAATACGAATACGTTTATGGCAAATGTTATTTAAACGTTATCTGATGACAATTCCACAATTTCTCATTAATTTTTATCGTTTAAAATACGTATCCAATCAACAATATGGATACGTTAATGATTTACGTATGTTCAACGTATTTTTCTCACTTCCAGAAGAATAGTTCATCTGAAAATACGTTATTCTGAAATAGAATTTTAACGTGTGTTCTGAACGTTTTTTTAACGTCCATTTTTCAACTACTAGTCTATTTAAATCGTTGAAAATACGTATCCTGTTAACAATACGAATACGTTTATGAAAAATGGTATTTAAACGTTATCTAAAAACAATTCCACTATTTTTCATCAATTTGAATCGTTTAAAATACGTATCCAGTAAACAATATGAATACGTTAATGTTTTACGTATGTTTAACGTACTTTTCTTACTTCCAGAAGAATAGTTCATCTGAAAATACGTTATTCTGAAATCGAATTTTAACGTGTGTTCTGAACGTTTTTTTAACGTCTACTCTTCAATTTTCTAGTCTATTTGAATTGTTGAGAATATCCAGTCAACAATTCGAATACGTTTATGGAAAATGTTATTTAAACGTTATCTAAGAACTATTCCAAAATTTCTCATTGATTTGATGGAAGGGTCATAAAAGTTGACAATACTTAAGATGAAAAACAATGTAAGGTGCAATTGGATTAAATGTATTATCCTTTACATTTCATTTCACGCTACTGAGGTAAAATTCAAAGAGGTAAAAAAAATTTCAATAGATTGATTTACACAAAAGAAAAGCTGACATGTTTTAACAACTGGGCCAATAAATATTGACACTAATAATTTATTTTCAAATGGAATTCGTGAATTAGCTCAAATTTGTCGAATTTTATCAGAAAATGAGGAAGATATTTTCAGGTGGCGCTTCCTTCCAATGAATCACCAATAGAAATCACTCTTCCAATTTCCAATACCTCAACGCAATAATAATTCATATTCCTTTTCTACATTACAATCCACTTTCAGGGAACGGATTTGCACAATCTGGCAACAAAATCAGCTTTCGACACTGTTCGCGGCATGCGCAACTCGTCTGTGACGGTCGCATCATTCGTGAATGCGCGGGAACTGCTTCTCTCTGATTGGCTTGTGACATTGCGTCTGACGTATACTTCTGCGCCTACTTCTGAGACCTTGAGTGGTCGCAAATGCAACCGCCATCCGGCCATTGACTCCAACATTCGACAACACAACAGGCAAGCAAGTCTCGTTGATGCCGTTGATGGTTCAGTGTGTTGAGTTTCAGAGTTTCGGTTATATTGTTTCAATTATTATAATAGTGTTGTTAATTACATGTGAGTTGGTGAGTACTATAATAATCATTGAAGCACCTATGATGCAAATGCTTGGAAATTTCAGTTCAATCACTTTATACTTCTGAGTGTACCCGCTCTACCTCCATTTTCCACCAATTTGATTTTGCCAAGCGTCGGTTTTATTTCAGGTGAGTATTCTGTTTCAATTCGCTTTTTTTCTCAAGTTGTATTTTATTGATTGGCAATTATAAAATATATTGGTTAATATTTGCATCTACATTTTGGATATCGATAATAATCTTGACATTTTCATGAAAATTGAATTATTTTCGAATGATTCTTTTCTGCTTCATTCAAAGCAATTCCAATAAAAGATCGTGACAATAGCAATTCTATGAAAATGCTAGTTTTCTATAATACTTTTCTTGAAAAAAAAATAAAATCTATCAAATGTAGATGTGTTAACCAGAAAAAAATTTTCATATAAATTTCAGAATAGAATGCTCGTGTCTGATTTTTTTTTCATATTTATAGAGGCTGTTAAGATTTCCTTCCCAACCAAAGAAATAGATGAGTTTCGACTTTGCACAGTCATGAGAGAATGGCTGAAATTTGCCACGGCGAGGTTGAAGAAAGCAAAATAGACGAACTATTATTTTATTTTTGTTTCTTGGATATGTTATAGTGAATGTCTCATTTTATAATATATTTTTTATAATAATCAGAAATGTTTTTTTTCTTGAGTTTCACTAATGACAACACAAGGTAACTTTCGATTCAATTATGATTTATTCGTACCTATTTGTGAAAACTCAAATATAGAATCCATATATTCTTTTTAGGTTATCGTATATACCTACCTATACGTTTTAGTTCAACAATTGAATAATTCATGCAAGATTCATATTTTTCCATTGAAAAATGTTTATCATAGTAATATGACTTCTTGTTCAAGGAACATTATACATTTTTATACGAAATTTGTGTAATATAGGTAAACGTTTCAATACAATGTTCAGATTATGCTCAAAATATATTGAATCATTACGTTGAAAGACAACGGTTAATGAGGATAAAAATTTTGGTGAAAATAAACATTATTAATATGTTAATGATTGAACATATAATTTCGTAGGGTAATATAATATATATACACGTTATAAATTAACTTTCAGACTGAGCACAAGGTATATTATAATAATACTTTGAAAGACAACGTTTATGTGTAGGTATATGATATGGTGGAAATAAACGTTATTTATACGCTATCGGTTAGACAGCAAACTTGTATGGTAGAATAATATACATACACGTTATAAATTAATGTTAATATTGCGCCCAATTCATATTTAATCAATACGTTGAAAGACAACGTTTATGAAGTATATATGATATGGTATAAATAAACGTTATTTATACGTTATCGGTTAGACAGTAAACTTGTATGGTAGAATAATATACATACACGTTATAAATTAACGTTAATATTGCGTCCAATTTATTTTTAATTAATACGTTGAGAGACAACGTTTATTAATAACTAAATTATCGATGCAAGAAAACGTTTTTTCCCGCGACATTTTTACTGTTTTTCAACGTTTGGTTATGTAACTTGTTTTCAACGTATTTTCTACGTGCGCGTGCCCACTGGGCAGGGACACTATATAGGTACGTAGGTACATTCAGTTGCATTCGAAACTGAATCTTATAACACGCAAAAAAGTTTTGAAAGATAGAGTCGTTTGAAATTTTAGTAGAGGAGAGGAGCAGTGCAAGTGCAATTTTTCTGTGTCAAATTTTTGTGTTTGGAAAGGTAAGATTTCTTTGAGTATATTTTTTGTTCGAACAAAATTTTCGCAACATTCATCTGATTGAGATATCTTACTTTTGCTAATATTCCAGATGGCTAAAAGGAAGATTGATTCTTATTTTCTTCCTATACAAAAAAAGGTGAAAATTGAGGAAACATCTCAAATAAACCCAGTCAGAGAAGCAGGACCATCATCTTCATCTCTGGAGCGGTGTTTGGAATCAGCAGAAAATGAAAATGTTTTCGACATAGGCAAAGCGGTGGGTCGAACATTGAGCGATTATGAAAAATACAATTTCATAAAAAATACTTGGAGTCCTCCTCGTCATCATTCGCTGCCGTTTTCAGAACATAATAAGAACAACCGAGTAGTGAAACGGTATTTGAATCATGATCATTTATCAAAATATGAGTGGTTATCGTATTCGCAAATGCATAAGGGACTTTATTGTAAATACTGTGTTATTTTCGCTGAAATGAAGAATCTGAAAATCCTTGTTCAAACTCCTTTGACAAAATTTGCCAAACTCTTTGGTAAGGATGGTGCCTTGGATGTTCATGATTCAAATAAGTATCATAAAGAAGCAATTCTGACAACGAATATTTTTGTGAAGTGTTACGAGAAACCAAATTTGGATATTCGAAATCAGTTATCGGAAAGTAGGAATAAACAAATTGAAGAAAATAGAAAAAGGTTGGTTCCTATTATTCGAAGCATAATTTTCTTGGCACGGCAAAATATTCCATTTCGCGGGCATAGAGATGATGGGGTTTTATTCAACATAAGTCAAATTAATGAGGGAAATTTCAGAGAACTACTACGTTTTCGAATCGAAGCTGGAGACCGAATGTTAGAGGAGCATTTGAGATCGACTTCATCTAAGGCAACATATATCAGTAAAACTACCCAGAATCAATTGATACATTTTTGCAGCGAAGAAGTTATTTCTACGATAGTATCAAAAATAAATTCTGCCAAATTTTATAGCATAATGTTTGATGAGACGACAGATGTATCTCATGTTTCTCAAATGTCTTTAGTGATTAGATACCTTGAAGGAAGTGAGGTGAAGGAAGACTTTGTGGGATTTGTAGACTGTCATGCTGAAAAATTAAGTCTAGATCCGGACACAATGGAGCCTGTACTTACAGGGAAAACTCTTGGACAAATAGTGGTGGGGCAAATAAAGAAACTGAATTTGCCATTCACGAATTGTGTTGGGATTTGCACAGATGGCTGTAGTGTCATGACTTCTAAGCAGAGTGGTGCAGTTCAAGAGGCCCAAAAGGTGCTGATCTCGGCCGTCCGTTGTCCTTGTTTAAGTCATGCATTGAATCTCAGCCTCTCAAAATCATCGTCTGTGCAAAGCATTAGAAATTCTATGGGTGTAATGAAGGAAATAATATCATTTTTCACTGCGTCCTCCAAAAGAAATTTCGTTCTTAAACATATTCTGCAAGGTCAACTTCATTCCCTTTGTGAAACACGATGGGTAGAGCGTCACGACGCGGTATTGCAGTTTCGAGTATCATTGTCCAAAATTGTACAATCCCTCGATACAATATCGTCTTGGGAAGAAAGAGACTCATCGAGCAAGGCACAGAACTATGCTTCGGCTCTGAGGAATAGTAACTTCATTGTTAGTCTTTTTTGTATGTCTGAAGTGTTTTCTGTCACAATGCCGCTCAGCAAGTTGCTTCAGAAAAAAAATTTGGACTTGGGCTCTGCCAATGATGCTGTTTTGAATACACTGATAGTTCTCAAGGAAAACCGAGAAAAAGCAGATGAGTATTTCGACAGAATTTTCATGAATATTCAAAAATGTCTCGATGAATTTGGAGTAACTCTAAGTAAACCCAGAACTACTGGAGTTATGAGACATCGACCAAATCCAAACAGTGAATCCCTAAAAGACTACTTTAGGCAGATTATATACATACCGTTGCTCGACAATGTTATCACAGATTTGGAGAATCGATTAGGTGCGGAAACAACAAGTTTATTCAACTTGCACATTTTGATACCATCAATAATTAAAGAAATGACTTCGATTGAACTTGAATCCCAAGCACGAGCTTTGGTAGAAAGATATGGAAAAGTTTTGAATGAACATCAGGAAGTTCTGTTCACGAAATTGAAGAGTGAGCTGACGTTATGGAGAGTGAAGTGGATGAAATTCTCCAATGAAGACGTTCCTGCTCCTAGCGATGCGTTAGGAGCTCTTATTCACTGCGAGGAATCACTTTATCCTACAGTCAAAACACTCCTGGAAATATTAATTGCTCTTCCTATAAGTGTAGCCTCATCAGAAAGAAGTTTTTCATCATTGAGAAGGATCAAGACTTGGCTCCGATCGACTATGACTGAAGATAGATTATCTGGCCTAGCCATTATAAACGCCCACTCCGACATTGTAATCAGTGAACAATCTGTTATTGACAGATTCGCAAATAGTGGCCAAAGAAAGATGGATTTTGTTATATAAGCACTAATTTGAGGATATTTATTCATTTTTGTATTTTGAGAGTTTATTTAATTATAATTGAAATGATATCAGTTTGTTGTTGTTTATTACAATTGTAAAAAAAATCATTTTATGTCTTAAACTCCTATATAATGTTGATAAAAAATTTATTTCTATCAATTCATGCCCCCCCCCTGGAAAACTGTCTGGATCCGCCAGTGGTTCGTCCAGCTATGGAGTATTGCTCCCATGCTTGGAGTTCAGCTCCTAAGCACTCGTTACACCTACTTGACTCCGTTCAAAAAAGAGCAGTGCGCCTAATAGATGATCCAACATTAACTGCCAACCTTCATAGTCTCGATCACCGTAGGAAGGTACTTATGCCTTTTTTACAGATACTACCACGGTAGGTGTTCTGCTGCCATTGCATCCATAATTCCATCAGGGGCACAATTTAATCGACAAACAAAGCTGGCCGATAGTAGTTACCGATTTGCCGTGCATCTTTCTACAGCTAGGACATCAGTGTATCAAAAGGCTTTTCTTTACCGAACTGCAAGGCTATGGAATACCCTACCACAAGATGTTTTTCCTTTTGGTTACAACTTACAGCAGTTCAAGACACGCACAAACCGATTTCTACTTAATTCATCTCGGGACGCTTGAAAAAGTGTTATAAGCTCAGTCTTTTCCCGAGAGATGCGTGTAAAAAAAAAGTGCATAAACCGACCCAAAACCACATTCATTTAAATGAGCCAACGGGTACGACCAGCAGTCCAACTTCTGTCCAATTCTGTGGCAAAAGCCATGAGGTATTGTGGAGAGAGGTTTGATGCCAGAAAACACCTTTTGGAAAGAAGCATATTGCACAATTATTCAATGATTGATTTACTCAATTCGCCAACTAAGCTAACGCAAAATTGCCCAGGAAGAAATATACTTGATCAAATGATTAAATTTATCAAGTCTATGAGAGTTGGTAAGCATAACGAAATGATTCCTTTTCAAAAAGGAATTTTATTATCTAGTCTGTCATTATCAGAATTATTCAATTATTTGAAAGACAAATATGACATAGAATATATCTTAGCAAGTAGGCTGAACCAAGACGTTCTAGAAAACTTCTTTGCCTATATAGGAGGAATGGGTGGCAATAACGATCATCCTCCTCTAGACTTCAGGTATAGGCTTCGGTGGTACATTTTCGGCAAGCATTCAGCAGCAATTTTCACTGAAAACAGAAACACTGTTGAATCAAAAAAAAAATGCCTTTTATCTGTTTTCGAAGATGCTCATAGGTCAGATGATGATGAAGTTTGTTTAACACAGAAATTGTGTTCAAATATCGCAAATTGCGATACAGACTTGGGTGAGAAAGTTGATGAAGAAGTGGACGTAGCGACTTCTTCTTTCGTGGAACCATATTATTTGGAAGAGGATGATATAGACGAAGAAGTATTGCGTCTACTGCCAAATTATGAGGTGAAAGAGAACGTGAGTCACGAATCATTGAAATATGTTTGTGGCATTTAAATTTGAAAACAAATATGAATTAGGAAAACCCACAACCAGTTTCGATGTAAATGGAGCTCCTGATTGGATACAAACGGTTTCAAGAGGTCCTCTCCTATATCCAAATGAAGAACTATGAGAAGTTGCCTTAAAACTTGAAACCCAGTTCCATAATATGCATGCTTACTCTCTTTTGAAAGAAAATAAAATTTTCAGAAAATTAGCCGAGAAAACAATGGCTCAAATAATGACCCTATGAAGTTGTTTTATATTTTGCCAGGACAAGAACAAATATTCTGAAAGAGCAGTCAAACGTTTGACTGCTCTTTCAGAATTTTAAAAAAGGAATTGTACCTTTGTTTGCCTTATACAGTTTAAATGTTTCAACTTAATGTAGATAATCTCAACTTCGTAAGTTATTATCAACATATTGCAAGCGTCTCCTGAAGAAGACTTAAATAAAGCCGAAAGCTTGAGAAACAAGGAAAAAAGAGAGTTTCTTTCATTACCGATTGCTAAACCAAATAAATTCAACTAATTTCATATACATGTGTATATACAGGGTGGCCATTTGAAAACGAAACAGACGAGATTACAGACGAAATAAATTTTTTCGATAGAAATCCTCGGACAGGTCGATTTCTGTTTCGAGGGGGACAACTTAAGATGTAGGTTACGGACGCATAGCGCTTCAACCCTTGCTGCTACAACCCCCACCCCCAATTTTTGAATAGAGAAGATGGGGTGAGTGATACCTCATTTGAAAGGTATTTTCATACTGATTTCAGCACAGTAATTGTTTTTTCATTTTATGCATTAGTTCTCGAAATATTCTTAACTAAGTATTTGAAAATGAAGTGGTGTTTTCATGGCACTTGTAGTGTTTTTTTGTGAAAAATCGACATCTTGATTAAAGATTTCTATGTCAGTGGATTGGAGGACGAAAGCCACAGTCATGGTTGTTTTGAAGCTCAAAATGTCGATTTTTCACAAAAAAACACAACAAGTGCCATGAAAACCCCACTTCATTTTCAAATACTTAGTTAAGAATATTTCGAGAACTAATGCATAAAATGAAAAAACAATTACTGTGCTGAAATCAGTATAAAAATACCTTTCAAATCCGAGGTATCACTCACCCCATCTTCCCTATTCAGAAATTGGGGGTGAGGGTTGTAGTAGCAAGGGTTGTGAAGCGCTATGCGTCCGTAACCTACATCTTAAGTTGTCCCCCTCGAAACAGAAATCGACCTGTCCGAGCATTTCTATCGAAAAAATTTATTTCGTCTGTAATCTCGTCTGTTTCGTTTTCAAATGGCCACCCTGTATATATATTGTTACGATATCCTCGTCGTACCAAGTAGCTGACGCCGGTCGCTACGACTGCTACGCGACAGTGCGAGAGTGCTGATACGGATTCTTTCAGAATCCAGGTGTCTAGTGAAAATAGACACTTCTTGGATTTAGTTCCATTTTAGACTTTAAGCTTGATGTAACTCCGTTCTACTCTGTTTTAATTGTATAATCATTCGTTCGTAAACGATTGTGATTTATAATTGAAAGAATAAAATTCTTTTTAAAAACAGTTTAAGTAGATCGAAAATCATAACTGGCGCTGCGAACAGGATATGGCAACGGGGTTTTAGTTCGAAAAAACTGAAATTTGTGTCCATAGTGAATACGAACTGTGAACGGATCGTGTTCTAGGAACTCCCGTTGAGTTTCAACTCTTAGTGCGATATCTGCTAATCAAGAACCAAACGGAATAAGTTATCCAACCTGCACTTCAACCAAGAAGGAAGGACGACCCACTTTAGGATGCAAATCTTGGTGCTATTTTCCTAACATCATTCCCAGTTTAAACATTTCTGCTTTCGAAGACAGATTCATCCACACAGTTAGAGATAATTGCGGAAGACATCGAAACTTTAGAATCTTTAAACACAAATAATATTCAAGAACGATTTTCGGGAAATAACCGATTTCGATCTTATCCCAGTAGAGTTTTGAACGTTGAAATGAACCAAAACTCTTCTAACACATCTGTATCCGACACTATGTCTCGACAAGACATCCAATTATTATTAAATTCCATTCCAGAATTTTCACCTGGAAAAAATTTTTCAATTTTTACATTTACATGGTAGATTAACTAAGGATTAGGAATTTTGCTTAAATTTTTCGATTCGCTCGAAAATTCTGAATGAAGCAAGAGACTTCATCTCATTTCAAAATGCGACTGATTGGCCCTCCATTAGACGTGCTCTTTTACAGAGATACGGCGATCAAAGAAATGAAGAATTATTAATTGCTGCAATCTCACAATGCGTCCAAAGGAGAGACGAAAATTATTTAGACTATTATTGCCGAATTTCGAAAACTTTGAGTGACCTTTTACAACATCTCACTTTGAATATACAAAACCAAAATCTGCTAGATTATAAGAAATACGAGGCAGAAAAATTATCATTGAAAACATTTCAAGTAGGACTACTAGAACCCTACAGATCCTACATAAGTAATTTCGAGCTTAATAACTAAGAAGAATGCATCAATAAATGTAAATTCTCTGACAACAGAAAACATGAATGGGAATATTCCGAGTTTCTTCGTAAATCCCAAGAAACTAAGAAAACTTTGGCACAGCCTCATTTCAAACCAATTCAACATTACAATAATCATCCGAATAGATTCTCAAATAACCATTTTAATCAAAATCGACAAAATATTGTTTTTCCAAATAATCAACCCATGAGAAATAATCAGAAATATTTCACTAATCAACAAGTTCATTATTACTGTTTTATCTATCCGGTTTTAGGATTGTAAGGTGGGGATAGATAAACTAACCTAACCGAGCGGTCAAGCTGTGTTTGTTTTGTATTTATGTTGTATGTTTCCTCTGGGTTTTTTGTGCCAAGTACCTAGTTGATTGTGAGGAAAATTAATTATTCGATATCCTAACAAAAAAACGACGAGCCAAGGTGAGTGATATAATAGAGCTTTTTATTAACATTTGACATCGATGGATAGTTGTTTTGTTTTAGGATTTCTTTCGCCTTTCTTATTGTTTCGGCACGATATTTTGGCGATGTCAGTTTTATTGATCTATCTGCAATCCCCGAAACAACACTTTTTTAAATTGAATTGGTGGTATTGACTTATATAGCTCAGGTATCTGCCTGACCATGTTTCCTTTGTATGCCAAATTGTTTGTATTGTTGAACTGTTATTATTATGTATCAGTGTCATGTCTTAAAAGTTTATTCTGTTGTCTTTTTCTATTTCTGCTGTGAATTTCAGTTTTGGATGATAGTTATTCGGTTCATTCAACATTGGTGTTACATGTGTTTCGGGAACTGCAGTTATACACATACCTCTTGAAAAAAGGTATTTTATATTTAATTTTTTCTATTACAGTTTTTTCGAAGTCTTCTATCACTAATTGTGCTAATAGGGTTGATAGAGGGGCTCCCATGCTGCATCCTTCTATTTGACTGTAGAAAGAATCTTCGAACTGAAAATAGGAGTTTGTTATGCAGAAATCAGTGGCTTTCAGAAATTCAATTTTAGTGAGATCTGTATGATCTTTTATTTCGTCCCATCGTTCCGAAATTATGCCTTTGGCTTTATCCATTGGGGTGTTAATATTATATTAATATGTAACCATATTCCAAGTAACTCCTCGAAGTAGTGGCAATGAACGCCAGTATGCTTAGTAGACATTATTCATGAGTTTATAAAAGCTTGTAGAACTGTATGACAATTAGGTTGGTAGATACATCTGAATAAAGCTCGTATTAGGTCTTTCCGTGTTTTTTTTTTAACGGTTTTTCAAGTTGTAAAAATATATTTGGCGACGAGGATGAGATATTGCTAGTATTCCGGAAAAAAGAATACGTGAAATCAATTTCTTTGAGCAATGCAGTTGTGAAAGTTTGTGACGTCAATCGAGTGTGAAACCGATCAAAAGTAGCAACAAACCCACGAGTGAGCAGGAGTCCACGACGAGAGGGTCAATCCCTGAAGAAGTGTAAGGTGAACCCTCTCTGGTCTGCTTGTGAGCTTTTCAACGTCTGAAAACACCCCTGAGGATTGATCGAGTAGCGCCCCTCAAACCAGGACAGAAAGCAATACAGTGAGTTGGTTGATCTGTTAACCTCCTAGTTTTTATATTCTCTAGACCAAAGGAATAGTTGTTTTTTTTTTATTTTTGAGAAGTAATTGTAAAAAACAAATTGGTAAAATACACGAAATCAAAATAGACGATTTAATTGAAAAATTCAAAAATCTAAATACCAAAACGACGCAGGCTTCAGGAAGTCAAAAGGATACAGTAGATATTAACGATTTGAAGTTATTTGGAGATCTGTTACCAAAATTCAATGGTAATTCAAACGAACTCCAATCATTTATTGTAGAAATAGAAAATTATATTTCAAAATTCGGAGGCACGAGCAATGCTCGAATTAATCATTATTGCTTTTCTATGATAAAATCTAGAATAAATGATGAAGCAAGAATAATTATGAATTCAGGCCCCATCCCAAATAATTGGCTACAAATTTTGATTGATAAGTTTGGATTTAGAATCAATTTTGATGTTTTACAAGACGAATATCAAAATATGCAATTTTGATTATCAAATTCAGATGCAAGGATTCAATCAGAACGAACTTGTGATTTACAGGAATATTTCTGAAAGAATTGGGCAAAGAGTAATTTATAATAATGTTGATGAAAATGTCAGAAATTTGTTAGATAATAATGAACGAAAGTTCGATGAAACATGCAAAATGTTAGAAGATAGAGAGATAAAGAGACAACAACTAAATTTTATTCCAAATTTAAATTCATTTTCACAAACTCCTCATACTAGTAGAGAAAAAATTAACAATTCCTCTTATCATTCCACTCATAATCAAAATTCCTTCAAACAGAATACGCGTCTACATATCAATTTTATTCCGAATCAGAATTTCCCAAGTCAACCAATTCGTATGCAACCAATTCAACATTCAAGTCAACCAAAATATTTCACTAATGAGCATGTATTTGGAAAACCTCCAAACGTTTTCAAACCCAATCCTAATTATAGATCCACCAATAAACCAGAACCAATGTCAATAAGAACGAGAATTTTACCTCAAAAACGTCCTAGAATCATCAAGTATACGTCAACACAAACCAAATTATCAGCCTAGAGAAAACTATTTTAGACCAAGAGAACCTCCAAATTTTATATCGGAAGAATTAACGAATACGGAAGAGCAAAATGAATTTCCACCAGAAGAACAATTTCTTGAAAATTATGATGAAAATTATGAATCGAAATACCTAAATTCAAATGAGTTTCAATCTCCATCAGAGATCGAGAACGGAAATTTTCAGGAAAGTCCTTATCAAGCACACATGACCTAAATTTTAATGACGAAAGAATAGCAAGTCTTCCATATATTAAATTGCAGAATCCTCCTTGTAAATTACTAGTCAATTCAGGCAGTTCAATTTCAATTATCGATCCAATAATTGCTTATGATTATTTTCCAAATTCAATTTATAAAGAAAGCACATATTTTACAACAGCTACAGGAAAAGATTCTTGTAACAATAAAATGCTATTCCCTCTTGACATATTTGGCTATGATACATCCTACCCATTTGTTGTTTATAAATTTCATCCTCAATATGACGGTGTAATCGGTTATAATTTAATGAAAGATCTACAACTTACTGTGGATATGAAGAATAATGTTTTAACTAATGGAATCGTTTCCCATAACCTTCATTTACAACAGGTGAAACCAAGAGAAGAATTATCTTTAGATTTGAATCACCTAGACAAAAATTTGAAAAATCAATTAACAAAAATTCTGCAGAGTAATAAATCAGTTTTGCAATTTCCCGGAGAACCACTACATTTTACAAGTAAGATCAAACACAATATCAGAACAGTTGATGATCCAGTGTTAAACGAATAGATACCCGGAAATTCACAAAGAAGAAGTCCGAAATCAAATCAAAGATCTTTTAAATAAAAATATAATTATACCGAGTATTTCACCCTGGTCTTTTCCTATTGTAGTCGTTCCCAAAAAAGCGGATAAATCAGGCAAACAAAAGTGGCGAATTACAGAAAACTCAACGAAAAAACAATCGATGACAAATTCCAAATATCGATGAAATGCTAGATAATTTGAAAGGTGCAAGATATTTCAGTACTATAGATTTAGCATCAGGATATCACCAAATTGAACTCGACGAAGAATCCATAGAAAAAACTGCTTTTGCTACGGATGATGGACATTTTGAGTTTTTGCGAATGCCTTTTGGTCTCAAAAATGACCCATCCACATTTCAGAGAGTAATGAATGAAGTTTTAAGACCCCTATTAGGAAAAATTTGTGTAGTATACATGGACGATAAATATTCATATTCTCTAAAGATCCTGATAAACATTTAGCAGACATTCAAACTGTACTGTAAGTACTAGAACAAGAAAGATTCAAAATTCAATTAGATAAATCATATTTTTTCAGAAATGAAGTAATGTTTTTAGGATTCAAAATTTCAGATAAAGGAGTCGAGCCTAACCCAGAAAAAAAGGAAGCTATTAAGAATTTTCCAATTCCAAAAAATCTTAAAGAAGTAAAATCCTATTTAGGCATGATTGGTTATTACCGAAAGTTTATTCCAAATTTTTCCAAGCTCACTGAACCTTTAACACAATGTCTGAAAAAAGATGCAAAGATGAACTTAGAAAATCAAGAATATCTAGAATCTTTCAATATTAGTAGAAACATGTTGATAAATCATCCTATTCTTCAATTCCCAGATTTGAATCATCTTTTCATTCTAACAACAGATGCCTCGAAATATGCAGTTGGTGCTATTTTATCGCAGGGAAATCCACCGAACGACTTGCCCATAGCTTATGCTAGCCGTACTCTTAATAAAGCAGAAATAAACTACTCAACTATTGAAAAGGAATTACTGTCTATCGTTTGGGCGACCAAACATTTTCGACCTAATTTATTTGGAAGAAAATTTATTATTTACACTGATCATCGACCTCTTACTTGGTTATTTTCACTAAAAGAAGCCTCTTCAAGATTGATGCGTTGGAGAATAAAACTCGATGAATTCAATTTTGAAATAAAGTATCGGAAAGGTGCTAATAACAACGCAGATGCTCTATCTAGAATTAAAAATGATGAATTTAATATTACTGAGAAAGAACAATTATTATCGGATCTCGATTCGATTATTCCTCAAATATCAGATGAAGATTTAGAATTGAGACCAGAAGAATTTGATGAATTAATGTCAATAGATGCAGATGATAACTCAGATAATGAAACAGTACATTCGAACCAAGAAGACCCTATTCTAGAAATTCCTCACACTGAACGAGCCATTAATGTTTTTCAATACCAAATCATTATCAAAAAGAGCAATAAGTTCAATGTTAGTAAAATAAAATTACATAATCAATCAAAATTCAGATTAATTTTATCTATTTCAGAAGAAAATCAATTTACCAAATTTTTCAAAGAATTCATTTCCACACACAAAACATATGGAATATTCTTCAAAGATGAAAATATCGAAACGCCATTTATACAGTATGCACATAAACTTTTCAATTCAGGAAGTTTCAAATTCAAAATTTCAAATATCTTATTGGAAGATATAGAAGATGAAGAAGAACAAATTGAATAGGTGAATAGGAAAAAATACATTCATGAGTGGTTATACTCGGAAACTGCAAAAATACGAAGTTTTCCAGCAAAATTTTATTCAATTCAAACATACATCTTATTCCGTAACATTTTATGCCTAAGAAATACAAACATTCTTTAGAATGTGCGCCCCATATTTCACTCCTGCCTTTCTGTGATCTGGGTCGCTCCCAACCTTGTGGGGTCCTGGCTGGGATAATGGACCGTAGTACTCGATTCTTTGGGCGCCGAATTCGAACCACCGGCAACTGGGGGATTCGACACGAAGGGCGGTAACTGAGGGGGATTAAATAGGAAATGGGGCAACGGAGGGAGCCCAAACAACTGCGGCATCATCAAAGAAGGAGGCGGAGGAATGTTGGGCAATGGTATGTGTCCAGGTTCCAAATTAAAGAAATTATTTGTTAATTCAGGTAAGGCCCCTGGAAGTCCAGGGACAGGTTCATACACTTCCATATTCTGAATTCCCAGCAATGGCCCGTTCCTTCCCTGAGATCGACCCCATTTTATTGTAAGGCGTCTACCCCCTAAGATCAGTTTGTTGAACGTTTTCTCCGCTGCTGTCTCGGCCGCTTGACACAACCAACAGAAACTATTAAGAAGAAGTGTACAGTAGTACATGCAGAAAATCCTAGAAATTCAAATGGGGATACTATCCCCAAAAAAAGGATGACCAAGACCGGCAGGCTTCAGCAATCTTTGAAAAACAATACAATATTTTTAAAATTGTCTGAAGACAGTATAAATTTTGATAGAGAGTATAAACAAAAAAAAATATTACTTCTAGAAAATGATTTTTTGGAGAGAAGAAAATATTATGAGAGGAAAGCTGAGGCACTTGAAACTATGGCCAATGCACACAGGCAGATTGCAATGGACATTCGAATTATAAAAAATGATATTGAAAACAGATAAACTTCACTTCAACTATTTCTTTATTTTTTTTGTTTAGTTTATTTTAATGAGAATTTAACAGTTAAGTTGCCGAGGACTTACAAAAGGAAGACCGAGAAAGTTTCTTGGACTTCAGAGACTCTGCGGGAAGCTCTTTCAGCTATACAAAATGGGTGCCCATTCTTGGGTGCCTCGCCAGATGGATTGATTGGGGATGATGGTCTGGTAGAAGTCAAATGTCTTCAATCGGTAAAGGGGAAATTATGTGATCATCCAAAATCGAATTGCTATAATGTGGATAGCGGGCAAATTAAGTGAGTTTTTTATGAAACAAAATGTAAAGAATATAATTTACTGGATGTTAATTTCAATGTAATACATACATCGAAATTATTATTGTAGGTTGGAGAAGAGCCACAACTATTCGTACCAAATTCAGGGACAATTAAATATATGTCGTAGAGAATATTGCGATAATGATTTCCATGTGGAAACCATAATAAGGGATCGGAATTTCTGGCTAAATATGATGCTTCCAAAATTAGAGGACTTCTACAAAAAGTGCATTCTTCCAGAAATAATAGATGGCAGAATACCAAGAGGAATGAGTGTACGCGAGATAAATTGAAATTATTATGGAAGTGGGTAAGTGTTTCTCACGAACGAAGCCTACATTGTACCCTCTCAGCGGAAAAAATTATATCGAATTTTTTCAGATGCATGGGTAGAAAGTTATATTTTTAACACGGGGGCGGGGTTTTTTCTGCTGAGGTTTTTCTCTGGACTATTGTATCATACGCAGAATTGTATGGTACTGTAGTATCCCCGAATTTCTAGACACCAATAATTCGAATGGAAATATCAAGAATTACTGAATGGAACCCTGTACGTAGAAGAAATAAAATACCACGCTGCCATGTTGTGTTTCACATGGGAAGGGAAGAAGATAGTGGTGAATCGTGAAAGAAGGTGCCCCTGTTGTTGTTAGTCGGCCATTATAGTAGATGACTCCCCTCAAAGGTAGGTCATCTATAAAACAAACAATACATGCCTATGAAACCAGTGAAGCGAGGCTACAAAGTGGAAAGTCACAAGATACTGAGGAGGTTCCAAAAACTGTCTATGGTTTGGGAGAGAAAGTGGTGCTGAATCTTACCACATCCCTGAAGCATAAAAATTGTCTGGTTGCGTTTGACAATTTCTTCACGTCTGTCTCGCTTATGGAGAAATTATTGGATGAAGGCATATTTGCTGTTGGAACTGTGCGAAGCAACAGAAAAAATTTACCTGATATATACAAGGGCAAACGGAAACTGCGCCCTAGAGAATTTATGTTCAGACAAAGAGAAAATTGTCTGCTGTAAAATGGATGGATAGGAAGTTTGTTTTCATCCTGACGAATTTCTTTTCCCCCATATAACAACTGTACAAAGACGAAATAATGATGGTTCGAGGTCACAAATATATTGTCCGAAAGCAGTTGCAAAAATAACCGCATCATGGGGGGAGTTGATAAATTTGATCAACTTCGTGAAAGATATGCCATTGGACGTCGATCCACTAATGGCCGGTTTCTGAGGTTTCGCTTTCCAATAGTAAACGGTTCGATAACTTTAACCAATCGATATACTCTCGTTAAAGCTACCTGAATTTCTGACGTCTTTTTCTGCCCTCCGTTAACTATCGGTTCCATAACTCCTGATTATCGATCGCTTTATAAGTTTTGTTCAAGTACAACAGATGGCGCCACACGCAAATTGATATCTATATATATAAAAGAAAGATGTTGGTTACACCATTTATAACTCGAGATCGGATGGAGTGTTTGTTATGAAACTTCATATATGGATTCGTCTACGGTCTGGTTATTATAAAATGCAATAAAACTTCGAAAAAATCGATGAAAATTTCACTTATACAGGAAATGCTTTTCCTCCTTTTGAGCGAGGCCACTAGGTGTCGCTACAGTTATAGTTACGCTACCGCTTATTCGTAGGTACTTGATTTCATATTCTCTCCGTTAGATGGGGTGTACAGTGACTATTACCACTATAGTCACTGTAATAGTGCGTAATTTGAGTTGCCTACAATTTTGCGCCGTTGGCCAACACCAAAAAGTCTTAGCGTAGATGTCTAAAATGATTAGATTTCGTACCACTTCAGATGGCGCTATTCACACATTATGACTGATTATTAGTTATTTTTATAGTTTTATTTATTCAAAATAACGTAATCGTGAAGTAGGATGTCTAGAATAATGGTGTAGGCACTGATTAGATTTTGTTGTGACCAAATTGATTATATTAGCAATGTTTCGTTCTTTCCACTTCAGGTGGCGCTATTCACAAATTATGACTGATTTTTATCAGTTTTTTAAAATACTTGAATTTATTCTGGCGGACGTGGCGTGTTAATGGTAGATAATTCTGTCAAGCAATAATGTGTGTTTATATTCCTGACATTCTGATGTATATTAGTTCTTAGGAAAAGTAGAAAACTTTCATCATAAAAAGATGCCATTCTGCTGTCATGTCATAATTGACTTTAGCAAATCAGCTGTTGATACATCCATCAAATTGACAATGGAAAATACACTGAAATGATATTGCGGCGCCGCCACGTTGCTAATATTTTCGATTTGGTCGAACGTCATTCCATTCAAAAATTGACGGGTGCCTACACCCTTATTCTAGACATCTTATCGTGAAGGTACCATATTTGACATCAGCACCATTAGATGGCGATGAATTTGTTGAGGCTTTCGCGACCATCAATTTATGTCATCTGTTTTTTTTTTCGAGAATTTCGGTCGTCGTTGTTTGAAATGGTCGAATAAAGAACATATGACATCAATTACTGTGTAATTTGCATAGGACTTATAGTACCCTGAAGGTCTATTAACAGATACAGAAGCGCGTGAATATCACAGTGAATTTTTATCGAAATGTCAAGTATATACGATTTTGGCGATCAGTTTCGATCGTGATATGTCCATTCTCATCTTTTCTCATAATTTTCAAAATGTTTTTGAATTTCTGTTTGGGTAATAAATATGTTTGCGGAAATCACTAAATCCAAAATTGCTATAATTGGTAATTGACATATTATTTTTATGTATCTGTTCTGTGTGACAGCTCATATCCATCGAAACATTTGACAGTTCAAAAATCAGAGAACCAAGCTGTTGATCTCCGATCATCAGTGATTACGATTTGTGAAATCCACCGTAAGTATCATTTAGGCGGAACAAAGTTCGCCGGGCCAGCTAGTTTTAATGATAAATTTTGAAAATTTTGAAACTGCACTCCTGAAATTTAAATCGAGGAGGTTTGCAATAGAAAACATCAAATCGATACCGTTTACTCAAAGTGTAAAATCGATTACGAATAATAAGAACTCTGTGCTCCTAAGAAACAACCCTCTCAGAGTCTATGCTCATAGTTTCATTTCGAAATTTGAAAATAGGTACGAACTTCCACTTATTTTATTAGTTGATTTCTGAGTTGTGGTGAGTGTGTTGTAATATAAATTTAAAAAAATGCATTATGGAAACTCCAAAACGTTCCAAAAATTTCACGGAGGGTGAAAAAATTTTACTCGTGGGTATTATATTCACGAATATAATGGAAAATAAGAAAACGGATGGATCCATGGTGAACCAGAAAAAGGAAGCATGGTTCGAAATAACCAAACGCTTTAATGCGAGTTCTGATAGTGGCCCTAGGAACGATAAGCAACTCCATGCTTTATTTGATAATTTAAAGAAAAGAGCAAGGAGAAACATTAGTGATGATAGAGTGAGTAATACATATAAATAAAATACCTGTGTTTTTTTGTAAAGGCTTTTCGACTAATTTTGGTTTGGGCTAATAAATTCAGTCAATTTTTTCTAATATTCTATATTCCGTCCCTATTTTTTAAGCCTAAACCAAATTAGCCAAATAGCCTTCACAAAACAACTTGTATCCTAGGATTAATTCATTATACATATAAGAATGTTTATATTATTATATCCTAAGACTAACACTATTTCACTATAAATATAACATTGTATTCAACTGAATTACTCATATTCCAGTGTGAAATGTACAAAACAGGGGGTGGTACATTCCAATCCAAAACAACTGTAGTGGATCAAAAAGTTGTATCTGTGTTGGCAACCCATTTTCAGCCTCTACATAACCCTTATGATTCTTCTGCACCTTATTATGAGAAAGGTAAATGAAATGCTATTTCCTACAAAATTTCTAAGATTTAATAATAATATCTCAATAAAAAATCTCGACCACAGAAGTGGAGAATGTGGAGAAGCATTGTGAACCTGTAGGAGAGCAATGTCAAGCTGGTGGTGCTCCACCACAGGTAATCGTCACAGAACAGCCAGCTCCAAGATGCAAATCGTTAACTGAGAAAGAAAATCAATAAATATGACTCAATCAATAATTAAGAGGAAATCGGATAAACAGACCAATGATGATCTATTAACGGCAAAAAATTGAATTATTGAATGTACAAATTGTAGGAGAGAAAATAAAAATGAAGAAAACTAAAGAGTTGTTGCAGTTGGATATACAACTAAAACAAATTGAAGTGCAGACGACGCTAATAACCCAGTATTATGCCATGTCAACCCTAAGGCTTGCGTATGCTTTCATGGATCTATGCGAAACAGAGGCTCATACCTTAAAGCCAGTGCTGGATCAAGAAAAGACTCTGATGTCCCAATATGATAATCTGCAAGCTGTCCAGCGCACGGAAGATATAGCATTTCACCACTATTGTGTGGTATATGAGAGGCCGTCATGGATGGAAACTAGCGCTTACCTTGATCTGGCATACTGCGCTCACCTTAAACAAATCGCCCTGGGAGATGAGAGCTGGGCGAACTTCAAAGGATCGTCCATGGGGACGCAGGTAGATAAGGGGCCAAAACTGCGGTCCCGCTGGACTCATCCACAATAGTTAGTGGCTCTTTGGACGCAAGGTAATCTTCTGATTACCTTGCAAAGAAAGGGAAACAAAGGAGCAAGAACCCCGTAGCCAACCCAAGAGTAATGGCGGCGATAGACAGAAAGATGACCAGGCAATAGACTATGCATTTTATACTCCTCCGGCAGTGCTTGCTGATAAGGATGTGCCTTGGGAGAAAATACCCAAAGATAGTTATGCCCTTATCCATGAGTGTTCCACTATAACTCAGGTCTTTGCATCAAAGTTATGCGATGTAATTGCCACCAAGACCAAAGACGTATCTTCAGTTCTAGTAGTGGTAGATATAGAGTCTCGAAGTCAAGAAGATTACATAGGGACTACTTGGAACACTATCTATCTTAGTGAGAACTGTCGAGGACCTCAACGGATCTATATCTATCATATCACATTTCCCTCTTGGAAATACGATCCAGTTTGCGCCCAAAATGTTCGCCAATCATTCCTTGTTTGTCGCTATCCCTCACACTGATCAACAATACACAGGGTATGTTACGTTACTGATTCTCCCGAACACAATATCCCCGTCAAATCTTTTTGTGCCGGTATCGGATATCCCTATTGTCCAATGTCCGAAAAAATGCCTCTACGGAGGATCTCATTTCATCGCCCACTCCTGCACTCTGGAATGCCCGAGGGAGTCAGAAACATCACCGGCATTGACACAGGACCTTCCAGTGATAGCTCTTTCGATAGGTAAACTCATATACTCTCTCTTATCGGATCATATGAGGACAAAGGTATTGAAACCTGAGTTGACAAGCTATATCGAAGGTCTTACATGCCAGAGAATAGAGACATTGCTAAATACTATATTCTCATGTGGATGGGAGTCCAACCCTACATTAAATCCATCCATAACGATTTTTGGCCATGAAGCTCCATCAAGGAGCAGTGTTTATCGATGGTATGGTGAATTCAATCGACGTCGTAGTTCGCTTCAAGACGAATTTCGTGAAGCTCGTCCAAAATCGGTTGATGTTCCGGAAACCAATTGATGCTGTGCGCGAACTGATATTGAAGTATCTTCATGTGACCTATCGTGAGATTGAGGCAACCTTAGGCATTAGTGGGACCAGCATACATTCAATATTGCATAAACATTTGAATGCCAAATAAATTTGTTCGCACTGGATCCCACACAATTTGTCAATGTCAATGTTCAAAAAAAAGGCTCGTGTTGATTGGTCGAAAAAAATGCTCCAGAAATACGATAACGGTGCTTCGAAACACGTCTATGACATCGTGACAGGTGACGAATCGTGGATTTACGCGTATAAGCCCGAAAATAAACAGTAGTCGACTGTGTGGGTGTTTCAAAATGAGCCAAACCCAACAAAAGTTGTTCGCGCACGAAGCACTTCCAAGCAAATGCCTATTCTTTCGGAAAAACTGGACATGTCGCAACCGTACCACTTGAACAACGCAGGACAGTCAATTCTGAGTGGTACACAACCATTTGTTTGCCAGTTGTCTTCAAAGAAATGGGTAAAACCAACCGACGGAAGACTTCACCACGACAATGCTAGCTCTCACACATCGGCTCAAACAAATGCATTTTTTAGCACTCAAAACATCGATTTGATGAGTCATCCGCCGTATAGTCCTGACTTGGCACCGAATGACTTCTTCTTATTCCCTTACGTAAAAAATAAACTGAGGGGTCAACGTTTTTCGACACCTGAAGAAGCGGTTGATGCGTTCAGAATGCATGTTTTTGGAGATACCTCTATCACAGTGGCAAAAGTGCCTCGAAAACTGGTTCAAACGCATGCAGAAGTGTATAGATCTTCATGGGGAATATTTTGAAAAACAATAATACGATTTTCGATGATTAATACTTGTTTTTGTTCTTTAATCCCGAAATATAAAAGGCAACCAACCCTCGTATTACTTGTTTTGATATGAGCCCTGTTGTATCTTTCCTCTGCTCTTCCAACTGGATTTAAAAATGGTGTGAGCACATTCCTGTTACATGGATAAGCGCTATCTCCTAAAAGATATCCATTGGGAAATTCATTGTTTTCCAGTCGAACCCGTATTAACGAATTGTGGTATATAGTGCTATCATGTGTGGAACCATACCACCTTGCATCTATGTCTCTTATGACTAGGTTAGCATCACACACTGCCTGCACATTCAAAGAAAAATAGGCTTTTCTATTTCTCTATACAGCTCAGCATTGTTTCCGCCTGCAGACTTGATAGGTATGTGACATCCATCAATGAAACCTATCACATTAGGAAATCCTGCTACTTTATAAAAGAGGGTTTTTGTTTGTTCTTTTTCCACTTCATTTCTTGGCATAAAGATGTGTCTAGGAGCCAGTTTGGCGATTTCTTTGCTGACCTTATATACCACTCTGGACACAGAGGTTTTGTGAATATTGTCATCACCAATGACGATTTGAAAAGTTCCTGTCGCATAAAAGCGTAGATATATAAGTACTTGTTCAAGGACACTTAGGGTGAACTTCCTTCCAGATATTGGCGTTAGCACATTATTCATTACACTGCATAGATGTAAAACGGTTTGTTTGTTGAATCTGTACCTCATTTTGAATTCATCATTTGTGTACATTTCAAGAGGGGATCTACGAACTCGCATAAATCTGGGTATTGAAATATTGTTGATGAATTCCATTGCTTCGTCATCTGATGAAGAACTAGAACTATATGATGCTTCTTATTCCACTCCACTTCCATTATCACTCAACAGGACAATCAACTTTCACATTCAAACGTGGTAACTTGAAAATAGAAAATGATAACAAACAACACGGCAAATGTGAGGTTGGAAACGTAACGAAGGTATTAAGAGGGGCCTATACCGTTCTGACGTTCAGTTCAAAACGCGATTCGGGATTTCTCACGATAGAGACCACCGATTTATATGGGGTTTTCACTGTTATTCAATTTCAAGAGTTCTTCAAGTCGGAAAGTTAATAATTTTTTTTTTCGTCGAGTGAAAAAAAAAATAAATTTTTTTTTCCCTTCTTAGTGACTCTATATGCATAATTCCAACTTTCCGACCTAGATTATTTTTTTTTATGAATTCCCACAAAAAATTTAACACAAAAAGTTTTATCCAATCGCTCAAAAACCGATTTCAGTAAAATTAAAATCAAACTATCGCAAAGTGCTGCCACCTAATCGACGAACTTAGCTATTTCCATCTTCTACTGATCGTTCCATCTATCTGGCAATACTGCACATTTTAGGATGCACTTTGGAGTCTCGTCTCGGTGAATCCTAAAGGCAAATATTTATTGTTTTATTGCAAGGCGTCTGGTATCAGTGAAAAGTAAAAGTGTGAAAACATGTGCTATATTATTTCTGTTGGACCAGCAAGCCGAAAGCAAATTGGTTCCGTTTTTAGATATTGTGACGAGAGACGGGATTCGTGAATTTTCACTGGATTTCTTTTTTCTTGTGATTGGGAGTGTTGTGTTATTTTTTTTAATTACTTTGGAGATGAGTAGGAAATTTGATGATAAACGCAAAAATCTTTGCGCATATCGCCGTCGTAGAAAATTAGCTCAACGGAAGAGATTCCAAAAGTAAGTGGGTAATTATTCGACTTTAGTTTCAGTTTTCATGGAAAGTTTCAGTTTCAGTCTAATAGACAAAGAAGAAAGCGTTCAGCAGAATGAAAAGGATTGCTGATGATTTGGCTTGTAATTTAAAACAAGAAACGGTTTCAACTACATTAACTTGCGGGTGAGAAATTTTGTTATAACTGGAAAGGTGCTGTTCCATTGCGCGAACTCAACTCGCGCAACGGTTTCGCGAAACAAAATTCGCAAAAGCGGTATCCACATCGCGAAATTGGTTTCGCGAAACAGTTGCGCGAGTCAGTTTCGCGCAATGGAACAGCACCTGAATAGATGTCCAAGTCGAATTACCAAATATCTTATACATATTACTTATTATTTTCACTTTGTCTCATCCGAAACAGTTTGTTTTCTATAAGCATATTTTTAGATCTTGATTGGGAAACCTATTATTGTGGAAGGAAGGAGATTGGTGGATGTCCGTTTTTTGTTGAAACAAATTGCTGATTTGTGCAAGCACTTTGACTGCTCATTTTCTGATATGGACTTGATACAGAAAATAAGGAAAGGTTTGAGTTCCCAATTTGTATTCCAATGCCGGATGTGTAACATTCAGAAGAAATTGAACAATATAAATGGGAGTGGAGGTATTACGAATAACATAAATATATGTAGAAAATGATGATATGGGATCATCAGCTGAGAAGGCAGCTACCTATATAATTGAAAGAAATAAGACACAAATCATTTGCCATTATAAATAATGACAAATGAAATGTGAATACGAACTAGGTCTCCGATACTGTTCACCCTACCAGACCGAATGGTCTAACGTCAAATTGAGAATCGCACCGACTGCAGTTTCGTCCTATTTAGGACTCATCAGGGTGGAATATCCCAAAGTCGACGCTGGATGGAAAATCTTTTCGTCAAGATATGATACAATAAATATAATTATATATGTCTTCATATTTTTTTTTTATAACGCCATTCAAAAACTCATGTTCATCAATGTTCATTCAAAAGAACTTCTGTAAAATAATCCTGGTAATAAATATATTTGTCTGATTTTGATTTTATTCATTCATCTCAAAAATCCAAATCAATCAATTGGTGTTCCTAACAATTGAATTTGTTATGCATGTGATGTTTATCTTCTAGAATTTCATACAATCCTTCCTCCTTCTTGAATAACCTTATCGTTTCAATTTTATAAAATAATGATTTTCTGATCCATGATCTGAGTTCATGAAAAAACTCATTAAATTTCAAAAACTTCCTGAAATTCTTGATATTATAGTCACTAACATCAAAAAAAGCTGGATGTCTCCAGTTCGAGTGCCTATCAGACGTTTCTGGAGAACTGGACATATTTGAAATCTGAGAATTGAGATTATCATATTGTTCGAAATTTTCTGAGCTCTGAGCCTGAGCGCTCTTGGTTATACAACAAGTGAAAATAGATTTGTTAAAAAAAAAATTTTTTAATTTTTTCCTCTGTTAAGTATTCAGTTCTGAGTAGGTACATTTTTGTTAAAACCATAGTTTTCAAAATACCGAGAAAAAACCGGAATAAAAATCAAATACTCGTAGTCAGTATAATGTTCATTTTTCTTATTCTCAACATCCTGAGCGTAAATAGTCCTCAATCCTCATAACATCAAAGTAGAAGAATGTGGAAAGGCCATGCATCTTGTGAATTTCAGAAAAATCATCACAGGGTGTTTCAAATTTCGTGTCGAAAACTATGATCGAAAATTGGCCATAACTTAAATTTTTCAAATTAGAACCTAATTTTTTATGATTGCGTTGGATTCTGCGAAGAAAAATAATAATTTTACTCCAATAAAAAAATGAAAAACTAAGAGAACTATCATCATTTTTTTTCGCACGATTAAACGCAATCATAAAAAATAGGGTACTTATTTGAAAAACGATTGTCGATATTTTGTTCTCTGAAGAAAAGTTTCATATATACCTATCTATATTGCTTGTAACTAATAATGTAAATATGTATATATACAATTCCGCTGATAGAGCATTTCATACAATAAACAAATTTAAATTCATAAAAAATTTAGTTTAGGTTTTGAATCTCAATCACATTTTTTTTTACTGTAGGTTCATATGTGGATGATTTTTTCCGAATCTTACAACCAAAACAGAAATTCGCAATAAATTCGTACAACCAAGAAGGTGATATATTCTTATTTTGTTCCTTCACATCTGCCAACACAGGTAACATCCTGTCTCTTGTACTTCCTTCAGCTAAAATCAATATTATAGACCGCAACCTTGAAAGTGGGAATTCCCTTAGTTATAGGGAATTCCCAATTATTTCTTTCCATCTGGTAGGGCCGCTGTCCTATGAATTTACAGTGTTGTCGGCAGTTTCGTAAATAATTCCATTTCATTCGTGAATATCCGATATTATTCGACAAATTCCGCCGTCCGCTTGGTAAAGGCTGTACGTAACAGAAATCTCGCATGTGGAAGAAAAGGGCGGTAAATACGAGGAATGTCTGAGATATCTTCGGACGTACTGAAAATCGACGATTTCTTAGGGGTGGTGAGGGGTGCGAGGTAGGTAGACTTTGACGTACGCTAAGAAAGCTGGGCACTATAAACCCCTCTTAAGGCCTTTTCGGAAACTTACTCGGGTTACTGGTCCCTAACCTTAGCGTTCGTTTACCTAATCCGAACATCCAACTGGCGGATCCAGCCCGTTTTTCAGGGGGGGCCATGATGTCTGTATCTGCCAGTGAACCCGTGTTCGGACAGTACAGAGCTGCTAACCCGATCAGTGACTCGGGTTGATTTATCGTAACCCTACTCGAAAGCAGGGTCGCTAGATCCACCGCATGCGCACGGCAGTTTAGTTTCGTATCTGGAAAACGCGGGAATAAGCCTTCCACTTTATAATAATAATATTCTATTCTATAATAATTTCATAATAACTAATCAAATTATGGAAAGATAAGAGACTTTGGCGCAATGTGAAATGTGTGGGTTCATCAGCGAAGCATCAAATGTTCGGCGACACATTATTCAAGTTCACCAATCTCCAGGTAAAATAAGCTGGATTTATTAATTGATTAAATAATTTTTCATAGGGTAAACGGTACAGTAGTTGGCCACGGGGCAGTAATTGGCCAGGTTAAACATAAACCGCAATATTAAGGTTATTTGACAACCTACTGCGCTTGGCTTTAGACCAAATTTGCTTACAGTTTCCTATTTTGTGAATAGCACCATTCACCCTCTAGATGGCAGCACCACACAAAAATAAGGAACGTTCATCGAGAGGTGTTGGTCACACGCACCTAACCTTGAAAATTCGTTAAGCTCCATTAATTACGTTTTTTGTGTTCATACTGCTGCAGTCGAAATTTTTGCTGTTCCTTCTGTTTTTTGGGTAAGTTCAATGTTTGGCACATTGTTTGCGTTAATTTTTATGGCATAATTTTCAAATATAATGTTATTTAGACAGGTGGCTAATAACTGGTATCGTAATTGAATAATTTACAGTTATTGGCCAGGGTGGCCAATCACTCAATTTTTTAATTTTCATTTATTTTCGTTTCATAAAGACTGTATGATATGTGCAGCTCATCTACGGACCGAATTATTTTTAACATATTCTCATACAGTTATTAGCCGTATGCCAATAATTATCTTTAAAAAGTGGCCAATTACTATGCGCAGATATTTTTGATGTAGAAAAGTAGGTAACAAAAGGGTTTTCCATTACAGACATCATGCCAAAAGCACCAACCTATAGTCCTACAAGGCCGTTAAAAGCTTTGCGCGAATTGCAGAATGGTGAAGGCTCCATTCGAAGCATAGCAAAGAAATACGGAATTCCTCGGGCTACTCTACAATTCAAATTAAAAAATCCAGAAGGAAAAGTTTTTTTGGGCCATCTCCAGTTTTGAACGAAGAAGAAGAAACGATAGTAAAATGGATCACTGAGCTCGCCCAAAAAGGCTTTCCGAGGAAAAAGGGTGACATCATTTCAAGTGTACAGGAATTTTTGAAGGAACACCCACGACCGAATCCATTCACAGATAACAGACCGGGCGAAGGTTGGATGAAGGCTTTTCTCAAACGACATCCTGTAATTGTCACACGCAGTACTGAGGCTGGAGCTAGCGCATGTGTATCAGAAAGTGGTTCACAGACATTGATAAATATATGTATTGAGGAAAAGTCGCTACAAAATGTAATGAAAGACCCATCCCGTATTTTCAATGGAGATGAGACAGGCTTCCAAATATGCCCGAAGAGTGGTAAGGTTCTGGCTCCAAAAGGTTGCAAGAATGTCTACACGATCGATAAAGGATCATCAAAGGAAAATATTACAGTTATGTTCACATTTTCTGCCGACGGAAAAATTTGTAGCCCGATGGTAGTTTTTCCTTATAAAAGAATCCCTGAGAAAATTTCGATGACAATTCCAGAAGACTGGGGTATCGGTCGAAGTGATAATGGCTGGATGACTGCGCAGACGTTTTATGAATATATCGCCAATGTCTTCCACCCATACTTGGTTAAGCATGGTATAGAACTACCAGTCATATTGTTTATTGACGGCCATAAGTCCCACCTCACTTATCCATTGAGTGTCCTATGTGGAGAATTGGGTATTGAATTAATAGCCTTATATCCAAATGCAACACGAATTCTACAGCCGGCAGATGTTGCAGTTTTCCGCCACATCAAAATGTGCTGGCAAAAGTCAGTAAGAGAATGGCATACTGAACACCCAGGTGAAGCCATAACTAAATCGACTTTTACACCACTCTTGAAAAAAGTAGTCATGATGAGTGTGAAAATGGATACCCTCCAAAACGGTTTTAAAGCCTGTGGGCTTTATCCATTTGATCCGAACGCTGTGGATTACAGCAAATGTCTTGGTAGTGCAAACAATTCCAGTGGTCCAAATGAAGATGGCATTAATTTGAATAATTGTAATGTCACCATGAATTATTCAACGTTTCTTGACATAGTGGGAAAAGAAAAAGTAAAATTATTTGAGCAAATAGACGCTTTAAATACTAACGAGAACGAACATTTTTTCACGTTATACCGACTGTGGAAGCATTTTAAGCGCAACACTGATGAAGAGAACATGACTGGACAAAATACTCTTCCTCAACTGGATATTGCTTGCAATTTAGAGGTAGAAACAAACAGCTCTCTTTCCCAATCTAATGAAGAACTGAAACAGCCACAAGCAGAGGAGCTCGTTCAGAACGTCACGGAAAGTGAGGTAGCAACAAAGAATACAACGGTATCAATGGAGTGTTCAACAACAGTGCATTCATCAACGTGCACTGACCGAGACGTCGACTAGTGTACACGTACCTAGAGTTGAGTTTGTGTAAACCAGTTCAGTGCGCCGAACGCCACGTTGATGCGCATCCAAGTTAGTGCTTGTGAAAAGTTTCTGTGATTTCGTACGTAGAGTCCAGGTCCGAAAGGATCGTTGGTTCCGTGCGTGAGTGATTTACGGACTTTTTAGTGAAGTTGAAAAAAGGGTAAGTGTCTTTTAATTATCCTATTATCCGTGTTTGAACATGGATGAAAATTCGGATAACGATGGATCCTTCATGGATACCGAGGACAGATACACGACCTCTGAGGATGAAAGTGATGAACTTAAAGAACTCGTCAGGCTCCGGCAGGAAAATGATGAGCTCAAAGCCAATTTAGCCGCTTTAACAAACTGCATGGCCAATCTGACCAACGAATTGAAACTCTTGAGAGAAGAACTCTCCGACAAGAAATCCCCAAATACAAAGGTAAGAAGTTATTCCAAGGCTTTGCTTTCCGAACCAGGAACATCAGCCCAAACTATTCCTAAAACAATAACGGTTGTCCCTCCCAAAACTACAACTGTTGTCCCTCCCAAAACTTCAACTGTTGTCTCTCCCAAAACGATAGCCTCAAATATTGAGGACAACAAAAAAGCCCCCCAACCCCAAGGAGCACCTCGGGCCAAACGTGCCAGAAAAGAAAGTTCGTCCTCAATAGAGGACAACTTAAAAAAGTCAACGGTGACGTCTCAGTCACCTATAAAAGATAAAATTCCCCCAATAACAATGATGGGGACTTCTGACTGGACAGAAATTTCCAAAACGCTATACAGCAAAAAGATAAATTATAACCGTGCAACGGTTGTTAAAGACGGTATAAAAATCATTGCCTCGACTGCAGACGACTTCAGGAAACTACAAGGTGAATATGAAATGAGGGATGGAAGTTCATATAGTGAATTGCCTGAAAAAATAAAGGTGAAAAGCTTGCATTAATATAAAAAATAATGATAATGCCTGTTTTGTTTGGAGTATCGTTGCCGGTTTTTATCCGCAAAATAAAAATGCTGATCGCGTAACTTCTCATCCTTATTTCGAGGATGTTCTCAAATGTCAAGATATTAAGTTTCCCATCAATATGAAACAAGTACCTAAATTTGAAAAAAAACAAGATGAGGATGATACTACATATTCATTATCATTATGTAGATACTCATTAAAAATTTATTCCGTCTTGTAAGTTCGAATCTCTCGAAGATGAATGGCAAAAAAATATATTTGTGATAGATGCTTACATTATTTCTACAATGAAACTAAGTTGATTGAGCATGAGGAATATTGTAACCGTCATGAAGCTTTATCAATGAAATTTCCTTATGAATCACATATTATTGAATTCAAAAATTATAAATATAGAGAAAAAGTGCCTTATATCATTTATGCAGATTTTGAATCGTATTTGAAGGACACTGATTAGAATAAAACATTATTTAAATCATTCATTTATCAGGAACATATAACTATGAGTGTAGGTTATTATCTAAAATGTAATCATGACCCATCACAATCATTTTATAAGAGTTATACCGGTGAAAAATGTCTCGAATGGTTCAAAGAGCAGCTTGATTCTGTTTCAAATGAATTGAATATGAGAATCAAGCACATTGAGCCCGTAAAATAGAATAGGGACACAAAAAATGAAACATATCAAATATGCCATACCTATATGTGAGAAATCATTCAATGTTGAAGATGAAATCGTGATAGATCACGATCATCTCACTGGAAGGATTAGAGGACCTGCACACAATATATGCAATTTACAGTATAAAAATCATTCATGATACCAGTCGTGTTCCATAATTTGGGCGGTTATGATTCCCATTATTTTAATTAATCATTTTGCTCAATTTAATCATATTACTGTTACAGTTCTTCCATTGAATAAGGAAAAGCATATTTCATTCTCAGTTAGTGACGAGGAAACTGAGATTAAGTTCCGATTTATTGATAGTATACGATTTATGGAATCGTCCCTTGAAAAGTAAGCTTCATATTTGCGATCTGATTCATTAAGTAATTTATACTCAGAGTTGTCTAATAAGCCCGCTCCACACTCATGGCAAGAACCTCGGCCAATACCGCGAACGTGAGTGTAGATGACTTTCTTGTGTCACGTTCGCGCTTCGCGGCCTTCCCCGTGAGTTTGCGGTCTCCTGTCCCGCGACAAAGGCTTCGCGCCTAAGCACAAATGTTCCATCCACACTCACAGGTCTTCGCGGTTCCTGCGCAGTAATGATTTAATGCTTGTTCACTGACTTTATTTGCTTTTGAAATGAATGGTTCATGTAGCAATGAAGTCAAATTAGAATAGATTCAGATTTAGATAAGTGGAATGAGAATTTCTTGATTATTATCAGAATAAACCGTTTTACAGCTGGCTCAACAGGCGAAAAGTCTTAGTAGACAGCGAGGATGCCGCGAACCGAAGTGCGAATATTTGTGTGAGTGTGGATGACTTTCTTGGCCGCGAATTCTTGCCCAAGTTCACGGCAAGAATTCTTGCGCCGTGAGTGTGGAGCGGGCTACAGACAGAATATTAGGACAGCTTACAAATCTTCCAATACTTTATTTGATATTCTTGTACATAACAAATATAGGATACCTACATTACAAAAAAGTGGTGTCTACAAATTGAGCTGTGGTGATGCTGGATGCAACATAGTGTACATTGGTAGGACAGGACGATTCGCGCCGTGAGTGTGGAGCGGGCTTTACGAAACATTATGAATTACTCACAAGAAAAGGTGTATATCCTTATGATTACATAAATAATATCGAAAAATTAACGAATACTGAACTTCCATCAAAAGATCAGTTTTACAATAAATTGAATGATGAGGAATATTTACATGATCAACAAATTTGGTTCACTTTCAATTCTGAAAATTTATTGGACTATTCAAATTTATATCTCAAACTGATGTTCTTTTGCTAGCTGATATTTTAGAACAGTTTCGTCAAAGCACATACGGACTAGATCCTGCTTGGTATTATACACTTCCGGGATATACATGGGATTGCATGTTGAGATTCACATCAGCAAAACTGCAAATAATCAAAGATATCGATATGATTTTATTCATTGAAAAAATTATAAGAGGTGGAACAAGTCAATGTTCCAATAGGTATGCTAAAGCAAATAATAAGTATATGACTGATTTCGATTCCGAAAAGTTGATATCATAAACTTTACTTGTCAATAATATTTACGGTTTTACTATAATGACCCAGCATCTTCCATATGAGGTATTTAAGTGGGTAGATAATAATATTGGATGTTAAAGGATCCCCCACACCAACGCGGTACTGCGGGAGCGGGAGCAGTGGCGGGAACGACGCGGGATCAAAACATGTGGCGGGATGATACTCATGACTCGCACTCAGGCGTAGGGCGGGGCCTACGGACGCGGGAGTCGGGACTGCAGCGTTCTATATTCGTAAAGTCCAGTTCTCTTCTCAGAGCTCGGTGCCGTCGCCTGCGACGCTCCCCACTCCTCCTCATACCCGTTGATGTATGTGAAGGAATTATACCTCGAAATAATAAGAATAAAATCCGAAATAAGTTTTATTCTGAGTTTTTAACAAAATCTGGAAAATGTATAATCACGCTATCAAGAATGAATTCTTTTATTAACAGATTCTTCTAGAAGGAAATACATATGTCATACCACATAATAAAAATTACACACGCGCAGCGGCTGCATCAATTGATAAAAATATATGTAATCTAATATGCAGTAGCGGCACAATCAAATGAGAATATTCAACTACTTATTTAAATTATGTTTACAATATTTCAACATCCTCCCTTAAACATAATCCCATCTTGGAAGAGCAGAAAAATAGTTTTGAGTGTGACGTTGCTTTGGTGAGGGCGTCTGCAACCATCAGGTCGGTTTGTATGTAGTACCTTATCGCGAACAAAGTGGTGCCTCACGTCGATGTGCTTGGTTCTAGAATGGTAGCCATCAGAACCTGAAAGTTTAATAGAACTTTGATTATCGCTAAAAATGACCATTGCTTCATTTTTCAGTTCTGGCCAAAAACTTTCTTGAAGTTGCTTCAGCCACAAAGCTTCTTGTACACATGACGATAAAGACATATATTAGGCTTCCGTTGTAGATAGAGCAACAGTAGGCTGACGTCTAGAGTTCCAGCTGATTGTTCCTCCCTGGAACAAGAATGTGTAACCCGTACAGGAACGACGGTCCTCTTCTGAACTTGCCCAGTCTGCATCACACCAACCATGAGTCATTTTCTCATCTGAGTTCTGCTTATAGCGCAGTCTATAATTCAGAGTACCCTTCAAATAACGCATCACACGTTTCAAAGCAGTCCAATGTGACATTTCCGGTTTATTGTTATATTTGCTAAGCAAATTTATAGCATAACTTATATCTGGTCTGGTAACTTGTGAAATATATAACAAACATCCAATTATCTCTTGATAGGGAATATCACATAATATTTTATCTTCAGAACCTCCTTCAAACTTTGTGTTTGGGTCTATTGGTGTTTTCACACTTTTGCAATCAAGCATTCCATATTTATATAATACCTCCTGTATGTACTTCGCTTGATCCAAATAAATAACGCCCTTCTTTCTATCTCTCTCTACATGCATTCCAATAAAAAATTTCACATCATCAAGATCCTTAATTTTGAACCGATTGTTCAGCTCATCTTTAATAAACGCTTTTGATTGTTGATCATTTGTGAACAATATGATATCATCAACATAAATGGCTAAAAAAATCATGCAGTTTGTGTCTACAATTCTGTGATATATGCATGGATCCAATTTGGATTGTAATAAACCCATATCTTTCAATGCCGAATCAAGTTTCTTGTTCCATTGCCTACTGGCCTGTTTCAATCCATATAAGGATTTCTTGAGACGCAATACCCCCTCACCATTCTCATACATGGGTGGTTGCATCATGTAAATCTCCTCTTCTATATCGCCTTGAAGAAATGCTGATACAGCATCCATTTGACTTATATCCAAATCATACTTAGCTGCCAGAGCAAATAAATATCTCAAAGAAGTATATCTTACCACTGGCGAAAAAACTTCTGTATAATCTATGCCTGGTTTTTGTGAACATCCCTTAATCACAAGACTTGCCTTATATTTAACTATTTCTCCTGTTTCATTAGTTTTAGTTTTGAAAACCCATTTGCACGATATAGGACGTTTCTTAGCTGGTAATGTAGTAATTTCCCATGTATTGTTTTCCAATAAAGACTGATATTCTTCATCCATTGCTCTCTTCCATTGTTCAGCATTAGCGCCCGATAGAGCTTCTTCCACAGTGAGTGGGTCTGAAATATGTACAACACACATGAAATTATTGCCCTGCAGATTCTTTCTCTGATGAGATCTCAAAGTAATATTTCTCTCGAAACTTTCGTTACTGTCATAATCATCTTCACTAGGATAATATGTTTCATCATGATTCCTTCTATTCGTCATAGAATCATCAAAGGATGCATCAGCACTCGAAGATGTTGAAGTCAAATCTCGAGTCTCATTTTGTGTGGTATCATCAAATGAGTCTATTTCATCACTTTCTTGAGTACAATTCTGTGAATCTGATACATCATCTATTGATTTCAAAGGAATAGTAATAGGCTGTTGTTTCTGCATATCATTAATATCTGAATTCGTAATATTTTCTATAAATATGACATCCCTGCTGATAACAATCTTTTTTATTGACTGGATCAAATAATCTATATCCCTTTGTATTGTCACAGTAACCCACAAAAATTAACTGTCGTGATTTACGATCCCATTTCAAGCGTTTTTGTTTTGGTATATGTACCATAGCCTTTGATCCAAAAATTTTCAAATGTGAAATGTTTGGTTTCTTACCAATCCACTTTTCGAAAGGTGTTACCTCAGCTAAAACTCGTGATGGTGATCTATTGATGATATAGGCAGCAGTAGCAACTGCCTCAGCCCAAAATATCTTCTCCAGTTTCGCCTCAAACAGCATACACTTTGCACGCTCCACCAGAGTTCTGTTCATGCGTTCCGCTAGCCCATTCTGCTCGGGGGTGTATGGAGTACTGGTCTGATGTTTGATTCCGGAAGCTGCTAAAAAATCAGTAAAATCTTTGTTACAGTATTCCTTTCCGTTATCACTCCTCAATACTTTTATTTTCTTTTCTAATTCATTTTCTACTTCTTCTTTGAATTTTTTAAATACTGATTTGATGTTCATTTTGTTCGTTAAAAAATATACATATACTTTACGAGAATAGTCATCTATAAAGGTTATGAAATACTTCCCTCCTCCAGCTGATGGTGTTTCCATCGGACCACATAGATCTGTATGCACTATCTCAAGCAATGCTCTCGAACCAGAACAAGAAAACGGAAATCGTGTTTGTTTTGCTTCGCAACATGGTACACAAACTGTGTCAATTCCTTTGTTGCTGATAGTTATACCCTCAGTACATGACTCTAACTTCCCCACATCAGCTAAATTCAAGTGACCCATTCTTTTGTGCCAAATTGTTATATCAGCCTTGCTATCACATGAAATAGCACATGCCTTGCCTGCAACAGTGTTCAGTTTATACATGCCTATATATACAGCTACAAGAATCTTATCGGTGTTATAAATATTTTACAACCTTTAGCAGTAAATTCCACCTTACATCCACTTTTAGTCAATTGACTTACAGACAAAAGATTTGCACTCAGCCCAGGTATAAATAAAATATTTCTCACCTGAATTGGATGATTATTTTTACATACATTTGTAAGAATGTTCACTTTACCCATACTCTGCACCGAGACTTCATCACTGTTGGCCACCATTATCTTCTGGATCGGAGGTGGTTTTAAATCATACATCCAGCTTGAATTTCTTGTCATATGCATGGTTGCACCTGAGTCGATATACCAGTCATCCTGATTTGCTGCTTTGTAGGCCGAAAAAACCGCTGAAAACCCGTTGTGATTCGATTTCTTCAATGTACATTGATTCTTGAAATGTCCATATTTGTTGCAATTGTAGCACCTTGGTCCTTTTCCTTTTGGCTTCGTATTATCAGGGGTACTTTTGTGTTTCGAAAAAAATGCGGAAGACTCGGAAACTTTAACTTCTTGTAAGAGTTTTGTCTTTATGAAATCTGATGAAATTTTGATGCCAGAACTTTCCAGACCCATGATCATAGGCTTATAATTTTCCGATAAACCTGCCAGCATGAGTGTTCCCAGCCATTCATCATCAACTTGAAAACCGATATTTCGTAGTTTATATGCACTAGTCATAATTTTGTTAACATAATCTTCGACGCTGCTGCAGTTATCTAGAGATGTATTGATTAAGTCCCTCAACAATCCGACTTTCCTTGACAGCCCAGAGTCCTCGAATGCACTTTGGAGGTTTGTCCAAACTTCCTTAGATGACTTTGCATTTTCAATATGTACAAAGTTCGTTGGTTCTACCAACAAAATGATCTTTGACTTAGCTTTTATGTCCTTCTTGATGTCGACTTCAGTACCCGGATCAACACATTCCCATAAATCTTCGTGTTCTAGATATGATTTCACTGCAAATTTCCATGTAGAATAATTTTCTCGGCCGGATAATTTCTCAATTTGAAGATTTGACGTCGCCATTTTTCTCGAACTCGCAATAAAAAACTTCAGTTCCAATATTATATCCAATATTATCAACTACAGGTATAGGAAACGGCCCATAACCTGAAGGAATTATACCTCGAAATAATAAGAATAAAATCCGAAATAAGTTTTATTCTGAGTTTTTAACAAAATCTGGAAAATGTATAATCACGCTATCAAGAATGAATTCTTTTATTAACAGATTCTTCTAGAAGGAAATACATATGTCATACCACATAATAAAAATTACACACGCGCAGCGGCTGCATCAATTGATAAAAATATATGTAATCTAATATGCAGTAGCGGCACAATCAAATGAGAATATTCAACTACTTATTTAAATTATGTTTACAATATTTCAACAGTATGTGATAATTCTATCTCTTTTCTTATGTCATGTCATAAACAGAAACAGCTGAATGATTAACAAATAAATCAAAATTAAATACCGATTGATTCAATTTCCTAGTGAGTGAAAAATAAAAGAAAAATATGGAAGTAAAATCAACTCCGTGATCTTTGAACAGATGGTGACGAATTCGGTTAAAATGGGTCCTTGTGAAACGTTTTCCTTTTCGATTTATCATTCAAGATACAAGTGCCTGAAGTTCAAGCGACCTGAAAGAAATATTGAATTTATCCAAGGTAAGTGTATCTCTAACTTTCGTTAAGAATTATTCACTTATAAAACATATCTTTGATAGGTTATATCATGTATATCTTTTCTCTATTCCCTTTTCACTATTGTGAAGTCCTCCTATTTCTAATTCAACAATGAATTATCTTTCAAGCATCTAGGAAGTTGTATTGAACAATCTGTGTTTTTCAGATGTCTCATAAAATAACTATAACCCTCCCCACTGGAACTGCTTTTCAAGTGACTATGGATGAAGAAGAGTATGAAAAATTCATAACAGGTATGTATAGTTTTTTCAATTGCTAGAATAAAATCGTGAATTTGTCTAATCTGAAACAGAATTCTTGCTTATTCTGTAAAGATTTTAAAATTGCTTTATGTTTTTGCTGGGAACAAATAATGAATCCTGTTTGGAGTTCTTATATTTCCAGTAGTAAAATATTGTTATTTTCTTCAGACGACGATTATCAAAATGATTTCGTGGGCCGGCTATCAGCTCAGGTCCCACAAAGCACACCTGTTGAGGTTGGCCAACAGCCAAAAATGAGGAGCAGCGGAAATGGCACTTATGGTATGCAAAGTTTTTTCATTACATAAAATAACTACCGTCATAGTATAATTTTTGTCTTATTGCTAGGAGATTTCTTGTTTGTTTTCTATTGATTTTTATTTACACAAAATATTTTAAAGAACAAACTGGTAGTAAAATATTGAAATTTTTTTCAGATGAAGGTCTCTTCCATAGCCAACATGATAGGGAATTTTATGACTTTGGTATTCAAAAAAGGGCATGATCAGTGGAGGACGAAGAGACATTGATTAGGCTTGTCTCAGAACGTCCTCCACTCTTTGACTATAAACTTCCTATGAGGCAGAGGACGAAGATGATTACAAAGAATTTGTGGAGAGAGATAATTGAAGAGATGAATCGTAATATAAAATTCATTTTATGTAATAACAGTAGTAGTTTATTGAAACAATGTTTCAAAGGGCTAATGGCCTAGGTCTCCCTACTCATGTTCAGATTCATATTTTATATTGAATAAGGATTGTGTAATAATATTAATATAATATTTATTATTCTAGTGGATCTAGATGAGGAGGCTATCTCCAAAAAGTGGAAAACTTGAGAGATAGCTATATGAGAGCTAGATCCATAGTCAAAAGAAAATCTGCATCTGGTGCCTCTGCCGAACAAAGATTACAGAGCGAAAAAATAAAGAAGAACCACAAACACTATGAGCTGCTCACATTTTTAGATAGCTCCTTGGCAACGAGGTGGTGAGTATTCACTTTATGTAGCTTACAAATTATTGTTAATAGAATATAAATGAACTACAAATAACTCTCGTAACTTACAGGACTATCTCAAATCTGGAAGACTCCCAAAGAGCTTCCAAAGAGCCAGGGACTCCGCCTCGATCCCCTCTGCTATCAGAAACGCCTTCAACCTCCAGAGGAAGGCAAGGAGAGCGATCATCCGCCAGGGGAAAGCAAGGCCAATTATCCTTGCAGGACGAGGCATCATCCCCCAGGGGAAAGCAAGGCCAATTATCCTCGCAGGATGAGGCTTTCCTTGAAGCAATCAAGGAGTTGAGGCCGATAGAGAAGAGGGAGGCAACCCCCATAGAGCAATTTTGCTCTAGAATTGCAGATGGGTTGTCGAAACTGCCGAGGAGCGTAAGCAACAAATTACAGGTGGAATTCCTGACTAAATTAGTAGAACAGGAGGATGTATATTTGTCTTAGAAATTGTATTAATTAAAAATATCCAAAAATGAAAGAGTTTTCCTCTTTCAAATAACCTGTCATCAGTAAAAAATATTTGTTTTTTCCTCAATATCTGATAATTAAACTCATTTTGAAGTTATACTTGATGATTAATGAGTGGATCTGATAATGGCAAAGTTAAGATTTGGAATAACATTCTATGAGTCGAGAGACATGAAACCACTTTATGTACTGCAGAAAAAGTTTTTCAATATTCAACAACATGGAAAATAATGTATCATGCAGAAGCAATTGAAAAAATAGGAATATTGACAATATAATGCTCTATATTCAGGAATGAGTACTTTTTGTTATGAGTAATACAGAGCTCTTCAAGAAATATGAAAATAAGACAACTTTATATGAGACAATTTTTTTATTCTTGACCTCAAATACAGTACAAGTACTGTTGACAAGGCCTAATAATATAGAGTACATCTACCCAAAGTATAATTTAACACCTCTGAAGCAGATGGAATGTAGATTCTTAAAAATTTATAATTCACTACCAAAAAGTTTAAGAACTGTATACATATACTTTTTGCTTTGATCTTGTTTCATTTCACTTTTGTGTACATGAAAAGGCTGTTATTATTATTGTTAATAATTTTCTTTATTCTAAAAAAAATCATAAAGAAATTTGGAGTTCGGAATGGACTTCATATGATTTTTTTCAATAAAAGTTTAACTCTCGATCCTTCAGAGAAAGTTCCCGGTTTTCATCTGTCTAGGAAAAATTGGTGTCTTCTGAATCGTCTTAGGACAGGTCATGGACGTTGTAATAGTATGCTCTTCAAATGGAATGCCATTGATAGCCCGAGCTGTGAGTGTGGGCATGAAGAGCAAACTATTGACCATTTGGTCAATAATTGTCCAATATATAAATTTCCAGATGGTTTCAACTCTATTCATTCAGTATCTGATTCATTTTTGAGATGGGTTGGTACCTTCAAAAAAAATTTGAATATATTAGTGGATTTTGCATTTCCTTTTTTCTCCCTTTGGTTTTTGTTTCAGATTATTTAAAAATGCTTTGTCAACCCCTTTGAAGAAATGAAGAAGGATTTACATTCGAAGAAGATGCCCTCCAATATGAATGTTTGTACACAAATCCAATATCCCTACACTTATACGGGGAGACAGAGTTTTTGCTGAGGTTTTTATCTGTGCTCTTGCATCATACGCAGAACTGTATGGTGCCCCGTTTGACATTCCTCTGCTAATACTGAGATTAGGAGCGGGGAATGGATCAATATGTTTGTTTGAATGCTCTGTTCCTTGTTGCCTTTTCGAGACACATGCCATATTTGGAATCAAATCTGTACAGCTCCATTTCATAAGAATATATATATTATTGTTAATGAGATCATATGAAATGTGGCAATATTAATTTTTGGATTATCTTGCGATTGTAAATTTTGCCCAGGCCCGGATCTAGGGGGGGCAAGCGGGGCGCTTGCCCCGGGCGCCAGCTCAAGGGGGCGCCAAAAACAACCAGTGGTTGAATTTTTTCATTTTTTATTTTCTCGGAAAAAAGTATTATCAAATATGACCCGACTCTGAAGTGCCATCTTGACCACTCAAAAAAAGGGACAAACATCCAATCTGTCCAAAACTATTCGGAATGAAATTATCGATTTAATGGCCACCAAAGTTCGGAATAACATTATTAATGAGATCAAGGAGGCCAACTATTTCACTATTTATATTCGACTGCACCCCAGATGTTTTTCACACAGAACAAATGAACCAGGTTATACGATATTTGAAGAAAACGGAGTCTGGATATGGGATAAAGGAAAGTTTTATTGACCAAAGAAGTTGACGGGAAAACTGGAATTCTAGATAAACAGCAAGCTGATGATTTAGATGTCAAAAAATGTCGTGGGCAATCCTACGACAACGGATCTAATATGGCTGGCATATATGTATAAAGCAGTCCAGAATTCTACAGATGAACGAGCTGGCAGTATTAGTTCCACTCTTTGAATCTTGTGAGTGTCCATTAGGCTTCATCATGTTCAGAATAGTAAACTTATTTGGTGTTGTACAAAAACTGTATTCTCTTTTTGCTAGTTCAATCACACGTTGAACAATTATGAAAAGTGCACAAAAACAAATTTGAAAGGAAGATGGTCTAAACATCGAGCTGTTAATGCGAGTGTTAATAATGACTTGCTCAATACCGGGAGTTGTGAAGGCTGGTGGAAGAAATCAAAGAATCCTCACTAGTCGCAGAATCCAAGTATGAAGCTGGTCATTTGCTTTATGCTGTGATGGATTTTAGATTCATCCTGAATCTAAAAATTTGGTATATCTGCGAGAGATCAAAAGGGTCAACGTGGAAATTCAGAGAGGGGATATAATTATTTCATGTTGATTAACGTTGATGCAAGGTCTTGTGAAGATCTTGCAAAGAATGAGAGAAAATCCTATTGAAACCTGGAACTCGAAAGCTACACTTCTTTCAGAAGAATTGGATAGGAGCCAATTCTTAGAAATAAACGTATTTCCAAGAAGAAAAAGCAGGTCGACGAAATGTGCGAGGATGAGTCAAGAACACTAAGGTCTAGTTGGTTTATTCTCGAAGGAAATAAAGATTGTTTTCAATGTTTTCAACAGATTATTGTCAGAAATCAGAAAAAGCTCAGGAAGCACAGAGAGTCTGCATACGAATTTCGCATTCCTCAATGGCCATGCTCTTTTAAACATGCAAAAAGAGAATCTGCAGAAAAATGGGACCCTTTTAGCGCAAAAATATTGACGAAACTTGAATGCAGTTGATTTCTGTTAGGAACTAGCGGTTTTCAAAGAGCTGTTTCCTTAAATTAGTGAAAGATCGACTTCATAAGACCTGCTACAAATTCTTCACAGGCAAGAACTGCAAGAAGCTTTTCTTTATGTCAGTATAGCTTTAATAATATACTGCACATTACCTACCACGCAAGCTGCGAACGCAGTTTCAGAAAATTGAAAATGATAAAAAATTATTTGCGTTCCTCAATGAGTCAGGGACGTCTCTCTGGTCTCTCGATCTTAGCTAAAGAAAACAAAACTGCTTTCGAAACAGATTTCGAGGAGCTGATAGATGCGTTCTCGGAAAGAAAATCACGCCGCGTGAAGCTGAGAAGAAAAAATCTAATTTCTTTTTGATATTTTCCTTATTATTATTATTTTTTTATTATTTATTTGTATTATTTATTTTGTTATTTTTTATGAATTCATAAATTACACAAATTAGGGGGGCGCCATCAGGAATTTTTGCCCCGGTCTGAAAAAATCGTAGATCCGGACCTGATTTTGCCTTATGTTTTTGCAATAATTTCCAACTACACAATGGTTTAGAATAGATACTGATAAACAGAACACCAGATTTTGAAATAGCAAATAATTTTATTAAAAGAATTAATATGTCTGATAATTATATGTTTTCCCATTGCCATGGTACAGCTCCTTCTTCAAAAAATAAATCCATTGTGTAGTTGGAATATTTCAACGACGAAAGGGGCGTGTCGCGACACATTTTGACAACCAGAAATGGAAAGGAAGGGGTTAGGGGAAGTTTTGTTTACATGCTCTGATTGGTTGAAGAGGTGTCGCAGGCGACGGCACCGAGCCCTGAGAACTAGGCTTAACGCTGCATGCAGTGTTTTTACCGCGTTCCCGCTCTTCCCGCTGTGTAAATTCATATACGTACCAGCACGTACAATGTCTTTCACTGAAAGATTAATTGAAATTGTGAAAGCCCATCCAATTCTATATGATTTGGGAAATCCCGAATATGAAAATCTTCGGAAGAGAGATAAAGTATGGGACAAAATAGGCACCGAAATGAAAGAAAGTGGTAAGTAAACAAGTTTATTGAAATTTGCTCAGATTGCTTCTTCAAAAAACGTATAGTTCGTGAAAAAACTCAATGATTTATATGAACATTATTTGAAATAACCATAAACGATTCGTTTTATTAGGTACCTAAATTAAAATTTAAAAAAAAATTATAATAATTTGAACAATGTTCAGTAGCAGGAGAATCCTAATTCAATTATTATTGAAAAAGGTGGCAAATTTTTCACGGACTTCAAATGCCACATTTGGGGCTCTTCTAGGGTCATTTTGAATATTTGTGAATGCGTCCATTGTATTTTGTGGTGGATCCAAAAACTGAAAATATTGATGATCGCATTGTTTCGAAATTAGGTAATTATGTAAAATACATGTTATTTTCACAACCAAAATTGTAGTTCCTACGGATACTTCGATAGGTCTGTAAAAAATTCTCCACTTCTGAGCAAGAATACCAAATGCTTCCACTACCCTCCTTGCTCTACAAAGTCTTTTATTATAATTTTCCTTGCGTGGATCTGATCGAGATTGTCCGTATGGATAGGGCCTCATCATATACGTTCTGAGGACGAAAGATTCATCGCCTATCAAGACATAAGGACATGTTTCAGTTTGACTTGGTAGGTTTTTATCTTTTGGTACAGCCATTTGTCCTTGTTCAAACTTCTTTCCCATATTGGAAGATTCAAAAATGCCACTGTCACTATTTTTTCCAAATCCTCCAATGTCAACACATAAAAATTTATAATCGGGTTCAACAATAGCCATAAGAACAATGGAAAACTTTTTTAAGTAACAAAAATAATTTGATCCGCTCTTATCTGGACACTTTATTGTGATATGATTTCCATCTATACTGCCGATACAGTTTGGAAATTGCCACTTTGTCTCAAAACCTTCAGATGATTTTTTCCATATCTCCTCAGTTGGCTCTGGCATATATATGTTTTGTAACTCTTTGATGATTGCATTGCATACTTCAGCAACGATTTCACCAACGGTTGAAAATCCAATGCGAAAACTATGGCCAATTGTATAATAACTATCACCTGTGGCAAGAAATGTGAAATAAATCGTATCATTTTTAATTTTAGGGGATGAGGTTAAAAGGAAATGGAAAAATTTGAGAGATTCCTATTCAAAATATTTAAAATCAACTAAAACATCAACAGGTCAAAGTGCAAAAAAAAACTACAAGAACTGGCAGTGGGGGGCTCCCCTAATGGGACCATTCAAACCCTATTTGGCATTTGCTAAAACAGATTCGAATATAACGGAGCCTGTTTATAATATTGAATCTCCAGATGAAACCATAACAAGAAATATAACTGATAGTAATCAAATATCAGATTCTCCTAGTCGCGTAGAAAAAGAAAGAGAAAAAATTATCGATCAGAGTCAATCAAATGAAGCACTTGAAGTTAACTATGAGGATCCCAAAGAATTACAGGTGTCTACGCCATCAACATCGAAATCAATTTCTCGTAGAAAAACTCCATGTACCTTGTCACAGTGGAAACAGTTATGGACTATTTGAAAAATAAAAAAGTAAAAAAAGAATTAACCCCCACTGACATGATCTTTTTGGGATATTCTCAAATCCTGCAGACATTTTCGCCAAGAAGACAGTCCCAAACAAAAATGAGAATTGCAGAGATCATGACAGAACAGGAATGTTTACATCTTGAAGAAAAATCAATGAAAGAATGAAAGCCTCTAACGAATTCGAAAAGAATCTGCATACATTAATGAATAATGCACCATTTGGTAAGACAATGGAGAATATACGTAAACATAGAATAGTCAAAATAGTCAATTCATGGGAGGGACGTTACAGTGCTAAAAATCTTACTGTTAGTCCCCATTTCAAAAGTGGAATGGTATTTGGTGAAAATTTGATGGCCATTGAAATGGAGAAAACAAATTTAATCTTCAATAAACCTGTGTATGTTGGTTGTCACGTTCAAAATTTCCTGCGCTGCATATCGCACTCCTGGCGCCATCTAACCGTGCCCCATCGATTCAGTAGAGGTTTACAGCGTTCGTTTTCTCGTAACGTACATCGATTTTTCCGTGATCTGCCATCGACTTTGACGTCTGTGATCTGTCATCGATTTTTGGTTCTGTGACAACTACGTTTTTTTTTGTACGAAAGACACCATTTTGTGGAGCGATTCGAATGTTCCGGAATTTTTGGGAGTTTCTTGAAGAGAATTTTGTGTGCTATCTCGAAAGAGGATTATTTCTGCAAGAAAGTTTGCTGTATTTTGGAATCCAGTCAGTCGTCCTTCGGTTTGTCGATTGAATTTTGTCGGTGATTACCGATTTGGCAGCACCCAAAAGAGTGGAGCATTTTGAGAGTCGAAGATCGTTAGTTGTTATTTCTAATAATCAGGTGTGTTTTGTTTTGAAGAATCTAATGGATCACGCTTTCCCTTTTTAGAGACTCTTTTTCCACCGGGGAAAACACCGGAAGAATTGATATTTCTGAGCCCCTGAGAATACCTACCTTTTTACCTGCGTTCAACTGAACGAAACGAGGGGATTTAGCAGTGGATTGTCTTCGTGTTTGCTGTTATTCAGAGAGTAAAGGAGTTGGGAGAATATTCGAGCAACCCATACGCTGGACATCGTTGTGTAGAGCTTACTATAGAACCACATTTCCTGGTAACACTGCGTGTTGGATGACAAGGTCAGATCCATTACCTTATTTTGTGTTTATGAGACAGACATCGCCACCAAATTTTATAAAGAGCTCACACTACTTGCCGTAGAAGCATCAACGAGAGAACCCGAGTAGTTCTTTTTAAAGAGAAAGAGATATCTCATTATATTCCTTACTGTTACCTAGGAGCATAGAATAACTGGAGAGAAGGCTCCCCTACGAAAATGAACTGCCAAAAACGTCCGAACTTGTCAGTTCGCCGCAAGGTCACGAGATGGCGACAACATCGTTTCTTCCTACAACATGGCTATCCTTAATAAAATTATCTTTAATGGTTATTCGTTGTTATTACTTATTAGGTCCCATTTATTACTATATAATAATATATATTCTTTTGAATGAAAGCAATACATACTTTTTTTCGTGAATCCGACAATATAATGCATATAGAACGTGTAAAGAAATGGCTACAAGGATCAGATTGAATATAGGAAGAAAAATCTGTTTCCCGCTCCGAATCTAAGTGTTAGCAGAGGGAATGTAAACGGGGTACCATACAATTCTGCGTATGATATACGAGAACAGATAAGACCTCAGTCTTCCCGTATAATAATAGTAATACTTACCTGAATGTTCGCTTTTTCCGATAAGGATATTGTTTTGACAAATTCATTACCGATCACAGACTTCCCATAAAATTGCGCATAAAAAGTTGATTAGAATAAAGCGATGATATGTCATCAATATTGTCTATGTTATGATTTATGGCCATTTTCAATTAAAGAGAAGCATAAATGTATCAATAACAATGACATTCTTTGCAATTGTAGCGCCATAGAACAAAATATCTGACATGTTACTGAATAAAGGATCTCAGCGTTATCTATTGGGCGTCACACGAAACTCTAACCTCCGCCATTATTGGCAGTTCAAAATGATCTATCGAGCGTATGAAGCCTTCCCTCCAGTTATTCTATGCTCCTAGCTGTTACCGTCTAATTTCAATTTACGAATTATAGAATAGTGTAAAGCCTACGTAACGTTACTGCGGCCCACTGAATTGTTTGTTTCTATCGTTACGTTTGATTTGTTCGAACACTATGTGTAGACGAATATACAATATTTGAAAATCTATAATATATTATACTAGCTTCCCTTTCACCTTGATAGAGGTAACAATCCCTTTATTAAGAGACAAACGAGAGATCAGTTTACGATTGTTTGGCGTCCTTTTCAACAACTCAAAAATAAACCCACCCCTATTAGCTCCAACCGCTGAGGGGTACTGATCTTTCTTTTCACCGTCTGGGCAAAACGACGTGTGACATGGTGCAGCTATACTAGATATTTCGAAAACCTGTTTATATGATTTTCATTATGATTATAGTCTAACTAAATTCAAGAACTGTTTTCTGTTATATGTCTACACCGATTCATTAATTTATGATATTCGAGATCAAGATCCATATGAGATGATTAGGCCTGATTGATGACTCATTTCGATACGCCAGATTATACAGATGATAATATTTTCAATATTCCCCGTGTGAACAAAAATGTTCCCGGGCTCATGAAAGATGAAAACAAAGGTATTATAATGAATGAATTCGTTGGATTACGCTCCAAAATGTATTCTTTTAAAGTTAGTTCGAACTACTTAGTGAGATAAAAAAAGTGAAGGGAATTAAGAAAGGGGTTGCCAAAAGGGTTATATCATTCAATGATTATTCACAATGTTAATTTGAAGGACAAACTAAAATCATAACTCAAAGAAATATCATATCAGAAAATCACCGAGTTCACTCAATTGAACAAAATAAAATAGCTCTATGTAAAACAGATACAAAGAGATTCCTAACAGAAAATCATCATTCGCTTCCATGGGGTCACTATAGAATAGAATAGTTTTTAGAAAATAATGGTGAGCATATTATGCTGAAGTACTCCATGGCAGCAATAGAAAATACCTCGGAAAATACGTTTTCATTCCAACCTCAGATAACTGAACTGTTCAAAAATAATATCAGGAATTGATTCAGCTTCCTATCAAAGAATGGATGGTCGTTGGAAAAAACAATTTTATTTTCACAAGGATTAATCAAGTCACTGGACGAAATCGAAATATGGATAGTTTGATCTCATCGTCGTTCAATGAGAAATTGGTATCATGAAAACTCGGAGAGGTGGGATGCTGAAACTGACGAAGGATATGATTCTGATGACGACGATCATGAGGAGGAGGAAAGGTTTCCCCCAATATTGTATACGAGGTCTGGCTATTAAATAACGAGACTGCGCGCGCAGAAGGCGTCCTAGAGGGGTAGGGTGGGAAACGAATGCAGCATTGGATAGCTGGAAGTGTCTACTATTCCAGTACGAAAACACGTTTTCGTCGCTGTAGTAGTATTTTTTGTGTAGAGGTTAGAAACGAACGTGTTTTTTTCTCGTGCCGATAACGATGTGTGACGAAAAACACGAGCAACGGATCAATGTGAAATTTCTCGTCAAATTAAAAAAAACTCCGACTGAGTGCTATAAGTTGTTGAAAGAGGCCTATGGTGAGAATTCTCTATCTCGTGCGCGTGTTTTCGAATGGTATAAAAGGTTTTCTGAAGGCCGAGAGAGCACCGAAGATGACCAACGTCCAGGTCCAGGTTTTTTTCGACATCAACGGTATCGTGATGACTGAATGGGTTTTATTTATTTATTTAAATTCAAACGCAAACTCGTCCACAAGCCATGTGATAACTGGGTACAATCAAAAACATATCATCCCAATTGATAAGTCTATGGCTACAATACCTTTCTTCCAAATTTGATCTCAAGATCAACTTCGTTAATTTCGTTCTCACAAATTTTGTTGCATCTATTGAGGAAGGCTTTATCAGACTCTCCTATCTTCTGCACCAATTTTGGAACTGGCTTTTCGTTATCTGCAACCTTAGTTTCCACAATAATTAGTTTCTTTTTTGGTCCTTTTATTTTTGGTTTTTTTATTATCTTTTGAGGATTCTTAACTTTATTCATCAAATCAGCGATTCGTTGAACACTTTTGGGAACTGGCTGATCGTCCACATTTGAAGGAGGTGCATTTACTTTTTGTAGGTCCAAACGTTGAGCTCTCTGCTTTTCAGGATCTCTCACACCATGGTGCTTTCTACCAGGTATTTTTCTTCCCATTTTATTTCAAGGCACTTTTATCCACGATTCGAAAAACGTTGTTGGATTTTAGGTCAGGTCACTCAGATCAGTCTCCGTTTTTGTTTTTTCATATCCCATGGGAGGATATTGTCAAAGAATCTTTGATATTGTTGTTCTGTTAAAGTTTTAACCTCGTTTCAGAGGTTCCAGAGGGTCAAACTGTAAACCAAACTTACTATTTGAAAGTTTTGGCAACGCTGCGAGAGCGAGTTCGTAAGAAACGGCCGGAGTTGTGGAAAAGCAAATCGTGGATCTTGCACCAGGACAACGCACCTGCCCATAACGCGCTGTCTGTGAAGCGTTATTTAGCCGCTAGAGGCACTCCAGTGCTCGAACACGCGCCGTACTCGCCTGATTTAGCACCCTGTGACTTTTTCCTATTTCCGAAGATCAAGTCTGCCTTAAAAGGAACCCGGTTCGAGTCGATGGAAGAGGTAAAGCGAAAATCGGCGGAGCTCCTAAATGCTCTTACAAAAGAAGACTTCCAGCATTGCTTTGACCAATGGAAAAAACGAATGGAACGGTGTGTGGCGAGGGAAGGGGAGTATATTGAAGGGGAGCATTCGATTGTAGAATAATTTTTAAAATAAAACTCTTTTTCATAAGCAGTCTCGTTATTTAATAGCCAGACCTCGTATAGTAAACTAATAGATGGAATCCGTATAAAATTATATATTCGATTATCACAAAACTCGAGGATTCAATTTATATTTGAGTATATTTGGATACTTGAATCATCGTTTTTCTCTTCACGTAGAGAGAAGAGCGTTAATTTTGAAAGAATCGATAATGATAGATTGTTACTTCCGCAAATGTCATGTTGATCATTATGGTATCATTATGGTAGGAAAGAAACTTATAAGGATATATTAGTATATAATCCACCCCTCATGAAATATTTAGCATTAGTGCAATTTCTGTTAGATCCAGCAATATATATGCTCGATTAAATTTTTTATACTGGAAGCTTGAGGAAGATATTTCGCCTAACTTTATGTGCGATAATGATGATGATGATGAGAATGTAGATGAGGAAAATGTAGATGATGATCATTATTTTTGAATGTAAATAAAACACATACAAATTACTTCACATGAGTTTTATTTTTTATCTTTCTAGCATTTCCCAAATCGCAAGGCAATTGGTTCTTGTTCGAAAACATATATTCAATACCCCAGATAATTCAGTCCCGAAAAATGAGGACATCGATAATGAAGAGGAAGTTGTAACAGAAGCTACGACAAGTGCTGAAGACCACAACTTTCAGAATTTGGTAGATTTATTGCTCGCCAAAAATAGCGAATTTGGTACCAGCACTACGACCATCAAGAAATTTTGCCAACGACTGAAGCAAGTGAAGAAAAGCACCGGTTGGGAAAGTTTTTTGTGCACCGCTGGAAGTTCATGTAGCCAGCGCTACAGGCCAAATTCGACCATCAAAGTTCAACCTACTGCATTAAGTAGAAGAAAAGTAGGTATTACGAGAGGAAGTAAAAGAAGACCCTCTGGCCGTCCAGCAACTGAAGAACCTCCCTGACGTGACGTGAAATCACGTCACGTCAGAATAGTCTGTATTCACCTTAATGCTATTTAACATGGATCATCCCACTAAATATTGCCTTCGCATACATGTTCATTATATTTGATTATTTCATAAAATACCGTTACCCACTTGTACTGTCGTTTTTCTTCTGTATTTCCCTTGCTTGAAAAATCTAGAATACATATAGGAATACCTATTTACACTTGAAAATAACTAAAAAAATATACAAGGGGCATAGCCGTATCATCAAAGGTCGTGAAAGGTTCTCGGCTTGTCTAGGGCTTGTTGAATGAAACACAACTATTGTTGTTCTCTGTCTATATTTCGGACCTTTATTAGGTCCTTCTTCAGAACATGAGCTACTATTTAGCTGGTTTCTTCACAGCGAGTTGCTCATGTCTTGAAGAAGGACCCAATAAAGGTCCGAAATATAGGCAAAGAACTGCAATAGTTGTGTTCCTTTCAACAAGCCCTAGACAAGCCGCGAACCTATGAAAACTCACGACCTTGAAAATAACTCATTCTCAAATCGCTTATAACTTCTTTCGGTATCAACGATTTCCTACACATATAATCTAGAGGTTCAATAAAGAAAGAATAAAAATAAATCGAACTATAGGTATTAATGCCCTCGCTCCGCTCGCGATTGAGTATTATTTTGATTACCTATTGTCATCTCCATTTAATTTTTCAATCAAATTCAGGTGAGTAGAGATGTTTTTAGTCTGAACTGTAACCCAACCCACCATACTACTTAAGATTGTATATTGGATTTTTATGGAAAGTTAGAAAGTGATTGAATTCATCCGATTTCCATGTTTAGAAAACGTACGAAATAATTGTTCCTTCCCCATTCCTAGACTAGACGTTTCCATTTCATTGCTTCAAAATTGAAAAGTTCTTTCTTTATAACTCTTCATCTCAAAAGTATTCCATGTGGATGCTGCAGAATATAAATTACCTTCATTACCAGTAAAGATTCATTCAACACTTGGAATAATCCCACTTTCAATTAAAAGAATAAAATGATAAATACCGACTTCAATGGAATTACGCTTATTATACCTATTATTAGACGCCGTTTCGCATTCAAAGTGTGATTGGTTTCTCAGTTCGAGTTCGTCAGGCCAATGCAGAGCGCTATTCGCGCTTAGTGCCGTACGTGAGTACGGAATGTCTAAATGCGTACTGCACCGATTTGACATCTGAAAATTCGGATTATGAGATTGTTCGAAATTCTCTACTCTGCTGAAATATTTTTGGGACTTCAGCAGAGTAAAATTTCATAAAAATGAATTTTTCCTCTCTAATATTCAAGATTTCGAATTATTTATTACATTAGTCCTAAGAGTTTTATATCAAGAAGAAACCGAAAAAAGACACTATCATGTACATACATCATATGAATTCTCAATTTCCCTTGTCTCCACATTCTTGAAGTGGGAATGCCGTGTATCCTTTGAATTTGAGGATTTCAAAACAGGATATTTCTAATAGTAGTTCTACGTACTTTCTCTGCGTCGTAAATTGTGAACAGAATTTGAACACGACTTTTCTTTTTCTAGTAAGAGCTCTATTATCCATTTACTTCACATGAGTTCAAATGAAATTGACTCTAGGTTTAACATGAATACCCAGATGAATGAATTTGGAAACATAATCTTGCTCGAAGACTATTATTAATTTTTTTCGTAGAATTCAAAACTGAATAGGTTTCTAATTCGAAAATCAAAAGGTATGGATGAACTTTGTTCACAATTTTTGGCGCAATTTGGTAAGCCCAGAAAATATGAAAAATATTATAAATGTTTACAAATATTGCTTGTAACGATCATTCTGGACGAAAGAGACAGATCCTATCGCTCAACTTAAACAACCTAAATACAAATTTATTTCAATAATATTCATCAGTTCGAAATGGCCCAATATCGGTATTTCAAGAGAATTTCTTTAGTAGTAGAAGTGTTTTTGTGGCAAGCCACAGAAAGTGCATTGCTTCAAATAGAAGAAGCAATTGACCATATTCACCGTCGCCATATTGTTGTGCGACAATACCAACTACCCAGGGTCCTCAACATCGAATAACGAAAGTCACTAATTTCTTAGGACCGCGAAAGTTTGAATGGACATATTTTGGTGTCAGTTTTTTTATTTTTAGATCTATTTTTTGCCGAACACTTACTGACACAACAATCATGGCCTACACTATACTGATATCTACCCATATTTCCCGGATTTTATCACAAAATACTTAACCAAAGTTTACCACCAATTTTATATAACCTCTCATACCACATACCATACTAATCATAATAATTCTTTAATATATGATACTAATAATCTGATAGTACGGAAAGATTTAGCCGCTAAATCTTTCCCTTATTCACACAGACGATAAAATCCATTCATAAATCTGATAGTACTTTTGATAAACTCAATATTTCTCCGTTGGGAACACTGGGTAGTTGGTATTGTCGCACAACAATATGGCGACGGTGAATATGGTCAATTTTGATTACTTGAACGATAGAATCGAGGGAATATTTTCAAGAAAGATTGCAGCGCAGCTGATTTAAAAACAAGCCTTATTCTCAAAAAACATTTTTGAAGATAAGCTTTTATAACAACACTCATCCGCCATTTTGAAGCCGCCATCTAGAATTCCTCGATTTTGAAGAATCGTAATTTCCGACCCAGGAAACCCTCATATACCAATTTTGAATAGAATATGATCATAATTACAAAACTCGTCCGCCATATTGTGGCCGCCATCTTGAATTTCCCAGTTTTGACAGGAGTATCATAATTTTCGAACCCAAATACCCCCAGATACTAATTTTGAATGGAATCGGACAAGAGCGTACCCAGGATTTCAGCTAGGGGGGGGCAGCTCATACCTGAGAAGATGGTCGGTCAAGTATATTGTCAGTAAACCAGGAAAATTAACATTGATTTTATCTTCAAGGGGGGGGGGCAGCTGCCCGCCCCCTGCCCGCCCCTGGGTACGCCCATGGAATCGGATCATAATTACAAAACTCATCCGCCATTTTGGAGCCGCCATTTTGGTTTTTTTTCTATAAAAAATATTTCATGATGCATTGTCACCAGAATTAGGTACACCTGCAAAATTTCAAATCAATCGGACTATTAGAAGTGTGTTAAATTTAACTTGCAAGATTTGATTAGAGACAGACACACAGACAGACAGACACCGGGACAGGTGAAACTAAAAAAAAGCTTATAAAAAATAAAAAATTGATTGATTTAGTTACCAACTCTGATTTGTTAGTCGTCAAGGCGCGAGCATACGGGGTGTCCAAATATGCCCTCTTTTGTACGTCCAACTGAGAAAAGACACTGAGCATCGTTTGAAGAAAATGTAATATAGGGAGCTGTTTATCCAAAGAATCCTTTAGCAACATTGAAGAAAGAAGAAAGTTAAGCATAAAATTATTTGATTTACAGATATTCCCTTTCGTACTCATCATGTTTCGGCGATTCATTGATATGAATGAATTCAGAAACGATTTTTTAATTCTTCAATTTCGAAATATTTTCAGTGGACTTATATATAAAATTCTCCTGTCTGCACTTTGTGGCCGAACTCCTCCGAAACGGCTAGACCGATTTTCGTGAAATTTTGTGAGCATATCGGATAGGACCGGGAATCGGCCAACATCTATTTTTCATCCCCCTAAATATTGATGGTGGCTCATCCCTAACTTTTTTCTCAATGTTTTCGGACAAAAAATTTTATTTCAATTTTTTTATGATACAGCACACAAAAATACATACAACCCTAAATTTTCACCCCTCTACCTAACCTGACGGAAACGTGATATAACAAAAACTGCTAATTTATTGCCTCTAAGGCGTAACGGAGTTCGCGGGGTCAGCTAGTATTATTATATTATTCTCCTATTACCTCACAAGAGTTAGGTTCCTATTTTGAAAAATCGGATTGTGAAAATGAGAATCGATCAGATAAAACTTAATGAAACAAATTGGATAATGCCCAGCAAAACGAGTACTATAATTTGAATATTTCCATTTAGAAGTTACTATGATTGCGAACGATATCAACGTAATATCTCTGTTTTGTCACAAGATTATACTGATTTTGCAAATATGTATCTTTAATGATTGCAACTTTATTGGTGCGCAGAGGATTGAGGAACAATATGAACGATATTGCTCCTTTACGTAAACATGCATTTTTAACAATTCCACGGGCCATTGAGGATCCAGTAGATCTTTGAAGGCGATATCATGTCAACGATGCACAGTGGTTTTTATCACATCACTTTTTAATCATTAATTATCTAACATCTTTTAAAGACGACATCGGTGTTGGCTTTTATATGGAGTCATCGGACTCCTTACAAGTGTTTGCACTTGTTTTTACACGAAGATAGCCAAGGAATTTCGTAGAAAAGTGGATCAATCATTTGGTTTGATATCTATCAGGCCAAGGAACTATTTATGCTATTTAAGAAGACACACCATATGAAATATTGTTTCTCTTTCCTCTGTTCATCTTGAAAGATCATTTTATCCGGAAATTACATACTCTTTATATGTTGAAATCGTTAGAATCATGCCACTTTATGAATGGAAAGACAACATATGAACCCGTCCAGTGATTTCGATTGATTTTCACAAAAACAACTAGATTGATATTTTTTTTTCCACAATTTCACTTTCCGATTGGTTCTTGGTAAAATCAAGCTAGTAGTAAGTGGTGTCCTGTGGTAGTGAGAGGCGACGTGAGCATCAGAGAGTGTGTGTGTGCACTACACATTTGTAAGAACATACATCCATGTATCCTTAGGGGGAACGTCGCATTAGCAAGAACTAGGGCTGTTGATAAAATATCGATAAAAAAATTGAGATATTCATCGCTGATATTTTTTGAAAAATATATCGATATCCGATATTTCTTAGAGACCGTTCGTTATGATTTTATTGATGATAATTGATATTGGTTTCAATTTAAAGTTACAATCCACAAGTGCTCCGAATTTGTTGTTCTCATCCGACGAGGTTTACGAAAAACATTTTTTTCAAAATCAAGTTTTTTGGTGGTTTGAAGATCTATCTATTTCATCTCAACATTGCTTAACATACATAATAAGTGCTTCATCTGGATTCATGAATTTTGAAAAAAATGTGTTAATTTTTGGTGGGATTTTTTTCTGAAACATCAACAAATATCGACTTCATCGATGTCAGATTGATTTCACATGCGTCACTTTTCTGTCCTGTCGACTCTCCTTAATTCAAACCGAGATTCAAACCTTCGATAATTCGAACCTCTCTATAATTCAAAGTTATCTCGAGTTTCTTACAAAATCTCTTCATATTTCGAACTAAATCAATGCATTTTTATGCACTTGGTAATTCGAACGAAAAAATCATTGCTATATAACAAAACGACGCGTTAATTCGATTTAATCGGCGTCCAACACTCGATAATTCAAAGTTGCAGAATGAAAGGAGCGGAAAGATTGTATGTAAGAAGTACATTTTGCGACAAGTTCAAACTTGTATCAACGTAAACGATCTTTTCAGCCTTTGTTTTTCCATTCAGTTGCTGTTACTCTTTCGTTGGTATACAGATTGGAATTTTATGTTAGTTATGAGCCCTAGAAAGTATAAATGTTTGACGATTGCTGAAAAGAAGAAGTTAATCGAAAAAGTTGAGGAAGGTGTGAAGAAAACTGATGTTGCAAAAGAATTTGGGATTCCTCTGAGTACTCTCTCGACCATAATAAAGCACAGGGAGAAAATTAATGCTGCTCAAACTGCTGTAGTACGGAAAAGAACTACTAAAGGTGAATTTCCTCGTCTGGAAGAAAGCCTGATCATTTGGCTAAGACAGTATAGGGGACAAAGAGCGGCAGCTTGTTGAAGGAAAAAGCAAAAGAGTTTGCGTCTACCCTAAGCATCAGAAACTTTGCAGCAAGTGAAGGGTGGCTTACAAATCTTAAAAAGAGAAATGGAGTTGTGTTTAAAAAAGTTTGTGGGGAAAGTGGAAGTGTTGATAATGCAGTTTGCTCAGATTGACACGGTAAATTGAAGACCTTGATTGAAAATTATGATGCACAGTAAAGAGAGATTGACAGTTTTACTTGCAGTAAATATGGACGGATCAGAAAAACTTAAACCCTTCGTGATATCAAAAGCAATGAAACCGCGATGTTTCAAAGGGGTGAAATCGTTTCCTACTGATTATCGTGCTAACAAAAAAGCTTGGATGACCACAGAACTCTTTAACAATTGGCTTTTAACAGTTTGTGTAATATTGAATGTTAATTCACCTAGCGTTACATATACGTAACACCATTTTTTTCAAAAACCATACATTTTTCGAACAGAAAATGAGTTGTTTTTGTCTTGTATATTATAATAAAGTGTTTTCATTGGATTCAAACATATTTTTTCTGAAAAAATTGAAATTCGGGTTATTAAGGGTTAATGACAAACGCAATATTAATTTACAATCAGTCAATACAATCCACAACAGGTTTCACACCTTTTAGTCTTTTATACGGTCCATACGATGACCTCAATGCCCACGAAATAATTGATCTGGACAAAACGGTTTACGAAGAATTTAATGAAGAACGTGAAAAAGAAATTCTTCCATTCTTCGATATTATCTATCAAAAACAATTGAATAAAGGAAATAGAATTTTAGAAATAAGAAACGAAAATAAAGAAGAATCACCAACTGTCTATTTCAAAAAGGCAAGAATTCGAAAAACCGACCCATGTTATGACAAAATCAATATAACATCAATAAAAGAAAACAAAATTGAAGGTGTTAGGGAGAGAACAGACAAAAAAGCCAATGCTCATGTACGAAATATCAAAAGACTGAGAAAAAATTTCTCCTTACAGGACAACACTCATGGCGGCAAGCCTGGGCCTTCAAGTTGAAGAAATTAAAACAGACGGATTCTTCGTCGAGAACCTAGGACCAACTAGAATTCTTGACCATTACCATAAATTTTATTTTTATATTAACCTAACCCAAATTGAAATCAATTTTTCTAACCTCTGGACAAATTCCTACATTTTATCATTAAAATGCAATAGTTCATGTACATTAATTGACTCTCTCAAAGAAAATTGCTATGAAATAGAAGACGAACTGTCGAAATTAGTTTTCAGGAACAAACGTTCCATCGATTCGCTTGGATCAGCCATTCGATTTGTTTCACAACACATATAAGACAGATAATATTTACAACCAATCGAAAGTATTTAATGACACAAACTCACAAATTGACGGTATGGACAGACATATTATGATCATCACAAACTATGTGGGATATATCTCTCATTGTCAACTTTTCTTCAGTTGAAAATATACTTTCATCATGAGCAATCCTTTGACGAGGTTCATGTTTGATGACTATTCGTTTTGTTATCAAACTCTCTATATTTTTTGGCAATATTATTTGGTTTTCAGATTTCTGTTCAACATATTTTGACGGTTTATAAACCACTTCTGGTAAGCTGTCCAACAAATTCCTGTGTCTTTTAGTTGCCACTGTGCATACCTCTGTCGAACCAAAAAGCATTTTCTGAGATCGAGTGCAATCTGGCTTATAACTTTGTTTCAAAGTTGGGTATGTTGAGTTCTTAACAGGTTCAGTGCCGAAGTATTTCAACGAAAATTTCTTCCTGGACCATCATTTTTTTTTACAATTTCTTATACAGGGTGAGTCTTTGACTTGTACATATATTTTAACTGTAGATTCCTCTCATCAAACGAAACACTTTTTTCCTATACCATTTTTCAAAATTCGGTTTCGTTTGAAAGATACAGGGTGTCAAAAATCCATGAAATTAACACTATTCTTTCCATATATTTGAAACCGATAATCCGAATGAACTGAATTTTGGTTGATTGTTTACTCTATTCATGGTGCATATTGCTCAATTGAAACTTATTCCATATTCCTTCTAGTATAAGAGTTACAGCCTACTCGTCTCATGAATTCATGCAAAAATACTATAAAATCACTCGAAAAAGATAAACGGTTCATATTTTCGAAAGAATCACATGTACTTTATTACTCATCATATGGATGATCTAATGAGACGTAGCTTCTATTTTAAACGACAAGAAGACGCATGGCACCCGCTCATATCCCGCCTCTATTTTGGCATCCTTTTTATAGTTCAGACTCTCCGAGCAGAATTAAAAGCAGGAACTATAACCTCCCGCAATAAAAGGTTCTTAACACGGTTCTTACGGAATTACCCTCCCGAGTCCCTTAATGTACCCGGCCCCCTCGTAGCTACTTTCGAGAGCATCAACCCTACTCGACCGTCCAATACCCTATTCGGACAAATCACCCCCACCATTTTTGATCAGAACCTGAACATCACAGCTTCCAATCTAATGAACTACGACGCAGCCCACTGTTACCTACTTGGCTTACCAAACATCCCTGGTATCCTAGGATTCATACACAAACTGACCTCCGCACAAGCGGCGAACATCCCGGACTACACCATCCCGACCACTTTTAGCAACAACGTTGACCAAACCCTAAACGGCCACCTTTTTGCAGCTAACAATTGGAATGAATTAGAAAGAGCTTTTCTTCTAACCCCTGGCTTACTTTACCCCCCAGAAACCAATAGAGATATAGACACTTCATTCAACAAATACGGAAATAGACTCTCCCTCCCTGTTCCAGCAGCCGAAGACAGTATTAGACACCTCGACGCCTTTTGCTATCTCAAGACAGACGACACCTGGTTCGGAAGTATCACTCAAATCATGAGTACTTACTCCAACTATTTCACTGGTTCCGTCACACTTGCACAGTGTTCAGCCAACTCCACGTCAGCACCTCTGATTATATCCGAGTTCACTAAACCCAGCACTGCCCCCCCTGCCAACAACCCTCTTCACAACTTGACACAAGCCTTTCACCCGACAGGTGTATTCAGCTTTGAGTTCCAGCACTCCACCACTGAGCTTAACGTCGCCCCCAATAACGCGATGATAGCCACAGGAACCAAGACTAACTGTATTACTTACCTCAACGGACTAAGTCACTACTCCACTCTAGGACATAACATGTTATGTCGAAATGGACCATATTGGCTCCACAACCCCCTACAGCGTATATCCAGCAAAGAGACAACCTATAAAACGATAGGATCACTAATCTCTGAGAAATACCTCCTAATGCGGCCCAAGCAGCCCAAAGACCAATAAAACCGACCTGTGATACAAGAAAGACTGATAAACCATAGTCACCACTATATTTTTGCTAGACAACTAAAATGTTACCTGATTGACTAGTCTATGCGCATAGATACGTTTATTTTTAACTGTTCGTTCTTAGAATTAAGATTTGTTTAATTTAGTTTTAAGTTATTTATCGTTCTACATTTGCCGTTCTTTTAACCGGCTTTTTTTTCATCGATGAAATATAAAAAAACTTTACAAAAAATCCGAACAATTATGTATTGGATGTTCACCTTTGCAAAAAATACGACGAGTGAGTTTCGGAGTTTTTCCGACGGCTCCTTTTGTATTCGCGAGCAAACTGTTGCGTTGGGGAGTTCTAGTAGCATCCCTTTGGTTTTTATTTGTTTCATTAGAAGTCTTTGCGCACAATGAAAATGTTTCCAAGGCATTACACTGGGTCGCAATGAAATCTCTTACTTCTGTATATTTCGGCATTTCGTTCGACGCGTGATGTATCTCAAACTCTCGCCGGGTATTCGAATCCAAACGGTCTAGCAGCATATTCGATATAATAAAACACCAACCGTTAATATCGTACCGCATGGTTTTTAAAATTTCTAAATTATCGGAGAAAGTATCCAATAAATGGCGCAGAGATTTACAATCACCCTTTTGCAACTTGGGGCAGCCTTCTAGTTCCTTCCAGCAATTTACTGCTCTAAGCCTTTTATTGTCGTACCTGTCCTTTAAGGAATTGTACGCAATGGCATAGTTGGCCGACACGACAGGTAATTTTCTAATTAAAGCATGCGGAGGGCCACGTACTTTCGAAATCAGGTAGGTAAACTTCTCGAGGTCGGACAATCTTCCGTTGTTATGTACCAAATTGTCGAAGAGTTCAATAAAAGATGGAAACTCTTGAATGTTGCCCGCAAATTCCTGAAGTACGATTCGCGGTAAGCGGATGTTATCATTCGTGTTACTGAGTGTTGTATTTTGAAATGCGGTTGTGTTGATTTTGGAACGTTGTTCTATTTCCTTTTCTGTTATAAGTTTGTGATGAATAGTTTCTAATTCCAAATATCTAGAGCAGAAATCGTTCATAATTTCGGACTGAGCATTCAATTTCGCGGAATCCCCGGCTAAAGCGACCGCGATTGCCAAATGATGTTTTTCAAAATCCTTTTGTATTTTTTTAAGTCCCCTGAATGCCATCGCGAATTTGGTGATATTAGTTTCGTCACGTTGTGCATTTATCGCACAAGTTTCAATCAACACTAATTGGTTAATAGCTATTTCTCTGAGGGCATCTGAGCGGGCGATTTTTTCTTCCATTGTGAGAGGCATAATTGAGGATGCCTATTTAGTTGAAGGAAAAAATTGACAGAAAAAAGGGATGAAGCGAAAGGAAGTCTTTCGAAGGTTACACTCCACTATTTGGTCATAAACTAAAATTGGCCCAATTGATGGAATTTCAGAGGAGAGAGATACCGAAACTACCTGAGCGCGCGAAGTTGCACCAATGAAGTGATAAGCACGAGTAAATTGGAGCAGACCGGTGAGAAGAGTACTTGATCGATGAAAGATTGCCTTTTTTAGAGAATTGAGTCGTTCTGATATGTACACATATATATTATAATCAATAGTGATACTCAGTCGTATGAAATATGAAAAAATATATAACAAGATGCAACCGTAACACTCGAATAGATACTTGACATAAAGCAGTTATTTCAACACCTGTTACTTCAGAATTGAAACTCCCAGACAAAAATCTCAATGAAAAAAGAAACTTCTTAGCAGAATCCGGCCCGAAGGACCATGTAATATTTTCAATTAATTAGAATGTAGAATCATCGGATTCGCCAAGTTCGTAGAAATATTTGCTATGTGCAGCTTAAACATTGAGACAGGTTGAGTAAGAGTTACAAGACTTAGTATACGCTAACAAAACTACAAGAATGATATAGACTTACCAGTAGGGCAGCGAAGAAACACTTGGAGTTAGTTCGGTCGTTGTGCGGACGGAGTTATGCGTTTTGTCGTGTGTACTGACTTATCGGACCGTATCAGAATAACTGACCCGCATTGGGTTTTAAGGGCTGGACGTCGACTTATCGCGAACCCCCACTCCTTCCCTTTAGCCCTTGGTCTGAAAGGGGCGTAGCCCTTATTTTCTTCTTCTTGGTTCGCCGACTTAAGCCTCATCATTCATTACGCATGTCAGCGAGATGGGGTTAAAATAAAGGCAAACACCAAGAATACTACACAGGCGCCACAATTGCATCGTGTTAAGTGAAATTTAAAGTACTACAATAATAATAATAATAAAGGAAAATAAACATATATACATATATACAATATGAGAACAGAACACAATGTGATTTTTATCTGAAGAAATATTATGTTTTAACCTAGGTTTGATTAGTGATTTTTATTTTTTTATACTTTTTTTAAAATAAAATACCAATATTTTCAGTGAGGCCTTTTTATTTAATCAGTGTATTTAATTATACAAGAAATTGTTGAGTGATATTGTTACGAATTTGCATTCCAGCCTGCAACCATTGGTTTCCAATAACATTTGAATTTGGTCTATTTTGTGCTACATTATAATTGGGATTTATGATTACATCATCATCTGGTAATTCTATATTATGTTGAACTGCCAAGTTGTGCAAGACGCCACAACTATAAATTATATTTGCAGCACGAATTGGGTCAAAATGAAGTGCCCTGTGACCCAATAGCCATCTAAATCTTGCTTTTAGAAGTCCATTGGTATGCTCAATCAAAATTCGTGCTGTGGAAAGACTTGTATTGAATCTTGACTCAGGTGAATTATCTGCAGGATCATCATATGGTACTAATAACCATGGTTCCAGAGGATATCCACTATCACCAATCAAATAGCTATTTCCTCCATTTACATATTCTTGACGCAGCAAGGTCTTTACTTGAGAACTAAGCCATATTGCAGCATCGTGGGTTGAACCAGGAAATCTGGCATTCATATTAAGAATTAATTTGTTGGCATCACAAATAATTTGTGTATTTATGCTGTAGTATCCTTTGCGACAGTAATATGGCCCAGCAGGATGCACAGCATGATTAACAGGAGGAGATATAATTTTTATATGAGTGCAGTCAATCACACCACATAACCCATTAAAATGAGGAAACTTTTCATTGAAAGTCTCCTGTACCCTATTTCTGTTTTCTCCAACAGGAAATGTAATGTACCTATGCAATAAATGATTCACTATAAGATCTGTAACTTCTGCAATACTGCGACTGACCATTGGCTGACTCAATGCAATTTGATGAAGCTGACCTGTAGGTGTCTGGTAACTGCCATGACCAAGAAAATGCAAAGTACATAGTATGCGGAGATGTTTAGGAACAAATGTTGATCTTTGACTATCATGCATATGTTCAGATATTGATTGTATTATTAATTGACAAGTTTCTTTATCAAGTCTGAAAAGCTTGGTGAATGTTTTATCGGGTAATTCGAAAGGATTTGAATTATCTCTCAAATTTCTTTGAATTCTTCTATACTGTTTCCTAAAAAAGATTTGATTTGTAACATAAAAAGTGTATCATAACCCCAAAATTAACTTACTTTCTAAGTGCGTTCCTATGATTTCGAATTTCTTCATTCATTAATAAGACATCAAATATCAAAGCCATTTCTATATTATTCACTTGAATTTGAATCGATTCGGTTGTATTTGTTGAAGTTTCCACTACCAAAAATGTTAAAGTCTCAGTCTATAGTAGGGTTTAAATTTTAACATATATCGGCTAAAATTAAGCGTCTTCCGTTAATATTTTAAAGGTTATGATGCCTACAGAATAGTAAAATGAAGTTAGCGGATGGTTTAATTTTTAACCATGCTTTAAAATTTAACAGTTGTTTACAGAATTGACCCTATAATGTGCTTGCAACGATCCGGACAACCGAAACCCCCAACCAAATCATTTCGAAGATAATGAATACCGTTGTAGTAAACTATGATGGCTTCAATTACACAATCTCGAACTTCCTTGGCGACGTATTCTATTCAGAAAACACATACGTACTCCATGAAAACTCGTTGAACACTACGGTTAGAAAGTTCCTCACTCAGTCAATTGGGAGTATTCTTAAAGACAAACCAACTCTAGCTCAGCAACGAGTTCCGGTTACACGCTTTACCCAAGAAGATATGAATCCATATCTCTTTTCTCTATCTATGTCAGAACTTAGCACCCGTCCACTCATGAATCTATTTACAGAAATAGCAAAATTTATCAGTGCAAAGTGGCCAACCGCAAAGCCACTCAACGTTATATTAGAACGACACAATGGATTAACGCTATTAACGCATTCCATTGAACCGCTTACTCTACCATCCTGGCACAAGAACCTGCTTCCTAACAAGAGCCAGTATCCAACACCCACATTCGTTTCAGATGTTGAATACGCTCACAAAAGCCATTTCCTGCCTAAAGCGCCGAAATATACATCTTCTATTATATCGCTCAAGACAACCGCACGTCCGAGTGAATCAAAGACTGATTCCTCAACTTCAAGTGACTCATCACCGACAGACCATTCCACCCCTCCAATACATTCAGGAGAACTAGACCAAGAGAATGATCTTATTTGTACTGACCCACTTTTTCTTGTATCAAACAAGGAATTCACTGCGCAACACAATCCATTTGGATTCCAACGTTTTGATGTTTATCAAAATGTTCATCCTAATGTACTTTGGTTTTCCGCATCGATGGTGTACGTTCTCGGTCTTACCGCAATTTTAAAGGGGTGATAAAGAATTCGCATTTTCGCATAAACATTATTTGTTTAATCTAGTTTGTAACCAAGAGAAAGAATTCGCATTTTCGCATAAACATTATTTGTTTAATCTAGTTTGTAAATTAGTGAATAGCTGAGAGAAAAAAGACTCATCGCTAGTTAAAGGTAAAGGAGACAGTGAAGTTGGAGACACCGAAAGTTTAGAAATTGGTGTGCAGAACAGACTGTGTTCAATATTGAGTCGAAATCCAAATTTCTTTATTCATGCGGTTAGTGCATTTTCGGACAGACCCGGTAGATTGATGGGAAATGATGATTTGAGATGATTTTTCACATGTTGAAATCCCTTCTTAATTCCTATCACGTTCCCATCCCCTCCAGATTTTCCCATCACTTTGGTTTTCCGCATCGATGGTGTACGTTCTCGGTCTTACCGCAATTTTAAAGGGGTGATAAAGAATTCGCATTTTCGCATAAACATTATTTGTTTAATCTAGTTTGTAAATTAGTGAATAGCTGAGAGAAAAAAGACTCATCGCTAGTTAAAGGTGAAGGAGACAGTGAAGTTGGAGACACCGAAAGTTTAGAAATTGGTGTGCAGAACAGGCAAGGAAACCACGGTGAGTCCTTCTTCCTTTTTTTGAGCTTCCCTCTTTATTTCTTTCGTAGTTCCTGGTGGAAATTCCTCTCAGATTGTTCAATTCTGGTTCGCGTTGTAGTTCTAAGATCCTTTTATCTTTTATTCGCAATCGTATGTGGCGGAGAAGCCCAAATAAGTCAACAAAATTATATATAGTCCACTTTTGAAACAGCATGAATAGAGAAATTTGGATTTATCCGTAACATACCAGTAACTTCTACAGATGAAGATTCGCTTAGTGATCCATACTCTGGAGATTCGGACGACGATCCAGTTTTTGTTCCACCAGTTGGAAGTTCAAGTTCCAATTGTTCAACCGAAAGTAGTGAAGATGAAGTGGGAATCAATAAATCTACGATTTTTTCATCAACAAATGAAAATTTGCAAGGAGAGGAGATTGAAATGAGAAGCGACTGCAGCGAAGAAACAGAACAGCGAATTGGAAATATGACAGAACCTACAAACGAACAGATCAATGAAACATTACATGATCTCAATTCAGCAGTTTGGGGACCCCCTAAAGGCAATCATTTGCAATTCGATGAAAATTTTGAGGGAGGCCTGAAAGAGGAACTGGAAGCCACACTGTTAGGAAGTCGGCCGATTGACTATTATTTTGGATTTGTGGATTTCAAAATAATAGATGAAATCGTAAATCAAACAAACCTATACGCTACACAATTTTTGCTGAATGATGATCGAATTTCGAATCAATCTCGTGTGAAAAAATGGGAACCGACCACTAGGGCAGAAATAATTCATTTTATAGGACTGCTGGGTTACATGGGTATAGTTCGTATGAACACCCTTCGAGATTATTGGTCTCAAAAATGGATACTCAGATCAGAAGTTGCTCGCAGTGTTATGAGTCGTAACAGATTTGAACTGCTGCTAAAGATGCTTCATTTCTCGGATAATGAACAATGCCCTGAAGGTGACCGTTTATATAAGATACAACCACTTGTTGACATGCTCACGAAGAATTATAAATCTATATATACTCCCGGTAAAACATTTTGTATCGATGAAACCGTGGTGCCCTTTCAAGGAAGATTAGTTTTCAAACAATACAATCCACAGAAGACGCATAAGTATGGAATAAAGTTATTCAAACTTTGTTGTGATAAGGGGTATACCTGGAATCTAAGCATTTATGCAGGAAAAGAGAGAACCTCGGATAGCTCATTAGCCGTCTCTACACAAATTGTTTTGAAGTTAGCGAAAGATCTTCTGCAAAGTGGTAGAATATGTGTTATCGATAATTGGTACACCAGTCTCCAACTCGCACACATACTGTTAGATAGAAAAACCCATTGTCTAGGAACATTGCGTTCCAACCGAAAAGGAAATCCGACTGAAGTTATAAAAAAAAAACTAAAAAAAGGAGAGATTTTCGCACAAGAAAACGAAAGAGGAATTTGTATTCTAAAATGGCGAGACAAAAGGGACGTCTTACTTTTGTCAATATGCCATGGAGATCAGATGACGGAAATTCAAAGAAGAGGAACTATGGTTCACAAACCAGCTGCTATTGTTCAATACAATTCTGGCAAGAGCTCCATTGACCTCTCCGACCAGATGTCGAGTTATAGTTCTTCCTTGAGAAAAACCATCAGATGGTACAAAAAATTGGCTGTGGAACTACTATTAGGTGAGTGCATTTTTTGCCTTGTGATTTGTTATTGAAACGTAATATTTCCAGGGACGTCAATGGTGAATGCCCACATAATTTATGAAACTGTTGAACAAAACCGCATTCCGATAAACGATTTCCGTATATCGGTGGTCGAAGATTTACTGAAATACGAAGAAAACCCTGATTATGGACCCGTCAATCAAACCAAGAGTCTCAGAACACATCAATTTAGTAAAATGGACTGCAAGGCTCGCCAAAATCGCAGATATTGTAGAGGGTGTTACCAAAAAAAGGTTGAGGGTAAAATCGAAAAAAATAAGGTGAAGAAAGTTACCACATACCTATTGTATGCAATGTGAAGGAAAACCGAGGTATTGTCTCGAATGTTTCAATATTTATCATAGTAAATGATGTATAAATTGTGTGGAAATAAAATATGTTTCATTTTTTCTTTATATATTGTCTAAAATCCGAAGTTGCTAGAAACAAAATACCATCCATATATCTCAAACAAGTCCCGTTTCAAACAACCTGGCTAGACATCCCGTTAGAGGAACGCCATAGCGGACACATTGATATGTTAAATATCGTAATATCTTATCCGCTTGGCCAGGCGAGACAAACATATTCAGGATTATAGAGCGGACACCGGTGTCCGCCATGGCCGTAGAGTCTAGAAGCAAATCGGACACCGGTGTCCGCCATGGCGCTGAACCTGTTAATGTATAGTCTTACCGGGCTGACTATATTCTTCGGAGGTAATGGAGATGTTTTAGGAGGAAGCAATTTACTAGCAGTCGGTGTTTTCTTGGTACATTTCAGAGGGGATTTAGACACTTTGAAGTCGAACTTATGTGATGAACTACTGTTTATGGATTCGTCGCTATTGGTGGGAACAGGTATTTTTGAAACGAGAACAGGTATTTTTGAAACATTTTTCATATATGTGTTTTCAATTGCAGGTGCTGCACTTTTATTTGATGTGCTTTCAATAACATTGTCTCCGCTATCATCAGACTCCGTATCATAACCTCCATTAAGCAATCTCTCCATTTCAGCAAATGTATCATTTAAAGAGAAATTTCCAAGGTCTTCACTGATACCATCAACTGAACATTCTTGGGTTTTTGAATCCGCCTGGAGATTATTCGATTTGTTTAAATCATGGGCTCTGTCTGAAGTAATAGAGTCACTATAAACAGAACTTTCTTGCATTTTTGAATAAGCCTGAAGATTATTTGATTTGTTCAGAACAGCGACTTCATCTGAAGTAACGGAATCATTATATGCAGACCTTTCTTGCATTTTTGAATAAGCATGAAGATTGTTTGATTTGTTCAAAACAGCGACTTCATCTGAAGTAACGGAATCATTATATGCAGACCTTTCTTGAATTTCTGAATTTACCTGATGATTATTCGATTTGTTCCAATCATCGACTTCATATGAAGTAACGTAATCATTATATGCAGATATTTCTTGAATTTCTGAACCTGCCTGATGATTATTCGATTTGTTCCATTCATCGACTTTATTTGAAGTTACAGAACTTTCTTGCATTTCTGAAGCAGCTTGAACATACTTTGATTTGTTGCAATCGTTGACTTCATCTGAAGTCACAGAACCATGAGAGTTATCAAGTAAAATCGAATATCTCAACGTTTGATCCAATTCCTGTTGCTGAAGTGTATGATTTTTTCTTCACAATATTCATATTCATTTTCGTTCTGGCTTATATTTATTTGCTCCGATGATAATTCGTGTGATGATTCTGTCATAAAATTCCCCCCATTATTACTACGAGGTGGAGATTCTTTGATCTCATATACAAAGCTGGAATCGTTATTGGTAGGAGCTTGATTTGAATTATTCAATGCATTTTCAACATCTTGATCACATTCATCTTCAGTCTGACTGACATTTATGAGGTCCTTTGATGTATTTGATAATTCTATAATGCAGTCTTTGCCATTATCACTACAGGACAGGGATTCTTCAAGTTCACATTGTAAGCTGGAATCTTTATTGATAGCTGAGTGATTCGAATAACTCATTCCTCTTCCTAATTCAATACCTTGTTGTCGTGATGTGTTCATTTCCTCATATGGATCCTCCTCATCGCTTGAAGACAAAGAAATGACGTTATCTTCTACACTGGAGGTATTAAGTTTAGATCTATGATCATTTGAAATTCTTTCACTTTTCACATGGACTGATTCCGGGATTTCATAATCATCTTCACTGTCTGAGGAAAGAGTTATTACCACAGAGGATTCCATCGAGTCTGTATCAATTGACACAAACTTTTCTGAACTTATTCCACATGAATCACTATGTGAATTTTCATTTGAGGCAGCTTCAGGAAGTTGATGGCTTGTTCTGATGTTTGATTCCCGGGCTCTCAGGACATCCCCCCTCCAGAGCAGGAATCACAGAACACATCGATAGTAGAGAGGATCATTGACAATATGAGAAGATCAGGCTGGAATACTCCTTTTGACCTCTATTGCTCTAACTCGAGCCCTGAAGTCACTTATGCGACCATTCTCGTTATAACGGACAAACTGTTTCATAGGATAGAATCCCTGGAGAGAGAGGTGCAGGGGCAGAAGGACTCAGCACAGACTGAATCTAGCAATATTGTGAGCGTGCTTCAATCGATTGATGACAGGCTCAACTTAATTCCCAACCAGATTAAGTCGCTCATCAGCTCCACGACTGAAGTCCAGAATAAGGTACTTGAGATCAAAACAGGCCTGGACAGACTAGAAGAGAGAGTCTGCACGCTAAGTGTGACAGCAAAGACTGATGTAGAAGCTGTGTCCAAAGTCAAAACTGGGTGCAAGGAACAAGTGCAAAGGCCGTGGTACGGAACTTTACCGATAAAGGGTTTAACCACCAAATCGAAAAGGGCATAGCAGAGATCATCCTTGCAAGTTCCCACGGCTCTGACAAACTCAGCGATGTACTAAACGGCTTACCATTATCTCCGGAAATTGTGACAGGAATGTTGAAGAACATCAATTCTATTAGGACCTCATACGACACACCCAAATTTGAGGAAGTGTGGGCAACGATAATTGACAAGCTTAATTTAGGATACCAGACAGACAAGCAAAAGAAGGAGGTCGGCCCTAAGGTACAAAAGGAGGAGCCACAGACAAACATGCAGGAGCTTGCGAAGTCTATTTTGGCAGCAGACACGGCTAGAAAATCTTCCCCTCTCGATAGAAATCTCCCCGTCCTGTGAAAAGGACTAACACACGGGACAGGGAGTATTCCATATGGGACACTCCTGAGATGATGTAGACCAGAATCTAGAGATACCTCCCCTCAAACTCAGTGTTGAATCAGAAGCCGAGGATTTGGAAAACCCAATAGAACTACATACCTTCATACAAAAGGGTCATTTGTTTGTAACAGCAATCTTATTCATAATCTTGTTTGTGAAGAAACAACATCTCATTTCCTTATGGAGAAGAAAAACCCAAGAGATTGATGACGACGTTGCAGAACTATCTACGCTCACAATGATGTATCCCAAGTTACCAACGGCACCACAAGACGAGGACGTCGTATCTTAAAGGGGGGAAGAATTATGTCAAGACACATACAGGAACAACAAACAGAAGCAATTCACTTCGTTATCACTTATCATATTGTTGATGCGATTACCCATTCCCGAAATTCCTTAAAGCTGATAATTTCTATTTAAGTTCCAAACTTCAATCGATATCATTTATCATATTGTAATTACGATTACCAATTGTCACATTAAGATTCCAAACTTTCAATATTTAATGTATCATCATCCAAAATCAATAATTACAGTTATATAAAAACCTAACATTGTAATTCGATAGTCGGTCTTCTTATTGGTCTTGAACTAGAGAATACTCTCACATTGTATCTAACTTGCTGAAATAAATCTTTTTAAAAAGTAAATTTCCCGAGTGAAATACATAATTATATGTGTTAAACTTATCATCTCAGGCTATCTAGGGTTTTAAATAAGCTGAAATTCTGAAGAAGTGAAAATTGTGGATATATAAGGGGATCGCAGCCTGTTTGAATGCAGAGTTCAAATATCTCTCATTTCAGAGCTCAAATTTCTCCCATTTCAGAGTTCAAATATCTCTCATAGAGTTGTTTCTGTGTGTGTATGTGTGTGTGTCTGTGTGCTGCTAAATCTTGGTGAGTAAAACATAATTTGAATGTTGATTTTCTAACATAATATGTGTGGATATGTGATTATCAACAAAATTTTGTTTTGTGATAGATCATCAATCTACCTTCCACATCTGCCATCATGAATTTCATCAAACTAAATGCTGCTTGTACACAGAAAAGAAGACGATAAAATTGCATCAACTAACAGTGGGGGAGAACTTTCTCATTGTTAAGGCGAAGCTGGAGCAAACAAAGTTCGGCAAGAGCATACTTTTGGAATTGGAGAGCTATCGTGTATTCCTACCTAAAATGTCTACTAGTGCTTTAGAGGAGAGCATAGTTCATCTCAACGAGGGAAATATTCATCTGAAATTCACTAGATTGGTGGATATCGGCACGGAACATCCAGTAGCCAATTTCGAGTTCAGTTCATAGGAATCATGGAGGCAAATGATGATATTATGTCAGTTTTTCATAAAGCATTTAAATATTTGGAAAAAATTGAGTCAATAGATGATAAAAAAAGATGGTTGAATCTGGTTAGCAATCAAATTCAATCTTATCATAAAATGCAGAAGAATCAATCCATAACTCATAATAAAAAATTTCAAATCCAAACGAATATTAATTTATTAATAAGATTTTTTATAAGTTGTCGTCTAATTATTGTATTATTTTTTTCAGCTGACCTGATGATGGCCTAGGCCGAAATCGATTGTCATAGAATATAAGTACTGAAGCAAAGTGTGTTTTACTGAATTCTTGATTTTATTTAATGATATTCCAACACACTTATGGAGAAATTTATCTACAAGAATATTAATCATTTGAACCTATATAAAACTATTTTGATGCGGATGATCTCCTTCAAAGAAGGTGCGGGAAATTTATCAAATAATAATCGTTCTGATAGACTAAAGTGGGAAGATGTGAAATCTAATCTGAAACATATTGAGATAAACGATTTCCTGACTGATGCCTATGTTCTCATCAAAAGTAGAGTACGAAATCAATTGAAAAAACAGAATATCCTCAAGTTAAATACCACTTTTTGTGGGGAATTTATCAAGAAATCGGGTGAATCTGAAATACTCGACTTTCAATATTTCAAAACTCAAAATTTCATCGTTGATGCTAGTTCAGATATCGATCAGCTATTAGAAGAATATATTTTAGATAAAATAATGACTAAATTACAAGAATTTTCCGAAAAAGATAGTGGTTATGCACTACATTCAATTATTTCACTTGAAGGGAATGGAAGTTCATATATTGAATTGTCTGAAAAAATAAAGGTGAAAAAAGCTTGCATTAATATAAAAAATAATGATAATGTCAGTTCTGTTTGGAGTATCGTTGCCGGTCTTTATCCGGAAAATAAATATGCTGATCGCGTAACTTCTTATCTTTTCAAATGTCAAGATATTGAGTTTCCCATCAATATGAAACAAGTACCTAAATTTGAAAAAAAAACTCAATTTATCAGTGAATATTTTCTCATTGAAATTAAATAAGAAAAAAATTGATGTTATACCTACACGTATTTGCACCAACAAAGTTTCTGGTAGACATTTTAATCTACTTCTAATTCAGAATAAATATCATTCAGAAAATACAGATATGATGAAGATGGGGATGATACTATTCATTATCATTATGTACTCATTAAAAATTTATCCCGTCTTGTAAGTTCGAATCTCTCGAAGATGAATGGTAAAAAATATATTTGTGATAGATGCTTAAATTATTTCTACAATGAAACTGAGTTGATTGAGCATGAGGAATATTGTAAGCGTCATGAAGCGTTATCAATAAAATTTCCTTATGAATCACATATTGAATTAAAAAATAATAAATATAAAGAAAAAGTGCCTTATGTCATTTATGCAGATTTTGAATCGTATTTGAAGGACACTGATTCGAATAAAACATTCTCTAAATCATTCATTTATCAGGAACATGTACCTATGAGTGTAGGTTATATCTGAAATGTAATCATGACCCATCACAATCATTCTATAAGAGTTATACCGGTGGAAAGTGACTTGAATGGTTCAAAGAGCAGCTTGATTCTGTTGCAAATGAATTGAATATGGGAATCAAGCACATTGAGCCCATAAAATCGAATGGGGACACAAAAAATGAAACATATCAGATATGCGGATATGCCATACATATGAAAAATCATTCAGTGTTGAAGATGAAATCGTGATAGATCACGATCATCTCACTGGAAGGATTAGAGGACCTGCACACAATATATGCAATTTACAGTGTAAAAAATCATTTATGATACCAGTCGTGTTCCATAATTTGAGCGGTTATGATTCCCATTTTTTAATAAAACATTTAGCTCAATTTAATCATATTACAGTTCTTGCATTGAATAAGGAAAAGTATATTTCCTTCACAGTTAGTGACGAGGAAACTGAGGTTAAGTTCCGATTTATTGATAGTATACGATTCATGGAATCATCCCTTGAAAAGTTAACTAGCTTCATATTTGCGATCTGATTCATTCAGTAATTCATACTTAGAGTTCCCTAAATTAACTACGAAACACTATGAATTACTCACCAGAAAAGGTGTATATATATCCTTATGATTACATAAATAATATCGAAAAATTAGCGAATACTGAACACAAGGACAGTTTTACAATAAATTGAATGATGAGTACATAACTGATGAGGAATATTTACATGCTCAACAAATTTGGTTTACTTTCAATTGTGAGAATTTATTGGACTATTCAAATTTATATCTCAAAACTGATGTTCTTCTGCTAGCTGATATTTTTGAACAGTTTCGTCAAAGCTGTCATAGCACATACGTACTAGATCCTGCTTGGTATTGTAGTACCTAGGGTATTGAAAAGGAATAATTTCATCTTAAAATTCGATATTAAAATCATTCTAGACGAAAGTAGTGCGAAGGTAGTAGAATAACAGCGGACACATAAATTAAAACTTCGACGGGCGAAGCCGTTAAGAACGCTGATAAGCAGTTCAAGAGGTTACGTAACCCAAGGGGAGCGTAGTCGACAGTTTTTTGTCCATCAGCGAATTTTATAGTTCTTTTTTTTCAACCAACAGTGTAAGACCACATCGTTCCAGACAAATTCCTTCTAGAACGTTCCAAGGGGACAAAGAGACAGGGGGGAATTTGCTTTATATAGAGTGATTTTCGGAAATTAAAAAAGAAAATTCGACGGAGATACGACGGGAGTTCCGACAGTGGCGTGAAGTAGAGAAGCACAGCGTGTGCATCGCGGGGAGGGAACATGCGAATACCAAATTCGTAGGAAGTACCTATGCTAATTAGAAGTAAAAGTTCGGTCGGTTCTTCAAAATTTGTATTGTAATTTGTAAGTGATTCATTTTTTTTGTCATTAACAGCAAGTGTTTTCGGGAGTGTTTGGTCGGGTAAGAGAGACATTTTCAATACTAAATTATAATAATCATATTAAATATGATATAGGCATACAGGTACCAGAAGGTACCTACTACGTCGCTCTCCAATTAATTTTTTTTTATTAAGGTTCCCAATAGTTAATTTTTTTGTTCGTCTTCAAATACAAACTGTTGATTCGGTATTTGTGAAACCGAGGAAAGATAGTCTGTTTTGTTTTATACGTATTACTGTAGAGACAACAATTTTCGTGAACTTTATACATTATTAATTTTTTTTGTCTACAAATACAAACTGTTGGTTCGGTATTTGTGAAACCGGAGAAAGATAATCTGTTTTTCTTTTGTACGAATTACTGTAGAGGCAACCATTTTCCTGAACCTAATATATAATTAATTTTTAGTGAAAAGATTGTTTTATTTCGACTCATCTAAACTTTCAGAAAAAGATTTAACTGTTCATAGACCTTGCGTCTGCTCAAGGCACGAATCTAGATTCCCTTTCGGCTGGAAAAGTGTGCAGGTTCTAAAAGGTAAGATCTCTAATTTCAATTGGGGGTACAGGTGTGTTTAGAAACACCCCGCAGGTACTACAGTATTATACACTTCCGGGATATACATGGGATAGCATGTTGAGATCACATCAGCAAAACTGTAAATAATGAAAGATATCGATATGATTTTATTCATTGAACAAAGTATAAGAGGTCGAATAAGTCAATGTTCCAATAGGTATGCTAAAGCAAATAATAAGTATATGACTGATTTCGATTCCGAAAAGTCGATATATATACTTTACTTAGATGTCAATAATCTTTACGGTTTTACTATGACCCAGCATCTTCCATATGATGAATTTGGGTGGGTAGATAATAATATTGATGTTAATTCAATTTCTGATGATGCACCGGAAGGATATTTTCTGGAAGTTGATCTTGAGTATCCGCAACACTTACACGATATACATTCAGATTTGCCATTTTGTCCTGAAAATCGGGTCTCTCCAGGCTCGAAATTACCTAAACTGCTAACGACATTATATCATAAAAAAAATTTATTTTACATTATAGAAATTTGAAGCCAGCTTTGAGGAATGGACTTATTCTGACTAAAATTCATAGAGTCCTCAAATTAAAGCAGTCAGCTTGGCTCAAATCATATATTGATCTGAATACTGAGCTGCGTGCGGATGAAAGCCCCTAACGAATATGAAAAGAATCTGCATAAATTAATGAAGAATGCACTATTTGGTAAGACAATGGAGAATATACGTAAACATAGAATAGTCAAAATAGTCAATTCATGGGAGGGACGTTACAGTGCTAAAAATCTTACTGTTAGTCCCCATTTCAAAAGTGGAATGGTATTTGGTGAAAATTTGATGGCCATTGAAATGGAGAAAACAAATTTAATATTCAATAAACCTGTGTATGTTGTTGCAGCTATACTAGATATTTCGAAAACCTGTTTATATGATTTTCATTATGCTTATAGTCTAACTAAATTCAAGAACTGTTTTCTGTTATATGTCTACACCGATTCATTAATTTATGATATATTCGAGATCAAGATCTATATGAGATGATTAGGCTTGATTGTCATACTCATTTCGATACGTCAGATTATACAGATGATAATATTTTCAATATTCCCCGTGTACACAAAAAGGTTCCCGGGCTCATGAAAGATGAAAACAATGGTATCATAATGAATGAATTCGTTGGATTACGCTCCAAAATGTATTCTTTTAAAGTTAGTTCGGACAGTAGTGAGATAAAAAATAGTGAAGGGAATTAAGAAAGGGGTTGCCAAAAGGGTTATATCATTCGATGATTATTTCAAATGTTTATTTGACAGACAAACTAAAATCATAACTTGAAGAAATATCATATCAGAAAATTACCGAGTTTACTCAATTTAACAAGATAAAGTAGCTCTATGTAAAACAGATACAAAGAGATTCCTAACAGAAAATCAGCAATAGAAAATACGTTTTCATTCCAACCTTAGATAACTGAACTGTTCAAAAATGAATTTCTTAAACAATATCAGGAATTGATTCAGCTTCCTATCAAAGAATGGATGGTCGTTGCAAAAAACAATTTTATTTTTACAAGGATTAATCAAGTTACTGAACGAAATCGAAATATGGATAGTTGGATCTCATCGTCGCGTCGTTCAATGAGAAATTGGTATCATGAAAACTCGGAGAGGTGGGATGCTGAAACTGACGAAGGACATGATTCTGATAACGACGATCATGAGGAGGAGGAAAGCTTTCCCAAAGCTCTAAGTTCACCCACTTACCTCCCTGGTTTTATAAAATTAAAAAACTTTTACTAATATATAACTGCCCCGATACTAAATCAACTATGTCAGACCAAATTCATAAACCTACTGATACTCTTCCTTCTAACAAGGAAAACGATATCATCGGCAACGTCTCTAAACTACGCGATGTAGATAAAGAAAGTCCTAAACCTAGACTTAATTCTACAAAATCACCTACCGTAGGCATTTAAACATTCCGTACTCGAGTTTGGCACCAAGCGCGAATAGCGCTCTGCCATTGGCTTAACGAACTCGAACTGAGAAACCAATCACACTTCGAATGCGAAACATAATTGTATAATAATAGGTGTAATAAGCGTAATTCAATTGAAGTTCGGTATTTATCATCTTATTCATCTAATTGAAAGTGGGATTATTCCAAGTGATGAATGAATCTTTACTGGTAATATAGGTAATTTATATTCTGCAGCATCTAAATGGAATACTTTTGAGATGAAGAGTTATAAAGAAAGAACTTTTCAATTTTGAAGCAACGAAATGGAAACGTCTAGTTTGAATGGGGTACAATCATTTCGTACGTTTTCTAAACACGAAAATTCGATTAATTCACTTTCCAACTTTCCATAAAAATCCAAGATACAATTTTGAGTAGTATGGTGGGTTGGGTTACAGTTCAGACTAAAAACATCTCGATCTCCCTTATTGAAAAATCAAATGGAGATGAGAATAGGTAATCAAACTGAAGTAATTTAATCAACTGATATAACACGCGCGAGCAGAGTGAGGACATTAATACCTATAGTTTGATTTATTTTTATTCTTTCTTTATTGAACCTCTTTATTATATGTGTAGGAATTCGTTGATACCGAAAAAAGTTATAAGCGATTTGAGTTATTTTTAAGGTTGTGAGTTTTCATAGGTTCTCGGCTTGTCTAGGGTTTGTTGAAAGAAACACAACTATTGCTGTTCTTTGTCTATATTTCGGACCGATTGGGTCCTTCGTCAAGACATGAGAAACTCGCTGTGAAGAAACCAGCTAAATAGCAGCTAATGTTCTGAAAAAGGAGCTAATAAAGGTCCGAAATATAGACAGAGAATAACAATAGTTGTGTTTCTCTCAACAAGCCCTAATCAAGCCGAGAACCTATGGAAATTCACGACCTTGGATGATACTGCTATACCCCTTGTATATTTTTTGTTTGTTATTTTTAAGTATAGATAGGTATTCCTATATGTATTCTAGATTTTTCAAGCAAGGAAAATACAGAAGAAAAACGACAGTGCAAGTGGGTAACGGTATTTTATGAAATAATCAAATATAATGAACATGAACATATATGCGGAGGAAATATTCAGTGGGACGATCCATGTTTAATAGCATTAGGCTGATCCCTTTTCACATTTTGTGAGAGATGTCCATGGCTCAGAGATGCCGTTTCGCATTCGAAGTGTGATTGGTTTCTCAGTTCCAGTTCGTCAGGCCAATGGCAGAGCGCTATTCGCGCTTGGTGCCAAACTCGAGTACGGAATGTTTAAATGCCTACCGTAGACAAAGGCTCAAACCAACACAAGCCTAAGCCCCAGAAACAAACTCAGTCATCATCTATTAATCATGTACTGATGCCATTTTTAAGGTTCCCCATGCTTGGTAAACCCACCTCAAGCGTGTCAAAATTTGTTCCCTCTCCGACTATGATGTTCCATATCATTCACCTCATGGATGACATAATAAGAAAGAACTCCTACTTCAGAAAACAAGAAGATGCTTGGCATCCTTTCATCTCCAGAATTTTCTACAGTATTCTTTTCTATATTCAAATCCTCAAAGCTGAAGCCAGATCAGGAATAATAACAGCCCGGAAACGACAACTCTTAGTGCGCTTTACAAACGCCTATCCCTTAGAGAATCTACCTGTTCCAGGACCATTAGTCTCATATTTTAGTTCCATTACTTGCACCCGACCATCGATAACGCTCTGTGGAGTAGTAACCCCTTACATCCCAGAACAATGCGGCCCACGAGTAGCCAGTGACTTGATCACTCTTGACCGTGAACACGTTCACCATCTAATGCTGCCACATGTCCCATTGCTTATCGCCTTCGCTCGCAACATCACAACCGCCCCAGCTAACGCTGTTCCGGATTTCACCAACCCAGAAACTTTTGACCACCGAGTTGAAAGAATTCTCATCGGCCACCAGTTCCTACCTTACCATTGGACCCCTGTCGAGAGATCCACTCTCCTTAACCCTGCTCTGCTACATGCACCAGAAACTAACTCCGAAATTGATCAGAGTTTTAACAGATACGGTCCCCGTCTCAAACTGCCAACCCCAGCAGCTGCAGATAATTATCAACACGTTGATAAGTTTATCATGTTAAAAGACGATATCACGTGGTTCGCCCCCCTTGTTCAGATCATGACCACATATTCGCGATATTTCGACGGATCTGTTTGTCTTGCAGAGTGCAATGAGCCTAGCTCTTGCTCACCGCTGATCTTAACTGAAGTTGACTCCTTGTCAGCTCCTCCAGCCCAGAATATCTACAATACTCTGACTCATGCCTTTACTGGTATCAGTGTATTCTCACCTACAGTACGTAGTACAACAGTAGAACCTGAGCTCCCCCCCACCCTTACCTGAGTTTACTATACAATATTTTGTATAGTAAACTCATAGATGGAATCCATATAAAATTATATTAACATGGAAAATGATGATATGAGATCATCAGCTGAGAAGGCAGCTACCCATTTTATATTCGATTATCACAAAACTCGAGGATTCAATTTATATTTGAGTATATTTGGTTACTTAAATCATCGTTTTCCTCTTCACGTAGAGAGAAGAGCGTTAATTTTGAAAGATAGTGATAGATTGTTACTTCAGCAAATGTCATGTTGATCATTATGGTAGGAAAGAAACTAATAAGGATATATTAGTGTATATAATCCACCCCCCAAGAAATATTTAGCATTAGTGCAATTTCTGTTAGATCCAGCAATATATGCTCGATTCTATTATTCATACTGGAAGCTTTGAGATGTTAAGGAAACTTATTCCTACATTGAGAGTACAAGCTAAAACTAGAGTTTTTACTCGTTTAGCAGACTATGAATTGAGAAGCCTGAACCTTACCACTACTATTACTAGTATAAACCTTACTACTACAGTGCCTTCCTGCTCTAGTACTTCTTTCAGTAGTCCTCTGTTTGATCAAAATTCTCAGTTTTCCATCAACTAATTCATATTCTCCGATAAGTACCCACTCATCACCCACTTCAATCGATCAAGCTTCTGACCCACATACATTTAACTCGTCACTGCCAAGATCCGAATGCTACTTCTTATTACGACTTAAGTGAAGAAAATAATTATTATTCATTGAAAAAATATCAAAAATATCACCTCAGAGTGAGAAATAGTTTTTCATCAGCTGTTTGTTATTGAACCTTTTTCATTGGTTGAATATCATCTTATTTTTATGGTTTTTTTAGACATATAATTAAATAATTTTCGTTAAAGATCCATTTTGGCATATATATTTTAGTTTTTAGAAGCTGTACGCTTCTTTGGTTATGGAAGCTATCAAGAAATTACTGGTTCCAATGATTATATTGGCATAAGTCAACCATCAATGAGTAGATGCATCAAGGAAGTATATTCTGCATTAAATCAGCCACAAATATTAAATAATTGGCTCCATTTTCTCCGAAATGTGGAGGAAATGCAAGCTGTTCGAACTCGGTACGACACCTTTTCTTTTTCTCGTAATAATACCTTTGTATGTTTTCAACTTAATCAAGATGTTTGAAACATGATTTTTCTAGATTTTTCCAAAAACATCAGTTTCCAGGGGTTATTGGTTGTGTGGGCTGCACACAAATGATCCCGAGTTTCCAGAACATGTTTACATCAACCGAAAAAAATTACCATTCCATATGTTGTTCATGTGGTTCTGAATTTAGAAAATAAAATAGATATTTTCCTTCTTCTATATGAAAAAAAAATCATAAAATACATAACATTCGATGGTTTCCATCAGTCGTCTCAAGTTATTACAAAAGTGAAGTTTTCCCTTCGATCTATGTGAGTAAAATTGAAAAATATTCCTGAAATGGATTTCGAAAGATTGAATGTTTATATACAAGAAATCTACCATCAAGCACAGAGACTTGCCACTGGGGGAGAAATTTCGAATTTTGAAGGCGAGCTTGATAAAAACTCTTGATGGAGCTAGAGCAAAATAAGATCTTCCTTCCGAAACGAGCTACAGATACTGTGAAGGGTTCCTTTAATCAATCAAATGAGGGGAAGATCTTTCTAAAATTCACAGTGGAGAAGGATTTTGGAACGAATAATCCCGTGTCAAACTTTGAATTCTTTCAATAGTAGGATTGGTAGAGTGTCAATGTTGCGGAAAAGGTTGGATAGAAGTTAAGTGCACCTACTGCATGAAGGATACCAACGTTGAAGAGATTCTTAATTTGAAAAGTTCATTTTTGAATGAAGGATCAGGTGACGGTACAAGAGAAATCCACCTTGATAGATAGAAATCAATTTCTATCAAGTACAAATGCAAATAGCAGTTACTGATGCGAACAATTTGATTTAGTGGCTTGGAATCAAAAAGATTTTTATTGTGAAAGGATATTATTTGATGAAAACTTCTGGAAAATACATAGCGAAAAAGCACTGCTGTTTCATGAAAGAGTCGTCATGCCAGAACTTTTGGCAAAATATTTCACAAACAAAAAATCTATTGCTGAAACCGCATCAGATCCAGGAACTAGGAGTTCAGACGTTTCTCTGCCGATAACAGGAAATTGGTGCAAATGCAAGAAGAGGGCTGATGGATCCAAAATGATATAGTGTTACAATCCATACTGCAAAATTGTATGGTTCCACCCCAAATGCATTGGAATTAAGAAAAAAATATTAAGCAAAAGTGGTTTTGCCAAGATTGTACAAAAGTTAACTTTGCAAAAAAAAAAAAGAACTGTGAATACTAATCAACTGTTTTATTATATCATTTCAATAATTTAATTAAATATCTTGAATATAGGTTTATTAGTATTTTATTCATCACATTGACTGAAAAATTAAATAATGCATGGAGGAAATTATATAAATGAAAACTTCGATCTTGAAATACAATAAAATCTCAGCAATATTAACATTTCTTAATAATTCATTGGTACAATTTCTGATTGACTCGGTACCCAGTCTATATTGTCAACATCTTTCAATGTACTTGGCTTGTCTAAAATGAAAAAAAAAATATATGCCTATGTTTCCTTACTTCTTTGAATATACCTCTTACAAAATGTTTTGAACATACAGTTGCCCATTTCAACTTCTCAGAAGTGAAATAAGGATTAATATTTTTTCTATTATCGAAAATAGAAGGGAATCCATATTGAGATATGGCATTGTTGCTTGGGGTGGACTATATTAATCGAACTTAAGCATATTATCAACATGTCAAAATGGTATTCTGAAGGTATTGTCGAATAAACCACGTAGATATCCTACGTCGAAACTATATGAAGAGCTTAACATCCTAAATATCAGAAATCTATATGTTCTCTCTTGTTTGACTTATTTCCCGAAGATAAGCAGTTGTTTTCCTGTTGTTGCACATGGCTATCCTACAAGAACTAATAACAAATGTTAATGAACATTTATGTGTGCCTAGGGTAACTAATTCCTTCTGCACGAGGTTTGCTACGTGCTTGAATAACCACATGTTTTCAATCAATAGCCCCAATCGCGTTTGGAAAATTCCATTTGTCACGAAAACCTTTTCCTGACGCAATCCACAATCTTTGGAAGGTTTTGGCATTACTATGGGTTGTAGGTCGACTTTCGATAATTTGACACTCGATAAATTTAATCTCTCGATAATTTGAAAATTGAAAAAAATCAACGTGTTCTGACACCCTCGATAAATAACTTTGAAGAAATAAAAGCCTCTCCCATTACCCTTTCAGAGAAATGGAGAGTTAGCCCCGAGTTTGATGAAAAGAGAAATAGAAAAGTTAAAAAACACTTTGACGAGCTTTGCCAAGATGAACGACGATTGGACAGTGAGAGAAACTTCAAAGTGTGTGTTTTTTGTGCAACTCTTGGCATAGTTATTTCTCAGTTGAACCTAAGATTTGAATCAATGTCGGAAATCAGCAAACTGTTCTCAGTGCTGTCTCAAGCGTTTTTGTTACAGGCAGAAGACGCAGAAATCACAAAAAAAGACAAAATCCTAGTACATGAGTACGAAGAAGATTTGAGTGTTGACCTTTGCTCTAAGGCCAGATATTGAGAGGTTGTCAACGATCCGGCAACTAGCAGAACTTTTGTTTTTGAACAATTACTGGATAACGTCTAGCTTGCCGCACTTATGCACAGCGTTTCTTCTCTTCCTGACTTTACCAGTGACAGTCGCCAGTACTGAGAGAGATCTTTCTCCAAGTTGAAGCTCATCAAAAACTATTTACGAAATAGCATGAGTAGTAAGACCTAAGGGGCTATCGGACCAGAAATGTGACATAACCTCACTTTTGGTGTATGTGCGTCACAGATGCTGGTTCAGGAAACTTTGAAAGCGCCATCTAGAGTGGAGAAGCTTTGTGAAAGCGACATCTAGAGTGGAGAAGCTGCATGAATTTTGGTGTTATAGGAAATCTTTATTTTGATATCTAGAGTTGAGAAGCATGGATTTTTGGTAGAACCCGTTGATTGCGAGGTATAAAAAGACTTGATTGGGATTCGAACCTGCACCCTATGCATTTATAGTCCGGTGTTGTAATCGATTAGACTATGGATCAGGCCGATCGGTTTGAGGAAAGTGATCTCCAATTCATACACGATTATCAGGTATAAAATTCTCAACTTACTCGAATTCCCTCGGGCCTAAGAGAATGGTTTATTTTATTGGACGATTTTATTGATAAGTTGGAAGGAAATGGCATTTGTGCCTGAACCAGCTTTTTGCCTGTATCTCACATAAACTTATCAGGCAGATGCATTCATTAGTGTGCTTTATCTTATTGACCTAAGATAAATATTAGGGATGCATTCGAGGGCACAATGATTTTTAAGCGTAATTAACGAAATAAATGTATCAATGGAAGTAGGGTTTATTTTATTCAAGAAATTTATCGATAAGTGGAAAGGAAAGGATATTCGTGTCTGAACACGCTTTTTTGTCTGCATCTCACAGAAACTCATCAGGCAGGTGCGGTCATTATTGTAGTTTATTCTATTGATTCCCGTGAGAAAAAAAACTGGTCATTTGAGAACATCGAAGAAAAACTCTTGTATAAAATTTCAAGTCTCAACTCGAATTAACGCCCTTAGACCCAAGATAAAGAAGAAGGGTTTATTTTATTGGAGGATTTCATCGATAAGTTGGAAGGAAAGGGTATTTGGGTCGGAACACGCTTTTTGTCATTGGTGCGTTCATTATTAGGCTTTATCCTATTGGGTTCCGCGACAAAAAAAAAAACTTGCCAGTTGAGACCATCGAAGAAAAAGTATAAATATTTCAACAAAGAGTATTTTCAACCAAATCACGTTTTGGTTTTATACAAGACTCTCCAAGCATTACAACAGTCGCAAAAGTATCAAACGAAATAATTTTGTTACACATCATCAAACTATACATCTGAGAAACAGTAAGTTTTTGCACATCTTTTGTATTATGAATGTTTTTTAATTTTTCCCTATTTCGACTTGTTTCAGTAATGAATTTTCTTGCAAAAATTAATGCTGCATCTCTAATTGCTGATAGAAAACCTACCAAGAAGCACGGAGAGCTGGAGAAAGATAATGCATACAAGATTCTGGTGTGCAGATTAGTCAAATCAAACTTTGGTGAATGTGTGCTTGTAGAATGCGAGGATTTCATAACTTTTCTACCAAAAAGGCTTACGGAAGTTTACAGGCAGCATAAAGAAGAGTTATCTACAGGAAAATATTCTCTAGTATATCGAGGTGAAAAGAACACTGGGAAAAGCCAGCCAGCTGCATTGTTTGAAATAATTATACATTAGCTGCTTGTTTTATGTTTAATGTTTTTCATTCATTTATTGGATCAGAAAAATAAATAAAAAATCAATTTCAAGAACATGTGGTTTTATTGGTTTAATAACAGCTGGGACTGTATGCTGAAGTACACAAAATGTAAATTACAATTACTTAAAGATATTGATATGATCATGTTTGTGGAGCGGGGTATACGGGGTGGAATCAGTTGTTGCATGCACAGGTTTTCCGAAGCCAATAACCCCCAAATGAATAATTATGACATATCAAAGCCAGAGTAGTATTTGCTTTATCTAGATGTTAATAATTTATACGGTTTCGCCATGGCAGAATTTCTGCCATTTGGGGGTTTTGAATGGTGTGATATGCCTGTTGATGTGATTCCTGATGATAGTCCCGAAGGATACATCCTTCAGGTGGACCTGCAGTACCCACAACACCTACACGATTTGCATAAAGACTTGCCGTTGTGTCCAGAGCACAGTGTTCCGCCTGGTTCAAAGCTACCAAAATTATTATGTACTCTCTCTGATAAAAAAGATTACGTAATTCATTATCGTAATTTAAAAACTGTGCTTGAATTAGGATTGAAATTGAAAAAAATTAAAAAGGTATTGAAATTTCAGCAATCTCCCTGGCTGAAACCCTATTTAGACCTCAATACCGAATTAAGAGCAAAATCGACTACCGATTTCGGTAAAAACCAATTTAAATTTGCCAATAATTAAATTTTTGGTAAGACCATGGAGAATATCAGATTGCACAGGGTAGAACGGTTAGTTAATAAATATGAAGGGCGTTATGGGGCAAAAAATCCTATAGCATCTCCGAGATTCCATAGTAGAACAGTTTTCGGTGAAGATTTATTAGCAGTTGAACTTAAAAAGAATGAACTTTTGTTCAATAAACCCCTATACATAGGTATGGCCATTCTCGACATATCAAAGGTGTGCATGTACAATTTTCATTATAACTACATGATGCCAGTAGTTATGTCAACACGGGTTCTCGATCAGACTATGATCTAACCTCACATTTGGTTTAGATGGTGGCGGAATGATAGGTTGATTTATTTATGGTGGATGCGCTTTGTGCGCATGTTGTGTGGTTATGTTTGAAGGGAGCTTTACGATGAAGACGCCATGACAGTTTGTTCAACGACATCTAGAGTTTGAACTTCGAAGACGCCATGACTTTTGTAGGGATCTTTACGATGTCAGCGCCACCTAGATCTTCGAGATGCAACACAATGAAGGGATTGCGGGTTATGAAAAAAACGTCGCTGGGATTTGAACCCGCGTTTCCAAGCATATGAATCAAAAGTAGTTGATTTAGACAACTCGGCTATTTCGACTTACAATATATTGTTAGTTTTGTTTGGGGCATAGGTTAAAATTCTAGGAACATGGATTAGACACGTTAGGAAAGACGATATTCGTGTACATTCAGCCATCTCGGCTATCCCGGTATATTAATAGTTTTGTTTGTGGGGGGACATAATTAAATCACCTGTTGCAAGTTAATCCCCAGGGACATCGACTAAGACACGTTTTGTTGAAAGGAAAGATGCTATTCGTGTCATAACGCGTTTTTTGGGCTTTCTCCCATAAGACATGTGTAATAGTTATGGTTAAAATTCTAGGAACATGGATTAGACACGTTTTGTTGAAATTCGTGTACATTCAGCCATCCTGGCTATCCCGGTATATTAATAGTTTTGTTTGTGGGGGGCATAATTAAATCACCTGTTGCAAGTTAATCCCCAGGGACATCGACTAAAACACGTTTTGTTGAAAGGAAAGATGCTATTCGTGTCATAACGCGTTTTTTTGGGCTTTCTCCAATAATGTTATGGTACGTCATCTGACTGAATTCCCATGAGAAAAAAAACTTGCTAGTTTAGACCCTCGAAGAAAAACTATAAATATTTCAACAGGGAGTATTTTCAATCATTCTACGTTTTGGTTTTATACACGAGATTACGCTCCTACAAAATATTTGGGTTGGAACACGCTTTTTTTGTCATTGGTGCGTTCATTATTAGGCTTTATCCTATTGGGTTCCGCGACAAAAAAAAAACTTGCCAGTTGAGACCATCGAAGAAAAAGTATAAATATTTCAACAAAGAGTATTTTCAACCAAATCACGTTTTGGTTTTATACAAGACTCTCCAAGCATTACAACAGTCGCAAAAGTATCAAACGAAATAATTTTGTTATACATCATCAAACTATACATCTGAGAAACAGTAAGTTTTTGCACATCTTTTGTATTATGAATGTTTTTTAATTTTTCCCTATTTCGAATTGTTTCAGTAATGAACCAGAGCGTATTGCATCATCGTTCACGATAACGTTATCGAGTACCATCCGCTCACTCCCTAAATTAGCGGTTTTTCGTGCGGCAGTCAAAGGACCGGCAGCGCAAGTGGCATGGAGTGATCACATTCAGCCCAGTTACTGTCGTGCCTGAGTTGCGCACGTTGTCGTATCAATTGATTGAAATCGTTAATTGTTGCGAAAAATGTCGACGGAGTGGAGCATTGAAAAAATAATATCATTTCTAGAATACCTTGAGAGTGAAAGAGTGATATGGGATTCTTCTGATGAAAACCATAAACTTAAGCACAAAGTGCACTATGGTTGGAAGGATGTTTGGAATTGAGGAATTAAAGTGAGAAAAAAGTCACTTAATGCGACATTCAGACCTCTTCTGATGTCAGGATCAGGTGCAATTTCGTCGTCCGCCATTGCCAAAACTTGATCGCGAGAGAAATGTTTGAGCTGAGTGTAAATACTCGCTGCCTTTCCATACTGCCGCAGACTTGTATTCCGGGAAATATTTCTGGCAGCGCGAGTAGCAGTGGAAGTGGCTGAGTGTAATTGAGGTATAAGGAAATTAACGAACTTTTGAGAATTCAGTGTAGTATGAGCTGTAGCAATAACAAGATTAAACAAGCCGTAGTAGATTTTCAAGGTTTCATTATCAATGGTAACTTTCAACCGAAAGAGATAAGCATAATAAGTAAAGGGAATCAAATTGCACATTTTATAGTGAAATCTGAGGTAGAATTCTCATCTTTGTCTGTGCGTGATCAGAAGCAAGCGAGATGGTTGGAAAATAATTATCACGGTTTAAAATATAATTATGGTAGTGTTGACCTTCGCGATGTTAGTACCATTTTCAGAAGATTACTCTCAGATATAGATGAAGTAAATGTAAAGGGTGATCAAAAGAGAAAATATTTGTTAGACATGGGTCTACCATTCATGATTATTGATCTGCAGCAGCTGGAGCATTACAATCCCCCACCACCAAAATTAATGATGCAGCAACCGTTGGATATGTATCATGATGGAAATGTGCCACGCATGTGCAGCATGACAAACTGCAAAGACCTATTCGATTGGCTTGGGAATGTTATTTCTTATTAAACAATTGCACAGAAAAGATGACCATAGATGAATTTTTACGAGAACTTGCTCTACTCAAAGATGCAATTAATTCTTACGAAGATCGTAAAAACATGATCAGTCAATTTGAAAAGCTCTCCTTGCAGCGACGCCGAACCACAGCATCATCATCATCATCATGTATCTGGTATTCTACAGTTTTCCGTAATAAATCTAGATTTCAACATCTATCTTCGATGTCATGTAAAAAAAAATAAAAGAGTTGTTCTCAATAAAATATCTTGAAAAATATATTTATCTTTATATTTATCCACCACACCCCTTGAAACTTATTAGATCTAATCAAGATGCGAATTGAGCAGCATCACAGTGCTCTACCTGTAGAAAATTTAGATATTTTCGAAGATCAATCAAAATTCAATAGAAATGGGGATTTATTTCCACATAGTTGCAGATTTTTAATAGTAGGTCCTAGTGGTTGTGGAAAATCAAACGCACTTCTATCCTTACTTCTTCATCCTAATGGGTTAAGATTTGAAAATGTATATATTCTCAAAAAGTTTATATCAACCTAAATATCAGCTGCTCGAAAAAGTTTTAAAGAGCGTCCAAGGTATAGGTTATCACAGCTTTAGGGAAAATGATGATATTATAGAAACCGCAGAGGCTAAAGAAAATTCTGTATTCGTCTTTGATGATAAAATCAAGTCGTATTACTCTATGGGCAGACATAAAAAAATAGATGTTGCTTTTCTTTGTCAGACATATGTGTCAATAAATAAACATCTGATTCGCGATAATGCAAATATAATTGTTATATTCAGAAGTGATGATGTGAATTTGCGCCGTGATTTGTACATGAAAATAGATGTACTTTTACTTGCTGATGTCATGGAAAATTTCAGACAAACTGCTTTAGAAACTTACAAGCTTGATCAGGCATGGTACTACACTATGCCTGACTACAGCTGGGACTGTATGCTGAAGTACACAAAATGTAAATTACAATTACTTAAAGATATTGATATGATCATGTTTGTGGAGCGGGGTATATGGGGTGGAATCAGTTGTTGCATGCACAGGTTTTCCGAAGCCAATAACCCCCAAATGAATAATTATGACATATCAAAGCCAGAGTCGTATTTGCTTTATCTAGATGTTAATAATTTATACGGTTTCGCCATGGCAGAATTTCTGCCATTTGGGGTTTTGAATGGTGTGATATGCCTGTTGATGTGACAACCATTCCTGATGATAGTCCCGAAGGATACATCCTTCAGGTGGACCTGCAGTACCCACAACACCTACACGATTTGCATAAAGACTTGCCGTTGTGTCCAGAGCACAGTGTTCCGCCTGGTTCAAAGCTACCAAAATTATTATGTACTCTCTCTGATAAAAAAGATTACGTAATTCATTATCGTAATTTAAAAACTGTGCTTGAATTAGGATTGAAATTGAAAAAAATTAAAAAGGCATTGAAATTTCAGCAATCTCCCTGGCTGAAACCCTATATAGACCTCAATACCGAATTAAGAGCAAAAGCAACTACCGATTTCGGTAAAAACCAATTCAAATTTGCCAATAATTCAATTTTTGGTAAGACCATGGAGAATATCAGATTGCACAGGGTAGTACGTTTAGTTAATAAGTATGAAGGTCGATATGGAGCAAAAAATCTTATAGCATCTCCGAGATTCCATAGTCGCACAGTTTTCGGTGAAGATTTATTAGCCGTTGAACTTAAAAAGAATGAGCTTTTGTTCAATAAACCTCTATACATAGGTATGGCCATTCTCGACATATCAAAGGTGTGCATGTACAATTTCCATTATAACTACATGATGCTAAAAAGTCCTGGGGGTTGTAAAATCATGTACATTGATACAGACTCTTTTTTTTTATGAAATTAGTAGTTGTAACCCCTACGAACTCATTAAAAATGATTGCCACACTCATTTCGATACCAGTGATTACCCAAAGGATAACGTGCACAATATTCCATTGGTAAATAAAAAAGTACCTGGCTTAATGAAAGACGAGACTAACGGATTAATTATTACACATTTTGCAGGTTTGAGAGCTAAAATGTACAGTTTTAAAGTTCAAGGGGGGAAAGTCACGAAAAAATCAAAAGGAGTAAAATCTTGTGTTGTAAGAAATAAATTATCTTTCGATGATTATGTGAATTGTCTCAAACAAAATTCTAAGATTGTATTAAACCAGAATACAATAATGTCCTTTGCACATAAACTCTATTCAATTCAACAATCGAGAATAGCATTAAGCGCACATGATGATAAACGATATCTTATTCCATCATCGTTTGATACGTTGCCTTGGGGGCATTATTCACTTCTGTCAACAAAGGCTCCACCGTCACAGCAATAGTGAAAAATTTATGTTTCTTTTCGGAATGAACAATTTTGATCAACAAAAACACACGTTGAACCTTGTTATTCCTTTCCAAGTTTGCTCACTTCAAGGTTCAGCAATAAATGTAATCATTCAAAATGTAAGTTCAATAATTGATGTGTTCCGTCTGAAGTTACCTAAAGATGTAACACGTGAAATTTTGAAGAAATTTAGCGTTTCCAAGTGGAAGCAAATAAAATCAGATGTGTGCATTACAGAAAATCCACTTCCAGAGGAACCCCTTTTTTCTTCTCCTAGAATAGTATCAAACCATAAAGCTATACCATATATTATTGGTAAACTTGATTGGGGCGATGAATATGACAATGCAGAGCTGTGTGTGTGGCGAAATTATTATAGCATTAAGGAATTTAATTTAGCCTTTTGCAAAATTCATTATAGAATTTTTTTGAAAGAATTTGAAAGGGCAGGATTCAAGTCTGGTTTATTTAGCTTTCGCGACCACACACACTTGTATATAAAGTCTGCAAATCTTCATCACCTATTTAGAAAAAGAGTGTATTGGTGTAACTACGACTTTTGTGAAGTATTATTTGACATTTATGAAAAAGATGAGTGTTGTGATAGACTTCATGAGTCAATACACGGCGATGTAGAAGTACCTAATTTCAAAAGATTTGTATGTTCAAGAGATGAAGATAGTGATATTGATTTTTAGATTTATTGTTTGTGAAAAAATAAAAAAATGTAAATAAACTATTTTGACATTTTTTTTTGTTTTTTATTTTTTATTCCTCATATGTTGATACAGTATACAAGCACATCTACAAGAACCAAAAGATTCACAAATAAGACAAGCCCTTCCATCCACAACATCTATACTTGGGTCTGTACCAATACATTTAAGGGGGTAACAATATCCACGACCATCTATGATGTGGGCATCTCTTTCCTCATTCATTTTGCTGCACATGAGGTTGCTAGTACTTTCCATGCAGAATAGAGTTAGTCCACAACTTAGGCATTTAACGTGTTCTTTATCGAATAAAAATTTGCTACTCGGACACAGAACATTTTTCAATGATTTCAGACAGTGAATTAATGCCAAAAATAAAAGTGAACTGAATAAGTATAGGGTGATGAAAATGTATCTCACGATTACTTCGTTAAATAATTCTTCCATGGTGACTGACATTAAGTGAATGAGCTGACATTAAGTGAATGGTTTTAAACTCATTAGTATGTTGTCGTTTAAAGAGGGTAGAGGTCTAGTTGATACGCTCATTAATAAGTTACCAGTTGAACTGCATATACCTGGCGGATACAGATTCTGCGGTCCTGGTACAAAGTTAGAAAAACGTTTGCGGGAGGGCCAGAAAGGTATCAACCCTCTCGACGATAGTTGTCGTGAACACGATATATTTTATTCACAACACAAGAACCTAGCGGAGAGACATAAAGCAGATAAAATTCTAGAGGATAAGGCTTGGCAGCGTGTAAAATCAAAATACGCTTCAGTAGGTGAAAAAACTGCTGCACTTGTAGTTACCGGTGCAATGAAAGCTAAACGCATTACCGGAATGGGATGTAAATTAAAAAAAAAGAAAACTTTCAAGACAGGTTTAATTACACCATTAACAAAGGTGTTGAGCAAATCTTCTCTCAGTGATGATGTTGAAAAGTCTTCATTGATAGCAATAAGGGCAGCACGAGCTGCCATCAAGAAAGCTGGAGGTAGGAATAACATCAGAGTACCTCGCATTATTCCATTCAAGTCAGGTGGTATATTACCATTGATGCCGATTCTTGCCGGCTTGAGCACTTTGGGGAGCTTACTTGGCGGTGGAAGCGCTGTTGCCAAGACTTTTATTGATGCTAAGAACGCAATAAAAAAGTTGTCTGAACAGCATCGTCACAACAAGGCAATGGAAGCAATAGGACATGGACTATATGTAAAGAAATATAAGAAGGGATATGGACTTTTTGTTAAAAAGCAAAAAAACTAGCTGTGAAGCTACCCAATAGAGCACTGTTCGACCATGAATTGATGGATTATGCAGAAAAATTGAAAATACCGCACTTTAGAGGTGTCTTCATGCGTGATGACTTATTGAGAAAACGGCCCTGGATGCATGAATGTGGTATCATCAATTTAGATTCATCAGACGGTCCTGGAACGTACTGGGTAGCTTACAGAACAGGGGGGAAAGAGAAGGAAGGGGGGACAAAATCCGAGTACTTTGATTCTTTCGGAGATCTTAAACCACCAAAGGAATTGGTTAAGTACCTAGCTGGTGGTGGTAATAACAGTGAAATTATCTACAATAGATATGTATATCAGACATATAATACAACAAATTGTGGTAAATTATGTTTGAAATTTTTGCTTAATAAAAATTAATGAAGCTTAAATAGCAGTATTTTTATCATCCATGTCCAGTCATGTCGTTAGTATTCACATTGAAAGGACGTAGCTCAACGCTATCAACAGATTTCGTTCCACCTATCGAGCTAGATCCAAGTTGTCAGAATGGCGTCGCATTAATTGGTTTTTATTCATATAATACTATACCAAACGTTGAAGAGAAAACATATCTGTATTATTTAGAAGAAGGAGAGGAGAAAAAGCTTCATATTCCTAGCGGTACTTACGAAATTTCCGATATTGAACATTACCTAAGCAAATACTTGATTAAAGAGAGCGATAGGAGCGAAAGAGATAAGATCTTTTACTTGAGACCGAACAATACAACTTTAAAGTGTGAGATTTTTCATCGTTCTATATCTATTGATTTTACCAAAAATATTGTACTGGGTAGTCTTTTAGGTTTTTCCCGAAAACATTTGTCAGCAGGTGTTGAGCATCATTCAGATTTACCTGTCAATATAGTTCCTGTACGCTGTATTCATATCGATTGCAGCCTCGCTCAGGGATCTTTCTACAACAATAAAATTTGTCACACAATATTTGAATTCTCAGTTGGCGTCGATCCTGGTTACGCTATAGACATAACACCTCAACACTTGATATATCTACCTGTGAGCAGCAGCAGAAGAACAATTGATAATATCACCCTGAATATACTTGATCAGGATTTTAACTTTGTAAATTTTCGTGGCGAAGAGATTATTGTTCGCTTAGAACTGAAGAAATGGTCCTGATTTTTCCTCAACATCATCCTGCGCTATCGCAGTTGGAACTGCAGCAGTTGAAACTACAGCACAATCATAATAAATACTTAGTTCAGCCAAATAAAAAACCATTAGTACAAAAACATTCCTCAGAGAAGCAGCAGCAGCAACAGCAGTCACGTATATCCTTGAGAGATAGAAGAATTCTACAATCGCTTGGCTATGTTATCCGCTCGAACGTTTGATATTTATCAACCGATAGATAGAGATGATTCTATCGTTCGTGTGGAAAACCGTACTTACCTACCCTTCATAAAATCATTCAACAACAATGATAGCATTGAAATTGCTATTAACCGACCAGATATATGGTTTTTGATGTACGACTCGGCACTTTTCATAAGAGGACAATTGAAAAAAACCGCAGGCGCCGGAACTTTGAAGTTGGCAAATAATTATGGAGCTTTTCTTTTTGACTCGATAACCTACGAATTATGTGGCTCAGAAGTGGAAACTGTTAAAGACCCTGGACTAGTATCGTTAATAAGGGGCTTTTTGTGCTATGAGAAAGAGGATAATAGTGAATTAAATGAAATGTTCACTCACTCTCCATGCAGACAGCCGCTCGACTGCAATGGGATCGGAAATTCCACCTTTTTCTATATTTTTCAATCTAATAATAATTTCCAACCTCGCGTGAAAATATTCATACGAGGGCGGTTGTTACAAATGAGGGAATATTTGTTTTGTACGATTCGTTAGATAAGTACTTTATATATTATTGGAAAAATGAAAAATATTCAATGTATCCTAAAAAACTTCCAATGCATTTCATCATTGAATTCTTTTCATATTATCATTACGTTCACTTAATTAGACAAGAAAATTTCACTGAAAATTTGGAGGTTATGTTATGTTACCAATCGTCATTCTTCATAGAACAGAAACGTCTAAATCTGTTTGCGTTGGATTATATTGAAACCCCTCTCCCACATTTTTCTTGGCTTATGTGAAAACAATTAACAACTTTTGTATTAAAAGTTGCCTAACCTCTTTCAAACCTTCGCTGCAATGAGCTTTCGCGGGAATGAGCTTTCGCTGCATCACTTTTTGCTTCAGTGAATCCTACTCGACATCGATATGAAATATATTCATTCGTCGATTAAATTTTTTCCATCGTGATATTTCAAAATTCAACTCATTAATCAGGTACGCATGAAGCCGGACCTGGAATCTAAATCGCGATACTGACCGCAGCAAGGAGAGTCTTATTAGTGAGAAACAGGGCCGGATTCCTGAATTCATTGAATAGCCGTCAACTTTAAATTTTAATTATTACTTCACCATCTGGATTCAAGAATGTTTGCAGGTAGTGGGTTCCTGTTGTAAATAATGCAAAATATCTATCATTCCGCATGTAAACTGCAAATTTCATACAATTTTCCCGAAAATTCACGGAGATATCATGGAAATTGACGGAGATATCATGGATAGAAAATCGTTTTTCCAGATTTTTATGAAATTACAGCTCACCTGGTTTTTGTCCTAATACATATACGAAGAAAAACGGAAAAGCGAGTAATACACATTCTAGAGAAATGATTAAGCTTCAATTTAAAAAAAAAATGTTCATCTACGCCGCATACGAACTCAGATATCATGGAAATAAAAAGCCCAATTTTTGAAGGGAGCTCGCTAGCTCGGACGTGTACCACTTCCCCTTAAGGTCTGCGAACTAAGCCGTGTATAAACGTTGCGACCGGTGGCAGAGGTATTTTCGAACTGAGCAGATATAAACTGCTAGTGGGATTTCTGTCAGAGCCATAGAATCGAGAGCACAAAAAATCTCGGCCTTATTCTTAACCGAATGAGCCCATCCTATGTTTGAACTTTGTGGTATTAGGAAACGAACAATATGAATTTTGAACATAGTAAGTGTTCCTTATTTCGAATCCTACAAAAAAATACCTTTCATGTTTCCTCTTTTTTTAAGTAATTTGTTTACTTGTGCCATATTTGGAACAATTTTCAATGAGGGTTAAGCTCATTTCTTGTTTAGATGGATCCAACACGATCTACCGGTATCAAAACTGTTAGATTCCTAAATAATGCGAGAGTGAAGATGAAAATTTATCAGACGACGAAGATCACCAGAAAGAAACATTTTTATCTCGGATTCATGTTGAAGAAAGCAGTGGAAAAGAGACTTACCAGTATGATGATTTCGAGGGAGTAGATCTAATCGTGGAAAGCGGTTGTTTCGATAGTGAAGACGAAATTCCCCTCCCCAATGTAGCTGCAGAAAATACAGAAAATAAGAGTAGGAAGAAAATTAATTTGAATTGTAATGATTATTAATATTGGCTGAATTCAAACTTGGTATAGGAGAAATTCTTACTGGGCCCTACGTGACACCTAAGACGCGGCAGACCAAATTGCTCATTGCAGTCACAATTGGACTTGAAGAAGGAAGAATCCCTACGTTGCTATAAGGTAGGACATTTTCCAGAATGGCAAGAAGTAGGCAGAGATCCGCAGTGCAAAGCAGAGTAAGATGTCTAGAATAATGGTGCAGGTACTGATTAGATTTTGTTTCGACCGAATTGAGAATATTAGCAATGTTTCGTTCTTTCCACTTCAGGTGGCGCTTTTCACAAATTATGACTGATTTTTATCAGTTACTAGCTGACCCGGCGAACTTTGTTCCGCCTAAATGATACTTACGGTGGATTTCACAAATCGTAATCACCGGTGATCGAAGATCAACAGCTTGGTTCTCTGATTTTTGAACTGTCAAATGTTTCCATGGATATGAGCTATCTCACAGAACACAGGTACACAAAAATAATATGTCATAATATGTCAATCACTAATAATGGCAATTTTGGATTCAGTTATTTCCGAAAATATATTCATTACCCAAACAGAAATTCAAAAACATTTTAAAAATTATGAGAAAAGATGAGAATGGACATCTCACGATTGGAACTCATCGCCAAAATCCGATTTACTTGACATTTCGATAAAAATTCACTGTGATATTCACCCGCCTCTGGATCTGTTAATTTCATGGTACTATAAGCCCTATGTAAAATGTAAATTACACAGTAATTGATGTCATATGTTCTTTTTTCGACCATTTCAAACCACGACGACCGAAATGCTCGAAAAAAGAACAGATGACATCAATGGATGTCCGCGAAAGCCTCAACAAATTCATCGCCATTTAATTGAGATAATGTCAAGTATAGAACCCTCAGGATTACGTCATTTGGAATAAATAAAACCATAAAAATAACTAATAATCATCAGTCATAATGTGTGAATAGTGCAATCTGAAGTGGTAAGAACGAAAATTTTCTCATATCTCAACGAAATCTAATCATTTTAGACATCTGTACTCCTACGCTAAGACATTTTGGTTTTGCCCAACAGCGCAGAGTTGTAGGCAACTCAAATTACACACTATTACAGTGACTATAGAGGGAATATAGTCACTGTACACACACTATTCGTTTATATCGCCATCTAACGCAGAGAATATCAAATGAAGTACAAACGAATAAGCGGTAGCGTAACTTACAGTGACTATATAACTACTATAACTTATATAGTCACTGTAGCGTAACTGTATCTGTAGCGACATCTAGTGGCCTTTCTCAAAAGGAGGAAAAGCATTTCCTGTATAAGTAAAATTTTCATCGATATTTTCAAAGTATTATTGTATTTTATAATAACCAGACCGTATACGAATCCATATATGAAGTTTCATAACAAACAGTCCATCCGATCTCGAGTTATAAATGGTGTAACCAACATCTTTCTTTTATATATATATAGATTTCAAATATTTGAATTTAATATGGCGAACGTGGCGTGTTAATGGTCGATAATTTTGTCAAGCAATAATGTGTGTTTATATTCTTGACATCCTGATGTATATTAGTTCTTCCATGCGGCACATGGTCGAACGCACGCGAGAAATCCAAATATGCAACATCCATCGGAATATTTCGATCAACTGATTCAGTCCACTCATCAATACCCCTCAGCAAGGCAGTTATGACCGATTTATCTATATATATAAAAGAAAGATGTTGGTTACACCATTTATAACTCGAGATCGGATGGACTGTTTGTTATGAAACTTCATATATGGATTCGTCTACGGTCTGGTTATTATAAAATACAATAAAACTCTGAGAAAATCGATGAAAATTTTACTAATACAGGAAATGCTTTTCCTTCTTTCGAGTAAGGCCACTAGGTGTCGCTACAGTTAGACAGCGATGTAAACATATAGTGTGTAATTCGGGTTGCCTCCAACTCTGCGCTGTTGACCAAAGCCGAAATGTCTTAGCGTTAGATTACAGATCTCAAAAATGATGAGATTTCGTTGAGATATGTCTGATATGAGAGTAGTTTCGTTCTTACCATTTTAGGTGGCGACATTATGACTGATTATTATTAGTTATTTTCACATATTTAATTATTCAAAATAACGTAATCGTGAAGGTATTGACATCAATTACTGTATAATTTGCATAGAATTCTATCACAGTGAATTTTTATCGAAATTTCAAGTAAATCGCATTTTGTCGATCAGTTTCAATCGTGAGTTGTCCATTATTATCATCTTTTCTCATGATTTTTGAAATGTTTTTGAATTTCTGTTTGGGTAATAAATATATTTGCGGAAATAACTGAATCCAAAATAGCCATAATTAGTAATTGACATTATTACATGGGTCCCATCGCCGACATACACGTTTCCTTTACATGAAAAATACAAAGACAAAAGCATAAGTGGCTTTCAGAGTCCGATTGGCTTTCCTACTCAGCGAAAGAAAAGGGGGCATTCTGTAAGGTGGGATGAATAGCCAGACATTAGGTGCTTTAGTGAAATCTAAAATGGACAAGTGGAAGAAGACAAAAGAGGAAAATATTTATTCCATTTTATTTTGCAGTTGTTGCTCAGCTGTGATCCATTTTTTCAGATATTCAATTCACATCAAAATGCCCTATTTCATAAAGAATCCATTTGTGCTTACGATAACTTAATGCAAATAAAAGACAAGGCTCAGACCAATTAGGCATATGATAGTGTTAGAGACCGAATGGATGAAAATAGAAAAAAACAGGTGGCAGAAAACAGATCTAAAATTAAACCGATTATAGAAGCTGTATTATTGTGGTAGAGAGGAAATGTCACTCAGGGGACATAGAGATTCCGGAGAACTGAAAGTAGATGATAATTCCGTTAATGAAGGAAAATTTCGATCAATATTGAAATATAGGGCTAGGGGTGACGCAATACTGAGGGAAACACTTGAGAAATCGAGTAAAAGAGAAACCTATATAAGCCCAAAAATACATAATGAGATAATCAATAGTATAAATGGCATAATGCTTAATAAATTGGTTTTTAGAATTAATGGGGCAGGAGCCTTTTCTGTTTTAGTGGACGAAACAACCGATATATCGACTACGGAACAAGTTACTTTATGTGTGAGGTACGTTGATGACCATAAGATCCGCGAGGATTTCTTACAGTTTATTCCTGCAGAAAATTTAACTGCCGAAAGTTTGTCAAATTTGATAATGAAAAGTTTGGAAACATTTGGATTAGATCTGAATGATCTTGTTGGGCAAGGTTATGATGGAGCGAGTAATATGTCAGAAGAATTCAATGGCGTTCAGGCAGTTATTCGTCGTAGCTACCTTTAGGCGATTTATGTGCACTGTGCTGCCCACTCATTAAAGGACCCCGCACACTTACTTAGGAAAAGCGGGTCCAGTGAATTTTCCCCATTTTTACATATTATATTTATATCAACCTTAAGATAAAATATATCAGATTTTCACGAAGGTTTTACATTCGGTTTGGTCTATAGGGAGTTCCAAAATTGCAGCTACGGAAAAATGAATCTTTAAATTTCGATGATAATTCTTCTAATTTTCAGAATTTCGTCATGATACCTTGGGTTCTGGATAACAAGATATCACAGATATCCAAACACCGCCCACCACGTTAAGTTTTGTTATACAGGCTGTTCCATGAAGCTGTATAAGTAACTGTATGTAACTTTGTTAGTGACTTTGGGACCACCCTGAGTTTTTCAAAATATGATACCATGATGTATGTCCACCGCTGTAGGAAGTTTCATTAATGTACAAAGAACAGTTGCAAAATTATTCTGGTTTGAATTCGGATTTCATACAATTTTTCTTTAAAACTTATCTGCCGTTAAGATTGTTGTCAAGGAATATCAGTATAATTATTATGATATGTATTGCCGGTCGGTCCAAAGGTGTTTTTATTCAGGAATGTACAGGATGGACATAATTCGGTGTCACTAATCTCCTCATTTCGCTATCTCAAAATCTGTTTATACAGAGTGTAAAAGCAAAATGGAATTAATTCGATAACGAATAAATGAGGGCGTGTTGGGAAAAACGCTCGGACTCGTCGATTTGTAATTTTAAATGCGCATATTTTTCAAGAAAATAAAATTATATAGGGTGTTCCATGCGACCGTGGCCAATACCAACTTTCTTATTTCAAATGCAACCCCCTGTAAATTATTTATTTTTTGGATTCTTCAGAGAATTCTAGACACAATTCATGCACAATGTCCTATACCTATCTTTTACTATTTCGGAAATACTAAGTGTTTTCAGATATTTTACAAAAATCAACATTTTAAGTGAAAATTATTTTATTTCACAAATTCGATACATTGCACTGAATACTCAATACATTTACCTCTTGATATGAAGAAAGTAAGCAAAAACCATTACGCCTGAAATGTTGAGTAACGTTAGAAGACAATTCTTCACCAGATTAGCATATTGCCAAGACGTTCGCGGCGAGCATTTTGAACATTTCCTACATTGACATTAATGTGTTTTTTTTAATAATTAAGAAATAATCAGTATTACTTATTAGGTTTTAAGTGTAATGTACCGAATTTGTGAAATAAAATAATTTTTATTTAAAACGTTGATTTTTGCAATAAATCTGAAAACACTTAGTTCCGAAACAGTTAGAGATAGGTATAGGTCATTGTACATGAATTGTGTCTAGAATTCTCTGAAGAATCCAAAAAATAAATAATATACAGGGGGTTGCATTTGAAATAAGAAAGTTGGTATTGGCCACGGTCGCATGGAACACCCTATATAATTTTATTTTCTTGAAAAATATGCGCATTTAAAATTACAAATCGACGTGTTCGAGCGTTTTTCCCAACACGCCCTCATTTATTCGTTATCGAATTTATTCCATTTGGCTGTTACACTCTGTATAAACAGATTTTGAGATAGCGAAATGAGGAGATTAGTGACACCGAATTATGTCCATCCTGTACATTCCTGAATAAAAACACCCTTGGACCGACCGTCAATACCTATCATAATAATTATACTGAATGAAAACCTATATTCCTCGACAGCAATCTCAACTACAGATAAGTTTTAAAGAAAAATTGTATGAAATCCGAATTTAAACCTGAATAATTTTGCAACTGTTCCTTGTACATTAATGAAACTTTCTACAGAGGTGGATATACATCATGGTATCATATTTTGAAAAACTCAGGGTGGTCTCAAAGTCACTAACAGAGTTACATTCAATTACTTATACAGCTTCATGGAACAGCCTGTATAACGAAACTCAACATGGTGGGCGGTGTTTGGATATCTGTTATATCTTGTTATCCAGAACCCAAGGCATCATGACGAAATTCTGAAAATTAGAAGAATTATCATCGAAATTTAAAGATTCATTTTTCCGTAGCTGCAATTTTGGAACGCCCTATAGACCAAACCGGATGTAAGACCTTCGTGAAAATCTGATATATTGTTCTTGAGGTTGTTATAAATATAATATGTAAGAATGGGGAAAATTCACTGAACCCGCTTTTCCTAAGTAAGTGTGCGGGGTCCTTTGGCCATATCCAAGGCTTCCGAACTTCCCCAAATTAGAAACTGTCTCAATATACAATAGAAAAATTGTATGATTTCTTCAACACCCCTAAAAGACAAAATGTTCTTTTGAAGAATATTGGTGAGTCTGACCATATAATCCATCCGCAAAAACCCTCAAAAGATGATGTGCAACTCGGTGGACAACTAAATATGAAGCAGTGCAAGATTTTTTGGAATTATTCGATCATGTCGTTGAAAGTTTGGAAGAGATTTCGAGCTGGAAGGATTCTGGAGATCCAAATATGTTGCGAAACACCTTAATTCAGATTTTTTGGTCACACTACAGATCGTGAATCAAATTTTTAGTGTCGCCTTACCCCTTTGTCGTTTTCTACAAAAAGCTGGAATCGACCTCAGAGAAGTTATTACTATGACGGAAAATACGATTTCTTTCTTGAAAAACATACGCCAGAATGCGGAAACGCAGTTTGATCCGATCTTCAATGAGGCTCAGGTACTAGTTAGAATATGGAATTTGTGTTTGTTAGTTATATTTATAATTTTCATTCTTTTCAGGCTATTTCCTCAAGGATTGGAACAACTATCAAGTTGAAAAGAATTGTGCCAAGACAAAGGAATATATCTAATCCTGTCATTTCGCAAGCTTCAGAAGCACCAGTAGATTTTTTCATAAACCAGCTCAAAGAAAGATTCGCAAATCATAAGCAACTTTTCGAAGGTTTCATGTGTTTACTATCAGGAAAGGAACCAACAGATTGCGACTCCTATGACAAACTCCTAGATCTATATATACCTGATGTGCCAAAAGTTGTTTCCAAAATTGAAATCAAGCTGTGGCACAATTACCTGAGTAGCCGTCTAAATATTGACAGCGATCGTCAAGCTTTAGCTCACCTGGAATTATGTAATAAACAAGCTTATCCTAATGAGTACAAGCTATGGCAGATTTTCTGTACAATACCAGTCTCCACAGCCACACCAGAGAGAACATTCTCAACTTTGAAGAGAATCAAAAACTATCTCCGGAATTCTACTTCTACAAAATAGACTTAATGGCCTAGCCATGATGTCTATTCACAGGGACTTGCCAATTTCCGAAAATGAAATAATCGATTATCTAACAAGAAGACCAAGGCGACTAGATTTTGTTATATGATAGCAAACCAAAATTTCTGATTCTTGTTTTGCAATTGAAAAAATACTATTATTATTTGTTTCAAATCTAAGACAAATGTCTGGGTACGCCACTGTTATACACTGGAGTCACTTTGGCACATTTCCATGCTGAAGGCAGCTTCATAGAATCAAAAGATATATTAAGTAGTCTGGTAACAGGATCAGTTAGAGACTCAGCACAGTTTTTTAGTATGCTAGCAGGAATGTTGTCAGGACCTGGTGCAGAGGTGTGGTCAAGTGATCTCAGAATATCGTTAATTTCTGTGGGACTAAAGCTAATATGATCCAGAGTGTGGTGGCATCTTGGTGCATCAACATCAGGGATTGGTTCATCAGGTTCCGATGTGAAGGCTGAAGCAAAATATTTGGCAAAAGAGTTGGCGCATTCCAGAGAATCGGAGCAAATCCCACCGTTATGGTTTCGAACATGAGGTGTTGAAACTTTTGAATTGAGACTCGATCTGATATATTTGAAGAATTGCTTCCAATTTTTTGAGCGGGTCACAAATTTGTCTCGAACCTGTCCTTCGCCGCGGCCTTGATGAATGCAGATAATTGGTTTGAATAACGTCTATGAGCGTCATAGTTGGACTGTGATCTATTGCGTAAGTATCTCTGCCAAAGACCTTTCTTGCAGCGAATCTGGTCAATAAATTCCCCATTGAGCCATGGTTTGGAAGGTATGTTACGAGTGATGCGGAACGTGGTGTTATCATCTATATTTGCGTTGAGAACTGTCAGCAAACCCTCGTTCATGTCTCTATGGATCCAGATTCCATTAAATTCACCGGTTTCGTGACACCATTCGGAATGTATTCGAATATCTGAAAATGCCTCTCGGTCTTCGCAATAGTCCGGCAGTATTCATGCGCTTCATATACCGATCATTTCAGAGACTCATCATTGACGAGAAGGTTATCGTATATATTGATGACATTTTGATTGCAACGGCTGATCTAGAAGATCATTTTGATATTCTGCGTGAAGTTTTCTTTGTTGGACGTTAAGGCCTCTTGCAACGACAGAGAATTCTCGCGAGAATTTTCTGTCAAATTCACTGACCGAGAATTCTCTGCCGATGCATACGATGGAACAATGGAATTCCACAGAGAATTCTACCGAAAGTAGTATGCAACGGCAGAGAATTTTCGGTCAGTGAATTTGACAGAAAATTCTCGCGAGAATTCTCTGTCGTTGCAAGTGGCCTTTATAATAGAAAAATGCAGTTTCCTGCAGGAAGAAATAACTTTCTTATGTTACCGTATTAGTGACAGAGGTATCCAACCGGGGATGACAATATTTCTACTGTTTTGAATTTTCCTACGCCAAGAAACTTTAGAGAATTAAGGTGGGCGTTCAATGTAGTGTGTTTTTTATTTCAAGTTGATTTCGAAAACGGTTTCACTTTGAGAACTGAAATTTTGTGGGTGAACTCAGAAAGGATTGGGGTTCTTGTTGAAATAATTTTGATCGATTTCATTCCGACAGTTAATATTTTTTCTTTCAAAAATAGAAGAAAATGAGCTAACCCATGCTTCTGTTTTATTTCAACAGAAAGACCCATGAAAATAGTTCAACTTCCGATTAAAAGTGAATCTACTGATTATTTCGTTCAGAAGATCAACTTGAAATACGGAATTGGCCGAGAATGGCCAAATTCAAATTTTGGCGGGAAAAAATTCCTGCTTTACCCACAAATTCACGTATTTCATAGTTCGGCGATTTTCGGATAGAGAGCGCCATTGTACATTTCATTCATGATTAGAGAGATACTCATAGAACTTATTGTGATAATGAAAGTTCTATGGAGATATTCCTTAAAATGGACGGTGGCGCCTCTATCGGCTGATCTTTCCTACTCGGTTTAAACGCCGACCTTAAGGTCTGTTACTGGACTCGCCTCATATTTCCGTCGCTTCGTCCCTGAATTCGCGCTTATATGTAAAACCTTGTATGGCCGATTTAAGAAGGAAGTGCCCTTTCACTTTGGTCCCGAACAGCTGAGTTCTTGAAAAACTTAAGCAAATCCTGAGTAGCAAGCCGGTGCTGGCTATATTTTCACCTGCAATCTTATTTTGTGTAATAAATGTATATTTATCTCTTCCGTCATAGCATAATGTGTATAATGGTCAATCTTATGTAAATATTTGTAGTGTGGAGTAATAAACTCCAATTTTTAATCGAAATTCATTACTCAGTCAGGTATGGCCGAGTTGTAGTAACCTTTAAATATGTGTTGTATGTATTGAGAAGAACACTTAGTCTTCTATGGCTATTATGAATATTCTGTGGCCCGAGCTGAGGACTCGAGCAGAAGGGTAGACAACAGGTCTGTTTTATATTCGGTTGTAACGTAACAGTTGTCGTTATCGAAATCACGGTTGCTGTACAAGTTACCTGAGAGGGCTCAGGCAGATACAGCTTGATTTCGACCGCGTGTTAAGTATTTGTCAGTAGACTACTATATTAAAACTTTCTGTGAATAAACTGTGTAATCTGTGAGTGTTGTTATCTTTCTAACCCACGTATCCGCCCAAGCATCCTACATTTAGGAAGTTATTTCAAGCAATACAGCATTAATCCTTGTCCAATTAAGTACCTTAAATACATTGTCCATTCAATATAGATCAATATGGCCCTTTACAACATGTAATTTGAATGAATATTCCGGAAGATATTACAGATTCAAAATGCAAGGACATAGCAGTGCGACATCTTTTGCAATGATCATTAATAAATCGCAGAGTCAAACTTTCAACGTTGCGGGCTTGGATTTGAGCGTTGAGTGTTTTGTCATGGTCAATTAGATGTCGCACTTTCAAAAGTAACTTCTAAACAAAATATGTCTGTATTGTCAAATGAAAAAAAAGCTGTAAACGTTGTTTATAAGGACATTATGTAGTAGGTATTTAGTAACAGCATTGCATCCGTGCGAAGCCGGGGCGGATCGCTAGTATCTAATAAACCAAACTCAAACAACTGCGTTACCACTTGATAAAACCTCTGTTGAGATATGGTACAATCAAAAACCTAACCTTTCCAAAATAAAAGTTTTTGGGTGTACAAGCTATGTACGAGTACATGTAACTGATGAAAATCGACAAAGCAAATTGGGTCCTAGAAGCCGGAAAATGTTTTTGGTAGGTTACACAGACAATGGATACCGTGTGTGGGACCCAATTGACAAAAAGATTATTTCGGCAAGAAATGTCATATTTGATGAAACCAAATTTGAAAGTGAGAGGAAAACAGAAGAATTTATAGAAATAATCTGTCAAAAACAGAATTCGAATGAAAGCTACCAGGACAAGTACTACTCTAATATGGAAAGTGAAACTGAAACTTCTGAGCTAGAAAATAATGGAACTTGTTATGTGACAATGAAAACATTGGCAACATTGCTATTATGATTTTGTTCTATTCTATGTTCATGACATAATGACAAGTCGAATGTCAACGCGATAGAGATAGTCCATGACATAGATGCATGGCGTTACTACGAAGTACGAAGAGTTAATTAAACGAGTTATTATATGATCCAGTCTTTTACTAAAACAAATCCTCCAGCCAGTACACAGGATTGGGATTGTAAGGATGCAAAAGCTCAAGAAATCATTGTCTCCAGATTGGACGAGAAGGTGATAACCCACGTTTTATCATGCAAGTCCTCATCTGAAATGTGGCATAAGCTGAAGAGCATCTACGAACATCAGTCCCAAGTAAGTGTTCATTTATAAACTAAAAGATTCTTTTCGTTTGAATATAAAGAAGGGAATGTTTCAATTGGAAGAACTGAAAGGAAGCTTAAAATCGTTAGGTGAAGAAATCAGTGATAAGATGATTATAACGAAAGAACTCATGTCCCTGCCTGAATATATGAAGCACTTTGTATCAGCATGGGAATCTACCCCTGAGGATAAGCAGACTCTGACAGACCGTTTGTCTCGGCTGATGCTAGAAGAAGAGAGGAGTAAAGGTGTGGAAAAGGCTCAGGCCCTAGTAGCAGGAAATATTAAAAAACACATAAAATGTTATGGGTGTAACAGTCATCACTTATAGAAAAATTGTCCTAAAAGAGTATGCAATTACTGTAAGAAACCAGATCATTTAATGAAAAAATGTTGGTTCAGAAAACAGAAGAAAGGTGAAAGTGGAAATGCGAAGAAATCGACAGAGCAAGCACTGATATCTGAACGTGAGGTTGCTGAAAATTAAAGCAAGGAAAATTGGTGGATGGATAGTGGAGCGACTGAACATAATATGTGCAATGACAAACACCAATTTATAGAAATAGAGAGATCAAAAACCAAGAAACAAGTAAGAGTAGGAGATGGAGCATTGGTTGAAGTTGCAGGAGTTGGAACAGTTCAATTGGATGCTTTTAATGGAAAGAATTGGGTAAGAACAAGTTTGTTAAACGTATTATATATGTTCCAGAATTGGCAGTAAACCTGTTTTCATTGAGTACCACATCGGACAAAGGTTTTCGAATGCATTAAGATAAGGAAAAATGTGAACTGACTGATAGTAATGGCAAAATTGTGGCGATGGCAAGAAGAAAGGGCAAGTTATTCAGGATGGAATTTAGAATGCATAGCCAGTCACAATGCAATGCTGTTGTGAGTCTAAGCGAATGGCATCAGAGGTTTGACCAGGTTAGAAGATTGTTAAAAAGAACCAAAGTGAAATTTGAGGACCAGAAAAAACCCTCATGTTGTAAGTGTTTAGCAAGCAAACAACATAAATTATCATTTCCAGAAAGTTCAAGTAGAGCTCAAATGATATGTCAGTTGATACATGGTGACTTATGTGGACCATTAGAAGTTGAATCTCTAGGAGGAGCAAAATACATTCTAACATTGAAGGATGATCACTCAAATTATAAGAAAGTTTATTTTTTGAAGATTAAGTCAGAAACTGCAAGTAAAATAGAAAGTTTTATAAATGGGGCAGAGAATATAACAGGAAATAGAATCAAAATGCTACGAGCAGATAATGGCCTTGAATTTGTTCATGAAACCGTCAAAATAATGTGTGGACAAAAAAGGAATAGTTCATCAGAAAAGCTGTGCATACAGCCCTCAAAAAACAAACCCCATTTCTGAATTATGCAATAGAACGGTCATATTTGATGAGAGACAATTATGTTTTCACATTCTTTTTGTTTTGAATCATCGTTTCCTTTTATTCATTCTGATGACAAAAAGCTTAAAATTGATATGCCAAATCTCAATCTATGAATCTTTCCAGATATTATTTGAAATGGAGAACAATCGTTTTAGTCATCGTCTAAACTGTTTTTAGTGGAAAATTCATTCATTATGTAAGTATCAAGTCTAAAGAGGTGATTTCTCAAATTCCAAATTTTTGTTAGTTTTCAGATGAAAACAAGGATGATGGCTTTTCGATATCAATACATATTTTGTTTCTGAAAAGTTGAAAATTGATCGCAAATCATTATGATTCAGTGAAAAAGGGGTAACGGTGATATTGCAGCACTAATAACATAAGAAGATCATGTATGTTAACACAATACATGGGACTTGGATAGTATAGGGGTATAGGCTATGCATAGGTTGTGAAGTTTGCTATCATCAAATTCAAATATTTACAGTGTGTGAATCAAATTGCAACTTGTAGAATATGTGAAAAAAAATTAGCTTGTAATTATAATCATATACAGAGACATTTCAACAGCAAAACACATCAAATCAAAGAAAATTCGCTCAAGTCAACCCCTAGTATAAGTCAGTTGGTGGATCCTGGTAGAGTAAACTTGAACAATTCCGTTGAAGCTGCAGAGTTGAAACTTCTCGTGTTTTTACATGAGCACAATCTGCCCTTCCTACTGATGGACCATTTGCCCAAAGTAATAACATCTGCATTTCCTGATTTCACAATTGCTAAAACCATTGAAATTGGACGAACTAAAGCAACATCATTAACAAAAAATCAGCTAGTAGAAGAATCCCTCACCGAATTGAAGAGTCTTTTACAAATAAATAAGTTTTACAGTTTAATAATTGATGAAACAACTGATATTTCCACACAAAAATCTCTGGCAGTTGTAATAAGATTTCATGATGAAATTCATAAGAGATAGATTTTTTGGACTGATAAGAGTTGAAGATGCATCTGCAAATGGTTTATTCTGTGCTGTGATAAAATTGTTAAATGACAATGATATTCCTGTCGAAAACATGATAGGATTTGTCGCTGATAATGCATCTGTGATTATGGGAAATGAAATAGGTGTACAATCTAGATTCAAAGAAATCAACCCAAAGATTATAATAATGGGTTGCATATGTCATTCCCTACACCTGTGCTCTTCAGCAGCAGCTTTGAAATTACCTAAGTCTGTGGAAGAATTCTTGAGGAATATTTTGAACCACTTCTCCAACAGTTCGAAAAGGATTGAAAGCTTCAAAGAATATCAAGAGTTCGTTGATATAAAACCACTAAAGCTTTTGAAAACTAGCCAGACAAGGCGGTTGTCATTGCAGGTAAATGAGATTATGTTCAAAAATGCTTTCACCAAAATATTCTTCTTCTTACAGGCAGCTGTTGAAAGGGTTCTACAATCGTGGGACGCATTGAAACTATATTTCACACATGCAGTATACACGGAAAATCTAAAAAATACTTCCTCAATTCTAGAAAATCTTAATAATCTTAATATATAGGATTTACTTTTGTTTTATCTCTTATTCTTTGGGATTTGTTAATAATCTTAACAAAGAATTCCAGAGCGAATCATGTAAAATAGATGTAGTCTTGGTCAGAATGACAGAATTATTCAAAACTTTTCTACGGAATTATGTATATCAAAAAAGAGTACATAGAAAACACACCTGTTCATGAGCTGAATGTTGAAGATCCCCATCAATTCATTGAGATGTATTTTGGGGCAAAGGTTGAACAGATCATTGGAAGTGAATCTCTGAATGAAAATGAGCTCTTGAAATTCAGAACCAATGCTCTTGGTTTTTACATAGAATTATGTAAACAAATCAAAAAACGTATTGATTTCAATGATCCTCTGTTGAACTTCTTGAAATTTTTTTCTCCTAAAGAAATTATGTCTGGAGATCATCTTTCAATAACAAAAATTTTGGATTTTTTTCCCCCAGTTAATTCCTCATGTGGATGTAGAGAATTTGAATTCAGAGTATCGTTTGGTCAGCTCTGTGAAAGATCTTGAAAAAAAAAATTAATTGCAATTTTGAAATTTTTTGGAATTCTGCTATGGAAATGAAAAATGGTTTAGATGAACCTATGTTTCCCAATTTATGGAAAGTCATAAAAGTGATAATGACCATTCCTCATTCTTTTGCCGCAGCAGAAAGAATATTTTCTCAATTGACATTGATGAAAACTAAACAAAGGAATCGCTTGGAAGTGGATACGTGTGATTCAATAATGCATGTGAAATCACTACTCGACATGAAAGGTGGCCCCTGTTTTACTTTTGAACCTTCGAAGAGACTTCTAAAAAAAGTTTCTTAGACAACAAAGTTTTATATGTTACCAAAAAAATCTAGTCCGATTTTGACTGAATCCGTATTATGACGTAACTGAGCCTGTGATATATATTTGTATTTTTAGGAATTTTTATATTTTTTGAGTATATTTTTTTTCTCTGTAAGCCAAATTATGAGGTTGTGATATATATTTTTTTTGTTTATGAGTTTCATCTCTTTGAGTCAAGTTATGAGATTGTGATATATATTTTTTTAGTTTATGAGTTTTTTCTCTTTGAGCCAAGTTATGAGCTTGTGATATATATTTTTTTAGTTCATGATTTTTTTCTCTTTGAGCCAAGTTATGAGCTTGTGATATATATTTTTTCAGTTTATAAGTTTTTTCTCTTTAAGCCAAGTTATGAGCTTGTGATATATGTATATTTTTTTAGTTTGAGTTTTTCCTCTTTGAGCCAAGTTATGAGCTTGTGATATATATTTTTTTAGTTTGAGTTTTTTCTCCTCAGGCCAAGTTATGAGCTTGTGATATATTTGTTTTTTTTTGTTTTTCATATTTTTGGGATTCATAATAGTTTTTGTTTGTTTCCCATCTATAAAGTTATGAGGTATCTGAACTTGCAATACATATATGTTATTTTAGAGTATTGTTTCGAGTTTCAAATAATTTTTTTTTAAACAGCCTCTTCAATGTATTCCAGAAAGAGCTGCTTCCATATTTTATAGAACAATCAAACTAAATTTCAAGCATGTCGAACAATTTAAGTTTTCCTTAGGATATTCGAAGGCTATTTCAATGAAATATTTTCGATCCTTTCCTATGGATGATTTTTCAGTTTTAACACCTCATTTTATAAATAATTTTCAGCAAAACTAACTTATAGATGATTTCAGAATGAGGTGTTAAAATTGAAAAATCATCCACAGCAAAGGATCAAAAATATTTCATTGTAAATCTAATTGTAATAGGTAAAGTAAGAGATGAAAGTCTGTGACCAATTGAAAAGCTAGTCTTACGCCCTCTTACGATGACAAAAAAAACGTTAATTTGCAGCGCATGTGGTTCTTGGCCGTTGCTTCCACAGACTACAAGGTTGCTTCCTAAGTTCCTACTCGGTACATTTGGCCATTCCACAGTTGTCTGTGATGAAATCAGGATTTCAAAACTTATTAGCATGTTATTGACAATGCAACTCAGACGGCGCATGCGCAAAAGAACACTCAGTTTTCGTATGTATCTACTCCGCTTTGGTATGTATCTACTCCCCTTTCAACCTCCAATCTACTACTATATTTTTGGTTGGTGCGGCAACAATACTTTTAGACAAAGGGCAGATAAGTGTGCACGCCAAACCGAAGCCATATTGCTGTTTTCATATATAACTACTCCATAGTTTGCATATTCCAGTTGTTAATTAGAATAGACATAAACCCTACTTTGTGACAAATTGTGAATAAAGTGCAATTCCCTTTTATAAGGGTCAATTCTATAATAACTGGTTAAAAATTAAAGGCACGTTAAAAAATGTGTTTTTAACTTTCCGTTAATTGAATATAACCCAATTCCAATTCTATAACGTCAATATTCAAAGGATCCTTTAAAATCATTCATTTTAAGGGTCGTGTTAAATGTGGTTGAATAAAGCAGTGTTGACAGATCGCACTTGTTTCATTTGAACTATTTAACTCGAAAAGTAGATCAATAATCTATGATTTCTAACCCTTAATAAAGTGACAGACCAACAGAATCACTGTGCCAATAGGTGACTGGGCGGTAAACTAGATAATAACCTTATTTTTGTATACTTTTTTAAAAATAAGTTTAAGGGCATAGCAAGTTTTTTGGTAAGTAATTGTGTTTTTGCTTAATAACTATACCGAGGTTACCTTTTTCTTATAATTTTCAGTTTTCAATAATTAGTTACCATAAATATAACAATGTCAATGACAAGAGTTACCATAAATATAACAATGTCAATGACAAGAAGTGCCAGAATGAACAAAAACAGCTATTAATATCGTACATAGAAGTTAATAAAGAAATGCTGAAATTCAAACATCCAAATTCAGAGCTACCTACAATTAAAAAGAAATGGAAAGAACTGGCATTGATGTAAAATAATGAGCCAGGAGCAAATAAAACTGTTAAGCAGTGGAAAGAGGCAAGTACTTGCAATCTGAAAAAATAAAAAGGAAATTCCTTGAAATGATCCATATAAATAAACAACCAAACACTATGAATTCCAAGAGAGATGTAGAGGGCCTACATTGCATTTACTCGTACCTCCTAGAGTCCTCTATCGACCAACTGAATCCACACACACTGCGACCACCAGATGCCGACACCAACTTATAACTCAGCGAAGAAAAATTTGATTGTTTCCTTGAACAAACTTGTTTCTATGACCCTCTGTCATTTGTCGTGACGGTGACGTGTCACCAAATTACGTCTTTTTAATTAATGATAGTATTTCATTGCACAGTGAAACGATTTTCTTTTAAGATCATTGTTCATTAAACTCAAAGGAGATTGATTGTTTTTTTATGTTTATAATTGTCAGATACGATAACTGAGACCCTCCATGATAGATAAGGAGGTCTCTTTCACGTTTGAGCAACCTCAATTCCTGTAAGTTGTTTCTTTCCACCCCCAATTAATTTAACTAACTTCATCATATCGTATCTTCGTAATGTTTTTTCCTTTTGTGTTTTTATATTTTAGTGCTCCTGATGAAGAGATAAATTAAATTCTCGAAAGCTCGAGCAAAAGGAAAAAGAGTTTTTCTGAACAAAACGGCTGATACCCCAATACACTTATGAAAAAATAACTAGAGCCTTGAGTAATATATTATCATGAATTATTCTTCAGGCACTTAATGAATTGAAAACCAATGTCAGAAGAAAATCCAGAGCACTGGTGTATGAAAACACTGGAACGGGAGGGGGGCCAAAAAAGTTGAAAGAATTGGATGAACTAGAAGAGAGACTCCTGGCGCTACTATCAAAAGTTGTAATTCTTGGAGCACCTAATGTTGTGGAAGCTGGTCTTCAAGATGATGCTGCACCAAGTGCTGCACTTGATAATAATTATTATGCTTTAGATGCTACAACGCAGGCGCGTATTCAGGGGGGGCTGACTCCTGACGGCTCGGGCTGCAAAATTCATCTGCGTGTGTTATGACTTACATTACCGCTCATTGAACAATATACTATTATTCGTTTTTTATAATTTCTTATAGTTAAACATTTCTATCTTTTACTGGATAAAAGCTGAGCCCCCCAACACACCTTTCTGGGTACGCGCCTGCTACAACGGATGCAGAAAACGAACAAATACTAATTGAGGTAGGTAATGTTGTGAATTAAGTTTTATTGCTGAATATTGAGGTAAAATAACAAAAATTATCTTAGAGTATGTTCCAAGTACATCACAACAAAGCAATGAGGAAAATGTAAATGCCAATGAAAGTGAAACATTTACAGTACAGGTATCAATTGAAAGATATATAATGTGTAGTTTTATAAAATGTAAAATCATTTTCAGGAGACAATATCTCATGTTGAGGAAAAAAAGTAAGGACACTCCTTTTGTTAAGAGCACCAAGAGGACCAGAAATTCAAGCAGAGCAGATCCCTTGAAAGATTTAACAAAACTTCATGGGGAGTGCTTGAAAGACTTAGCACAGTCTAAGAATAATATGCCTGCTGCTATTTCACAGTTAGCGAAGCAATTTTCTAAAAGAAATGGCTACAGGAGTCCTGTTAATAATTTGAGATTTTAATAGACGTTTTAATTTAGATTTTTCTTACTTTATATTTATGTGTACTATTTAAAAGCTAGTCCTAACCAATCAGTATTTTTATTTATAGGAAACTTTGGCGATTCTGTTTTTTATTTATGCTTTTTTTTTCATGATCGCTTTACTTCCTATGGGTTACTAGTTATACAGGGTGACTGGTGACGTAAGGGACAACGGCTAAGTGGAGATAGAGGACCTCAAACTGAATGAGAATTTGGGTTTCAAATGTCCCATAAGGGTATTCGTTTCGGAGATATAGGGTGGTTTATGAAAAAATGCTAAATCTATGAACTCCCATATCTTCGTTAATATGATATATTTTTCGCTGATATTTTACATGTTTGTTCATACAGGCATTCTCTGTCAGCATAAGAAAAAAAAATTGAAAAAATTGCTGGCCCGTACTCAAAATTTTCAATTTACATGTCAAGTGAGAAATATCACACGGTATATGAGATAAAATAAAATCAAATAGAAATTTGGAAAGAGGGAAATGAACTGATGAAATATCTGTTTTTTGTTTGAATGGCACAAATTTTCTTTCGTTTCTATGATATGTTGAAGTAAGAATATTACATTATTTTTATATTCAAATCATGAAAATTAGTACTACTGATAGAAAAAACCTTGAATTCGAGGCGCTAGAATGAGTATGGCATCAAAATGATTTTTCAACATGATGGTGCACCTCCTCATTTTGCAAATGAAGTAAAGAATTTTCTGAATAGGGAGTTTCCTGACAGGTGGATTGGTCGGGGAAGTTCTAGGAATTGGCCTGCTAGATCACCCGATCTAACTCCTCTGGATTATTTCCTATGGGGTCATCTTAAGGATACGGTGTATAAAGAAAAAATAACAAGCCGTGAACATTTGAAGAGCAGAATAACTGAAGCATGCGAAGAAATTAAAACAAATATTCCTCTGATTAGAAAAGCTGTGCTTCATTTGTTCAAGAGAGCCAATAAATGTATGGAGGTGAACGGCTCTCATTTCGAACATTTGCTTATTTGATTTTTTTATGAATTATATTTGCGACTTTTTCTATTTTTGTGTTTGAGTATCCAACTCTTTCATCACCCCATCTACAACAAATTTTATTTTGAAATTTTATATGGCATCGAAATATTAATTGATAAAATTAGATTTCAAGATTTGAAGGAATATTTTGATGCCAGGCTCATTCTAGAGCCTCGAATTCAAGGTTTTTTCTATCAGTAGTACTAATTTTCATGATTTGAATATAAAAATATTGTAATATTCTTACTTCAACATATCATAGAAACGAAAGAAAATTTGTGCCATTCAAACAAAAAACAGATATTTCATCAGTTTTTTTCCCTCTTTCCAAATTTCTATTTGATTTTATTTTATCTCATATACCGTGTGATATTTCTCACTTGACATGTAAATTGACATTTTTTAGTACGGGCCAGCAATTTTTTCAATTTTTTTCTCTTATGCTGACAGAGAATGCCTGTATGAACAAACATGTAAAATATCAGCGAAAAAAATATCATATTAACGAAGATATGGGGGTTCATAGATTTAGCATTTTTTCATAAATCACCCTATATCTCCGAAACGAATACCCTTATGGGACATTTGAAACCCAAATTCTCATTCAGTTTGAGGTCCTCTATCTCCACTTAGCCGTTGTCCCTTACGTCACCAGTCACCCTGTATATATCTTATTTCAAAACTATTCTTGTGATTTTTATCTAATGGAATATTTTGTTTCAAACCTAGTTTCAACTAGTGATTTTTATTTTTTTTAAATAAAATACCAAAATTTTCAGTGAGGCCATTTTATTTAATCAGTGTATTTAATTATACAAAAAATTGTTGGGTGGTACTGTTACGAATTTGCATTCCAGCCTGTAACCATTGGTTTCCAATAACATTTAAATTTGTATTCATGATTACATCTGTAGAAGACAATTCTATGTTCTTGTTGTTGGTTTTATGCCTGACGTTATAGGTCAATTGTCATTGTCAAGAATATACTGTGGTGATATGTACCTATCATATATCTAATAACATCAATACGGATTATACCCCTGCTTTTCACAGTCTCAAAGTGAAGCCAAATCTTTGGTAACGATTGAGTTGTACGCTTGCGTCAACTAGAAATGCAAAAATTGCGAGAAATTTAGGGGTTATGTTTATTCTGAAAGACAACAAGAAAAAAGATATCGAGAATGAAAATATGTCACTTAAACACTTTCAGTCCAATTTTAGAATATGAATAAGAGTTAACAATGATATTTAGGACTTGGAGAAAACGGAATAAAGCGATTGAAACATTTCACATGAAATTGTGTGGTTATGATCGAAACTATTCACAAGAAGTTATGAATGACATACGTTTCACGACATAATAGGATGTGTCGGAGAGAGACAGAATTGAAAAAATATTTTTATTTTCAATATTGCCGCACAAGCGCAGATCTGGATTGTTACCAAAGCCCAGCTTCAGTTTTGACTATCTCATGGCCCATATAGGAATTGTTAGATATATGGTACCTATATTTGAATGAATCAGAAACCGTGAATTTGGAATTGAATGTTGCGAAGAAGAATAACACAATCAGAGCAACTAAACGAGAAAATCTGAATTGTGAATTCAATAACAAAAGATTCAAATTGAAGAATGTGTTCTCTTGTGAAGAACTAGACTACAATTTGTTATCAGTAAGTAAAGCTGAAAGTGAAGGAATAGAAGTAGTATTCAGGAATGGTCAAGTCAAATTTGAGAAGGACGGAAAAACTATTTTAGAAGGATCGAAGAAAGGAAACATAATGGAAGTTAGTGTAATTCAAGAATCAGTGAATTTATGCAACGATAAATCATTGATGCACAGACGAATGGGACATTCTTCTAATTACAAAATTGATTCAATTTGTGAGATGTCAAATAGAAAAGATGACGAGGTCAGTGTTCAAACCATTAAAAGAAGACAGAAAAGCAAAGAGAATTCTTGAAGTAGTAAGCACAGATGTTGGAGGTCCAATAACTCCTCAAACGTATGATGGATATAGATATTACGTAAGTTTTATAGATCATTGTTCTCATTTTGCATGTGTCTATTTCTCTTTCTAAGGTCTATTTAGTCAGAGAAAAATCTGAAGTCTATGAAAAATTTGTCGAATATGAAGCTTTTGTAACCGATAAATTTGAAAGAAAAATGGTGTTTGTGAACGATTTAATCGGACATTGATGAATATGGCAAAATGTCTGATCATGGATGCACAACTGGAAAAAGAAATGTGGGGCGAAGCTGTACGACAAGCAGTTTATACCATAAACAGACTTCCTACAAGGTCAGTAGCAGATACAATACCAGCAGAAATATGGTATGGACATAAAATTCCACTGGAAAATTTGAGGGTTTTTGGGGGTATAGCTAACGCACATAGTTATTCCTAAAAAAGTAAGAAAAGAAAAATTAGCTGAAAGAACGAAAGAAGCAGAAAATTAATTATGGTAGGATATACGTCAAACGGATATCGACTTTGTAATGCAGAAAATAGAAAAATTGTGATAGCAAGGTCTGTAAAATTCGATGAAGAGCCAAAAAGAATATTCATAGAAAATCAATCTATTGAAGATGAACATCCTGAGGAACCTTCTAATACAGAGAAAGAAAAACAATTGGACGAAACTCAAGAAGAGGACAATTATTCAAGGAAAAGCAATATCAGAGTAAGAACGAAACCAAAACACTTTGATGATTATGAAATGAATTTGATGATAGCATTAACAACAGGAAAAACAGATGTTTGTTACTGTTATCTAAACTCTATCTAAATAATCCACAGAAACCAGAGAACTGCAGTAAAATCTACTATGTAGAAGAACTCATATCCTGTTTCAAGTACACGTTTCAAAAATATCGAACCGACAGTACCAGACAAAGTTTTGACGAAAGCATGGTAAAGTTCAAGGGTCGTTCGGCCTTGAAACAATATATGCCGCAAAAACCAACCAAGAGGGGTATCAAATTGTGGTGCAGATGCGATTCTAAAACGGGATACACCTACGATGCCAATGTTTACTGTGGCAAAGAAAATGTTGAGAGAGGAGGCACACTTGGGGAAAGTGTTGTAAAAACTCTGTGCCAAACGATTGAAGATCCAGATGTTGCTTTGGCTTTTGATAGGTTTTTTACTTCAGTTGATCTAATTTTCGCTGTTGGAACAGCGATCCTTACTAGAAGAAATATGCCCAAGAAGTTTTCTCAAAAACAAAAAATGAATAGGGGTGAATGCGAAATTTTATGTAATCAGTCAAATACTATAGCTACTAAATGGCAGGATACTAAACAAGTAATTCTTCTCAGTAACTGTCACGGAGGGGAACTTTCTAGTGTGCAGCGAAAGGATAAAACTGGAAAAAAAGTTGACATTTCTTGCCCTACTGCAATTCGTTTTTACAATGAAATAACGGGCGGTGTGGATCTTGCAGACCAAATGAATGGAGTTTATGATATGGGGAGGAAATCATGCAAATGGTGGAAAAAGGTATTTTACAGGATGCTAATGATAGCCGTAGTAAATAGTTGGATCATTTATAACGACTTACGACGTACCCAAAAGAAGATTCCCCTTCTAGATTTTCTATTTGCATTATCATTTCTATAGTAAACAAAAAATCACTTGTGCTTGAATAAATATTTTTCCAAAAAATATTCCATTCAATGAAGAAAAAAAATTGGGGTCGAAAGGGTCTTAGTCTATAGTAGGGTTTAAATTTCAACATATATCGGCTAAAATTAAGCGTCTTCCGTTAATATTTTAAAGCTTATGATGCATACAGAATAGTAAAATGAAGTTAGAAGATAGTTAAATTTTTAACCATGCTTTGAAATTCAACAGTTGTTTACAGAATTGGCCCTATAGACTCTTACATGGTAGCAGAGCAAGTAAAGGGAAAGTGAAGCGTCCTTTGTTAGTCCGCCATCTAGACATCGTTACTTAATTTAGTAAGTACACCATCGCAACAAAATGGAAAATATCAACATGGAAGAAGAAGAAATTATGTCGATGGACAAGCTGGACAATCCCAAAGTGTAAACATGGAAGACCAGCTACTGAACGACTTTACCAATCAACAATTTTTGAAAGTACTGGTAGACAAAATAAGAGGATAGTTAGGCGCTGGTCTCCCCGAACCGCGACCGCCGACGGACTCGGGTCTGCCGCCCTCAACTTCCGAATGATACATTTGAAAAATCAGCTGAACGTCAGTCAGGGTCCTGGCACTTCCTTTCCCCCACCATTCAACGAGTTTTATTTATGTGGGCATACACCAGGAGCGCTGCATACGCTTTTAATAAGTTCAGCCGCCTGTAGACGGCGCTGTATATGTCGTTTCTTTCGTTGTTTTGATTTCACTGATTTCAGCGTTTCAGGTTATCTCTGGTTTCAGGTTCTTTTTGGTTAGAACTTAGTTTATAACTTTATAAGTCTTTGCTTTTAAGAAGCAACATTGCTCTTGTAACGCGTGGAATTTTTAATAATTTTAAGTTAGTCAACTACAATAATATAGTGAAAAATGCCGTCGAGAATAAGGAAATGCTGTGTACCTGGGTGCAACGACGAACGACGATGTGAGCAAAAAACATCGTTTACCGAAGAGCAATCCAATTTTGTTCAAAAGATGGATAGAAATTATGAATCCTCTGAATTGGCAAAATTTAACAATGATCAGATGCGTTCCTTACTATAAATGTTCCTGGTAAGTTTTACAAAAACAATATTCAGTTCTTTCAAATTCATCAATTGCATTGTTTATTTTAAAAGATGATTATGTTTCGTTAGATCAACCAACATATTCTGGAGCTAATTAATGTTGAGGAGAACATAAGTGATACTTCTGTTTATTTTGATGAGCCAACATGTTCTGATGCGATGCATGTTACTGAGGAGGAAGCACTAAAAGGTTTGTAATATTATTCCAACAATAGGTTGTTTCTGGTAGTTATGAAGTCATATGAAAAAAATCATCCAACTAAGTTTTTTCTTTCTGAAAAAAGAAAATGATAGTAATATATATATTTTTCATTTCAGATATAAACAGCGACTTCAAGCTATCCCCAGAAGCTGCAGACACGGCAGACTTAATACTATTTCTGGATAAATTGTTTGATTGCTTGAATGTTAACGTAGCATATGGGCCAACAGCAAAACCTTTGAAGAGGGAAGTAAACAGTAATTCAAATCATGATAGTTTCTGGCAGCATGCTATAGAAGTCTTGAATAGCATGACTTTTTACTGTCCCTTGAAGAAAAGTTTTGTTGTTGTACCCAGTGACATGGTGCAAAGTTTGAAAGCCTTTCTCTATTTACGACCAAAACTTCTGAACAGAAAGGCTTTTAGCTACATCTTGACAAGGGCTTTTAATCAAGATTGTCTGGAAAATTTTTTTGGCTACATCCGATCTCATGGGGTAAGGAACACCAATTCAGATGTTGCACACTTTACTATGTCATTCAAAACTTCACTAATCAATAATTTCTTATCTGTACACTCTGCTGGCTTAAATTGTCGGGAGGATTTGTCCACAAAGTGTTTGGATAATCTTAAATCTTTTCTTACACGGAACATTCCATCAGCAGTTAGTGCCCCATTAACTGTTGATGAAATATCTGCGGTTATTCCTCCAAGCGTAGCACTTTATAAAAGAAGTAAACTTGGAAGATGCACTCTCGTTTATATGAGTGGTGCAATTTGCAAGATTCTTCTAAAAAATAAATTCATTAAGGACTGTGAATCTTGCAGGAATAACCTGCTCAGTAATAATGAGTTGGGACAAGATCTAGATTTTATTGATTGTAGAGAGTATGAGTTTGGGCATTTAATCAAACCAGGCAAATGCACTTCTTTCCTATTAACTCATTCATTCAATTATTTGTTTTATTTAATCCCTAGAATTTGCGAAACAAAAAATATTTCAAAATTACTTCAAAAAATCCTTTTAACAAATTTCAATTTTAAAATTATTGAATGCCCAACACAAGTGATGTGTGAAACAATTGTTAGGTGTTCTTTGTTTTGGTGGTGTAATCAAATACATAAAATTGCTAATTAAGGCGATTCAAAATTTTTCAAATTTCTTTCAAGTAATCCAGACAAACACTTGATAGATAGGTTCAAGCCAAAAATTCTTTCGATTCAAGAAGGAAACGTAGATAGAGAGATGCTCTCGAAATATTTTGTAAGAAATTAGGCTCATCAATTTATTTATTTATCAACAATGACACCTAGATGCTTAACATCTGTATGTATCACATGCAATTATAAGTTTTTTTACTTTTACAGAAAGAAATATGATTGATATGTAAGTTACAATCATTGAACAATTCAAATTTTCATGAACGAGGAGCAGATTTTTAATATGAATTTATTTTGTACACTAGGTGCCTTTGATGAGTATAGTAGGATATCATCTGTCAACATCATATATTATTTTTTAAGGGTATTCATGTTTGTCTTCTAATTTATATAGTGCCTTGTTGTAAAGTCCTCATTACAAAAGTATTATAATCTGAGTATTGATTCCTCTAGGGCTTCTAAGACGAGACTGTTTGTTCTCAGAATGTTCCTACTAAAGTAAATTATATGTGTCAGATATTCATTTCCAATATTTATATAATATATATACATAATTAGTTGACTTCATTTGGCTTAGCAGTCGGTAATAAAAGAAACACTCTTTTCCTTGTTTCTCAAGCTTTCGGCTTTATTTAAGCTTTCTTCAGGAGACGCTACAATATGTTGATAATCAGAAATGTAGAATTAAATTGATATGTATACAACTTACATATATAGGTGAAAATCATAATTTTGCATTCGATTGTATCATTATGTATGAATAAATAATTATATTATTAACAGCAATTTTCTTTACTATTCAAAATTCTACCTATACTATTAGAAATTCATTCTCAATGTAATTTAGACAACTTCAACAAAATTGGAGTTTGTTGATTACATTGAAAATGAATTTCTACCAACTTCAAGATATTTTTTTACCACCAAGAACCCAAAGGCAAATTCAAATTTTCGCGCCATTCATCGATAAAGTAGATTTCTATATCTCTATTTATATACTGCTAAAGTTCTGTTCGCATCCGCCGCGAAATAGCGCTCAACCGTTTTCCGCCTATTAGAGGGGGGTGTCGAATCTATATACTTCTTTAATCTATGACGTCAGTCGCGACGTTTGAGAGAGACCGTGTCAATAAATTTCCGAATGTATCATTCGGAAGTTGAAGGCGACGGATTCGCGTCCGTCATCGGTCGCGGTCAGCGGTTGTTCGGGGAGACCAGCGCCTTAACGCCTTATTGTTCGTCAAATATCCCCTCGCCAAGAAATGAGGACACATCTAGCGAATCAAATGGAGAAGTTAAACAACTACCTACGTTCGCAATACCTACGATTGAGATAGACGATAAACTGAAAGGCCATTCCAACTACAGTTCATGGAAAAAAAGAATGGAAAGAGATCTAAGAGACAGGCACGATTTTCTGAAACATAAATTAGGGGGCGAAAAGCAAGAAATCTCACATGAAGAGAAGAGGATGTATGATGCTCAAGTAAGGCCATACCTGGAGGCAACACTTCAGAATGGAACTCGTTCCCTTATCAAGAATGAGACAACAGCCGCTGAAGCATTTCAAAAATTGGAGCAGATGTTTGGGAAAAACGACATCCAAAAAATTGTGGAACTCCTGGAGAACATCGGGAAGATTGTGCTGCATCCAATGAATCCGATGGTGTTCATCACAAAATTTGAAGATGCGATCAGACAATTTGAGGAACTTGGTGTTCCACTGGATAAAAAAATTATAGTTGCATATTTTCTGCACAAAGTCCGTCATTTGTGAACTTTTGGTGGATTTTATGAAACTGTAGCTACATTGCCAGAAAACACAAGGACCTACGAATTCGTCCGAAACGCATTTTTAGATGTTGCAAGTAATAACTTCAATTTAGAATTGGTAAACAGTGAGTCTGATAATGATATGGTAGATATTGTGTGTTCTGAATGTAATAATGTTCTAGATTTGAGTTGCAGGGCTGTCGATAGTGATATCGTATCCATATGTTCTATTTGTTTGTATGTTCCTGAGGAAACTATTTTGTTAAATAATGAATTTGTTTCAGTCTCTTGTTTACACTGTATTAAAAGCAGTACTAATTTATGTGATTTTTGTGCAGGAAGTAGAAGCGAAGGAAGTTCATCAGAACCACCCACAAAAAGGGAGAAACTAATGACTTCTACCACAAAATTTATGGAGAAGAAGTACAGAGGTTTTCACTATACACCTCAACAGCTTGAAAAAATTAAAAAGATGTCAGTTGAAGAGAAGAAGTCTGCCAGGTGTAATAAATGTGGCCTCTTATTCCATCAGGCATCAGAATGTAGAAGTGTTTTAAGAATGGCCGTGAGAAGAAAGACTGCAAAAAATGGCAGAGCCAGAAATCAAGTAAGAGTGAGTTAGAGTTACATAAATTTGTTGATCTTGTTTAATTTCTTGTTGATTCCGGTGCACCATGCAGTGAACGCACAAAATATCCTGTTAGAGTACACAGAAAATGAAAAGCCTATATCTGCTGAACCTACTTTGAAAACAAAGAACATTGTTGCTATGGGAGAGGGTACTCTACCAATTCTTGTACAGTTTGGCAAAAGTTCACATGTGTTGGAGTTAGTATAGGTTCAGTTTATTCCTGAACTGAGAGAAAATATTCTAACTGTTCGAGCATTTAATGCTCAATTCAGTACAAGTGTAATATTGAATTCTAATAATGGATTTATTTTATCTAGAAAGTTAAAAAGAAAATTTAGCCTCCTGTATTTGTATCAGATTGTTTTATACTATAATATATCCTGTTTTGTATTGTACTTTGTATTCTAGTAATGTTCTATACTCTTTGTTAAAATTTCTATTTTTAATGTGTCAAGGCCATACGATAAATAAATAAATAAATATAAATTGGCGGTACGTGTTTATCAAGAGTCAGATGACAGCCATCAGCAAATACCAACCAGAAATTTAGTTACATACAAGAATAATCATGAAGTTATTAATAAATTGTCAGAAAAATCGAATTGTAAAATAAAACGTACAATACTTAATCCTGTAATTGAAAATAATCGTAATAGAACTCGTAAATTGAGAAATAAGCTAACTCGTAATCAGCTAAAAAAGCTAGCTGAAGAAGGTTTAATTTGGCATCGTAGGATGGGTCACATATCATCCTCTTACCTAGGGAAACTACCAGGTGTGGCACTTGGAGTCCAAGAGCTCATATATAATTATACAACTGCTAGTTGCTCAGTATGTTCAAAAGCAAAAATGATTCGAAAGCCTTGTACAAAAGAGCGTGATTTATTGACGGTTAATCCACCAACACAGTTAGGTAAGAAAGAATATATTTTAGTACTTATTGATGACTATTCACGATATGCACAATTTTTTCCCTGTTATAGACTCTTACATAATATATGCATCAAGAAGATGTGCTCATTGTAGTACAAAAATAAAACAAGCACGCACCGACTGGATATGTCAAACCTGAAGTGTATCCTTGTGCTTGTAGTAACAATAGTAACTATAAGTTCTATGAGTGTACCATTATGTCTGTCAAAATCTAAAAACGAAGGTTGATACATATGAACAAAGAGTAGATACAAGAGACCTCACTCCCCCTATTCATGAATGAAATCGTGAACATCGTTTGTTCGACCTTGAAAGTGATTTGTGAATTACCTGGTCCGATCCTGGGGTGTCAATAGTATCCCAGTATTTTCTCTTGTCCAATCACAATCGAGCTGTCCGATAAGAGCGAAATTGACGTATCTGCTAGCCTAAAACAATTAGGTTATGTTATGTCAACAAATATTTTAAATTTTGAATATCGAAAAAGGCTGCATTATATTGCTCGTATCATTCCATAATAAGAATAATAATGTCTTTGAGAAAACAATTTCATAGAAATAAAAATTCTTATCAACAAAGGTCTTCCTGTTCATATTGAAACAATGACGAAGAATGGCTTATTCTTGGTTCGAGTATTGAAAGGTATATTGCATAATCTTCTGCAGTTATGTTCAACTGAGGTAACAGGTTTTTCAGTCTAAGAACTGATTTCATGATCACATTCAATAAGCTTATGAAGATGTCAAGATGTTTTGAATTGGTCTTGTAGGTACATACATACGTGTGACATACATATGAAGTTAACAAATGGAGAGTGAAAGTAACAGTTCTTTATTGCCTCTACATAATTGGCCATCGACCAAGGGTCCTTCAGCCTAACAAATGGAAAATTCATAATGTAATGTATCAATAATAAAAAGAAGTTTTATTTCTGTGTAATAGCCCAACATTCTATGTTCATGTAAACATAACATAACCTGTAAAAATCATGTGATAACCTCTCTCTTCTAAGTCTTCAAGAACGCAAGTTCCAAAACCATTACCAAATCGTAAGTTGTATAAAGTTATCTATACTATCTATACTAATATTATAAAGAGGAAAGATTTGTATTTTTGTTTGTTTGATACGAATAGGTTCAAAAACTACTGGACCGATTCCAAAAATTCTTTCACCCTTTGAAAGCTACATTATCCCTGAGTGACATAGGCTATACTTTCCACCCGAAAAAAATAAGGATACCTACTATAACTTCAATAATTACAAAAAAATCAGCCAAAATCAGCTATTTTCACGTGCGCTGCAAAAACCGTAAGACTTACGTGGATACAATGTATGACGGAAATGTACGTCTTGAATAGTTCTACAAAAAAGTCCGCGGTAGCATGTATCTATCTCTCAAGATTGACTTGCTATTACCTGTTTATGGTAATCAGATGATTTCCAAAATTATGCACTATTTGAAGGTGTGTTTTTATGAATTGGGTATTGATCCTAATCCAACCTAATACGTTATTTATCCCCAGTATTTAATTTAGAACAAAATTGTCCTTCACATCATACAATTACAAGGAGTACATCAAAAGATATGGCAGGTTGAAGTGTTGAAGATGAAACCGCCGCGTGAAACAAATTTCTACCCGGGCGTAGCTGGGACGGCCTGCTTGTCTATACCAATATTATAAAGAGGAAAAATTTGTATTTTTGTTTGTTTGATACGAATAGGTTCAAAAACTACTGGACCGATTCCAAAAATTCTTTCACCCTTTGAAAGCTACATTATCCCTGAGTGACATAGGCTATACTTTTCACCCGAAAAAAATGGGGATACCTACTATAACTTCAATAATTACAAAAAAATCAGCCAAAATCAGCTATTTTCACGTGCGCTGCAAAAACCGTAAGACTTACGTGGATACAATGTATGACGGAAATGTACGTCTTGAATAGTTCTACAAAAAAGTCCGCGATAGCATGTATCTATCTCTCAAGATTGACTTGCTATTACCTGTTTATGGTAATCAGATGTTTTCCAAAATTATGCACTATTTGAAGGTGTGTTTTTATGAATTGGGTATTGATCCTAATCCAACCTAATACGTTATTTATCCCCAGTATTTAATTTAGAACAAAATTGTTCTTCACATCATACAATTACAACGAGTACATCAAAAGATATGGCAGGTTGAAGTTTTGAAGATGAAACCGCCGCGTGAAACAAATTTCTACTCGGGCGAAGCTGGGACGGCCTGCTTGTATTATATATCTATATATATATATAAAAGAAAGATGTTGGTTACACCATTTATAACTCGAGATCGGATGGAGTGTTTGTTATGAAACTTCATATATGGATTCGTCTACGGTCTGGTTATTATAAAATACAATAAAACTTCGAAAAAATCGATGAAAATTTCACTTATACAGGAAATGCTTTTCCTCCCTTTGAGCGAGGCCACTAGGTGTCGCTACAGTTACAGTTACGCTACCGCTTATTCGTAGGTAGTTGATTTCATATTCTCTCCGTTAGATGGCTATATTAGCACTATTGACTATAGTCACTGTAATAGTGTGTAATTTGAGTTGCCTACAACTCTGCGCTGTTGGCCAACACCAAGAAGTCTTAGCGTAGGAGTACAGTAGTACAAATGTCTAAAATGATTAGATTTCGTACCACTTCAGATGGCGGTATTCACACATTATGACTGATTATTAGTTATTTTTATAGTTTTATTTGTTCAAAATAACGTAATCGTGAAGTAGGATGTCTAGAATAATGGTGTAGGCACTGATTATATTTTGTTGTGACCAAATTGATTATATTAGCAATGTTTCGTTCTTTCCACTTCAGGTGGCGCTATTCACAAATTATGACTGATTTTTATCAGTTATTTCAAATATTTGAATTTATTCTGGCGAACGTGGCGTGTTAATGGTAGATAATTTTGTCAAGCAATAATGTGTGTTTATATTCCTGACATTCTGATGTATATTAGTTCTTAGGAAAAGTAGAAAACTTTCATTATAAAAAGATGCCATTCTGCTGTCATGTCATAATTGACTTTGGCAAATCAGCTGTTGATACATCCATCAAATTGACAACGGAAAATACACTGAAATGATATTGCGGCGCCGCCACGTTGCTAATTTCGATTTGGTCGAACGTCATTCCATTCAAAAATTGACGGGTGCCTACACCATTATCATAGACATCTTATCGTGAAGGTACTATATTTGACATTAGCACCATTAGATGGCGATGAATTTGTTCAGGCTTTCGCGACCATCGATTTATGTCATCTGTTTTTTATTGTGAATTTCGGTCGTCGTGGTTTGAAATGGTCGAAAAAAAAACATATGACATCAATTACAGTGTAATTTGCATAGGACTTATAGTACCATGAAGGGCTATTAACAGATCCAGAAGCGCGTGAATATCACAGTGAATTTTTATCGAAATGTCAAGTATATACGATTTTGGCGATCAGTTTCAAGCGTGATATGTTCATTCTCATCTTTTCTCATAATTTTTAAAATGTTTTTGAATTTCTGTTTGGGTAATAAATATATTTTCGGAAATCACTAAATCCAAAATTGCTATAATCGGTAATTGACATATTATTTTTATGTATCTGTTCTGTGTGACAGCTCATATCCATCGAAACATTTGACAGTTCAAAAATCAGAGAACTAAGCTGTTGATCTCCGATCACCGGTGATTACGATTTGTGAAATCCACCTTAAGTATCATTTAGGCGGAACAAAGTTCGCCGGGCCAGCTAGTATTAAATAAAAGTTAAAAGTAATCCAGTGTTAATCATTGAAAGACATTATATTGGCGACGAGGATGGGATTTGGTTATAAACGTTAAACTTGTGCAAATCGAAGAAAAATATCACCCTTCACGTGCTATATCAAGATCAAGAATGGCAGAAACTCAAGTAATTTATAGAGCAACAATCGGTTCACTCGCAGAATACAGTTCTGATGATGATTGGAGTTTATGGGCTGAACATTTAGAGCAGTACTTCTCTGCAAATGATATTGATCACGAAAAGAGAGTACCAGTGCTATTAACCCTAATATGTGATAAAGCCTATAAAACCCTGAGTGATCTCTGCGATCCAGCTTTGCCGAAAGATAAGCTAACAAGGAATTGAGGGATATATTGACTGCACAGTTTTCGAAGAAGGCATCTGTATTCAAGGAGCGGATAGAATTTTACAATTTGAGGCAGATGGAACGTGAGGCAGTACGATCATGGTATGTGAGGATAAAAAATGAAGCCAGTGCCTGTAAATTTGGAGCAAATCTATCTAAATGAAATTCTAAATGACAAGTTCGTAGCTGGAATGTGCAAGAGCCCTATACTAGATAGAGTCTGCGAGGAGGATCATACCAAAAGCTTGGCACAAGTCCTGGAAGTAGCAGTTAACAAAGAAGCAGCACTAGGATCCGATTACCAATCTCGGCATCAGTTGAAGATAAAGAAAGGGCAAGAGCAGAAGTCAAACACATGGAAGAGTAACAAAAATGGACCACAACACTCCAAGGGGGAAATAAAGCATGGTGAAACGGCACAGAAAAGCAAGTGTTGTGGGTTAGGGAACCATGTAGAAAAGAACTGTAAGTACCTTAAATATAAGTGCAAAATTTGAAATCTTACAGGTCCTTTAGCTAAAGTATGTTATAAACGCCAAGTACATCAGGAGGAGACACAAGAACCCAATTTAGATTATGTTGAAAACCATTTGAAGTGTGATAACTATGTGGCATCACCCCAAATTTCATTATTAGTGAATGAGAACCTTATTAAAATGGAACTTGATTCAGTTGCTAGCATTTCAGTAGTCCCGGAGAGCTTTTTCAATAATTATTTCGAGTAATCTAAATTAATGGGTACAAATATAAGATTAAAATGCTATGATGGGACCGAAATTGTACCTGAAGGTGAATTCCATACCACAATAAACCATAAGGGTCAAGTTTTTGAAAATTGTAGATTTCTAGTGGTTAAGAAAGGATTTAATAAAACGCCTCAACATTAAAATTGATCTTGATGACCAAGGTATCCCTATACATTCATTGAAAGGAAAGGACGATTTGTAAATTTTGTTAAGTTGGTTTGAAGAATTATTCAAAGTTGAACTCGGTACTTATAGGCATGAAAAGATAGAGCTGAACATTATGCCAAATGTGAAACCAATCTTCTGTAAACCCAGACCGGTCCCGTTTCTCTTCAAGGAAAAAATCAATAGTGAACTAGAAAAATTAGAAGCTAAGGGGGTCATTTCAAAAGTAGAAACTTCAGAGTGGGGACCACCGTTAGTTCCTGTAATGAAAGAGAGCGGGGTATAAGATTATGTGCGGATTATAAGGTCACGGTGAACAAACATTTGATAGATGTAAAGCATCCATTATGGCCAAGGATAGATGAACTGTTTTCTCAGCTTTATGAAGAATTTTTTTCAAAATTAGATTTTTCCTGTGCGTATAATCAGTTAGAATTAGAGGAAAATACAAAAAATTTATTAGCGTGGAGTATACATAATAGTTATTTATGTAATAAGGATCATAAAGACGATCATTATGGTACAAGTCGTGAATGTTATCGGGCGAGGCGTAGCCGAGTCCGATAACACGGCGTGTGCCATAATGATTGTTTATGATTCGTATTACATACAAAATTTTATCTGATGGCATTTATATCAATACATTTTCGAAAAATTAAAAACTGTATTTTCGACATGTCACAATGACAACTATTTTTAAAGGAGTAAGTCACTCAATTTTGATGACATAAGGAAGCTCATTATGGTACTTAGTACCATAATGAATTCATTATGGTACTTAGTCCCATAATGAATTCATTATGGTACTTAGTCCCATAATGAGCTTCCTTATGTCATCAAAATTGAGTGACATAACGTTGTCATGATGACATGCCATCAGATAAAGGTATTTATAAAGTAAATCGATTACCCTCTGGCACTAAACCGGCTTGTTCTATTTTCCAAAAAATTGTTGAGAAAGTTTTGCAAGGTGTAAATGGAACGGTTATATTTTTAGACGATATCGTTGTGACTGGAAAAAACAGGGAAGAGCATATGAAAAATTTGGAAGAAGTTTTTGATAAGTTGAGTAAAGCGGGATTCAGATTGAATTTGAAAAAGTGCGAATTTTTCGTGCCAGAAAGTAAGTATTTAGGTCATTACATAAATAAAAATGGTCTTCATAAAGATTTCGATAAAGTCAGAGCAATTACTGAGATGCCAACACCAACTGACCAAGGACAAGTGAAATCGTTTGTAGGAATGGTAAATTACTATGGAGGATTTGTACCAAATTTATCGACCCTGATGTTGAATCCTCTGTACAAATTGTTGCGCAAAGATTTTAAGTTCAACTAGTCTCAGGAATGTGATAAATCATTCAAAAGGGTCAAAAGGGATTAACGTCAGATCAAACTTTAGTTTTCTCTGATAGGAATATTCCATTAAAGTTAATATGTGATTCATCCGAGGTTTATGCCTTGCCTACGCCTAACTCTATTCTATTTTTCTCAACTGAATTATTTCAGATTCTCCCATTTTGAAAACACTTGCTGAGAAAATGTGTGAAAATTCGATTTTAATGAAACAACTCGTTGAGAAAACGGATGAACTGCTCTTATTGGCCAGAACATCTAACTTGAATTTACATCACTTGGATAAGACTGAGGAATTGAAACTGTTTCCTCTAAGTAGTATTGATGAGTTGAAAAAAATTGAAGACAAAATTGATGACGGACATTTTGAGAAGGAAATTGTATGTTCTTCAGTTTAAAAACAGTTATTTAAAAAATATTTATTTTGGAAATTTTTCAGAGAATAATGATAGCAGCAGTAGGTGGTAACACCTTGAAACATGCTATCAAAAGAATATTTTCAAGAATTTTCACTGATGAATTTGCCCAAAAGTTTTCATGGAATGGAATCAGAGGGAATATGAAACTTAAGGATTTGAAGCTGATTAACTTAATTGAAAGTAAGTATGTTTATAATAATCTGATTTGACATTTTCCTAAGGCATTATTTTTCAGGCATTCTAGTTACTCAATCCAAAACTACAGAAAATAAGTTTGAAGAAGATCTCAAAGAATGGTTTCGACATGCACGACAAAGATTTGAGAGAATGGAGAAAAAAAAGGAATGAGTTACCTAGATAAAAACATGACACCCTGGAAAACGTTAAGACTACTTTCCTTTTTTAAAATTAAATGTTAAATTTTACCATTTTATGTTTGCATACTTTTGAGTATTTATGTGCCAATTCAATATTTAAATAGTTCTTATATTTTTGAATGAAAACAGTATTATTGTATACCTATGCTCGGATTTCATACTCCAATTTTTACACAGTGAATCAGTTCAGTGGAATACTAGTACTACATTAACGGATAACAGATTTTCCCAAAATAATAGCGAACATTTTATTTATAAAATGATCTGCTATTTTAGTAATGTATGTGTTCATTGTGTAGATTGCAGTACAGAGAAAATCTTATTCAAAAATGGGAAGAAGGCAGATTAAAGAGATTGGTATCCTCTGAAAAGAGGAAAATGCTATTACAAATCACTTCACGAAAGTCAGGAATTGAATCTAGCGAAATTAAATTTCAAGTGGAGCCCAAATCGCCGAGTTCAAAATGTTCTGAAAATGGTGTTGAATTGACGAAAAATCAATGCAAGTCTATTATACACAGTGACCATGAGTTTCCATTTGTTGTACCTCCTGATTTGCATAAGTCATCTCGACAGTTTCTCTCCACGGATGATTCTATTACTGTTGAAAATATTTTTTCAGCAACTGTAAATTTTGATAGGGAAGATAGTATGTTTACGCATCGACATCAAAACATGTTCAAGACTGATATTGTAGAATGGATAAAGAAACATAATTTTTCTCAGAATGCAGTAAATGATCTACAAATTTTTAGAAAAAATGGACTTACAGATTTTCCAAAAACGTACAGTACTCTAATGTCAACTCCCAGATATCTTGAAATTATTTCAATGCCACCTGGACATTTTTATAATTTTGGTTTGGAAAATGTAATCAGGGAATATTTTACTAATAATACTGATAACATTTCAGATTTTAGAATTAACGTAAATGTTGACGGTTTACCACTATTTGCTAGTTCATCATTAGAGTTTTGGCCAATTTTAATAAGTATTATTTCAAAAGGTTTTTGTTCAAAACCTCTAACAGTATCAATTTACTGTGGGAATAAAAAGCCAGATATTGATGAATTTTTAAAAGCATTTGTTGATTAATGTGTTCATTTATTCAAGGAAGGTTTCACTTTTAAACATGATACTCACAAAATCGAATTTAATGCACTCATATGTGATGCTCCTGCCAATTGAATTTACTCGCCTACCCAGGCCTCTGGAAGAAATTGATAGATGGAAAGCTACTGAGTTGCGACAAATAGTATGTTACTCTGGTTGTTTATTGAATCAAGTTTTATATGATGATCAATTCAAACACTTCATGGCACTTTTTATTCCAATAAGAATTCTATGTTCAAGTGAATACTGCATTTCTTTGAACAATTTCGCTAAATCGTTATTGGTTAATTTTGTCAAAAATTACGGAATTCTATACGGAAGAGATAATATAACTTATAATGTTCATGGTTTAATTCATTTGGCTGACGATGTTTTGAAATTTGGTCCTCTTGATAATTTCAGTGCCTTTATGTTCGAAAATCATTTGGGTTATTTGAAGAAAAATGTTCAGTGTGGTAATAACCCTTCACAACAAATAGTTAATCGTCTAAAGGAGAAATCTTATCCCAAAAATAACAATATATCTTATCCTGTATTATCTGGCGAACATACTTCAGGACCTGTATTAGAAGCAGAATTTCTTTTCATTTATTATAAAGAAGTGAGAACTAGGAATTTCACTTTGAAAATAAGTCAGCCCAACAATTGTTGTATTCTGAAGAATAATCAGATTGTTCTAGTCAAAAATATCAGAGTTTCAAATTCTGAAATTGATTTGCTGTGCAAATGTTTCAATAAAATTGAATTTATTTTCGACCATCCTTGTGATTCTAAAATTGTTGATATGTATCAAGCAAGTGACCTAAGTCAAGTAGTAACAAGTGTCTCTTCGTCTGTTGTTGCACTAAAAGCTATTTGTTATCACTTAGGTACCTCACTATTCCGTAATAATATCGTTGCTTCATAATAATGAAAAAGAGCAATAATGATATGAAATTCTGCATGGGTATACAATAATAATGTACTACATACTTGGCATTTAATCTAGAATGTACTTTTCTGTTATTTCACTCGATATATTTTATAGAGATATGTTATTGATTATGAGATTATTATTGAATAATAAGTTATCTCTGAAATAGTTGTTTTTTTTGTGAAGAAATGCCTTTCTTGCAGTTATATTTGAATTATGTATGAAATATAAAACGAATGCTGATGCTTGAAGATATGAAGGACTATTTATCTCAGATTCATTACTTCCACAGAATCTTCAGGATACTTAGGCAACAGGGTTTTAAATGTAAAATATACCGCGGTATATTCAAACTAATGAACCCCATCGCCTAAAAGTATCCTGAAGATTCTGTGGAAGTAATGAATCTGAGATAAATAATTGCACAGTTGTAGGGACAATTACTTCCAAACATCTATAAGATGTAATTTTAGTGATATCTCAGGTCTATTCTAATTGAACAGTCGTAAGTATGCTCTTTCGGATTTATCTATAGTCTATCGCTATCCAGTGATCTGAAGAATATTGGCTTCGAAATATCTCCAGTTCATCACATTTACACAGTTCATAGGCTGACCATATTGTGATATCTATATTACCAAGTATGGTGTATATAATTTTTGTGACTGTGATTTTGCGACTGCGCTGAAGTATGACTTAGGCAATACCTGATACATTGTTGGGATGAACCTGACATTATCTCAGGATTCTCAGGGATATTAAGAGCCCATATGTGATATCTATGTCAAGTGACAGGGAGTGAATTTGGTTATCTGGGTAATTAATTATTCTTTCTGTCCTATCTGAAATGAGGATTTGTATCATTTCATAATAACTATATAATGAGGATCCTAATGATCCTATTTATCTTTGAGAATACCTCAGGAGATATTCATTAAAATTCTAATACTTTCCCTTATTTAGTTCAACAGGCATTAATTAGTTCAATGAATAGAAATATCTAATATTATGGTAGTTACATTGGGATTTATCGTAATTATGCACTTAAGTAAAATGGAAGCTATTTCGTTTGTAAGTTCCAATATATAAATACAGTATTCACATTTCACAAAGCACCAGGGAATGTACGGCGGTACAAACAGACTAAAACTGTCTAGGTACATTTGTGCGTTCTTGTGGTGTTTCATGCACTATCCATATAATTTATAATTAGAATGTAGGTACTATAGATATCGAAATAAAATTTGATTTGATTTATTACCGAAATTGTCAAGTGAGAAAGATCGTGAAATCTCTTACCATTTCATTGCAGGACTTGTTCATTCTAGTTTGAGCACACTAAACAGTCAAGGTCAAGACAAATCGAAGCGCATTAAAAACCTTAAAGCCTTAAACGGATTTCAACTCGACACTCGCGAGTCACGATAAATAATCCACAACACAACAATCACATATTCACATGTCAATACGGCAAATAAAGTGAAATTCAGAAATTCTGAAAACTCCACGTTCTACCAAACACAACAAAGTTGGTCTGTGGACCTGTGGTTCTTCTCCTCCCCTCCATTACGGAATGAGATCAACTCATAGAACTTGCACTTATTGTCAAATCAAAAGATCAAAGCGCCCTCTTTCGCCAAAATTTCTAAACTAGAAAATGAGTACTGTTTTGATATCTTGTAATTTTGCGTGCTTTTGTTCATATCCAGGTATTCTTAAGGGATATTTGGAAGTTTTCATTGTGTTCTGAGCAGATTAATTAGTACTGAAATCAAAATTGTTGAGAAGGTATTCATATCAGTGTTATTCATTTAAAATATTATTCACAAAGTTATCATGTTTAAGGTTACCAAGCGTCTTGTTTGAGTTTGATTTTCTGGTGCAATTTTAACTGACGAGAAAGGTTGATATCACACAACAATCAACAAGAGTCTTTTGAAATTGATCATCCTAATTCAAGGTACTGAGCTGTGCCTTTATCTTTCTGTAAGACAGGAATTAAATGAGGTGAAGTATTTGAGCGCAGGGATTCATGTTTCAATACTAATTTTATATATAATTTTAGGGCAGTGTATTGATTATAGATTTATAGAACAATGAGTAAGCTAAGTACTGGTACTGAAAAAAAACTGTATGCAATGAATTGTAACTGTTATGATTTCAATTGCTCTTCGAGGAAAAATAAAAATCTATACGTCTTCATAAATTTCCTAAGAAAGATGCCTTAACACTATACATAAATATACATATCACTTATGCCTTTAATGTCAACTCTGAGCAATATTCTGATGACTGGTAGGTTATGCGAGGAATTTGAAATAACTGTTTCTGGCCAGATCTATTAGTATTTTTGAGGCCCAATTCAATTGTGTGTAGAATTCTGAAAATCAAACTGGTGGAAAACCTGCAAAATTGGATTTTTTTTCTCGGTTACCAATTTGGAGATCATTATTTCAACGTACTCGATTCTCTACGACTTTCCGTGAAAAAATGTTTTCAAAGTTTGAACTCAACTTTTTTTTTCACGTCTTCAGTAAAAAAAAATTCGTCCAAAATTGTTGTAATTTTTCGTGGTTGAACTACATATCTTCCATTCTGAATACTGAAGTGAAAACAGAATAAAATAATATCCATTGGTTTCCTTTCTGTAGAGTTATTTAAAAAACTGGAAGCCGCACGAAGGCTTAAATTTGGGCTGAAGACATGCAAAAAGGAAGTTGACTTCGAATTTTGGAAAAAATTTTCACGGAAAATTATTGAAAATCAATGTACCGGGTTTTTCACTATAATTTGACCCCCCCTTCAACTTTGTTACTAAAGGAGATACAAAAAAATGTTGTAAACAAAAGTTTCCGAAATCGACTGAGGTTTTACAGTATGTATTCACATAATGGATAATGGAATATATACAGGGTGGCCAACATATTGATGGCAACTTCATTTTTTCAAATGGAACACCCTGTATATTTTTCCATATTTGCCTAGCTCTTATTCCCCTGATTTCGAATATGTAACACGTGTTGATCTATCTCTTTTATTCTGAGTTATTCAGAGTTTCGAATTTTAAGAACCACCTGGCAAGCTCTGTAATCTTTTTTCAAGTGGCAGACTGGGTTTACTGAAAATGCCCATTTTTGGAGTTATGATAACGTCAATTGGAATATATACAGGGTGAACAACATATTGAATGCAACAACATTTTTTCAAAACAGGGTGTCCTGTCCTGTATATTCTTCCATCTTTTGATAGGCTATTTCCTCCTGATGATCTCGAATATACGAGTATATATGCATATTTGGGCGTGTCTCTTCAATTTTCAGAGATTCTAAGTTTTGAAATGATGATACCGAATAAAAAATATGTGAAATGCCTACGGAATTTTTTATATTCAAACAATTTACTTAAAAGTATTATTTCAAAATGAATACTTAACAATTACTTAACCAATAAAAATAATAAATTATGGTATTATGGTATGAATAACATCAACTAAAGAAATTGCTCGAAATGACCACCTTCATTCAATACACATAGTTCATATCGTTGTCTCAAGTTGTTAAGACTATTTTTGATTGCATTGTTATGGCTCTGATTCAAATCAGAAATTAAAACTTCAATTTTGTTTTTAATCATTACAATATTATCATTATTGCTGAAGTATATGTTTTCCTTCAAGAACGGCCATAAAAACGTGTCCAACGGTGTTAAATCGGGACTATTTGGTGGCCATGAAATGGGTGCGCCATTCCCATTACCAATCCAAAGATCAAATTGGCCACTTAAATGTTCACGAACTTCCAAAACGCTATGCGGGGGCGCTCCGTCCTGTTGCCAAATTATTTGTTCTAATTCTTCAGCAGAAAACAGTCGCTCCAAAAGCTCAGCTACCTCTGGCAATATATTTTCTGAATATGTTTCACGTGTTAATTTGTAGTCGAAAAATATAGGCCCCACAATTTTATCATAAACAATGCCACACCCAACGTTAACAGATTTTCCTCCGGATTTTCTGATTTCATTAATTTTTCGTTGTCTTCGATTTTTGTTTTCCCAAGAATGTCTATTTTTTCTGTTGAATACACCTGCTGTGGAAAACGATGATTCATCCGTCCACATTATGAACCTGAATAAATTAGGGTCTTAGTAATAATTTGTATGGCCTATATTGGTTCTTTTTCAGGACTATAAATTCTGGAATAACTGATTTCCAGGTCACGCGACGCTTCCTTCAAACCATTTTCCGGAAATTCTATAACAATTTTATAATTTGTGAGGTTGTTTCGAATAGAATGTCAGCATTGAACAACAAACAATTAGAGTAACACTACCTTCAAAATAAAGTAATATGTCCATTTCTTGATTTTCATTACTCGGGATGCAACGTCTCTTTCTTTTAAAACTTTTTAAGTCCCTTACACGGTTGTAAATATTGACAAATGTGTTTGCACTTGGAATTGTATTATTTGGATGCAACCTCATATATTCCCTCCTTGCTGCTTTCTTATTTTTATTATTCTTCACATACAGTGAAAATATTTCAAATTTTTCTGCTTCCGTGTAATGCATATTTGATTATTATTTTCATTTAATGTAAAACGTATGTCATATCGTTACTAAGGAGATAACTCCTAAAACGGGCATTTTGAGTAATCGCAGCCTGCCACTTGAAAAGTTATTGCTGAGCTTGCCAGGATGTTCTTTAAATTTGAAACTCTGTGGTGCTCAGAATAAGAGAGATAGACCAACATATGTTACATATTCGAAATTAGGGGAAAAAGAGCTAGCCAAATATAGGAAAATATACAGGGTTTTCCATTTGAAAAAATGAAGTTGCCATCAATATGTTGGCCACCTTGTATACGTATATTTCAGTTCGTGAAGTCATATTAAAAAACCTCAGTTGATTTCGTGAAATTTTTGTATGAAACATTTTTTTGTATCTCCTTTAGTAACAAAGTTAAAGGGGGGGGTCAAATTATAGTGAACAACCCGGTACCCTACGTCGAAATAATGCTTTCCAAATTGGCAACCGGAATAAAAAATCCAACTTTGCAGATAACTTACCACAGTTATCAGAATATTGCTCGAAGTTAACATTAAACACCCTATTCCTCGCTTACGCGTCGTTTTTTGTATATGTCATAATGCAAAAATGACTTCCTCGATGTCATCTATATACAGGCTGATTTTTTTAAGTGTTTCATTAGAAGGTTTCGAGGAAGGAATTGCGATACAAATTCAAAATTTTGTATTTTTGTTTGGGAGTATATGAACTCAATTTGTAAAATATTTTCAAGTAGAATCTACTTCCGGTTCTATCGGAAACGGATGTGAACTTCGTTATTTCAAATGTAACACCATGTATATTTATACATATTTGAATTCTTCGTTTAATTCTGCAATGATTTGATGTGAGTCTCATTAAAACTATGAAATCTCATTTTTTTCTAATGGGTACCATATAATTGTAGAATTCCGATCGATTGCTCGTCAAAACCTAGTTAGTGTGTGCCAAACATTTCATGTCTTATGAGTAGTTTCGCCGTTATCGAATTAAATTCGAATTTCACGACTAAAGCCAAGTTTCTTTGTCTAAACATCAGGTTTATCAAGATAATTTTCAAGTAGGCTATGCCAATAGTAAGAATATGTCAGTTTTAAACTAAAATTTCTTTATGTAGTCTTCATTCATTATCTGTCCAGTTTATTTGTCACATTCGCCGCAAATAAAGAACAGACTTTTGATTTATCATTCTGATGTACCTTATTATTCTTGCTTGTTTTGCATAGTGCTTGATCAATGAAAATAAGTAGGCTGAAGGAATGACAATTCCTAACATAGCCTTATAGCCTACTTTGAAATAGACGAGCATACCACTGAATTTGACTGATGAGACAAACCTGGCTTTATTCGTGAAATTTTGTCAAATTAAGTGGTATGCTCGTCTAATTCAAAGAAGGCTATGTTTATAGGAATTGTCATTTCTACAGCCTACTTATTTTCAAGGGTTGATGGGGACGGCACAGGGTGCAACAAAAATCATTCAAAAATTCTTAAAAATTTGGTAAAAGTGAAACTAAATTGACCTGTTTCGGGATTTTGTTGCCGAATATTTTTCTTCTGAGAAAATGAATTTGTTCCATAATAGTAATAATAATTCTGCTAACGCACGGATGTGGTTTGGTTTCTACCTCGACACATGGGGTGTGACGTCCCCACGGCCACCAAGGATAAATGGTGGCATACGGCATACCCATGAAAATGGTGAAAATATTAAGCCAGCAACGAGAAGTGGAAACCGATATCATGGTAGAAGATCGAAATGCTCCACCTGCTGGCTCGACCACCGTGAGGAGGACTGCTCGCAGGGGAGCTCGCAACGCACGTATCAAGTGGAGCCGCGAAATGAATATTGGACTAATGCGAGCTTTTTATTACGTGAACAATTGCGAGGACAAACCACTTCGTGGATGGAGATACTCCCACTATACCGAGTTCACCGGGAGGCATCCGGAACTTCAGCTGACCGAAGGGAATCATTCAAGAGAAATCTTCAAAGGATCGAATTATCCCAGAGGATCGCGGGATATGTACAGCAGGCTGTGGATTTGCAAACCTGTCACATCGTGCGGAAAATGAACTAGTGGGAGGAACTGAAATGTTTTTTCACTTGTTTATAGAAGTAATACCAGCTCGAGCTGAGACCGGGAGACCGATGATGAATAATAATTCTGCTAATGGCCTTGTAGATAGAGAGCTAGCAGGGACCTTGGAAATGTTGGGAATAAGAGAATATCAAAAACGTTAGTCAAATGCAAAAAGCAATGATATTGTCTACATGCGCGACCATCAGAAGGATACTGGATTACTGGCCACGGTTCTTTCTCCTAAAACCATGAATTGTGATTATTAAAAAAAATATATATTTTATTAATCCTTTAAGACATGTGTACATGTATAGGACAGGTCAAAAAATATCACTTTAGCTTCTATCAAGAGTGTCACAGAAATAATCGTTCACAGTATAGTAACACTTCTGGAACAATAAAGCCTTAACTACTCTTAAATCTATTAACATCAAGAAACTGAATACATTGTGGCAAATGGTTGAAAACTCTTATGCACTGGTACATCATGTGCTGCCCACGTTAGCTTCGAATCGAACAGTACTCCGAGAAATTTTGTTTCTGGTTTGAATATAATTCTGTTGTTTCACTTGTTTCTCAAAGTCAAAGCGATAATATAATATACAGGTTGTCCCAGAAGTCCCGCACTTCCTTGAGGGGATCGAAAGTGAAAAATATTCTAAGCCCAAATATCCATGTTTGAAATTTTTTGATGAAGTAGTTAATCAGTAATTAATTAATGAAAGTGACCAATCAGGAGCGTGCTATAGAAGAATGAGTAAGTAGTTGGGGACGCGAGAGTGAGACGCCAGAGCTGCTGCCGGCTTTTCACGCAGAACCGAGACTGGCGTCTCACTTTCGCGTCCCCACTGATTACTCAATCTTCTGTAGCGCGCTCCTGATTGGTCACTTTCATTAATTAATAACTAACGAACTACGTTATCAAAAAATTTCAAACATGGTTATTTGGGCTTAGAATATTTTTCACTTTCGATCCCCTCAAGGAAGTGCGGGACTTCTGGGACACCCTGTATATTATATCTCATATATTAACACCAATATCGCTCCTGATGAAAATGAACCAAGCACCGCGGACGATGCTATAATATATATTTCTCTATTTCAGACTTCAGTATCGTAATGAGTTCATTACAGTACTAAAAACAGTGCTGTAATGAACTCATTACAGCATTGTTTTCAGTTATATTTTTCGTTTCGTGGTTGTGAACAATGACTGCCGATCAACACACGTCAATTTGGAAATGTCAATTTCGTAACAGTCACCAACTGCCATACTGCCAAGATACAATACAAAAGTCACTAGGATGTATAATCTGAATTTTTCATTGAATTTCAATAGTATGTCACGAAATTTGACTGAAATAGAGAAAATACCGTCTAATACTCGTTGCAGAATGCAATTCTTTACTCAGGCGTTCGAAAACTCGCTCCTTCGTCGCTCGTTTTCAAATTTCGCATTCGTATTGGAATAGGAGCCCATTCTGCAACTAGTTTTAGAATATACTATTTCATCCAAACGATATATTATGATATTTTGTTATGACTATTCCACTCTTTCCATTTTTAGTGAGGATGTTTCCGTAGCAACGATCGTTTCATCTCGACAAAACTTTCAAACCGGCAAAACCTAAGAGTTGGTTTTCCAGCGACTATTCCACTCTTTTTATTTTTAGTGATGAAGTTTCCGTAGCAACTATCGTTTCATCCCGAAAAAATGTTCAAGCCGGCAAAACCAACATGTTGGTTTTTCAGCGACAAAATTTTTGACTTTTCTCGAATTCATAGATAGCTTCGGAAATAAATATCATAGAGAGAACAAACAACGTTTAGTGGTTTTGCTGTATTTTAGTATGAACTTGCAAACTTCTCTGAATGATGCTGAAATAGATCTTATCGGTTTTTCGTGAAATTTTGAACCTTTTTCAAATATTGTTTTTGTGTGTTTGTTGTGTGTGTGAAATCATAATTTCTTTGAATTCTTATTAGACTAACCTGGATAATTAATACATATTTCAGAACAAAACTGGGGTTTTTCAAAGACTATTTCACCCTTTCCAATTTTAATGACGAAGATTCCGTAGCAACGATCGTTTCATCTCGAAAAAATTTCCAAGCCGGCAAAACTAACAAGTTGGTTTTCCAGCGATAAAATTTATGACGTTTCTCGAATTCATAGATAGCTTCGGAAATAAATATCATAGAAAGAACAACCAACGTTTTGTGGTTTAGTTAATCTATGATGAATTCTAATTTGCCAAATAGCGCAATACGCGTCAAATGTGAACATATTACCCTATTTTCTCGTGGAATAGTCATGCCGAATACCACTCAAGATGAAATTTAAGCAGGTAAAATTTCTCTCTTGTAATATTCAATAAGTTTGTAAAGTTTGTTGCTTTTCAGAAATTTCGCGAATGACATTTATATCAAAATTACGAGCCGTCAGGCGAGTGATTTTGGAAAAAATGTCATGAGCAACAAACTTTCATATTACAATCGAGAAATTTTGCCGGCAAAATTCCATCTCTAGTGATTACATATGATAAAATGACATATGTCAATGCAAAGCTATAATATATATTATATTATCGCTCGCCGTCCGTTGCGGCCTTAATGCACTGAAATTCTTCACAAAATCATCACCGAATCAAAGAAAAACACATAAAATAATCGGTTTTACATATCAAGTAGCTTTTGAAAAAATTACTCGTTTTCCTCCATATTTGTTTACAGTCAGCGGCGCCTTCATTGGTGGTCGATCGCGTTCCAGAAAATAAAATACGGCGTTGCCCAACGTGAGCGAAGAGAGCGATATAATGCCACTATTTGTGTCTATCTGAATTATGTGTCATTTATGTTCTATGGACTAACCGACTAACCTTTTTTTGATTTTTTGAACGACGACGACACTGTCGACCGACTACGTTTTGGCAAATTTAACGTTGAAAAGACGTTTGATTTAGATTTATTCAGTTATTAATTTATCTAAATATGGGTGCTACCAAGAAACAGAAAAAAGCCATTGAATCCATTAACAGCCGACTGGCTCTGGTGATGAAGAGCGGTAAATACTGCTTGGGATACAAACAGACATTGAAGACTCTGAGGCAAGGAAAGGCGAAATTAGTTATAATTAGCAACAACACGCCGCCCCTCCGCAAAGGAGAAATAGAATATTACGCGATGTTGGCGAAAACAGGCGTCCATCACTACACCGGAAATAATGTTGAGCTGGGAACAGCTTGTGGAAAGTATTTTAGAGTGTGTTCATTATCGATCACAGATGCTGGCGACAGTGATATCATCAAATCATTACCTTCAGGAGATGGGGGAGCTCAGTAGCTGAGATTGATTGTAATTATATATAAATTGTAAAATTTTATTTTCTTTTTTTTAGACCCCAACATTTTCAATTGTGTTAAATATTCATCAGATACTTCTGTAGCTATTTCTAGTCATCCTTCGATTTGATGAGAAAATACTATATTCTCTAAACTAGGATGCAAGAATCCTACTAGTGGAGTGACTTTTTGGTATTCATTCTGAAGTGTTTTAACGGTAAGTAATAATTCATTTTCATTGTCTTTTGTCCACGTTGTAAACAGAAAATTAAATTTAATATAACTACTGAATTTGAAAATAATCTCTTCGGATCAGTTGTGAATTGTCGTACACATGTGATATTGAAGTTGAAAAATTTATTTTTCACATTTTCGTCTATATTTAAATATACAACAAAATAGCAACACAAATAGATTCTCATCAGCAATAAACTTTGATCTGAATGTGAATAAATTTTGTTGCGACATGTCAAACATGAAGTTCTGTGTATGTTGTTTCCTTGTAGTCAAGTATCACTTGAATATTCCCAAAATGTTAAGTGGTGAATTCATCAATTTAACCTCAGAACTTGCCACTGACTACAACTCTTCAACATATTTGCTAAATACTCAATATATTCACAAAAATATTGTTCCCAGTTGTTTGAGAAACTCTAACGAAAGTCTTTTCAGCAAGATTTCTCCATCTATAGTTAATCCATGATTTCTTCAGGCCAATATACTATTATACAAGGTTAGGATAAAGTATGGAACCAAGTTAATCTTTTAATTGAAAAGAACGATATTTATGAAAATTTGCAGGTAAGTGTAATGGAACAAAATGCATCTGATGTACATTTTTTTGTATGTGCAATGCTATCAACCTCTTTAATTTGAATGGAACACACTATATATTTTTACAGATTTTAAAAGAGCTTGTTATTTTAAATTCATACTTATACCTCATTTTTTATATTTCATCACTGCGTTGCCACATTATTCCTATAAAAATATACAGGATGTCCCATCTGATTAAAGAAGTTGATGGCCTTTCAGGTTTAACTGGAAGTATATTATTAACAAAAAAATCAGATGCATTTTGTTCCATTGCACTCACCTGAAAATTTTCGTGAATTTCGTCCTTCTTGTTTAAAAGATATTTTCTTGGTTCCATACTTCATCCCAACCCTCTATATATAAGAGTGAAATATAGTGTTAAGGCATCTTTCTCAGGAAATTGATGAAAACGTATAGACCGGTTTTTATTTTTCCTTGGAGAGCAATTGAAATTACAACAGTTAAGTACTAGTACTTAACTTAGTCATTGTTCTACAGGCTGTCCCAGAAGTCCCGCACTTCCTTGAGGGGATCGAAAGTGAAAAATATTCTAAGCCCAAATATCCATGTTTGAAATTTTTTGATGAAGTAGTTTATCAGTAATTAATTAATGAAAGTGACCAATCAGGAGCGCGCTATGGAAGAACGCGAGAATGAGACGCCAGAGCTGCTGCCGGCTTTCACGCAGTAAACCGAGACTGGCGTCTCACTTTAGCGTCCCCACTGCTTACTCAATCTTCTGTAGCGCGCTCCTGATTGGTCACTTTCATTAATTAATAACTAATGAACTAAGTTATCAAAAAATTTCAAACATAGATATTTGGGCTTAAAATATTTTTCACTTTCGATCCCCTCAAGGAAGTGCGGGACTTCTGGGACACCCTGTATAATGAAGCCATTAGGCTAAAATTATATTCAGGGTGAGTCTTTGACTTGTACATATATTCTAACTTTAGATTCTTGATGCTAAAGGAAACCTTTTTTTCATTTTCCATTTTTCCGAATTCGGCTCTGTTGAAGAGATATAGTCATTTGAAAAAAAAACAGTGCTGAATACGTGCCTGATATTAGTCTTTACAAACACCTCAAAGTTCATATTTTTCGATTGAAATTGATGTGATTATTCGATATTCTGGGTGATACATTCAAAAAATACTCAAGCACTAACCTTATTTGAATAAGAATGTTATAAACACGATATTTCCTAACAGAACATTTAGTTCTGTGTTCTGTCTGATCATTTCGGCAATTGAAAAGCTATATTTCTCACACCAAAATAAGTTCCTTCTTCGATTGTCCTGAAGATTAGTTTATAGACACTAATAATTTGTTCATATTTCCTCGATATTCTAAAACGATCTCATAAAAATTGGTTTCTCACTAACCTATCCTAACTCCATTAACCAAAGTCATATGGTTCGGTGTCAATGACCTAACCATACCCGTCCTCTCACCTCTGTGATATTCAATTCACTCACAGAACTCTAGAGAAGACGATGCCAGATTGCCGATTTTCTCTTCAAACAATGCGAACTCAAGAAAGCAGTACGTCCCCTATCGTTAGCGGATGAACTATCGCTAAAGGCGTCTAGGCGTTGCTCTTTGAAAATGCCAAACGAGTAGTTCTGATTGGTGCATGTCGCCAATATAGCGCTACGTTCTTAATTTCAGTCGTCACGGCCTACTCTTTCCTTCAGGAGGCCGTGGATGTAGCCACCACGCAAGACAAAGACAAACCGGGGGTCAATTCTCGAGATCACTCGTTCGATGAACGTATACGTTCGCGAACGAATAAAATCGAACGTATGGTTTGAATGATGTGAATTCTCGAGCATTATCACCAACTACTCGTTCCGACGAAAGCATACGTTCATTTCGAACAGATAATAAATTTGGCATCGTGTCAAAATTCATCGAAAATGTGTGTTTTGCTCATAGACCTATTATTTATAATTTGATATTTCTGTGATGTGTCATGATTGAATGAGAATTTTGAAAATACGTCAATTCTGATTCATTTAGTTTTGTATCAATCAAACATATTATTTTTTTGTGAAAAGCATTACTATCGCACTTTCATATAATGGAAAAGAGAAATAAACCCATGTCGGTGGAACAAAAAAATATTTTATGTTCGACTGCTTCATAAACACTTGATTCATGAATTCGTTTAGCGTCCAGAATTGACTACTTTATTGGACACCACTTTATTGGACTCAACTGTCACAGTCTTCTCTCGATTTTGCAATTTTCTTCGTTTCACACCACTTGTTATAGGTCGCATACAAATTTTTATAAGCACTTTTAGTGGGTAGGAGAGATTCTTTGGCACTTGCGGCTAAATTATTCCCGCTTTCCTCTTCCGAACTATCCATTTTTGGGATTATTATGACGTTTGTCACAGAATTAACGAAGTAAACAACTTTGTTCAGTGAGGTTGCTAAGGTCGCTGATGGTTACTAAGGTAAGATAAGCAAAAGCACACTCAAAGTATTTCTTGAAATAAAGCGACGAATATATTAATTGCCATTTCAGAAAATAAAATGTCTGCATTGCAGTCAAACATAAAGCATTTGTATGCAAACTCGTACATAATTAGGCTTATGGACTTGCCCAAATTATTGGCCTCGCTCGCTTTGCTCGCTCTGCCATAAATTTTGGACTCGTCCATAAAGACCTAATTTATGTACTTGTTACATAAATAGCTATTATAGAATTTATTCGTTGCCATCCCCAATTGGAGGAAAAATTTTCCTCAACTTTCACCCGACAGGACCAAATATCAATGTGGAAGGATTTAACCAATATTTTAAATTCGACCCCGGGTGCGACAAAAGAATGGAAGGATTGGAGAAAGGTATATAAAATAGTTCTTGGTGCATATATATTTTCATATAATCTTTATGTATTTTTTTAGAGTTGGCATGGTATCCAATCAAGAGCAAAAACCAAGAAGGCGCAATTCAACAGCAATACCTCCAAAACAGGTGGTGGACCTGCAATAGCAGATCTTTCGGCATCCGATGGAAAAATTATAGAAATTATTGGTGATACTGCCATAAGCGGCATATTGGGTGTGGTAGAACCACAGGTCGAAGAAATTGAATTGGATGCCGAAATTTCTGAATTAAAAGAAACCATTTCCTCTAATGAGCAAGAAAAAAATCATTCAAAGATTGTTCAAGAACACATCGCACAAAAGAGGAAAAAGGAAATCAGAACCAGAAATATTGCCACACAGCGCTTGGATAAAGCTGTGGAAAAAAGTGATGCTACAATAGAACTGCTGCGCGACAAAATAAAAATAAAAAAAGAATACTATTCAAAAAAACTTATAGTTATGGAACGAAATGCTGAAGCAAACGAGAATATAGTTTCAGAACTTAGGGAACTGAAAAAGATACTCTTAGAAAAATTAGGTAGTAAATGATCTCAAATTTTCATGTTAGTTTCGATTTGTTTTGTTCATTTCATAAGTATTGTTTATCTAGATATTAAGTATTTGTTATTGTTTACTCAATTTTTTTGTGTGTAAATATAAAAGTATTGAAGATTTTAATAATGTTTTTATTTCAATTATGTTCATTTTTAAAAATAATTCATGACTATATTCCTTATCCTTCTCCCCTCGACTAATTCAGGGTTGACTCTGGCCATGGCTCCCCCATCGTCATTTTCATTCCCAGTAGCATAAATTCCATAATCTAAAAGATCATCACCTATCTCTGGGTCTGGTTCAGGCATATTGTTCTCTATACATATGTTATGAAGAACAACACAGGCGTTAATTATTTTTCCTGCCTTTTCTGGTGTGTAATGCAATACCCTGTGTTTCAATAAGCATCTGAAGCGCATCTTCAGTAGCCCATTACACCGCTCAATCAAACAACGAGTTTGCGTCAGGTGTTGATTGAATTCATATTGGGGAGTTCCTGATTCTGGATTACCATCGAATGGCGTTAAAAGCCATGGTCTCAATGGATATCCAGAGTCACCTGAAATAAAGTGTTTAATGAAGTGAACAAGAATACTTTGCACTAAAGATTTTCGTGACAGTCATCATATTTTCACCTAGTAAGTAAAAAGATCTTCTTGTTCTTATATAGAGATTACGAAGAATAGTTTGACATCTAGACTGGTTCCAAATGAATGAGTCATGAGTTGATCCAGGAAAACGAGCAACCACATTTATTATCTTCATATTACTGCCGCATATCTGAAAAAAAAAGAATTATTAAAATATTCACACAAAATGAAAACCTTTACCAGTTGTACATTCAAGGAGTGATATTTTTTTCGATTGACATAAAGAAATTCCTCTCTATCTCCTGAGGGGGGTACAATCGCTACGTGGGTACAATCAATCACTCCTATTAGGTACACCAGGAAACCCAAATTTTTGATTGAAACTGTAAAAAAATATTTGTCAATAAATCATTTTGAAATAATGACAAAATAACATATAAATACATTTAAGATGGTAGAACTATACCTAATATACAGGCTGTCTCACCAGTGCCACAGCGGACGATATAATCGTAACTGTCAAAGTTTTGCATAATTTTTTTTTGCCAAACTTTGACCGCTACGCTTATATCGTCCGCTGCGGTACTATTAGGACACCCTGTATAAAAAATACTTCGAGTCAACTGAAAATGAACTTACTTTTCACGAAGAATTTCACAGTCTCTTATTGAAGAAGGAAATCTAACAAATTCATTAAAAATTTCATTGGAATTAAGAGCAGCAGAAACTTCTTCGATACACCTACTCACAGAAGATTGACTCACTCCTACCCAAACATTTGCGCCAATATCCATCTGATAGCTTCCAGATGCAAAAAATTTCAGCGCCACTAGTAGCAATAATATCGATAAAAATGTATATAGGTACCCAAAATCACTTCCTATAAAAGCATTCTCACCTTCGTTTGCTTATCCAAATCGTGAAGTCTCCTAGGAGAAGTGAGAAAAGGATCCAACTTTTCTAACAAACCTCGAACCATTTGTTTGTTCAAGTTCAAACGAAATAAACGAATAAACATAGTTTCTGATAAATGATCAAATGGATTTTGCCGAAATTGGTCATAATAATGTCTCTCGCGACCTTCTTGCACAAACATTTCGGCTTCATTCACAATATTATTCATATTTTCTAACACAAGATCCTCTAAATTCATTTTTGATTTAAATAATTCACAAGCTCAATGAATTAACTACAACAGAAATTTCAAAATTGACACGGGTGTCAATTCTCTAGATCATTCTTTCGATGAACGTGTACATTCGCGAACGAATTAAAACGAACGTACAGTTTGAATTAAGTCAATTCTCGAGCATATCGCCTAGGAGCATATTCTATGCTCCTAGATATCGCCAACTACTCGTTCGGACGAAAGTAATACGTTCATTTCGAACGGATAATAAACTTGGCATCGTATCAAAATTCATTGAGGAATGTGTGCTTGATCATAGACCTATTATTAATAATGAAATTATGATATAAATCGATCTATGCTTTTGATAATTCTGTGGGGTCTTATGTTTGAATGTGAATTAAAAAAAAGGCAAATCTGATTCTTCAGATTCAGTTTTCTTTAAATCCAATGAATAATAATTGTGTTGTGAATAGCAGTTCTGCCATAAGTTTAAATAATGGAAAGAGGAATAAACCTAAATCCGTAGAAGAAAAATTTTTTATATAGAGTTTATGCCTTTGCATAATCAACCGAAGGAGAAATTCTCTTCGGCTTTCACCCGGTAGTATTTGATATATTAGCCCTGGATCCAGTGATAGTTTTTGGTGACCAATTTTAACCCTGGCCATAATTTGTATATAGCTTAATTTGTATTTGTCTTATAGCATAGTGACCGTCAGCTGGCGCACCAGTGGTGGGTTTACTAACGGGAGCAACGAGAACACGTAAAAAAATATTCAGTTTCAGTCATTTTAACCCTGCTGAAATTTACCGAAATGGTAGTTTATATAATTATTCGAATAAAATCGTCCGCTGGCTGCACCTTGGTGGAAAACCCGTCCGCTAGAGTGCTAGACAAAGTAGGTACAGCCAGCGGACGATTTTTTTTATTAGAATAATTATATAAACTACCATCTCTTTGAATTTCAGCAGGGTTAAAATGACTGAAACTCAATATTTTTTTTACGTGTTCTCGTTGCTCCCGTTGGTAAACCCTACAGTGGCTTTATACAAGACAGTGGCGACAATAGACGTTCACGTTTTGATTGGTCGGACTGTTTTCGACCACTAATGGCGGATTTTCATTGTTTTGTTGTCATGTATCTAAACATAAAGCTCAAGATCGAATCAAATGTCAAACAGCCCGACACTCAAATGTAAACAAATATCCGCCATGTTTGGGCAAAAACGTGTTCTATGACCATATTGTCGCCACTGTCTTGTATAAAGCCACTGTAGTAAACCCACCACTGGTGCGCCATCTGACGGTCACAATTGTGACCGTCAGATGGCGTATGTATTTGTCTTATAGCATTAATGCTATAAGACAAATACAAATAAAGCTATATACAAATTATGGCCAGGGTTAAAATGACTGACTTAAAACTATCACTGGCTCCCGGGCTATATCTATGTGGAAGAATATCGCAAACATTTTAAATTCTACCTCGGGTGCGACAAAAGAATGGAAGGATTGGAGGAAGGTATATAAAATAGATCTTTGCTGCATATTCCTTTATATACATAATCTTAATGTATTCTTTCAAGTTGGCATGACATTCAATCGAGGAGGAAAACTAAAAAGGCGCAATGGCGCAAATGAATAGTCATACCTCGAAAAGTGGTGGTGGACCTTCAATTGCAGATGTTGTTATGTTTTCCATACTGTATAAGATAATCAGTGAATGTTTTACTGTGTTTTCTATGTGAAAATATGAAAATACTGATTTTTTGATAAGGTTTTCATTTAATTGATGTTCAATTTTAAAAATAATTCAGTACTATATTTCCCATCTGATAAATGATCAAATGGATTTTGCTTAAATTGAACATAATAATGACCTTCTTGTACTAACATTTCGGCTTCATCCACAATATTATTCATATTTTGTAACACAAGATCCTCTAAATTAATAAGTATTTGAATAATTTACAAAGCCCGAAGAAAAACTTTTTAATTAGAAACTTAAAAATATTTTCGTTCGTCAACGAGCGTATGAAACAGACCACTCGTTGTCGAACGAACGTTTGAACGATGATTTTGAACAAATAGTTCATAGAGTCGTTCCCCGAGAATTGCAATTTCCAAACATCTACGCTCATGTCACGAACGTATACGTTGATCGAACGAGAATTGACACCCCGCTCACGTCAAAGAGCGCATGAGAAAGATCACTCTTTCAACGAGTCTCGATGTCGAACGAACGTTTGAACGAGGATTTTGAACGAATAGTTCATAGAGTCGTTCCCCGAGAATTGCCATTTCCAAAAATCTACGCTCATGTCGTCACGAACGTATACGTTCATCGAACGAGTGATCTCGAGAATTGACCCCCCGTTGTTTTGTGCTCCAACCAGTCCAACATAAAACGTTAGTCAGTGATCCCTTATGTTATATTCTTTAGTTTTAATAGGTTCCAGGAAATAATTGGTACAGGATTCAATCAAGATGAATTTGATCTTCTCTTTATTGTAATACAACTACACTCTTTTACATACGTAGCAGGACTGTCCTGCAGATATCACGTAGGTATACTTCGCGGTTCCTGCTCAAGGTGTGCACGGTAATTCAAATATTAATTACAATATTATAACATCTCCCTTTTCAGGAACAAATAGGTCAGTGACATGTACTGACCTACCTTAACTATTTTACATACAACTTAACATTATTATACACAGTAAAATTCAAAAACAACTTAACTAACATCAACGACTTATGAATCACAGTATTTGTATACTAAGTATTCGATCATCTTAATTTACATATTCAGTTTATCTGGTTTTTTAACTGTTCTGCCTGACATTGTTTTATAATCGCCATTTTCTGTTGACGACTCATTACTCTTGTTAAGATTACGATTTTTTGTGAGTTTTTTCACTTTACTCGTTCTATACACTTTAACATTACTTTTATCCCCTTTTTGAGGATTAGAAGATTCAAGATCTGTATCTTTAGGAACCTCCGATTCATCATTATCTGGTTCATTTCTCAATTTTAAATATTTCACACCGTTCTCGACACTGACTAAACTTCTATGAATTGTTTCATTCTCGAAAGATTTTAAATCTTCATGTGAATTTTCTTCCAGTTCAGGCAGACTAGTTTTACATTTACTCTCACACAGTTTCCTATGAAAATAAAAATTGCATTCACTCTCATTATCGTTTCTATATGAACTTGTGTTCTCATTCAAATTGAAATGTTTATCGTGCCCTAAACTACCAGTATCAGTTCTACAATTTTGATCATTCATTATCTTTATGAATCGTCTATTTCTAACTACGATAGAACCATTGTCAAGCTTGTAATATTTCAAGGTTTTTTTGAGCTTGAGATATTTTCTAAGGGGAGATAAAAGGGCAAATCCTTCGCTGTAAGATCAATCACAGATTAAACCGGTGGTAACATAAACTTGGATTAAAGTTAAACTTTACTTTAATCTGTGGTCCTAAGCTCAATTGTGGACAAATCGAAGATAAGGTTATCTTTGGTTTTTCGTTTGCTGTTGGCATCACTTCTACATAAATATAGGTTATTTCTTTCGAATGTCAAAAAAAAGAAGAGAAACTGTCGATAGTTGAGAGTTTCAACATTTGATCCATAATATAACCTATTTATAACCTCAATTTGGAGCAAAGACTTATAAACTAAATGGACAAGCCCCTCGGAAAACGGCCATGTCCTCGGATATAACAAGAGATGGACTGCTGGTATCGTCATCCTTGTCAACCATGTTGCCGCTTTTTCTGATGAATCGAACCCTACTTTCCGAGACGGGTTATTTTCTGAATATATTCCATATTCAGAGTTCTGAGACCATTCTGAGACGACACAACTTTCTTCAAGAGGATTATACATAATACTATTTTCCAATTGATATTGCTGTGCTTTGGCTGGAGCTAATAGCAGAATATATAACAAGTTCTTTTGAGAGCTAAGGATATTATTTTATAATACTTATTTTTTTTTTCAGTTGACGCACTATTAATCTATATATTTTCTCCTGATGAAAATGAATCAAGCGTCGCGGACGACGCTATAATATATATTACGATATTTTGCCATAATAAAATGACATATGTCAATGCAAAGCTATAATATATACAGGGTCTTTCACGAGGAACCTCACCCATATTTATACGGGAAACTACTGAACGTATTTTCATGAAATTCAGCACTTATAAGTATTTCACGATGCTGATGAAATCTAAAAATATTTTCAAGGCATGAGCACCTCCGGTTTTTCCGGAAATGACGTCAACTTCCGTTTTTCAAATTAGAACACCATTTTTTTATTGCAGAAATAGATTCCTTAGAAAATTTCAAGTTATTTTGATGTAACATTTTTCAGTTTTGGTTGGAAAATTCTCTCTGAGCGGGAAAATTCGAAAAAAAATCGAAAATAGAGCTCCGCTGAAACAAGAATAACTTCGAGGTTTTTGGATGGAAAATTTTCATTTTTGGGATTTTTCAAGATGTAAGATTGATGTATCCACTTTAAAAATCGAAATCGCGATTCATGATACAGGGGGTCAAAAAATCGCTTTCAAAGTTAGGGATGACAAAATCGTGAAAAATCAATTTTTTCAAATTAGAACCCCATTTTTTTATGGCAGATATTGAATCTACGTTAGAAAATAATGTGATGTATGCATCACACCCTTGCCCTAAAGTAGATATTTTCTGAGTTATTCACAAAAAACTGTTTTTTGTCTTGAATTTTCAGCTATTTCTTTTCCCTTCACGCCAAAAAGATGAAATTTTCAGGAACTGTTACTTAAACCATGTTTTAGATTTTACTACCCTAATATGCAAGAGAAAAAAGTTACAGGTTGTTCCTAAATAGATGGTGAATTTGGATTCGAATTTGTATCGGAAACCTCTTTATTTCAACTAATCGGCCATCGGTTTTCTCTCCAGTGATAAATAAATAATTCCTTATGAACCATATGCAAAAACTTACCATGTTTTACATTCTTTTTTAATGATAGATATCATTAATTACATCTGCCAAATTCCTCTTTATTCAGTAGCAGTAGTAAACACAAAATGCTACTGAATAAAGAGGAATTTGGCAGATGTAATTAATGATATCTATCATTAAAAAAGAATGTAAAACATGGTAAGTTTTTGCATATGGTTCATAAGTAATTATTTATTTATCACTGGAGAGAAAACCGATGGCCGATTAGTTGAAATAAAGAGGTTTCCGATACAAATTCGAATCCAAATTCACCATCTATTTAGGAACAACCTGTAACTTTTTTCTCTTGCATATTAGGGTAGTAAAATCTAAAACATGGTTTAAGTAACAGTTCCTGAAAATTTCATCTTTTTGGCGTGAAGGGAAAAGAAATAGCTGAAAATTCAAGACAAAAAACAGTTTTTTGTGAATAACTCAGAAAATATCTACTTTAGGGCAAGGGTGTGATGCATACATGTAAGATAATAAAACACTCGGGGTGGTTTAACTTGTTGTTTATTTCACAGTTCACAGCTTTATTTAAATTCCGTCATGGAATACAAAATGGCAGGTTATGTGGTGTTTACTAACACGCGCTGTGTCTAAGATGCCGCCATGTTGTTAGACAGAGAGAGAGCGTGGTAACGAGATCATCGAAAACCATCACTTCAGATCACAGAGTGTTTGACATTAGGCTACTACGATTCGGTAGATATGGTCTCAGCTTATTCTATCAATTTATAGGGGATTCAAAATTCACATTGCTAACACGGCCATACTGACACTTGAAACGACCTCGTTTCATTAACATAGCAAACAATAATACTGTTCAGGTTACATTAAGCATTGTTTCACTAACATTTGATACAATTGAGTTTTTGTGAGGCATGGCTATGTTCAAAGCGTTGGCTCGCGCTGCGGCTTCGTATTTCAGGTGGGAAAAAGAGCCAGGCAAATAAAAAACCCACCACCGCTTACATGCTCACCACTCAAGATTTAGAACTAATTAGTCAAGAACTAAAAGTCAGCTTCAGCTGATTACCACAAAATTGATGATCTGCCATATAATTATTCAGGTTATGCACTGGACCAATTATAAAATGTTCTTCCGCAATTCCTTGCTTCTTGAATGAGCTCCAATCCTCGCTTCGTTAGACGATTTTACAGCCATGATCAACAATCAATTGAATAACAATATTTCGAGGCTATAACCTCCTAATCTTCCTGAAAAATAACTCATTTCAGAATTTCCATAATGGTACATCGATTATTGCAATGATTATCAGTTCGCACAGAAATAGGTCAGGCCAAAACAAAGCTAAAAGAACCAACAACCAACTATCACATACAAAGTGATTAGATCCAAACAAGATAATCAGCAAAAATTTAAATTTCTTAAGTCTTCACTAAAGATTTTGACTATCCAGTCGTTACATAATATGACTATTTTCATTTAATCTTCTGATGTAAATTCCGATGTCATCTGAAATAAAGGCTATTATTATTATTCAGTCTTGTCATATGACTATCCAGTCTTCACGTATTCATTATCATTATGACTATCCAGTCTTCACGCATTTATTATTATTATTATGACTATCCAGTCTTCACGCATTTATCATTATTATTATGACTATCCAGTCTTCACGCATTTATTATTATGACTATCCAGTCTTCACGCATTTATTATTATGACTATCCAGTCTTCACGCATTTATTATTATGACTATCCAGTCTTCACGCATTTATTATTATTATGACTATCCAGTCTTCACGCATTTATCATTATTATTATGACTATCCAGTCTTCACGCATTTATTATTATGACTATCCAGTCCTCACACATTTATTATTATGACTATCCAGCAGCGGCGGCTCGTGAGGTTTGGATGTGGTAAGGCGACACATAGATTTTGAAAGACCGTGAAAATTTCAAATCTAGAGTATTTCGGGGATTTCATAAGATAAAGAGATAATGTCGGACGGCGAATTGAAACAATTTCTTTTCGAATTTTATAGTTCAATTGCGAAAAAGGAGTTTTTCGGTAACCGTCCGGGAAGTACCCACTTCCCGGACGCTATTTTTTTGAGAAAGTAACATTTCCTGGCCTAGTCCGGAAAGTACGTACTTTCCGGACTAGGCCGAAAAAATTCATGTCGTTTTTGTCATTGTGATGATCATCACAATAGCAACGAAATAACGGATGACAGTTCTGTTCTGTTCAATTCAAATAATAATCAAAATCTATAATAAAGAAATGTGTAATTTGTGTGAGATTTGTAATTCTACACGGCTGCCGAAAAAATATTGTACGCAACACGCCCGAAAATAGTTTTTTTGTACTCGCAGACTTCCTGGACTCGCCTCCGGCTCGTCCTAGAATTTTGTCTATTCGTCCAAAAAAACTCTATTTTCCGGACTTGTTACGTAAATTTCCATTCCAGTGAGGAACAAATAATATCATGAATGGGTTCTATTTCTCAGGAATTTGGAAACACGACCTAATGTTACAAATAAACTAAAACAATTAAATAAATATAGGAACGTACTTATCGGGTTCTCCTGCTTTCGAATAATGTTCAAATCAAATTAGCGTTATAAAACACAAATGCGAATGCGCGAACACAGAATTCAAACCTCAAATATTAAAATTTATCGATATCAATAATCACTGAACTCGAGTGGAATCGTTGCAATCATACGAGAGCGCGGGAGCGGAATCGCCAAGCGATCATTCTCGAAAGTACCCGAAGGCGGACGATTTCATCGCCTACTTTCTCCTCTATTTCGTATGCTTCTCTCTACACGCTAGTGTATCCATCCTTTACTGGTTTACTGGTAGATTCCGCGGCACTCGGCAGGGCTGACGTGTAGTGATCGAATCGCAGGCGCTGGGATAGATCGCCTTCCGTTTAGCGAGAAATGGTCGTGGCGAGGCTGCAACTGCAGATCCCGGGCTTAGGTGGAAATATCACAATCGCGTGCGAGATTTATGGATGAAAAATTCTCTTATAACGTATTATAATTAAAGAGGGGTATCTGATACGTAAAATTAATATGAATCATTTTATAATTTCGATAAGAAGATTTCCAAGGTAGGCGCCGCCTACCTTGCCTACCCCGACGAGCCGCCACTGCTATCCAGTCTTCACGCATTTATTATTATTATGACTATCCAGTCTTCACGCATTTATTATTATTATTATGACTATCCAGTCTTCACGCATTTATCATTATTATTATGACTATCCAGTCTTCACGCATTTATTATTATTATTATTATTATGACTATCCAGTCTTCACTTATCTTGTTGACGATTTTCTCAACTCCTATGTGTGAAGATTCATCATGGTACAGTTTCATTATCTCCAATCTAGCCAAAATTGGGACAAAGCATCTCATTGGGTGAGTCCTCTTCCCTTGCCAGTAAACCAAGTCATCCTGGACTGCAAAACCTTCCTCATGTAGATTTCCACTTAAGATCTCCATGCAAAATGGGTCGACTTTTTGCCATTCACCAATAGATTGAGGAGTACCTGTAACAGATTTGAGCACCAGTATTTTGTTCTCGCAAGGCAAATTCCTACTCATATAATCGACATGCTTTTATTTCTCGTGGACTGGGTTTAATCAAACCGCATTCAATTATTACTCCTAAAAATTCTATTGACGTTTTGAAGAATTTGCATTTTTGATAATAAAGTGTGAAGCCACACTTGACAGCCTATCAATAATTTTATTTAAATTAACAAGTCCTTGAATATTTTCACGTGGACAAAGAATATCATCAACATAAACTAGTGCAATTTTCTCTTTATAATCTCCGTGAGCCTTATAAATTGCTGACTAATAACATGAAGGAGAATTTATGAAACCAAAAGGCATTCTATTGTATTCGTACAATCCATCAGGTGTGATAAATGCAGTAATGTGTTTGGAAGATTCTTCTACTTCAATCTGATGAAAACCAGATTTCATATCGAGCTTTGTATAAAACTTTGCTGTTGCTAAAAGGTCTATTTGATTTTGAATTCTAGGTAAGGGGTAGTTATTTCGCAAAACTTTCTTATTCAGTTCTCTGTAATCAACACACAGTCTTATTTCACCATTACGTTTTCTTACTAGGACAATGGGGCTTGCATAATTTGATTCACTACATCTTATAATACCAGATTCTAATTGGTTTTTAATAATTTCCTTAACTTTTGTTCTTTCCTGATACGCTAAATTTCTTGCTCTAAAAACGACAGGAGATTCATCTTTCAATTGAATTTTTAATTCACCTGTGATGGCTGCAACAGGCTTATATTCAACCTCTTTTTTAATTATTTGTGCTTTCAACTGTTCGTCCAATCCTGACAAGTCTAATTCTAAATCTTTGCAAACAAAAGTGAACGTTTTAGGAGATTTTCTAAAGGAAGTCACAAAATTAACACAATCCTTATTAATTTCAAGTTGAATATCCCCTTCTTTGAGTATATCTAATCCGATTAAAGCATCAATATCCTTATGTGGAATAATACTGTCTGTTACTATATTGAATTCAATTTCTATAGCTAATTTACACTTGAAAAATAGGATGTTTGCTTTTCCTAATGTTTTAAATTCAACGTTTCCTATTCCCCTAATTTTTTTAGTTTGAGGTATTACTTAACTTGTGATTGTACTGCATGAAATTCACGTGTGGGTTGAACTCGATCTTTCGATTCCATCATTTTCATCTGCAGTTGAGCTTGGATTTCCATCACATGAATCATCGTTATTGGTTCGGCTTGGGCAGCATTCTCTTGATCCATTTCGAATTCGTTGAAATCGGTGAAACTCGTAGAATTCAGGTTCTAATTCTTTGTTTGTAAATAAAGAATCTATCCCACTTCTGATGTAAGATAATAAAACACTCGGGGTGGTTTAACTTGTTGTTTATTTCACAGTTCACAGATTATCAGTGGGCTTTATTTAAATTCCGTCATGGAATACAAAATGGCAGGTTATGTGGTGTTTACTAACACGCGCTGTGTCTAAGATGCCGCCATGTTGTTAGACAGAGAGAGAGCGTGGTAACGAGATCATCGAAAACCATCACTTCAGATCACAGAGTGTTTGACATTAGGCTACTACGATTCGGTAGATATGGTCTCAGCTTATTCTATCAATTTATAGGGGATTCAAAATTCACATTGCTAACATACATCACATTATTTTCTAACGTAGATTCAATATCTGCCATAAAAAAATGGGGTTCTAATTTGAAAAAATTGATTTTTCACGATTTTGTCATCCCTAACTTTGAAAGCGATTTTTTGACCCCCTGTATCATGAATCGCGATTTCGATTTTTAAAGTGGATACATCAATCTTACATCTTGAAAAATCCCAAAAATGAAAATTTTCCATCCAAAAACCTCGAAGTTATTCTTGTTTCAGCGGAGCTCTATTTTCGATTTTTTTTTCGAATTTTCCCGCTCAGAGAGAATTTTCCAACCAAAACTGAAAAATGTTACAACAAAATAACTTGAAATTTTCTAAGGAATCTATTTCTGCAATAAAAAAATGGTGTTCTAATTTGAAAAACGGAAGTTGACGTCATTTCCGGAAAAACCGGAGGTGCTCGTGCCTTGAAAATATTTTAGATTTCATCAGCATCGTGAAATACTCATAAGTGCTGAATTTCATGAAAATACGTTCAGTAGTTTCCCGTATAAATATGGGTGAGGTTCCTCGTGAAAGACCCTGTATAATATTATCGCTCGCCGTCCGTTGCGGCTTTCATAATGAAAAAAATTATACCGTCAACTAGTAGAAAACAATTCGGCAAATTTAACGATAATCCTGTAGTAACGGCAACAATGATGCCTTCCAATTGCTTCTTGCCCACCAACTTTGGTGGGCAAACTATGTCCGTCTCTGTTTAGTCAGAGCCTCCAGATTACCCATCTCTTTTTATATCCGAGGACATCAGCCTTGGAAAGAGAGAAGATCGAGTGCCGGGGCACTGATTTGGAGTTCCAAAATGGTCGTTACGGCGAGATGATTACTTTTCCTCGCGTCCTGGTTTGGAACTCCAATCTGTTTTTATCTCAAGTAAATGTTTATAAAAAGTATCAAAAAATATAGTGACTGTGTTCGATAATTGTTAAAGTTTAAGTTTTTCCTGTATTTTTCACAACGACGAAGATTTAAATTATTGCATATCAACTGGTGCTGGGATTGGTCTTCCAAGACTCCTGACGCCCCTGGGACCCAGCATCAAAGTTATTTTTTTATCACACTGAGCCTGGGTACATAGCCTATAGTTGCTGAGCCCATATCTTGGCTGTCCCTAAGTCAGGGGCTTTGCTGGCTGGGGCCATGCCTTTTTGAGAAATTACATACATACATAACCTATTTATTTATTCCTTTTTGAACTTGACTTCAGTTGTGATTGTTATTAGATGTTCTTTGAGTTGTGATTTGTTTCGTGTTGACTTTTGTCTTGCCATTTTAAAATTTAAATATGGATCTACAATCGAGAAGAATCCAAAATTTTTCTTCTTCCGAAACAGAGCTGTTAGTTGAGCTCGTCAGGAAATATAGTGATGTGTTGGAAAATAAAAAAACTGACGCAGTCAATAACAGGATGAAGGAAGAAACTTGGTCCAAGCTGTCGGAAGAATTTAATGCCCTTTCAGGGATGTGTCCAAGAAATGCAAAGGGACTAAGGGCAAAGTATGAAAACATTAAAAAGTCCATGAAAAAAAAAATGTGGGGACCAGAGAAGGGCAATGTATGGTACTGGAGGTGGTCCTACTACCAAGATCATCCTTACTCCAGAAGAACAGGTTGTGGCGGATATTGGGGGTTCCATTGTCCATGGTTTGCCAAGCCGAAATGATGGGGACAAACTTGTAGTGGAAGTTATGAATGATTCAAATGAGGTAGGTTCAATTATTATCGGTATTATTTAAATCTTACAACATGTAAATAAGTAATGATATTTTTTTCTCAGAATCAAAAACAATTTTTGTATGTTATCTAATATTCATTATTTTCAGGAAGCTGGTACTTCCACAATTATATCTCCGGAAGTAATTGTGATAGAGGAGACACCGAAATCTGCTGCTTCCACGAGCTTCAATGAGACCAGATTCATACTGCAGAAACCAAAATCTGCAGCATTGCGAAGACGCGACCCATCGAAAATTAACAAAACTTTAGAAAGTTTTGATGACGTTGCAAAAAAAAAGCAGGATTTGCTGGACGAGCAATTGAAGTCCATAAGAGAGAGAAGGGTGGAGGAGAAGATAGAGCATGCACTGAGGTGCGAGTTAATGAGGAGAGAATCTGACGTCAAAATAGACCTCCTCAAAAAGGAGTTTGAACTCAAAAACGAAATATTACTAAAAAACCAAACTTTTTAATTGATAAAATAATAAATATATATTGAAATTTTAGTAATTATTTTTTATTAAATTGAATTTCCATAATTTGGTACCTTTACACTCTGTAATGAACAGAAATAGGTAGTAACAAGTCTCCCTATTGATAGTAAAATATAAATTAACAAAAGAGATGAATTAAATTCATCGAGCTGAGAAGGCAGCTACCTCTTCAATAGAAAGAATTAAGACACAAATTTTTGCCACTATAAAACAATAACAAATGAAATGTGAATACAAACTAGGTCTCCCATACCGTTCATCCCATCAGACCGAATAGTCCAACGTCAACAGAGAATAGCACCGACTGCAGTGAACGGTATGGGAGACCTAGTTCGTATTCATATTTCATTTGTTAATATTTTATAGTGGCAAAAATTTGTGTCTTAATTCTTTCTAGTGAAATATAATACTAGTGGGTTTCATCTAATAAGTTCATTATGCATTAAATACTATGCTGGACATAGGAATTATCGAATATAATCAATAAACAACATTGAGATTCCATTTATTTTTTTATGTTCGACTGCTTCATAAACACTTGATTCATGAATTCGTTTAGCGTCCAAAATTGACTACTTTATTGGACACCACTTTATTGGACACCACTTTATTGGACTCAACTGTCACAGTCTTCTCTCGATTTTGCAATTTTCTTCGTTTCACACCACTTGTTATAGGCCGCATACAAATTTTCATAAGCACTTTTAGTGGGTAGGAGAGATTCTTTGGCACTTGCGGCTAAATTATTCACGCTTTCCTCTTCCGAACTATCCATTTTTGGGATTATTATGACGTTTGTCACAGAATTAACGAAGTAAACAACGTTGTTCAGTGAGGTTGCTAAGGTCGCTGATGGTTACTAAGGTAAGATAAGCAAAAGCACACTCAAAGTATTTCTTGAAATAAAGCGACGAATAAATTAATTGCCATTTCAGAAAATAAAATGTCTGCATTGCAGTCAAACATAAAGCTTTGTATGCAAACTCGTACATAATTAGGCTTATGGACTTGCCCAAATTATTGCCCTCGCTCGCTTTGCTCGCTCTGCCATAAATTTTGGACTCGTCCATAAAGACCTAATTTATGTACTTGTTACATAAATAGCTATTATATTACATACTATATATCTATTCATATACAAGTTTCACAGCAGCAATTGGTTGAAATATGTGTTTATGAAAATTTGTCTTTTCAATTGGCTATTTCTTGCATTTTCAATCGTGCTACTCTCATTAGAAGATGAAATATCTAATAAATTTTCCATGTCGTTATTTAAACTCGGTAATTCATCCATGTTCTTCATGCATACATTGTGTAGTACTGCACATGCTACAGTAATATCCTGAACCAGTTCTAAATTCACTTTCATGCCAACAGATAATATTGGGAAACGCCTCTTCCATACTCCGAAGCACCTCTCAATACAATTTCTTGTCCGGATGTGTGACTCATTGTACAGTCTCTCAGCTCTTGTGATGGGGTTCTGCAATGGAGTTAATAAATAATCCTTCAAAGGATATCCTGAATCTCCTAATATAAAATTTTGCACCATTTGTCCCGATTCAAATAAAGCACACAATCTACTATTTCTGAAGATTGTACTGTCGTGAGAGGCACCAGGCCATCTAGCCACAACATCCAAGATCTGAAGGTCAGGGCCACACATTGCCTGAACATTGAGAGAAAAATATCCTTTTCTATTCCTGAAATGTTCAGAGTTTATTCCTCCTGGCGATTGTATACGAATATGTGTACAATCGAGTGCACCATATACTTTAGGAAATCTGGCAATAATGTAAAAGCCAGATTGGTTTTCCCGTTGTTGACTAGTGGAGAGATCAAGTTTGAGGAACAGTTCTCTTTTGGCACATATAGCTTCAGTAACTCGTTTTATGGCTCTGCCTGCTGTCGTTTGATGGACTCCACTAAAATCCCCTGCTGATTGTTGCATGCATCCAGTAGCATAAAACCTAAGAGTCAGCAAAAATTGGTCCATTGCAGAGAGTGCATGATTTCTGAAAATATGAAAATTGCTATAACACACAAGAGTTGATTTTTTATAAATAATTATTAACACGAACACTGAAGATGAATGATAAATAATTATTGAAAAACTTACCTAGATGTTGTGTGAGCTATTTCATCTATGATTTCCCTCAGTACCATTCTTGCTGAATTTTTGGAAACACGAAATCGTCGAATGAATTCAATATCATCCCATTTATCCCAATGATTTTCTCGTTCTCGCACACAATACGGTCTATTGTACAATCTATGAAATTCATTCAGTGCCAGCAATGTTTCACCATTGGAATCAGAATCACTATCATTATAATGAGAAAACATTTTGCAAATACTTTTTTCGAACAGAGACAACCCAACTGACCAACTACCAAGTCAAATCTAGGTTTGTACTTTTGTAGGTTATGCTTTATGTCAAAATAAACTTTACTTGGCGATTTACCGGTCGACTTGGGCCAGTAAAGATTATCTCCAGTTTAAACTGAGACCATAGATTAACGTACATTGATCTTACGAAATAATCGTCGAATGCAAGTTAATCGCCATCTGACGGTTTAAACTGCAATTGATCTTACGGGCCTAAGGGGTGTTTTACTCTAAAGGGGGTTTTATACTTTTGGCTTGGCTTGTGATCATCTAGTTAGGTAGAACTCTATGTTATGTCGTGGTAATTCAGTTTCGTGATAATTCAAGTCCGTGAAATAATGGATGGGAAATAATGAGGTAATTACATAAATAAAACACTTGATTGGACAGAAAGGGGAACAGGCCTTTATTGGTCCAGGTGGCAGGAGTTTTCGAGCCACTTAAAGAGGGAAAACGAAAAGAAGAACCCAACAGTTCTTCTAAAAGCAAAAACCCTCAGCTTTACAATTGAATGAAATTACATGTAGCAAGTATCAGAATCCATTGGTTGAATATTATAAAGAACATAGAAAACATGAGCATAGATAGAATAAGATGGTGCTATACTTCAGTAAATCTCTTCGTGCAGTTCTTAAAGTATAACTACTCCAGGTCAGTAGTTGAAATGAACGATTCACAGTGCCCTCCCCCAGCCGTCTAACAAACAGGCACTGGGATCTGCAGAACTACCTGATCCCGGCTCCCACTGAGGCACCTTCATAGTTGACGACAAAGCAAACGACTTCACAAATGTGTATGGAACGTTCATTAGCGCCCTACTCCAGCCGTCTAACTAACAGGCACTGGTATCAACAGATCTCCTAAGTCAAAGTTCCAACACAACTGCCATAGTAGTTTACGTAGTGACTTCTTCACTAATCCATGATCCCGATTCTTAAGAACTGAACTCAATAGAAATACATGTGGTATATAATTAAAGATGGGCATACTTGCATTTGAATATCATTGGATGGTAGGCGTTACGGTTTAAACAATAGTACAGATGGAAACGAAATAGCCTTTCAAATCACAGGTTGCTGAAAGAGAGGATGGATTAATAATGAGAACATAAAATGTACCTGAAACCCTGTGATTTGCATAAAGCCACTCGATCCATTGCATAAGGAAATATTCAGAATAATAAAATATATAAGATGGAGATTAAATGGCCTCTTCGTTCATAGAGGACTTCCAAACAGAATTCATGTATAAATATAAACAGTTCTGACCAATGTAAATCGTGGATGTTATAGATAATTATTGGATGATGCTTAGTAGAATGATTGGTGGAATATAATTAAATAGACAGTATGTAATGGTTCCCATTGGTTCGTGCTGGTATAAACACAATGAATTAGGAACCTAGAAATAAGACCGATTAGTCAATATAAATGGAGGATGAACTTACACGTTGAACAAAAATGCCGTTTGGATTTCTTATAATGGCCGACTAATAACAACAGGGGCACCTTCTTTCACGATTCACCACTATCTTCCTCCCTTAACAAAAGCCGTCACCGTCTTCCTTTCCTTTAACCTCTAAGGCCCTCTCTATGAACTAATCGATAGCATAGATCGATGACAGCCGGCCTACTCCGCAACGCCCAGATAGCCGGACTGCCCTCTGTGAAACACAATATGGCAGCGTCGGATTTTACTTCTTCTACAGGGTTCCATTCAGCTATACGTGATATTTATATGAATTATTTGTGTCTAGAAATTCGGGGATACTACAAGCTTAATTCTATAACTTCTTATTGCTACTCTTTCCAAAATAACACCTACTTCCCACCTTTTCATTTTGAGATTCTGTACATAAACCTTTTGACCTTCTTTCAAATCTGGCAGATCTTTAACACCTTTTGAATCATAATACATTTTTTCTTTACATTGATTTTCTTTTATGATTTTACCTAATTTTCTATTATTTTTAGTGTCAATAAATTTTCTGGGTAGCAAATCTCGTAAATTTCGGTTCATTAAAACATTAGCTGGTGTTAAAGTAGAATTCTTAATAGGTGTATTTCGCAATGCCAACAGGGCCAGGTAAAAATAGTAAAATAGTCAACACACAACAAAAAAGTCCTACCAAACACATAAAACAAATCCACGCCCAATTTATGCCAAGGACGGCTTACAATTTTATGGGAGACCATTGTCTCCGGTCGCTGAGACGGCGCTAACGTATTACAAGTTGAACAACTGGCAACAAGATTCTTAATCTGATCATTCATACCAGACCAGCAAAAAGAATTATTTGCGACAGAAATTGACTTTGATATGCCCTGATGGCCTACGTGCAACTTTGTAAGAATTTCCTTTCTATCAATTTCAGGTATAATAACTTTTTGGGCTTTATACAATAAACCGTCTATATAAGATATTTCATTTTGAAACTTAAAATAAAATCTTAAATGTTCTGGAACCTTTTTGACATTCTTCGGCCATCCATCAACTACAAACCTTATTAGGTCCCTCAAAATTGGGTCACCCTGAGTGTTCTTTACCAATTGTTCGCGTTTTCGATCTGATACGTTTAAATAAAGCTTAATCAAGCAAACCTGTGCACCGATCTCAATATCAATATTCTCATCAAAACTACTTTCATCAAAAGATCTTGACAATGCGTCAGCTATTAACAATTTCTTACCGGGCACATATGTCAGCGTGAAATCATACTTTCTCAACTGCATGATGATTTTCTGCAATCTTGGAGGACATTGATCGAGGCGCTTTTTAAAGATAGATATGAGGGGCTTATGATCTGTCTGGCATTCAAACTTTTTCCCGAACACATACTGTTTGAATCTATCAACACCGAAAAAAATAGCCAACAGCTCCCGCTCAATCTGAGAATATCTTTTCTGTGTCTCAGTCAATGCCTTAGACGCATACCAGGCGCGTACCCAGAAATGTGTTTTGGGGGGGGCTCAGCTTTTATCCAAAAATAGTTATGTTTTTTAACCATGAGAAATCATGAAAAACGAATAAGAAAATATTAAAGCATGCATTCATTTCTTGTAAATATGAATCTTCAAAAAACAAAAAAAAATAAAATTATTATTGAATCATCCAAGGGTTCATTAGTTTTTAGTTATTAAATAAAAGTTCCAAGCGCCAGCATTAGCAAATCTGGTCACAACCATTTCTGTATCTATGACTATCTCGTAATTTATGTGCATTAGAGGCTCTAATTTAGATCTAATCCGTTCAAGCGGTTTTCTGCCATAGGTTCTGAGCCAGGTCTTAAGAAAAACTACTTCAGCCGTTGTTACGGGAACACGGGAAGTACAGTATCATTTTGGTTGAGACTGCTCTGTATCTCAGCTATTATTGAAGATATATATATTGAATCACATGGCGTTTCGAAAAAGTAATAATTTAATGCAGGTGTGGAAGAATTCATGGCCTACTATTAAAAAACAAACATAAATATGGATTTTTCTGATTTTTGAAGCTATAATTTATTGAAGATAAGGTTGCGATACATCAAGGTATTCAAAAAAATCGCAAAAATTTGACGTTTAAATATACAGGGTATTCCATTTAAGAAATACCAAGTTTGTGCCCAATCTTAAAAACAGGGCTCTCAATATCTCTTATAAACCGTTTTCATTTTTTTTTTCTATCTTATACAGGGCCTAAGAAATAATTACATTTCCAAAAGTGAACATTTTCGTTTTCGCCTTGTATTTCAGGAACAAGGAGTAGTTGGAATATTTCTGTTTGTGGCTTTGAAAGTATTACGAAAATGTGATACAGGTTCGCGATAACCGCATGTCTCTATCTTCAATCATAGCTGAGATACAGTGCAATCTCAACCAAAATGGGAGACAGTGTAAATATTTGAAGCAATATGTATACATTTGGATAGAAATCTCCGCTACATTTCTCTAGAGCTGAAAGTGCAGATGAAGCACATGATTTGGAATCATCCGGTGTTGAAGTAGCCCACTTTTTTCCATCTTTTTGATTCACTGGAAAGAATGAGGCTTTCCTGGCTTTCGCCTAAGGCGAAAGCCTTGGGGGGGGCTAGAGCCCCAATAGCCCCCCCCTGGATACGCGCCTGACGCATACGCGCAAGGTTTATTTTGTTGTAAAATGCAAGCACCCATGCCCTTAGACGAGCTATCAACAGAAATCACACACGGTTCATTAACGTTGTAAAATTTAAGTACTGGTGTTTTCGTTAATTCATTTTTTAGTTTTTCAAATTCAACTTCATGTTCCTTCGTCCAAACAAACTCTACGTCTTTACGCAACAACTGCCTGAGCCCTTCTGTTTTCTGAGACAAATTCTGAATGAACTTACTAACGTACTGTATCATCCCGAAAAATCGTTGTAATTCAGTTTTATCTTTAGGAGACTTCATATTTTTTACAGAGGTTACCTTAGAATTATCAATTGATAAACCACTTTTTGAGATAATATGTCCCATATACTTCACCTCTTTTACCAGAAAATGACATTTACTTTTATTAAATCTTACGTTAAATTTTTTTGCTGTTTCAAAAACTTGTTTCAAGATTCTATTATGTTCCTCGACTGATCTCGCATATATTATCAAGTCGTCAATATAAAATTTTACATTTTTAATATCCCCGAAAATCTGTGTCATACGCTCCTGAAAAACCTCAGGTGCGCTCTTCAAACCATAAGGAAGTCTTAGGAATTTATACCTCCCAAATGGAGTTGCAAACGTACACAGTTTACTACTCACGTCATCTAACTTAATTTGCAAGAAACCCTGCGTGGCATCTATGGTCGAAAAATACTCACTTCCATCCATTTCACTCGTCAGCTCCTCCAGAGTAGGAATTTGGAAATAATGTCTTTTGACAGCATTATTGAGATTCTGGGGATCTAAACAAATACGTAAGTCATTGTTGGGTTTTTTGACAATTACAATGGGGTTTACCCAGGTAGGAGTCTCGTCATCACATTTCAAAATAATTTCATTATTTTCTAAATTATCTAAGGTCAACTTCAGTTTATCATGTAACGCGAATGAATGGTACTTTTCTAGCAAAATTAATTACCGGATTTATATTTTCTTCCAATTCTATGTGATATGGCTTCTCAAGCACTCCAATACCTTTAAATATACAATTATAATCATTTAACAACTTATTCAAGTCTGCATTTTCAGGTACCACAACGCTGTTTTCTACTTCTGTAATTCGTTTAATCAAACCCAAGGCAACACAAGTTCGGAGACCCAACAAAGGCGACAAACCAGAACTTCTATCATTTATTACATAGAATTTAAAATTTCCAAACTTTTTACCAACTCTAATTTTCAGATCACATTCACCTCTAACCTCCAATTGGTTCCCTGTATACGATACCAACTTTAAATTTGTCTTTTTCAAAATTCCCGAACCTCGCAACAATCCCCTTACTACGGATTCCGGAATGACATTCGCTGCCGCTCCGCTGTCCAGCTTAAATGGAACTCTGATCGTTTTATTATTGTGATAAATCTCAACATCAACAACCCACGAGTCTTCAGAATCATATTCACGTTCAACCGCATCTAAAGACATGAAATCCTGATCACTCAAATAAAAACCGTCAACCGATTGATCTGTTTGTTCATCTATTTTCAAACAACCGATTTTTTTCCCATTCATTGACTTACAAACTGCCTTAAAATGATTTGGTTTATTGCATTGAGAACAAATCCTCCCAAATGCCGGGCATTTTCCGTAATCATGCTTATAATTGCAATTCCTACACGGTTTAGAAAAGTTTCTGCCATTAAACTTTGGGTTAGTTTTATTACAACTATTATTTCTAAGATTGTTTTTAGACTTAAAATGATTAGATACATGGTCACCTGAGGTTTGAAATTTTCTAAAAGGTTTTCGAACATGGTCGACATCTATTGTTGTAGATGATTCTTGTTGACCAATTATACGGTTTTTCTCCTTGGCTGACTCGTATCGTTTCGCTAAACCAACGGCTTCGTCCAAAATCTTGATATCCTTTTCTTGCAGGAGTTTTTCTCTAATCACATCTGAACGGATTCCACAAACAAATATGTCCCGCAGCAGGCTATCTTCTAATGTTGACAATTCGCAGTTTTTTCCCAAATTCTTGAGTATAATGACGTAGTCATCAATGGATTGTAATTCGGCTTGTTTAGTTGTTAATAATCTATATCTCTCCAATATAAGATTAGTTTGTGGTCTGAAGTGATTTTCGAATTTATTAACAATCTCTTGAAGTTTTTCAATCTGCGATTCTTCGAAAGTAAACGTGTCGTAAATTCGCATACCTGCATCGCCGATAAGATGTTTAAACATAGCACATTGTATTGTCTCTGATTTCTTGTTTAATTCCATTGCGATCAAATAATTATTAAATCGCTGTTTCCATCTTAACCAGGTTTGATAATTGTTGGAATTACCCTCCACTCTCCAGCCTAAGTGGTGGCAAGGCTTTGGCTTCCATCTTGAACAGTACAACGTAGAACAGGTTTCGACGTACGAAAATTTTCCAAAATTTCGCAACTGACTCAGCTTAGTTGTGAGTTATAACTTCCAGAATTTCCATTCAGCTAATCCTACGACTGCGCCATGTTATATTCTTTAGTTTTAATAGGTTCCAGGAAATAATTGGTACAGGATTCAATCAAGATGAATTTGATCTTCTCTTTATTGTAATACAACTACACTCTTTTACATACGTAGCAGGACTGTCCTGCAGATATCACGTAGGTATACTTCGCGGTTCCTGCGCAAGGTGTGCGCGGTAATTCAAATATTAATTACAATATTATAACACCATATACGGCATAAACGAAGTTCACGCTTTATTTATTTACAGAGAATGAAGCAAACAGGTGATGATTATGTAAATGACTTTCAGTGAATTGATGTAATAGTAGTGTCGTTCTGGTGTTATGGTTCTGGTGTTATATTGTTTCGATAGATATTTTGCTGAAGGACCGGTAACAATGAATGTTGAATAGAAATTGCCTATAAAATGTATAATTTCATGCTTCTTAGAATTCAATTTTATGTCCATCGAATGTGGAATTTTATTATCACATATCTCTACATCAAACGTTTTTTCATCATAGAGATTTTAGTCTTGACAAAGTTAATAAACATTCTGACAACGTTGGTAACTTGTTGAGAGGCCAGAGAAGATATAATATTCGATGAGATTTAACTCAGGACAGCATTCAGATTATTCTTGAAATTCATGATTTTTTCCCCAAATTTCTTCGTATACATTTAGGAATAACTCGAAAACGACGCGTTTTATTGAAAAAATATAAGAATACTTTTATTTCCTAAAATGGGTGATTCTTTCGAAAATATGAACCGTTTATCTTTTTCGAGTGATTTGATAGTATTTTTGCGTGAATTTATAGGTCGAGTAGGCTGTAAATTTTTTACCAGGAGAAATATGAAATAAGTTTCAATTGAGGAATATGCACCGTGAATAGAGTAAACAATCAACCAAAATTCAGTTCATTCGAAAAATCGGTTCCGAATATATGGAAAGAATAGTGTTAATTTAAAGGATTTTTGACACCCTGTATCTTCCAAACGAAACCGAATTTTGAAAAATGGTATGGGAAAAAGTGTTTCTTTTGATGGGAGGAATCTACAGTTAAAATATATGTACAAGTCAAAGACTCACCCTGTATAACGTAAGCATTAAAACATGGATCCCTTTGCTCAGATAATTCACCTTTTTAAGGCATATCTCAGTACCTTGAATTACGATGATCAGTTTCATAACACTCTAGTTGATAATTATGGCATTAATTAAACTTTCTCGTCAGTCAAAATGCAGCAGAAAATTAAACTAAAACAAGACGCCATTTGTAACCTAAAACATGATAACATTCTGAGTACCTAATATTTTAAATGAATAACACTGATATAAATACCTCCTCAACAAATTTTATTTCGATACTAATCAATCTGCTCAGAACACGATGAAAACTTCTAAATATCCCTCAAGAATACTTGGATATGAAATAAAATATTATAGCTCAGTAGAAAGCGAAATATACAAGATCTTAAAACAGTACTCATTTTCTAATTTGGAATTTTTGCCGAAAGAGGACGTTTTGATCTTTGGTATTGATATCTTCTGTCCCGTCTATATGACATAAAGTAGTTTGATAAGATGACAAGTAATGACCTATGGTTTTCCGGAGCACTTTTTATTGCCTCATTTATCCATTTGAAAAGTCCTGAAGAAGATATACAACAGTGGATCGAAACGTCGACAATTCGAAAAGGATAAATTTCATGTTCCCTGTCCTCAAGCCATAAACTAATTTTATTTCCAAACGTACGATAACAACGTCAGTTCTCGACTGACAGGATCATCGAAAAGTTCTATTTCTCCGACTAGGCGGAGAAATATTTACTTTTCCCTCCGGCGGCAGGAAAAGTGGTTGCTACGAAAAAGATTACTTGGTTACTATGAACAAAGATGCATAGAATACAAAAACTTCCAATTCAAACGTCATTTTTATTTGATAATGTTGCATTAAATGTAGAATTTTCATGAATTTGAAAACGTTTGGAAATAAAATAGCATATTTCATTCGGAGAAGAAGTGACTTTTCGTGGCTCGCTTTCAATTATCCTCAAGCTCGCCACGAAAAGTGACACTTCTCCTCCTAATGAAATAATATACTATTTCCAATTTCTAGTTTCAGTGAAAACATTCTTGAGGCACTTTTCTGAAAGGATTCCAATGATGTTCCTGGTTTTTTATTAAATAATATGGTTTTAAAGCTTCAAACTTAAAATTGTGTTTTTTCTTATGGACCACCCTATATATTTTATATATTCGTGTTTAAAATTAAATTCTCTTTTCAAATATAAAGTGCGCGTCAAAATTATGGAACAAATTAATTTTCTCAGAAGAAAAATATTTGGCAACAAAATCCTGAAACAGGTCAATTTTTGTTTCACTTTTACCAAATTTTTATGCATTTTTGAAGGATTTTTGTTTTCTGTGTCACAGTTAAACCTCATAAGAAGTAACTCCATTTAAAAAGAGTAAATAGAAAGAAGCCTTGGCAACGTCGCTTAGAATTATTTGACTTTCAGGATTGCAACCTGCGTCTGTTCTAAGTAAAAGAACTTGATAAACCTAAACCATGGCCAACCGGGATACTTTATAAAAGTGAATGGAGTTTACAGGGTGATTCTTTTAAGTGTTTCATTAGACGTATTCGAGGAAGGAATTGTGATACAATTTCTAAATTTTGTATTTTCGTTTCAGAGTACATGAACTCAATTTTCAAGCGAAATCTGCTTCCGGTTCTACCGGAATCGAATGTGGACTTCGTTACTTCGAATGCATTACCCTGTACATTTATACTTATTTGAATTCTTCCTTAGATTCTGCAATAATTCGATGTATGATATGCCACATCAAACGATTGTTAGGGCGCGCTCATCCGACTAAGCAGCTACCGCTACATGCTCCTTCAAACGTCAAAACCATATGATATGTTCGATTCGTTGTGTCAAATTACTAACTAATTTGACACAACGAATCGAACAAATCATATGGTTTTGACGTTTGAAGGAGCGGTAGCGGTAGCTACTTAGTCGGATGAACGCAGAACGCGCCCAATGAGTTTAGCCTGCGATTCCCAAATTTTTTGACAGAAAGATTGTCACAAATAAGTGTTTTTTGTATCTACAAAATCCCTCATTGTATGAAATTTTTTTCGCAACAGTGGAATAGAAGAAAGTACGCTGATACTGCTTCTTGTATAAATTATGAGGAAATATTATACACGGTGTTTGAAACAGGGCTTCAAAGTGAGCCTCAATAAAACTATGAAATCTCATTTTTTTTAAATGGGAACCATATAATTTTGTAATTCCGATCGATTGCTCGTCAAAAACTAGCTAGAGTGTTCCAAACATTTCATGTCTTTAAAATCAGTAGTTTTGCCGACTTTGCCGTTATTGAATAAAATTCGAATTTCACTACTAAAGCCAGGTTTCTCTGTCTAACCATCACGGTTTCAGACACCCTGTATAATATTTCATCATAATTTATACAAGAAGCAATATCAGCGTACTTTTATTTGTTCCACTGTTGCGAAAAAATTTCTTACAATGAGAGATTTTGGAGATATTAAACACTAATTTGTGACTATCTTTCTGTCAATAAATTTGAGAATCAGGCTATAACTCAACTCGATGTGGTTGCGCATATCTTACATCGAGTCATTGCAGAATTAAATGAAGAATTCAAATATGTATAAATATACAGGGTGTTACATTTGAAATTACGAAGTTCACATTCGTTTCCGGTAGAACCAGTAGCAGATTCCGCTTGAAAATATTTTACAAACTGAGTTCATGTACAACATACTCTTAAACAAAACTACAAAATTTTGAATTTTCATCGCAATTCCTTCCTCGAATACGTCTAATGAAACACCCTATATATGCTTATTTCATTTATGATCCAATATAGATGCATAGAATACTCTTGACTTTTTATAAAATAGTAACGTCATTTTCATCTGATTTTTCAAAATTCAATTTCGTGAATGAGAACAAAATTCCCAGTGAAAAACAATGATTCCCAGCCCATGAGCAAATCATGCCAGTGAACGTAAATAATTGTGGGAAGTAGTGATCGTTTTGAACGGAAAACCTTTTTTCAGCAAGAAATCATCCAAATACATATAGGCCAAGCAGGAGTTCAAATTGCGAATGCTTGTTGGGAACTTTACTGCCTCGAACATGGAATTCAACCAGACGGAACGGTTTACCCCTGTTTCCATAATCAAAAAGAGGATGAAACGTTTAATGCCTTCTTCGATATTTCGGCAGTTGGTAAAGCCGTTCCCAGGGTAGTTATGGTCGATTTGGAACCTACAGTTATAGGTAGTCAATTTTTATCAGAATGATTCACGTGCTATCATAGTTACCATGCATACATAGGTATACTCCATTCACAATTATAAAATCACAACTCTGGGCTTGGAAATTTGACACATTCCACTCTGTATCGAAGTTATGACGTTTTTCAAAATATTTTTATGTTCCAAGTTAACACAATGTTGCCCTTTCTACATCCTTAGCGTATTTCTCAGAATGTGAATTTATTCGGAAAATGAATGAATTGGAAAAGATGTGACGGACGAAAATAATTAACGTTTATATGAATTGATAGAAAGGATCCCTTTTCTATTTATTTGCATGAAAAGTACAAGAGATCACTGTTGAAATATATTATTTTTCGCCATGGAAGAAAATTGCATTGCTTTCACATAATTTTCATATACATGCTTGTGAAGATTTAATGTTTATTATCCTCTTGAACTGAAAGTTCAAGACTTGACATCAATTGTTGAATCAAGAATAATGGAACAATATATCCCTCTACTGGAATCCAAATAGTTGAAGGGAGTTCTGATGCAACAGGAACTTTTTCTTGGAACATAACCTTAATAGCTAACTTAATAAAAATAAGAGTAGAAGATAAACATTTCATTTATTTGATCTTATGAACAAGGAGTAAAATATTCTGACTGTATAGTAATCTATTAATTTAAAAAATATTCATACATTACAACCACAGTAGGTTTGTACAAATAAAATGGAATAGGTCAAACATATGCTTCACATTTATCATTCACCTGTTCTAAAATAAGACACAAACTCCTCCACATTATAGGGCCCCTACAGCATTAAAAGCTTGTGTCTCTTTTGAAAGAAGTAGCACGTCAGATATAATATATTCTTTCGATTAAGAGCAAATACCTACCGTTGAATGTTACATACACAAATTTCTTCAAAATGGGCTTATACGAAGTGGTTCTTTTTCTGAAATGTGAAAACGATCAACATAATCATTTAGAGACCGATGATGACCATCCAAAACCCGTTTACTTACGAAAATCGTGCAATTTCATTCTGCAAGTTCTTTCCCCATAATTCCTCGAAAATCCTACCTGAACCATATTTTCCGGTCGCTTTCGTGAAAAGATCGTATAAGGAAGCCTTTTTTGTCCATTTACACATTCCAAATAAATTTTGAGCACCAAAACCGATACCGAAACTAACCAAACTTCTGGGGGACCGGAATTTCGTTTGAAATCTTTCCAAACGGCCTGATACCTAAAAAAAACTTCGTTATCAAGTGTAAAAAAGGGGATTAGTACTTACTTTTGCTTTATTCATGCTTATAAATCGATTTTTGGTCCAATTCAAATTTGCCGTTTGTACCCATGTCAAAATATCTTTGATACTTTTACTTTGATGTAAACAACGAAACTGGCAACGCCGTTTTGTCATTAAAGATATTCTCTGTACGCGCACAGATTTTTTATCAGGTACACCAATTCCTGAAAACGAAACCATAGCCAGTGTTGTGATTTTATAATTGTGAATGGAGTATACATTATATGTATTTATTGATCAAGACAGAACGGCAACCCCAACCTCTAAAATGTACCAAGGGAAGATGGGTCATACGTTATGTCGTTAAAAAATCAGTCAATATTTTTTCAATCTCTGATTCTTTATTTACGTAATAGAATAGTTGGCTGGAGCATAAAATGATGGAGATAGCATGAAGAATGGCATGATGGCAATATCATTTTATACTGCCGTGGCAACATTGAAGAAATAGGTACACATTCTGCAAAATATTATTCCGCATGTATACTGAAAATTTCATACATTTATCCCGAAAGTTAACGGAGATATCATGGAAATAAAATCGTTTGTCCAAATTTTTATGGAATTACATCTCACCAGGTTTTTTCCTAATATACGAAGAGAAAAGAAAAAGAGAGTAATACACATCCTAGAAAAATTATTAAGCTTTAATTTTAAAAAAATTGTTGGTCTACGCCGCATACGAACTGAGATATCATGGAAATAAAAGCCCAATTTTTGGAGGGAGCTCACGGGCTCGGACGTCTTCCATTTCCCCTTAACATACTTCGCCTAGCTACTTCTACTCTTTTTACTCCGTGTATCAACATCCTTCTTCAGAATAGGTGGTAGAACATTGAAACATTTGGGACCAAAATAGTAGACATTACCCTCCATTCACTTTTATAAAGTATCCCGGTTGGCCATGGTTTCGGTTTATCAAGTTCTTTTACTTAAAACGGACGCAGGTTGGCAATCGTGAAAGTCAAATAATTCTCAGCGACGTTGCCAAGGCTACTTTCTTTTTACTCTGTTTTAACTTTGTGAATGGGTTCAGTTCTTTTAAGAGTTTTAAGGTTTAACTGTGACACATGATTCATAGTACTACTACATTTTCATACTGGAGTATTTCAAGTTGCGCAAAGAGGTATTTAATGGTCGTCACTCGTCTGTAGGCTTATTTCTTGAGATTTTTTAAAAGTTGGGAATTCCGTAGGTCCGTCTAGCAGCTAGATTCTAGCTGTTCTGTTCGTTTAGAAGTTTTCCTGTCGGATTAATCAACTATAACAAAGTAACGGACTATTATGTCCATTATTTATTTTCGAAGCGAATTTTTATTTCACCTAATCTGAGTTTTCTCGAAATTAGCTTGAGATAGAAGGATTCTGTTTTCAAAAAAATTCATGAATCTTATATGTACTTGGATCTACTCTCATCGGATGAAGCTGAGTCCACTCCGTCCAATATTTTCGAAGCGAATTTTTATTTTACCAAATCTGAGTTTTCATGAAATTGGCTTGAGATTGAAGGATTCTGTTTTTACTAAAATTCATGAATCTTATATGTACTTGAATCAACTATCATCTAATGAAAATCAGTCCATCCTGTCCAATATTTTCGAAGTGAATTTTTATTTTACCATATCTGTAGCTACATAGGACAGACAAAACAATATTTAAGAGATAGAATTAGACAACACAGATATGACATTAAAAACATCAACAATAAAGAAAAGACTGCTCTGACATATCATACCTTCAAAGAGGGACACAACTTCAACTTCGAAGAGGTTAGTGTACTAGATATAGAGTCCAATGGTTACAAAAGGAATATTAGCGAGATGATTCTCATCAGAAGAAACGACACGGTGAATTTTAGGGAGGACGTTAAAAATCTGAGCTATTTTTATGATTTTTTACTTGACATAACTTAGTATAGTTCACTGAGACCATGTTATCGGGAAAGAATAAGAATTGTTGGTTTTACAAATTTGACATTAACTTGACATGTCTGTTTTCCGTCTTAATTAATTTCATAAAAAATTTTTACGTCGTTGTTGGTTGCTAGAAAGTGTTTCGAATTTTAGAGTATTATGAATTGTAGATCTTACAGATACCTTAATGTTAAATCTCTGAAAAATTAATAATCTTAAGGTTAGTTCTTGTCACATCTTTTTTGTTTGTTTGTTTTGCTGATGTTTTCCGTTTGTTTTTGTAGCCCTGAAGAAGGAGAAAATATTGTCTCCGAAACGTTGGCTCGGTAGATTTAATTAGAGAAATAAACTGTCCACGTTTCTGATAAGTACTTTAATTTAAACAAATAGTATGGATGAAAACCAAACTGATGTTAATAAAGAGTAAATAGAGAATAGCTTCGGCAACGCCTCTCAGAATTATTTCACTTTCACGAGTGCCATCCTGCGGCAGTTTTGAGTAAACGAACTTGATAAACCTAAATCATGGCCAACTGGGATACTTTATAATTGCATGGAGTATTCTTAGTCCTAGTATCATCATTCCTCTTTGGTATCATTTTGGTTGGCAGGTTGGCGCCCTAGGCGGAGCACTTGCTTCAGTGCGGTTAGCGTGTGTAAAATGCTACACATGCACGCAGTTCAAATGTTTATTTAACGTCGTCAAAATATTTACATGACTAGTCCTAAATACAAATTAAATATATTAAATATCAGTAATATCACAGGTATTCACAAGACAATATCATATAGTCCATCTTAAAAATATATCACACCTATGGTGGGTTTCATAAAGATCGTTGATTGAGTGATTCACAGAATACCTTGACGTTATTGTCGACCAATAGAACTTCAAATTTAGGAATTTTTAACACGGAATCGCTCGATCAAGCATTTGATCACCCGATCAACGTTTGTGAAACCCGGCTATATTGAACTAGACACAAACTAAATAGATTAACGATTATAAAATTCATTATGCATATATAGGGTGATTTTTTTAAGTGTTTCATTAGACGTTTTCGAGGAAGGAATTGCGATACAGATTCAAAATTTTGTATTTTTGTTTTAGAGCACATGAACTCAATTTCTAAAATATTTTCAAGCCGGATCTACTTCCGGTTCTACCGGAAACGATGTGAACTTTGTTATTTCAAATGCAACACCCTGTATATTTATACATATTTGAATTCTTCGTTCAATTTTGCAATGATTTGATGTATGATATGCGCAACCACATCAAGCGATTATTGAGATATAGCGTGATTCTCAATTTTTTTGAAAGAAAGATTGTCACAAATTAGTGTTCATATCTTCAAAATCCCTCATTGTAAGAATTTTTTTTTGCAACAGTGGAACAAAAGAAAGTGCACTAACACTGCTTATTGTATGAATTATGAGAAAATACAATACAAGGTGTCTGAAACGGGGCTTCAAAGTGTGCCTCAACAAAACTATGAAATCTCATTTTTTTCAAATGGGAACCATATAATTTTGTAATTCCGATCGATTGCTCGTCAAAAACTAGCTAGAGTGTGCCAAACATTTCATGTCTTTAAAATCAGTAGTTTTGCCGTTATCGAATAAAATTCGAATTTCACGACTAAATCCAGGTTTCGCTCAGTCAAATTCATTGGTATGCACGTCCTTTTCAAAGTAGACTATGTTAGGAATGGTCATTCCTACTCATTTTTATGGATCGAGCACTATGCAGAACATGGAATAATAATTAGGTACACTAGAGTGATTCATCAAAAGTCTGTTCTCTATTCGCGGCGAATGTGACAAATAAAAAAAAACAGATAATGATGTAAAAAGCACCCTCTTTGTGATTTGACGGAAGAGCGGCTTTCCACCAATCAAGGGTGTTATTACTTAAAGAAAAGAAAAGATGTTATTTTAATTTTGAAGTTCTTTCTCCAGAAGGGAGAAAGTGTGGGATCGGCCCAACGCACTTGGGTCGGGACTTAGTGTTTAAAAATATTCTCTAGGGAGAGGGATGATAAATGAAACTTTTTAGATTAAATTTAAGACGTATATTAAACAAAATCAACTACACAAATTCTCACCAAATTAGATATGTGTTACTTAAATCAAATGATTTAAATTATTAAATGTTCGGATATTTCTTAATTCGAAAGGAAATAATCCCATCAAATAAAACTTCACATAGATAAGGGAAAACTCAACAATAGTTTCCTCAGGATCTTTCAAATGAACATGAGTTTTCTCAGCAGGAAAACTCCACTTAGACCTTCAACTACTTAAGGGTGATTACAAAGATTATAATACGTCTTAAGAAAAAAAAAAAATACGAAAATGTGAAATTATGACTTATAGAAGATTTCAGGACTCTGGACTATAAATATATTTTGGGCGGGCATGCGGCTTTTCTACCAATCCTCAAAAATAGCTGAGCATAAACAATTTATCTGACCTTTTTCCTGAACCAATAATCCCAAGAATGATGAACCTAGGAGGATAATTCTACGACGATGCTTCTTTCCTGAAACAGACAGATTAGACACGAAACACGACACCCACACGTTTTCGCCAAATTGACCTTCACTCCCGAATATACCGACGATACGCAATCTAAATAATTCCAAGTAATTTTGGACACTTTACCAATTACGACTTAACACTTTTTTATATGTCCCTGTTTGAGACTGATTTTCCAAAACTTCAAAAGAAGCCAAGATCTATGAGTTACCCTAATGCCGTCTTCCGAATAACTTTAACTGTTTTCGTCTCCGCTTTGAGACGGTACTTCCAAACACTGAAGTACCTACCCTAAAACCGTACTACCCTTAGTTTCCGATTCAAACTTAACTGTTTTCGTCTCAGCTTTGAGACCGTACTTCCAAACACTGAAGTACATACCCTAAAACCGTACTACCCTTAGTTTCCGATTTCAAACCTGAGTCAACTGAGGACCTTCCCTTTAGGTTCCTCCAGTTACTCCCTATTACCGACGCGAGCACTGTGGCAACCTTCTCGTTTAAAGTTCCACCAGACACTGCCTTTTTCGTCTCCCGAGCAAGTCGAAGTTTTTTCCCCTCTTCGTCTCCTCCAAAAACCAATCGTCAATCTTTCAAAACCAATCAAATCAAAACTTCTTCCATCTTTGTTTTTATGAACCAATCAAATTAAAGATTTTTTCTGCTACGTGACAATTCTCAACAATGCCTGCGTTGAATTTTATTCCTGTCATCGTGTGCAGTAATTGCAACCAAATTCGTGGGACAATTATAATTTATCATTTAGTTCTCTAAATAAACTTAAACTGAAAATCAACAATTTCGGTCATTAATGTCTCGCCAGACCTTCCTGTGTGGGCTTGATAAACGATCCATTAATTTTTCTAACACAAGGCTATTAAATTTCAGAAGTTGAAGTGGAAAATACCGGTTAAATATTACAGGAAAGAAAATGTTCAAGTCCCAATTTTCAAGACATGTCTGTTTTATAGTTTCAAAAATTATCTCCCCTATTACAATATCCCCTTCTTTGAAAAAGTTTTGGCATCGTTTGCCATAACTTTTCCTTGACCATCATCCCCAATAGTCCAATAGTCCCTTGTCTTCCGTTTAAGACATTATAAAAGGTATACAACTCGAATGTATCAAACTTAGAATTCTTAACTTTCATGCAGCATGCCTTAAAACTAAATATCATTCTTGCTCATCTTATTAGCCCAAGTTCAAAACAAACAATATCAAATAAAAAATAAATGAGAGGTTCAATGCAGCAAAACATCACGTGCATAACTCAAATTCTTCGAAAGAAAATTTAAGAAAATCTGTCCGTCACTGCACTTCTCCTACATGGAGTTCATTATTGTCTATTTTTCGGATTTCAAATTTCACTCGCGATCACAACAAAATCTCGTTATTCCGGTACTGGCTACCTCCATATTTTTCATTCCTTTGGAGTTTGGGACTGACCTTCACCTCGAGAATGACCTTCGAAGATACGCGACGATCTAGTCCATCGTAATCAGCGTACCGCACTTTGTGTCCGATAAATTTGGGTTCTAAACACTCGAATTCAATGTTTACGTTCGTCACCAACAATCATCGTTATCGCGAGAGATGTCCCTCTACACAGCACCTATTCCGGGCTCGCTACCGATAACAACATGTGCACCTACTTCTTCAGTTCAGTGTGGTGCGTTCGGGTTTAAGACGGGGTATAGCCCGGGCGGTCTCGCGGTTGTTGCTGTTACGTCCGCCTCGGTATTGGTGTTTCTTATTGTGTTTTCTTGTCGGTTTCTGTGTCGATTCATAATCCACATAGTCAGGGTGTTCCATAGGCTGGCCAACTGGGTTATCCCGCATCCAAAAATCTCATATAGGTGTAGTCCATTCAATATAACTCCTATTCCATATTTTATTATTCGGAATATCAGATAGAAACCCATGAGTCTGCTCATAAACAGGAAGTCGGTGAACCATCCTCATATCTGTCTTGCTGGGTTGGGTGCCAGCTTTCTCATCTCTTCGGTGTTGACCATGCTGATCGTTTTGAACCATTAAACCATTTGTCAAAAGTCTCCATTTCTGGTCCTCGTCGATGATGTTTTCCACGTCTTTCACACGGTAAATAAAGTTTATTATACCCTCGGCCACGATTAAGCTACGCCTATGATTCCCGCAATGTTTAATCAGTAATCGCTCAAGCTTACTCGACACAGTCGGTCCATACGGTTTTTTTAATTGTTACTACGTCCCTCTGGTAACACGATCCCTTTGACGGATTAACTTCTGTAGATGTTCTCGAAGTTGGGACATTTCGCGGTTTCGCGTATAGACACCGCGGTCATCTCACTGTTTTCCTTCGCACACGCGTACGCGATTAGCGCGTCAGCACTGTTCACTTTTACGAATAAGGTCATTCCTCTGGATAGGGTCAGTATCTTTCTCATACTGTTAATGGGCTTGGATCCTCTTGAAACATCTTGTGGGGAAGTGTACAATAAATACAGTAGCAACAACAAAAATAAAAAAATTAAATTTTCACAATTTTACATACATTCGTAGAACAATTTAAAATGAAAAATACGTAAATCCCCTTTTTCCCTATTCGTCCTCCTATGATCGCTTACATAATTAGTTCCCTTTTAATCATCTGAGGAAGAATACCACAAAAATACATCCACATTTGCTTTTTGTTGTGGGACACAAAACGCAAAATCTTATCACGATTGTTCCAAAACGATTCCCGCAAACAGTATATTATACCTTAGCCCTAGTGCTAAAACTGAAATTATAAAGTCGAGTGGTACTTCTTGATAGAGGAAAATAAAAGTTTAGAAAAATGTTAAATATACACTAACAGATCTTCACTTTTTTGTTGCTTCAAATAAAAAGTTAGGCATTAAAAATGCCCTCAAAAGACTATAGCAGTACTACTTCAACTGACTGGAATCTACGAAATGGGCAGGAGTCGATTCACCCCTCCTGGGAGGCTGTTGAAGAGTTGCCTTCTCGCTACCCGTGTTCCTGACTAGTTTATCCTTGGAATCTAACGAAATGGGCAGGAGTCGATTCACTTCTCCTGGAAGGCTGTTGATGAGTTGCCTTCTCGCTACCCGAGTTCCTGACTAGTTTATCCTTGGAATCTAACGAAATGGGCAGGAGTCGATTCACTTCTCCTGGAAGGCTGTTGATGAGTTGCCTTCTCGCTACCCGAATTCCTGGCCAGTTCTTCCCCGGGTCCGGAGGGCGCCTTGCCCTCGAAGATCGTCGTAATGGTATGGCTACCACTACCGATCTTCCCTGCTCCTCATGACCCACCGCTTCTTCGAGTTTCTGCCTCTTTTTCAACGTACTTTCCCTGTTGGATACGTTTATTATCTTGATCCAAAATCGTTCCCTATTTTTCTCCTTCCTCAGTTTGGCCTCTACCACCATTTCCCAACGTGCGGGGATGGTGATCCCCGACATCAACATAACGTCGGTTTCCCAGGTACCATTTTCCTCAACGGCTGATTCCTTCCTGATAGATACCCGATCTATCCCTTCAGCCGGAGACACATTGTTATTCCAACGAAGCTCCCCTTCGTTATTCTCGTTCGTCATCTCCACATCCTTTGACCCTGTGACAACACCATTCCATTCCCTTATGGTGTCACCCTTCGACAGTCCATTGCTGTCGGGTCCCTCTGCACCCTCCGTCTGAGTGCTAACACTGATATTCCTACTTCCAGTCCTCTTCAAATCCCTAACTTCATAGGAATTTTCTGGTTGTGTATCTACTTTCCTGGACGTCCTGTCAACCTTGTACATTACATTTTTTTTCTTAGTGTCCTCCCGGACTCTTCTCTGATCATTAAAATGTTCCATTTTCCCACTGTCCTCGTCTGTTCGGGGATAGTGGCTTCCAAAACTTGGCCCTTCAATATTCCGTATTACCCCGGAAATCTCCTCTACCCCCTCATCTACGCCTATGCGTTGGTTCCACGAAGTATTCGGTTCCTCTATATATTCCCTCCTCAACCATTTGACCTTTGGCTCCCGCCATCCAGCCGAACCCCTGCTAGGGCACTCCCTTGCCCAATGTCCCTGTTGATTACAGTTATGACACACTCCCTGTGTCATTTGTCCTCCTTGTCTGTTATTCCGGCAATCCCTCGCGAAATGGCCTGTTTGGCCACAAGAATGGCATGTCCTTGCATTACCTCTTTCCCCATTTCCTCGGTTCTGCCTTACACTCCTACACCCCTTCGCGGTGTGGCCTTCTTTGTCGCACAGTTGACATACTTTTTCGGTGTCAACTGTCGATACCCACATATTTACCGACCTCCTTTGCAACATCTTGCTAGTGGCCTCCTGTAGCCTAACTAGTTCCTCTGCTTTTTCCAGATCCAAGTTTTCTTCTCTCAATAACAAAATTCCTGTTTCCTTCATTACGTCCTTCCTTAATCCTATCTTAAATTGATTCAATATTGATTCCCGGTTCTTCTTCCTTATTCCAGGTTCTTCGTCCTTTTGTGCTCCGGCTAAATCCTCGTTCAGTAACCTCGCCCCTACTGTACGCAGTCTAGTGCAGAACGAGGACACATCCTCGTCCTGTCTTTGATAGCATCGGCTAAGATTCCACTGGTTCTCCCCAGGAAATCTAACCGTTGTGAACTTCCGAACAAATTTATTCTTTAGATCACCATAGTTCAAACTGTCAAGGTTGATATCAGATTTGAAAAATGTATAAGCATCACCCTCGAGCTTAAGCTTGAAAAGGATAAGAGTGTCCTTTTCGTCCCATCCGTATAATTTTGCCAGCAACTCCAATTTTTCGAAATACCCGGTCGCGTCCTTTCCAGTAAAATCCTCCAAAGTAGTCGATAGCATACCTAGCGAGTACATAGGTGTTACTTGACCCGCGGGAACATTCACGTTGGATGCGCCAGCTGGGTGAGCCATTTTTCAAAAATTTAACCAAAACCCCATTATCTTAACCAAAATATAATTTTTTAATGTATTCAGTGAATTATTTACTTTCCAAATCAATGAATAATTTTAAATTCTCACCCTCAAATTCCAACAGAACTGAAATCCGCTCAAGATTACGACTTCAAATTTCACGAATTAGAAAAAAAAATAGTAAAATGATACTCTAATGATTCCTTCAAATTTCACGAGTTAAAAAAATATCAAAATGATACCCTAATGATTCCAATTCAAATAGTCTTACCCAAAACACCAAAATAAAACAAATCACCTGGAAACGAGCTCAAAAAGACCAACGCCAAAAAGAATTCAAGAAAAATCTGGCGAAATGATGTAACCAAAAAAAAACAAGAAAATCACCAAGTGTCGAATTCCCGAAAAATAAAAGTACACAAAACCACCTGAAATAAAAATAATTCCAATTTTTGTTCTAAGATTCGAAAGATCACGATCAGCGGCTCATCTACTAAAATTTCAACCAAATTTATAATTTTCCCGACTTCTGAACTTTCAAACTGAACCCAACTCGAGAAAATAAAAATTTCCCTTCTATCAAAGTGTTTCCCAAAATTTCAGCTCAAGTTAAAACAAGGAAAGCCAAATTCAATTATTCTCCAAATCAAACTCAATACAAAACCGAATGATGTTACTTTATGAAAATAGAATTAGTCGAGATTCAGACGAAATCCCAAAAACAAAACAAAATTTTCACGCAATACGCCCTGAAAAAAAATTCAATCAAAATTTCAATCAATCGATAAAAGCACAATAATTTTCAGAAAAACAAAAATAACCCTCCTGAAACAAAATTTGATCCGCTATATCACCAACAGAAAAAACCAACACCTTCAAACAAAATCAAGCAAATGGATAGAGTAACCAAAAGAAAATTTTTCGTGCAATACGCCCTGAAAAAAAAAATTCAATCAAAATTTCAATCAATCGATAAAGGCACAATAATTTTCAGAAAATCAAAAATAACCTTCCTGAAACAAAATTTGATCACACACGTTCAACAATCAGAAAATTCAACGTCCTGAAAGAAAAAACAATGTCCTGAAGGAAAAATAAATGTCCTGTGAGAACAAGCGTATGCCTTTTTCCCTATAAAGCCGCAATGAATCTAAAACCTCTCTAAAGTCTTAAAATCTCAATATCAACTTGACTCTATCAAAAATCCTTCACATAAAATGATAGAACATCACAGAAATATGAACTGTTCTATAATAATTTCAAAAAAAAAGAAAACTCGAATTTATCCAAAGAAAAACCAATTGTATTTACTCAATTCTTCAATAGCTCATAAAAAAAAATCTTTAGGTCAATAATTTTCTACTCTACTTTAATTCAATCCTAAATTCTGTCCCTACCAATTGCAATTTTCAAAACTTAATTTCAAATTCATAGGCATATACGTTCATACAGAAAATATAATCCAATTCAACATAAGAACCTGAAAACCTTCATCCGGAAATCTTCCAACAAGTCAATACACACTATCTCGATCACCCATAAAACAACAGGATAAAATTCCCTATACCTCGAAATTTCTCTGAATTTCTCAAAATCTCATTAAAAAATCTCCCTTGAAAATTTAACACATTTGACTCCAGAAATCTTTACATTCACACTGATGCGACATACACAAACCAAAAACTTTTTATCTACCGGAAAAATTCAACGTATTACAAAAGAAAAACTCTCCCCCAGAAAATTAAACACATCCCACCGGTAATCTTTACGTTCAAAGCTAATGCAACACAAATAAAAATACACTTTTCCCGACGGAAACCGTCAACACGGATGCAAAATTCTAACAAACAAAAAAAAAAAATCTCCCCTAGAAAATTAAACACATCCCACCGCTGTCACCATATGTAAAAAGCACCCTCTTTGTGATTTGACGGAAGAGCGGCTTTCCACCAATCAAGGGTGTTATTACTTAAAGAAAAGAAAAGATGTTATTTTAATTTCGAAGTTCTTTCTCCAGAAGGGAGAAAGTGTGGGATCGGCCCAACGCACTTGGGTCGGGACTTAGTGTTTAAAAATATTCTCTAGGGAGAGGGATGATAAATGAAACTTTTTAGATTAAATTTAAGACGTATATTAAACAAAATCAAGTACACAAATTCTCACCAAATTAGATATGTGTTACTTAAATCAAATGATTTAAATTATTAAATGTTCGGATATTTCTTAATTCGAAAGGAAATAATCCCATCAAATAAAACTTCACATAGATAAGGGAAAACTCAACAATAGTTTCCTCAGGATCTTTCAAATGAACATGAGTTTTCTCAGCAGGAAAACTCCACTTAGACCTTCAACTACTTAAGGGTGATTACAAAGATTATAATACGTCTTAAGAAAAAAAAAAAATACGAAAATGTGAAATTATGACTTATAGAAGATTTCAGGACTCTGGACTATAAATATATTTTGGGCGGGCATGCGGCTTTTCTACCAATCCTCAAAAATAGCTGAGCATAAACAATTTATCTGACCTTTTTCCTGAACCAATAATCCCAAGAATGATGAACCTAGGAGGATAATTCTACGACGATGCTTCTTTCCTGAAACAGACAGATTAGACACGAAACACGACACCCACACGTTTTCGCCAAATTGACCTTCACTCCCGAATATACCGACGATACGCAATCTAAATAATTCCAAGTAATTTTGGACACTTTACCAATTACGACTTAACACTTTTTTATATGTCCCTGTTTGAGACTGATTTTCCAAAACTTCAAAAGAAGCCAAGATCTATGAGTTACCCTAATGCCGTCTTCCGAATAACTTTAACTGTTTTCGTCTCCGCTTTGAGACGGTACTTCCAAACACTGAAGTACCTACCCTAAAACCGTACTACCCTTAGTTTCCGATTCAAACTTAACTGTTTTCGTCTCAGCTTTGAGACCGTACTTCCAAACACTGAAGTACATACCCTAAAACCGTACTACCCTTAGTTTCCGATTTCAAACCTGAGTCAACTGAGGACCTTCCCTTTAGGTTCCTCCAGTTACTCCCTATTACCGACGCGAGCACTGTGGCAACCTTCTCGTTTAAAGTTCCACCAGACACTGCCTTTTTCGTCTCCCGAGCAAGTCGAAGTTTTTTCCCCTCTTCGTCTCCTCCAAAAACCAATCGTCAATCTTTCAAAACCAATCAAATCAAAACTTCTTCCATCTTTGTTTTTATGAACCAATCAAATTAAAGATTTTTTCTGCTACGTGACAATTCTCAACAATGCCTGCGTTGAATTTTATTCCTGTCATCGTGTGCAGTAATTGCAACCAAATTCGTGGGACAATTATAATTTATCATTTAGTTCTCTAAATAAACTTAAACTGAAAATCAACAATTTCGGTCATTAATGTCTCGCCAGACCTTCCTGTGTGGGCTTGATAAACGATCCATTAATTTTTCTAACACAAGGCTATTAAATTTCAGAAGTTGAAGTGGAAAATACCGGTTAAATATTACAGGAAAGAAAATGTTCAAGTCCCAATTTTCAAGACATGTCTGTTTTATAGTTTCAAAAATTATCTCCCCTATTACAATGAACGATGACCAAATAGTGCTCGATTAATGAAAATACGTGAGAATAACAATTCCTAACATACTTTGAAAAAGACATGCATACCAATGAATTTGACTGAGCGAAACCTGGATTTAATCGTGAAATTCGAATTTTATTCGATAACGGCAAAACTACTGATTTTAAAGACATGAAATGTTTGGCACACTCTAGCTAGTTTTTGACGAGCAATCGATCGGAATTACAAAATTATATGGTTCCCATTTGAAAAAAATGAGATTTCATAGTTTTGTTGAGGCACACTTTGAAGCCCCGTTTCAGACACCCTGTATTGTATTTTCTCATAATTCATACAATAAGCAGTGTCAGTGTACTTTCTTTTGTACCACTGTTGCAAAAAAAAAATTCTTACAATGAGGGATTTTGAAGATATCAACACTAATTTGTGACAATCTTTCTGTCAAAAAATTGAGAATCACGCTATAACTCAATAATCGCTTGATGTGGTTGCGCATATCCGGCTTATCATACATCAAATCATTGCAGAATTGAACGAAGAACTCAAATATGTATAAATAAATATACAGGGTGTTGCATTTGAAATAACGAAGTTCACAACGTTTCCGGTAGAACCGGAAGTAGATTCGTGTTGAAAATATTTTAGAAATTGAGTTCATGTACTCTAAAACAAAAATACAAAATTTTGAATTTGTATCGCAATTCCTTCCTCGAATACGTCTAATGAAACACTTAAAAAAATCACCCTGTATATATGCAGTAGTACAAATACGAAAAAATAAAAGAGAGGCCAAGGTAAATATCACAGACTGTAAAGCGAGTTTTCTCTAGGTGTGACTTCCAGTCTGACCTTGAGTCCACTTCAATTCCTAGAAAATTCACTGTCTTCTTGTGCTTCGGATGAAAAATGAACTTTGTGTTTTGTCATGGTTAAGTTTCAGCTTGTTGGCCGTAAACCATTCGTCTGCATATGCTAGAGCCCCCCTCTTTTATCCTCTACTTCTTCTACTGAACTTCCACTTATCAGAAGTGATTTATCGTCACAGTACAGGCATTCATGGAGACAACCTGGTACATGGATATCATTGATGTATATGATGAAGAGGATGGGTCCCAATATTGACCCCTTTGGAACTTCATAAATATTTGGTGAAGGACTTGAGGTGTTACCCAGCCAGCTTGTTTGCTGGACTCTGTCTGTTAGATATGACTGCAACAATTGCCAAAATTTCCCTTTGAATCCATAATACCTCAGTTTCATCAGCAGCTTTTTTATGCAGACAGTATCAAAGGCTGCTTTGGTACTTGTTTTTGATCTATATCCATGTTGGTTTTTATTCAATAGTTTTCTTTTTTCAAGGAAACTCATCATTCTATCATTCGTTATTCTCTCGAACACTTCAGAGAGCCCCGGCAAAATGCTGATCGGTCGATAATTAGAGCAGTCATTTGCTTCTCCTTTTTTTGTGGATTGGTTTCAGTGGTTTCATTAAAGATGTCTTCAGCTCCCTGGGAAAAACTACTTCTTCTACACATTCAGCAAGTGGTGTTACCAACTCCATCGACAATTCTTTCAGGAGCTTCGTGGACACGAAGTATACATGCATAACGTTTTTCGATTTAATTTTCCGGAAAATTCGTGTCGTATTCCTTTGTTGAATTTTTGGCTTTTTAAAAAACGTTTCTGACACCAGGGCAGCTTGTTAGAGTAGCTCCGAAACTCGTAGAATGGCTTGATGAGAAATAAAACACTTCGTTGATATTCACTTTTATTCACTTAGCTATACTGGCTAACAATAACTTCCTTATTCACTAACTTTACACTACGATGTTACGATTAATTAGAACAAGGTTAGAATAGTACCGGAGCAGAGATTTAACAGAACTGGAGCGGTGTCGCTCTAACTGCTTTTATATTATTTTATGAATTGCTGTGTCAGCTTTTCTATTTTTAGTATCTTTTATGGGTTTTTGGTATTACAACACCTCCAGGGGTAATTAAAATTTTTGTGTTTTCTTAATTAAACAAAAATTTGAGATAAAACTAATTCAATCAATTACTTTGGATTTTAATTTTATTCAATCTCTGTGATCTTCGTATAGATCTTGCTGATTGTGTTTCATCATCTAAGTCTGATTCTATTGATTCTGATTTATCACTTCTAAAAGATACTTTGAATTCATTAGTTGGTTTCTTTCTGGTAACACATTGATTAAATATTTGAAGACAAGGAATACATTTTTCATCATTATGCTTTTTAGTTCTGCAACAAAGTCTTTTCAATAATTCTATGAATCCAAAAAGTTTTAAACATTTAAAAATTATTATAAATATAACTATTGAAGCAATTATTGTGAGAATAGTTGTGAACCAATTCGAATGTTTGATTATAAATGGTTTATTCAATTGATTCTGTAATTGTTCATCAAATTCGGAAAGTTTATGTTTGGCATATTCCAATTCTTTAAGATCTAGATTACTCAATTTTAATGGTTCTAATTTGATTGCATCAAGTGTGAGGTTTTTCTTCAACTTTTTACAACAATCATCTTGATTTATATCGGTGATATATCTTTTGTGACCTCAATCATATAGAAAGAAGAACCATTGTTGATTTCCCTCTGCTTCAGTAGTTTTTCAGGATCTTTGTGTCTGTGTCTTTTAGCGATTCAGCAGTTTTTTGTTCCACCGTTGTAAAGTAGATATTCATTTCCTCAGCTGTTATGGTTGTTTTCAATGTTTTTCGACTATCTTGCTTTCTTTCATAATTTATTATTTTCCAATAAGATTTAGCTGTATTTCCAGAACTTTCTATAATGATTTTATTTCTATAACTTTCATACTGTGGACAGTGAGACGCCACAATAATCTTCTTCAATAACAGATCAGAAGGAAAAAAACATTCCGAACACACATTAACTGGACTTCTGTGCTTCAAACTTTTTTGAATCCGACAAACCGGTGGCCTGTGGCGTGCCCCTGCGAGTCCTTCTACAGGAAAACCGGAAACCTACTGCTACTGTGTTCTTATCCATATCGCACTGGCGGATCCAGACAGTTTTTCAGGGAGGGCGGGGCATGAATTTTTTCAGGAGGGCCTTGAATTGATTGATGATTCTAAGATCGTCATTTCGATGTTCACTAGCTCTTTCATAGGCTTTTGCAGCATTTCGTTTGATGAATGTAGTAATGAACTCCCATTTTATGTCTTTACGGATTTGTTCATTCCTAACAAACCAGGGGGCGTCTAATACCCATCTCAGAAATTTCAGAATTTCTGTTTTCTGTACTTTGTATCCTCTTTATATGGGTTCTCGCTGCATATCCCCATGCTGTTGATTTATATGTTAGCTGCGGTCTGGCGACTGCTTTTATCGTCCTCAATTTCGTGTTTCTGTTCATTTGGCTTCTTCTGCCTATAATCGGGTATAATCTTTTCATTGCTACATTCGTTTTATCCACTGCATACTTAATGTGCTGTTTCCACGTTAGTCCTTTGTCTAATATTACTCCTAGGTATTTAGCTTTATTCTTCCATTCAATTTCATTATTGTCTATGGATATCTTGGATTCCATTTTCAGTCTTCTCTTTTGAAGGAGTATTGCTTGACTCTTTTCTCCATTGATTTTGATTTTCCATCTGTTACACCATTGACTAATATCATCTGCAGCTTCTTGATGTCTTTTGTGAATTATTTTTGTATTTGTGTGTCTTATTGCTATGCCCGTATCGTCTGCGTATAGAGCAAGCAGGCATCTTGGATTTCTTGGTATATCATGTATGTATATGTTATAGATTAGCGGTCCTAGTACGGATCCTTGGGGAACTCCTGCTTCTAAATATCTGAGTGTGGAATGAACATCACCTATTTTCACACAAAAGTTCCTATCCCTCAAATAATTTCTTATAATTCTGCATAACTTGGGTGAATAACCTGCGGTTATCATTTTATATGCTAGTCCTTCATGCCATACTCTATCAAAAGCTCTGGTTACACCTAGTAGTAGTAGTCATGTGGCTTGTTTATTCTGAAATCCTTCTGTGATATACTCAGTCATTCTTAGGAGCTGTTGTTCAGTTGAATGTTGTTTTCGGAATCCAAATTGTACACTCGGTATCGTCGCCAGGGCTTCTGTTTCTTCATTAAGTCGTCTGGCTAAGACTCTCTCCACAATTTTTCCTAGGGCTGGGAGCAGGCTTATCGGTCTATAGTTCTGTGGGAACTTCTTGTCTTTACCTGGTTTATTGAAAACAATCACTTCGGCAGATTTCTATCTTTTTGGAAAGTGCTCTGTTCTCATCACGCTATTTGCTATGCTAGCGAGAGCTGCCGTTCCTTTCTTTAACATTTTCTTCAGCATGAGATTTATAATTTTATCTTTTCCAGGAGCCTTTCTTGTTTTCAAGTTATTGATTATCTCTTTGATTTCTGCCGGAGATGTTGGGTGAGGGATTTTGGCATCCGGTGGTGATTCTTTCATTTCTTCTTCATTATCTTCAATTAATTCTTCTAGGTCCTCATCGTCTTCTTCACAGTAATTTATTCTTGACTCCCTTTCTATAGTATCGGCAAGAGCATTAGCTTTATCGCTTTTTGAATATGCCATTCCATGCATTCCATGCAGTGGTGGAATTTGAGTTTTTTCATTACGTAAATTTTTTTGCATTTTCCATGCAGAGTGGTCTTCGGTGTTGAGTTCACTGATTTTCTTATTCCATCTATTCGTTCTGAGCTCCCTTAGTGCATTCTTAAGTATTTGACTATGTTTGTTTAGTCTGATTTTATCATTATCTGTTTTATTCATCCTGTAGTTCTTTCTTAGTCTTCGGTTGACTTTTATCAGTTCTTTCACCTCTTTTGGAGTATCGCCATATGGATGTTTGGGAGTAGGACGAGTAGGTTCAGTTTTTCTAGCCGTGCTCTCTTCATAGGATTTCATTATTTCATAATCGCACTCTCCAAAGCTATGACTGATTCATCTAATTCATCAGGAGTGTTAATTTGTGGAATATTCGTGATATTTTCTTGGAGTTTAATTTTAAACTTGTCCCAATCGGTATGTTCTCGTGTTTGAGTCACTTCATTTCTTGGTCCATGTCCTAAAATGAACTCTATCGGGTTGTGATCAGAAGTACCATCCTCTATCGTTTCAAGAGCGAAATCTTGCTTTATATTTTTCATTATAACTATGTCTAGGACATCAGGGGTTCCATTGCCACTAGGTAAATATGTCGGTATATCCGGTCCCACGATTATCGCATCTTCCTTTTCGGTATATTCTTTCAATTTCTTGCCATTTGTGTTCTCTGTTCTGGAATTCCATTGTTGAGATTTACAGTTGAGATCTCCAAGTATTATTCTTGGAAAATGACTCCCTAATAAAATCTTCATCTCTTCCTCTGGCAGATTTATTTGCGGTGGTTTATATACAGAGAATACCTTAATGCTTTCTCTTCTTATTTTTACTGTGATCGATAGTGCCTCTATAGATGCGTCATTGTCCTCAGGATTTACAACCGCATTCAGGTAATGGTTCACGTCTCTTTTAACAAGAATGACAACCCCTCCTCCGTTTCTATTATTTCTGTCTCTTCTGTATATTTCGTAAGTTTTGAAGGAAATTCTATCATCATTCGACCGAGAACGTCTGCCGCGAATGGTTGTAGTTTTTCTTACTCTCCATATTTGAATGCTAAATTCGTGTTTGCGGCTAGAAAAATAAACTTAAACATCGCAATTGCAAATTAAGAACTACTTCTACATGAGTAGAAGACGAAGAAGTGAAGTATAGTGAAAAAGACACTTAAAAGTTCGCGAAATATAGTGAGAAAAGACTCAAAAAATTTCCCGAAAATAAACAACTCATCGAGCAGTGAACATATGATCGGAATGTTTCATCTGAAGGCACGCGTGCCAGGTGATAAAAGATAAAACTAAGGCGTCCCATACACCAACAAGAAATGTCTGATGATGACAACGATCCTTTTCTGGGTTTTCCTTCAAGTGAAGAAAATCCAGGAAATGGAAGTCGAACAGCACTACAGCATGTTTCCTCCCAGTTAGGTAATACTACATCAAGCATCCTCAAAAATATATGGCAGACACCGAAAAAACGTAAAAGATCGGACACCCAAACTCTGAGTCCACCCACAACACCAACAAAAAACAGATTCTCACCATTAGCAACAATGGGAACCAACGACCTGAATGGTAAGAATGGAGAAAAAACGGATAAAAACCAGGAAAACAAAACACCAACCCCACCACCAATCTTTATCTATGATGTTGCTGACTACAAAGCAATGTTGAGCAGCTTTACTCAGATAATTGAGAAAGATTCATTCCACACAAGAGTGCTAGCAGATGACAAAATCAAAATTAGCACGCATTCCGTGGACGCTTACAGAAAATTATCTGCACACCTTAAGAAAGAAGCAATAACACACCACACTTACCAAATTCGCGACGAACGAGCATACAGAGTGGTCATTAGAAACTTGCACCACACGGTACCCACTGAGTAAATTAAAAATGAGCTCAAAGAAGCTGGCCATAAAGTTCGCAACATAATTAATGTGAAACATAGAGTAACAAAAGAGCCACTACATATGTTTTTCGTCGATTTAGAACCCCAATCTAACAACAAAACAGTTTATGAACTGCAATTCATAAATAGAACCAAAGTCACCATTGAACCACCTAGAAAAAAACGAGGATTGATACAATGTATGAGATGTCAGGGATATGGTCACTCCAAAACGTATTGTTATAGACCCTTCAATTGCGTTAAATGCGGAGAACAACACGACACTAAAATCTGCCAAAAAGATAAAAATTCGCCACCAAAATGTGTGCTGTGCAACGGTAATCATCCGGCCAACTACAGGGGTTGCCTAGTCTATAAAGACCTTGTTGAAAAAAACCGACCCAGAAACACCACTCGCCAACAAAACACAACCTCAAACGCTCCTCGAAAAATCCAAAATTCAACAAACAATCAAATACAACAAACCTATGCCGAAGTAACACGAGCAGAGAAACAAGAACAAACACCACCTGGCTTCAGTCAACAACTATCAATACTTCTTGATGAATTCAAAAGTATGTTTTCACAACTACTTAATCAAAACAGCATGATACTAAATCTGCTTACCACCCTCATAAGCAAAATGAACCCATAATGGCTAATAATAATCTCAGGATTGCAACATGGAACGCCAACGGCTTGACTAATCACAAACCAGAAATACAAACCTTCCTCGACCTCAATAAAGTGGACATTCTACTGGTTTCCGAAACGCATTTTACCAGTCGAACAGTATTCTCCATCCCACTCTACTCAATCTATCACACAACCCATCCAGATGGAACTGCTCATGGAGGATCAGCTATCATCATAAAAAATTCCATATCCCACAACGAACAGGAAAAATTTCGAACTGACGCCATTCAAGCAACAACCGTCAATATCAAAATCAATACTGGGAATCTGAGCATAACATCGGTGTATTGTCCACCACGCCACACAATCTCACCGGAATCATATAAAGACTTCTTCAGCACTCTTGGAAACAGATTAATTGCGGGCGGTGACTGGAATGCCAAGCATACTCATTGGGGCTCAAGGCTGATAACTACAAAAGGCCGTAATCTACTTCGTGCCATGACTGATAAACATTATGAACACCTTTCCACTGGAGAGCCAACATACTGGCCAGCAGACCCTAGAAAACTACCCGACCTCCTTGACTTCTTTGTAGTGAATGGTATTCCAACGCAGAACTGCTTACTTGAATCTCATTATGATTTAACATCCGATCATACACCTGTTATTGCGAATCTCAACAGCCAACCAATAAAAACAAACATTCCAATCAAATTAGTCTCGATAAATACTAGATGGGAAAACTTCAGCGACTACATTAACGAAAATCTAAGTAATCGATATATCAAAGAACCACAGCAACTAGATGAAGCAGTAGAGCATTTTACCACCACAATACAACAGGCAGCTTGGCACGCAACTCCTTCGAACAGACAAGTAGCAATTGATTCTCTATAAGCACCCCACTTCACATACGACATCTAATTACCGAGAAAAGGAGAGCAAGACGAACTTGGCAAAGATCCCGCAACATCACCGATCTGCATCACTACAGAAAATTATCACGAGACCTTTCAAAAGCGCTAAGAGAGACACAAAACTCATCCTTTGAAGCCTACACTGAGAGCCTAAGCACATCAGATCACAGCTTATGGAATGCCACCAAAAAGTTCAAGAGACCAACACCACCTGTTACCCCGATAAAAACATACCATGGTTGGGCAAGATCAAGTAAAGAAAAAGCAGATGCCTTCGCTTTACACCTGTCCAAAGTATTCGAAGAACCAGACGAAACACCTGGGCATACAACTGATGTCGAAAAATATCTAGATGCACCATGTCAATTATCGCTACCTATTGAAGCAATAACCCCTAAAGAAGTACAGACTGAAATCCGTAAACTCAAAAATAACAAAGCTCCCGGTTATGACATAATAACAGCACAAGTTCTCAAAAAACTACCTAGAAAAGCGATAGTGTTCCTAACAACCATCTACAACCGCATGCTGAACTTAGGTTACTACCCCATCCTCTGGAAATATGCACACGTTATTATGATTCACAAAGACGGAAAACCACCACACGAACCGGCGTCATATAGACCGATTAGTCTCCTGTCAATTCCAGGAAAAATATGTGAAAGGCTGCTACTGAAAAGGATTCAAAACGACCACGAAACTAAAATATTTCCTGATTACCAATTCGGATTCCGCCAAAGAATGTCAACAACCCATCAAGCCCACCGAATAGTTAATAAAATAGCCAGTGCTCTTGAAAACAAACACTTCTGCAACGTATTTCTGGATATATCACAAGCATTTGACAGGGTATGGCACGCAGGACTCCTATATAAAATTAAAAAGAACCTTAATAACAACTATTATCTACTGCTCAAATCCTACCTCTCAGATAGGAAGTGCTCAGTCAAGTTTAATGATGAAATATCAGGATATTTTTCCCTCAAGTCTGGCGTACCACAAGGAAGTGTCCTGGGGCCATTCCTCTACCTTCTCTACACAGCTGACTTGCCAGAAACATCTACCACAACAATTGCTGCGTTTGCTGATGACGTGGCTGTACTTTCTTCCGACAAGGACCCTGAAACCACCTCCAGAAACATACAAGACCACCTAAACCAGCTAAACGACTGGTATAAAACATGGAGGATGACAATCAACCAGACCAAATCAGTCCAAGTCGTATTCACTACGAAAACCAGCACTTGCCCACGAGTGACTATAAATGGAGCCTTAATACCAACTAAAAAAGAAGTAAAATACCTAGGTATACACCTCGACCAACGTTTAACATGGGAGAAACACATCCAAGCAAAAAGAAAACATCTGGACCTAAAACTAAGAAAGATGTACTGGTTAATTGGCAAGAAATCAAAATTGTCCATCCAAAATAAACTCACCATATACAAGGCAATTCTGAAACCTATTTGGACATATGGCGTTCAACTATGGGGTTGTGCAAAACCCACACGACGAAACGTAATCCAACGGTTCCAATCGAAAACGCTTCGATTGATAGCTGGTGCACCATGGTACGTCACGAATGAAAGACTTCACTCGGATCTCGAAATTCCATATGTCATAGATGTCATCAAATCTGCCTCCACAAAATACCAAGACCGATTGCAGGGACACCCAAATGACCTTATTCAGAATCTATACACTGAAGGACCAGACAACAGACGACTCAAGAAAACATGGCCAAAAGACCTTCCACAGCATCACTAGTTTAGTGTATAATAAGTAGAAATGTCACTGGACATTTCACTTACATGTTCCAACTACATCATCACATTTACTTAATACCATTATGAGTAGATTGTAAATCTATATATATAAAAGAAAGATGTTGGTTACACCATTTATAACTAGAGATCGGATGGACTGTTTGTTGTGAAACTTCATTTAGGGAATCGTCTTCGGTCTGGTTATTATAAAATACAATAAAACTTCGAAAAAATTGATGAAAGTTTTACTTATGCAGGAAATGCTTTTCCTTCTTTTGAATAAGGACACTAGGTGTCGCTAACGTTGATGCGTAGTCGTACAGTGAACAGACAAGTCATGTACGTAGTCGTAGGTTTGATATTACCGCTGTTAGATGGCGATATGTGATTCGCATAGAACTCATGGTGACATGGAAGTCTATTGCCAGATCAAAATGCGGGTAAACTTATCTCAAGTTGGTAGAACAGTGAATTTTTACCGAAAGATCAAGTATCTGATTTTGACGATCAGTTTCAAACGTGAGTTGGTCATCTTCATCTTTTTTCTTTATTTTCGAAATGCTTTCGAATTTCTGTTTGGGTAATAGATATATTTGCGGAAATAACTGAATCCAAAATTGCCCATAAATAGTAATTGACATATTATATTCGTGTTTCTGTTCGCACAGAGACAGTATTGTAAGCGTCAATAAGTTTGAAAAGTTTGCTCATCGGGCTTTCACTTATGATATGCAATAATGTTTCATGGGTTGCCTAATCTGATCTGGTCGAATGACCATCAAAAAATTTGGATATGAGTTCAACATAATTCACAGTGTTGATAATTTTGCCGTGTCGATCGTACTATCGACATTTTAACATCTCGATTTGTCTTCTAACGAGCTTGATATCGTCAACTAAATTGAACAAATTGAAGAGAGATTGACAGCTCATATCCATGGAATAATGAGAATCGCGCTGCTCTACCAACTGAGATGTTTACCCATTATTTTGAGCTTATAGCAGCATAGCTAAGATGTCTAAAATAATGGTGTGACCACTGATTAGATTTTGAAAATATAAGAAAAGTTTTGTTTTTGCCACTTCAGGTTGGGCTATTAACAAATGACTGATTTTTCAATTCTGGTCGACAGGCTGTGTTAATAGTCGATAGTTCATTAAAGGAATAATTTTTGTTCATATTCTTGCCATTTTGATTCATATAAGAGGAAAGGTACCTATAATATGGATTATACTCCTGCTATTCACAGTCACATGAGGTACTGCAAAAAGAGAACTGTACAACAATTAAAAACAAAAAGTTATATGTTCAAGTTCAACAATTAGTTACCGCTCAAATAAAGAGAATTCTTTCCATGTGAATTACAAAATTATTAAAATTTTGTATATTTTGAACTCTAATTTTGCCTAATTTTTTTCCTGCTTGAAAAAAAGCAATGGTAAGTTTATACAACTTACAAAGTTCGCCGGGCCAGCTAGTTTTCAATAAAGGACACAAAAAAAAAATTCTATCATTGGGAGTCGTTTTTGTTTCCTGAAGCGCCATAATATCAGGATGTTTTTCTTCTAGCAATTGTTCAATATCTTATTTACGGGCTCTGATTCCGTTAATATTCCAGGAAACTATCTTCAGATTTTCTAGTTGTGATTGCATGTTCATAAATTATTTATTTCCAAATAAGTTTTGAAATTTCTTCTCGAATTCTTTCTCAAATCTCTGCATTATTCGGCTGAATATTTTCTCAGTGAGTTTGTCAAGTTCATCCTTAGGGTCTTCCCTTTTGGCTTCAATTGGTTTTGTAGACGAGTTTTTTGTTTTTTGTACTTGTGGTTTTTCAACAGTTACAACAGTCTCCATTTTTTCAGCAATTGTTTTGGGGCGGGCTTCTTTTTTTGTCGGTGTTTTCTTCTTTGTTAGATTTTTATATGCGCTGCAGCCTTTATAACTGGCCGGATGTCCACTCTTGTTACATAAAACGCATGCCGCGTTCCTTTCGCCTTCTTTTTGCGTCAATGCACACTCTTTAGTGCAATGCGCTCCTAAGCATTTCACGCATCTCCACGAAAATGTACATTTATTTTGGGCATGCCCATATCTCTGACAGCGATGACACTGTCCTGGGCCTTCTGGCTTCTTCTTTGGCTCTATTTCGATACAAAGACTGTAAATCTTTTTGATCTGAAATATCTCCTTGTGGTGAGTTTTCACCAGGTATAGAGGGATAGCCTTTTTCGTTTTATTTGACGTCATTCTCGTCACTTCAGCATCATTGATACCTTGAAGTTCTAAGTCATTCTTAATCACGGCAGTATCCGCGTCAATCGGTAAATACCTTATAACGGCGTAAATTCTCTTTTCTTCTTCCATTTGGTAAGTATAATATTCCTTACCTTGTTGATCTAGGATACTGTCAGTTTTCTGAAATCATCTGAAGACGAGGCAATAATTTTGATGCCGTCTTTAACTACCGATGCCCGGTTATAATTTAGTTTTTTGATGTATAGCGATTTGGATATTTCCGTCCAGTCAGAAGTCCCCATCATTGTTATTGGGGGAATTTTATCTTTTATAGGTGACTGAGACGTCGCCGTTGACTTTTTTAAGTTGTCCTCTATCGAGGACGAACTTTCTTTTCTGGCACGCTTGGCCCGAGGTGCTCCTTGGGGTTGGGGGGCTTTTTTGTTGTCCTCAATATTTGAGGCTTTCGTTTTGGGAGAGACAACAGTTGAAGTTTTGGGAGGGACAACAGTTATAGTTTTGGGAGGGACAACCGTTATTGTTTTGGGAATAGTTTGGGCTGATATTCCTGGTTCGGAAAGCAAAGCCTGGGAATAACTTCTTACCTTAGTATTTGGGGATTTCATGTCGGAGAGTTCTTCTCTCAGGAGTTTCAACTCGCTGGTCAGATTGGCCATGCAGGTTGTTAAAGCGGCTAAATTGGCTTTGAGCTCATCATTCTCCTGTCGGAGCCTGACGAGTTCTTTCAATTCTTCACTCTCTTCTTCAGAGGACGAGTATCTATCCTCCGTTTCCATGAAGGATTCGTCGTTATCCGAATATTCAATCATGTTTCAATTCGTGATAAGCACTTCACTCCGTTTTTAACTTCACTAAAAGTCCGTAAATCACTGACGCACGGAACCAACGATCCTTTCGGACCTGGACTCAACGCTCGGAAACACAAAAACTTTTTACAAGCACTAACTAACTTGGATGCGCATCAACGTTGCGTTCAGCGCACTAAACTGGTTTTTACACTAAACTCAACTCTCGGTACGTGTTTGCTCGTCGGCGTCTCGGTCAGTACTGATAGATTTCTGGTTGGCATATCGGCCCCTTATAAACAATTTTTGGACCGATTTTACTTACTCCAATGGGGTGCTCGAAGGAGTTTTACCTCAGGAGGCGTGGTCTCCCAGATTCAACATTTTCTCTGTCCACCGAATTTGTACTCGCAAATCATGTTATTTTTCTGTGGAAATTAGTTTCCCACACTACTATAAATGGATTATGGTCAATTTGGAGGACCCTGGGGGGCCCCCTTGTCCCCTTCCCTGTGTCCGCCAGTGCCTTATCGTAAAAACTTTTTTTTCAGATGAAATAAGAACTGGTTCTTACAGACAGCTATTTCACTGCGACGGTTTGATCACAGGAAAAGAAGATGCTGCAAATAATTTTGCCAGAGGTGATTCACTGATGCTTGATGATTGTCACAATTACATCAACGAGATTTATTTTCTAGGAATGTATAGTATCGGCTCAGAAATGATCGATATCACCATGGATCGCATTCGTAAAGTGGCAGAGAATTGCTCCTCTTTACAGGGTTTTCTCGTATATAGAGCGTTTGGTGGTGGCACTGGATCAGGTTTCACATCGCTTGTTCTCGAGAATTTATGCAGGGATTACGGAAATTTGCCGAAGATGACCTTTTCCGTTTATCCCTCTCCGAAAGTTCGTATATATTCGATATATAATTCCATCTCGAATCAACTGTTTCTTTCAGATTTCACCTATAATAGTAGAACCGTATAATACAACGTTAACAACTCACAACTGTATAGAATATGAGGATGTTTGTTTTGTATTTGATAATGAGGCCATGTACGACATCCTAGCGAGAAATTTGGACGTTTCGAGGCCTACCTACACTAACATAAATCGAATATTGGGACAGGTAATATGTCGATATACTCGTATGTCATTATTCCAATTATGAAACAAGTATTTAAGGGGAAGTACTACCCTTGTCGTTTCATTTTCCCACCTATAGGCTTGATTTTTTCAAATTGAAGTTGGAGGATGTTTTGAGGGCACTCCAATTTATTCTCTTTTAAAAAATAGTTCCTTCATATACAGGATATATTTGATGTTGAGCCCTTTCTTTTGGCACATGGTAGACCTCATCAAAATAAGTCCTTTTACCACAAATTTTCTATATGAATTATGCCCCTGTTTCGAGAAAATGAAACCAGAAATATTTTCTAGTTTCTAGGTGAATCTGGAAATTACTCAGTCCGAATCTTCTCCCTTGCCTGCTTCTGCGTAGATATCAACATCAAAATCTCGTTTTTGGTACGGTGCAGATTGTACGAGTGTTTTGTTTCTAAAGTGCCGCACATTTATTCAAATAATGAACTTGTGGATGATATGCTTTTAATTTACGAAGTCGTCGACACGATAACAATGCGTCTGACTCCGAACGAAGAAATATTTCTTCAGCTGCAATTTTTTCAGTGTTTGCTGATGAGAAAAAGGCAAATGAAAATTCAAAAATAAAACGTTCTAAATGGACGAAACAATGGCTTTTGAAGAGAAACGTTCATTCACACGTAAATCTACTGAAGGATTTAAGAGAGGATCCAAATGATTTGCGAAACAATTTATGGAATGATGAAAATGCATACACTGATTTATTACGTTTAGTTACATCTTTGAATCGGCCATTGTCGCAGGAAAACGGGTGCTTCACTGTCCACTGAAAAAAAAATAATCTCGAATGAGGCTTGAACACTGTATGTACGTCAACCGCACGTACCGGGCTTGCACATTGCACAAGCAAAATTTCAAGCAGGTTGAAAATTACTCAAGCCAAGCCGTGGGGTTTGCGCGGTGTACAGTTTTCCCAACCACACGCTCAGTGTTCAGTGTTTGCGCAATCAAAACTGTCGTGAAGCTTGAGCGTGTGGTAGGCCTATAGGCGGTCTGCATATTCTTGAAATGAGACATCTGGTGGTGACTTTCGTCAAAACATGAAGTAAAGCTTAATGATAGGTTAGCTTATTGTGGCTTATTGTTTCTGACTTTTGAGCGAATTTTGGTGTTTATACAATGGATATTCAAAGATCTTTTGGATTTAAAAAAATAAAATTCGATCATTTCTCGAAAGGAAATGAAGAAAAAGGCCAAGCTTTGAAAAAAGCTGGTCATGTGTATGAGGTGAGAGAGCGGAGTGGTCTCATAACTTCTAAAGTAATGAGACAAACCTCTGTTAATTTGCCACCTCATACGGTCGAAATCACCGTAAGTACATAACAGTCAGTATTATGATCTTTCTTTTAAATAATGCATGTTTTCCAGCTGGACAAAGAGAGAAACGTGAGGCGTGCAACATGCTCTTGCATTGCTGGAATTTCTGGACATTGCAAACATTTATCTGTGACAGTTTTTTGCGTAAATGCTTCCCCCTACCTCAAGGGCCAAAAAAAAATAAAAAAAAATTTTTATTAGATAACGTGCGTTCAAAAAAATTCGAGGTCAAGTAGGCTATGGAACCTGGAATGTCAATATTCTGCGTTTGAACGCAGTTCAAATATGGTTCAAATTCGATAAATAAATAATTTCCATAGCCTACTTGACCTCGAATTTTTTTGAACGCATATTATTATCATTTGTATGTAATTAATTTATATTCTGTAAATTGTGAAATCCTCGTTCCTTCAATTTCATTATTTTTATATCGGAGCCGTACAGAGTGTCATATTCGTTTTTGCAATGGGTTGAAAACTTTAGGTCAATTTGATTATAATGAATAAATATAACAAATTTGTAGTGTTTAGGAAATGCAAAAATATAGAAAAGATTTGTTTCCTGGCAACTCAAATTTGTAGCTTGAGTTCAGGATTCCGACAATTGAAATTTTGGATAAATTGGACGATTTATAATTATTCATCATGTTAAATGGTGATTGTTTTCTTGGTATAACATACTTTGTGTAAGTTGTTTAATTTTTGTGAATATTTTAGTTTTTGTTGAAAAATATTTTGATATAGTTTTGACCGACTCATTTTTCATTTCAACCGCTTCCCTTATTGCCAAACAGAATAGCATATGCTAAAGAATATCTGTGAAACAGAGTTTAGTGTAGTTGAGTCCATATAACTCAACATTGTTTATGATACAGAGTAATGTACTTCCTTTAAATCCTAGAAGATATCCTTATTCATCATCTTCACAATTTGCGATAATTGGTGGTTGAAGATTAGTTAACACACAGCATATATGTACAATGTCATCTAAATATTTAAATAAATTATATGTTATTTCATGTAAAATTCTATAAATTTTTATACGTTGAATTGATCTTTCTACATGAATTCTAACACTCGCAACACTATAAGTTTCTTCAACTTCTTCATTGGCCATTCAGATTATTCAGATATTCAATACAATAAATAAGTTATTGAAAAAAAAACAACTCAAAAACCCTTAATATCGACAAAAAAATTAAAATTTCAACAGCACTTTAGCATGCAAAACACGGTAAAAGTTATGTTTTAACGCGAGTATTGCTTAATTTCACCACGGAGGCCGCCACCTACAAATATGCAGACCGCCTATAAGAAATCACCCAACTTCGCGAATGTTGATGAACCTGGTGCAGAGATGTATTAAGGTCACTGAATACAACCTTCCAACATATTTGCCAAATAAATACTCAATATTATTCACAAAAAATATTGTTCGCAGTTGTTCGAGAAACTCTCAACGAAAATCTTTTTAGCATGGTTTCTCCATCCATACTTTATCCATGTTTTCGTCGGTCCAATTTTTCCAATTTACCAAAGGCGATAGTTATTCATATAGTGTTAAGGCATCTTTCTTTGTAAATTTATGAAAACGTACATGGGCGCCCGCAGGGGGGGGCCAGGGGGGGCATGGCCTGGTGTTTCAGCACGACACCTCAATATTACCTTCTAATCTCTATTTTGGCCCCCCCTGAGAAATTTTTTTACGGGTTTCTGCGGGCGCCCATGAAAACGTATAGATCGGTTTTTATTTTTACTTGAAGAGCAATTGAAATCACAACAGTTACACTTGAATATAGTTTTTTTGATTGACCTGTTTGAGCTTTTTTCTTAAGATATAATAATAATAATAATAGGCAGGCCCGGATCTAGGGGGGGGGGCAAGCGGGGCGCTTGCCCTGGGCGCCAGCTTAAGGGGGCGCCAAAAACAACCAGAGGTTAATTTTTTTTACTTTTGATTTCCTCGAAAAAAAAAATTTTATTATTAAATATGACCCGACTCTGAAGTGCCATCTTGACCACTCAAATAAAGCACAAAACATCCTATCGGTCCAAAACTAAACAAAAAGAAATTATCGATTTAATGGCCACCAAATTTCAGAATAACATTATTGATGAGATGAAGGAGGCCAACTATGTAGGTATTTCACTATTATGTTCGACTGCACCCCAGGGCCTCTATTCTTGAAAACCAGGGAGTAGAACGATCGAGAGAACGGTGACGTGGCCCTACTAATCAGTAGGGCCACGTCGCCGTTCTCTCGATCGTTCTACTCCCTGGTTTTCAAGAATAAAGGCCCTGATGTATCTCACACAGAACGAATGAACCAGGTTATACGATATTCAAAGAGAACGGAGTCTGGATAGATAAAGGAAAGTTTTATTGACTTCTTACAAGTTGACGGCATAACTGGAGAATAATATCATAGCGAATTCTTGATGAACTGCAAGCTTATGATTTAGATGTCAAAAAATGTCATGGGCAATCCTACGACAGCAGATCTAATATGGCTGGCATTAAGTATAAAGGGCAATCGAGAATTCTACTGATGAACGAGCTGGTAGTATTAGGTCCATGCCTAGCACACTCTTTGAATCTGGGTGTCCATATTTATTTGGTGTTGTTCAACTACACGATGGACAATTATGAAAAAGTGAAGCTGTGAAGAAAAAAATCTAATTTCTTTCCTTGTGATATTTTTACTATTCATTTGTATTATTTATTTTTGTTTTTTTATGAAGCCATATATAACACAAATTGGGGGGGGGGGCGCCATCAGTAATTTTTGCCCCGGTAAGAAAAAATCGTAGATCCCGGCCTGATCTCAGGTTCACTTGCACCGTATTGGTTCTAAGCGTTAGTTAAATACCTATTAAAACCTATTAATACCTATTAAAACTTGGACTATAATAGACCTTTCCAGAATACGTAGAACAAAGATGAAAGATGTGGACTAAACCAGAATAAGAGAGAAACGGGTATATTTCATGCGCAACTTGTGGGCAGCATTAAAAGATGCGCAAACCTTAGTGCGAGAGAGAAAAGAAAGAGAGAGAGGGAAGCAATGAAATGAGATCCTACTGGTTTTATCGTACCGTGACCGTCACTTAGTAACACAACATTGTTGAGGCATACTAAAATTTTGATTTTCGATAAACAATACAACAAATAACATCCAAAACGTCGACTGCGTAAAATAATAATATCAATTGTCAAATGTCAACGATTTGAGGAGGGAAATTTTGACGACCAATGATATTCATTCTTAGCCCACAAGTGACGCGCGCAACTGTCACCTGCACAGGTAATTCTGGAAAGGTCTATTGACCATATTCACCGTCGCCATATTGTTGTGCGACAATACCAACTACCCAGGGTCCTCAACATCGAATAACGAAAGTTACTAATTTCTTAGGACCGCGAAAGTTTAAATGGACATATTTTGGTGTCAGTTCTTTAATTTTTAGATCTATTTCTTGCCGAACAATTACTGACACAACAACCATGGCCTACACTATACTGATATCTACCCATATTTCCTGGGTTTTATCACAAAATACTCAACCAAAGTTTACCACCAATTTTATATAACCTCTCAAACCACAGACTGTGCTAATAATCTGACAGTACTTTTGATAAACTCAATATTTCTCCGTTGGGAACACTGGGTAGTTGGTATTGTCGCACAACAATATGGCGACGGTGAATATGGTCAATTTTGTCATACGGTGCAGATGTCCCTTAGTTTCTTTGTGTCTATTTCTTCTTCTTTCAACACCCTAGTACGGGTTTATGGACTCAATCCATCTATTTCCTAAGGAAGCTGATAGTGATAACAAAGACCAACCTGATAGAATAAGTGGATGTTCTATGTCTATGTCGAAACATAACCTCCACATTCATAATATAAACAAATAATATATATACTTCTAGTAGTTCACTAGTTCTAACTTCTAGTACTCTCTTAGTCTCTTACCTCCTATATTGGGATTTGAGATTAATTTTAATTTAATATTGTTGAGCGTTGTGCCTCACGTTTCGTTCGAAGATTTTTATAGTTTTCGCTCGTAAAATTATCTGTATCAATGCCTATTCAGTGTTTGATGCCTCATTGTGGGAAACATTTTTCCACTCAATCTTGTTTAAATAGACATAAAAAAAACATTCATGGATTGTCATCGGAGAAAAAAGCGTATGCTTCAGATGTTAATCAATATGTGTGCTTGGAAGGATGCAAAATATCTTTCAAGTTAAATGGTGATCTGCGAAACCATTTAGCCATTGATCACAATCAAGGAATGTTTGAGGAGTTTACCCTAATGACATTCCAAAGTTATGAAGGTGGGTAGATTATGATTCAATAATCTACTATTTTTTTGTAAATCTGATAATGTGTTGTTACTTTTAGATTTTAAATCATGGTTGGAAAAGGAAAATAAGATGTCACATGTGAAATATATAAAGAATACAGGAATAAAAAAAACGGATGGAGACAAAGAAAAAATTTATTTGAGTTGTATACGCTCAGGTAATAATGTTCTGTCCTTGAAATATAAATAGTTTCACTAATTTTTCTGAATACCTACTATCCAGGTATGGCTCGGCTTGTCACTACTGATCGAAAGAGGGCACAGAGGAGCCAAGGTTCTTCCAAAATAAATTGTGGCTGTACAAGCCAAATTATACTTTCAAGAAATATCAGGACAGATGAATGTGTTGCTAAATATTACATGCATCATTATGGTCATAAGAATGAGCCCCATCAGTGCCTAAAGATGCCTAAGCCAGCTCGCCAATATAAACCATCAAAACAAAATGTAGAAGTACCTCCAGCAAAGTGAGTATATAATATTAGTTCCAACTGATGAGGCATATATATAAACATCGGATTCCAAGTTTCCAGTCTCTTCGGTCTCCCAACATTCAGACATTGCTTGGTCTATTCCTCTCATCCACGTTTTTAGGTCTTTCTCTTTTTCGGAGGCACATTTCATAATTTGTCTGGGAATATGTTCTTTGTTCATTCTTTCAACGTGTCCTTACCATTTCAGTTGTTCTATTTAAATTCCATGTATTACGGTTCATGGTTGTTTGCACCTTCATGATCTCCCCTATACATTCATTCGTAATGTGTTCGAGTCTTAACTTGCCAAGCTGATCTTCGGCAGTAATCTATCTCTTATGCTAGTAGCCGACAATGCAGGGTTTTGTTCATCTGCACTGTTTTGCATCTGTACAGGGTTATGAGGGTTATGCTGAAGAACACTGCATTGTACAGGAGGTTTTTTCGTTCACAGGATAAATTTGAACCAAAGAATGGAGTTAAGATAGCCTATTATTTTTTTCCCACCATAATTGGATGTGCAATTTCTTCTTCGGTACTTCCATTAGCATTTATTTGTTTATAAACTTGATTATCAAATTGATAACAAGGGCGGTCCGGTTGCTCTGTGTAAGCTTAAGCTGAATTCGAGGCTATACAGAAAGCCTGGAATTTCGAAACCCCGTAGCCTAACATTTGTTCACTTTTTTTTTCCTCTGGAGTAATTACAATTGGTTATTGCGTAAAAAAGTGAAATCGAGTACTTTTTGCGTTACTTGGGTTCTGTGATTCAATATTTTAATTTTGATAGTGTTATTTTTTTAATACCCAACTAGATTACTTGAAAACAGCATTTGTTAACATATCAGTATCAGTACAACAATCCATATAACGATAATTACTCTAGAAATCGTTCGATTTTTTGATTTTTCTGGTGTGTAATTCAACATTGTGATCGTATTATTATTGAAGTTATAGTTTAGTAGAATAAAAAGGGGTTACAGTCCACGAGTCCACTGCGGCCTTAAGGTCTATTGTGCCCCCTTACAGAGCTGTTCTCATCGCGCCTCCTACAGGTCGCCATGCAATTCTAGAGATTTGATGAAAATTATTGAAGACTTCAAAACAACAAAACGAATATAGCTTTGTTCGTGTAAACATTAAAAACGTTCATTTGCTTGAAAAATTGTTTTATGTGGACATTTGTTTGATATTTTTGGTTGAAAATTTCAGGAATATTTATAAATGTGTGCCGAAGTTGTTCAAATTAAGAGGATTTTCTTAAGGTCGGCGTTTAAACAGAGTAGGAAAGATCAGCCGATAGAGGCGCCACCGTCCATTTTAAGGAATATCTCCATAGAACTTTCATTATCACAATAAGTTCTATGAGTATCTCTCTAATCATGAATGAAATGTACAATGGCGCTCTCTATCCGAAAATCGCCGAACTATGAAATACGCGAATTTGTGGGTAAAGCAGGAATTTTTTCCCGCCAAAATTTGAATTTGGCCATTTTCTGCCAATTCCGTATTTCAAGTTGATCTTCTGAACGAAATTATCAGTAGATTCACTTTTAATCGAAAGTTGAACTATTTTCATGGGTCTTTCTGTTGAAATAAAACAGAAGCATGGGTTGGCACATTTTATTCTATTTTTGAAAGAAAAAAAATTAACTGTCGGAATGAAATCGATCAAAATTATTTCAACAAGAACCCTAATCCTTTCTGAGTTCACCCACAAAATTTCAGTTCTCAAAGTGAAACCGTTTTCGAAATCAACTTGAAATAAAAACACACTACATTGAACGCCCACCTTAAATATTAGCCACAGTTTCTATCTTGATCTATTATCTTATATTATATACATGTCCCAGCTTCGCCCGAGTAGAAATTTGTTTCACGCGGCGGTTTCATCTTCAACACTTCAACCTGCCATATCTTTTGATGTACTCGTTGTAATTGTATGATGTGAGGGGCAATTTCGTTCTAAATTGAATACTGGGGATAAATAACGTATAAGGTTGGATGAGGATCAATACCCAATTCATAAAAACACACTCCCAAATAGTGCATAATTTTGGAAAACATCTGATTACCATAAAAAGGTAATAGCAAGTCAACCTTGAGAGATAGATATATGCTATCGCGGACTTTTTTGTAGAACTACTTAAGAGGTACATTTTCGTCATACATTGTATCCACGTAAGTCTTACGGTTTTTGCAGCGCACGTGAAAATAGCTGATTTTGGCTGATTTTTTTGTAATTATTGAAGTTATAGTAGGTATCCTTAATTTTTTCGGGTGAAAAGTATAGCCTATGTCACTCAGGGATAATGTAGCTTTCTAAGGGTGAAAGAATTTTTGAAATCGGTCCAGTAGTTTCTGAGCCTATTCGTATCAAACAAACAAAAATACAAATCTTTCCTCTTTATAATATTAGTATAGACAAGCAGGCCGTCCTAGCTTCGCCCGGGTAGAAATTTGTTTCACGCGGCGGTTTCATCTTCAACAATTCATCCTACCATATCTTTTGATGTACTCGTTGTAATTGTATGATGTGAAGGGCAATTTCGTTCTAAATTAAATACTGGAGATAAAATAACGTATTAGGTTGTATGAGGATCAATACCCAATTCATAAAAACACACTCCCGAATAGTGCATAATTTTGGAAAACATCTGATTACCATAAACAGGTAATAGCAAGTCGATCTTGAGAGATAGATATACGCTATCGCGGACTTTTTTGTAGGACTTTTTGAGAGGTACATTTCCGTCACACATTGTTTCCACGCAAGTCTTACGGTTTTTGCAGCTCACGTGAAAATAACTGATTATGGCTGATTTTTTTGTAATTATTGAAGTTATGGTAGGTATCCTTAATTTTTTCGGGTGAAAAGTATAGCCTATGTCACTCAGGGATAATGTAGCTTTCTAAGGGTGAAAGAATTTTTGAAATCGGTCCAGTAGTTTCTGAGCCTATTCGTATCAAACAAACAAAAATACAAATCTATCCTCTTTATAATATTAGTATAGATAAAATTCTCCTATTTGCACTTTGTGGCCGAACTCCTCCGAAACGGCTAGACCGATTTTCGTGAAATTGTGTGTGCATATCGGGTAGGACCGGGAATCGGCCAACATCTATTTTTCATCCCCCTAAATGTTAAGGGTGGTCCACCCCTAACCTTTTTTTCAATTTTTTTGGACAAAATTTTTTATTTCAATTTTTTATGATACAGCACACAAAAATACATACAACCCTAAATTTTCAACCCTCTACCTAACAAACAAGCCTAATTCTCAAAAAACATTTTTGAAGACAAGCTTTTATAACAACACTCATCCGCCATTTTAAAGCCGCCATCTTGAATTCCTCAATTTCGAAGAATCGTAATTTCTGACCCAGAAAACCCCCATATACCAATTTTGAATACAATAGGATCAAAATTACAAAACTCGTCCGCCATATTGTAGCCGCCATCTTGAATTTCCCAAATTTGACAAAAGTCATCATTTTCAAACCCAAATACCCCCAGATAATAATTTTGAATGGAATCGGATCATAATTACAAAACTCATCCGCCATTTTGGAGCCGCCATTTTGTTTTTTTTTCTATAAAAAATATTTCATGATACATTGTCACCAGAATTAGGTACACCTGCAAAATTTCAAATCAATCGGACGATTAGAAGTGTGTCATATTTAACTTGCAAGATTTGATTATAGACAGACAGACAGACACCGGGACATGTGAAACTAAATAAAAGCTTACAAAAATATAACAAAAAGTGCTTATTTATTGCCTCCAAGGCGGAACGGAGTTCGCGGGGTCAGCTAGTCTTATACAGAGTGTAACAGCCAAATGGAATAAATGAGGGGGTGTTAGCAAAAACGCTCGGACACGTCGATTTGTAATTTTAAATGCGCATATTTTTCAAGAAAATAAAATTATATAGGGTGTTCCATGCGATCGTGGCCAATACCAACTTTCTTATTTCAAATGCAACCCCCTGTATATTATTTATTTTTTGGATTCTTCAGAAAATTCTAGACATAATTCATGTACAGGGTGGCCAGATTTCGATGATTTAGTACTACAACTCCTAAACTATAAAAGATAGAGAAAAAGTAAGATACATGTCATGTTCTCTTTTTTCGAGAAACAGAAATTGCTGAAAACCCCAAGTTGCTACAGCGTCTTGTTTCCGAGCTACAGGGCGATTTTGTTATTTGGTCCATTATTATAATTGGCTATAACTTCCGTATTATAGGAACTACGTTCTCGGAATGAACACTTCTTTAGGGCACTTTTTTTACTGGTTTTCATCGGTGTTATTGGATTTTTCGTATCTGCTCGAATTTCGGAGCTATAACAAAAAAAATTTTTTTTCAAATGGAAACCATAGTGGGAAATTATATTTCCAAATTGATCTTTCTTCAACGATTTCAAAAATATACTCTCTGTATAAAAAGTACCCAGAAAATGTTATTTAAATGAACCGCCAAAAAGGAATCGGTAATTTTTTTTTTCTTGAAGTTGGTAGGACCTTCCTTTATTACCAAGCCAAATTTGAGCGCGATCTGTCAACTAGTGTGTTTACAACAGCTGTCAGTATCAGTCGACCTCAAAAGTGCTCTGCGAATTTTACAATGGAAAAAATAGTTGATCAAAGAGTTTGCCTCAAATTTTGTCTTGCAAACGAATTTTCTTGTGCCGATTCATTGAAAATGTTAAAAAAAGCCTTTGGTGATAATTGTATGTCAAAAACACAAGCATACGATTGGTACAAATCATTCAAAAAAAACCACTTCAAAGTCGCTCGAAAATTAAAGTTTTGCTCACTGTTTTCTTCGATTATCGTGGTGTTGTGCACTCAGAATTTCTTCCTGAAGGACAGACAGTGAATAAGGAGTATTACTTGGGTGTATTGAGGCGTTTGCGTGAGAATGTTCGTCGTAAACGGCCAGATTTATGGAAAGACAATTCGTGGATTTTGCATGATGATAACGCGCCGTCGCACCGAGCCATAATTATTAAGGAATACAAGACCAAAAACTCAATAAATACCATCGAACAACCGCCGTATTCACCTGACTTAGCTCCGTGCGACTTTTTTCTATTCCCAAGACTCAAATTGCCCCTACGTGGAACGCGTTTTGAGTCCATTGAAGCCATCAAAACAAATTCGCAACGAGAACTGAAGGCCATACCTTTGGCGGCGTATGAGCGGTGCATGGAAAAGTGGGTTCGCCGATATCATAGTTGTATTGTAAGCAATGGGGACTATTTTGAAGGAGACAAAATAAATATTGATGATTAAATTTAAATTTATGTGTTTTTTTTTACAATTCCGGGTACTTTTTATACAGAAGGTATATCATGATATACTTCCGAGTTCACTATATATCGAAAATTTCGAAAAAACACTTTTCGTTCAACAAAATCCAAGCAGGCTTTGATTCGCTTCCTTCAAAACTGAGGCGGTCATAGAATTTCATGTCTTATTTATTTTCACTTGTCAAATTCAATTCAGTTTCATCATTATTGTATCGTCTGGCGCTTCTAAAGTTCTCATAAGGTCATAGAAATCGATATCTCACAATTATTGTAAGCCGCCAAATTGATTCAGGAAATATTAGCTTCATTTTTACTCAGACCAAACTTGTTGATTCTAGTATTTAAATACTTAGATGAAACAAAAGCCATTAGATTATATTCTTAAGCCTTGTGAGTTCTTTCAGGATATCTATCAAAATACAGGGTCCGGCAGGGAGGTATGGATGATTTGAAATAACGGTTACACACTCATTTTCGAACGAAACTGAAAATTAGTTTTTTTTAATGTGTACCTAAGATGTTGCCATTATATAAATTAAAGAGGAAAATTAAATTAAAACATTGATTAGGTACGTGCGAAGAGCACGAGCATGTCGCACAGCCGAACGACGAGGGCTTGTTTCAACTGCTTGCAGGGGCGGTTTTCAGGGGGGGGCGACAGGGGCGATCGCCCCCCCCTAAGCTTCAATTTTATTAGGTTAACATAATAATCGAATGAAATAGTTCTGACTGGCATGACCCCTGATACCTGAAAAGTAAATATATTCAATATACAGGGTGTCTCAAGTTCGAGTGCCTATTAGACGTTTCTGGAGAACTGGACATATTTGAAATCTGAAAATTAGGATTATTATATTGTTCGAAATTCTCTACAGACCTTAAATATTTTTGGATCCTGAGCATTTCCGGTTATACAGGGATTGAGAATAAATTTGCTCAAATATTTTTTTTCAAACTTTCCGTTTCTGATATGATTTAGTTGCGTTCGTTAAATACATATCCGCGGATTGAAGGGAGAGAATACGAACACAGAACATCTAATTAATTCGGATAAGAATATACAATTAAGTGAGTTCGGAGCAGAAACGGTGAGGAAAGTGTCGACAGATGGAATGAAGGAACCCAACGTGGACACTTCCCTCACAGTTTCTGCTCCGAAGTCACTTAATTGTATATTCTTATCCGAATTAATTAGATGTTCTGTGTTCATATTCTCTCCCTTCAATCCGCGGATATGTATTTAACGAACGCAACTATTGAGTATTCAATGCTGAATACATTTCTGTTGTTTTCAAAATAAAGAAAAAAAACTGAAAAAGTAAAATTTTCATAGTCGTTATTATTTTCATTTTTCTTATTCTGAATATCCTGAGTGTAAACCGTTTTCACAACGTCAAAGTAGAAGAATGTGGAAAGGTCATGCATCTTTTGAATTTCATAAATATCATCACAGGAGGTTTCAAATTTTGTGTCGAAAACTGTGATCGAAAATTAGCCATAACTTCTGTTTTTCAAATTAGAACCCTATTTTTTTATTATTGCGTTGGATTCTGCGAAGAAAAGTAATGATATCAGTGATATCACTCTAAGATAATTTTGCTCCTAAATTCCTGAGTTCTTTGAGCTTTTCTGGATTCATGTTGTATACGTAGAATCAAATGCATTTAATCTTTTACTTGAGAATATTCTGTGACCATAGAAGATAAATGATCCCATTAATAATTCACAAATGACAGGTGTGTAAGTGTAATAAAATTATAAGTTGTTAATATGGTTTCATGAGAATATTCATCGAATCTGTTTAGATTCGATGAATTTGACTCTACCTATACAACATGAATCGAGAAAAGCTCAAATATCTCGGGAATTGCTGAATTTAGAAGCAACAGCATCTTAGAGTGCTATCACTATTTTTCTTCGCAGAATCCAACGCGATAATAAAAAATAGGGTTCTAATTTGAAAAACAGAAGTTATGGCCAATTTTCGATCACAGTTTTTGACACAAAGTTTGAAACACCCTGTGATGATATTCATGAAATTCAAAAGATGCATGACCTTTCCACATTCTACTACTTTGATTTTGTGATTACGGTTTACACTCAGGATGTTCAGAATAAGAAAAATTAACATGATATTGACTATAAATACTTTACTTTTTTTCAGGTTTTTTTTCGATATTCTGAAAACTATTCGAATGAATACAATGTTTTTAACAGAAATGTATTCAGCATTGAATATTCAAGCATATCAGGAACGAAAAAAATTGAAAAAAAAATTTTTGAGCGAATTTATTTTCACTCCCTGTATAACCGCCTCTGAAAATACTTCAGGTCTGTAGAGAATGTCGAACAATATCATAATCCCAATTTTCAGATTTCAAATAAAGTCCAGTTCTCCAGAAACGTCTAATAGGCACTCGAACTTGGGACACCCTGTATATTTTTATTCACCTCATTCAGAATTTTTGTTTTAGCATTATCATTGTCGTCCCATTGAAAAAAATCCCCACGAACTGCTTTTTTATTTTTTCACTTCGCCCCCCCCTCAGTAGATAAATAAAACCGCCACTGACTGCTTGACACACTCTTCCAATGTTTTCCGGGGTTCGTACTGTTCGTTCACCACCTCGTGCAGTTCCAGATCTCAAGGAACCTGTTTGTTGAAAGTTATTCGCCCATTTCATTATTGTTTCAAACTTCGGAACACGACCATGACGGCCAACGTTGAAATGATTTCGGAACCGTCGCTGAGTTTGAATGACGGAACGTCCCGTTTCAAAGGTGTTGTACATAAATACACGCTGCTCTATGGACCACATTTTGATTGATACTAAAATGACAACTCATAACAAATATATACCCCCCACATTTTATCCGCCAAGGTTATCCCCACCTTGCACGACCCCCCGTTCAAATCATCCATACCTCCCTGCCGGACCCTGTATATTTGGGATGCATTATCAGCGTCATAATTTGCTTGTATAAAACATTCTATCATATTATAGTTTTAATATTTCTCGTAAGGCATGATGTGTTATAAATAAGAATTTTAGAAGCGCCAGACAATACAACAATGATGAAACTGAATTGAATTTGACAAGTGGAAATAAATAAGACATGAAATTCTATGACCGCCTCAGTTTTGAAGGAAGTGAACTGCTGTGCTAATTGAATTGTGGACTTCATAGTGGAACTTTTTGAATGCCGATAACAAGATCGCAAAAGGAGAAAATGGACCAGGCGAGTATGGAATTTTTCAAGCAAGCCTTTGAACAAATGAGCTTGAAAATGGAAGAGAATTCTCGAGAAATGAACGTGAAAATGGAAGAAAAAATGAACAATTTCAACGAATTGGTGAGTCAAATTGCAAGTACATTGGATGAGAGAATGGAGGCTGTCAAGGAAGTAATAATTGAGGAAGTTAATGAAAAATTTGAAGGGGTTAACAAAAAAATTGAAGGAATAGTGGATGAGGTTAACGGAAAATTTGAAGAAATATCAGGAATAATTGAACAACATGCCAAGTTGATAGAGTCCCTGAGAAGAATGGCAACTAGAAAGGAAACCCTAGCTTCACCATCCTTCGTGAAATTGGAAAACAACACAGAAAGTGGTGAAATGAAGATAAAACCTCCAACTTTTGATAGCAAAACACCTGGGTGCATGTACCAGAAGCAATTTGAAGCAGCAGCGAATGCCAATGGTTGGGGAGCGGAAGAGAAAGCGACAGCCTTGATTGTTGCACTAAGGGGAGATGCATTGAATATACTTCAGACTGTTCCTGCAAGTCATCAAGGTAATTACGAGGCTTTAACAACTAAACTCCAAATGAGATATGGTGATGCACACCTCCAACAAGTGTATTACGCGCAGATCAAGAGTTGTCAGCAGAGTAGTGCAGAAACGTTGCAGGAATTTGAAGCAGATATAGCAAGGTTGGTAAGACTGGCATATCCTACAGCACCGGATAGTTTCCTGGAACTGCTCGCTATCCAGACCTTTGTCGATGGTTTGAGAGATATGGAAACCCAGCAGACACTACGATTGACCCGACCCAAGACTCTGGATGACGCCCTGGCCGTTGCATTAGAGTTTGAAGCTGCCAAACAAGCTTCGCACATGATACACAGCAAGATGAGTCGCACTGCCTTGGATGATTCCTCGGTCAGCGATGAAATTATAGAAGAGGTACTATGTCGAGTTCGTCAAGAGCGATGGAATAGAGGACTTAGATGCTGAAATTGTGGCGGAGAAGGACATATTCGGCGCTATTGCAAAGAGCCAGCTAAATGTCAGGAATGGGAATATAATTCAACTGTCAAACATCGGCAGGAATGACTCATGGCAACGCTGACGCATTATCTAGGAGACCATGTCCGCCAGATTGCAAGCACTGCAATAAGGTAGAAGAGAATTCTGCTTGAGAACGACCATGGACTGGATGCCAGAATCCCTGAAGCGAGATCTTGAAAGTGACCCAGAATTGAGAATGCTGTTGTATTGGAAGATAAGCGGACGGAGACCAAGATGGGAGGAAGTGAGTCATCTGAATCCTAGGGTCGAGTCCTACTGGGCACAGTGGGATTCTATCATTTTGGACTCCATCCTCCAAAATTTGGAGGATGGACTGCTGAAGAGGTCCATTGAAAATGGCGAAGGTACCGCAGCCAGGAATCAGCTGATAATTCCCAGGAGTCGTGTGAGAGTGAGAGAGGTGTTAGAGAAGTTACATGACGGAACTTCCGGTGGCCATTTCGATATCAAAAAAAAGCTAGAAAAGGTCAGAAAGCGTTTTTACTGGGTCACCTACAAAGAAGATGTTGAAGACTGGTGCCGGAAATGCAGATTATGTGCTTCATCGAATGGCCCGAGGGGAAATCGTAGAGCTCCAATGAAGCAGTATAACGTGGGCAGTCCTCTGGAACGAGTTGCCATCGATATTGCAGGTCCATTATTCTATCACTTTCTCAGTGAATAAATTAAATTCCCCGAAACCGAAGATGGGAATAAGTACATACTGGTTGCGATGGATTATTTCACCAAATGGGTTGAAGCTTATGCTATTCCAAATGAAGAGGCCTCGACAATGGCGGATGTTCTGATTAAGGAGATATTTAGCCGGTTTGGTGTGCCTCTCGAACTACATTCGGATCAAGGACGAAACTTCGAGTCTAGCCTGTTCCAGAATGTATGCCAATTACTCTGAATCAAAAAGACAAGGACAACTGCGCTTCACCCACAGTCAGATGGCATGGTCGAAAGAATGAAAAGAACTGTGGGAAAATATCTGACTAAAGTGGTCTCTGATCACCAAAGAGACTGGGACAGGTATCTCCATCTGTTCACTATGGCCTACAGATCATCAGTGCAAGAATCGACCGGAGAGACACCAGCCTGTATTATGTTCGGCCGAGAAATAAGGTTGCCTGGTGACCTGGAGTTTGGATGCAAGCCTGGAGGGGAGGTAGCTGGTGAGGACTACGCGAGCCTCTTGAAGGGTAGGCTACATTACATCCATGAGAAGGTCAGACAGAACCTCCAAATAGCGAATGACCGAATGAGCGGAAGGGTTTTCCACCAACGTACAGCCAGCGGACGATTTTTTTTTATTCGAATAATTATATAAACTACCATCTCTGTAAATTTCAGCAGGGTTAAAATGATTGAAACTCAATATTTTTTTTTCGTGTTTTCGTTGCTCCCGTTGGCAAACCCACCACTGGTGCGCCAGCTGACGCTCACTATGCTATAAGACAAATACAAATTAAGCTATATACAAATTATGGCCCGGGTTAAAATTGGTCACCAAAAACTATCACTGGCTCCCGGGCTAAATATCTCCCTCATATTCACGAATACATTCCTGGGCATCTCGATGCGTGCTCTGATTTCAACTGTCTGCTCGGAGTTGTGGGCTATCCAATAGTATCCATGTACCCAGATATTTGTACTTTTGCAAACTCTCTATTTCCACGTTCGAAACGAACAGTTTTTCGTTTGTTGGAGGTTTCTTCATGAACTTTGTTTCCCTACAGTTCATTCTAAGACCATAAACAGCGTAGACGGTGTTTGATCTCTCAAGCATATGTTGTGGATCCTGAAGGTTATTTGACATCAGAACAGTGTCGTCAGCGTATCTCAAATTGTTGAGCACCCCCCCTAGATCTTCAAACCCTTCGATGTCTGCTAGTGTTTCCTGGATAATAGTCCCGCTGTATATGTTCAACAAAAGAGGTGATAAGACACACCCATGCCGCACGTCATTTCAACTGCTTTAGGTGTTTCATCCTAAGTTTTTACTTTCGCCTTTGCTGCTCAGATTATTTTTTGTACAATATTGTAATTTTCATGTGTTTTTGCAGAAAACTGAAAAATGTACGAGATAATATTAACTGTGCTTTGGATAGAAGTAATGATGTGCCCAAGAAATCATCCAGAGTTAATGTAATGGAAGGATGCTACCATGAAGAAGACTGGGAGAGTGTCAACACATGGGTTGAGAACTGTCGAAATAATGAAGAAAATCCAGTCATTTTTTATAAGAAACAAGATTCACCATGTCCAGATTCTGTTTTGAATCCCGACGATTTTTGTCTCATTTTCATGAATAACATTCAGAGAGACCTTGCAAGAAAATTCGGAAATAACATTATTTCCATAGATAGCACACATGGGCTCAATGCCCATTTTGAGCTGACAACACTCTTAGTCATAGATGAATTCCAACAAGGCTTCCCGATCGCCTTTATGTTCTCTAACCGGAAAGATACAGAAGTTTTCAAATTATTTTTTACAAAAATAAAAGAAAACGTTGGAGTCATTACGCCTAAAACATTCTTTACTGATGTAGCTCCTGTCTTCTATAATGCATGGCATATGGTGATGGGTGCTGTGGGAAGGCAGTTAATTTGTTCCTGGCACTTGGATCATGCCTGGCGCAACAATTTGAATAAAATCGCCGATTTGGAGACAAGAAAATGGTTGTTCAAATCCTTGAAACATGTTCAAAGCATTTCGGATTCGGATAAATTCCATATTGCACTGATGAATTTCAAAGATACAATTCTGCACAATGAATTGTCTAAGGAATTTGGTTTATATTTTGAAAACAATTTCTTTCACAATTCCCATCAATGGGCTCATTGTTACCAGCAGCTCCTTGGTGTTGATACTAAGATGCACCTTGAAGAGATACACAAGGTTATAAAATATAAATATCCCAATGCCAAAAAATTCAAACGACTAGATGAAACTCTACAAGTTTTAATAAACTTTCTGCATGATAAATCTGTAGACAGATTAAACAAACTCTTAGAAGGTAATGAAACAAGTCATACCACAATAATAAACACGAATCATGAAATCGCATTAAACACAAAGTATTTAGTTAAAAATGTTAATACTGATTGTTGGAAAGTCACATCCACTAAAAACCCAAATCATGAACATATGGTGAAAAAAAAATCTGACACTGTGTGCTGTAGCATTCAATGTCGTTTTTGTGATATATGTTTCCATAGTTACGAATGCAGTTGTAACGACTATTGCAAACAAGCCGTCTTATGCAAACACATCCATTATCTTTGCCAGCATTTGAGTAACGATGATAAACTTGTCATTTCCAACGCATCTGCTGAAGACGAGCACTTGGCCGAAAATATTTCTGCTACTAATTCAGATGATGAAGATAATTTAAACTTGCTGAAAAACCAAGTCTTATCTTCTTTATCAGAAATATTGAATGAAGTTGAATTTAATGACTATTCTGAATCTCAGTACGAATTCATCCAGCAGCACTTGAATGTTTTAAAATCTTCTAGTGTCCTGACTTCAAACAGAAATATTGACCAAATACCAGAAACATATCAACTTTCCAACAAAAAAACTCAAAAGCAGGACAATTTTCACTGTACTAAAAGAAGGAATATCAATTCCAAAACACCTTGTCAGAAAGAAATTGATTTTAAAGAAGAAACCATTTCAAGTTCTCTGGTAAATTTCCAAAATGATCATTCATATTTGTAAGATAATTGTGAACGCGAATGGTCGTAGTTTTTATTGCTTCCCACATTGAATGTTAAATTTCTATTTGTGAATATCGCAATTTGTAAATTTGTTGAATAAGAGTGGAACTCAAAACAAAGAAGTCTGGTGAAAAAACACTGAAAGACAATAATTTCCTGAAAATAAACATCAATCCAAGTAGTGAACATACAGTCGGAATGTTTAATTTGAAGATGTACATGCCAGTTGATAAGATAATATCTTATATTAATAATTATCTATTTCACCAAAGACTTTTTCTTTGGTTCCACCATAGCCAACCTATACAAAAAACCTGGAACAAGGAGTTAGGCAACAACATAGCCTATACTCTGTTCAAATATAAGAGACATCAAAATAAACAAAGTCGCGCCGAGGTAGGATGGGCTTCCTTCAGGTAGAGACTTGCTTTCAGGGCTCCAGGGTCGGATCGAGGATAGTTCAATCGATTCATCGACCCATATTGAATTTTTTGTACATCCCGCATTTATCCATGTCTCGTCAAGGTAATGAATTTTTCGGCCTTGCTCCCTAAATTCTCGAATTTTCTTCAAATAATTTCTCCTCCAAACAACTATTTCGTCTCTATCAATCAATAAACTATTACGACCACGTTTTTTGAATTTGAATTTCATTTTTTTCAATAATTTATAAAATGTTGTTCTTTTAAAATTCGGCAGGCTGTCATCGATAATTAACAACTTCCAAAACCTTCGAAATTGTAGGAATTTCATCACGAAAAAAAACCGTGAACTATTCTCCTAATTAACGGCCGTATTCGCCGTTTTCCCTCTTAAGCGAAGCTTCCGTAAGCGCGCTTGAAACTTGAGCCAAGCTTAAACTTATGCGTTATGTACCGCAGTACGATAAACTTGGCTCAGCTAAGCGTGAAAAAAACTGGGCAACATTGCTTTTTTCAAGCGTTTCAAAAATATTTCACGTGTCAAACGTGAAAAGTCATAATTGAAAGTGATGGATCGTGATTTCGATTTCAAAGTTCTCATTTATATATACGTGTCTAGTTATGTAGTATCATATAATCCATAATAGAGGGTGAGAAAACCAATGAGGCTTCTGGAGAGAAAAAGGAAAACACCTAGCAGCAGATCACAGAAGAGTTCAACGCATCTTCATCTACTGGTATAGTGGTATATTACGCAATATGGTTTCTTTGAAGAAATGCTACGAAGATAGACAAAAGAGCTTAGGAAAACCTTGGCGGAAGAAAAGAAGGAAGTTACTACTGGCGGTGGCCAACTTCCAGAGATAGAAAGGGATGAGACTGACGGTCTTTCAATGTCGAATATCGATAGTAATAAATACATTGGTGGGTGTTGAGAACAAATTCGATGATGATGGAGATGAAAGCACTAGTCTGAATAGAGACCCAGATGAAGAAGAAGTGGAATATATAGTAGACGATAATAGCGCAGAAAACACATACCCTGGAAGGGAGACATCGCCATGATCGACTAGGAAACTGGAAATCATTTTCACTGAGAATTTCAACATGATTATATTTATAAATACATACTACTACCTATTTACTTCAAATACTTTTAATAACAGATTTCCAAAGTAATTGTCTATAATAAAATTTCTAAAATGATGCAATAAATTTTTCTGAGGATAAATCGGGGTATGTCTCCTTGTTGGACTCAATATTCCAATTCCTCCATATTCAGGCACACTGGAGGTGGGAAAATGCCATTGTGCATTACTCTAGTGATATTGTGTTTTGTCCTTATACATTGTATTGGTTAAAGAAGGTAAAAGATATAAATGTTTTGTATACAATTCGTTTTCGAATTCTAAAGCATCTTCTAAGAGCTGCAGCACTTATAGTGTTGTAGACTTTGTCAGTCGGAATCTTCTATTAAAGGCCATATCATCCATCTCCTCGAAAAAGTTGGGCCACCAGAAAATTCTTTGTGGAAATCCGAAATCAATAACATCTAATATGCCATTATCATCTTCCAGATGGATTTAATCTTCTAATTCCATCATTGGTATACTTCTTCACCTCCTAATACCAAAAGGGCAAATACTAATATTTATATTTTTGACAATATCAAAAAAGTGACGTTATGATGTCAGCATAAGCCTGGCTTAAAATATAAAGCTGCCGAATATGGCCGCTTAGAGTTAAGCCAGCCTAAAGGCGTTCATGGATACGGAGCATACAAATTCATAAAGTTAAGCGAGCTTAAGCTTTAAGCTTGGCTTAATAGTATACGGCGAATACGGCCGTAAGTTCATGTCGAAATCGTCTATTGAATCGATGCTTTTTAGCGACTGGGATTTCTGCTTAGGTGGAATCAATAGATGATTTCGTTTATATTCGGTGAGAATCCTGAGTATACAGGAACTAGCGACTCCTGAGGACTTTGAAACAATTCGCACCAAGCTTATTTTCGATATATTTGGATGTTCCTCAAATTCTTTTCGTTAAATGTTTAATATTAATTCTTTTTCTTGAATAGATAAATGTGAACGTTTCGATCTTTTTCGTGGTGGGCCCAATATATCCCCTTCAGATGCAGTTTCCGTCTCTGAATTCGATGTTTTTCGTGGATCGCCACCTTCAGATCCAGTGTCCGTTTCTGATTTCGACATTATTGTCCGGAACAGTTAACTGTGAAATCGACTACATGACAGAGGATTTTTGTCAGAAATTAGCGCTTTCTAACGAGAACACTTGAATAACTTTTTTCACTACAAAATCAATGTACACCATTATTAACTACACCTTCACCGTACTCTAGGTTGCTATCGACTAAAAACTTCTATATGTTTCCGAAATTTATATAGAAAGGACCCAAATTGCTCAGGATTTTTCAGAAATTATCTCGTCGGAAACCGACAAAGGGTTAAGTACAATTCAAACAAATATTTATAACCGGGACAAATTGAGGTACCTACTTCAGATATATCAGGTTATAACCGTTGCGAATTTTAAAGGACCTAATTACAAGGGTTATAAGGGTGTAACAAAGAAATCCAAAATCCAAATCATAACTCTCCAGTACCTTCTATCGACATTCCGTTCTAAGCTGTAAGTACGATCCTGGCAGTCTTTTGGGGGCGTGAAAAGAATTGTAGAGAAGAACCTTTGACCAATATGATGTTAGTATGCGCAAAACAAACCGATTTCGTTTGTTTGTTTACATTCTCTTATATTTGAACAGACTATAGATATCGAGTGATTATTTCGCTTCTGTGATACAATATTTTTATACTGATAGTGTTATTTTTGGATTACAACAATCCCCAAGTCATAACGATTATTGGCGGATTATTACTCAAGATCGTTGGATATTTTGGTAATTTCCGTTCTGTGATTAAACATTTTGATGGGGTTATTTTTGGATTATCTTGTAAGATATCTTTAAAAACGGTGTTTCGATAAGAGTGCAAGATTCCAGTGTTCAATAAAACATGGTTTTCTGTAGCAAAGTATGGAAATATTTATTGGTTCAGAAAATATACATTTGGGAAATTATGTATGAAACAAAATTTGACGAAATTTTCAATGACGTTATTGAATGTGGCGGTATTTCATTGATGCATTGTCTAATTTCGGCTGTCAATTCTTCGAAGATTGCGGGCTTATTGGCATAAACCTGTGACTCCAAATTACCCGTCTAAAGCCGTTAAATCGCAGGAGCGTGGTGGCCACTTCTGGCCCCCAAAACGGGCAATGACACGACCAGGCAGGAGCTCGTGCAAGATCGTCAATGTTTCAGTGGCGATATGACATGTGGCACCGTCCTGCTGAAACCACATGTCGTCAAGATCAATAGCTCCCAGAAGAGGCACGACAACGTTCGCGACTCATCGGTACTGCATTAACTTCTTCGATTTTTGACAATCAGGACGCGTTGTTCTACAGTGTAATGCTCTATGTTTAATAACTCCATTTGTCAACTTTCGATCTGTTACGTCATAGCCATGTGACATTATGACTGACATGGCGCGCATTTCAAATTTTGCGTTTTGTGTTTTATTGGAACACCTTTTATTATGCTTCGAACGAATTCTTCGGAATTCGTTTCCAATCGAGGTTAGAAAATGTTATACAGTGCGCGTCAAGGTCTTTGTATCTTCTTTACAGGCGTGCAGAAATTTTCAAGAAATTTTTTTTTTTTTTAATTAGTAAGTTCAAAGCGGTTTCCAGTAAGTGCACTTTGTCATGGCTGTTTGAATTGAAACATTTTATCGAAAAGTTTCAACTTCAGTAGAAACGTACTACTAACATACCTACTTAAGATCATAACTGAAGCGCATTGTTTCACACATTCTAATTTTTCAGGTGAGGGGGTTGAAAGTTGTGCATGAACAAAACTGTAATGGTCGACTTTCATTCGGTGACAAATTTCGTCAGATACCATCGTCCCAAAGTAAATGAGCCATGACAAAGTGCACATATTGAAAACTTCTTTGAACTAACTAATTTTCCCAACAAAAAATTTTTCTTTAAAATTTCTGCACGCCTGTAAAGAAGATACAAAGACCTAGCCAAAAAAGTACCACTTTCCCTATTAAAAAAATTTAGAGGGTTGGTGGGGATGGCACAGAGTGCAACAAAATAGACCAGGGCCGAAACCTTCAAAAATGTTAAAAAATGAAAAAAAATTACAGTAGGATGAAACCCATTAGAAAAGGAGGGGAATATGATCAAAATGAAAGGAAAAATAAATTACGGTCGATCCGAGTTCGGGAAGTGGAAGGGGTGAGTTTTTAAGGGTGAAAAATGGTTTTCCTTGATTTCCGGCAAAACTACAAGTCCTATGGAAAAAAGTTAAATGACAAAGTTGTAGGTAATGAAAAGATCTACAACTTTTTTATTTGCAATTTTTTCACATAATCTCAAAATTTAGGTGAAAAATTCAAAAAACCAAGTTTTTGGTTTTTTATTTATATCTTTTTAAAAAAAAAATTTTTTTCTACGAAATTTTGTGAAAACTTACCTTATTATGTCCCAAACACACTGTAATTTATTAGATTCAAAATATTTATGTTTTCGCCTTATTTTAACTTAATATCAAAAAAGCCCCCTAATTTTCAATCGAAAATTCTGACGTCAAAATATCAGCTTTTTTCAAAAAGTTTAGGGGCTTCTTCTTCATTGAAATATCTACTTTCTGATGGTGTAAAGAAAAATATACATTACTATAGGAAATGTTCTCGGAAATACAAAAAAATTGAAAAAACTCAAATTTGAAATTTTTTTTAATCATTATGTACAATTTTGAGGTGTTCATTAAAATTTACTCTTTAATCACATTAGATACCTGAGTTTTGTTTTGTTCTGTTTCTGAATCATTTCTTTTTTTCCAGTATTTAAGTTTTGTTTTGTATTATTTGATTTCTTTCTGTATTTGAGCTTGCATAAGCTTTGCCTCAGCTCGTAACATTGTACTAATAATAATAATAATAATTACTCAAAAAAACGTAAGATCCTGTTTCATTTATAAACGAAAAAATTGGAAATATACTTCTATAATTAACAAAAAAATGAGTTAATAAAGTTAATATTTAATAAGGCATCTACAATATTTTGAAAAAGTTGTAGAATCTTGTTTAAATAATATTTTTAGATGACTATTTATTGCTGTTATATTTTCATATATTTCATAAATAGTATGTTTAACGTAACTTAACCTAAAAAATTAAAATTGAATGATATTTTAGTACAAGAATAAAAACTAGTAATTTCGTTTATTTTGTACAAACAAATTATTTATACTCATGATAAAACTTTGAAGGCATTATTAATTTGATTTTGTCTTTTCAGATTGTCAGTATGGATGAATCTGTTTGTATAATCTGCAATAAGATAGGTGAAAAGCAAGTGTATGAAATAAAAAAAAAACAGCTTTGAATCGTTTAGTGGCGTCTAGCAAGAAAAGAATCGACAATAAATACAAAAAATTTGAAGTTTTAAAATCAGCTTTTATTCATCGAACTTGTCAAAGTCACTATAATGATGAGACTGCAATAGCTACATTCTGTAGCTCAAGACGTAAGAAATCACAGGAAGGAAAAGAAATAAATAAGGTCGCTCTTACATTTAATTTTCAATCTCATTGCTTTCTCTGCGGTGGGTTCTTCGGTAATATTTCAAAAGGTAAAATTTCAACTGTTCAAAGTAACGATACAAGAAATAATATATTACAGCATATTCAAAAACAAAACACATTAAATCATTGCGATAAAAACATTTCAGCTCGTTTAAGAAATGTGCCTGATTTAGTTTTTTCAATTTTTTGCATTTTCTGAGAACACTCCTTATAGTAATGTATATTTTCTTCACACCATCAGAGAGTAGATATTTCAACGAACTAAAAGCCCCCAAACTTTTTGAAAAAAGCTGATATTTTGACGTCAGAATTTTCGATTGAAAATTAGGGTAGGGTGCTTTTTTGATATTAAGTTAAAATATGACGAAAACATAAATATTTTAAATCAAATAAATTACAGTGTATTCGGGATATAATAAGGTAAGTTTTCACCAAATTTCGTAGAAAAAAAATTTTTTTTGAAAAAGATATAAATAAAAAACCTAAAACTTGGTTTTTTGGAATTATCATATAAATTTTTAGGTTATGTGAAAAAATTGCGAATACAAAAGTTGTAGATCTTTTTATTACCTACAACTTTGCCCTTTAACTTTTTTCCATAGGACTTGTAGTTTTGCCGGAAATCAAGGAAAACCATTTTTTACCCTTAAAAACTCACCCACCCCCACTTCCCGAACTCGGATCGACCGTAATTTATTTTTCCTTTCATTTTGATCATATTCCCCTCCTTTTTAAATGGGTTTCATCCTACTGTAATTTTTTTTTGTTTCAAAAATTATCGACCCTGGTCTAAAAATCCTTCAAAAATGCATAAAAATTTGATAAAACTGACACAAAAATTGACCTGTTTCAGGATTTTTTTTCCAAATATTTTTCTTACATAATTTTGACTTTCACTGTATACCCTTTTCGCTTTAGTTTAGTAATGGCATATAGAATTTTGTCCAAAAAACCAATGCTGTAGGAAAAGGCTGTTCCAAACTGTTGTCATAGAATTTTTTGAAATCAGTTCCTGAATGAAAACTACTGGTGGTTTGTTTAAAACTTCCTGAAATAATGTCACTTAATGATAAATCTATTGTTCATTCAAAAAATGCTAATTAGCTTTTTTAATAATGTTCAAATTAACGTGTTCAAGCGAATCCTTCAATGCATACATCATCAAGATAACTTATACACACAATAGTATGGAAAGAGGTGTATGGTTATTGTCTCTCGGGATTTACTGAATAAAAATCATTCATTAAATCCAAGACTCTGGCATTAGAACAAGAGCCAGTGACCAATTTTCCTATGTCATTTCATAACTCACCAAAATTTACTTGTTTAATATTCAATATCTGCTCGAAAATAAAAACCATTTCTGCCAGCCCATAATGGCCGGAGTAGACTACCATAAGCGCTCAAAGAGGCCAGAAAATTAGGTTCAACTATGTCATAGTATCATTCACAAAACTTTCAGGAATTGTTATTGATAATATATTGAATCTATAAAAAATAATGACAGAACTTTTTCGTCCCTCCTAAGTGTTGGCAGAAATCTTTGAAAATTCATTGAGAACAGCTGTACTTAGGTATGTCATTTCAGTACGCTTGAAATTTACAGGAAATAAAGAAAATGTGTCTAGAAAGCAAATTATAACCATGAGAGAAATTTTATACATCATGAACCATCTGCCAGAACGAACAATGTTGCCGCGCAAATGCGAGCGAAATGAGCTTATTCATATTTGCAAGTCAGACCTAGAGCGCATATTGGGCATTTACGAGACTCATCAAAAGTTGATAGGAAGCTTAAATTCTTTTATGAAATTATAGAATTTGTTTTCACTTTCATTTACCTGATCCGATGATAAGGGTATTCGCTATGTACTCGTGATACTAAAGCTCACTGTGAAAGTCTTATACTCTCTTTTACTACTCTTAGTCTATCCAACTTTTGGCGTTTTAAATGCCCTGATGGTTTATTTTTTACCCCTTAATGTGACTGAGATCTTACACTTCTTTGAATGTTTCGTAAGTCACACAGGTATACTCATGACCTTCTCAATCCATTCGAAAAATTCTTAAGGAAACTAATTTTGGGGATGCGTAGGAAGAGCATATTTTTTTGAATAGTTTATTACTAAATAAATTGTTGTAATGTTAAAAATAGACACCGTTAATTCCTTTAATTTATTCCTTTGATTGACAATAATACATGCCCAATATGCGCTCTAGGTCTGACTTGCAAATATGAATAAGCTCATTTCGCTTGCATTTGCGCGGCAACATTTCTCGTTCTGGCAGATGGTTCGTGATGTAGAAAATTTCTGTCATGATTATAATTCGCTTTCTAGACACATTTTCTTTATTTCCTGTAAATTTCAAGCGTACTGAAATGACATACCTAAAGTACAGCTGTTCTTTATGAATTTTCAAAGAGTTCTGCCAACACTTAGGAGGAACGAAAAAGTTCTGTCATTATTTTTTATAGATTCAATATATTATCAATAACAATTCCTGAAAGTTTTGTGAATGATACTATGACATAGTTGAACCTAATTTTCTGGCCTCTTTGAGCGCTTGTGGTAGTCTACTCCGGCCATTATGGGCTGGCAGAAGTGGTGTTTATTTTCGAGCAGATATTGAATATTAAACAAGTAAATTTTGGTGAGTTATGAAATGACATAGGAAAATTGGTCACTGGCTCTTCCTCTACATGGACATTGTATAGAATTTGAACTCCCCAAGATTTGAATTAAGTAGGACATTATTGTGTTATTTTGTTGGTATCCAACCATTAAAAACTGATTTAGTTGTTTATTAAAGTATATAACTATTAACTCGTGTGTTATACATTAAAAAAACTCATTCGTTTAGGTGGGATTTCGCCTAAGGTGGCGTAAATACAGGGTGTATTTAAAGGTGAGGCTTTTCTTTCAAAAGATGGTAGAGCTCATCAAAATAAGTCATTTTACCAAAAATTTTTTATGTGAATTATGCCCATGTTTCGAGAAAATGAAACTAGAATATTTTCTAGTTTCAAGGATTCTAGGTGAATCTGAAAATTCCTCAGTCCGAACCTGCTCCATGGCCTGCCTATCCGTAAAGATATCAACATCTCTTGTTTTTTGCCTCCTATCATACATGACTCAGTTACGTCGAAGGTGCGGTGTCGATCGTAAGAGTGTTTACGTTCATTCAAATAATGAACTTGTTGATATGCTTTTAATTTATGGGGGATCAAAACAAAATGCCTATTCAGCGTATAAATTGTATAGAATAAGATTTCCGCTAATGTTCGCGGATCTGGAACAGAGAGATGCAGGCAAGAGTAGTATTAAGCTATTGATGCCCAAATTTTTTTGTAAATTTTTCAAATTGACCATTTCATATAAGTAATTTTCGGTAAAATGACTTATTTTGATGAGTTCTATCACCTGTCAAAAGAAAAGCCTCACCTAAAATACACCCAGTATAGCCGAGTTGTCAGTTTCTGTTCTCTGACTCGCTCGTTAGGTGGACGTTATCTGTTTGTTGTTGATCCTCGCATGTTCTCCTGCAATGAGATCGCGTGCCCACTGTTGATTGTTATTTTAAAAAGTCAATTGGGCCTGTCCATACTTAAAGACTCATTTTTTTTGTAAAATCAGGGGACGGGGCCAGATGTGGGTGTTAGGGGTCACCTGTATTGTTGCAAGAGGCTGCCAACCAGTGGTTCAAAGTTTTTTCAAAGCCTGGAGTTTGCAAGCATATATCCTTAGCCAAGTCCTCCACCTCGTTCAATCATGGGCTCAGCTCCACGAAAAGCCGTTTAATATGGGGTTCATCTCATCCTGATGAAATGTTTGCATCGATTTTTTTTTTCCAAATTTAATCATTTACTCAGAAATTACTGATTTTGGGAGAAAGATCATCTGCGAGTGCCATCATAATTTTGTTTCGCAGAATCGAACGCAATAAAAAAAATAGTGTTCTAATTTGAACAACAGAGGTTATGGCCAATGTTCGATCACAGTTCTCGACACAAAATTTGAAACACCCTATTATAAAATTCAAAAGATGCATGATCTTTCCCACATTCTACTACTTTAACGTTATGTGAACGGTTGACGCGCAGGATGTCAAGAACGAGGAACATAATATAATATTGACTATGAATATTTGACTTTGTTTCGTTTTTTTTCGATATTTTGAAAACTATTTGAATGAATAGAATGGTTTTAACAGAAATATACAGGGTGATTCACGGTGGATGGCGCATCAGACGTTTCTGGTGAACCAGATATCGGATCGGTTTGAAAATTTGCACGAGTGCATAATCGGACATTCTCTATCCAACTAAAATATTTTCCTCATTGCGGTGTTGCCACTTCCGTTAGAAAGTAGTAGCAACTTTGCTTTATCAAATGGAACTCCTGGTATATTATATTATTTTTGGAATCTCCAACAACTTGTCGACAACTTTTCTTAACATTTCCCTATACCTATTGTAGCCGTTTTCGAAATATAAATTATTTTCAATTTTTTTCACCGAAAATCATGACCTCCAAAAATGCTGATAACTTCGGGTTGAGAGACACTATGGCATTGAAATTTGGTTTGAAGTTACGTGATACATGAATGCTTCCCACACATCTGCCTGATCTACGTTACTTATAATACGTGGTGGTAAAAAATACAGTCTTTTCGTTTGATTGAAAAAGAGACTGAAAGTGGTTTATTTCAAATGGAACGCCCTGTATATTATTAGAAATTCAGAAAGCTGATGAAATTTGATTTCATTTTATGTATATCATGCCTATACCCAACTAGTCAAATTTCGGACTTATGATGAGCATTTATTTGTCAAATGACATTCTCCTAATAAAAAAGGCACCAAGAAACTTGAATTTCGACATTTTCGTCATTTCAGAAGTTGCAAATACCCTCGAAACGGTGGAAGAAAACTATTCAAACGAAGTGCTCATGAATTTGTTTATTATTATTAACTGGAAAGACTTTTTGGCGATCGGTGGATAAGGCGCTTGGGACCGTGGAATTGGCCAGCAAGATTACATGATCTTAGTCCATTTGATTTTTATCTGTGGGGAATGTTGAAAGAAAAAGTTCACAAAACACCCGTGCATTCGAGAGATGAATTGTTGGAAAGGATTACCCAAGCACACTGGTGGATACAGGGGGGGCCGTGGGGGCCATGGCCCCCCCTTAGACCTCGAAATTGACAATAATCCCTTTATTAGTGGTCTTATAACGTTGGTTAAAAAATTTTGCTCATTGATGGCCCCCCTGAAAGAATTCATGCCCCCCCCTTGAAAAACTGTCTGTATCCGCCAGTGCCCAAGCATTAGAAGATTTGGATTTCAAAGAAATACGATCTGCCACCTGCCACGACGAAAGCAGTCAACACCTGCATTTTCAAGTGCTTGGAAGTGAACGGCCAGCGATTCGAACATACTTTGAAATATTCGACATGATTATTCTACTTTTCAATAATAATTCATATTGTAGCGGACGAAATCCTCCTGAATACGTCTCTGGACTCTCTGATTCCACGTACGGAACTCGAGAAGCCTCCGGAAACTATTTGGACTATTCTAGAAACAGAGCCGTATCCATATATAAAGACGCGCACGATGGGGACGGGCAGTTACTATCTGAATAAGAGCCGAATCGAATTGTGAACCGCGAATTCCAAGTAGTGAATATAAATCAGCATTATTAGCAAGTGTGTAAATAAATCAGAATTAGTTATTGTACATAAATTAGTGTGATCAGTTAGTGGTATTGGAAATAAATTAGACGTTTAAATTCAGCAGACGATTTGTTTGAACCCCGAAAACGTTACAATATAAATAGACTTTCAAGTTTCTTGGTGCCTTTATTATTAGGAGAATGTCACAAGGTCCTGTCAAATAGTAATCATGACCTGCCTACCAAATACCGAATGGAAATACCATCAATTCTGAAGGGACATTTCGACAAATAAATGCGCATATGTCCGAAATTTGACTAGTTACTAGTTAGGTATGGGAGGATATACATAGAATGAGAGCAAATTTCATCAGCTTTCTGAATTTCTAATAATATACAGGGCATTCTATCTGAAATAAACAACTTTCAGTCACTATTTCAAGCAAACGCGAAAAGACTGTATTTTTTACCACCCTGTATTGTGAGTAACGTAGATTAAGCTGATGTGTTGGAAGCATTTATGTATCACCTAACTCCAAACCAAATTTCAATGCCATAGTGTCTCTCAACCCGAAGTTATCAGCATTTTTAGATTTATAGAGGTGATGTTTTCCGGTGAAAAAAATTGAAAATAATTTATATTTCGAAAACGGCAACAGATAGGTATAGGGAAATGTTGAGAAAAGTTGTCGACAAGTTGTTGGAGATTCCAAAAATAATATAATATACCAGGTGTTCCATTTGAAAAAGCAAAGTTGCTACTACTTTCATATGGAAGTAGAAACACCGCATCGACGAAAATATTTTAGTTGGGTAGACTGGGTAGAGAATGTCCGATAATGTACTCCTGCAAATTTTCAAACTGATCCGATATCTGGTTCACCAGAAACGTCTTATGTGCCATCCACCGTGAATCGCCCTGTATATTCAGCATTTAATTCTCAATCATTACAGAAACGAAAAGTTTTTGAACACATTTATTTTCACTCCTTGTTTAACCGGAAGTGCTCAGGCTCCAAAAATATTTTAGCTCAGTAAAGAATTTCGAACAATATCATACCTGTATTCGCAATTTTCAGATCTCAAATATGTTCTGTTCTCGCCAGAAACGTTGTCAGAATTTCCTTAGTTTGATTTTACTATTGTTGAATTAGGATCGTAGTTAGTATATAAAAAGAAAGAGAGTTGACAGTATTGTGACAAGGTTGAATAAAAATATTGAAACGACGTCCGACTTTTTTACTAAAAAAATACTAGTTCAGCAGATCTTTGACCAGGAACTGAACATTTGGTGACCCCGACGTGATCATGAGGCGTGAAGAGGACTACAGACCTCTAAGAAGTGGAGCTGGAATAAATGGTAGTTCATCTCAAGACTTCGTTTGGCCTGACAAGTTTGGAAGGAAAGAGAACTTGGGGCATGACAATGAAACGATGTTGAGAAAGGAACCTTTAGTTGGAAATTCCAGAATTCAAGACAATAGTGAGGTAAACAAAGGCGTAGAGGATCGAGAAGAAAACTGTCGCATGTCAACAAAAAGTAAATTGGTAACGAGAAAAAGTCCCAGAACGGCAAGTATTAATAAGGCCAAGAAAAAACTTGCTCTGGAGGATGAATTGAAAAAACTAGAATTAGAGATGAAGAAGCAGGAAATTCAGTATGCCCTAAAAATATTACAATTGGAAAGTGAATATAGACAAGAAGAAGTTGAATCGGGAGATGAAGTGGAAGAATCAGTTGAAGAAGAGAGTGCTAAACATTATGAGCAATATTATGACACCCATATGATACGTCAATGGGCTCGACAAAGCTCTGGAAAAGTTGATAAACCTGAAGGTGAACAGACAAAACCCATTAAAGAAGAAACAAGTGACTCAAGAATCAAGATGCTATGTGATACAATCAATGAGGATACTGAAGATGATCAAACATGCCTAGAAGAATTTCAAGAATGTCTAAAAGAGTACCAAGAATGTTTGGAAGTCATTCACATCGGCGTTGACGATGACACGTCTTTCAACACATCATCGTGTACCTCAAGATCAGAAGAACAATACAACAATGCTCAAAACAAAACATTATGGAAGCACAACAACGACGCCATAAATATTAAAAGTGACAGTATTGATGATAGTGATTTAGATGTGAGTTATAAGAGTACAAATAACACAAAACATTTAAGATCTTTGAAAATCAATGATGAAGATTCAGTTCTATCTGATCAGCAAAAAAAAGTAAATATTTTGAATGAAGTCGATAGCCTAAATAAGCAAAGCGATAAAATCTCATCTGACCACACAGAGATGTTGACAGAAAACCTAATAGCATACACGAAGTGTCTGAAGGAGTACTACTATGATATACAAGATTGTATGAAAGCCTTCATGGACAAAATAGGGAAAGAGGAAATGTTTGATGACGAAATTTTCAATAACATCATTTTGCCTTTTGAGAGCAGGTCAGCACCGAATGTTATGGATCGATCATTCGTCATGACAACTTATGATCCTGGAATCAGCATTGCAGGAGAAGATGTCGATCTTCGGGTTCAAGACAGTAACGAGAATATCACTCTTAGTATATTCGTTAAAAGTGTAGTGCCAAAGATTTAAGACTGGTGATAGAATTCGAGAAGTAAATGGAAAAATCTTAGACCAAGCTTCACACGAGGAGGCTGTTTGAATAATAAGAAGTGCAGAAGAATTATTACATACAGTGCGAGTGGTTGACGTTAAAACTAATTATGGCAAATTTACTACGATCCTAATTCAACAATAGTAAAATCAAACTAAGGAAATTCTGACATTCTCCCAAGCCAAAAATAATCAGTTTTCAATTTCCAATCTACAAATTTTGTGAACAGATCGCCTAAATTTGCCATAATTAGTTTTAACGTCAACCACTCGCACTGTATGTAATAATTCTTCTGCACTTCTTATTATTCAAACAGCCTCCTCGTGTGAAGCTTGGTCTAAGATTTTTCCATTCACTTCTCGAATTCTATCACCAGTCTTAAATCTTTGGCACTACACTTTTAACGAATATACTAAGAGTGATATTCTCGTTACTGTCTTGAACCCGAAGATCGACAAACGTCTTGTAGGCACTCGAACTTGGGACACTCTGTATGTTCTGTGCTTTTTCATAATTTCATATTTTATGGATCTAATTCAGATGAATCCTCAATGGATGGAAAATTGCAGACCAAAACGAACATAAAATTGTCAGTTTCCTGCTTCCTTTTGAATCGCTTCGAGAAATACTTTTCCTTTCCACATTTTCAATTTTCGTTCTTGAGCTGTTTAGAGCTAATTAAGTACACTGGGGGGGCTATGGCCTCCCCCTTGGACCTTGAAATTGACAATAATCCCTTTATAGTAGTTCAATCAATCGCTAATATATATTTTCGATAAAAAAATTTATTGTGGGTCTTCAACTCTTATAATATGTTGGTAGAAAATTTCATCATGAATGAACCCACCCCTGAAAAACTGTCTGGATCCGCCAGTGGCTAAGTATACAGGCTGTTCCTAAATGAGTATTTCAACATTTCTGAGATACAGGGTATGAAAAATTTATTTTTTTTTCAGTTTTTTCTAATATTTCAGGAACCGTCTGAATTACAGAATTGAGTTATTGTACACGCATTGCCACCAATAATAGCTATTTTCTTGCATTTTACTCGGTTTTATTAAACGTGCCAGTGGAGGAGATATTGAAATTACACCACTGGAAAAATTTTCATTTCCGCCACTGGCACGTTTAATAAAACCGAGTAAAGTGCAAGAAAGTATCTATTATTGGTGACAATGTATGTACAAAAACTCAATTCTGTAATTCAAACGGTTCCTGAGATATTAGCAAAAAACTGAAAAAAATATAAATTTTCGACATCCTGTATCTCGAAAACGAAGACCGGGAGGAAAAAATGGAAGAGAAATAAAAATTTTTTTCATGAGAATCCACTGTTGGCCGTTGATACACTTATTTAGAAACATCCTGTATTTGCACCAGCGATATTCGGTCATACCCATAAAGATCGTACCGATTCGATAACACAGATTCTTTGGTCGGTACAGAAAATATCGGTATTTTTACCTGCATCGTCTTCCTAACTTGAGAAATAAAATACAACGTTGCCAAATTGCACGGCTTGTTATAGATATCAAAGAGTATTTCGTAATTTATTATATTCTATGCCTAGTGACAGCACTGACGGATGAAATGATTTTTTTCATGTAAATAAAAGAATTGAAAATAGAAATAAAATAATCCATAGGGCATAGATAAACTATGGTATTAGGTTCAGGTCGTGCAAGCATAGTTTTAAGAACACTACTTCACCGTTTTTCATATACGAGGGGCATAATGACCACTGCTTCAAGAGCTGAAAAAGCCGTTGAGGAACTCAAAGAAAATCCATATTTCGAAAAATATGCCGAGAAAATTGCGAAGCTTCAGAAAACTTCACCAGAGGAATTACTTAAACGCATCGAAAAAAAAGAGGAGAAACAGGAAGAGAAGAAAAATGTGACTGAAAGACAGTACTCCCAATTATTGAACCCCAAAAAAGACGCAATGAAAGAGAGAAACATAAGCTCCGAATCTTTAGATAAATACATGAAAGTTGATACAGTCAAAGATAAGACTGCAGATGAAATAAGAGAAATTTGGCTTCAATATCATATTCAAAAAGATTGCAATATTGCTGCAACAGTTCCTAGAAAAGATTATGAAGAATTCACTAGAAAATCCGAACTTTACCCGACTTTCTTATTTGCTCTCCCTCGCAGTCAAGGCTACGAGTTCATTATGACTCAAATTGAAGGAGAGTGTGTACATTTTACTCCACTCTTATATTTTCAAGTACACAAAGAGAACGCACCAGAATGTTTAACAATTAGACATTATACAGAATTCTTGGATGAAAAAGGAATTGTCCTGATGAAAGGGGAATTTGATAACAAAGTTATTAATGCCAAGGAAGCCTTATGCTTGGCCAACCAGTTACAATTATATTATTGCCAGAACAGCAATAGTAAAAATAAGTTGTTGGAAATTTTCTCGAAGAAACCAGACGAGTTCAAGCATATGGACCTCATTAAAGAAATTGAAAACTTATCTTTATAATTAATGTGAGAAAAATATGTAAATATTCTTAGAGGATTAAATTGTTGAATTTGCAAGGATGTTTTCATTAAAATTATAAAATTCTGGTGGTGCTAATGATCCTTCATTAACCTACCCAATCTTTTCTGCATGTCCAGCCAGTTTATTAGTCTGCTTTATCACAGATCATCAATTGAATCTGGGTCAGTGTTCAATAACAGTAATCCTTGAATTCGCAGTTAACTTTTAAAATAACCCAGTTTTCATTATTTCAGGTTACATCTACAATAACTGCTTCGTTGAGATTCACAGGAGCAGTCAATATAGACCTCCAAGAATTTCAGACAAACTTGATACCCTACCCGAGAATCCACTTTCCTCTGGTTACATATGCACCATTCATTTCTGCGGAGAAAGCTTACCATGAGACCCTTTCAACAGCCCAGCTCACTAATTCCTGCTTCGAGCCAGCCAACCAGATGATAAAATGCGACCCTAGGAAGGGGAAATATATGTCCTGTTGTCTGTTTTACAGAGGAGACGTTTCTCCTATCGATATAAACAACGCTATTACCAACATAAAGAGCAAAAGGAGCATACTTTTTGTTGATTGGAGCCCTACTGGGTTCAAGGTGGGAATTATTCGAATTATATACATTTTTAAAGACGATTTTCCTATTAGATATTGATTTTGAATAGAGTGGGAAAATAGGGGCATCGTGGTGGCGATCAGAGGATGCAGAAAATCTGTTGTTTCTTTATTTGTCCCTGTTTGTGTTGAGCCACATATGGTATCCATGGGTTCATAATAACATGTCCCTTCTCTTCTCCCTAGGCATGAGTATAGCGAGAACTGACCCTGGATTTGAGGGCAACAAGGGCTACACTTTGGTATACTTATTAGCCACTATGCTCAAATTCTATATTTTTAATGAGTATATCCCTGTCCAGCAAACTAAACATGACCACTTTAAACAGGGTGTTTGGAGGGTGAGTAGCCATAGGTAAATGGTGGATAGGTGATGCTCTTGGCTACTTGTTGCGCCTAATAAAATAACATTTTGCCCAAAGTTCAAGGTGTTATAATTTTTTTACCATTTTTCTAGAAATTTCTCATTTTTCTCATTGAAACCTTGAATTTTTTCAAATTTAATGCTCGAGGTGCCTATAAAATGATTTATTTCCTTAGTCTAGTCTTGTCTTATTCAGATCGAATCATAATTTCATGCAAACGTCTTCAAAAAACCTGACAGCGTCGTATCAAACTTCAAAATGAAAAAAAAAATAATGTTGTGTCCACTTTACAAAGTGCAATAAAAAAAAATTTACATAGTGTTGAGTTTTAAAATGGCTTTAAAAACTTCTCTAGTTAATACTCTTTGCAATGGTATGTAACATGTACCATTAATAATCAGATAACTCAACAAAAAACCGTTTTGTCTTCAAGGATGCCTTGAAAGGATGACGACAACTATTCCATTGAGCAGGCAAAATCTTTTCTCTCATTCTACCCCAGCTAAAAATAGCGTGCTCTCTCTATCATCGGCTAACAATACTCCCAAGGGCGTCGCCAGGGAGGGGGCAGCTGCCCCCCGTGCCCCCAATCAGAATAGAAAAAATGAACTGATTTTCGTATATTATGCAATTATTTCATAAGTTTTCAAGGGATTTTTGAGCTCTAGGGGGGGGGGCAGCTGCCCCCTGTGTCCTCCCCCCAGCTCAAAAGCTGGGGGGTAATTACTAGATTTGCAAGTCATTTCAAAGGCCTGCAGGAAAGGCGCAGTAATGCAGTTTTGAGTTCACTCAACATTTCGGTGGTTCATCAGCATATTCTGTAGAAAACTAAACATAGAGAACTTCAAATCATTAAATAAAATGTTTTTAGACATCTTAAATAAAATTAATATTGTGTGGATGATACGAATTTAGTGATTTATTATATTGAAAGGAATATGTGAAGATTTTCATACTACTGCGAGTAAAATACGAGTATTCTGTTCCACGCTTTTCAGTATTTCGTGCAATTTCGATTGGCAACACTGCTCCTATTGGCCCCCCGCCCTTTGTACAGCAGGTGTCAAAGTCGTCGAAATGTTGAGTGAACTCAAAACTGCATTACTGCACCTTTACTGCAGGCCTATGAAATGACTTGCAAATGTAGTAATTACCCCCCAGCTCTTGAGCTGGGGGGAGGGGGGGCACGAGGAGCAGCTGCCCCCGCTTGAGCTCAAAAATCCCTCAAAAACTTATGAAATAATAGCATAATATACGAAAATCAGTTCATTTTTTCTATTCTGATTGGGGGGGGGGGCACGGGGGGCAGCTACCCCCTCCCTTTCGACGCCCTTGGGAGTATTGTTAGCCGATGATAGAGAGAGCACGCTATTTTCAGCTGTGGTAGAATGAGAGAAAAGATTTTGCCTGCTCAATGGAATAGTTTTGTCGTCATCCTTTCAAGGCATCCTTGAAGACAAAACGGTTTTTTGTTGAGTTATCTGATTATTAATGGTACATGTTACATACCATTGCAAAGAGTATTAACTAGAGAAGTTTTTAAAGCCATTTTGAAACCCAACACTATGTAATTTTTTTTTTATTTCACTTTGTAAAGGGGACACAACATTATTTTTTTTTTCATTTTGAAGTTTGATACGACGCTGTCAGGTTTTTTGAAGACGTTTGTATGAAATTTTGATTCAATCTGAATAAGACAAGACTTGACTAAGGAAATAAATCATTTTATAGGCACCTCGAGCATTAAATTTGAAAAAATTCAAGGTTTTAATGAGAAAAATGGGAAATTTCTTGAAAAATGGTAAAAAAATTATAACACCTTGAACTTTGGGCCAAATGTTATTTTATTAGGCGCAACAAGTAGCCAAGAGCATCACCTATCCACCATTTACTTATGGCTACTTACCCTCCAAACACCCTGTATAATGAAAACGAAAAAATTAAATTCAAAATGACTATTTAGTCGACTTAAACTATATCAATTTTGATTCGAGTGAACTTTAGCTAAAGCCAATTTTGCATGTTGATTTTAAAAACCAATTAGCAAAATTAATAATGTATTCCGGAAAACAAAGTCCCATCTGTAAATATGTCATATCAAGAACCACCTTAACGACCTGTTCGCTGTTAAGTATTTCCGCTTTCCAATGAGACACCATGTATAGCAAACGATTCTATAAATAATAAATCTATTGAAAAACATGCACGAATCTATTTCTATTTTTGGAAACTGTTTACAAATTCTTTCAATAAAAATTTTTTTACAGGTTGGTCTTAATTATCAGCCCCCCACAGTTGTTCCTGGTGGTGATTTAGCAAGAGTTCAGAGGGCAGTTACAATGTTATCCAATAGTACAGCCATTAAAGAGGCGTGGATGCGTGTTCTGCAAAAGTTCAATCTTTTATATTCGAAAAGGGCCTTTGTACATCATTTTGTGGGTGAAGGTATGGAAGAAGGAGAGTTTTCTGAAGCAAAAGAAGACATGAATTGTTTGATCTTAGATTACCAGGAGATTGAGAAGGATTCATAGTGATTTGTCAATAATGAAGACTGATTGAATAAAATACTTACATTTCTCAACCAGCCAGTGGATTTGCATGTATTGTCACACTGTTTATTTTAGTATCAGTTAAAGGTCGAAAATTTTTCTGGTTCACAGGTAATTTTTCTAGTTCGTCAAGGGTATCAAGGCCATCTATTACTCTGCAACAATTTTTTGTGAACTACTAATGAACACTCAGTTTGACAGTCAAATCTTACTTTCCGAAAATTGTATATTTGAGATCCAGATGAGGGTGGGCTCCATAAGTGAGAAAAAATTGACTTCCATTATTATTAGGCCCATTATTTGCCATAGATACAGTGCCTCTGGTATTATGCTGTGAATAAGTTTTCACCAAATCAAAAATAAGTCTTATTCAGAATAGGCCAGTGGTTTAGTCAGTAGATGAGTGGAGTCATTCCATTTCGCCCTATATTTTGGGTGATTGCACCCCAAACAGGTGCCACTTCCTACTAGCTAGACAAGACCAAATGATTAATTAAAGTCACATGCCTCAGCAGATGAACTCAACTCAACCTGAGAGTAAATGATTTTTATAAGTTGCAAGTAATTTGAAAACTCTCCACTTTCCAAAACAATCTTGTATGGCTTCTTCAGATTAGGCCAATAGTTTAGTTGAAAGGAGAGTAACTAAATTACTCAATACTGTCCTAAAATTGTTCACACAGTTCAAATCAAGTTCACAAGCAAGTGATGTTTTGCATGATAAACAGCCGAAAAAACTCTGAGCAATAGTTCATAAGAGAATAATTATTGAAGTACACTAGTACAGGGATCAGATCACCAAACTAAAATTTCATATGGCATATGGTGGTGGACACTATTAGCCCAAAAAAATAGAGTAAAATGGATTGACTCTCCTAGTGACTTATCTACTAAACTAAATTTGCGAGAGATCAGACATGTCAATTTACCTAATTACTATCCACTCAACCCAAGTACTTGTCTATTCCGAACAAGCCTCTAGCGATTGAACTTACTTTCAGTTGTTCCTTGAATTCATCTTCGAATTTCTGTCCCCATATAGAATTTCCTCCTTTACCTGTTCCCGTGGGATCTCCTGTTTGAACAATGAAGCCCTTAATATTTCTGTGAAACAAACATCCGTTGTAGTAGTCGGAAGCGCAAAGAGCTAGGAAATTCTCGCAGGTCTTGGGGCATGATTCGCAAAACAATTCTATTTTTATATTTCCGAGGCTGGTATGTAAAGTTACGGACTGAAAATATTGTATTTTTAGTTCATTTTGTCGAGTCTTTTGCAGTACGACTCACCATTTTCAATGTTATTCGGTAAGCCTTTTAAGATTCAGTTCACTTTGGTCCAAATTCAAGCATAATAATCAATTAATTTTTATTCATATCAGAAACAAGTTGTCTGTTTATATTTACGCTCAGTCAGTAGGTACCATAGATTAAAGAATTATATGGTAGGCATAGATTAAAGAATTATGATGGTAGGTACTCATCACAAATCACAAAACAATAAAACATCTGGCGAGAAAATTCTCTTTCCTGAGTTTCCTGAGGAAAGTTTCATTAGATTTTCTGTGGTTTCCTCTATGGCTGGAGACGCCACGTGTAATTTAAATATAAATAAAGATAAAATTATGATGGATGGATAACTGATTATGAATATATAAGTTCACGTAACGATATTTAAAGTAATTCAGAAGTCAATCAGAACCAAAGTGGGCAACATCATTCGAAATCGCTGATATCAAAGCCATTTCCCAATTTTTTTCTTTTTTTCAATATTAAAGTTTAGTTATTTGAAACAGTTTGAAATGGAAGATCTAGCTGTTGAACTCTTCAAAATAAATGCTATAAAATTTGGAGATTATGAAACTAAAGTAGGCCTTAGGACCCCCATATATTTTGATTTGAGGGTAATAGTTAGCTTTCCGAGTTTAATGGTGAGTGTCAACTCTACTTTATAAGGTTCAAGTTAATTTGATGTTGCCATTCATCTGTCTTCATGTAATTGAAACTTCAGGAAACATTGGCTGATCTGATGATACAAAAAATAAGCATTTCTAACTGCAATCTGGTATGTGGTGTGCCTTATACTGCTTTACCAATAGCCACGATTCTATCCCTAAAGACTAAAGTACCCATGGTTATGAGGAGGAAAGAGGTCAAATCATATGGGACCAAAAAATTGATTGAAGGTATTTACTCTGAAGGTCAAAACTGCCTGATTATTGAAGATTGTGTAACTTCTGGAAGCAGTATAATGGAAACAGTGAAGGATCTCAGAGACTCCAATATACTCTGTAGTGAAGCAGTAGTTCTTCTTGATAGGGAACAAGGTGGAGATGCTTTTCTCAAAAATAATGGCATTAAGATGCATTCGTTATTGACGATGAGTCAGTTGATGCACATATTGTTTGAGAGGGGCTTGATTGATGTGGAAACTAAATCTAAGGTTGAGAAATATATTACTGAAAATAAAATTCAACCAGAAAAATTATTTTCATCCAAGATTAAGGAAGGTAAGAGTCCTTTTTAACAATTAAGAAAACTGAATCAACACCATTTTTTATGTTATTAAAATATTAAGACTTGGCTTATTTCCAAATGATGAAGCCCTAATGATGAGACTTGTAGATGTTTATGTATTCATATACTTCAGATTGTTACTGAAAATGCTTTACTGTTATCTTTCGGGTAACTATCTGGAGTTAACTGACCGAGGTCTATGTAGAATTTTTTTTTGTAGTAAGATTTGACAAATCTATTTTTGAACGAAAATTGGTAGCAAGTTGCCGATTTCTGACACAAACATTTGTAATACAGATCAAGCTCCGGGTTTATGATCCTTCCAGTTCTCGGATATAAACAATGGCACAGTACTGAGGCAGTGTTATCAGCAAACATAAAATGCTTTGTTAGCATTTTGATACTATGCACATATACTCCATTCACAATTATAAAATCACAACTCTGGCTTTGGAAATTTGACACATTCCACTCTGTATCGAAGTGATGACGTTTTTCAAAATATTTTTATGTTCCAAGTCAACACTATGTTGCCCTTTCTACATTCTTAGCATATTTCTCAGAATGTGAATTTATTCGGAAAATGAATTAATTTGAAAAGATGTGATGGACGAAAATAATTAACATTTATATGAATTGATAGAAAGGATTCCTTTTCTATTTATTTGCATGAAAAGTACAAGAGATCACTGTTGAAATATATTAATATTATTAATGTCGCCATGGAAGAAAATTGCATTGCATTCACATAATTTTCATATGCATGCTTGTGAAGATTTAATGTTTATTATCCTCTTGAACTGAAAGTTCAAGACTTGACGACATCAATTATTGATTCTAATCAAGAATTCATTAAAAAAATCAACCCAAAGATATAAGATGAATTGATGGCTAATTACAAGAATCAAGAATAATGTCAATTTCCATTTGTTGATAACTTTCTTGAAATCAATGTTGGGGTATAAAACTCGGCTGCGTTTGTTCAAACAACATCTAAAGAAGACATTTTTCACCATCTCGACCTTTGAAAGGCGTTTCTTATAGGAGAATTAGGTCTAAGTTCCACCTCATTAGTGAGGTACCTAACTTTTGCACATCTGCTCATATCGCCAAATTTCTTGGAAAACCTTAAAAATATCATCCTAATCGACCTCTCGAGGCTCCATCCGATCCATCTACTGCGATATCTGTCCAGTGGCGGCTCCTCCATATGTGCACATGTGCACGTGTACCCCCAAGTAATATCTTCATCTAAAGGAATTTATTTTTGTGTTTGACGTAAATGTAACGTTTTCCATTGGGTATTTAATTTTATTTTTAATTTCCGATGTTCCAGTTCACGGTTCTGTATTACTGTAGACTACTATAGAAACAAGAAACAGACGGCGGGCGAACTCACAACAGTCACAACTTCGAACGCCAACGGTCAATGCAAATACGCGTAGCCCGTACACTGCACTCTCGAACTGATCCCTCATTGGAGCAGCAGCTACCCTTCGCGTCCCTCACTCCCCGTAACAGTCCATAGTATTTAGCTGACATAGGTACACATCCAGCATGTGCACGGTCGTCTGTTGCATAGACAAGCTATAGATAGGCAACTCTTAATTCAAATTCTGTTCATTGTGTCTGCGCTATGTATACTCGGTCGTTAGTAGTAACAGCCGATATCGGCGTAAAAAACAGAGGCGTCATCTCGCGGTTTTGTTTTATTTACCATTTGTATAATTTTTTTTCCAAATTTCAAGTTCATTAGATACGATGATTATTTGTACTTAAAAGCAATCACTAAATATTATAAAAAGCATAAAATGTAGAGCACCAGTGATTAAAATAAAAGTCTTATATAGGAGTTAAATAACCTACAAGAATAACACCTTCAACATCCTCTTGTATAGATGGCATTCATGTGAGAGTATATTATCCCTATGTTACAGAGGTGATACACACCCATATCTCTGACCATACAGAACAGAAGATATCTTTCACAACAACAAAAATTACCAATTACATATATAGAAGAATACTGTCTGATGATAATCTCAACAATCTAAAAATGTCCCTATCTGCCCAGAACTGGTCATCAGTATATGAGTGTGATAGTGAAAATGTGGATCATCAATTTAACATCTTTCATAGTATATATCTGGAGAATTTCAATAAAGCCTGTCCTTTGACAAAAATTAATGCTAACACTACAAAAAAGACCTATAATTACCACAGCCCAGAAATCAAGCAACTGAAAAATAAACTAGATATTTTACTTATTCTTAGTGAAAAAGATATTACTTTCAAGAATGAATATAGGAAAGTCAAAAAGCAATATGACCTCGCACTTAATAAAACCAAGGCAGAATATTTTGAAGGATTAATTAGAAATTCAGACAACAAAAGCAAAACTATTTGGTCTATCGTAAAAACATTGCAAAACAACAAAAATAATGATTATCTACCACAGAACAAAAACACCAAGAAAACAGCAAATGAATTTAATGATTTTTTTATAAATGCCGCAACAAATTTAATAAAACAAAGGGACCAAATAAGACCGACTACCACATTGCAAAACACAACAAATATATTTTCCACTTACACAATCTCCACAGACCAACTCAGGGACATAGTAAAACAACTCAAAAATAAACACTCAACTGGAATAGATGGAATATCAAATCAAACAATAAAAATTACCATAGATGAAATTATAGAACCACTAACATATATCATAAACAACTCTCTGGAAATGGGAATATTCCCGAAAATACTTAAAACAGCAGAAGTTATACCAGTATACAAAACTGGGGACCCAGGGCAATATGAAAACTACAGACCCATTAGCATATTGACATCCTTCTCAAAGATATTTGAGATGGTATATTGTGGGCAGATGACAGAATTTTTTGTGACCAATGCTCTTTTCAATCAAAATCAACACGGTTGTATGAGAGGAAAGTCAATTCAAACTGCTATATATCAGTTCCTGAAAAGAATAACAGAAGCATTTGAGAATAAGGATCTGGCTCTAGGACTATTCCTGGACCTTTCCAAAGCATATGACTGCATCAGCCCACCGATATTATTTCAAAAATTAAGACACTATGGAATTCAGGGTATTGCCCTTAAATGGATTGAGTCATATTTCCATGGTAGAACCCAGTTGGTAAAACTATATGCACAAGGAAGCTACATAAATTCAGACGAACAAATAGTGAAACTAGGAGTACCACAAGGCAGTATAGCAGGAACACTTTTCTTCCTAGTGTACATAAACGACTATGGCCTGAATGTTAAGTGGAGGCACGATGAAGTGACAAGTGTGCACTATGTAGATGATACAAATCTACTGGCAGTACAGTTACTATGGCCCGAACTCAAGCACCTCTATTCCATCCTACCAACTCTAGTAAAGAAAACCCAGAACAATTCCCAATTGGTAATCAGAACTATAAATTGTCAAAAAGCTCAAAATTCTTAGGAATCCACATTGATGAAGAACTCAACTGGAAGGATCATATAATAACACTCGAGGGAAAACTAGGATCAGCAATCTATGCATTTAGGGTAGTTGCAAGATATTTGAATCAAGATGTACTAAAAACTGTGTACCACGCTACAATTGAGTCAAAATTTCGGTATGGACTACTTTTTTATGGATCAGGAAATATTACATCTATATTTATCCTGCAGAAGAAAGCAGTCAGAATACTATATGACATGAAATTCAATCAATCATGTAGAGGAACTTTCAGACAGAAGAAAATATCGACCATTTACGCAATATACATTCAAGAATGCCTTCTCTTTTTCCATAAGAATAAAAACCTTTTTGATGAATACAAGAACATGAAAACCAGATACGAGACGAGGAATCAAAATTACAACTATCCTGTATGCAGATTAACAACAACACAAAGACAGACTGAATATAGATGCCTAAAATTCTATAATACATTACCTGAGAATATACAGAAGATAGAAAATCACAAACAATTCAAGAGGGAACTTTATAAATTGTTAATCAACATGGAACCATATTCTTTAAGAGACTATGGAATAAACTATTAGTTAGAAAATTTTGACACTGTTGCATTTCTTTTCTTGTGATATATTTATGTTACTTGAAGTGATTTGAAATGAAGAATGTTATTATTATTATTATTATTATTCATTTATAAATGTTTGTTTATCTACATGAATTAATGTCAAGGCAAATAATAATATTTCACTCAAGAGAACACAAAAATATTTAATTGGTTTTATTTCGCGCAATTATGGCCGCAAATTTGGGGAATCCGATTAGCCTTAGCGTACAATATTCAAAAACAAATTCGCTGACATTAGAAAAAAAAACAAAAATCGAAATTGCCTGTCCTGGTCTTTTCAATATTTCGTCTGAATTAGATTTAGCACTCAGGGATCATTTGGATCAATCCACAGTATTCAGCGGAACATCCAAAGATATTCAAAATGAATAGTTGGACTGTGTGCTTCATTGCTTTCTGTCTGTCATGCACACATTAAGAAAGAACTTGCTGCCTCAAAATTCGTGTCCGTGATAAATGATGAAACAATTGACATTTCAAACATTTTCCAAATGGTTATAGTTTGCCGTTATGCTTCAGCAGACGGTACCCCTATTGTGAGAATTTGGGGTTTTCTGAATGTTATTCCAAGATAAGGCCAAAGAACATCACAAACTGTTCTAAACTGCGAGATTCGAAGGTTGTTTTCACATTTTTTTCCTCCCCAGAACCCAACTTCCCTATGTAGTCCGTACCCTCTAGACCCCCGGTATCTGCCCACATGTGCACTCCCAAAATATAAATCCACGCGCCGCCACTGTATCTGTCCAAATAACAGCTTTTTCAACGAAATTCCCGTGTACCCCTTTAACCTCGAAATGTAAACATTCGTCCTGGTCTTGAAAATCTTCCTCACGCTCCAAACTGGTGCTAAAAACAATAAACATACGTTAATCTTGGATATTCGACGAAAAACTCACCTGCAAATATCGATTAAATACCAAAAATCTGCGAACAATTTGTAAACCTAACAAAATGTGGAATATCTGTGATACTTTTACTTTGATGTAAACAAAGAAACTGGCAACGTCGTTTTGTCTTTAACGATATTTTCTGTGCGCGCACTGACTTTTCATCATATGTTCTGTGCTTTTCATCAGGGACACCAACTCCTGAAAACGAAACCATGACCTCCTATGTGATTAAATAAAAGTGAATGGAGTATATATACTCCCTTCACTTTCGTCAAGTCTTAAACTTTCAGTTCAAGAGGATCATAAACATTAAATCTTCACAAGCATGCATATGAAAATTATGTGAAAGCCATGTAATTTTCTTCCATGGCGACATTAATATATTTCAACAGTGATCTCTTGTACTTTTCATGCAAATAAATAGAAAAGGAATCCTTTCTATCAATTCATATAAACGTTAATTATTTTCGTCCATCACATCTTTTCCAATTCATTCATTTTCCGAATAAATTCACATTCTGAGAAATACGCTAAGAATGTAGAAAGGGCAACATAGTGTTCACTTGGAACATAAAAATATTTTGAAAAACGTCATCACTTCGATACAGAGTGGAATGTGTCAAATTTCCAAGGCCAGAGTTGTGATTTTATAATTGTGAATGGAGTATACTCCATTCACTTTTATTAAAAAACGTCATAACTTCGATACAGAGTGGAATGTGTCAAATTTTCAAGGCCAGAGTTGTGATTTTATAATTGTGAATGGAGTATACATGGTGTGTGATTTGAAAGTGTCCACCCTCAATAACTCAAAGAATCAGAATTTGTGAATACACTCAGACAGGTCGATTTTTGATGACAGGGGGGCATGATCTGGGATACAAAGCTTGTTCCTACTAGCAACCCCCTGGAGAGGGTTGCAAACCCATCAGGAATTTGAATAGGGAGAGTCAGTAGTTTTGTAGCACAAATGTATGTATGTATTGTATTCAAATTTGTATGAACCTGCAGTTTGTGTTCTTATAAGTGAATATTCACAAAGTTACAGGGTGTTTTTATGGAATTATGGTACTGATAAAAGTAAATGAAAAAAAATTTATCTAATTGATCGTATAATTTCTATTGAGAGAAAAATATTTTTAGCAAACAGTATTAGTAAAAATTTACCACAAAGGGAGGAATGTGAGTGTACCAGCAACTCCTCAGCTTCTTTACTTGAGGAACTTATTAGATTATTTTCATGTTGCCTCTACACGAAATCCAGAATATAAAGATACTTACAGAAAAATCAAACTTTATTATGATACAGCTCTCACAAGTACCAAGAGAAGCTACTATGACAAAAAGATTCTATCGACCAGCAATAGATCAAGAACAGTCTGGCAGATCATCAACTCACTGACAGGAAAAAAAATCTAAGAAAGAGAAACTTCCTCAATCAGAGGGTGACTCTGGGGTCTTGGCAGATAAATTTAATGATTTTTTGCGAACACCTGCAGGGAATTTGCTGGATGTCCTCTGATCCCAAATACTTACTTCAGTCCATCAAAGAGAATATCTAATAGTTTCTATGTTTTTGATATAACAGTGGCAGGAGTTGTGTCAACAGTAAGAGCATTGAAAAATAAAAATGCATATGGTTGCGATGAAATCCCCCTAGGAATTATCAAGGATAACATTGATATTGTAGCGGCACCAATAGCCCACATTATGCAAAAATCTTTTGTGGAGAAATTCAGTAGAACAACACATAGATAAACAAGCATATATGTTACAATTTGCTGACGATACAGCACTTATTACCCATAACAACACAACATCACAATGTATGGAGAACTTGCAAAAACTTACAGATGTGACCATTGCATGGATGCGACGTTGGAGAATACAGCCAAACCCAGCAAAATCGAAGCTTGTTTTGTTCAATCATAAAATCAGAAGGAACTCTCCATATATCAGAGTAGACAACAAAACAATAAGCCCTACAAAAATCTGCAAATACATGGGAGTACACATAGACAACAAGCTCAGCTTCAAAGTACACATGAAACATCAAAAAACAGCAGATCGCTCACCCATAAAAACTTGGGTATTAATGTGAAAGTTGCCACTTCAATATACAAGATGATATGCAGGCCCTTGCTGGAATACGGAAGCACAATTTTTTTGAACTCTTCAAAATCAACTCTGAACAATTTAGAAATAGCCGAACGAACAAGCTTGAGGAAAATCACCAAAATTAGACACCCTAACAACCCGTTGCACAACCCTCCCAACCAATTATTATATGAGTTAACTGAGGTAGAACCAATATTAACCAGAATACAGAAACTGGGCCAGAAATTCATTAAGAAACAGACAAACAGGACAATAATGGATCCACTGATACACCACTACATTACAGAAAATAGACCAAAGGCCAAAACACCAGCGCTACCACTTTTTGAACACTTGCTGTCTTTGGAATAGTTAATTAATTTTTTTATTTTACTCATAGAATAACATTACATTGAATTATCTATGTAAGTGGCAGGAAGACTTCGGTCGATAGCCATTTGATTTGAATCAATAAAGTTAATTTCTCCCTCTCTCTCTCTTTTGTGGAGGGTATTTTTCCTGACCAGCCTAAGACATCTATTGTCAAGCCGATATACAATAAAGGCAATGTGGAGGATCTAGCTAATTACAGACCTATAAGTTCTCTCACCTTATTTGCAAAAATTTTTGAGAAGCTGTTGGAGAGTCGACTTCTGGATTTTTTAGAAGATTTAATGTCTTAGGGGCGGAGCAGCATGGGTTTTTGGGAGATCTAAGATCACAGAAACTGCAACCTTTGAGCTGGTGAGCCTTATAGTTGAAGCTTTGGATAATGGTGAGGTTCCATTTGCTCTCTTTTTAGATCTCACTAAGGCGTTCGATCTGGTGGATCATTCAATATTACTGTCGTGGCTTGAACATTATGGCATAAGAGACAACCAGTTAAGGTTACTGCAAAGTTACCTTTCTGATAGGAAACAGAGAGTGAACATTTCTGAGCAGGAAGTGAGCCGTTTCTCCAGGACGGCAACTCTGAAGACCGGAGTTCCTCAGGGGGGTGTTCTCGGTTCGTTACTCTTTGCGGTGTTTGTTAATACCCTTCCTAGTGCTTGTCGTGACCTCGCCTGTAGACCGGTGATGTATGCTGACGATACGAACTTTCTTTTGCGGGCAACACCTATGCATGAGGTGCGGACGGCGGCAGTACAAATTCTTACAGATGTAAGGCAGTGGTGTGCTGAGCACAGGTTACTTTTAAACACGAGTAAAACAGAGGATATGATTTTTCGTTCAAGCTGGAATAGGAGAGAGTATCCAGATACAATATGATGTTGGAGTTACAGAAAAAGCAATAAGAGATTCTTGTTGTTTTTTTGGGCCTCACTATAGATGAGAGTTTGAAATGGGCACACCACATAAAACATCTTAGAAGTAAATTAAATAGTGTGATAAAAATGTTGCGAATGATGAGAAAACAGGTTAGTTTGAGTGCACTAAAGATCCTGTACTACAGCAACTTCTAGTCATTGCTGTCATATGGGATAGTTTTTTGGGGCGCTTCTTCTTTTGCAGATGTATTGTTCATTTCACAAAAGTGGGCGATTCGCACTGTTCTCGGCCTTGGGTATAGAGAATCCTGCCAAGGGCACTTCAGGGGGCAGGGTTTTCTCACCCTCTATGGAATATACATGTTGAGAGTTTTGGTTTTCTTCAAGAAGAATGAAGATTATTTTCATCAGGATAAAAATCCAAACAATATGAGAGGAGTTCTACCTTATTTTATGCCTAAGCATAAGACATCAATGTTTGAAAAGAATATCTATTATATGGCCATAAAGTTGTTTTCAACATTACCTAGACACCTTCCATCAGCAAGCAACTATAGAAAATTCAGAGAAGAGACTTTCAGACTGATTTTGGAATGTGAGCCATATAGCATAGAGGAATTCCTTGATTATCTAGGCCCTAGGGAACTATGGGAAATGATTTTATTTTGAGAATTTTGACTTGTTTCAATTTTATTTATGCATCCTATTTGGTTTTTTGTATGAATGTTTTTTGAAATCAATAAAAATTATTATTATTATTGAAAAATATTCAAAGTGCTCGCCATTAGATTGCCTGCAGCGATACAATCATTCTTAAAAATTATTTCGTACATGCTGTAGCATTTCAGGAGCAGTGTTACGACATTCTGCCACAATTCGTGCTCTGAGGTCTAAATCTGCAACTCTGGTTTTATAAACTTGTGATTTCGAGGGGACCCAGCAAAAAAACAAGCGCTGTTAGATCCTGAGATCGCGCAGGCCACTCCTCTGGGCCCCTTTGGCCTATCCAACGTCCAGGAAACCTACCATTCAGGTACTGTCTCATCTGAGCTGCAAAGTGCGGCGATCCTCCGTCCTGCTGAAAGCGTAACTCCTCTTCTAAAAGGTTTTCATCTGCCTCCAAAGTTTCGGTGATCAATCACGTTTTCGAACAAATTCAGATACACATCGCCAGTAGGATTTCCAGGAATGAACACAGGACCAATCAAGTGATCTCCCAAAATTCTGTGTTCGGGTCATTAATGTCCTTGTCGCCTGAAGAAGCATCTGTTGATGAGAATGGGTTTGTCAAACACTTACCAATGTAGATTCTGTGGGGAGGAGGAAGAAACTCCTATTCACCTGGTTACAGAATGCTATACCATTGCAAGCCAAAGGAAAGATAGCTTTGGCCAAGAAACTTATAGAAGTGAGGAGTTATCCTCATTGAAGCCGTCTCAGATACTGGATTTCATCAAATCTCTGGAACTGGAGGGCGAGCTGTAGGAGGCGCGATGATAACAGCTCTGTCAGGGGGCACAATAGACCTTAAGGTCGCAGTGGACTGTAACCCCTTTTCACTATAAACTATATCCTACTGAGTTTTCTGCACTATAATCTAATTATTATAGGAGGTTTGAGTAATCAGTCCAGGGAACAAGACTTGAAAAAAATTAATGAAATATATTGCATATGCATTCATAATCTTCATGACTTTTCTCTCTCTGAATGTATATAAAGATCATTGAGGAGGCGTGGCAACGTGAAAATGGTCTTAAAATTCCATACGAAAATTTCGAAAGTGAATGGACTAGTAGAGATTTAATTCGAAAGTACAAAAGCAGGATCGTGCTGCCATCGGAGGAAAGTAGTGACAGACCGAGTTCTGGCTTGTTATGTCCTCATCAGTGCTACATGGGTTGGGTTATGTGACACTGCTGACGGCATAACAAGCCAGAAACCGTTCTGTCACTACTCTCCCCCGATGACAGCACGATCCCAGCGGTTTACTTTTGAATTGGATCTCCACTAGTCCATTTACTCATTTATTTTCATATAAAAAATTACATATTATTTTGAATTTGCAGCCATTCATCTCAACGCAATTTTATTGTTATTGCAAGTATGAAAAAGGAATTTCTAGTCTTCCATTTCAATGAGCAGGTAGGAAATGTAGCATTTCCAAAAAAAAATATTTGCATTTGTTATGTCCAGGCCACAGAGTTTGAGACACAGAGTGGAACACATCTAATACTGGTGATGTCTAACTATTAACTAATTGAAGATTTATTCCCATTTGTGTTAATTTTCGACCAGAGATATACTCTGGTAGATTTCAAATGTAATTAATTTTTATTTCATTTTAAACTAACATGAGTGCCTCTAACATCTATCTACGTCTCTGCATTATTAGCAATTTGAATTGAAGCCTAGAGATTTAAAAAACTTACATGACCAGGAGCTTGTGGATTATTGCTTCAACCTTAACCCGCCAGTGGTCTTATCTAATTGATTTAAAAATTTTTCACTGAATATTAACTTTGCAATAATCACAATCATAACTAATGTCGAATGGGTACAAGACTTATGAACAAGCCCATTACATTAGGACAATATCAATAATAACTATTGCAAGTGAAGCTCAAAAGTCAAGGATTTTCATAAGAAGTCTGCTGTTTGAATGAAAAGTTTTTAATGTTGTGCATTTTAACATTATTTTTTGTATCATTCAGAAAATATTTGAAAATGTTTGTCTTTTCAGACAGACTCAAGATGCCATTTACAAAAAGGATCTCATATGCACTAAATAATGAGGCGAAAAAACTCTTCGAAATAATGATTGAAAAAGAAACGAATTTATGTGTGGCTGCTGATTTAACCAATGCTGCTGATATTCTGAACTTGGCAGAAGAAGTAGGACCATTCATATGCTGTCTGAAGACACACATAGATATAGTAAAAGACTTCCACCCGAATTTCATAAAAAGTTTGAGATCAATAGCAGAAAGTCACAATTTCATGCTCATGGAGGACAGAAAATTTGCAGATATTGGAAAAACTGTCCAATTACAATTCACAGAGGGTGTCTTCCAAATCAGTAGTTGGGCTTCATTTGTCACTGCCCATTCTCTTTTTGGAGGAAGTCTTTTGGATGCCTTGAACCAAGTTTCCCCTTCTAACACAGGGGTGTTTTTGTTGGCAGAAGCCAGTTCTAGTGGCTGTCTATTTGATGACAAATATAGACAAGAAACGATAAATCTTTCTTTGAAATACAAGAGTTTAATTGCAGGCATTGTATGCCAAAAACCACTTTTCAAAGAATATCCTGGGTTCCTGCAATTAACTCCTGGGGTACAATTGAATGCATCTGGAGATAAGTTAGGACAACAGTACAATACTCCAGAAGACGTGATAATTGCGAAGGGAGGAGATATTGCTGTAGTGGGGAGAGGAATATCTCAAAGTACAAACAAGAGAAAAGATGCAAAAAAATACAGAGATTTGCTTTGGGCTGCTTATTTGGAGAGAATTGACAGCTAAAAGCAAAAACATAAGGAATGAAGCTAGAAAATACAAAGATTTGCTTTGGGCTGCTTATTTACAGAGAATGGGATGATATTATCCACTGAAATATACATTCCTATTTTTGTATTGTTATTGATATAAAATTGTTATTGCTGTTATATTGTTGATATATTCATTATTTTATCATCTCTTCTTGAATAAAGCAAAATTTTTATTTTTTCTCTCGGTTTTATTTAGGAACTCCTAATGTATAATTCTTTCATGTTTTCTGTGCTTGCTCGATATTAAAACAGCAATTTCCTTCCACACATTTGTTACCTCGATGGTACCATAGGGGTTGAGAATCGGAAATATATATTTTTTAGCTAATACATTAAGAACAACGGTGTTAGGTCACGAACCAAGCAGCCATCTATACAGGGTCTTTCACGAGGAACCTCACCCATATTTATACGGGAAACTACTGAACGTATTTTCATGAAATTCAGCACTTATAAGTATTTCACGATGCTGATGAAATCTAAAATATTTTCAAGGCATGGGCACCTCCGGTTTTTCCGGAAATGACGTCAACTTCCGTTTTTCAAATTAGAACACCATTTTTTTATTGCAGAAATAGATTCCTTAGAAAATTTCAAGTTATTTTGATGTAACATTTTTCAGTTTTGGTTGGAAAATTCTCTCTGAGCGGGAAAATTCGAAAAAAAAATCGAAAATAGAGCTCCGCTGAAACAAGAATAACTTCTAGGTTTTGGGATGGAATATTTTCATTTTTGGGATTTTACAAGATGTAAGATTGATGTATCCACTTTGAAAATCGAAATCGCGATTCATGATACAGGGGGTGAAAAAATCGCTTTCATAGTTAGGGATGACAAAATCGTGAAAAATCAATTTTTTCAAATTAGAACCCCATTTTTTTATGGCAGATATTGAATCTACGTTAAAAAATAATGTGAGTGTATGCATCACACCCTTGTCCTAAAATGGATATTTTCTGAGTTATTCACAAAAAACTGTTTTTCGTCTTGAATTTTCAGCTATTTCTTTTCCCTTCACGCCAAAGAGATGAAATTTTCAGGAACTGTTATTTGAACCATGCTGTAGATTTTTCACCCCTTCTTGAAACCGACTTCAAGTTACTATTAGGAGAACCATGGCAAACTCTCGCAGTTATAACTAGACAAGATGCTCAAAGTTTTGACCGTTAATTTCTAGACATTTATTTATACGTCTCAGGAATGCTTCGTGCGTTGCTCTTCTTATTTCATCGGGAGGAAGAGATCTGCAAAAGTGTTTAAAAACCAAATTGAGTTTCAAAACTATGAATCTAAAAATCTAAACAAACCTGAACGCATTTCTGACTCGTTCTATGCAGTCCTCTTTATCAGTCAGGGGAGTTGAGTAGACAATATTTTTTATCCTACCCCAAACATAATAGTCTAAAGGAGTTAAATCGGGAGAACGTGGTGGCCAAAGATGTGGACCATTGTTCGCCAACCATCGATCTTTAAATAGCCTGTAGAGGATATTTGATACATTGAGTGAATTGTGTGGAGGCGCGCCATCTTGTTGATACCATAAGTCATTATGGTTCTGTACTAGCGGCTCAATTATTTGAGTCAATATGTCAGAATATCTATCTCCTAAGGGGGAACATTCTTAAAATAATGCAAACATGTGTAGTGTTCTATCTTACCAGTTAAAGTCCCATCATAAATGTGAACATCGAGAATTGCATTATTTTTGATGGCGCAAAAAAAATAGAAACTCCAGGTCTCTTGAAAGTTCCATTGTCTGAAGTGGTGGTTGTTCTCTTCATCCCAATAATGACTGTTATGCCTATTGAAAGAACCATTCTTTGTGAATTTAGATTCATCTGTCCAAATTATACAGTCCAAAAAGTTTTCATTCTCTTGTAATCGAATCATCATAGCTTCGCAAAACTCTGTTCTCCTGACGAAATCAGCTTCCTTCAAATGCTCTACCCTATTGAATTTATATGGGTGCATTTTATGTTTTTTTAATATTCTCCAAACACTCGATTGAGATAATCCCAGATCAATCTCGGCATCTTTGAGAGAATTTTGAGGATTCACACGAAAATATGCAAGAACTGTAATTTCGTTGTTCTCATCTTCTACTACACTTAACTACATTCTTAACGAAAGATCCGACATTTCTCAAGTTTGTCATGGTTCTGTTAATGGTATCTCTCGTTGGTCTGGGTCGGTCAGGAAACCTCTCAATGAACAGTCGAATCGTTCTATCTACAACTTTATTACATTCTCCATGAAGTAAATGAGATTTAAATAATCTTCATTGGTAAAATTCGGCATAGTGACTTAATACGAATTATCACCAAATTAATAGTAAACACAAAATGCTACTGAATAAAGAGGAATTTGGCAGATGTAATTAATGATATCTATCATTAAAAAAAAATGTAAAACATGGTAAGTTTTTGCATATGGTTCATAAGGAATTATTTATTTATCACTGGAGAGAAAACCGATGGCCGATTAGTTGAAATGAAGAGGTTTCCGATACAAATTCGAATCCAAATTCGCCATCTATTTAGGAACAACCTGTAACTTTTTTCTCTTGCATATTAGGGTAGTAAAATCTAAAACATGGTTTAAGTAACAGTTCCTGAAGATTTCATCTTTTTGGCGTGAAGGGAAAAGCTGAAAATTCAAGACGAAAAACAGTTTTTTGTGAATAACTCAGAAAATATCCACTTTAGGGCGAGGGTGTGATGCATACACTCACATTATTTTTTAACGTAGATTCAATATCTGCCATAAAAAAATGGGGTTCTAATTTGAAAAAATTGATTTTTCACGATTTTGTCATCCCTAACTTTGAAAGCGATTTTTTCATGAATCGCGATTTAGATTTTTAAAGTGGATACATCAATCTTACATCTTGAAAAATCCCAAAAATGAAAATTTTCCATCCAAAAACCTCGAAGTTATTCTTGTTCCAGCGGAGCTCTATTTTCGATTTTTTTTTTCGAATTTTCCCGCTCAGAGAGAATTTTCGAACCAAAACTCAAAAATGTTACATCAAAATAACTTGAAATTTTCTAAGGAATCTATATCTGCAATAAAAAAAATGGTGTTCTAATTTGAAAAACGGAAGTTGACGTCATTTCCGGAAAAACCGGAGGTGCTCATGCCTTGAAAATATTTTAGATTTCATCAGCATCGTGAAATACTTATAAGTGCTGAATTTCATGAAAATACGTTCAGTAGTTTCCCGTATAAATATGGGTGAGGTTCCTCGTGAAAGACCCTGTACATGAAGTGGAAGGGAGCACGTTGCCGAAACGTCATTAATCGTCGCGAATGCTATTGTTATTGGCAATTATCATGTATCATGATCAACAAACTTCATAATATGAACTTCTCATCATCGTGTTTGATCTCAAATTAAAATCTTATTTTCGCAAGAGTGAAATTGTGAAGTGTTCGACATGAATTATTCCTTCCTGTTTGATTCCCAGCCAACATTAACGAAGGAAGAATTCACTTTTACAACCATTTCATTCTGTATATGTATATTGTATCCGTCCAAGATGGATTCATATTCAGAGTATTCCGAAGTTTCTAGCCGTGGCCAATAGTAATTATCCCCTAACCAGAGACAACCTCTGCCCTAACGTTTCGACTACAACTGCGGTAACATTGCCTTCCATTCCATCGCTGACGGACAAAATTGACAAACTTCTGAGAAGGCATAATATCGAAACATACATATGATCCGCTCTGTCAAGCTGGTGTTCATGTAGAATAACTTGCGACTGCGGGAAACTTTACATTGGGATTACTAAAAGGAGCATTCACACACGTATCAAAGACCACGAACGGATGGATGGATATAACATTCTGTTCGCTAAAACAAAGGTTATTTCCAACATCAAGAGTTACTATCCTAGAGGGTGAATATGGAGGTCATCGAAATCTATAAGCAAAAAAACAACATGAACAGGATTCAGGAAAGATGAGACCACTGTTCGTAGTGCTTGGTAGCCGATCTGTAATGCTAGGACTGAACCTGTCCGAAGCGGAGGTGATGAACCGACCGGTCCAGCCGGGGGTAGGATGAGCACAGCGAGGGATCTATTAACATCTCTATAATCTATAGTTCGAGCGGTCATTTGTCGAGGTAAAACTCCCGACCGACAAACCTCTGAGGATGCTTTCCACTGATATAGGCAAAATTCCTGTTAGACCACGATTGAAAAACCCGGATTACTCTAAATTTGAAAGTGAAAGAATAGTTCAGCATCTTTTTTGTTTCAGTAGTGATAATCAGATAAGTACTGCACTCAATCGATCAACATTTTCAACTTTGACGGCAATCGATCGCTCTCAAAGAGTCAAAGGTGTTGCATGAATTTTCCACGTATTGCAAATTTTATTAATTTAACTCCGATAGGAAAAATCAGAATCACGCAAAGGCGTTCTCATTTGTCTAGATGTCTGTAATTTTATAATATTAAAATGAATGATAAAAGTTGCGAAAAAAATTGTGGATGCAAGCTGATGCGTTATTCATAAGGTCACAAAACTGCATAAAAAATTGGAAAATTTCAATAATTTCTGTTTCGTTGCGTTTTTATCGTATTTCGGAACCCGAAAAATTCTGAATATGATTTATGAAAATTTAAATATACTATATCATAATCCTTCCTTCCCAAATTACAAACTCTGAAACAAATAGTCTTAGAAACGTCAACTATGGGAATTATTATTAACAATTTTACATCCTATCTAGTAGGCAAATTCAAAAAAAGGGCAAAGTGAATTTAAGCAATATTTAGACCTATTGTCAAATCAATTTATCAGAATACAGAGCGAAAACGAGTAGAAATTATCGAAAAAAAATTGAATCATTTGAACAGGGCCTGAAAATAGGGACGCAATGAAACAATTGATGTGTAAATTAAATTTTTTCTCATTTTTTACTTTATTTTTGAGTCAGCAATCCAAATACAAATAATTACATATCCACATATAAAAAAGGAAATTAATACTTCCTATTCATTTCAATATCTAGAAATGGAACTGGTCTGCTTCTAAATAATTGAGAACAGCCAAGTATATAAATAGCTTAAAATGTACGTCAATATATTGGAGGTGTTAAAAATTTTACATTTCTTCCATCTTTACGGATTTCTGGAATTTTGAACCATTTATCTTCGGTCTCTTGACCCAGACCTGCTTCTCCTGTCTCGGCTTCTTGATCTCGATGCAGAACGCGACCTCCTTGGTGATCTAGACCTAAAAAATTTAAATTTATAAGAGACACATATTCTGGCAATTTCTTTCGAGCAAAACGTCACTTTTGTTCACTAGATTTTATGAGAAATTCTTGAGATTTTCTGAAAATTAGTTCTAGTGAAAAAAATTAAATTAGTAACTTCGCATTGCGCGATCAGTCTTCTGGTTTTGTCAAAACAAAATTTCAAATTCATAATTTTTTCGTCAGTCGAGAAACACTCCTGCAAAGCATTACAAGATGATTTTTATCTATAGTGTAAAGTAAAAAATTTCTCAAGACACTCAACATTTTTTATCACATGAAATTCGCATAATTCAAAACATTGGATACCAATGAAAAAGGTATTTGACTGTCAAAGATGAATAGTGTTTTAAAATCGATTAAACATATAACAAAAATCATTTCTTCATATTCAGAAACATGGTTGTAATAAATTATAAAGCGCCCCCCTTAATTAACAAGTCCCATCGATTACTCAAATGAAAATGGCCCCCTTTCAATGTAACAAACTCACTTAAATAGGTCAGGAGAGGCATATTAATGAAAAATTAACTTGTGAATTGTAAGCCGCATAATTTACTGGAATTCCATAAATATGTGAAGAGCCATACCGCAAGTAATTTGACCGATTTCTATTTTATTTTTCAGGATAAATTCAAATAAATAAATCTTTGCAGAAAAATTTCTCAACTAACAATCAGGAAGTATTCACTTAAATAGAGGATCATCCCAATACAACGCAATCAAGCCGAGAAAGACCTAAACTCCTTGACCTATTCATAGATCTTATCTGTTCAAAACCGTCATCTATGAATAAGTTAGAGACCTTTTTCGGTTTCATTTTGTAACTGGGTTCTCCTATTCATATCGATTGATTCATTCAACCTGAAATGTTGGGTTTTCTCGAAAAATACGCATCGAAGTGTCAAAAGTTTAATATCTTCAAAGGGCGCATCTGTTGAAATCTTAAATGGCCACCCCTATTTTCAACGGCGATTTCAAATTATATGCCAAAAAATACGTTTATGTCTGCGAAATTTCAATTCATTTCCGATAGATAGGGAACAAAAGGAAAAGCTGATAGACACCAAAAAATCAACAGGCTGGAAGTTAATGATGGTACGAATCTTTACCTTTCGGGGTGTTTGAATATCGCGCCATCTATCAAAAATGAACAAAAATAGAACATAGAATTTGATTTGGCCATACATAATAGGGGATACCATTTAAAATTTAAAAATTACCCCCTCAGCCACAAACGTTATCGGAATTCAGTACCAACGCCCCTTTTAGAGATATCAATATTTTTTTCTGCAATACATGGTTTTCGAGAAAAAACAGAATTCCAAGTTGAATTATTCAATGGAATTACCAAAAAAAGATTTCGAGGAGTAGGAATAAAGTGCAGTTTTCACATGGGACCCATGGTCACAACTGATGTTCTTTTTTTGCACACGGAGGCGTATGGTCAGACTTCTCCTATGCACTATTGTGAAATATGGATAGTATAACGCCTTACTTTATTGTAGACATGAGCGTGAATCGAAACAATTAAATAAAGGGATGACAAAAGAGAACTTTATAGTTCGACTATTTCATTTTCAACAGTACCATCGGTTCCATGTGAAACGGCACTAATTTTCATCATGACACCAACAGATTATTTCATACTAAATAGAAAAATATTTATAGTAAAAAAAAGTGATATTGCCTCCAAGATTCTGAATAAGGAAAATAAATAATATCCCAAGACTAACTTCTCTGAATTTCACTGGGAACTACAACCTTGTTAGGAATTTTTTATCGCCAACTTCAAATTAGAACGTTTTTATTTAACTCAATACAGAAACAAGTTTCCGCTTGTTAATTTTCTTAAAACACAAATATCCCATCAACAAAGACTACCATAAATGGATAAAATCCCGATCATAACGTTCTTTTCGGTGGATTAAACTTTGTTTGATTTCAATTTGGTACTACAACTTCAAATATTATAATCTGTAGAGATGATTATTAAAGAAATATTCATTGAAAAAACAATATAGACCAGGCAGAACCTTGTTTTTAATCAATACCGAATTATTTTTCATCCACTCATCATGGTCTTGAACAGTCGTTAGTTATTTCAAGAAGAAAATTTCATATCAATATGAATGCTTCATTTCAACTGGGCTTCGAGATTTTCAGAATTAGATTTTTCATTCTCTAAATATTCAAACCTTTGGAGAAATTTGAACTCAAGTGAGTATACAGCATCCTTTGTATCATTGTGTGATGTCAGAGAATTCACGACCACAGGGCTTCCAGTGTCGGAGTTTTGAGGTTTTTCTACCATAATATTTGAGAAATCACTGATATAGCCCTGTCCACAATGGAACTATAATTCTGCTTGAATGAAATGTCAACTAACATTTTCCGCATCTGTTCAAATATAAGAGAATGTAAACAAACAAACCAAATCGGTTTGTTTTGCGCATACTAACAGCTTATTGGTCAAAGGATCTTTTCTACAATTCTTGTCACGCCCCCAAAAGACTGCCAGGATCGTACTTAAAGCTTAGAACGGAATGTCGAGAGTTATGAAATTTGAATACAAGTGAATGTTTTGGATTTCTTTGTTACACTCAGTTTCACCCTTGTAACCCTTGTAATTAGGTCCTCTAAAATTCGCAACGGTTATAACCTGATATATCTGAAGTAGGTACCTCAATTTGTCCCGGTTATAAATATTTGTTTGAATTGTACTTAACCCTTTGTCGGTTTCCGACGAGATTTCTGAAAAATAATATAAACGAAATCATCTATTGATTCCACCTAAGCAGAAATCCCAGTCGCTAAAAAGCATCGATTCAATAGACGATTTCGACATTAACTTAATTAGGAGAATAGTTCACGGTTTTTTTTCTTGATGAAATTCCTACAATTTCGAAGGTTTTGGAAGTTGTTAATAACGATGACAGCCTGCCGAATTTTAAAAAAACATTTTATAAATTATTGAAAAAAATGAAATTCAAAAAACGTGGTCGTAATAGTTTATTGATTGATAGAGACGAAATAGTTGTTTGGAGGAGAAATTATTTGAAGAAAATTCGAGAATTTAGGGAGCAAGGCCGAAAAATTTATTACCTTGACGAGACATGGATAAATGCGGGATGTACAAAAAATTCAATATGGGTCGATGAATCGATTGGGTCCAACAGACAGGCTTTTCGAGAAGGTCTGTCAACTGGTCTCAAAAACCCAAGTGGAAAAGGAAAAGGACTGATTATATGTCATATAGGGGGAGAAGACGGATTTGTAGAGAACGGCCTATGGGTTTTCGAATCGAAAAAATCCGGAGATTACCATCAGGAAATGAACGGGGAATCGTTCGAAAAGTGGTTCTCAACAATTTTGCCAACTCTGGATCATAACGCTGTCATCGTAATGGACAACGCCAGTTATCATTCGAGAAAAATGGAATCGATTCCGTCTTCAACCCGCAAGGAAGATGTCAAAAATTGGTTGCTCAGTAAAAATATTTCCTTCGAAAATGATCTTTTGAAGGCGGAACTTCTTGCTCTGGTCAAGGCAAATAGAGGGAGGTATGAAAAATTAATTATAGATGAAATGGCCAATGAGACGGAAAGAACAGTATTGAGACTCCCACCATATCATTGCGAGCTGAATCCAATCGAGCTCATTTGGGCTCAAGTAAAAGGAAAAGTAGCTGCTCAGAACTCCTCATTTAAAATTGCTGAGGTTCGTAATTTGTTTCTGGGAGCTATAGGCTCGATTGGTGCTGAGAAATGGAAGAAATGCATACATCATGTTGTAACTGATGTCGAAGAAAAAATGTGTCAGCTCGATAATATCATGGAGTCAACAATAGAGCGAGTGCTGGTGAATCTGGATGAAAGTGACACAGAAGACCAACAAAATTCTGAATAATTTTTAATAGGGTAATACATAATATATTATTTTGGACGCTGCATTATTTTTTTCAAACTTATGACATTTGTAATTTGAATATGTTGAATAAATGAATTTGAGTTTATATGATTGTGTGAACTATCATCGATCCGACCCTGGAGCCCTGAAATAAAGTCTCTACCTGAAGAAAGCCCATCCTACCTCTGCGCGACTTTGTTTATTTTGATGTCTCTTATATTTGAACAGAGTATAGTTGTGTTTGTGTAATGAATTTGAATAATTTGGTAAGATCAAAGGGATTTCTTATGACTTATGACCAATTGAATGAAAAAATACGAAGTTATCATGCAAATACAAAATGACACTATTTGCAGAAAATAGATGGCTCAATTGAACAAAACACAAAATTTGACAGGGCCGTAACATACATTTTTCAAATTTTACGGTAGGGAAAACCCCACAAATCCGGCACTCATTGTTCTTGGGTCGTGATATTGCCAAGGAACATGCTGGCAGCACATAGGTAAGTGCTATACAGGGTGTTTCTGAATTGATACGAAGGATTTCAAAGGATGATTCCTTGTTCAATATAAAGGGTAGTTTGTTATATATATGTTCGGCCAAAAGTCAAACGATATCTCGCTAAAGTTCGAATTTTGACCAACATTTATATAACAAATTACCCTTTGAAATCTTTCGCATCAATTCTGAAAAATCTTGTATGTATACCGAATTTGGTTCAAAACTCTCCAGAGCTTGACAAATTATAAAAAAATAACGAACTTTTCTTAAATTCCAACTCCAGTATTGAATTAATATTAATTAAAAGTATTACATATACTCCATTCAAAATTATAAAATCACAACTCTGGCCATGGTTTCGTTTTCAGGAATTGGTGCACCTGATAAAAAATCTGTGCGCGTACAGAGAATATCTTTAATGACAAAACGGCGTTGCCAGTTTCTTTGTTTACATCAAAGTAAAACTATCAAAGATATTTTGACATGGGTACAAACGGCAAATTTGAATTGGACCAAAAATCGATTTATAAGCATGAATAAAGCAAAAGTAAGTACTAATCGCCTTTTTTACACTTGATAACGAAGTTTTTTTTAGGTATATGGCCGTTTGGAAATGTTTCAAACGAAATTCCGATCCCCAGAAGTTTGGTTAGTTTCGGTATCGTTTTTGGTGCTCAAAATTTATTTGGAATGTGAGGAATTATGAGGAAAGAACTTGCAGAATGAAATTTCACGATTTTCGTAAGTAAACGGGTTTTGGATGGCCATCATCGGTCTCTAAATGATTATTGTTGACCGTTTTCACGTTTCAGAAAAAGAACCACTTCGTATAAGCCCATTTTGAAGAAATTTGTGTATGTAACATTCAACGGTAGGTATTTGCTCTTAATCGAAAGAATATATTATATCTAGTGCTACTTATTTCAAAAGAGACACAAGCTTTTAAAGCTGTAGGGGCCCTATGATGTGGAGGAGTTTGTGTCTTATTTTACAACAGGTGAATGATAAATGTGAAGCATATGTTTGACCTGTTCCATATTATTTGTACAAACCTGGTTGTAATGTATGAATATTTTTTAAACTAATAAATTACTATACAGTCAGAATATTTTACTCCTTGTTCATAAGATCAAATAAATGAAATGTATAATCTTCTACTCATATTTTTATTAAGTTAGCTATTAAGGTTATGTTCCAAGAAAAAGTTCCTGTTGCATCAGAACTCCCTTCAACTATTTGGATTCCAGTAGAGGGATATAATGTTCCATTATTCTTGATTCAACAATTGATGTCAAGTCTTGAACTTTCAGTTCAAGAAGATAATAAACATTAAATCTTCACAGACATGCATATGAAAATCATGTGAAAGCAATGCAATTTTCTTCCATGGCGAAAAATAATATATTTCAACAGTGATCTTTTGTACTTTTCATGCAAATAACTAGAAAAGGAATCCTTTCTATCAATTCATATAAACGTTAATTATTTTCTTCCTCACATCTCTTCCAATTCATTCATTTTCCGAATAAATTCTGAGAAATACGCTAAGAATGTAGAAAGGGCAACATAGTGTTGACTTGGAACATAAAAAAATTTTGAAAAACGTCATAACTTCGATACAGAGTGGAATATGTCAAATTTCCAAGGCCAGAGTTGTGATTTTATAATTGTGAATGGAGTATAGGTATTAATTAAAACATAAAGCGGTTGTGGGTCGTTGCTGATATGGATTTTTTTCTTGAATAAAGTATTTCTACAGACTGTTAAGTCCTGCTTATACAAGTGAATATACAAATATTTCTACTACTAAAAGTGTTACACTATCATATTTGGTTTGAGTAAAGACGGTATTTTCTACTCATTTTTCAAATATCTACCTACGTATTTTTGCGCGCTTGATTCTATGAACAAGTGCGTTATCACTTAGCCGTGTAAATATGTCATTTTAGCCGAGAATGGTTTGTCCGGCAGTAAACATGATGAATTTCAAAAGAAAAGACAAAGGAGTCTTGAAATTTCCAGGGTTCGTTTGAGGTCCAAATATCCCGATGTGTATTTTACATGGACAAAATCTTTCTAATTGTTTCGAAGTTATTAATGTTTGAAATAATATTTCAGATATAGATAAAATTTCGTGGTAAGCATAATAGTAACGACTTCTAAGTGTCAACTGAAGGGGTGATCTTGCTTGCTACGAATTTCAAAAAGCTCGCAAAGCTATTGACCTTAGATTTTTGTTTTAAAAATTTTTATCAATTATTTTTCAAACCACTCCAATAGTACAGTTTCTAAGCTCCTCTACGGTATCATCCTGACTTTAAAAATTCATGCAACTTTTTATTTGTCTTCAACCTTGATATTTTCAAAGTTACAGTCATACTGTGGAAGGTGAAAATTATATGAATCAAGAGAACTTATTTAATATCTCTTCAACTGACATAATAAGTATGCTTGAACTCAGATACGGTTCCTGCCTGGTCTATTCATCTTTTAAAAAATAAAATTAGTGAAAAACAAATTAATTTCTAGCCCTGCACGTTTCTACTATTATACTTTTTGTTAATTTCAAACTGATAGGTACTAATCAGATTCTAATTGTTTTAGTAAAATATAATTGCCTGACACAAAAATCACTTGATTCATCAGCTCAGCCAACCGATTTCAACATATTCAGAATCACTAATTGTGAGTTTTTTTTTGGAAGACATTATCGGATATATGTCTGCATCTCACCCATTTTCTTTCAAAATGATAAATTATTGCAAACAAGGGCAAGCCTTTTATAGATTTTTTTCCAAATTGTATTATCTTAAAATATTTTTTAGGTTGAGGTTAAGGATTACAGAAAGATATTCCAAAGGTAAGTTTTCTAGATTTCATTTTAGTGATAATTCTGTTTCGAATGTGATGCCTATGGCAGAGTCCAGGTCTTTATGGTCCGAGTATCTGATGATATGGCTCATCAAGCATTCATCATCATCAAGAAGTCCGTTTTCAAAATTATGCAAAAAATTATTCATTCTTACAAGAGTTAGGTACAGATCAATTTCAATACTAAAGGTTAAAAATGATCTTTTGTGAATTTGTTCTTTAATTCAGTTATGAATCAAGCAGGAGGTTCAATGTCATCACTAAAAAGAAGGAATATAACAACTTTTAACAGAAAGATTTCTCTCATTATAGCTGTTCTTGAATTGATAACATTTTGAACCTGAAACGGTTTGTGGTGGCACCATAACCCGAATGTATTTCAGGCATCACCAGTGCACTTCTTACATATAGAAACTTGTTCAGATTGTGTTCCAAATGCACTCAGGATGGCCTCCAAGAACAAATCTGGTCAATATCTAGTTTAGGTCCCCCTCTCCGATTTTTAAAATATTTTGTCTCGTGATTGTATATGGTGAAGACACCCTACAGTTTTAATTTCAGCATTGGCAAACAAGTAGTTTCGGAGAAAAAAAATAAAAAAGATTGTGAATATTTCCACCTGCGTTTAGACTTTATGTTTATTTGAATCGCGTCGGCAGTGTAAAATACCGTAAGGTGATTTTTTCTCGAACAGACGGTGTTGCCAAATCTCAGTAATGTCTTAAATACTAAGATAGACATAGAACTTCCACACAGGGCAGGTGGATTTTCAAGAGCTGAGCCTTAGAGTTTAGACATTTATCCCCTTGTCCCCTGATGACGTCGGCACTGATTTCGTTCAATTCAAACGAGGTCATGGACACCCACAAGGGGGGGTTCAGGGGGGGGCCGTGGCCCCCCCTGAGATTTTGGTGGCCTTATCGTTTTCAGCAGTTAGGTTAGGTTCAGGTTGGGTTAGGCTTTAGACATTTATCCCCTTGTTCTCCGATGACGTCGGCACTGATTTCGTTCTATTCAAACGAGGGCATGGGGGGTTCAGGGGGGGGGGGGGGGCGTGGCCCCCCCTGAAATTTTGGTGGCCTTATCGTTTTTCACCAGTTCGGTACTGTTAGGTTATGTCAGTTCGGAGCCTGATGGCCTAATTTAATATATACTGCAATGATAACATATTATTTCAACTGATATTATGATGTTAACCTCGAGAAAGCAACGTTACATTCGTAAAACGACGCCTGAATGAAATGTGTCCAATCTATGTTTCATATCTTGCTCCATTCCTATGAGATATCGAATATCTATATGATATAAAAACCTTCGGTTTCATTTTTTTTTTTTGAGCAATAAAAATGCATTGATTGAACGTGGCAACAAGCATCGTACGCTGAATTTTCATTGAATTTAATTCAAACAAAATTTTCCCCGTCCAAATCACGAGCGTAGGGTATCGTTGCTAGGTATTTCAAAAAAATAATTCATGAGATGAAAGTTAAAAATTCATTCGAGATATTCATTCATCTTTCCTTAGATTATAAAATAGTAATTTGTCAGAAGTTCTTCAAGTGTGAGTGTAACAATGGAAGATTTGAATGTGTGTGTGTTCCAAGTTGCGGTTACAATACTTACAATATTACCGAAAATATGATACTTCAGTCAGTATCTTTCAAGGTATGTTTTTGGAGCAATCGCATCTAGATTTAATGAAAATATGCTTTCTGGTAGACAAATTTTTATCAATGGATACTGTCGGAGACTTTCGAAAAAACAAATTATTTTTGAAATTTTCAGAAACTATAGTCTCGAGAAAATTTAAAATCTTCATTGATTCAGCGCCAATGAAATTGTACATTTTTCGTATTCCTCTTTTGGTCATGTCCTTGAAAGAATAGGTCAATTACCTTGACATTTTTGACTAATTTTGATCTTTTTAGACTATTCAAGACTAATTCTTTCCGTAAATTGTCATTTTTTTAAGAAAATTTCTAAAAATCAAACCCACCCAGCACCCCTATTCACTCCAAATCCCGTTGGAAAAACAGCAAAATTACTTGTTTGCCAGCATTGAAACTAGTAGTAAATCATACCAAATCACTTGTTTTTCACGAAAAAAAATTAAAACATCGCAAAATCGAGGGGGACTTAAACTGGAAATTTACCACAAATCTAATATGTATTGTAGTTATTTCAGACACAACTAACGAACTATTGATATATTGAATATGAAGTACATTCTCTGATTCTCATTACACATTATATGACAACGGCTGTCATTCTCACAAGCAGATCCAACTTCAAGGTGGGAAAATGACATTTTCAAATCAAACAGAAAGGATATATCATCAAGACTATAATGATCTGAAGCAAATTGTGGCTATGCAACATTTTTTCTAGAATTTAATCTGAAGTGATTTTCTGTATAGCCAGAACATTTTCCAAAAAAAGTGGCACAAGTACTGATTCTGAATACGCTCAATCAACGAAAACCATATCTGATATTAGACGTTAAATATAGAACCTAAAAAAGGGCTAAATATTCCCTTTTGGAGCCTAAAACTTACGTAGGACCATTGCTGAAGGTTGACAAAGTATCGCTGATTAAAAAGAAATTGTTGAGGTAATGTACAATCAGGCAATGATGAGTGACCTTTGTACCCATGCGATGTAAATTGTTGGTTTTTGATGAAGAAAAATTTTGTTGATGTTTTGTTTCGGGAAGTTGTTGATGGCCGGTTGCCTAGTTGGTGGAAGATGCCCTTGGCAGATTTTGTTTTGCGCTTTTTTGGAAGAATCAAAGCTGACAGCTGAAGGTTTTCTGTTGTAGACGATGTCGTGAAGGGCCACTTTTCCGTTTGTGGGCTTCTTTTTAACCGACCTCGATTGGGCTGTCGTTTAAAGATGACAGAAGTTGTGGTAGAAGCCTAGTTGTTGTGTGTCGATTTTTAATTATTAAAGATGAGATGTGTTGCCAAATAACGATGAGGGATTTGGGTAGTTCAATCAGGGGGAGAAAACAACAGCAGTGATGGCCTGTAATATCTGCCAAAAACTAAACTTAAAATTCGATTTTTCCATAATGAAACATCAAAATATCCCTGAAATCATATTCAACAAATACACCCATTTTTTGTGTTGAAAAAAAACATTTATTTTTGATAGGTCTATTCTTACAAAATGAGCATTCATCAGTGAATGAAAAACATGTATTAACAGAGTTAATCCACAGCACATATCTTGTCAGCCCCTTTAATGAACTAAGTAAGTCATCCCATTTAAACGCCATTGTCAATTACAATATAACTGAGAGGCCATGTGCTTTATAAACACATTCTAGATTTATCTTCCTAACCCCATTGAATATGATTTCAGGTAGAAAATGAAGATTGAGAAAAAAACTTAAATCAATTGATTGATAATACCTGGAATATCTGGATGGACCTCTCCTTCCTCCACCTCCTCCTCCTCTTCTTGACCTTCCATTAGACATCTCTACACGTACTCTCGTACCACAGCAACGTCTGTATATAAAGAATCTGATAAGGAATATGAACTGAACCCAATTTTTGTTTGAAATAATCGAACACTAACCATTGTGGACCTAATTTGGATTTCAATGAAAGGTAATTATTTAGAACTGAAAGAATCGTGTTGGAGACTTGCACTTTGTCAAAAGCAACTTCTATCATTTGAATAGTGCAAATGTAATAGGCACATGGTGCTTTAGAACAAATGGATCAACTCAATTGGAATGTAAGGTTTATATTATAATTCATGAATAAAATGCAATTGAGGCATGCGCTAATTATTATTACTTCCAAATTAAGCTTAAAAATTCTTATATGAATAACAATACCTCCGAACTCGACTGAAATATCAGTAATACCAATTAGAAAACCATAGAATTTACCCATTTTTACATGAGAATAGTAACTTACGTTCCATCTAAACCCCTCACTGCATCTTCAGCGTCCCTCGAATCTTCATATTCGACAAAGGCAAAACCAGGTGGGTTCCTGGCCACCCAGACATTTCTCAAAGGTCCATATTTGCTGAAAGCACTCTCGATCTCATGTTTACTAGCAGATGAACCCAGGTTACCTACATACACCTTGCATGAAAGGTCCCATTCTCTATAGCGAGACATATTTGTTTCAATTCAACAATCACTGTTCCCTACCCACGAATGATATTATATTGTTGAAATAAAACAACGAGAAGAGCTAATTGCAGAAATTCTTGGGCAGATATTAACCTGATGTCACAATTACAAATCACAATTTTTCACGCGGGCTTCAGGCGGATAGATTGAAGAAAAGAAACGCCCCACTCTCCCAGGCCTAGACCAAATCGATTTCAGAACCAGTGAATCCAGTGATGCCAGGTCTCATGCTTTAGTATGTAATCTCATGTTTTCGAAAATGATCTCTTGGATCATGCTTTCCTTACGAAATCTCATGCTTTTTTTGGCTAGATGCCAGATATACGCCTTATTGGCCTGATTACACGTAATAATTTTGTTGTGTGCTGCACAGGTTAATTATTCGAAATGAAGAAATTAAACAATTGAAGTTTTATGTGAATAATATAATGTACGTGTAGTTCGTAGTATTGTCCATTATAAAATAAAAGAAATAAGTTTTGTGAATTCGATATTTGTTAATGTCACCTATTTACATTTTTTACTTTTAATTATAGTTGCATAATATACTGTGCATTTGTCATTGTGAAAATCTTTTGAAAAATGTTCCGTCAACAAAAAATTTTGTTATTCTAGATACAATTTTAGAATTTGTAAATCGGTAGTTGCGAGCTTGCAGAATTTTTTTCTCAAATACCTATATTTTGATGCTCCGTTTCCATGAGAATACGATTGACGTGGCGCCATCAAAATTAATCGGAAATTTACTGAAAAATGCCATAAATAAAATAGAGAGGAATGACTTTTATGTATATATTTTGAAAAATAAGTTCGTTTCAACTGCCTAATTCTCTCCAAGTGATGAATTACGATTGGTCGATTAGATATTTCGATTTAAAAAAAAACGTTATCAGGGACATTTTCAGTTTCGAAAAATCAAAACTTGAATAATCTTATGTTTTTTCTGTAGTATCTCTTCTCAAGCTCATTTTTTTTCGGATCTGGCAACACTGTTTAGAACACAGAATACAGACGTACTGTCAACCACAGAACACAGGAAGTACAACCGTGAAACCACAGAACACAAATGACATCTTGGTGGGTTTGGTCGTAGCCTACGTAATCTAATCTAGATTACGTAGGCTACGGTTTGGTGAATCATTTAAGCGGGAAATTTGAATTGATGAAGCAATATATTCCTCGCTTGCAAGGGCGTCGCCAGGGGGGGCAGGGAGGGACAGTTGCCCCCCCTAGAGCTCAAAAATCCCTTAAAAACTTATGAAATAATAGCATAATATACGAAAATCAGTTCATTTTTCCTATTCTGATTGTTTTTTGCACCCCCCCCCCTAGCTCAAAGGCTGGCGACGCCCTTGCTCGCTTGTATTTATTTCGTGGAATTGTCCAGATAGGAAGTGGTGTATTAATCGAAATAATATCGCTACTTTGCTTGTATTTATAGGGGGAGATCGTTACCCTTCGTACGCGGGGCACATTCATACAGTCAAAAAAAAACTTGAACGAAACGACGTACGGCCTTGCTTCTGTATGTGTGCTTGAGTGGAGGTACCAACTTTACGTCAACGTACTATCGCGCCATTCGCACTGGTGAGAGCGAATTGTCAGGCACGAACGTGTTTTCGCGCTCGCTAAGTAATTTTTTGATCAATGTTTTTGTCTATTGTTACCGTAGATAAGATAGGTTTTCGTGAAGAGAATTCTATCAGTAACTAGCAAAATATACTCAAGATACGTTTTCAATAATAAATTTATGACGTTTTCCTATCAATATTGAAAGAGGATATATTTTGCTGTTATTTAGGGTATGGTCCGTATATCAACCAAGTTCGGTTGGTTCATGAGAATCTATGGTTGGTGACTGTCAAGCCGTTCCGTAAATGAAATATGTCCGGTTGGTATTATATGTTCTGTGGTTGGTAGATGGAAACCGAATATTTACGGGACATGGTTCATTCAAATCACCCGATGTTTTCATGAACCGAATCAACCGGAGGTGATCGTGGGCTGCTTCGTAGGCTTTCGGGTTTCTTCGGTTTGTTATTATTCGAATTTACGGCGGATGTTTCCTGATGACAGCGGTAGAAATAGACCAAGAATTTTCGTCGGTTCCTTGGGTTTCTGTTGCTCACAGATCAAGCGAAAGTTAAAAGAGATGAACTTTTTGGGTTCTCGCGACGGACTTTGAATCAAAGACTCCTCGTTTGTGTATTTTGTCCAATAGGCGAAACCAAAGAAGCAGTACGCCCCCTATCGTTAACGACGTTAACGTTTTCTATTACATATTTCGGATTATTTGAGAATTCATTATCAAGTTTTCTGATATGATATTTTATTTCGATACGTTTTTACTAACACCTGTACAAAAGCTCTGGGGTGTATATTTTTTTGTGCATTATTATATAAAATTTATTCGAGAGAATATTTAAAATATTTACTTTTTGAAATAAAGAACTATATTTGAAGTTGTATTTTTCATTCATTATCAAGGAAATAAGAGTCCATTCAAAGCACATTTCATTCCAAATTTGAGGAACAAAAGAGAATATGACAATGATGAAATCATCTAGCTATTTACCAGTAAATTTATTGGAATATAAAGAAATTTAAATAGCGTAACAAATATGTAAGCATGTGAATCAATCCACTTCTGTATTGAAATACTTAGTACAATTCTATGTATTTTATATCTAAATTCAGTATAGAAGCAGAAATATATGAAATAATCTGAACACATCTCTGAGTACCGACAAAAGCTGTGGACTGTTCGCCAAACAATTGCAAAGATGGGAATACCACAAGGAAAACTACTTGGTCCAATTACTCCAATTGTATTTATTTTAAATCTAAATTCAGACAAAGAAATTCAACTAATTTCATCATATGCCGAAGATACATCTTCATAAAAGGTAACAGTTGGCCTGAGGTAAAAACTTAATGAGTAGAACCATGAAAAATGTATATGGCATTCTTCTAGACAATGGCCACACATCCTAAGTTTTCATTTATTTATGTATATTGGAAATGACCAAAGTAGAGAATCATAAATATCTACGCCTCATTCTCTTCAAACATCTCAAATGGAATATTCATATCAAATTTCTTTCAAATATATTCAGTTACCTGTACATATATTTTAATGTATTAAGAACATCCTAAGAAGAGATTCCCTTATCCTAGTTTATTAATCCCTAGCCAAATTAATACTCAGATATGGTATATGTACTCATATGGAGAGGTCTTTATATAACACACTATATAAATTAGGAATCGCATATGCATACTTTTCAGAAGTAATAAAAAATGTCAACACGTCAACAGATTATATATTACAAGACTTCTCTATTCAACAAAGACACTAGTATAGAGAATCCATTTATATCGAAAATCTGCTCCTTCGATCATAAAAATAGACCTTCGAGATTTTTAAGAGAATGTCATGAATTTGTTCATAAAAATTACAGGAGTTTTATGTATCTGTCCTAATGAATGAATACTATTTTTTTTGGAGAAAACTAGAGGTTGCATGTGATAAATACAGATGTTCAGCATCTAGGTGTGAAAAAAATAAATATGTAATATAGGAGGCCCAGCTACGGAAGTTGGCTCTGTAAGCAGCCATTGCTTTTTTCCTAATTTCCAATGTGCATCATTCTACATATAGTGAAAATACCTCAGAACAGCTTCTTGAATAATTCTTCTAAATGTTCACTCCATTTCTCATCTTGTCGAAATATTACTCCTTAAAATATCATCAACTGATACTGTCTAAGTGTTGATGAGAGAAAGTCAATGTTTGGGTTATGTTTTTAATTAACAAGAGTTTATTTTCTTCAAACTGTTCAACTGCAACCAACAATTCCACACTAGTTGCTATATCAACTGCAATCTTTTTTGTATCATCAATAAAATAACGGTTGATACATCTCACCCCTTTCTTGCATAGTCCTTCTCCAGAATTCTATTATAGTTCTTGTTTTTGACCATAAAAATAATTTTTTTTGGACGTTATTCAATGATCATTGTTTTTATAGTTAATAATTCTGGTAAACAGAAGTCTTATCCCCAGCTAACAGAGTATTATTCGAGAATTTTCCAACTTTGGGTTCATGAAGGTTTAGATCTAACTACGCTTCATGATTTGATCCAACTCCGCCTGGGTGAATGAATAAATTTCATTTTATGATCTTAAATGGTCTAAAAAAAATTGTTTACTAATGATTATGTGAATATACGATAAAATAGTCCTTTGGTTTTCTTACATGCATATTGTCAATAAATCCAATGGTATTAGGGAAGAGTGTTTCTGCGAAACAAAGAATCAATGATCTAAGGTATCTGTCAGTGAGCCATTCACCGATTTTAGAGGCTTAAAAACATTACTTCATCTTTAACTCTCCTCATAATGTTGTTGCTATACGAACATTGCATATGGATAATAAATTATTCGAAAAATACAGTTACGAATTGTGGCTTAACTGGTTTCAGTGAGGACAGGTAGCAGTCCAACGTCAATCCCATGGAGCAGGATAGGACAATTAAAAGTGTGAAATTTTGAATGAACCTTCATCATACAGAAAATCTTTTTTCCTGCATATTCTTTTTAGGAAGAGATCAGACAATCAAGACTTAAGCTTCAAACAATCAATATATATTTTGAATAAATCGAATAGCCAAAACAATGCGATACGATTCCATAATCCAATGTTTTGCACAATATCAGTTTCTCAAGTTGAAATGAACCCATTCCATTGACGAAGAATATTCCGAATATTCTAAGTCCACAATAAAAACAAATGGTTCATCCCCGGGCGTCCCGTAAATACAGCTTTGGTTGATAATTTGACATGTACCGCTGTCAGAATTGACGTAACCGCTGTGAAAACGTTGGTTTGGTTGTTTGGTACCTTGGTTGATTTACGGACCACACTCTTAGTAAGTGGGGTACTTTCGTACAGAACTAGATGGGGCACATTTGGACGCGTAAGAATGTGCCCCAACTAGGTACGATTTAGTGTGTTAGTGTACTAATTGCTAATTTTTGCATTAACTTCTTTCTAGGAGGTTCCGCCGTTCCGCGAGAACAAACTATTAACTCACCATTGATAACTTATGATGAACTACAAAGGTTTAATTTAGATCCTTTGAATAATTCACCAATCCATCAAATAATAGTAGCTCCTTTGAAGACAGTTTTGACACTAGAGTCAATTCGACTCTACTGACTGTATGTAGGTGCCCCGTTGTTGGGGCAGGTTCGTACATATTCCAGATTTAGTATTAAATTATAATTATGGTTGAAACATAAGACGAAATCATCTGTAATTTTTTCATATGAATCTCAGATAGTTAGACTGTACATTCAAGCTGTCAGGTGATTGATTAATGAAAAAACAAAAAATAAAAAAAATAAAATGTTGAAACCGTACGAAGGGTCCCCACCTTCCCCTACTCCATTTTTGTTTGTCAAGTTCTTTCACTTAAAACTGACGCAGGTTAGCACTCGTGAGAATCAAGCGACATTGCCAAGTCTACTTTCTATTTAATATTTTTTAACTTTGTAAATGAAGTTAGTTCTTCTAAAGTTTAACTGTGACGCAGGTTTCGTAGAACTACTACATTTTCATAGTGGAGTATTTCAAGTTGTGCAAAAAGGTATTTAGATGTCGAATAAAAGGTATCAAAAAATAGACTTCTATCTCACAAGAACCTATTTTTGATACCTTTTATTCGATTGATTCTACTCACACAATGGGTATTCCATCTAAGTATTTAAATTTCTTCTGTAGGTATTTCGTGAGAATTTTGAAAAGTGGGGAATTCCATAGGTTCGTCTGTTCCGTTCGTTTTGCTGGGTTATTCGAGTACTTTTATTCTTTTTCCGAATGAACTATCACAAAGTAACGAACTATTCTGACCATTATTTTTTAGTGAAATTTCAACACTCGATTCTTGATTTCCGTACGAGAAAATAGCATAACCGAATCTTCCTACCCTGTTCATATACGTGAAATATTTCCAGTATTAACAGAGAAAAAGTTTCTTCAGCATTGGCCAGGTCTTTGAAATGATTGAATTCACATAATAAAAAAAAAATCAATAAATGTATTTAAGGCAATTGACCTAAGTCCTTCAGCCCATCACATAATATTTTCTCAAATTCATTATTTTCTCAAAGTAAAGTAACATTTTGATAAAAACGTAATTACTATGATTTTAATGCAGAAACGACAACGTTGCGGGCGTATCTGACAGAGGAATGACCTTATAACCAAACATTTTCAAAATATACGCGGTGAAATGTGTTAGAATTCCATGGCAAACCTTTTTAAAAGTGAATGGAGTATATTATATGTGGCCAAACAATTTTAGATCTGATAAATAAAAACAACCGATAGTTTACTCTCGAAAAATCGATTTCAAATAAATGCAGTGCCGGTTTAAGGTGCTTTCGGGCCCTGGGCGCAGGAGATTTACGGGCCCACTTGGGACTGTCTGATGGTGGAAGCCTTGGATTCTCGTAGAAATCAACAAAAATCAAACAAAATTTTAATGTTCAACTTTTAATATGAATGTATTGAATATATTTTTCCTTTGCATTTCATTTCAAGCTACTGAGGTAAATTTCAACGTGAAAAAACATTTCAAACTGCTAATTTCAAAATTCAGACTCGAATACATTAATTTGCACAAAAGAAATGCTGACATGTATCGACAACTGGGCCAATATTTATTAACGCTCATAACTTATTTTCAAATGGAGTTCGTTAATCGAAGACAAATTTCATCGAAAAATGAGGAAGATTTTTTCGGAATCCAAATCTCACTTGATTAAACAACTGGGATTACCCAATTCAGAATATGTACTCGGTATTTATACAATCATTTAATCAGATTTAATGAATATGATAGGGAAATGATTACACTATTTATAAAATTGACGTTTCAAATTTTTAATTGTTTACTGTTTTCAAATGAGTTAATATTACGACTCCTTACTAAAAATTGTGACCAAAAATTATAAACCAAATCGGTACCATGGTGAGAGAATGATCGGTACTCTAGAATCATTGTTTAAACAATGCTAGAAATGCTAGAATATGGCTAGACCTAGACTCTAGATTGTTCTCTGATTGTAGATCGCGAAGATTATTTGTAGAATTATTGTAGAATATCTTTGGTAGATCGGGTCCTACTTCAGGAATATTTCACAATCCACGGTCGCGGCGCTATTTTTATTGTGAGACATAAAGCGCGTTCGGCAATGACATCTGACTGGTCGGATTGATCTGAACCGTTCGTTTATTACATCCAGATTGAGGGGAGTACACATCTGGACCACAGTATAAGAAGCGCGTTCGGCAATAGCATCCGAGAGCGGACGGATTTTTTAGTCACGTGATAACAGATTGTACAGATTTGTCAGATTTTTCTGTAATAAACGAGCGCTACGGAGCATTTTGATCGATTTTTCTGTTTGACGTATGTAACGCCTTACCCGAGCCAGATATTAAATTAGAGTTTGAAGGTCTATTCGTCCGTAGAGGTAGTCTGGGTACTATTTTAATTCTTTTGTTATAGTTCTCAACATTTCTACCCCTTGGTTGAGATGATTCAATATTTTGAATCATTATTTTTTTATCAAACAACATTTTTTTATTTATTACTACACAACAAATAACATAAGACACGAAAATTCAACAGACTGTTCAAGAATATTCGAAGCGGGATAAAAAATCCATTCACAGAGGCCGAAAAGTAATTTCTGTTTCTGTTCTGTGGAAAAAAATCCGTTTCCTCCGTCGAAATACACCGAGCAAAAAGATCTACATCCGATTGATCAGATTTTCTTGCCGAACGGTCCAGATGTGTACTCCCCTTAATCTGGATGTAATAAACGAACGGTTCAGATCAATCCGACCAGTCAGATGTCATTGCCGAACGCGCTTAAGGTAGTCTCTACCTTATACTAAGCGCGTTCGGCAATAGAGAGTTGAAGTGCTGCCATGAACGTAAACGTTAACGTAATAATTGACATCTACGCACGCGCATTCGTCAGGTTTTTACGTTAACGTAGAAAATGAGTTTACGGGTCTACGTAACCAAACGTTCTCTCACGGATACGTTAAAAAGGAACGTACGTAAACCGAAGAATATACGAATGATACCGATAAGTTCCGAATGGCCGAATTTTGAATTCGAAGTAGATATCCATAACCTGGAAAATTCATGAAGAAGTTGTTTCATTTCAGATTAGTTTTTTTATTTATTTTATATTTAAGAAATGACTGAAACGTTTCTGTGATTATAATGTTTGTGGTAATACTACTGTGATTATAATTGATCTCATATGAATGGTAGTGATACTAGGACTTTCACTTTTTTTTGTAATATATTATATTTGTTATTAGATTACATTCAGTTGGAAAATGCATGAAGAAGTTACTAAATATTTGTTTTCGTTTTATTTCAGATTAGTTTTTTTATTTATTTTATATTTGAGAAATGACTGAAACGCTACTAACTGTGATTATGTTTGTGGTAATATTACTTTGATTGTGGTAGTGATGTGAACTAGGACTTTCACTTTTTTTTAATATATATTTGTTATTAGAATACATTCAGTTGGAAAATTAATAAAGAAGTTACTAAATATTTGTTTTTGTTTTATTCCAGATCAGTTTTATTTATTTATTTTATTTATATATTATGTAAAGACAAAAAAAAACTCTTCTAGTAGTTTAAACTTTTTTTATTAGGTATATAAGTATCATCAGAACATTCAATTCCCTAAATAATGTTCGAGCTGTGGAGGTTCCATGTTGAAGTATGTACCGGTCTGGCTTCCATATAAACAGGTATGGCAATTTGTCAAAATCATGCATGTTTTGTACATGGTGCCAATTTCCTGCAGTAAAAGCTTCTGATTTTTCTTAAAATCCACAAAAGCAAATTCCTGAACTATTTTTTGGAATCCCCATTCTACAGCAATTCTCAAACTACTCATAGTTGTATTAAAAATTTGACGGTCTGGGTGTCCTACTATTTCTAGTTCTGTATATGGCCTCAATAGTAATTCCCTCAAGCCATAGCCTTTGTCTCCATAAATGACATACTTCTGGTTGCCAAATATTGTATACTGGAGAAGTTCTTCATAAAGTCTTGACTCCCTTAGCATTCCTGCATCATGTTGGCGACCAGGATAAGCACCTTTCAGACTAATGATAATTCCACTAGGGCATAAAACTGATTGGTATTTCACACAATGAACTTTTTTGTATCCGGAGTAATACTCCTCTTGATTATCTGTTGGCCTACAAATCGGTCTGATAGTGCCATCTATGAAGCCCCAACAATTGTTCATGGGAGCACCTTTTTCCATTATTGCCTGAAAGTGATGAGAGTATCAAATTATATAAATTTATAAACTGAAAATTTTTGTATAATTTAATAATTTATAATTTGCTAAAATAATTCATAGAAATAAAATGGGTGTTGGCTATATGGCTATTTTTCGGTTCATAACACATTCAGGTTTTCTGCTTGTTTTATTTGATGTTTTTTATACATCGTTTCGTTTAAAATTAATGTAATTTTAGAATGTGAATTCACAAGCACCTGTAAATGATCTAAAGGACCTACACATGACAATATCATTTTTATAAGAATATCACATACCTCTGAATATGCTCTCAACTTGGCTTCATTCAACCATGGCACATTTCCAAGGTTTTCCAATAAATGGCTTTTGTTATTGCATATGACCATCATGACAGTGTTAATAATGCTGGAGATACTCTTATAACTGTAACCAAATATGCACTCCAAATCTATGAGGCGATTAGGATATGATATGCAAACCTTCTTAAGAGTATGCATAAACCATCCACATCTAGAAAATAATAAGGATGTTAAAACATTGTTATTGAACCTATAAAAAGAACATACTATTCAATGTAATGTTGTTTTCCGTCGTTATAGTTTCCGGAAGGCCTAATGCAATTGCAAGGCGAGGAATATGGTATTTTTCAAAGCGAAACCAATTTTTTGCCTCGGTATTGGATACATTGTCCTGAGTGAATCGTCCATAAAGCACTGCTCGATTCCCAACAGGATCATTGTTGAATATATGTAACAGGATTGCCTCATCCATGTCATCCTCGAAATCTGAAATCTGAATCCCCAAGTTGCGCTGCATCAAGAATACCTTCCATCTGGAATTAAATTTTCTGAAATAGAGCCTAATTGAACATGTATAACGACGTGCTTACCATAAAATGTAGCTTCTATTTTCAGTAGAATTTCAACAAATTCAATTCTAAAATTTTATTATTTCGTTGACACAAAACAAAATACAGTAAATACACTCAAATTTATAGGTTAGGGTTGTTAACGGTTGACAATATTTGTGTTCTGTGGTTGACATAACGTTAACGTTCATCAACCACGCCACTTCAACTCAAATTTCACTCAATCCGTAAACCAGACGTAAACGTTATATTTCCTACGTTAACGTGTACGTAAAGCCTTACGTATCGTGCGCACTTCACCTCTCTATTAGCATCCGAGAGCGGACGGATTTTTTAGTCACGTGATAACAGATTGTACAGATTTGTCAGATTTTTCTGTAATAAACGAACGCTACGGAGCATTTTGATCGATTTTTCTGTTTGACGTATGTAACGCCTTACCCGAGCCAGATATTAAATTAGAGCTTGAAGGTCTATTCGTCCGTAGAGGTAGTCTGGGTACTATTTTAATTCTTTTGTTATAGTTCTCAACATTTCTACCCCTTGGTTGAGATGATTCAATATTTTGAATCATTATATTTTTATCAAACAACATTTTTTTTTATTTATTACTACACAACAAATAACATAAGACACGAAAATTCAACAGACTGTACAAGAATATTCTAAGCGGGATAAAAAATCCATTCACAAAGGCCGAAAAGTAATTTCTGTTTCTGTTCTGTGGAAAAAAATCCGTTTCCTCCGTCGAAATACACCGAGCAAAAAGATCTACATCCGATTGATCAGATTTTCTTGCCGAACGGTCCAGATGTGTACTCCCCTCAATCTGGATGTAATAAACGAACGGTTCAGATCAATCCGACCAGTCAGATGTCATTGCCGAACGCGCTTACTGTGTCTGGACCGTTCGGCAAGAAAATCTGATCAATCGGATGTAGATCTTTTTGCTCGGTGCGACGGAGGAAACGGATTTTTTTCCACAGAACAGAAACAGAAATTACTTTTCGGCCTCTGTGAATGGATTTTTTATCCCGCTTCGAATATTCTTGAACAGTCTGTTGAATTTTCGTGTCTTATGTTATTTGTTGTGTAGTAATAAATAAAAAAATGTTGTTTGATAAAAAAATAATGATTCAAAATATTGAATCATCTCAACCAAGGGGTAGAAATGTTGAGAACTATAACAAAAGAATTAAAATAGTACCCAGACTACCTCTACGGACGAATAGACCTTCAAACTCTAATTTAATATCTGGCTCGGGTAAGGCGTTACATACGTCAAACAGAAAAATCGATCAAAATGCTCCGTAGCGTTCGTTTATTACAGAAAAATCTGACAAATCTGTACAATCTGTTATCACGTGACTAAAAAATCCGTCCGCTCTCGGATGCCGGTGCTCGGTGCCGAACGCGCTTATATGTTATACCACAGAACATCAATAAATGTTCTGGCATCTTGACCACAGAACATATATTAAATTTCGACAAAGGCACTACTCTTTGACCTGGCATCACTGCATTAGTGGAAGCTGGTTGCATTGCAATCTTGCTGTGTTGATTGTTTAATAATTGGCATTGTTTTATTGATAATAATCATCAAAGAGTTTTCCTCACATTATTGTGAATATTCTCATCTGACGACTTGCGATTTGCATACAAATAATTGGAATCTACAATGTCTTATAATACCAGAAGAGGTGGGTCTCTTGGATATCGATTTTCTAATAAATGTATTTACGTTTTAACCATTTCTCAAATTACCTGATTTAAGGTTCCGGTAATTTCAACAAGGCCTTACCATCTTCCCAAGTTGGCCAAAGGCGTTCCCAAGGTCCAAATAATTATGGTCAAAATGTAAGTATAAATATGCAACTATTATAATACTTACAAAAAATGAATACATTATTCCTGAGGAAAGGTAGTGTAAGTCGTTCCCTCTGTTACTCTTAGAAGTTATATTACTCACAAAAATGGTATACATTGACATAGTATATCTAGACAGGACAACCAAAGATTTTTGTTCAAAAAAATCTGTCCCAACATATAGAAATTGACAGTGGAATCTTGAGGTTAACTAAATTTAGAGATCAGATAAGCATTTGATATGCTCACCACTGGTTCTTGTCCCTGTTTTGAGTCAGTTCATTTGCTTCTATATTTTGGGACCGATGATGTCTGATACACTTTATTCTGAATCTTTGATGGTATACCACTGACATAAAATTCATTGATACAAACTAATTCTTAATGTTTATTTAGGTAACTTAGAAAGAGGTGTATGGTTACCTAAAATTTGGTGATGCTATGCAGGCCTAGGTAGTGGTACTGATTATGGGCCTATTTTTAAACGCTTAGTGTGGTAATAAATTGTCATTTTTTTAAATGAATATCAAACTACAAAGCTCAAATTACATCCTGTAATCTTTGAAGGTTGATAATACATACATTCAAAAGTGGTTAAAATGATTTAAATTTACTACCCTAAGTGAAAATTCATCTATCTTGACGTATTTTTATTTCCCAAATGTTAATAAAATCATGGGTTTTCCAGGATTTCTACTATGTGTGTTGCAAGCATTCAAACAAAATGCATGGTCAAGTAAGCTATGCACTAACGAGAGATGATATTCCTAATGAGTAGTGTTAACAATTATTGGTTACATTGAACTTTAGTAATCAAATGAATTGGTGAACAAAATTACAGGCATATTCGAAAATTGCTTCTTAATTCATTTATTCATGCTGTAGAAAGGGCTAAAAATTGTGACAATTGGAATAATCCATTGATGAAGAAAATTTCACTCATTCAAATGATCACATGGAATATTTATCAAATCACTGCAATTTGTACCTTCTTTATCCTTTCATATGATATAAAATTCAAATATTCATCAGTTCTTACACATAACATGAACTGAATACTGGGTTTTTCAGTATCTACAAAGAAATTTTCATTTTAGTTTCTTATTTTCGATTTTGTCTAGTCTTGATGACTGCTGACCAACTTTCCCTTGGTTTTCTTGTGAAACCAACAAGAAACGGTGTTGTCTTAATTATGCCTGCACACAGGACGTCGAAATATGAACATTCACCAGCCTATCAGGAAATAAAAATGTTCAATCGTTCAGTCTTTATAAAGCGTAAAGATATGAACCAATTTAAAATAATATTGAAGAAATTTTTGTTAAATAATGTGTCATTCATCTCTAAAAGCCTATAGATACTTGACTATGTTTCTTTTTTGAATGTTCATTATCTGATCACTTTTCTGCAAACCTTGGTCAATGCCCTTGGTTTTATTCAGTGGGATTATCTAATACTTGCAAAGTGTTTTCCAGTGAAGAGTGAGAAAATAGTTTTTTGTGATAAACCGCAAGCTTCAGAATCCAAGATATTTGATTTATAGTGACAGTGCAGAGTTAGTTTAGAGATATAGAGGTTGGATTAGACCCTCTACAGGGTGATTCACGGTGGATGGCACATTAGACGTTTCTGGAGAACCAGACTTCGGATCGGTCTGAAAATTTAATGGAATGCATTATCGGACCTGTTCTACCTAACTTCAATATTTTCGTCAATGCGGTGTTGCCACTTCTATTAGAAATTAGTAGCAACTTTGCTTTTTCAAATGGAACACCCGGTATATTGTATTATTTTTGGAATCCCCAACAACTTCTTGACAACTTTTATAGACATTTCTCTATACCTATCTGTTGCCGTTTTCGAAATATAAATCAATTTCAATTTTTTTCACCAGAAAACATGACCTCTAAAAATGCTGATAACTTCGGGTTGAGAAACACCATGGCATTGAAATTTGGTTTGGAGTTAGATGATACATAGATGCTTCCAACACTTCAGCCTGATTTATGTTACTCCAATACAGGGTGATAAAAAAATACAGTCTTTTCGGTTGCTTGAAAAAGTGACTGAAAGTTGTTTATTTCAAATGGAATGCCCTGTATATTATTGGAAATTCGGAAAACTGATAAAATTCGCTTTCATTTTATGTATATATCATGCCTATGCCTAACTAGTCAAATTTCGGACTTATGAGCATTTATTTGTCACAATGTCCCTTCAGAATGGTATTTCCATTCAGTATTTGGTAGGCAGGCCATGATTACTACTTGATAGTAGGTACCTTGTGACATTCTCCTAATGATAAAGGCACCAAGAAACTTGAGAGTCAAACTATTTATATGAATCATTATTAAAAAGTAGAATAATCATGTCGAATACTTCAAAGTATGTTCGAATCGCTGGCCGTTCACTTCCAAGCACTGCTTTCGTCGTGGCAGATCGTATTTTTCTGAAATCCAAATCTTCAAATGCTTAGATAATCCTTTCCAACAATTCATCTCACGAATGCACGGGTGTTTTGTAAACTTTTTCTTTCAACATTCCCCACAGATAAAAATCTAACGGACTAAGATCGGGTATTCTTGGTGGCCAATTCCATGGTCCCAAGCGCCTTATCCACCGATCTTCAAAAAGTCTCTCCAGTTAATAATAATGAACAAATTCATGAGCACTTCGTTTGAATAGTTTTCTTCCATCGTTTCGAGGGTATTTGCAACTTCTGGAATGAATAAAATGTCGAAATTCAAGCTTATTGGTGCCTTTATTATTAGGAAAATGCTCGGGAAAATGTCAAATAGTAATCATGGCCTGCCTACCAAATACCGAATGGAAATACCATTCTGAAGGGACATTTTGACAAATAAATGCTCATATGTCCGAAATTTGACTAGTTACTAGTTAGGTATGGGCATGATATACATAGAATGAAAGCAAATTTCATCAGTTTTCCGAATTTTCAATAATATACAGGGCGTTCCATTTGAAATAAACAACTTTCAGTCACTTTTTCAAGCAACCGAAAATACTGTATTTTTTTATCACCCTGTATTGGAGTAACGTTAATCAGGCTGGAGTGTTGGAAGCATCCATGTATCACCTAACTGCAAACCAAATTTCAATGCCAATGTGTTTCTCAACCCGAAGTTATCAGCATTTTTAGAAGTCATGTTTTCCGGTGAAAAAAAATTGAAATATAGGATAGGTTTGGATTTAGATGATACATGAATGCTTCCAACACATCAGCCTGTTCTACCTCACTTCAATATAGGGTGCTAAAAGATGCAGTCTTTTCGTTTGCTTGAAAAAGTGACTGAAAGTTGTTTCTTTCAAATGGAACGATCTGTATATCATTAGAAATTCAGAAAGCTGATGAAATTTGCTTTCATTCCATGTATATCATGCCTATACCTAACTAGTCAAATTTTGGACTTATGAGCATTTTTTTTGTCCAAATGTCCCTTCAGAATGGTATTTGGTAGACAGGCCATGATTACTATTCCACAATACCTTGTGATATTCTCCTAAAAATAAAGGCACCAAGAATCTTGAATTTCGACATTTTCGTCATTTCAGAAGTTGCAAATACCCTCGATGGAAGAAAACTATTCAAACGAAGTGCTCATGAGTTTGTTTATAATAATTAACTAGAGAGACTTTTTGACGATCGCTGGATAAGGCGCTTTGGACCATGGAATTGACCAGCAAGATTACCCGATCTTAGTCCTTTAGATTTTTATCTGTGGGGAATGTTGAAAGAAAAAGTTTACAAAACACTCGTGCATTCGAGAGATGAATTTTTGGAAAGGATTACCCAAGCATTTGAAGATTTGGATTTCAAAGAAATACGATCTGCCTCGACGAAAGCAGTCAAAACCCGCATTTTGAAGTGCTTGGGAGTGAACGGCCAGCGATTCGAGCATACTTTTAAACTTTCGAGATGATTGTTCTACATTTCAATAATAATTCATATTGTAGCGGACGAAGTCCTCCTGAATACGTCTCTGGACTCTCTGATTCAGCGTACCGATTCTAGATGCCTCCGGAAACTATCTGAACTATTCTAGAAACAGAGCCGTATTAGGTATATAAAGACGCGCACGATGGGGACAGTCAGTTACTATCTGAATAGAGCCGAATCGAATTGTGAATCGCGAATTCCAAGTAGTGAATATAAATCAGCATTATTAGCAACTGTGTAAATAAATCAGTATTAGTTATTGTCCATAAATAAGTGTGATCAGTTAGTGGTATTGTAAATAAATTAGACAATTTAATTCAGCAGACGATTTGTTTGAACCCAGAGAACGTTACAATATGAATAGTTTGACTTTCAAGTTTCTTGGTGCCTTTATTATTAGGAGAATGTCACAAGGTATATACTATCAAATAGTAATCATGGCCTGCCTACTAAATACCGAATGGGAATACCATTCTGAAGGGACATTTTGACAAATAAATGCTCATAAGTCCGAAATTTGACTAATTAGGTATAGGCATGAATGACACAGAATGAAATCAAATTTCATCAGCATTCTGAATTTCTAATAATATACAGGGCGTTCCATTTGAAATAAACAACTTTCAGTCACTTTTTCAAGCAAACGAAAAGACTGTATTTTTTACCACCTGTATTGAAGTAACGTAGGCTGATGTGTTGAAACCAAATTTCAATGCCATAATGTCTCTCAACCCGAAGTTATCAGCATTTTTAGAGGTTATGATTTTCGGTGAAGAAAATTGAAATTAATTTATATTTCGAAAACGGCAACAGATAGGTATAGGGAAATATTGAGAAAAGTTGTCGAGTAGTTTTTTGGGATCCAAAAATAATATAATATACCAGGTTTTCCATTTGAAAAAACAAAGTTGCTACTACTTTCTAATGGAAGTGGCAATACTGCATTGACGAAAATATTTTAGTTGGGTAGAGAATGTGCCATCCACCGGCTGTATAGCCGTTTAGATAATACAGAGAAAGTCTTTTTTGCCTTATTACATATAGGTACCCCGTTTTCGAAGCATAAGCGTGATACAGGTTGTTTAATGTCAACTTTGAGCCATATTCTGATAACTGTGTTAAGTTTTCCATGGCCTTTGGAATAACGGTTTCTGGTCACGTCTTAGTATTTATTGGCACTCAATTCAATTGTTGTTTAGAATTCTGAAAAAAAAATCAAAATGGCGAAAAACCTGCAAATATGGAGTTTTGTATTTTCGATAGCAAAATTGGATATCATTATTTTAACGTACTCGATTTTCTAAGAGTTTCCGTAAAAAATTTAAGGTTGGACTATCTTTCATTCTAAACTATGATTTGAGAACAGAATAAAAAAAATGTTCCATCGGTTTTCTTTTTGTAGCCTTCCAAAGATTTCATTAGGAGCACTCACATACTCTCCATTTGAAAAACTTTTTGTCTTACGAAATCCAAAATTGTGCTAAAGTTCTGCCAGAAAGACTCGGATATATGGATTTACAAAAAAAAAAAATTTCCAAAAACTTCTGGAATCGAACTCTATCCATTTTCGGAAAGCAGGGTCACCTTACCTCTCGAGTATGAATTGGATTTATTCTAATCTTAGTAATGGGCGTAACCAAGCTACGGTAGTTAATACAAAGTGTAAAGAGTTTGATTTCTACCAAAGTTTTTTAGAAAAATGTTTGTTTGTTTATAAATTTATATTTCTATCCGGGCCATTCGCATAATTTTGGCCTCGTAAGGCCACTAGTTTTATAAATGAAAATTGGGTGAGAACCCCGAGCGGTATCTTTTCATTATGTTTTCTCATCAGCGTTCAGAATGGGGGATAATTCAACCTTGAAAGATTCCAACAATTTTGGGTGAAATTTTGTTCAATTAGACATGTAAAAAAAACTTGAGGAAACATTTTTCCACGGAAAATTTTGGAAAATCGATTACATTGTAATAATGCTTTTCAATTTGAACATCCAATTTTGCAGTATAACCGCCATTTTGATTTTTTCTGCAGAATTCTGCAACACAATTGACCATATTCACCGTCGCGATATTGTTGTGCGACAATACCAACTACCCAGGGTTCTCAACATCGAATTACGAAAGTCACTAATTTCTTAGGACCGCTAAAGTTTAAATTGAAATATTAGGTGTCAGTTTTTTTATTTTTAGATGTATTTCTTGCCGAACAATTACTGACACAACAACCATGGCCTCCACTATACTGATATCTACCCATATTTCCTGGATTTTATCACGAAATACTTAACCAAAGTTTACCACCAATTTTACATAACCTCTCATACCACATATCTACCATACTAATCTTAGACTTTGTCTAAGATACTAATAATCTGATAGTATTTTTGATAAACTCAATATTTCTCCGTTGGGAACACTGGGAAGTTGGTATTGTCGCACAACAATATGGCGACGGTGAATATGGTCAATTGAATTGAGCACTATTAATTACGAAGATGTGAACGGAAACCGTCATTTCGAAGGTCATGCATAACTTACCACATATCAGAATATTGTCAAAGTTGACATTTAACACCCTGTATCCGGCTCATAGGTCGAAAACGGGGTATGTGTCATAACTCATAAGGCAAAAATGACTAGCTCGATGTCATCTACACGGCTATCAAAAACCCGCCATTAGTCAAAGATTTTTGGTGATCGCTCTGGTAAAACATTCGTTGTCTCGTTCAGTAAAACCAAATACGATAGGAGCAATCTAGGACGTTTGGGAAGGGAATTTCGAGGTTAGCTACTTAGGCAAGCATCTAACGCAAGAAATTTATAACTCGAACGTCCCTGTCAAAGTTGTGTGATATTTAAGCGGTCAGTGGCAGTCTTATGGAGATGTTTGATTGCATTGATCTTCATTTCACAATGGAAAGCACTTTGTTGATCAAGATAGTGTTGTTAACTTAGTCTTTAATCATACAGATGGGTTGTCTGTAAGCGAAAAATCCAATCACAACGTCGGTTATTCTAGGATTACATTTGTTCCTCTGATTTTTCTTCCTCAATGCTGAATATCGAAGAGCAAACAGTCGTAATATTTAATTTTGACGTTGTGATGTTTTGATCAAAGAGCTCTTCGAAATCAAGTTGTTTGTTCCTGAGTTTGAGAAACGACCAACTTCATTTTAAACTGAACCCAGTGATGGTTAAATACATATTTTTATACCTATACCGGTACACACAGCCTCTAAGGGGTTTTAATAACTTAAATCCTGCTCGTATAGCTGCCATCCCAGAACCATGGAAATCAGCAAAATCAGAACTATGGCTATTTTTCGCAGCAACATGGTTCGAGACAGGTTGGTTTTAATTTTTTTAATTAATCATTTATGTTTTAAATTATTGGATATTTTTACATTTTTCTGTACTATCAAGTGCTATTTAAAACGTAACACCATTGCATTCTGACAAAAAGTTGTGAAAATTTTCACTGGCATTGAAATGATTGAACTCTGAAAAGTACTATGATTAGAAATACTCCTAACGAGCTTTCAGAAAAAGTCGCGGTCTACTGTACTTGAAAATCAGAGATGGGGGTCCTACTTCATTTTCAGCTGGAACATGTTTTTCAGCTCCTCTCCGAAGTGGCCGTTCACAGCGCGGAATGCAAATATTATATCTCCTCTGTCACGACGTTCGGCAAAACTAGCGAGACCAAAAATACGAAGGCGATCTTCATATGATATGGGTAAAAGCGTAAGGCTGACGCGTGTGTTTAGTTTTGATTTTATATTTTGTACATTGTTTCATTGTGATCTTGTTGACCTTGCATTTGAAAAAATAAATGATACGACAGTTGTTCTGACAAGAAAAAAAGTGACACAAGTATTTTCAAGATACAGTCCAAATACTAGAAATAAAGGGATTTTAAAGCTAATCCAGAAATTATTTTGGTCCTTCGGGCAAAAATAGAACTAAAACTATGGAGTCGAATAGAATGCAGACCCAAAGCATGACAAAAAATGCAGTGCACCCTGACGCGGGAGAGAGAGACTCGAGAAATAGTTCGAATAAAAGTGTGAAGGAATCGAATGAAGATGCGAAAAGTAAATTGTCCACACAAAGAAAAAGCTCTTCAAGCAAGAAATCGAAAGCCAGTAGCATTGCAACAAGACTTAAGATAGAAGCCCAAGTGAAAGCAGATGAAGCCTTGGCGAGAATACGGGAACAAGAAAAAATGATAATCCAAAATCGTTTGGCATACGAAAAAGCCCAAATCGATGCAACATATCTCGAGCAATCTGAGGTAGGAACCCCAGAATCAGGAAATATTGCTGATGTGAAATTAGACGAAATTTCATCTTGTACAAAAGTTCGGAATTGGCTTTCTACCCAAAAAATAGATGAACTCAGTAAAGGTCAAGAGCTCCAATACAAACCAAGAAATGGAGAAAGTTCTTTTGAAGACAAATTCGAGATATTTTTTTCAAGGCAAACGATTGATAAAGAACTCCCAATTTATTTAGGTGACGTGAAAGAATGGCCTTTGTTTTTTATGCAGTATAAATCCACGACTGAAATGTTGAAACTCACAAATGAAGAAAATTTGTGTCGTTTAAGAAAATGTCGTACCGGTGATGCCAGAAGATGTGTAGAAGGACTTTTACTATCTGCAGCATCGTTAGAAAAAGTATTAGAAATACTGAAAAATCGTTTTGGTAGACCTGACCTCATAATAAAATCCATGGTGAATGACGCCGAAATGTTACCTTTTGTTCGAAATAACGACTTCAAAGCACTGATTCATCTATCCGAAACAATCGCCAATCTTGTAGAGACATTAGACGTGTTGAATATGAAAAACTACCTTGATTGTCCTCAGTTACTGGAAAAATTATTACAGAAGTTACCTTTCTCCATGCAACTATCTTGGGGAGAAAAAATATCATCAAGTAGTAATCTTCTGAATTTGAAAGATTTCAGAGATTGGATATGGAAGAGATCGCAAGCGGCAAGCTACGTTCAAGCAATCAACAAACCTTCTACTAGCCTCATAGACAAATCAAGACATTCTGGTTCTTCCAAAACAAAACACGCATTTGTTACCACCCATGGAAATACTCAGGAAAAAAGACGTATGCATTGTAAATTCTGTAACTCTGAAAAACACAGAATTTACGATTGTGATCAGTTTTCGAAACTTCAATTAGACGAGGAATGGAGTTTTGTCGTGAAGAAAAATTTATGCTTTTGTTGTTTGAAAGGAGCACACAGAATATCAAACTGCTTGCGAAAAAAGATGTGTGACATTGAAGGTTGTCAAAAATATCACCATAAAATATTGCATTCTAAAGAAAAAGTTCCTGAATCCAATATTATTCAGTCTGAAGAAATGGTAGCTTACACAAAAGACTGCGACAAAAATATAGTTCTTCTAAAAGTTGCCCCAATAAAAATAATAGCAAATGGACAAGAAGTAGAAACGTATGCTTTATTTGATGAGGCAGCAACAGTAACTCTCCTGGACGAAGCAATTGCAGACAAGTTGGACCTGAAGGGTGATCCAACCAATCTTGGATTGAGATGGACTGATAGAAATTCATGTAAATCCATGACCAGCCGAAAGGTGAACTTCATCATAAGTGCTAGTGATGGACAAGAATATGGGTTGAAAAATGTCTACACCATGAAAGATTTAGATTTACCTGTGCAAAATATTAATATGAAGGCATTCAAAGACAAATGGCCTTATATGAAAATTATGAACCTCCCAGATATGAGTTTCATGAAGCCGAGACTTCTGATTGGTCAAGATAACTGGGAATTAATAGTAAGCAGAGAAATCATTGAGGGCCCCAAAAATGCTCCTGCCATTTCGAAAACCAAATTGGGTTGGATAGTCCACGGTTATGTCGAAAACTTCAGAGGGATGGTCGACAACACAGTGCTTTTCATAACAAAACAAGAAGATGAAGATCTGAAAGATATCCACGAACAAGTGAAAGACTTTTTCTCCTTCGAAAGTTATGGTTTGAAGAAAGAAGATGGAGAATATTGTGATGAAGACAAGCAAGCAGAAAATTTGATGGAAAATATAACCAGAAAAACGGAAGATCAATGGGAAACGGGATTATTGTGGAAAAACACAAATTTGAATTTACCAGACAGTAAACCCATGGCACTTCAACGACTCAAATATATTGAGAGAAAAATGGATAAAGATGATGAATTTGCAAAAAAATATAAAGCAAAAATTTACGAATACCTTGAGAAAAAATACTGTCGACTGCTGTCACCTGAAGAAATAAAAAATACCCCTGGAAATAGAAATATATGGTACATTCCGCATTTTGGCGTAGTAAACGAAAATAAACCCGGTAAATTTCGATTTGTTTTCGACGCCGCTGCCAAAGTTGAAGGGAAATGCTTGAATGATTTCCTCCTAAAAGGACCTGACTTGTTCAATTCTTTGGTTGGCATAATTTGGAAATTTCGTCAGAAGAACATAGCATTTTCCGCCGATATACAAGAAATGTTCCATCAGATTAAGATACGTGAAGAAGATCAAGACGCACAGAGATTTTTATGGAGAAATTGCGAAAGGAAGACAGACCCGGATGTATATTCCATGCAAGTTTTAATTTTTGGAGCTGTGTCATCCCCATTTTGTGCTCAATATATAAAAAATCGAAATGCAATGAATTTCAAGCACAAATATCCTGAAGCTGCGGATGCAATAGTAAATAAACATTATATGGATGACTATTTGGACAGCGTGAACGATGAAGAATATGCCATAAAATTAGTAAAAGACGTGATTGATATCCACAGAAGGGGAGGATTCAATATACGAGGATGGACGAGTAATTCCATGAAAGTCCTCGAAAGTATCCCGAAAAATTTGAAGACCAACAATGAAAGCGATCAACATATCATACCACAAAGAGTGTTGGGCTTGAAATGGTGTCCAACTGAAGATACTTTATCATTCCCTTTGAATTTTCACAAGATACAGAAAAATTTATGGGAAAATAAGGAGGTACCAACCAAAAGGGAAATTTTAAGAGTCGTCATGTCTGTCTATGATCCTTTAGGTCTTTTGGGAAATCTGATAATCAGAAGCAAAATCATCATGCAGGAGGTTTGGAGGAGTGGTATACAGTGGGATGAAAAAATATCTGAACACATACAGAAAAAATGGTTTAGATGGCTAGATGAATTACAGAAGGTGAAAATTCTCAGAATTCCAAGGTGCTACATGAAGAATCAAGAAGGTTTTGAATTAGAACAACATGTTTTTTGTGACGCTAGCCAACAAGCACTTGCTATCGTCAGTTATTTCCGTTTTTCCAAAGGTTCAGAGAAAAAAGTATCGTTGGTTACATCTAAAACACAAGTTGCTCCAATGAAACATCAGACAAGTATCCCAAAATTGGAATTACAAGCGGCTTTATTTGCGACACGACTGGCAAATAAAGTAATAGAGGAACACACGGTACATATAGAAAAAACCTTTTTTTGGACTGACTCGAAGACAGTAATTCAATGGATTAGGAATGAAAAAATTAAAATTTCGAGTTATGTTTCTCGCAGAATTGCAGAAATAAGGGATAATTCGAAAATAAATCAATGGCATTGGATCCCAACGGAAATAAATATTGCCGATGAAGCAACAAGAGACACAAAAGAGATGAGATTTCAAAACTCAAGATGGTTTGATGGTCCAGAATTTTTATATTTGGATGAAGAATCTTGGCCTCTTGGAAAAATTATTGCTACATACCCAGGAAAAGACAATCAAGTTCGAGTTGCTGATGTGAAAACCAAGACTGGTACCTATCGACGACCCGTTGCGAAACTTTGCAAATTATCACTGCTGGAGAACTTTGACGAAACCCCGGAAGATAGCATACCTTCTTGAGGGGGAAGAATGTTTAGTTTTGATTTTATATTTCGTACATTGTTTCATTGTGATCTTGTTGAACTTGCATTTGAAAAAATAAATGATACGACAGTTGTTCTGACAAGAAAAAAAGTGACACAAGTATTTTCAAGATACAGTCCAAATACTAGAAATAAAGGGATTTTAAAGCTAATCCAGACAGCGTGGTCCAACGCTGGGTGGACTCCAAGAGGTTTTCATCGAACCTGGTCGTTGGCCACCACACCTGACCACCATACTCCATAATGGGACGTATGTACAGGAACTCCCACTGCTCCTTCCAGAAGCCTTCCTCGGCATGTATATAATAATAACCGTCTTTATTGATGACAAAAAAAATTCAATGAAAAATAGGCGATATTTAGCTCCCGTGCTATTCTTATGATCTGTCTTGCTTTCCCCGTAACCGCTGCCAAATCGACGTGTCGCGTCACTGGCTCCAGCATACAACCGTCAATCCAGTAACGTAATTTCGGGTTGTTTTTGCCAACATGAAACACGCAATATTTGCTGACATTTAATGGCAACAGCCGTTGTTGACACCACCTGGAGAGAGCATCGAGGTCCCGCTGGAGAACATCTCTCTGTTGAAGGGCCAGGCCGAACAGTTTCGTGTCGTCAGCAAGTGAGGAAAGGGCGGACTGAATATATGCGGAGGCAGATGGGAGATTTACATAATGAACAACACTGATCCTTGGGGGACACCCGATATGACTCGCCTCAAAGTCGAGGAGTATGCAGCGCCCATCCGCACAAGGTTTGAAGATACAGGGGGTGTTTTTGAAAAATTATGAAAAAAATTAATATCTCGGAGTAATGAGAGTGTTCCACGGTCAGATTCGAATATGCGTTTCTCGAATGCCAAACAGTGGCGACGCCAGCTTTCGAAGACAGGGGGGCCAAAAGTGGGTCGGAATTTTTTAGGAGGGGCCAAAATAAATAGAAATACAACGGGAAAATTGAAAGCCTTAGAATGTCAAAAAATTCTAGGCGGGGCCAGCAAAATTTTAGTGATGGACTGGGCCACCCCTGGCCCCCCTCTAGCGTCGCCACTGATGCCAAAGGAATGAAATACAATAAACCCCATAGTTTGTTAGTCCCCAGGTTTGGAGATTTGGGGTGTTGTTTATGCAAAATGATGAAAAAAAAATTCATATCTCGACGAAATGAGAGTGATCCACGATCATGTGTTTCTTCAATGTCGGAAGAATGAAATACAAAAGATCCCATAGTTTGTTAGCCCCCAGGTTTGGAGGGTTGTTTATGAAGAATGGTGAAAAAAATTCATATCTCGAAAAAAGGAGAGTATTCCAGGATCAGATTCGATATGTGTTTCTTGAATGGCGAAAGAATGAAATACAAAAAACCTCATAGTTTGTTAGTCCCCAGCTTTGGAGATTTTGGGGGTTATTTATGAAAAATGATGAAAAAAATTCATATCTCGGAGAAATGAGAGTGTTCCATGAAAAAATAATTGTGTCATTTGATTAATCCAAAACAAGCACAACCTTCGCATGAGTCTTGGGAGTTTATTCTTTGTTAATTTGTTTGTATTAACATACAAATGTTTATGAGTATTTTATTCAGGCGCGTACCCAGAAAAGTGTGTTGGGGGGGGCTCAGCTTTTATCCAAAAATAGTTAGGTTTTTAACCATGAGAAATCATGAAAAACGAATAAGAAAATATTAAAGCATGCATTTATTTCTTGTAAGTATGAATCTTCAAAAAAACAAATTAATATTGAATTATCCAAGGGTTTATTAGTTTTTAGTTATTAAATAAAAGTTCCAAGCGCCAGCATTAGCAAATCTGGTCAGTGGTCACAACCATTTCTGTATCTATGACTATTTCGTAATTTATGTGCATTAGAGCTAATCCGTTCAAGCGGTTTTCTGCCATAGGTTCTGAGCCAGGTCTTAAGAAAAACTGCTTCAGCCGTTACGGGAACACGGGTAGTACAGTGTGTACCATTTTGGTTGAGACTGCTCTGTATCTCAGCTATTATTGAAGATAGAGATATGCGATTTTCGCGACCCTGTATCACTTTTTTGTAAAACTTTCAAAGCCACAAACAGAAATATTCCAACTACTCTTGTTCCTGAAATACAGGGCGAAAACGAAAATGTTCCCTTTTGGAGATGTAATTATTTCTTAGGCCCTGTATAAGATAGAAAAAAATGAAAACGGTTTTTAAGAGATATTGAGAGCCCTGTTTTTAAGATTGGGCACACATTTTTTAAATGGAATACCCTGTATATTTAAACCTCAAATTTTTGTGATTTTTTTGAATACCTTGATGTATCGCAACCTTATCTTCAATAAATTACAGCTTCAAAAATCAGAAAAATCCATATTTATGTTTGTTTTTTAATAGTAGGCCATGAATTCTTCCACACCTGCATTAAATTATTACTTTTTCGAAACGCCATGTGATTCAAACCTTTTTATTCAATTATATTTTGAACATCAACTCAAAATATCACTCTTCAACATAAACTTAAAAATGTTGTAAACAAAAAAATATATCGGTAAAGATTTAACATTAACTGATGTAATTACAAGATTCTAATCAGACAATTTATTACATAAACCAAAAATAAACATATAGATCTAATGAAGTTGTTCAAACTGTCGTCCATTTTGTGTTATACATAAACCACACAGTTTCAAATCGACATTTAAAATTATTAAGGATTGCCTCATTCCTGTGTGAGTTTCTGAATGCTTCTTTGGTTGGGGCTCGGAGCTCATCTATATGATAACGCCGATATGCTTACATTTTATATTTTCATATAATATTTTTCAAATTTTGAAATTCCATGTTTTCACCGTCAGCCATCATCATTGATTTGTTTTGACTCTGTTTGTGACTCAGTTTTCTTGAATGCAATAAACAAAACAATATTTTATGCATGTTCAACTTTAATGCATGTGTGAAAGGATTCATGGCCTAGTATCCAAAACATCAATTTGGATTTTTCTGATTCTCAAAGTTAAAACTTATTGAAGATTGGGCTGTGATACATCAATGTATCACACGCAGAAAAAAAATTGCGAAAATTTGACGATGAAATAAATAGGGTGATACATTTGAAAAATACCAAGTTTGTGTTCAATCTTAAATACAGTGCTCTCAACAGAAATTTTAAATACGGCACTGACTTCTATCTAAAAATATCAATTATAAGCAGTATTCATTTTTTTTCTATCTTATACAGGGCCTAAGAAATAATTACATTTCCAAAAGTGAACATTTTCGTTTTCGCCCTGTATTTCAGGAACAAGGAGTAGTTGGAATATTTCTGTTTGTGGCTTTGAAAGTTTTACGAAAATGTGATACAGGTTCGCGATAACCGCATGTCTCTATCTTCAATCATAGCGGAGATACAGTGCAATCTCAACCAAAATGGGACACAGTGTACCCAAATATTTGAAGCAATATGTATAAATTTGGATAGAAATCTCCGCTACATTTCTCTAGACTCTAGAGCTAGTGCAGATGAAGCACATGATTTGGAATCATCCGGTGTTGAAGTAGCCCACTTTTTTCCCATCTTTTTGATTCACTGGAAAGAATGAGGCTTTCGCCTGAGGCGAAAGCCTTGGGGGGGGCTAGAGCCCCAATAGCCCCCCCCTGGATACGCGCCTGATTTTATTCTGTTGAAATTCTCTTACTAAAGTTCTCTCAACCTCTGGCGACCCCCCTACAGAAGCTTCGCGACCCCCCAGGGGGTCGCGACCCACAGGTTGAAAAACACTGCAGTTTAAGCAATCACATGGTGATTCTATCGTTACCCGATGAAATCAATAAATATTGTAAAAAGAGCGTAATAAAAATGGGCTTGTACATTGCAAATCAATGGATTGATATATAAGTTGATTACATTAAAATTCCCGACATACCTCCTCAGAATTATTCATTCATACCTCACAAACCTCAAATTCAAAGTTAAAATCAATGACACGCTTTCAGAACCAATAAACATAGAATCCGGCATAGTCCAGGTATCCATCCTAGGACCCAGATTATTCAACCTATACCTCCACGACATTCCTACCTTCCCGGGAACAAACCTTGCCCTATTCGCGGACGACACCGCCGTCTACGCCCATTCATCTTGGGCGAATGTGGCAAATTCTAAATTACAATACCATTTGAATATACTGTCAAAGTACTACAAAAAATGAGAAATGACACCAAATGAATCAAAAACAGAAGAAATAGTGTTCAGCAAGAGAGTCAACGATAAGAAGATTTTTTCGAAATTGAAATTGAATCACACCTAAAAATAGTTCGTGGTTACGCTTCAAAAAGAAAACTATACCCCTTACTGCGCAGAAACAGTAGCTTGGACCAAAATAACAAAGCCCTAATCTATACAGCTATGATTAGTCCACTAATTACATACGGGGCTCCTGCCTTTTGTCTCACCTCGGCCCATCTCCGTCCAATCCAGGTATTCTAAAACAAATGCCTCAGTCACATAATTTTTTAACAACCAGTGTCGCGTAAATGAGCTCACAAGAAATATTACAAAATTGAGGTGTAATAACATAAACCCTCATAGCAAACACCCCTTACCCTACCAATTCCTTCCTATTGTGACAAGTACGGCCCTGTGCATTCAGCGCTTCGACTCGGTCTGGAGGTTTCTGGAAGCCCGTGGAGTGGAGTGTTTCATCCGGCAGAGCGGCCGCGTGTCATTCGGGAAGTTTCCAGACGGGTCCGGACTTAACGAGAAACAATCGGCGTGATATATATAAGGGGCACATTGGCGGATGGAATTAATTCAGTCAGAGACAAGCGACGAGTGAAAATAAATAGTAGTGCTAATAAATCAGTGGACATAAATTGTACAGACTAGATTAAGATCATTAGTTGTTAATTATTAGTGTTATAAGTAGTGTAAAAAAATAGTTTATTGAACCCGAACGTTCTTAACGAAGAAAACGTTTCAGTTTATTCCATATTCCCTCTACCAGTTGTATATATTGTCTCACAGTTGTACATAGTGTCTCCCAGTTGTATACAGGGTGAGTCTTTGACTTGTACATATATTTTAACTGAAGGTTCTTGAGGTCAAAAGAAACCTTTTTTTCATTTTCCATTTTCCGAATTCGGCTCTGTTAAAAAGATATAGCCATTTGAAAAAAAACATTGTGCTAATTACGTCCCTGAAATGATACTGTGGAATTGATTCAAAGTTCATATTTCTCGATAGAAATTGAGTTTATACATTTAGGCCCAATTTAGGGAATACTCAAGTAGTCAAGTACTAACCTTATTGGAATAAAAATGTTGCAAACACGATAATTTCAACAAAAACAGTTAGTTTCATCGGATTATATCTGCAACTAAAAAGCAATATTTCTCACACCAAAATAAGTTCCTTCTTCGATTTTTCTGCAGATTAGTTTGTAAACACTAATAACTTGTTCATATTTTCCTCGAAATTCCCAAACAATATCATGAAGAAAGACTTTCATTCAGATTTATTATTAAACAACCTAACTCAATCTAATTTGTATCGATTCTGTGAATTTTTGGACAGAAATGTCAAGAACATGTTGTCAGCTTGCTGGTATTTTCATTGAGGTTAAGGATTTTTTACGAAACATAGTATAAATCACAATAAATTTGTGTACCGTGGTATGGATATCTATGAATTCTGCCGTTTCCATCATAAATCGACTTTGCCGCCAAATTTTACCACGCATGCGTAGAGCGAAAACCGAAATATTGGTTATCTAGTCTGGAGCCAACTAAAACAATAACAATGCAGGCTCTGAACAGTCTCAACAAACTGTAAACATTATTCAGAATACATTCATTACATTCAGTGGATTAATTGTTCTAATGTGATTATTACGTTTAGTGAATTAATATAATTTCAACCGTGTCCAGTTTATAAAATTCCAGTTGATTAGTTGTTTAGATGGAGAAACATCGCCACAGATTATCAGGTATCGTTTCATTAACTTCAATTTAATAAGTAGTTTGTGTTGAGATTCATCATTCATATCCGAATTTTGTATTCCATCGACATTTAACTTCAATATGGACCGGTAACTATGAATTTTCAATAGAAACTGTGCGTGTTAAATCCTCCTTGGTGTTCAATTTTATCTCCCACATTTGGGGGATTTTATTATTAAAAAATATCTCGACAAAGTTGATAAATATTGTGACAACATTGTAAACTCGTCTAAAGACCAGAGATCGAACAATTTTCGATGATATTTAATTCAGAGACGCATTCAGGTTATTCTTTAAATTAATGATTTTTTCGTCAAATTTCTGCGGGTAAAATTGGACATAACTCGAAAACGACGCGTTTTATTGAAAAAAAATAGGAATACTTTTAGTTTCTTAAATGATTGATTCTTTCGAAAATATGAACCGTTTATCTTTTTAAAGTGGTTTTATGGTGTTTCAGCGTGTATTGATGAGTCGACTACCCTGTAACTTTTATACTAGTGAAGATATTGAATATGTTTCGATTGAGGAATATGCACCATGAATAGAGTAAAAACTCAATCAAAATTCAGTTCATTCGAAATAACGGTTCCGAAGATATAAACAGAAAAGTGTTTTTTTCATTGATTTTCGACACCCTGTATCTCCCAAACCAAACCGAATTTTGAAAAATGGAATAGGAAAAAGGTGTTTCGTTTGATGAGAGGAATCTACAGTTAAAATATATGTACAAGTCAAAGACTCACCCTGTATAGTGTACATAATATATACTCACAATTACTTTTAACTATTTTTGTTTTGTTTTTATTTTTCCTGTATATGTATATTCATAAACTAAGATTCAACACATCATTTAAAATCGTAAAAGAATTGTCGAAAGAAGTATATTGTTCATGTATGTAATCAAAATTGTAGTGGTTACTTTTAAGTAGGAACTATAAAATATGATAATTAGTGAAAGCGTGTTCTCTACTTACAGCAAATTTGTAGTTCCAAAGACTTGAATGAATTGATTTTTGATTTGATTTTGCTGGGCTACAATTAGAATGAAACTGGGTTCAAATCCGTGTTTATATTTTTTGGCACGAAATTTTATACATCAGAATCTATTGGAGATACAGAGCATTCTGACCAATCGCATCGCTCTTATGAATAAAAACGGCTTGTTTTGAAACTAGCAACATAATATCGAATTTGCGACAACTTGTACACGTAATGGCTTTCTCCTTTCATCGCTCTGAACAGGGATCTTATCGTCAGAAAATTGAAACTGATCTCGTTGAAAAGTGGATTTTATAATGCAGCTATATTTCTCATGAAAAAGCATACGTCATTATATTAATCTGGTTGTGATTTCTTTATTAAATCTAGTGTGAACATGATTTTGGTTCCTTTAAATTTCCCATACTAACGAACTCAAAATATTCCTCCTCAATAAAATTTGATACTTTCAGCAGCCACCAAGACATCCTTCTGCTCAGCAACAAATGGCCAAAGAACAGCAAATGCTAGTACAGAAAAAGCAACAACAGGCCCAACAACAGAAACAGGTACAGCAGAAACAGCAGATGGCACAACAGAAGCAACAAGAGGATCTCGAACTGAAAAGAAAGAAAGAGCTTGAGGAAAAAAAACAGAAGGACCTCGAACTCCAGAAACAAAAAGCACTGGAAGCTCAGAAACAGAGAGAGTTGGAGTTGCAGAAGCAGAAAGAGTTGGAGTTGCAGAAGCAGAAAGAGTTGGCGTTGCAGAAGCAGAAAGAGTTAGAGTTACAGAAACAGAAGGAAGTGGAATTACAGAGGATCAAAGAAATAGAGCTGCAAAAGCTGAAAGAACTGGAGTTGGCGCAACTGAAACAGCTGGAGTTGATGAAGGTCAAGCATGACCAAGACTTGCAGATTAAAAAAGAAATGGAACTTGAGAAAGAGAGAAAAACCCAGGAAAATTCTGGTGCAGTTCGAATGGAAGTTGATCAGCAACAGGTAGATCCTATTCTGGAGGAGGCTCCCGCGCCCCCTGCTATCTCTGAAGAAGGTGTTGAAAATGTGGGAACTAAACCAGTTCGGCGACGATTTCCACAAAGGAACAGTAGGTATCTGATGCTTAGAGGGGCATAGACAAGGGGGTTTTTGAACATACGTTTCATTTTTTGTCAATCAGGAGTGATGCTCCTCATGATGACCTATTTTCTTAACTATTTTTGGGTAGGACACATATTATCAATGAATGAATGGAAGAAAAATGTGAACACAGTTTTGTTAATTCCACTTTTTCTAGGGAAACTTTCCAAATACGAAATACAGAGACGTAGAAACCAAAGATTGAGTAAACTGTTACAACCGAAGAGCGCCATGGTTATCTTGAATGAAGTAGGTAAAAACGTTACCTACAATGTTGAAAGATCTCAGAATAGATCTGGACCTAAAGGATATATGTTCAAAGCCACTGTAGTAGTCGATGAGACAACTCATGAGGGATATGGTAAGATATCATAATTCATTTGTAATGGTTATTTGGAATTATCACGGAATAGAAAACTCTTAAGGTGGGCGTTCAATATAGTGTGTTCTTATTTCAAGATGCATTTGCAAATGCATTCAATTTGAGAACTTAAAATTTGTGGGTAAACTCAGAAAGTATTGGAGTTCTTAATGAAATAATTGAAATCTACTTCAGTTCGAAAGTTCATTTTTTTCATTCAAAAATAGAAGAAAATAAGCAAACTCATGCTGCTGTTTCATTTCAAACGAGAGACCCATGAAAATAGTTCAACTTCCGATTAAGAGTGAATCTACAGGTAATTTCGTTCAGAAAAACAACTTGAAATACGGAATTGGCAGAGAATGGCCAAATTCAAATATATAGCGAGAAATAATTCCTGCTTTACTCACATATTCACTAATTTCATAGTTCAGTGATTTTCGGATAGAGAGAGTCATTGTACATTTCATTCATAAGGAGAGAGATATTCATAGAACTTATAGTGATAATATAAGTTCTATGGAGATATTCCATAAAATGCACGGTTGCCCCTCTATCGGATTAGTTTTCCTACTACTAGTTGTGATCGCCGACCTTAAGGCACGCATTGGATACACTAGAATCATTTTAAGTAAATTAAAAGGAATTGTTCAAAACTGGGTTTCTTTTAGAAAAAACCTTTTTTGCCCAATTTGAGGAATAATTTAGTATCTGTTGTACCATTTCAGAATCCTTATTAAATGAGCTAATTTTTAAAGTCACACTCCAAACTGACGAGTACAATTCTTTTTCAGTTAAAGTTGGGCGAAATATTAATTTTGAATACTTGATTCTGCGTAAAAGATGGAGCAGTTGGCTATAATTAGAGGTTACAGGTAAAACAAGCACTATTCAGGATAACATAGGAAAAATAAAATTGGAAAAAAGAAAACATTTTCAGCAACAAGAGCTCAAAAAACATCACAGTAACAATTTGAAAAATACACGACCCAGATTTTTTCAAATATAAGTGTCGCAGTCTAACCCTGTATTTTCTTTCTTTAGGTCTCAGCAAAGCTAGTGCAAAGAACGAAGCAGCTGAAAAAGCTTTGAAATTTCTGGTCAAACAGAAAAAACTTGTACAGGCCCTCTCAACCGAACCTACAAATCCTCAAGAAGGCGAAGAAACTATGGATACTTCCGAAAAACCAGAGAAACCCATGGAAATACCTTTAGCTTGGCAACAATTCGCTTCATTCGCCATTTACAAGCTTCTGGATTCTTGGGGAGAAGATTTAGAAATGATAAAAGAGGAAGTGAAAGTTGAGAAGAAACCGGCCAAAAAATTGCCACCCAATGCAGAATTGATCAACCCTCTGATGCTGATGAATCAGATGCTGCCTCGAGTGAACTTTGTAGAATTGCCTAGGACGGCGAATGGACATTTGAGCATATTCAATTTTAAGGCTGAAGTCGATGGAAAGACTTTCACAGGAAGTGGTGAGCATTTTTGTAATTTTTATCTGTGTTACACTTCAGTCGTTCTTCTGTGGTGATTTCGATCTACAAAACTCAATTTTTTGAGTACGCCTGGTTCTGATATACCCTGAGCCAATTGTATAGCGGATTTATCAACGTTTCTGGACAAAAAAAAATACATTCGGACCCTAGTGGCAATTTGCCAACTATTCATTTCACGTCGATGGAAAAAAAGATACAGATACTTGTGAAATTCTATATTCTTTAGAAAATCCATACAGACTCCTTTTGAATTACTCAGATTCGCAAATGATGTATGGTGAGAATTTATTCACATTTAAAATTCTATAAAGATCAATACTACATTACTATTGACTAATCGTGAAACATCATACGTTTGATGACTTATATTTACAATATCAAACTTATATGCAGAGTGAGTCTTTGACTTGTACATTTATTTCAACTGTAGATTCTAGAGGCCAAAGGACATCTTTCTTTCATTTTCCTCAAGAAACGATCTCATAAAAAATTGGTTTCTCACTAACGTATCTTAACTCCATTAACTTAGGTGGTCATATGATTCGAGGTCAATGACCTAATCTAACCTATCCTCTGTGATATTTCACAGAACTTCATAGAGGACGATGCCAGATTGCCGATTTTCTCTTCAAAAAATGGTATAGGCGAAACAAGGAAGCAGTTCGTCCCCTATCGTTAACGGATGAACTATCGCAAGGGCACTAGTTTTGTTTACTTTTCGCTAAAAGCTTCTAGGCATTGCTCTTTAGAAATACCAAACGAGTAGTTCTGATTCTCGCCGATAAAGCGCTACGATCTTAATTTCAGTCGCCTCTAATGGCGCTCTGCGATGTAGCCACCACGCAAGATAAACCGTTGTTCTGTGTCTCCAACGTTAGTTCCTATCACAGACCAGTCTGTGATGCCATGAACGGCGCTTACGCGATAACCTGCGCCGTGACCTTCGATTTACTTATTAACTGAGAATAAAGCAAACAGGTGATGATTGTGATGTGAAGACTTTTTTAATTGATGTCATAAACCGTGTAGTGTCGACGTTTCGAGTTAAAATTCCAAGAGGATATTGTTTAGATAGATATTTTCCCGAAGTACCGGTAACAATAAATTTTTTAGAAACTGTGCTTATAAAATTTGTAATTTCATGCTTCTTAGAATTCAATTTCATATCCAACATTTGTGGGATTTTATTATTACATATCTCTACATCAAACGTTTTTCCATCATGGAGATTTTAATAATCTTGACGAAGTTTGATAAACATTCTAACAACATTGTTAATTTGTTTAGAGACCGGAGAAGAAATAATATTCGATGATATTTAATTCAGGGAAGCATTCAGATTTTTCATGAAATTCATGATTTTTTTCCTCAAATTTCATCGCATACAATTAGGAATAACTCGAAAACGACGCGTTTTTTTGAAAAACATAGGAATACTTCTATTTTATCAAATGGTTGATTCTTTCGAATATATGAACCGTTTATCTTTTTCAAGTGGTTCTATAGTCTTTTTGCGTGAATTTATGAGTCGGCTACGCTGTAACTTTTATACCAGGAGAAATATTGAATAAGTTTCAATTAAAGAATATGCACCATAAATAGAGCAAACAATCATCCAAAATTCAATTCTTTCGAAATATCGGTTCCGAATATATACAGGGTGAGTCTTTGACTTGTACATATATTTTAACTGTAGATTCCTCTCATCAAACGAAACACTTTTTTCCTATACCATTTTTCAAAATTCGGTTTGGTTTGGAAGATACAGGGTGTCGAAAATCCATGAAAAAAAAAACACTTTTCTGTTTATATCTTCGGAACCGTTATTTCGAATGAACTGAATTTTGGTTGAGTTTTTACTCTATTCATGGTGCATATTCCTCAATCGATACCTATTCAATATCTCTACTATTATAAAAGTTACAGGTTAGTCGACTCATCAATACACGCTTAAACACCATAAAACCACTAAAAAGATAAACGGTTCATATTTTCGAAAGAATCGATCATTTAAGAAACTAAAAGTATTCAAATTTTTTTTTCAATAAAACTCGTCGTTTTCGAGTTATTTCCAATTTTACCTGGAGAAATTTGACGAAAAAATCATTAATTTCAAGAATAATCTGTATGCGTCTCTGAATTAAATATCATCGAATATTATTCCTTCTCTGGTCTTCAAACGAGTTTACAATTTATCAACTTTGTCGAGATATTTCAATATAAAACTCCCACAAATGTGTGGGATAAAAGATAAAATTGAACACCAAGGAGGATTTAATACGCACAGTTTATATTGAAAATTCATAGTTACCGGTCCATATTGAAGTTAAATGTCGATGAAATACAAAATTCGGATATGAATGATGAATTTCGATACAAACTACTTATTAAATTGAAATTAATGAAAAATAATACGATACCTGATAATCTGTGGCGATGTTTCTATCTAAACAACATCCTCTTGGAATTTCATAAACTCGACAGGGTTGAAATTAATTAAAATTCACTTCACATAATAATCACATTAGAACAATAATTCACTGAATGTATTCAGAACTTCACATAATGTTTACAGTTTGTTCAGAGACTCTGGTTTGTTATTGTGAATAGTTCGCCTCCAGATAACCAATACTTCAGTTTTCGCTCTACGCATGCGTGGTAAAATTTGGCGGCAAAGTCGCTTTATGATGGAAACGGCAGAATTCATAGATATTTATACCACGGTACACAAATGTATCGTGATTTATACTATGTTTCGTAAAAAATCCTTAACCTCAATGAAAATATCAGCAAGCTGACAACATCTTCTTGAAATTTCTGTGCAAAAATTCACAGAATCGATACAAATTAGATTGGGTTAGGTTGTTTAGTAATAAATCTGAATGAAATTGAAAAGTCTTTCTTCATGATATTGTTTGGGAATTTTGAGGAAAATATGAACAAGTTATTAGTGTTTACAAACTAATCTGCAGAAAAATCGAAGAAGCAACTTATTTTGGTGGAATAAATGTGGCTTTTTAGTTGCAGATATAATCCGATGAAACTAACTGTTTTTGTTGAAATTATCGTGTTTGCAACATTTTTCTTCCAATAAGGTTAGTACTTGAGTATTCCCTAAATGTATAAACTCAATTTCTATCGAGAAATATGAACTCTGAATCAATTCCACAGTATCATTTCAGGGACGTAATTAGCACAAAAATCCTCTATGGGTCGAGCCTGTAGAAGGTTCGCGGAACGAATGGTACGTTTTGGTCGGCTATCCAATCTTGAGTTTCCCTTGCATAGTGCCTGGACGCAAGGTTTGGAACATAATATCATCTCCAGCGTGTTCTGATTCAATAAAATGAACTAGCGATATAGTTAGATGCTAGTTTTCTAAGCGAAATACCAACCTTGGTTTCCGCTCTTCTTACCAGTTTGACGGTCCTTGCTTGGGCAAAAATGTCTGCAAGGTTCATACAAGGAATACCTTGCTCACATTCAGCGATTGTCCGATAAATAGTTCTACAGGATATATTCTGATTTTCAAAAATATGTATTATCTCGGCTTATCGACTCGTCCAACTAAATTATAAATACTTTTGCATATTTCCTTTTTGTAAGCCTTATCGACTTAACCACTTCAACAACTAGTGGTTACAATTGAAGCTGTTGTATTCTGTGTCTTGTATCACAGATGGTCAGCACGTGTAGAGACTCTGCCTACATGCAGAGTCGCCAACTGTGTATTTATACAGGATGACACATCTTATTAGTTTTCAGTATTCCATTCAATTGTGATGTAGAATTCTAGAATATTCATTCAAAAAACTGATGACCTTACGGTGGCCAGAATTGAGCTAATGGACTTCCAGAATGACCCGGATATAAATGTGAATTTATAACAAACAATTTTTTTTCCAAAAAAACTTTGGTGAGAATCGAATTTTACTAAAAAATAGTCTTCATGATGTATGTATAAGTTATGAACTACCACATCGTGGACTACATGGTGGCCCACATAAAACAGTTCATCTAAGTATGAGTTTGTTTGGGGTGACAAACTCCTCAAGATTCTCAAAAGTTAATAGGGGTTGAGTGATGAACTCAAGTTGAATAAAATAGCTGTCTTTCAATGTTGGTTTGCAGTATTCTCAACATGATTTCTTTTCAGGTGTTTGCAAGAAAGTTGCAAAGAGGTTGGCCGCTTTTGCAATTTGTAACGAAATTTTGGGTATACAATATCCACCTGAAATCTACACGCCCACGTGTGAAAGGGCTCCGACCTTGGCGTGTTGAAAACTAGTGATTATGTGATTTTTTTGGTACATAAATTTTATTGTATGTAATTTTTATTATTTAGGATAAGTTTTGAATTATATTCGATAATGATTGATTTTTATATTTTATTACAGTCGATTTTCTTTGAGTTCATTTGAATTGAATTTTATGAGCATTTTATGAATTACAAAATATTTCAACCCAAATCCGTTGTATTACTGAAAACCCCAAAAATTTGTTATCTAGGACCACTGTGGCTGTGGTTGTATTTTCAGTTTTTGTGTACAGATTGTTCATCTACAGGGTGGGACTCGTACATTTTTGTAGATTCTTGAGGTCAAAATGAAACCCTTTTCCATTTTTACGAATTGGGTTTTGTTTGAAAGATTTAGCCATTTCTCTAAATAAACATGGGTGACATGATTTTTCGTAATGGATGCAAATTCCTCGAATGAAACATGAAATTCCATAGGGGTGCCAAATTTTTTCACCCATGTACTCGTGTATTTGGCGAATATTTGCCACGTGCCTATATTTGGCATGTAGTGGGAGTGGTTCACTCGGCCAATACTTGTACAATTATTTGCCACTGGCGAAGTCCCGCCGGTTGTCGGTAAAAATGCAAAGAGTCAAACTGTCAAAGGGATTACAATTATTTGCGTATTTGACAAGTATATACTTATCGATGCTCTCCCCGCAATTAATTTGGCAGTTCTGATGTCAGCTTCCGTCGAGTGATTTTGGTGCTTGCGTTTATATAAAGTTTTTCCGAAGTGGAATGGACTCAAGAAGTCGTTTTCGAATTTCTGGATTTGTACGAAAATGAGCCAGTTATGTGGCAACCCGTAGCCTACGTAGATTACGTAGGCTACGGGCAACCTATACTCCATCCAAGAATTATTGACATCTCGGGCGGCTTTGGAAAATCGAAATTAGGTTGGTAATGCCTGTTCAGTGATATTTGGAGTTTAAGAATTGAGGTTGGTGTTGCAAATAACACTGGCGTTTTGTTCTGTCATTAATATTCGAATAAATTTGGCAAATAATTGCGCAAGTGAGAAATCTTTGGAATGAGGCTCTTGAATAATGTGGGTACAGCTAATTAATGGAAATCCTGCACAGAGGACGTAGAAAAAGAAATAAGAGGAGATTAGTCAAAATATATGGGATGGTATGATATTGCTGACATAAAGCCTTCAATTATGAACATGAGTTCTGCCAAGATGAGGAAATAATAACAGTGGTTGTAATAGGAATATTTAAATTTTGAATATCAAATATTTTACTCCTTCATTGTTCACAAATATCGAAAGTTACAATGTCATGACAAAATTCTTCATATATTAAATAGATCCATCCGTTAAGTTTTGTTTCTGTCTTGATATCTTCTAAAATTTTTCGAATCCATCCAGTTTGCAGATACACGCTTCAAATGATCAACTAGATTTTTCTGGTTTAGCGAATATTCATATTGAACTTTGGAAAGGAGCATGCTTTTTTATCACCCACGATATTTTTCGTTATCGGACCAGAATTTCCATACTGTATGCATGCTCCTATAATTGATCGTTCGAAAATGTATCAATGCAAGATGAAAATAATATACTGCTGGTTAGCAGATTCACACGATGGTAATTGTATGCGATAATTGAGGACATTTTCATGTTTAAAAATTCCGTTTAATTTCAAGGTTATATTTATTGCTATGCTGAAAGGACAGAAAATTTTTAGTGCCTTTTTTGTAACTAGAAATAAAGGTGCGACTGGACTTCCAAGGCCTGCTGTGATGTCAATAATTCTTGAATGGACTATAGGCATCCACATCATAAGAACAGGAACTTAATTAACGATGCCTGGGTTCGCATCCAAAATAAAATATCAATCCACTACTTTGAACAGAAGTCGAGACAGATAGGTGAATATCTCTATCTGACCTGACCGAACAGAAACCATCCTTTACAGGGTGTTTCCTCATTGTAAACCTCAAGTTTAATGTATGCAATAAGAAAACACTCTGTAAAGGATGGTTTCTGTTCGGTCAGGTCAGATAGAGGTATTCACTTACCTGTCCCGTATTAAGAAAGTAATATTGAGGGTGTTGTGTTGAAAAACGATAAGGTCATAAAAAACTCAGGGGGGTGCAATGATCCCCCTGGCCCCCAAGGGCGGTCCTAGGCTGATTTTCTGGGGGGGGGGGGGGGGGTAATAATTGGATGAACAATCGAAATTTCAAACTAAAAATAATTTGAAGGAACACCCTTCAGGTATCTCGAATACGAAGCATTTGCAGTCCCATGTTTGAAGGTCTTACGTGTATGTATCCGTACTGAGTGATTATACAGGGTGTCCCAAGTTCGAGTGGCTATTTGACGTTTCTGGAGAACTGGACATATTTGAAATCTGAAAATTGGGATTATGATATTGTTCATTGTTTTTCTCCGCAGAATCCAACGCAATTATAAAAAATAGGGTTCTAATTTGAAAAACAGAAGTTATGGCCAATTTTCGATCATAGTTTTCGACACAAAATTTGAAACACCCTGTGATGAAATTCAAAATAAGTAGACCTTTCCACATTCCTCTACTTTGACGTTGTGAGAACAGTTTGCACTTGGAATGTTCGGAAGAAGAAAAATAAACATGATACTAACTATGAATATTCGACTTTTTCTAAGGTTTTTCTTTCGATATTTTGAAAACTATTTGATTGAATACAATGGTTTTAACAGAAATGTATTAACCATTGAATACTCAATCATATCATTCACGAAAACATATTTATTTTTACTCCCTGTATAACCGGAAGTGCTCACAGGCTCCCAAAATATTTTAGGTCTGTAGAGAATTTCGGGTAGAGTTTCAGTTAACCAACTGAAGTGCGGTTCAATTTTATTGAATGAAAAATTTACCAAATATCTGAATGAAAAGTTAAGAGAGCTAATGGACTGTATATAATTATAAATAGTTATTGAAACCCAACACAAATGATAGGATAAATGCACCGAAATCAACAATTGCAAGGTCTTACCTATTTCAGCAGAACGGTCAACCAGATCTTGTCGCTTAGGTAATCCTATTTCCATGAACAGAGTGATCGAGCCCGAAAAACGAACATGGAATGAAGCTGACGTGAAAATCCGTTGCTAAAAATGTCAAAGTAGGAACACTTATCCTTATGGCAGAATAATAACCACGCCACTGGTAACAGTCCTTTTCGAACCAAATTCGCACAAACGAATGTTCTTAAATAACTGTAAAATGTAATTCGAATGAATCGAAATCACTAAAATTGTGAATCACAAGAAAAACTGAACTTTTCTGAATTCACGAAAGGAAACAGAAGAAATTTTAATAGGCGGTAGCAGATATATTCACGATTAAGACAATCAATGAACTGAATGAAAAATGAAAATTAAACAAATATACGACATATGCGTTGCACAGCTGACGATATCTTCTCGCACCTACACTCCATATATGGGATTTCCCCAAGTACGGAGAAATTAAATTAATTTTGAAGGGAATGAAAATGAAAAATTCAGGAAAGTTTATCTGAACCGTTTACTTGGCGTGAACAAATATCATAATCCCAATTTTCAGATTTCAAATATGTCCAGTTCTTCAGAAACGTCTAATAGGCACTCGAACTTGGGGCACCCTGTATAAAAACACAAAGCCATATTCCATGATCTGTGACATAATTCATATCACTTAAGGATTTTTCCATTCCGCTGTTCTCTTTATTTATTTTATGTTAATCTTATTTCATATTTCAATGCCTTAGTCATAACTCTGCGATTTTTTTCGAAGTTTATACCTCTGGAGTTATCTCCAGAATGTTTTATTCATATGTGTTGTTTATTTTTTTCTGTTAATTCCATATCATTATAATATTATTTCAAAGCCGAAGTCATACCTATAGCCCTGCGATTTTTTCTCAATGATGATATAACTTTTTTTTTGTTAGTTTTTTCATGAATAAAATTTAAAAAATCGAATTAGTTGTAGTACTCTGGGGAGGGTAATTACCCCCTACACCCCCCCCTTAGGACCGCCCTTGCGGGCGCCCATGTTTATTATAAAGTTTTCATTTGTGAATGGATTTATACAACTTTCATTCATCTCCACAGATCAGTTTGGATTTCATGATATTTTTCGTGACAGTCCAAAATTGTGTATTTTTTGATGGTCATTACTCGAAATAGTAATTTACGTTACTAGTCCGGAAAATAGGGTTTTTTTGGACAAATAGACAAAATTCTAGGACGAGCCGGAGGCGAGTCCTGGAAGTCTGTGAGTCCAAAAAAACTATTTTCAGGCGTGTACGTACAATATTTTTTCGGCAACCGTGTATAATTAAAAATCAATGAGACGACACATTTCTTTATTTTACATTTCGGGGTAAATCTCATGAAATTCCAAAATTATTCAGGAATGAATTCTCAAAAAATTTTTCAATAAATTCGAATTTTTTTTGTGGCAGTTTTGTAATACATATGATACTAGATTTCACTCATATAGTGGTCCCCAGATTTAAGTCATTTTAATTATCAGGAGTAGATTTCATTTCTTCGCGGCGTTTCTTATCGTACTCTTTCTTTTTTAATTTTGCCTCTGTATCGGACAATTTCTTTTTTCTTGCCATTATTTGCCCCTTGAACGAAAACGAAAAACACACGACAAAACAAATGAAAATCTCAACGTCATTCCCTCACTTCAGTTTGAAATGAGGGAAATACGGTGAGGGAATGACGAATAACACGAAAACTAAGATAACAGATACATAGCCCTGACCTTATGAAAAAATTTTGAACTATGAACACTACCCCCCAAAACGCATCCAAATATAATGTATATTTTACTCATACTCATCTTATTTTTTGATAATGTCTAATGGGGGAATGATGTGAGGAAAAGTAATATAGTAATAATTGTAACTGAATACACTATTGCACGAAACCGAGTTGAAGTTAAATCAGAATCACCATAGTAACATAATTCGCGCATTGACTGGCTAGAAAAACTCAGGCTACTTTCATAGAATTCGCTCAATATGACCATAGATCGAATATTTGTAACAAGGTGAGGGAATGATTTTATTCAAAGGGACATACATTGAAATCCCATAGTTATTCAAGAAGTATTTGTCGTGGCTTGAATTGTTGTTTAAATATAACGAAAATTACCATTACAATATTTGACTAGAATTCGATTCACAAAAAATTACTGAATAGGATGAAAATATTGAGTTTCATCAGGAAACTGGGATAGTGGGACAACGTGAGGGAATGATTTTTATTATATAAAATTAGTAATAACTTTTTAATTGCATTTAATGATATCTCGTTTTTCGGGGTGATGGAAGAAAAGGTACCTAACGTCAAAATAAAAACATAACATCGATAATAATTACATTGGTATCTGTATCAAAAGCGGTTGACTTAAATTTTGGAATTCGATGAGAATTACCCTTAAGAACGATTATTATTTGAATTGAACAGAACAGAACTGTCATCCGTTATTTCGTTGCTATTGTGATGATCATCACAATGATAACAACGACGTGAGTTTTTCCGGCCTAGTCCGGGAAGTACGTACTTTCCGGACCAGGCCGGGAAATGTGACTTTCTCAAAGAAAAAGCTTCCGGGAAATGGGTACTTCCCGGACAGTTGCCGAAAAACTATACTTCATAGGAAATATCTGATTGCATGTTCTCAATCAACGCCCTCGAATTTGTGAATTCATCAACTTTGATAGTGATCCGATTATTTTTTTCTCATCATAACCGAAATTTTCCAACATATGGAAATTTTTCCGAAATATCATTTTCTCAGATAGCCACCAAAGTCACTGTATTCAATAATTCGAGGTCATAGATTACGAATCTGTAATTCGTTCCTTCCTAGTTCGATACTTCAGGAAATTTTCAACTTGTTGTGGAAAATTTCCGAAAATTTCTGTATTTTCTGATGGTCATTACTCGAAAACTGTATTTTATAAAGAATATTTGATTGCATATTCTCAATCTACGCCCTGGAATTAGAGGATCCAGCAACTTTGGTGGTGATCCGAGAATTTTTTTTTCTCAAAATACGCGAAATTTGAAATTTTGCCGAAATTTCATTTCCTCAGATAGCCACCAAAGTTACTGTATTCACTAATTCGAGGTCGAAGATTACTCATAAGCAATCAGATATTTTTTATAAAATATAGTTTTCGAGTGATGACCATCACAAAATTTTTGTGTAAGAAAGTAATATTGAGGGTGTTGTGCTGAAAAACGAGGCCATCAAAATCTCAGGGGGGCTGTGTCTGCTTTATTTCTAGTTGTAGAAATGGATGGGAAATTGAGGAAAGGTGTGAGCAGATCCTCTTATTAACACTATCTCTGATGGTGTTGATTTTTATAATGTTTTTTTGTGTGATGTCATTTCTTATGCCATATGCGGGTTGGGTATTCTGACAATTACTATTACCTCTGGACCCCCTGGACTTGCCACCTTGTGCACGCCCGCTTACGGCGGGTCTGATTAGACGTCTTGTACTATTAGAAATTACAAGTTTCCCCGTGTATTATCAATGAAGGGGTAAAGAACAGAATTGGAATGTTTTCTGAAGTTGATGGTAAATGTGAAATTCTGATTTAGATAGTGAGGATTTCAGGCAAGATAGCAAGTTTTGTATATTTTCGGAATGATAACCTCGAGCTCTACTGAAATATACAGAAATCTCTAGCGTCAGAATAGCCATTTGAATTAAAATATTGTCCTATAAATAAATATTGATAAGCATTATTTTTGTAAAAAGTAGCGATACCATTGAATGGTATATAAAAAAGGCCATAGAGATGTTTTCCCAGAAACGCAGAATTTTCCACGGGAGAAAAGATACAGCCGCTTTTCAAAAATGCACATCTACAAAAAACATCCTCTAGCTCATACTGAAACGATAAGATACCAACATCAGTTTTTAAAAGCTTTTATTCAACTTGCAATGTATGTATGTATGTTGTATGTATGTACCTAAACCTATGTATGTTCGGGTGGAATCTTGCTACTCAATTTTGAAGCAGATAACACGATAAACTTTGTGACGTCATTTTATATCCAATATGGCGGACCATCCAAGATGGCGGAATAGTTATTTTCCACGCATCACTACAATATGGGTATCAAATGGAAGGGCTTGTTGAGTGAAAAGGGGTAACAGTCCACTGCGACCGTAAGGTCTATTGTGCCCAGGGCTTGTTGAGAGTGATTTGGAAAATAAAGTTGACGTCATTCTAAATCCAATATGGCGGAACATTCAAGATGGCGAAATAGTTATTTTTTATGCACTTCTGCAATATGGATATCAAATGAAAGGGCTTGTTGAGAGTAACTCGAAAAATAATGTGACGTCATTCTGAATCCAATATGGCGGAATAGTCCTTTTTTTATGCACTTCCACAATATGGGTATCAAATTAAAGGGCTTGTTGAGAGACTCTCGAAAAATAATGTTGGCATAATTCTGAATCCAATATGGCGGATCATCCAAGATGGCGGATCATCCAAGATGGCGGATCATCCAAGATGGCGGATCCTCCAAGATGGCGGATCATCCAAGATGGCGGATCATCCAAGATGGCGGATCATCCAAGATGGTGGATCATCCAAGATGGCGGATCATCCAAGATGGCGGAATAGATATTTTTTATGCACTTCTGGAAAATAGGTATCGAATGAAAGGGCTTGCCAGGAATATTTAGAAATAACTAAAAAGTAATAAATAAATTAAAAGCAAACAACCTTTTTGAAAAAAGCTATTATTTAAATGCTCTAAAAAAAAGAAAATGAAATTTTCCTTTGAAATTTCAACAATCTACTTATAACCTCATTATACACAATTTATATGATCATAAAAGCTTGTCGCGACTTTCGAGGTATGCGTGAGTACCTATAAGGATTTAATTAAACTGAAATTCATAAAAAATTGCATTTAGCTCAAGTGAATCGCGCGACAAGCTTTTATGATCATATAAATTGTGTATAATGAGGTTATAAGTTGATTGTTGAAGATCCGTTGAGTAGGGCGGCCATTCTGCAGATGAGATGAAACAAGGAAAAAGGGTCTTACACCATTCTTGCGTCATTTTCGCACTGTGAGCCGGAGCGGAGTCCTGTTGAAAGGTCCAATGCGTATCGCCGAAGTGCTGCTTGGCCCACGGAAGTACTACGGCCTCGAGGATGTCGCAGCGGCAGACTTCTTGATTGATTTCGACCCCTTGATCCACGAAAGCTAAGGGAGTTTTACCACTGCCACAAATTCCGCCCCAGGCCATGACGGATTGCGGATTTTGACGGTGTTCGACGATGGCCGATGTACCGGAAGCCTCTACGGACCAGACTCTGTCGTTTTGGTGGTTGTGGGATTGTTCTACGGTGAAAAGCTTCTCGTCTGTGAAGAGAATTCGCTCCCATTGCTGACCTTTGGAGTCGTACGCGCTTGTTTTCCTCCGTGAGGAGTTGAACTTTTTGGAGCTTGTATGGCTTGGATTTGAGCTCCTTTTTGGCAATTTGACGGATTTGATACCGGTCTCACAGGCTATTTTCCTCATGGAAACCCTCGGATTTCCGTTGACTCGCTTCTTGACGATGTTGCGATTGCTAGGTGTATTGACAGTGCGTTTTCTACCACTTCCTATACGACGACCCTCATGGCCAAGCTCCTTGAAACGAGGAATTGCATCGGACAGGGTTTGTCGAGGCACATCGAGCAAACGAACAATTTCGCATTGACGCCTACCTTGACGAAACAGCTCCAAAATCGCACTACGTTTGTTTGACATTCTTAAACTCTGTAAAATGTAAAATGAAATTCTATCAAAATGTAAATTCACATATTAGTACAGGAAAGTGTAGAGAAACCAAGAGGATAAAAATTATTTGACTGCGCTGAAATACTTTTGTTCCAGACCACAGCAAAATTTGTCCGAAGTTTTTGTTGTCACCCTGTATATCAAATCAGTGCAGAATTAAACGAAGAATTAAAATATGTCTAAATATACAGGTTGTTACTTTTGAAATAACAGTGTTCACATTCGTTTCCGGTAGAACAGGAAGTACATTCCGCTTGAAAATATTTGAAAATTTAAGTTCATGTTCTCTAAAACAAAAATACAGAATCTTGAATTTGTATCAAAATGCATTCCCCGAATACACTTGAAAAATTAACCTGATGTATATGTGCTTTGAGTGATATTTCCTGGACATGTAAATGGTCAATTTAAAGATATCCATAGAATATTCCAAATGTTCTACAGGAATATTCCATGAATGTCCTCCTGAGGATTCACAGCGTGCGTCAGCAATGCGTACGGCTAAAATAAAATAGCGCGTAAACTGTACCGTGTGGAAAAAAACTTTATGGCATGGTTATAAGGTTAACAATACCTAATCTGCAAACTAAAAGTTAGCATAAGGTAACAGCTTCATTATTGGGTGAACATCTGAAGTTTTTTCTTACACAGTGTCTGATATAAATTTACTAATAATGCGATAACTCGATTTTTTCAAATGGAACACCCTGAATTTTTCTCCTTCATGGAATATTGTTTTCAAATGTCTACATTCTTCACAAAGCATATCCCATATTTAAACCGCTCTTTTTTGAGTCATTTCACATTCTTCAAAATAACGATCATTTGTGAAAAATATATATAATAATCACCGGTGAATGGTGATCCGAGATCAACTACTTGATTCTCTGATTTTTGAACTGTCAAATCGAGTTGATTCTAGATCGAGCTCGAATCAACGGTGATTTTGTGAAAGCCACCATAAGAATATCTGGCGCTGTCTGGGTGTAGGTATGATTGAGTTGAAACAATCCGGTATCCAAATACATCAACAGTTACTATTTTTTTCAAAACTTAATAAAAGGAATATTTCGAGAACAATAATAAGTTAGGTCAGCACTAATAATTAAAATGCAGTAGAAAAAGTTCTCCATTTTTTCAGTTGAAGGTAAGTATCTCTAATAGAAAGCTTTGAATTATTTTAATTCTCAAAAATATGAAGATACATATATAGGACAATTACGAAAATACATAATAAATTATTTCAGTGTAAATCAAACATGCATCATGAATGCTTGGAAGTAAATGAAAATGAGGTACGAAATAGATTTTTTCAATCATTAATTTTCATTCCTGTGCTTTCATCATTTTATGATTGCTTTCTTTTGCGATTGAATTTGCACCATTCGTGATGGTTTTTGAGGTCTTTGCTAGGAATTGATTGCTCCATACATCCATCTTTGGAAAACTTGCAAGGGAGAAATAACACATCGTATAAGGATGGCAAAGAAAGAATTTGGAAATCCAGGAATTGTTCACCACAGTAGCATAACTTAATTTCTTTTGTTTCGTTTCCTCTTTCACAATCAGCGCTGTGACACAGTAGGTGTCCTGCTTTACACTGGTAATACGGTGGAGGAATGCATTCATTGCACTTTGGACAACTAAGCACCTTCTTGACAATTTCGTTTAATTCCTTGTACCGTCTCTCCCTCTCTCCATGATTCATCTGCGGACAAAAATAATTTTAAACTTGGAAAGAAGAGACGAGAAGAAAGTGAAGGGTTTACCACGAGGAACCTACCATATATAGGGTCTATCATCAGCTTCACGAAAAGGCCACTTAGAAAAGTCTCCTATCTTTCCTTACCAATATGCAGGATGATTTATTCATTCTGACCTTAGACAAAGTCTAAGATTCTGACCGAAATTTCATTCCAGGTCCGGATCTACGATTTTTTCTGACCGGGGCAAATATTCATGATGGCGTCCCCCCCATTTGTGTAATATATGAATTGATAAAAAAAAACTTGGTATCTCTATGATGAAAAGTGACACTTCCTTTATTAATATAATTGAAAATTGAATTATCGTTGACTTTTTGGTTGGACCTTTTTTAAGATTGCGTTGGATTCTATACGACAATAATATTGATGATGTTTTCGGATTATGCTTCTAAATTTAAAAAATTGGGAGATATTTGAGATTTTGCGTATTCATGTTATACCTAGAGAAAATTTCATTCAATATTTCCTCATTAAAACCATTTTTGACCCAATATTAGAAACATCCTGTGAGGGAATTCCGCAAATTCAAAAGATGCGAGGCATTCCCACATTCATCTACTTTAAGAATGTGAAGACAGATTAAGCTGAGGATATGCCAATGATTAACATAATTGTCATAATCCATATATTTTCTTTTCAGTGTTTTCTTCATATTTTCAAAACTTTTAGGACTCGCAATAGTTCCCACAAAAAGTCATTGAGAATTGAGAATTATTCCTATTAGAAAGGAAAATACGAAAAAATTTTTTTTGATGACATTTATTTTTATTTTCACTGCAACTGGAAAAATATTTTAGCTAAACATTAAATTCCCAACAATTTCATAATCTAAATTTGCTGATTTCAAATATATGTATATAAAAATATAAAAGTCTGATAGGCATTCGAACTCCCTGTATACTTTCTCATGAACAGAAAAAATGTTGCTAAAATTCTCAATTTATGAAAAATAATCCCAAAAACGTGAAAACATAAGATTCTGAACATCTACTCCGTTAAATAAATAAATGTGATTTGAGCGAATTAACTTTCACTTTACCAGAATACTGTCGAGATTAATATATGTTTAACGTCTGTAAATAATAATTAAGGAAAGATAACGGCATGCAGACAATTGAATATTTTTGAAATTCCGATTCCTGCACGGTGTGTGACTTTTTCCTGAATTTCAAAAATATTCAATTGTCTGCATGCCGTTATCTTTCCTTAATAACTGTCGAGATTAGTCATGAAATTATAAAAATACAATTTCCAAGAATCTTTGTAAGTGCACTTGAAAATATTGAGTAAATTAATAAAACTTACCTTTTCAATATAACAAGAAAATCGATCAACAGAGAATTTTAGTGTTTCTAACCAAAATGTGGCGCCACGTATTTTGAAGACACATGGATTGATAATGATTTGTATCATATGACCATTGAAATGGAAATACATATTCTTTTCTTTCTTCCTAAGATGTTTTGAAACATCTTATTTGAATCTGCAAACTCTATGATCCTTAATTTTGCCCATTACAGTTTGTTGTTTCGTTTTGAAAATACAAATTAGTGTAAAGTTTTTCTTCAGAAATATTTTACTTATTTATTTATTATAGGGTGATCCACTAAAATAACTCCCTGATCTGAAAATGTTTCAAATGAAAGTTTCTCAGTCTTCAGGGGGACATCGACTACAGTCAATCAATTTGAACAGGTCATTTCAAGGTCAAGTAGATTTTTGAAAAGGGAATAAACAATTTTATACATAATCTTATTCTTCGTAATGAAATAGGAACAGTTTGTCTCTTTCGTTTTTGTCATTCAAATTATCTACCTGTCCTTGAAATTCAAAACCAAATCGACAACAGTTGTCAAATGCGATTTCTGTGGTCGAAAATCGAATCCCGTAGAAAACGTCAAAAACTCACGTTTTCCAAATGCAATTTTCGGATATTCAGACCTAAGAAAATGTAGAAATGGATGGCGAGAACGTTACCTGGATGACTAAAATAGAGTTTCCCATTGACCTGACTTTTTTATTCATTTCGTAAGCTACATTTTTCCTATTTGTATTAGAGTGAGTATTGGAATTGCGTCCTGCAACTAGTATAAGACGATATTTTCTCTATTTCACTCAATTTTTGTGAAATTCAAGGAAAAAATTCAAATTATAGGTCCTAGTGACTTTAATATTGTATCTTGGCAGTTGGTGTGAATGTTAGGAAATACGAAAATTGACATTTTTCCAAATTGACGTCTGCTGGAATTTTATAGGATCGGAAGTCATTGTTGACAACCACAAAACGAAAATGTTACTGAAAACGATGCAGTAATAAATTCATTACAGCACTGTTTTTAATACTGTAATGAACTTATTACGATACTGAAATAGAGAAAGTAAATTACCTACTATGAATTTCACCACGAAACTACCTTATTTACTTTAAGAAATCTAACTACTGATATGATCATGTGCAGGGACCATAATATGTAGGATATTGTATAATATCTGACAATGAAACTGCAACACCCAGAATAATATCCACATCGAACAATTCGATACGTCATAACTTTCGAATGAATGTTTTGAAACAATTAAAATTTTCAGGGTATATTGTCTTGAAGTATCTTCAGGAACAAACTTGCCCATAATTCTGAAAATCCAGGTGTGTCTCTGAAAATTTTCATGTTTTTGTCTTTCGCAAAAATTTCACCCTTCGTTTTTTTTTTCAATGTTTGATGGAGGCTATTTAAACTATAGCAATAAGAAGGGAAAGGACCAAAAAGATTCTTATTTATTATAGGTCTTCTAATCAAATGATTAATTTCAGTCATTATTATCAAGGGTTTACAATTCTGGGTCTCACAATACAAAGTTTATTGATAATATGTTTCATTTTCGAAGACTGACACAGTGATACTTTTCCTGGAAATTATTATGATAGTGACTTAAGGGTCTACGTCCCTGAAAAAAAGGGAGTCAGAAACGATTTATTTTTTTTCTGATCGATAAAAATTATGAAAAAATATAATATAAGAATGGATTTTATCGTCTGTGTGAATAATTAGGGAAAGATTTAGCGGCATGCTAAATCTTTCCCTAATATAATATAAGTATTGAATGAATGAAAAGGATATTCCCCATCGTTTTTGGTTATTTTGTAACATTTCCACCATCAAAACCATCAAATATTTTTGTGTTTTTTCATTTCAGTATTGAAGTCTATATCATTCAGTTTCCTTGAATTTTTTTATTCGAAATGCTAAATGAAAAATTTTTAGTTATGAGATGAAAATGCGATAAATGTGACAAGAAGAGACAAAATTGAATATGGATAATAACCCTGAAGATGACATTATACATACCTGATGGGATATTTCCTTGATGAGACTAATTTTCACCCGATATAGACAATGTTACCTGATTATGGATAATTCACAAAGTGGGACATACTCACCTAACCACGACATTCCACCCTCGGACTGGACATATTTTGCACATTGTTTTTTTTTTGGGAACTACTCGAATGAAATTTTCTTTATTTATGGGCATAGCAAATATTTATATAGCTATGTTTTATAATATATGTACCTCATTAATTGCGCAACTTTATTTGTTTGATGAAACACCTTAATGAAATGTAATATGAATTCTTAATCAAATAAATATTATTATTATTATTATTATTATTATCCATTTTTATCAAAGACATTTTATTAAAGTTTGTTTTAGCCGTCGATTAGTGAAAATTAATTGTTTCTTACAATTGTGGTTTCTAACATGGAATTGAATTTCTTTTAAATGACACGCCCCGCAGGTATCTACTCCCAGATGACTGGTGAAGGAAAGAGAGTATTATACAGTCAGTGTGAGATCTAGTTCAGAGTAGGATGTCTTGTTAATATTCACTGCGCACCAACATTTGTTCTATTAAGCTGAATAATCCAATAAATAAAAATTGATGCACTGCCCCGCCATCTGGCGGTATACGTTTCCTATTTTGATGGCTGAAGACGCTTAAGGCATTCAATTGAAATCAAGCTTAGGATTCGGAGTTGTGGGGTTCATAATAGTTCTTTACATTCAAATGTGTTCAATTTGGCTCACTCTGTACTTTTGGTTGAAAATTATCAACCTAGTGCTTAATACTCTAGTCCATAATCAAATTTGTGTATTCCGAGGTTTGAAGTTGCTCCGTTAAAATATATGAAAATATAACTCACATATTTCTCTAATATTTATTACAATGCATTGATAGTATTTTTAAAAACAAGAAAAATTTGATGAATGCGACCTAACTTGAAGAGAATATGTGACTTGACAGATAAAATCCAATGCGTATATTTAATTAATTTAAGTGCTTTTTTGAGTATTTCAAGCCCGACATGTATTATAAATTTATTTCAATATTACGGTTGTTTGACGGGGATTTATTTTCAACTAGATATTTTGTTCATAATGTCGCTAATAATAGTTGTTAGAAAGCAGATGATCATGCCATAAATGAAATTTTAATAGCCTGTTTCGTGAAACTTATATGGACTTTCAATAATAAACCAATGAAATAATCCTCGTGAGGTGTTCTTTCTTCGTAGTAAAAATAAGAAGAAATTATTTGGGGCAAAGTAAAAATTGTGCTTTCAGATGAAATAGAGGTTATACTATAAACGATATTAATTTATCACAAAGTAAAGACTTCCAACTGAATTACACAACATAATTACCTACAAGGAAAGTTACATCGCGGTTGGATTGTAGTTCATCTATGGGATTGTTCAAGGTGTGATTATTATCCTGCCTTGCCACAGAAAATAAAACCCAATGAGGAGAATTTATAATTCAAAACCATCTATAACATATAGAAGGTTTCAGAAGTAATGTGAGCTGATCAGAATATCATTTTCACGACTCGAACATTCTGATCATTTGCTCTCATAACAAAAATTTTGTACCTTTGAGCAATTTTGAATCGTTTGAAGACGTTGGTAGACTGTTGTTTTTTCGGTAGTATTCGATATAATGAAGTAGAATGATTATTGCTAAAAACAAATCTTCAAAAACCACCGTATTAAAGAGCAAAAATATCAAAACTGTTGTCGTGCGAAGGCTACTGAGAAAAGCATTAAAATAATGATGGGGATACTACCACATAAAAGGCTTTGGACGTCATCTGTCAAACCATCTTGTATATTTTGATAAATTAAAAAAATTAAAATCTATATATGAGCCTAATTTAGGCCTCAACGAGCAGTACGAGGATTCCTCTGAGAACGATAATTCGAAGGACGCTGGCCAGAATTCTGAGGAGATTGAGCAGTTTCTGAGAGATCATCTTCATCTTCTGCCGGTCCTCTGTTCAACCGAGCCCGCTTCAGATTGCACCGATTCTCATGGTTTTTGAGCTCCCTGCCAGGCTTTCTTACGGGACAGCCGTAGTTTTGGAACCTACACCTGAAAATGTAGTTCTCGAACACTTTTTCCACGATTATGATCCTGTCGTTGATGATTTGCTTCCGACAAGCCTGGCACGTGTCGGGATCGGATGTCGGATGGCATTCGTTACATTTGAAATGTGACTCTTCACAAGAGAAATAAGGTGGACGTTTGAAAGTTTCACAATTGCCGCAATGTAGCATCCTGTGGATCGCTATGTTCAGCATATCTGAAATGGAAAGAAAATAAAATTTTAGAAGTTACAAGTTTTTAGCACTCGTTCAAATTCGTAGCCAGAGTGTTCACCCATTCAGGTGCTAACGCCTAACGCTACTTGAAAATCAGTGGCCGGATTAACATTACTGGGAACCCTAGGCACAATGCAAAGGACCCCGCACTTTTCTTATGTAAAGTGGCGACCGGTAATATTTTCTGACAGTTTGGTATGGCTAGTTTACTAAATACGTGGTGTTAAAGTTGAAAATTGCCTAGATTTTCTGATTTATTTTGTATTTACCTATTAAAAGTTAGATTGGATTTCTGTTGCCTGCAGACGTTTACTACCTACATGTTCTGAAAATGAAATTAGTGGATATGTATGTTTAAAAATATTTATATTTACAAGGTTATTCACGAATGTAGGTATGACGGTAGTTTTTTCGAAAATTCACTTTTTCTACTGTGACGTCAGGGAGGTAAAGTTTTGAAACGTTCTCTTCGGTATAGAATCCCGACGAGAAAATATTTCACCGTACACATCTTTTTATAGGGTGTTTCGAAGAGAGAACCACTAGACACAATTATTTTTTTAGGAATAATTTGAAACCCTGTATTTATGTATGATTTATGGGAAAATTAATACCACAAACATGTGTGTGTCTCTAGTCTCCAAAAAATTCGAGGTTATTCATTCATAGGAAGGTAATCTATTTGGTAAAAGTACAAAAAACACGAAGAACCTGTATGAAAAAATTTCCTCGGTCAAATGTAACTATTTTCGCACTATATATTTATTTTCGTGACATCTCCAGAGGTATGAATTCTAAATCCGATACTATGACCAGTTGTCGAGATATAGGGCGTGAAATTGGAGAATTAGGTACTGAATACTGATTTAATCAGTTTTTTCTTCAAATTGAAAAGCCGTATTGATTTTATGTTGCACATATGAGTTTCATATGAGTTTCATATGAGTTTCGGTCAGATGTACATGGGAAGGTTCAGCTAAAAATATTTACTGTTACACAGTGGGGTAACTAGATAGTCCGGGGTCCTGGTGCAAAAATCGAAGAGGGGCCCCTTAATGAATTGTTTTCGAGTCAAAATATAAATACTTCGAAGAAGCAAAGTTACTTACTGAAGGTACAGTTGAGGAATATACTTGAATGAATTATGTTGTTATTGATGTATTTGAGTAGGTATATTAAATTCATTATATTAATGTTATATTAATGTGGATGAAAAAAAGGGCTTTAAAAATATTTTTATAGATATTTACTATATGTACAAATATTCACAAAAAAATTGTCATTGTCACTATGACCTTCTAGCCTCATTTTTTTTATTGATACGTTAGATAATTTGGTGAAATCACAATAAGAATAAATTATTCGAGGAATGAATTCAAATTAATTATTGGGGATTCGAACCTAGAGGTCAAGTCATTTATTCTCTGGGAAAAAAATATGTTTACAACCTCTTTCTAGACCTACTCTTTGCGAAAGATTCAATGACTTCACTCAAATCTAGACTTGATGCAGCTTCATTTTTAATTGATAGGTATAAGCCATGAATGTTCCAGTTGGGCTTGGCTCATAGTGTTCCGCAAATAATTTTATATTATTCTTAATTTGCTGAAAGATCTTTCAGCTTCTACAGAGGTGACAGGAATATTGTATGGAACAGTAATATTGCTGTAACTGTAAATACTTCTGTTAGATCGCATTCCAGCATTCCGTATTTCCTTATTATTTTCATATACAATTCATGAATTGGTGATAAATATTAAGAACTTGAATTTAAAAGATGCATAATTGATATCATTGAGAATGGGGTGCATTAAATCGCCGAGGAAAATAAATTCAAAATTCAACATCATTTTCTGCTTGTTTTCGCTCTTATTTGCAGGAATTTATTCTTCTATTTCAGCTAATGCACGAATGATATGAAAAAAAAAATGAAATTTGATTGCCGAAATTATGTTAACCCTACTGTAGCATCTAGTCGGACTTAGTTTTTTTAGATAGGTGTCCGATTCACCAGTGAATTTTGGCAATAAATCCCTAGATTTGATGATATTTCGGAAAAAAACATTTTTCAACAACTGAATATAATAAAAACAATGTTATTCACATAATAGATCACAGAGAAAAATCAAAGTTTGAATTTTTCTTTAAGTTCAAACGCGATTTGATGGTCAGCGCTTGGGGGCCCCCTGAGGTCGGGGGCCCTGGTGCACTGCACACCCTTGCACCCACGTAGCTACGCCGCTGCGTCTCTCCCTCTCTCCATGATTCATCTGCGGACAAAAATAATTTTAAACTTGGAAAGAAGAGACGAGAAGAAAGTGAAGGGTTTACCACGAGGAACCTACCATATATAGGGTCTATCAGGAGCTTCACGAAAAGGCCACTTAGAAAAGTCTCCTATCTTTCCTTACCAATATGCAGGATGATTTATTCATTCTGACCTTAGACAAAGTCTAAGATTCTGACCGAAATTTTATTCCAGGTCCGGATCTACGATTTTTTCTGACCGGGGCAAATATTCATGATGGCGTCCCCCCCATTTGTGTAATATATGAATTTATAAAAAAAAACAAGCTTGGTATCTCTATGATGAAAAGTGACACTTCCTTTATTAATATAATTGAAAATTGAATTATCGTTGACTTTTTGGTTGGACCTTTTTTAAGATTGCGTTGGATTCTATACGACAATAATAATGATGATGTTTTCGGATTATGCTTAAATTTAAAAAATTGGGAGATATTTGAGATTTTGCGTATTCATGTTAACCTAGAGAAAATTTCATTCAAAATTTCCTCATTAAAACCATTTTTGACGCAATATTAGAAACATCCTGTGAGGGAATTCCGCAAATTCAAAAGATGCGAGGCATTCCCACATTCATCTACTTTAAGAATGTGAAGACAGATTAACCTGAGGATATGCCAATGATTAACATAATTGTCATAATCCATATATTTTCTTTTCAGTGTTTTCTTCATATTTTCAAAACTTTTAGGACTCGCAATAGTTCCCACAACAAGTCCTTGAGAATTGAGAATTATTCCTATTAGAAAGGAAAATACGAAAAAAATTTTTTTTGATGACATTTATTTTAATTTCCACTGCAACTGGAAAAATATTTTAGCTAAACATTAAATTCCCAACAATTTCATAATCTAAATTTTCTGATTTCAAATACAGGGTCTTTCACGAGGAACCTCACCCATATTTATACGGGAAACTACTGAACGTATTTTCAAGAAATTCAGCACTTATAAGTATTTCACGATGCTGATGAAATCTAAAATATTTTCAAGGCATGAGCACCTCCGGTTTTTCCGGAAATGACGTCAACTTCCGTTTTTCAAATTAGAACACCATTTTTTTATTGCAGAAATTGATTCCTTAGAAAATTTCATGTTATTTTGATGTAAACTTTTTTCAGTTTTGGTTGGAAAATTCTCTCTGAGCGGGAAAATTCGAAAAAAAAAATCGAAAATGGAGCTCCGCTGAAACAAGAATAACTTCGAGGTTTTTGGATGGAAAATTTTCATTTTTGGGATTTTTCAAGATGTGAGATTGATGTATCCACTTTAGAAATCGAAATCGCGATTCATGATACAGGGGGTGAAAAAATCGCTTTCAAAGTTAGGGATGACAAAATCGTGAAAAATCAATTTTTTCAAATTAGAACCCCATTTTTTTATGGCAGATATTGAATCTACGTTGAAAAATAATGTGAGTGTATGCATCATTCCCTTGCCCTAAAGTGGATATTTTCTGAGTTATTCACAAAAAACTGTTTTTCGTCTTGAATTTTCAGCTATTTCTTTTCCCTTCACGCCAAAAAGATGAAATTTTCAGGAACTGTTACTTAAACCATGTTTTAGATTTTAGTGATTTTACTACCCTAATATGCAAGAGAAAAAAGTTACAGGTTGTTCCTAAATAGATGGCGAATTTGGATTCGAATTTGTATCGGAAACCTCTTTATTTCAACTAATCGGCCATCGGTTTTCTCTCCAGTGATAAATAAATAATTCCTTATGAACCATATGCAAAAACTTACCATGTTTTACATTCTTTTTTTTTAATGATAGATATCATTAATTACATCTGCCAAATTACTCTTTATTCAGTAGCATTTTGTGTTTACTATTAATTTGGTGATAATTCGTATTAAGTTATAAAATCGATCACTATGCCTCATTTTACCAATGAAGATTATTTAAATCTCATTCTACTTCATGGAGAATGTAATAAAGTTGTAGATAGAACGATTCGACTGTTCATTGAGAGGTTTCCTGACCGACCCAGACCAACGAGAGATACCATTAACAGAACCATGACAAACTTGAGAAATGTCGGATCTTTCGTTAAGAAAACGATACACAGAGAAAAAAGTGTCGTAGAAGATGAGAACAACGAAATTACAGTTCTTGCATATTTTCGTGTGAATCCTCAAAATTCTCTCAAAGATGCCGAGATTGATCTGGGATTATCTCAATCGAGTGTTTGGAGAATATTAAAAAAACATAAAATGCACCCATTTAAATTCAATAGGATACAGCATTTGAAGGAAACTGATTTTGTCAGGAGTTTTGCGAAGCTATGATGATTCGATTTCAAGAGAATGAAAACTTTTTGGACTGTATAATTTGGACAGATGAATCTAAATTCACAAAGAATGGTTCTTTCAATAGGCATAACAGTCATTATTGGGATGAAGAGAACAACCACCACTTCAGACAATGTAACTTTCAAGAGACCTGGAGTTTCAATGTTTTTTGCGCCATCAAAAATAATGCAATTCTCGATGTTCACATTTATGATGGGACTTTAACTGGTAAGATAGAACACTACACATGTTCGCATTATTTAAAGAATGTTCTCCCTTAGGAGATAGATATTCTGACATATTGACTCAAATAATTGAGCCGCTAGTACAGAACCATAATGACTTATGGTATCAACAAGATGGCGCGCCTCCACACAATTCACTCAATGTGTCAAATATCCTCTACAGGCTATTTGAAGATCGATGGTTGGCGAACAATGGTCCACATCTTTGGCCACCACGTTCTCCCGATTTAACTCCTTTAGACTATCATGTTTGGGGTAGGATAAAAAATATTGTCTACTCAACTCCCCTGACTGATAAAGAGGACTGCATAGAACGAGTCAGAAATGCGTTCAGGTTTGTTTAGATTTTTAGATTCATAGTTTTGAAACTCAATTTGGTTTTTAAACACTTTTGCAGATCTCTTCCTCCCGATGAAATAAGAAGAGCAACGCACGAAGCATTCCTGAGACGTATAAATAAATGTCTAGAAATTAACGGTCAAAACTTTGAGCATCTTCTCTATAGTCTGTTCAAATATAAGAGAATGTAAACAAACAAACCAAATCGGTTTGTTTTGCGCATTACTAACATATGATTGGTGAAACGGTCGGCTGTATAATTCTTTTCACGCCCCCAAAAGACTGCCAGGATCGTACTTAAAGCTTAGAACGATTTCACAGTTATCTTTTCAGGACAATAATGTCGAATTCAGAAACGGACACTGCATCTGAAGGTGGTATATTGGGCCCACCACGAAAAAGAACGAAACGTTCACATTTGTCTATTTGTGTCATTTGTGTATTCCATTCAGAGAATAATATCAAGTTTATATGATTGTGTGAACTATCCTCGATCCGACCCTGGAGCCCTGAAAGCAAGTCTTTACCTGGAGGAAGCCCATCCTTCGTGTGCGCGACTTTGTTTACGTCGTAGTCGCTTATATTTGAACAGAGTATAGTTATAACTGCGAGAGTTTGCCATGGTTCTCCTAATAGTAACTTGAAGTCGGTTTCAAGAAGGGGTGAAAAATCTACAGCATGGTTCAAATAACAGTTTCTGAAAATTTCATCTTTTTGGCGTGAAGGGAAAAGAAATAGCTGAAAATTCAAGACGAAAAACAGTTTTTTGTGAATAACTCAGAAAATATCCATTTTAGGGCAAGGGTGTGATGCATACACTCACATTATTTTTTAACGTATATCTGCCATACAAAAATGGGGTTCTAATTTGAAAAAATTGATTTTTCACGATTTGGTCATCCCTAACTTTGAAAGCGATTTTTTCACCCCCTGTATCATGAATCGCGATTTTGATTTCTAAAGTGGATACATCAATCTTACATCTTGAAAAATCCCAAAAATCAAAATTTTCCATCCAAAAACCTCGAAGTTATTCTTGTTTCAGCGGAGCTCTATTTTCGATTTTTTTTTCGCATTTTCCCGCTCAGAGAGAATTTTCCAACCAAAACTGAAAAATGTTACATCAAAATAACTTAAAATTTTCTAAGGAATCTATTTCTGCAATAAAAAAATGGTGTTCTAATTTGAAAAACGGAAGTTGACGTCATTTCCGGAAAAACCGGAGGTGCTCATGCCTTGAAAATATTTTAGATTTCATCAGCATCGTGAAATACTTATAAGTGCTGAATTTCATGAAAATACGTTCATTAGTTTCCCGTATAAATATGGGTGAGGTTCCTCGTGAAAGACCCTGTATATGTATATAAAATTATGAAAGTCTGATAGGCATTCGAACTCCCTGTATACTTTCTCATGAACAGAAAAAATGTTGCTAAAATTCTCAATTTATGAAAAATAATCCCAAAAACGTGAAAACATAAGATTCTGAACATCTACTCCGTTAAATAAATAAATGTGATTTGAGCGAATTAACTTTCACTTTACCAGAATACTGTCGAGATTAATATATGTTTAACGTCTGTAAATAATAATTAAGGAAAGATAACGGCATGCAGACAATTGAATATTTTTGAAATTCCGATTCCTGCACGGTGTGTGACTTTTTCCTGAATTTCAAAAATATTCAATTGTCTGCATGCCGTTATCTTTCCTTAATAACTGTCGAGATTAGTCATGAAATTATAAAAATACAATTTCCAAGAATCTTTGCACTTGAAAATATTGAGTAAATTAATAAAACTTACCTTTTCAATATAACAAGAAAATCGATCAACAGAGAATTTTAGTGTTTCTAACCAAAATGTGGAGCCACGTATTTTGAAGACACATGGATTGATAATGATTTGTATCATATGACCATTGAAATGGAAATACATATTCTTTTCTTTCTTCCTAAGATGTTTTGAAACATCTTATTTGAATCTTCAAACTCTATGATCCTTAATTTTGCCCATTACAGTTTGTTGTTTCGTTTTGAAAATACAAATTAGTGTAAAGTTTTTCTTCAGAAATATTTTACTTATTTATTTATTATAGGGTGATCCACTAAAATAACTCCCTGATCTGAAAATGTTTCAAATGAAAGTTTCTCAGTCTTCAGGGGGACATCGACTACAGTCAATCAATTTGAACAGGTCATTTCAAGGTCAAGTAGATTTTTGAAAAGGGAATAAACAATTTTATACATAATCTCATTCTTCGTAATGAAATAGGAACAGTTTGTCTCTTTCGTTTTTGTCATTCAAATTATCTACCTGTCCTTGAAATTCAAAACCAAGGTCCAATTGATTGTGCGCATTCGACTTCCCCCTGAAATCTGAGAAACTCTTATTTGAAACATTTTCTGATTCAGGCTTTACACAAGGAGTTATTTCAGTGGATCGTTCAAAATGTTCCACCCGGTATACTATGCTGTGGTTACATTCCTGATAGTAGAGAAGGTAATTTTTCGATGAAGTTCAATTGGTATATTGTTCCATGAGCGGCAATGTAAGTCATAACAACTCCAGATGAATTTTGCAGTCCGAGCCGTCAGGCGAGGGTTGTAATTCATCAAGTGTGTTATGACCATTACCGTGAATTGAAGACTATACTTTATCTTCGACTTCTTCAGTGAAATTCGAATTAATCTGCATTTTCAAAATCGACAACAGTTGTCAAATGCGATTTCTGTGGTCGAAAATCGAATCCCGTAGAAAACGTCAAAAACTCACGTTTTCCAAATGCAATTTTCGGATATTCAGACCTAAGAAAATGTAGAAATGGATGACGAGAACGTTACCTGGATGTCTAAAATAGAGTTTCCCATTGACCTGACTTTTTTATTCATTTCGTAAGCTACATTTTTCCTATTTGTATTAGAGTGAGTATTGGAATTGCGTCCTGCAACTAGTATAAGACGATATTTTCTCTATTTCACTCAATTTTTGTGAAATTCAAGGAAAAAATTCAAATTATAGGTCCTAGTGACTTTAATATGGTATCTTGGCAGTTGGTGTGAATGTTAGGAAATACGAAAATTGACATTTTTCCAAATTGACGTCTGCTGGAATTTTATAGGATCGGAAGTCATTGTTGACAACCACAAAACGAAAATGTTACTGAAAACGATGCTGTAATAAATTCATTACAGCACTGTTTTTAATACTGTAATGAACTTATTACGATACTGAAATAGAGAAAGTAGATTACCTACTATGAATTTCACCACGAAACTACCTTATTTACTTTAAGAAATCTAACTACTGATATGATCATGTGCAGGGACCATAATACAAGGTGCGGCACGGAGGGCGGACGTTTTTCAGATGGGCATAACTTTCCCCCACTGAGGACGAGAGAAGTGGGGAAGGTGCCGTTAGACTCGTGTGTTCCTAGCATTTATTTACCAGTTGGATCTTCGCTTTCACCCCTACAAATTGGCCATTGTGCAACAGTTACACCCCGGAGATTATGCACAACGAATGAACTTCGCACGTGAGATGGAAGCACTGATCGATCAAAATGAGAACCTCATTTTGTTCATGAGTGACGAAGCCCACTTTCACCTCAACGGCATGGTTAACCGGCAGAATTGCCGTTATTGGGCTAATGAAAATCCGCAACACTTACACGAAAGACCGCTGCACAGCCCAAAAGTTACGGTTTGGTGCGCTGTATCGCAAACTCGCATCATTGGCCCTTACTTCTTCGAAGACGTTAATGGTCAAGGCTAGAGTATACGAGACCAAGCCCCGAACACTGGACGAATTGAAAAGGGCTATTCGCGTGGAAGTTGCCCAAGTTGAGAGAGCGATGTTGGAGAGAGTCTACGCGAACTTCCAAGAGCGCCTCCAGCACTGCATCACCGATTTCGGCCACCACATGCCTGATGTGATTTTCCACACTTGACTGTCTCAAATGCTATTTCCTTGAGAATCTGATTCCGTCAATAAATGTGTTTTTGAGTAAAAATTAACGCTTTTATTATTTTTTTAAAACCATCCATCCTCCGTGCCGCACCCTGTATGTAGGATATTGTATAATATCTGACAATGAAACTGCAACACCCAGAATAATATCCACATCGAACAATTCGATACGTCATAACTTTCGAATGAATGTTTTGAAACAATTAAAATTTTCAGGGTATATTGTCTTGAAGTATCTTCAGGAACAAACTTGCCCATAATTCTGAAAATCCAGGTGCGTCTCTGAAAATTTTCATGTTTTTGTCTTTCGCAAAAATTTCACCCTTCGTTTTTTTTTTTTCAATGTTTGATGGAGGATAGCAAAACTATAGTAATAAGAAGGGAAAGGACCAAAAAGATTCTTATTTATTATAGGTCTTCTAATCAAATAATTAATTTCAGTCATTATTTTCCACGATTATGATCCTGTCGTTGATGATTTGCTTCCGACAAGCCTGGCACGTGTCGGGATCGGATGTCGGATGGCATTCGTTACATTTGAAATGTGACTCTTCACAAGAGAAATAAGGTGGACGTTTGAAAGTTTCACAATTGCCGCAATGTAGCATCCTGTGGATCGCTATGTTCAGCATATCTGAAATGGAAAGAAAATAAAATTTTAGAAGTTACAAGTTTTTAGCACTCGTTCAAATTCGTAGCCAGAGTGTTCACCCATTCAGGTGCTAACGCCTAACGCTACTTGAAAATCAGTGGCATGATTAACATTACTGGGAACCCTAGGCGCAATGCAAAGGACCCCGCACTTTTCTTATGTAAAGTGGCGACCGGTAATATTTTCTGACAGTTTGGTATGGCTAGTTTACTAAATACGTGGTGTTGAAGTTGAAAATTGCCTAGATTTTCTGATTTATTTTGTATTTACCTATTAAAAGTTAGATTGGATTTCTGTTGCCTGCAGACGTTTACTACCTACATGTTCTGAAAATGAAATTAGTGGATATGTATGTTTAAAAATATTTATATTTACAAGGTTATTCACGAATGTAGGTATGACGGTAGTTTTTTCGAAAATTCACTTTTTCTACTGTGACGTCAGGGAGGTAAAGTTTTGAAACGTTCTCTTCGGTATAGTATCCCGACGAGAAAATATTTCACAGTACACATCTTTATATAGGGTGTTTCGAAGAGAGAACCACTATACTCTGTTCAAATATAAGAGACATCAAAATAAACAAAGTCGCGCAGAGGTAGGATGGGCTTCCTTCAGGTAGAGACTTGCTGTCAGGGCTCCAGGGTCGGATCGAGGATAGTTCAATCGATTCATCGACCCATATTGAATTTTTTGTACATCCCGCATTTATCCATGTCTCGTCAAGGTAATAAATTTTTCGGCCTTGCTCCCTAAATTCTCGAATTTTCTTCAAATAATTTCTCCTCCAAACAACTATTTCGTCTCTATCAATCAATAAACTATTACGACCACGTTTTTTGAATTTAAATTTCATTTTTTTCAATAATTTATAAAATGTTGTTTTTTTAAAATTCGGCAGGCTGTCATCGTTATTAACAACTTCCAAAACCTTCGAAATTGTAGGAATTTCATCAAGAAAAAAAACCGTGAACTATTCTCCTAATTAAGTTCATGTCGAAATCGTCTATTGAATCGATGCTTTTTAGCGACTGGGATTTCTGCTTAGGTGGAATCAATAGATGATTTCGTTTATATTGGAATTCGGACCCAAAGGTCCGGAGTTCAATCCCGAGCTAGGAAAGAAATTTTCTAGTCTCGGTAGGGGCCACCATTCTCACTGTTGGGTCAAAAATTAACAGTGCTGTGCCTGAGGTGGCGTAAGGACACAGTAACAAAGCCTACACAGAACACAACTGCTTACTCCGAACTCGCACAAGTTACAAGCTTCGAAGCTTGTAGTTTCAGAGGGGTCTCCTCAGGAGACCTAGGAGTAGTCAGGATAAACAATATATCATATCATATCATATCATATCATATTCGGTGAGAATCCTGAGTATACAGGAACTAGCGACTCCTGAGGACATTGAAACAATTCGCACCAAGCTTATTTTCGATATATTTGGATGTTCCTCAAATTCTTTTCGTTAAATGTTTAATATTAATTCTTTTTCTTGAATAGATAAATGTGAACGTTTCGATCTTTTTCGTGGTGGGCCCAATATATCCCCTTCAGATGCAGTTTCCGTCTCTGAATTCGATGTTTTTCGTGGATCGCCACCTTCAGATCCAGTGTCCGTTTCTGATTTCGACATTATTGTCCGGAACAGTTAACTGTGAAATCGACTACATGACAGTGGATTTTTGTCAGAAATTAGCGCTTTCTAACGAGAACACTTGATTAACTTTTTTCACTACAAAATCAATGTACACCATTATTAACTACACCTTCACCGTACTCTAGGTTGCTATCGACTAAAAACTTCTATATGTTTCCGAAATTTATATAGAAAGGACCCAAATTGCTCAGGATTTTTCAGAAATTATCTCGTCGGAAACCGACAAAGGGTTAAGTACAATTCAAACAAATATTTATAACCGGGACAAATTGAGGTACCTACTTCAGATATATCAGGTTATAACCGTTGCGAATTTTAAAGGACCTAATTACAAGGGTTATAAGGGTGTAACAAAGAAATCCAAAATCCAAATCATAACTCTCCAGTACCTTCTATCGACATTCCGTTCTAAGCTGTAAGTACGATCCTGGCAGTCTTTTGGGGGCGTGAAAAGAATTGTAGAGAAGAACCTTTGACCAATATGATGTTAGTATGCGCAAAACAAACCGATTTCGTTTGTTTGTTTACATTCTCTTATATTTGAACAGACTATAGACACAATTATTTTTTAAGGATTAATTTGAAACCCTGTATTTATGTATGATTTATGGGAAAATTAATACCACAAACATGTGTGTGCCTCTAGTCTCCAAAAAATTCGAGGTTATTCATTCATAGGAAGGTAATCTATTTGGTAAAAGTACAAAAAACACGAAGAACCTGTATGAAAAAATTTCCTCGGTCAAATGTAACTATTTTCGCACTATATATTTATTTTCGTGACATCTCCAGAGGTATGAATTCTAAATCCGATACTATGACCAGTTGTCGAGATATAGGGCGTGAAATTGGAGAATTAGGTACTGAATACTGATTTAATCAGTTTTTTCTTCAAATTGAAAAGCCGTATTGATTTTATGTTGCACATATGAGTTTCATATGAGTTTCGGTCAGATGTACATGGGAAGGTTCAGCTAAAAATATTTACTGTTACTACAGTGGCGTAACTAGATAGTCCTGGGCCCTGGTGCAGAAATCGAAGAGGGGTCCCTTAACCCTTTCACTGCTAGCCATGAGTCCCTACCCATCGCCAAATGCTGAGCCTATAGAAAAAGTATACCGTGTAACGCGGATCCGCGTCGGCAGCCCCTGCGCAACTACGCTGTTGACGCGGATCCGCGTTATCCGCACTGAAAGGGTTAATGAATTGTTTTCGAGTCAAAATATAAATACTTCGAAGAAGCAAAGTTACTTACTGAAGGTACAGTTGAGGAATATACTTGAATGAATTATGTTGTTATTGATGTATTCGAGTAGGTATATTAAATTCATTATATTGATGTTATATTAATGTGGATGAAAAAAAGGGCTTTAAAAACATTTTTATAGATATTTACTATATGTACAAATATTTACAAAAAAATTGTCATTGTCACTATGACCTTCTAGCCTTATTTTTTTATTGATACGTTAGATTATTTGGTGAAATCACAATAAGAATAAATTATTCGAGGAATGAATTCAAATTAATTATTGGGGATTCGAACCTAGAGGTCAAGTCATTTATTCTCTGGGAAAAAAATATGTTAACAACCTCTTTCTAGACCTACTCTTTGCGAAAGATTCAATGACTTCACTCAAATCTAGACTTGATGCAGCTTCATTTTTAATTGATAGGTAGAAGCCATGAATGTTCCAGTTGGGCTTGGCTCATAGTGTTCCGCCAATAATTTTATATTATTCTTAATTTGCTGAAAGATCTTTCAGCTTCTACAGAGGTGACAGGAATATTGTATGGAACAGTAATATTGCTGTAACTGTAAATACTTCTGCTAGATCGCATTCCAGCATTCCGTATTTCCTTATTATTTTCATATACAATTCATGAATTATCCATGCCTAATTCAATTCAGGTAGAAATAGGTGATAAATATTAAGAACTTGAATTTAAAAGATGCATAATTGATATCATTGAGAATGCGGTGCATTAAATCGCCGAGGAAAATAAATTCAAAATTCAACATCTTTTTTCTGCTTGTTTTCGCTCTTATTTGCAGGAATTTATTCTTCTATTTCAGCTAATGCACGAATGATATAAAAAAATGAAATTTGATTGCCGAAATTATGTTAACCCTACTGTAGCATCTAGTCGGACTTAGTTTTTTTAGATAGGTGTCCGATTCACCAGTGAATTTTGGCAATAAATCCCTAGATTTGATGATATTTCGGAAAAAACATTTTTCAACAACTGAATATAATAAAAACAATGTTATTCACATAATAGATCACAGAGAAAAATCAAAGTTTGAATTTTTCTTTAAGTTCAAACGCGATTTGATGGTCAGCGCTTGGGGGCCCCCTGAGGTCGGGGGCCCTGGTGCACTGCACACCCTTGCACCCACGTAGCTACGCCGCTGCTGTTACAGGGTTATTCACGAATAAATAACCATAGCTTTTGCAAACACTCAATAATTCTTCACTTCGGCCACAGAGAAATGATTCCATGAAGTTAATACCTAGTCGTTCATAATTTTGAGTCTGAAATACTTCATTATGATTACTTTTCATACAGGGTGAGCCATACAGTCAACCATACCAAAAATATTTATGCTTTGAAATTATTGAAACTAGAACTTTTTTTGTTAATTTAGAGTAGGGGAGCGAGGGGCTTGTTGTAACAGGGGCTAGGGGCAAGTAGTAACAGGCTCTTTTCAATAGGATCTTGAACTTTATTGGCGTATTTCTTTGACTCGATTTTACCATTAAACCGCCGCATAATGTTGGCATATCAAGTATTCTGCCAGCCTACGCACTTGCGCAGAGAGCGGAGGTGTGCTCGTGCTTCATTTTTGACAGGTAATATAAAATTGTACTGTCGTAAAATTTTGGTTTGCATTAATATTATCGAATAATTTCAACCTTTCAATATCCTATTTACATCCAAATTTATCTATCTCTAATAATGTGTAACAGTTTTTAAGATAGCTAAATTGTTTAGTTATCTCGATAAATGTCAAAAATCATACAATTGGGTTAGTTGTAACAAAATCACGGGGCTTGTTGTAAAGTGTTACAAAAGTGCCCCAAGATATGATGAGGGTGTATAAAGTGGAAAAAGATGACAAAATTAAACGGAAAGGTAAAGGGAAGGGGAAAGGTAAATCAACAAAAAATAAAACCGGAGTGGACAGAGCTAAAAAAACGATTTTATGTTCCGATTCAGAATCTGAATCAGAAGAGTGGTGTTGTCTTTTATGTGGTGAAGCTTACACAGATTCAAATAAGGAAGATTGGTCGAGTGTTTCATTTGTAACATTTGGGCACATTTGTAGCTCCGATGAAGACTGAATTCAATTATGATGAAACCCGCCGAATGTTAATTCTTATATTATGTGCAATACTTTGTTTGATAGATATTAAAAGGGGATATCTACGAAGCATACCTCAGTTATAAATAATTTCATTACTTTTTCTGTGATTTGAAAGTGCCATGATGATTATAAGGAGTGTTCATCTGAATAAAACTGTTAATTACTGAGTTAGGTGTTGATCACTAAAAAAGTGCATTCAAGTTGATTTTCGATAAGAATTACTTAATACCTACTTTAGAAAGTGTTAATTTCGTTGAAAATAAACAAAGAATTTATGATCAGAGGTATTATTGTTGTCTTTTTTTGTCGTTACTACTTGCCCCGGTAGACGTTACAACTTGCCCCAAGCACGAGGTGAGTTGTAACACCGCACTTTTTCTATAAAAAAGTTGATTGTGGAATAAATGAACAATAGTTTTGGTATTATTTTTACTTGATTCGGTAGAGGAAGAGCTACAGCATCCATCCATCTTCATTCGGTAGCAATTCAATCAATGGATCTCAAGATATATTAGTTTTCATGAAAACTGTTACAACAAGCCCCTCGCTCCCCTAACTGTATAACATAAGATAAGCATGCATAATCGTATGAATTTTAAATATACAAGGTGATTTAGGAACAATCATCTACCAAAAATATAGGTACATCTCTGTCCGATATAAGTAATCGACAAGCTTTTATACACGTGTCAACGAAGATGATAATAAGTTTTTTCATTTATTCAACACTTCATGAACAATTATAATTTACCATTTGTACATCTAACCGAAACTCATATTCAACTCATAAAAGCAACATAAAATCAAACTGGCTTTAGAATTTGAAGAAGAAACCGATCATTTATTCTCCACTTTAACGCCCTGTATCTCCAAAACTGCTCATAGTATCGGATTTAGAATTCATACCTCTGAAGATGTTAGGGGAATCAATATATATATTGAGATAATAGTCACAGTTGACCGAGGAAATTTCTGAATACAAGTTGTTCGTCTTTTTGTACTTTTTCCAAATAGAATACCTTTCTATGAATAAATCACCTTGAATATTTCGAAGATCAGAGACACACATATGTTAGTGGTATTACTTTTCCCAAGAATCTATCCATAAATACAGGTTTTCGAATTAATCATGAGAAGAAATAATTATGTCAAGTGGTTATCTCTGTGAAACACCCTGTATAAAAAATGTGTACTGTTCAATATTTTCTCGTCAAAGTACTACAGGGTCCTGCACTAGTGCGAAAATCTTCCATAGCTGCCGAACCAGACATCTCAGAGATTTCGTTGGAAAGTAGACCTCTTTAACCTTCATTCCTGCATCCCAGGAAATTATTTTCTGATATACAGAGTGTTCCCGATAAAAGTTATTCAACCAACGGATGAATTTTTTAATGGATCACCCCATATATTTACACATATTTTCCATGACCTTCATTACATCTTAATAATAATAATAATAATATACTTTATTGATCCCTCGGAATAATATTCCATGAACATAGTATTCAGAAAAATTAACAAAGAGTAACTAATCACTAAACTACAAGGCTTTAGTACACCTAACCTACAGAAGGGTAATAAACACAAGTACCGAAAAATAACAACCTAAACAAAAATAATACTGAATCGATCCAGAGGTAAAAATCTGAAAATTAAATACATCTACTCGCTAAGAATGAAAGATCTCGTCCTCAGCACATTGCATACAACCGAAACAAAATCACGGACTTCCCTCATTATCAATGTAAGTGATCATATTTGACGACCCTGCCCCCTCCTTAATGGCATCGATTAAATTTCTATAAGATTCATCAATGTCAGAAATGTACTGAGCTCTTGGTGACATCTTTCATGACACAAAATATTAGAGACATTTTTCTAATGGTACAGATCTTATTCGAAGAAAACTGCAAAAAGGTGGGGGAAATGCAGTTCAGTGAAAGTCTTCTGACGATTTCCAGAAGCGATAGTTACATGAATTTGTTCTGAAAGTTTTTCAATTGAAGAATTTGCCTTGGCACCGTTCCTAAAGGATCAACCTGTCATATACAGGGTGTCCGTTATTAAGGTCCAAATATAACAGACTTCAAATTATTATTTCTTCGATGTAACACCCTGTATTTTTTCCACAATAATGTAGACAATTGAATACCTTACGAAAAAAGCGGTCGGTCGGAAAGCGGAAGGACGGGGGCTCCCGCGAGTGTCTTTGGATCTTTTTTAAGACGTCGGCAAGTATTTCAAAAAAATTCCCGAAAAAGGTCGAAATCGACCGATAGACCCGGGAACTAAGGCATAAGGCTTTTTTCCGGGGGCACCCGGACGTCGCGGCTATTTTTCCGACGACGGCCCGTATCCTCTTCTACTCGCGGACGCAAAGCGTTTTTCGACGAGGTACACCGGGCGACCCCGAGAAATTCGAAAAGTTTTGACGTTTCTCGAAAACGGTAAAAATTTCCGATCCGGCCAGAAATTATCGATAAAACCAGAGAGTTTCAGTCATTTCGATGACATTCAGAGTTGAATTTAGGTTAGGGTTCTTGACAACGGCCTTCAAAGATTGACGGGACGCACAGATGCCCGTTTTAAGGTTGGGTTTTTTCGACGTTTCGAGACGTCACAGTTGACGAGTGCCGTGAATTTAGTAGGTTCTGTGGATATCGTCCATAAAATAGGAGAGCTTTGACGTGCATTCTATGCATCTATGCTTTGAACAAATGAGCACGTCATATGCCGCCATATTGGCTTCGCAGAATGTTTTCGTGAAGAATTTTCGAGAGCGGTAATTTATGGAAAAAAAACGGAACTGAAACATAGGAATGTAGCAGTAAGTATGTAAATATGGGATTGTCGTACAGAATGTGATGTTTAAATTTTTTCAGGATGTCTTTGTGGAACTCTTCATGCTTTTATGAGAATCGATATCTTGGATATTTTTGACCGAATGATAGCCTTATTCCGAGTGTATCGAAAACTGAGACGTTACAATTAGGACGTTTTAGCATTGATTTTAAATAAAATGAATCGAGGTGAGGATTTTCATACAGGGTTTTTTGAGAACGCCTGTGGAAATCTCTGTTTTCATGGGAATGGATATCCCGGATATTTTCGACTGAAAAAGACCTCCTGCAAAAAAGAAGACGATGAAATATGAATGCAGATGTGTGAAAAAAAATTGAACAAGAAGCTTCGGTGGAATTTCAAGATTTTTTCTCCCAGAGCAATTCCGTGAACAGTGCAATCAATAACACAAAAGAGGACCAAATGGCTGATTCTTCACAGTTGAAAAGGATAGATGGAAATGAAATAATTTAAAGTGTACCAAACTGATCAATAAGTGCATTTTGTAACTATCTTCCATTGTATAAATTGTAGTCTTTGAATAAACAATAAATGATCGTTATAATCTTGAATTTTTCGACTTTTAATCCAACAATTCTCAACGTTCTTTATTCTCAAAGTATTACTTACATTGATATTCGAAAGAGAATCGAATCGAGGTAAGCATAATTATTGTATCCGCATATTCCACTCTTGAAAATAACTTACGTAGTGGCGCTCGGGATGTTAAAAATTCCCAAAATGTTAATTTTTCTATTTCATTCATTATTTCACCGATGGCAATAAAAAAGTTTGGTTGTCGGTCACGAAGCCATTTCATTGGTTAGGATAACGAAGTTCGCGAAAAACGTAGAGGTTAAGTATATTTCGAGGGACGACAAGAAAATAGATGACGACGATGGAAATATTACACTGAAATATTCTCAGTTCGGTTCCGAGATACGATTGAGAGTTAACAATGATATTCGGGACTTGAAGAAGCCGGAATAAAGCGATCGAAAGATTTCACGTGAGAGTGTGAGGTTATGGTGAGCGAAAAGAATGAATGAATGAGCGAAAGACACACGTTCCAAGACATAGTGCAATGTGTCAGAGTGAGATAGAATAACGAAATAGACATGTCTATTGTATCCCTGCACGAATGATATCTATGTTCCTTCATAGCCGTGGAACATACAAGTGTAACGTTGTGACATTCTATGGTTGTCGATGTCCGTCACAGAGTTTGACACCTGTATTCTATGGTTGTCGATGTCCGTCATAGAGTGACACGAGTGTCAATTTGTGACATTCCATGGTTGTCGATGTCCGTCATAGAGTGAACCGAGTGTCAAGTTGTGACATTCTATGGTTGTCGATATCCGTCATAGAGTTTGACGCCTGTATTCTATGGTTGTCGATGTCCGTCATAGAGTGACACGAGTGTCAAGTTGTGACATTCTATGGTTGTCGATGTCCGTCATAGAGTGACACGAGTGTCAAGTTGTGACATTCTATGGTTGTCAATGTCCCCGTCATAGAGTGACACGAGCGTCAAGTTGTGACATTCTATGGTTGTCGATGTTCGTCATAGAGTTTGACACCTGTATTCTATGGTTGTCGATGTCCGTCATAGAGTGACACGAGTGTCAAGTTGTGACATTCTATGGTTGTCGATGTTCGTCATAGAGTTTGACACCTGTATTCTATGGTTGTCGATGTCCGTCATAGAGTGACACGAGTGTCAAGTTGTGACATTCTATGGTTGTCAATGTCCGTCATAGAGTGACACGAGTGTCAAGTTGTGACATTCTATGGTTGTCGATGTTCGTCATAGAGTTTGACACCTGTATTCTATGGTTGTCATGTCCATCATAGAGTGACACGAGTGTCAAGTTGTGACATTCTATGGTTGTCGATGTTCGTCATAGAGTTTGACACCTGTATTCTATGGTTGTCGATGTCCGTCATAGAGTGACACGAGTGTCAAGTTGTGACATTCTATGGTTGTCGATGTCCGTCATAGAGTTTGACACCTGTCAAAAAAATTTTTCTATTGGCCTCTTTTGTATATAAATGCGAATCTACATTCAATATTGATCTACCGATAATATTGATCTACCAAAAAGGCGGATCCGTGGGCCCAAACTAGTCAATGATTATTGATTTAGTTGTGTTTCGAATGCCTGTTAGTTTCTCATTATTACTTATTTGAATGAAATTTTCAGTTGCGATATCATTTCTCGTGTCTGCGGGATGCGGGAGTTAGAATGATCCTGAGGTTACTTCTGAGAAGATGTAAGGTATTCAATTGTTTACATTATTGTGGAAAAAATTCAGGGTGGTACATCTGAAAAAATCGAGAAATAAAATTCGGACCTTAATAACGGAAGCCCTGTATATGCCAGGTTGATCATTTAGGAACGGTGACAAGGCAAATCCTTCAATTAAAAACTTTCAGATCAAATTCATGTTACTTTCGCTTCTGGAAATCGTCAGAAGACTTTTACTGAACTGATTTTCCATCACCTTTTTGTAGTTTTCTTCGAATAAGATCTGTACCGTTGACAAAATGGCTCTTATATTTTGCGTCATGAAAGATGTCATGAAGGTCATTGAAAATATTTGAAAATATATGGAGTGATCCATTAAAAAATTCATCCGTTGGTTGAATAACTTTTATTGGGGACACCCTTAATGTCAGAAAGTAATTTCCTGGGATACAGAAATGAAGGTACAAGAGGTCTATTCTCCAACGAAATCACGGAGTTGTCTGGTTCGGCAGCTATGGAAGATTTTCGCACCATTGCAGGACCCTGTATATCGAAGAAAACATTTCAAAAATAAACCTTCCTGACGTCACAGTAGAAAAAGTGAATTTTGGCAGAAAACTACCGTCATACATTCGTCAATCACCTTGTAAATAAATATTTTTAATCATACGTATCCACTTATTTCATTACTAGAACATGTAATAAACGTCTGCATACATAAGAGATGTGCGGGGTCCTTGTAGTATACTACAGGCTGTTCCATTGGTAAATTAACATAGAGCTACCCTAGGCGAGTCCAAAAAACCGATATATGATAGGTTTGATCAATTCAATAACCGAGATACAGAGTGGTTTATGTATTCACCAAAAATTTCAATTCCTCATAAATTTTGAACCAACCAGCATAGTCGGTTGATATGGTATGATTCACTACCACAGGTCTATCGATTTATATTTAAATTTCCGAAAAATTCCTGGTCCGTATTTGAAAAATATGGGTCTTCTTCCAAGCTGAAATTCAACACCCTGTATATTAAAATTTTTGGATATTTGAAAAGAGCAGAAAATTTTCAATGGGGTTCAGTGGATTTTAGTGTCGTGCACGTCATTTTGCTCGAAGAAAGCCTCAGGGAAAGATCCAATTGAATAGAAATTCCAACAAATTCTCAGAAAATTTGTTCATTGGGATCAAATTGATTTTTTTTTGTCTATTAACCACACATTCGTGTTTCATAATATTATGAGGAATCATTTCAAGTTATTTCCGGAAAAAACTTTGGTGATTGAGAACAATCATGAATAAATAAATTGAGAAACATGAAAACTCAACGTGAATGACAGAAGGTGCTCGAAAGTACCACCTTTTTGCTCAATACACATTCTTGCCCTCTTCAAAATATCAAATACTTTTTTGATCATGTCTGGATTATCTATCACGTAGATATTATATTGCAGGCAACTCCGATACGCTGCATTAGGATCTCCTCACCTATATTCAATCCAACAGGATTGAAATCTGGTGATCTAGCGGGCCAGGCATGAGGTCCACTTCTGCCTATCCACATATTTGGAAAGTTCTGATCTAAAAAATATCTGGCCATTACTCGAATATGGGGTGGAGCTCCATCATGCTGAAAATGCACTCTTGCAATGTTCGTACCTCCGAGTAATGCAGGACGAAATCTAAGTAAAGATCACCCGTAAGCCGTATTGATAGGACGGGTGGTCCAATCAATTGATTTTTATAAACGCTGCACCCTCAGTTTTTCGAAAATTTATGGTGGGATTTCGTGTGTCTGACCGCATACGTATTCCTCTTATTGAAGACCACATCCTTCGTGACAAAATACTCCCTTCTATCACAATTCGAAAACGCATTAAATTTCTTTCAATTGAGCCTTTTTTTTTGGAAATCTATTAGAATATCAAAAATGCAAATTTTTAATCCTTTCGCGAATAAATTGTTCCAATTTGATTTCAATGAACTAATTTTCTAAGAATTTATTAGAATTCCGATATTCCCTGAAGTTTACTTTGAGCAAAATGAAGTGCGGGACAATGAAATCTACTGAATGCCATTGAAAATTTCTTGCTCTTTTCAAATATTTTAATCAAATCCCAAAATTTCAGGTTGGATCTCAGCTTGGAAGAAGTTCCATATTTTTCAAATACAGACCTGAAATTTTTGGAAAATTTAAATATAAATCGATCGACCTCTGGGAGTGAATCATATGTTTCAAATATCAGCCTTCTATACTAGTTGGTTCAAAAGTTATGAGAAATTGAAATTTTTGGTTATGGAATTGATTAGACCTACCATATAACGGTTTTTTGGACCCGCCTAGGGTAGCTCTAGTTCAGGTTACCAAAAGTTCATTTAATGGAACACCCTGCATAGTAATTATTTGAAAAGATGAAGCCAGAAGAGTGCGAAAGTGGAAAGAGTTCGATTCGCACCAAAGTTTTTTGAGAAAAAAATTTCGGCTTATAAATTCATATTTCAATCCGGGTTGATCTGATTTTTATAAGCACAATTCTAGACTGCGTAAGGTCAACAGTTTTTTAAATGAAAAATATGAAAGTACTTCGAGCGGAATCTTTGGAATGCTACAAAAAGTAAACCAATATATAATTTTTATCCTGTTTTTTCAACAGTATTTGAAGCCTACCTTGAATGATTCTAACAATTTCGGGTGGAATTTTTTTGTCACTGAATACGTGAAAAAAGTTGAGCTCTAATTTCGGAAATTTTTTTGTATTTCATGAATATCATCACAGGGTGTTTCAAATTTTGTGTCGAAAATTGAGATCGAAAATTGGTCATAACTTCTGTTTTACAAATTAGAACCCTATTTTTTTATAATTGCGTTATATTCTGCGAAGAAAAATAATGATACTGTAAGATGCTCTTGCTCCTAAATTCAGTAATTCCTGAGTGATTTGAGATTTCCTGGACTCATCTTAGGGATTTTTCATGTGTTCCTATGAAACCATAGTAACTTCTAATAAGACCTGTCACTTGTGAATTATTAATGGGATAATTTATCTTCTATGGTCACAGAATATTCTCATTCAACAGATTTAATGAATTAAACTCTACGTACAACATAAATTCAGAAAATCTCAAAAAACTCAGAAACTACTGAATTTAGGAGCAAGAGCATTTTTGATTTGTCAATATTTGTCTTCGCAGAATCCAATGCAATCATAAAAAATAGGGTTTCGATTCAAAAAACATCAGAACTTATAGCCAAATTTCGATCTCAGTTTTCGACACAAAATTTGAAATACCATGTGATATTATTTATGCAACTCAAAAGATGCATGACCTTTCCAAATTCTTCTACTTTGACGTTATGAAAACGGTTTATGCTCAGGATGTTGAGAATACGAAAAACGAACATAATACTGATCATGAATATTTGACGTTCTTTCCGTTTTTTTTTCGATATTTTGAAAACTATTCGAATGAATACAATGGTTTCAACAGAAACGTATGCAGCATTGAAACTCAATAATATCAGAAACGTAAAAATTTTTCTAACAAATTTATTTTCACTCCTTGTATAACCGGAAGAAATTCGAATTCTATCAAAATCCCAATTTGCAGATTTCAAATATGTTCAGTTCTCTAGAAACGTCTAAAAGGCACTCGAACTTGGGACACCTTGTATATGTTTGTCCAGTTTATGGTAAACATTAAAAACTTCAAGGGCGAATGAGAAGTTATTCGAAATTGAATTTTTCTCAAAATATCTTCATCTATCAAATTTAAGAAATAATAAATAAACAATGAATTGTTAAGAAAACTACTATTGATCTTGGGTTCATTTATTTTTCTCTAATACACTTATATCGAATAAAAGGATTATTTTATTTATATTTAGAAAACCCAATTTTATTTTTGATAAACAAATAACTCATACATTTTTCAATGTAATTCCAGGAAATGTCATTCATGATTATGACATTCACAACACTAATTTTTCAATTTCATAATTTTTTTTTATCTACCATAATGTACACTACTTTAAAATAAGTTCCAGCGGAACTGGGGCTAATATACCTACTGAGAATTTAAAATTACAGTACATTCTCCAAAAAATTCGCCTTTCTGATATTTTCGATTTTTATATACATTTTATTCATTTAGTTTTTAGTGTTCATAGCAATATTTGATTATTGTATCTCCTTCCCATGAAAAAGGTGGATCTATTCGATCTTTTATATCGGCATTTTTCCTGATGTTCCTTCATATTTACACCAAGTGTCTGTTTGTTACAACCGTACATAGAAAATTTACAACTAAATTTCATATTAGCAAATATCCTTTCCAAACTGTACAATCTCGTCTGCCCTACAGTGGCTCCACAGAAATTGCAGATTTCCGAGTTTGGGACACAATCGTTGCAAAGAATATGTCCGTTGTTACATTGGCGTAGAGGACTGTACATTGTTCCTTGACAGAAGGGACATGTCAGTTCTTTCCTCACAGACGTTTCTTCTCTAGGATCCATATTTGCACCTGATAAAAATCAAATGATTCAGTTTCAAATTCCCGGATTGAAGACATAGGGTAGGAATATTTTTAATTCACTCAAAGAGGCAAAGAAAAAAGACACAATTGATACAAATTTACAATGGAAATCATTCATGATTCTAAATGAAATCATTTAAAATTACTTATCGGATATGGAACCAATAGTCGTGAGAAAAATTCTAGTTTCGAGTAGAAATAACTTACCATAGAAGAGCCTATCCGGGGTTTCCATGTCATCTGAAACAATAAAACAAATTGATTTGATGCTTCGAGGTCTTTTGGAGTCAAATAATTATTTATGCATCTTTTGTTTTCATTCGGAATCATCCAAGTTCGAATTAAAAATGTTGAGAGTTTTGGAGGCCAGAATATATTATTTTGTGTTGAAAAACACATTTCGACACAAAGTCTGCATTTCTCGATTACTTAATTTAATCGAAAATGGTCCCAATCGACTAGGATCGACTCACTGATCACGATTCCTTGTCCAAATTCAATTCTGTCCGTCTATAAACACGATGTCTCTCAAACGGATAATGCTAGAGTCTAAGTTCCATAACGGGAAAAATTCGATCATGGGTTAAGTCATTTATTATTACCTTCAATGATTTACAAGGCCCGTCAAATGAAGTAAATTACCCATGGGGCACAATTTGTATAAATAAATTAACTGAAGAAAATCACAAACAGTTGTATAAGTACAAACAATACAGTTGAAAGACGAATACCAGAAACTCATCCATACTGTAAATTCGTAAATATGACCGTTCGAAATTTCGCCTACATGATAATTTGAAAACTGCATGAAATTTTGCAGTAAGATGGAGACACGTAAAATCTTTTACCCATATCCCTTCTCAAGAACCATATACATAAATTTCTAAACTATGATTATATGTTGTAACTATTTTTGAGGATTCGGAAAAATGTTTAAACAAAAAATTCACTCACCTGTCGTTGGGTATTGAGACTCAAATCGTTGAACATATTCGTTATCTGCATCGGCGAAATCTGGGGTAAATTCGTCAGCTTCTTCAGTCGTAGATTGATATGTTTCATCAGAAGAATTCTCAGAGTACCGAATGAATAATTCATCTTCATCATCAGTCTGCCAATCGTCTGCTGAATCTGCATCAGATTCTGATTCCGAATCTGAATCAAATTCTGAATAGCCATCTAAGTCAGCCACGGATTCTACATCACTCTCAACATCTGCAGTCACGGAGTTGGTATCACTTTCATCGGACGAAAATTCTTCTGGATTGAAAATGCTGATACTTTCACCAACAAGAGACATTTTCGATGTTTTTTAATTAAATTCAAAATTCAGTCAAACACTAAAGGCAAACTCAAGGCCTGCACACACTACACAATAACGTCGTTTATAAAACGGCTGATTTTGTTCAGTTATTTTAAACGCTAAGAAATATGAAAGACTTTTAGTGATCACTAAAGGCATTCAAAGAACTTTGAGAACTGAAGAAAATTTGCCTGGTCAAGCCTTTTAAGCCTACCAACTCTCGTACCAGGGGTGGGGGTGATCTTCCCCGTTTGTGAGTACTATTCAGCATCAGCGCCCTCATTGGTCAAGAGATGATGTTACTGAGATGTACTACTTTTAGACCAATCATCATGAAGCTAGCTAAAGTTACGGATGTACGAGCGCTTGTTTCCTGTTTCTTTTAAATTTGGGCTAAGATCCCAAATGCAAATTTTTGCGAAACATTTTATATCAACAAGTAATTGAGTACCTAAATCTGAGGGTTCGCTGCTTTGTAAGTGATCGCTGTTTTTGATCGTACGACTTCATTTTCTCTCGAGAAGGTGATTTATTGCCTGTAAAATAAAATGTTAACACACATTTTCGAATCATAAACAAATTACGTTCATATAAAATGGCGACTTTAATCTGACAATAGGTCGCTGCTTGTATTTTGTAAAGAGTCTTTTGCTTTGAATGTCTCTTTTATCTCACTCTTGCTAATTGACTATAAAAATTAAACCCATGACCCAAAAAATGTTGAAGAGAAAGGTTGAAAGATCAAGAAATGGGAAATAGCACTTCAAACCTCATCATTCAATTCATTTAACATTTTGTCTTTCTATAAATGTAAGCTGATTCTATAAACAATAAACAAACACCTTTTTTAAGTTTGTGTGACTAAAATTTTATTGCACGGAAAACATGTGCGTCGTACTTCATATCAAAAATATGAAGAGCTTTACAATAAAATGTGAAGTGTCGTTCCATAGTATATTATCGTCTTGGTCTCAGTTCTTTTTTATAGTAACAGTTATTATGAAATTCCTCCTGAGTTTATTGTATTGGGTAGGTACTGAAATTCACCAAATTGTAGCATAAGGTTTATAATATTCTGCTAATGAAAATGGAAATTATTTTACTATGTGATTCTTTAGAAGATACTATCATATCATCATTATGAATGTATTCAAGCGTCATCACGATGTTATTGGTTTTTAGACAAGACCCTACATAAAAACAATCCATTACATACTCGCCTCTATTTTGAAGTCGACTCAGTCTCGTAGCAAACAAACATAGACATAATTGAAAATAAAACTTTTTTTAGTAACCAGATTCTTAAGACTGAATAGTCTATCTATAGTATTGCCTAAGGCAGATTTTTATTCCATTACAAACAGTTCAGGAAGAAATGAAAATAGAAAAAATATTTATTGGAACAAAAAAATTGCAACTCACATAAGAATTATAACAGAAAACCATGTCACAAGAGTATTTATGGGAACAGAAATTCATATTTTTGAAAAGAATATATTACTTGAATCATACTTAGGTTACCTGATGCGTCTACATTGTGGGTACTGGGTGTCCGGATATAAATAAACCAATTTTTATTCCATTTCATTGTAATACATCACACTGTATTATTCATATTCATTTATTTTACTTTATGAAGTAATGTTGAAACCAATCTGGACATATGGCCTGCAACTTTGGGGGTGCGCAAAATCATCCAGAGTAAATATAATACAGTGATTTCAGTCAAAAACATTGCGCTCTATAGTAAATGCTCCCTGGTACGTAACCAACAACACCCTACATGAAGATCTCAAAGTACCTTACATCAGCGAAGAAATCAGTACAGTCGCCACAAACTACCAAAATAGAACAACTGGCCACACCAACGACCATATAGAAAACCTCTACAGGGATGGAACATCCAACAGAAGATTGAAAAAATTCTGGCCTGAAGATCTCCTAATACATCACTGAGCAAAAGTGTTGTTGCCAGCACTGGCGGTTAGAGGGGAGGGGCCATGGGGGCCATGGCCTCCCCTTGGACCCCGAAATTGACGATAATCCCTTTGAAAGTAGTCCTATAACGTTGATGGCCCCCCCTGAAAGACTTCATGCCCCCCCTGAAAGACTTCATGCCACCCCCCCCCTGAAAAACTATATGGATCCGCCAGTCGTTGCCAGTGGGCACCACACTTTCATGTCCATTATTTTCCATTTATTTTTACTCGATACTCTGTGAGAAGTAGATTGTAAAATGGCAATAAAGGTTATAAGAAAAAAATTTTTATTTCCGTGTGATTCTACAGGATATAACAAGCAGTAGATACAAAAAATAATAGCTGAAAAAACTATGTAAAAATTTACATTGTTCAAAATTATCACCAATATTGAGAACATACAACGAGTGTTCAAAAAAACTGAAAGCAAGTGGCAATCTGAATGTGCAAAACATACAACATGAGTTGCATTTAATATTTATTTTCTATTCACCCTCTTACAAAAAATAAAAAGAACAATAGTATATGGATATAATAAATCATGTTAAAATATATTTGTACACCGTAATATGAGTTTTCATGTATACACTTCAAAAAGAGAATTTTTCGGTGAAAGAATATCAAAACGAAATGAAAGCAGTTGTGACTTCTTAGCGTTTTTATGATCCCCCAGATACTATAAAAAAGAATACTCTACTCATATGTTTTATTGTCGGTCGTTCATTGAAAGATGTTTCAATATTTTTCAATCTCTATCGATTTTTTCAAAACTATTGATACTTTGAGAAAATTTAAATGAATTAATATACCTACGATTGATGGTTCCCATAGGTACATACTTACAAAATTGAGAACTGCATCTTTTTGTTTTTTGTTGGTAATTGTTTTGGAATTGCGAAAAAATGGATGCGCAAATTATTTCTGAATTGGTTTGTGTGTCATTACAGCAGACAGTCTCTAAAGATATTTTGCCATCATTCATTACAGTAACTTCCTGTAATTAACTAACTATTCTTCGTCAAGTATTCATCATTTAGCATTCAAAGTATATTTTTTGGAGAACATCATAGTTTCATTGCCAAAAAATCAGATTGCAGAGGATCGATATTAATGTACCCCATTTTTATTGAATCATTGATTTCATTTTTCATTTATACCTAGATTTTAATAGAAATTTCTATTTGATATTTCTCGGTATATTTTCAGTCGGCTTTTTTGTGAGTTTTCGCTCTTCATGATCACATCCTGATCTCCGTGAGTTTTCATTGTGAAATGGAACGTCCGTTCAAATAAATTAATGAAATCGAAATCTCGAAAATTCAAAATGTTTACAGCTCCTTCCCATATTTTACTTCTTTTTAATACAATGACCTTTCGAAAAGTATGGGAAGTTATGAATAGGTATACTTGAAGTTTGTCGAATAGTATTGCAGAAAATATTAGAATATATGAATTTGTGATCTTGTGCTGAAACTTCAGTAAATTCACAGCCTGCGAGACCTCGAATATTTATGAACGCTCTTTACTTGAAATATTTCTCCGAGTAAGAATTCTGACCAGAAACAAATTCATTGAAAAACAGGTATAAATCATAAATATTTCAGAAGATTAGCAAAATCAGGTAAACCAACGTTTTGAAAAAAGTAAAGCCTTCCTTGGTTTTACCTACCTGGTTTTCGAGGAAAGACTTCAGTTCGCAGATAGCTGGTTTAAAATTTAAGCTGGCTGACCATACAGGTAACAGTTGGATAGAACCATCAATAAAGTTAAACCATTGCTTTACAAATATGAACTGTCCTTAATATGGAAAAAAATATATCATAAGATGATCAGGTTTTGGAACACCTTATGATATAGTCACAATACGGAGGTATTCTTGTCAATGAAAAAAATATATACGTATATATACTGGGTGATTTTTTTAAGTGTTTCGTTAGACGTATTCGAGGAAGAAATTGCGATACAAATTCGAAATTTTGTATTTTCGTTTAAGAGAACATTTACTCAATTTGTGAGATATTTTCAAGCGGATTCTACTTCCGGTTCTACCGAATGTTAACTTCGATATTTCAAATGCAACACCCTGTATATTTATACATATAGCTATGTTAGGAATTGTCATTCTTACTTATTTTTATTGATCAAGCACAATTTGGTCATTGGTCATTATCTGCTTTGTTTATTTGTCTCATTCGCCGCAAATAGATAACAGACTTTTGATATATCATTCTAGTGTACCTACCTAATTATTATTTCATGTTCTGCATACTGCTCGATCAATAAAAATAAGGAAGAATGACAATTCCTAACATAGCCTTCTTTAAAAAAGAAGTGCATACCAATGAATTTGACTCAGCGAAACCTGGCTTCAGTCGTGAAATTCGAATTTTATTCGATAACGGCAAAACTATTGATTTCAAAGACATGACATGTTTGGCACACTCTAACTAGTTTTTGACGAGCAATCGATCGGAAATACAAAATTAAATGGTTACCATTTGAAAAAAAGAAGAGATTTCATAGTTTTGTTGAGGCTTACTTTGAAGCTCTGTTTCAGACACCCTGTAAAATATAAAAAATATATAAAAGAAAGATGTAGGTGACACCATTTATAACTCGAGATCGAATGGAATCTTTGTTATGAAACTTCATTTATGGATTCCTCTACGGTCTGGTTGTTATAAAATACAATAAAACTCTGAAAAAATCAATGAAAATTTCACTTATGCAGGAAATGCTTTTCCTTCTTTTGCATAAAGGTGTCGCTACAGTTGATGACTTATTCGTAGGTACATTTGATATTAATGGTATTAGATGGTGTGACTGTGTGATTTGCATGGAACATTACCAGATCAAAAAGTGGGTAAACATCTCAAGTTGGTGGAACAGTGAATTTTTACCGAAATATCAAGTAAATCGGATTTTGACGATCAGTTTCGGTTGTGAGTTGCCCATCTTCATCTTCTCTCTTTATTTTTGAAATGGTTTTTAATTTCTTTTTGGGTAATAAATATATTTGCGGAAATAACTGAATCCAACATAGCCCATAATTAGTAATTGACATATTATTTTTGTGTTTCTGTTTGCACAGAGACAGTATTGTAAGAGGAAATAATTTTGAAACGTTTGCTCATCGGGCTACCACTAACGATATACAATAATGTTTCATGGGTTGCTTAATTTAATGGCATTCGACCATCAATAAATTTGAATGTGACTTCAACACAATCGGCAGTGTTGATAATTATTTCCATTTTTCACTCTGTCGTTTCGATCGTGCTATAGATTTCATTTGGACATCTTGATTCGCCTTATAACGAGTAAACTAAATAGAACAAATTGGAGAGATTGAACCCTAAAGTTCTAGGTTATTTGCCGTTTTTTCGACAATAACGAATTCACCTAATATGGTCAAACTTTTAGGTAATCATTGTATGTGATCATGGAATGTTCACCTTTTAGATTTTTTCAATAACATGAAATAACATCTACAGGAATTTTCCATTTAACTCTTATGGGTAAACCTCCACATGTTCTGTGTGACAGCTGATTCCATGGAAACATGAATATCTCGCTGCTCCACCAACTGAGATGTTTACCCATTATTTTGAGCTGAGCAGCAACGCTAAGATATCTGAAATAATAGTGTGAGCACGGATAAGATTTTGATTAGCGAAAATTGAGAATATTAGAAAAGTTTGGTTTTTTCCACTGCAGGTAACGCTATTCACAAATTATGACTGATTTTTATTAGTTATTCAGAGTTTTATCATTTATTCTGCTGAACGGTCTGTGTTCATAGTCGATAGTTCTTTCAAGTAATAATTTTTGTTCATATTCTTGACATTTTGATCCATATTAGTTCTGAGGAAAGGTTTAATATGGCTTATACTCCTGCTATTCTCAGTCACAGAGCGAAGCCAAATTTTTGGTAAAGATTGAGTTGTACGCATGCGTCAACTTAAAATTCGAAAATTGCCAGAAATGTAGAGGTTATGTATATTCCGAAAGACAACAAAAAATAGATATCGAGGATAAAAATAAGTCACTTAAATATTTTCACTTCAATTCTAAAATATGAATAGGAATCGAAAAATATATTCAGGGCTTGAAGTAAAAGAAATAAAGCGATAGAAACAATTCACATGAGATTGTGAGGTTATGATCGAAGGCATGCACTTTAATTTTGATTGAAAAGATTGCAATAGTAAGTTTATACAATTTCAACGGTGGGTTTCACAATGCTTATTAATTACCAGTGATTAGAGTTTGATCTTGTATCCACTCTATTTGACTGTTCCAAAATCAGAGAACCAAGGCATTGATCTCCGATCAACGGTGATTACGATTTGTGAAATCCACCGTAAGTATAATTTAGGCGAAACAAAGTTCGCCGGGCCAGCTAGATTCCTCAAAATTTATACAAGAAGAATTCGAACTTATTTATACGCTATACTTCATTCACTCTTATAAAATATTCCGATTGGCCATGATTTAAGTTAATCCAGTTTTTTTTACCAAAAACTGACGCAGGTTGACATCGTGAATGACAAAGAATTCTCAGGGACTTTGCCAATGTCTGTTCGTTTGGGAGTTATTCGAGTACTTTCATTCTTTTTTCGAATGGACTATCACAAAGTAACGGACTATTCTGTCCATTATTTTTCAGTAAAATTTGAACACTCGATTTTTGATCTCCATGCAAGAAAATAGCATAACTGAATCTTCAAACCATGTTTATATACGTTAAATATTCCCATTACTAACAGAGAAAAAAGTTTCTTCAACATTCGCCAGTCTTTGGAATTATTGAATTCAAATAATATTTTCTCAAATTCTTTATTTTACCAAAGTAACTAAACATTGTGGTAAATACGTAATTACTACGACCTCTATGTAAAAATGGCAACGTTGCGTTTGTATCTGATAGAAAAACCTAATATTTTCAAAACATGCACTGTGAAATGTGTCAAAATTTCATGGCCAACCGGGATAATTTATAAAAGTGGATGGAGTGAGTATATATAATATGTGTTGATTAAGTGATTTTCTCGAAAATCTTTACATTTTTGCTGATATACTGCATTTATATGTTTATTCATTTCTGAAATGGAATGGGAAAAGCATTATCAGATTGATTCTTCAGACATCAGACGTCTGGAAATAATAATCAGAAAACTAATATATCCATCATTCTACTAATTTTGAGCTGTAATACTATCTATACAGGGTGATTCACGGTGGATGACACATTAGACGTTTCTGGAGAACCAGACTTCGGATCGGTCTGAAAATTTAATGGAATGCATTATCGGACCTGTTCTACCCAACTAAAATATTTTCGTCAATGCGGTGTTGCCACTTCTATTAGAAAGTAGTAGCAACTTTGCTTTTTCAAATGGAACACCCGGTATATTATATTATTTTTGGAATCTCCAACAACTTCTCGACAACTTGACATTTCCCTATACCTATCTGTTGCCATTTTCGAAATATAAATCAATTTCAATTTTTTTCACCGGAAAACATGAACTCTAAAATCGCTGATAACTTCGGGTTGAGAAACACTATGGCATTGAAATTTGGTTTGGAGTTAGGTGATACATAAATGCTTCCAACACTTCAGTCTGATTTACGTTACTTCAATACAGGGTGATAAAAAAATACAGTCTTTTCGGTTGCTTGAAAAAGTGACTGAAAGTTGTTTATTTCAAATGGAACGCCCTGTATATTATTGGAAATTCGGAAAACTGATGAAATCCGCTTTCATGCCTATACCTAACTAGTCAAATTTCGGACTTATGAGCATTTATTTGTCAAAATGTCCCTTCAGAATGGTATTCCCATTCGGTATTTGGTAGGCAGGCCATGATTACTACTTGATAGTACATTGTCACATTCTCCTAATAATAAAGGCAGCAAGAAACTTGGGAGTCAAACTATTTATATGAATTATTATTAAAAAGTAGAACAATCATGTCGAATACTTCAAAGTATGTTCGAATCGCTGGCCGTTCACTTCCAAGCACTTCAAAATGCGGGTGTTGACTGCTTTCGTCGTGGCAGATCGTATTTCTTTGAAATCCAAATCTTCAAATGCTTGGGCAATCCTTTCCAACAATTCATATCTCGAATGCACGGGTGTTTTGTAAACTTTTTCTTTCAACATTCCCCACAGATGAAAATCTTACGGACTAAGATCGGGTACTCTTGCTAGCCAATTCCATGGTCCCAAGCGCCTTATCCACCGATCTTCAAAAAGTCTCCCAGTTAATAATAATGAACAAATTCATGAGCACTTCGTTTGAATAGTTTTCTTCCATCGTTTCGAGGGTATTTGCAACTTCTGAAATGAAGAAAATGTCGAAATTCAAGCTTCTTGGTGCCTTTATTATTAGAAGAATGTCACAAGGTACTGTCAAATAGTAATCATGGCCTGCCTACCAAATACCGTATAGAAATACCATTCTGAAGGGACATTTTGACAAATAAATGCTCATAAGTCCGAAATTTGACTAGTTAGGAAGAGGCTTGATATACATAAAATGAAAGCAAATTTCATCAGTATTCCGAATTTTCAATAATATACAGGCCGTTCCATTTGAAATAAACAACTTTCAGTCACTGTTTCAAGCAACCGAAAAGACTGTATTTTTTATCATCATGTATTGAAGTAACGTAAATAAGACTGAAGTGTTGGGAGCATTTATGTATCACCTAACTCCAAACCAAATTTCAATGCCATAGTGTTTCTCAACCCGAAGTTATCAGCATTTTTAGAGGTCCTGTTTTCCGGTGAAAAAAATTGAAATTAATTTATATTTCGAAAACGGCAACAGATAGGTATAGGGAAATGTCAATAAAAGTTGTCGAGAAGTTGTTGGAGATTCCAAAAATAATATAATATACCGGGTGTACCATTTGAAAAAGCAAAGTTGCTACTACTTTCTAATAGAAGTGGCAACACCGCATTGACGAAAATATTTTAGTTGGGTAGAACAGGTCCGATAATGCATTCCATTAAATTTTCAAATCGATCTGAAGTCTGGTTCTCCAGAAACGTCTAATGTGCCATCCACCGTGAATCACCCTGTATACGCCTATAACTCACTCTAATCGTCTATAATCTCTAACCTCCGCCAAAGAAGGTTGTGCTCTAATACAAATAGGAAAAATGAAATTGCTTACGAACTTAATAAAAAAAAGTCGGATCAATCGGGAATCGGGAACTCTATTTCAGACATCAAGGTAACGTTCTCGCCATTCATTTCTACATTTCTTTGGTTCTGAATAGTGAATATCCAAAGTAAGCATTTGGAAAACGTGAATTTTTGACGTTCTCTACGCGATTCGATTCTCGACCACAGATATCGCTTTTAACAACTGTTCTCAATTGTGAAAATGAAGATTAATTGGAAATTTACTGTGACGAAGTCGTAAATAAAGTAAAGCATTAAAGTCGCAGAATTGGTCATAACACTCTTGAATTACATAAATCGCCTGACGGCTTATGGTGCAAAATTCATCTCCGTATGTTATGACCTACATTAACGTTCTTTGAATAATATACCATTATATTTATTTATTCATAATCGATAAAATCGTTGAAATATGTAGGCATTTTACCTCGCATTTTACTGATTTTTTATCAACAATAGCTGTTAGCTCTGATTTTTATCATTTCAGGACTATACAACACAAAAATTATTCTTACCCATTTTCATCATATCCTCTTCAGTCACCAATTTTGTGTGGGAGTTTTGAAAATTTGTAATGAATTAGTCGTTCAGAAGTTTTTTACGAATATAAGTAAGGAATTTAATATAGAATATTCAACAATCACAAAAATTTAGCTTGTTTCCTTGAAAAATATTTCACTTTCACTTTGATCAACAAAATACAAGTATGTAGTTCTCTCTCAAAAGCAAATACTATCATGAAATACTGTGCTCGTTCAATTCAGATACATAGTTTCTACTTGTTGAAAAACAGAGGAAAACTTCACTCGTCCCGAGCCATATTAAATGGCACATGAACTGCAGTTTCCATCTGGTACTGGAATTCAGTACATTTAAGCAACACCTCTAAATTTAATGAATTTTTAAAGCCTTCGCCTTCTATGTCGTTTCTCTGAAAGGAAATAATAATACCACGGTACACAAATGTATCGTGATTTATACCACAAAGTCTTTGTTTATACTATGTTTCGTAAAAAATCCTTAACCTCAATGAAAATATCAGCAAGCTGACAACATGTTCTTGGCATTTCTGTACAAAAATTCACAGAATCGATAAAAATTAGATTAGGTTAGGAGTGTTACAGGGTTATTCACGAATAAATAACCATAGCTTTTGCAAACACTCAATAATTCTTCACTTCGGCCACAAAGAAATGATTCCATGAAGTTAATACCTAGATGTTCATAATTTTGAGTCTGAAATACTTCATTATGATTACTTTTCATACAGGGTGAGCCATACAGTCAACCATACCAAAAATATTTATGCTTTGAAATTATTGAAACTAGAACTTTTTTTGTTAATTTAGAGTAGGGGAGCGAGGGGCTTGTTGTAACAGGGGCTAGGGGCAAGTAGTAACAGGCTCTTTTCAATAGGATCTTGAACTTTATTGGCGTATTTCTTTGACTCGATTTTACCATTAAACCGCCGCATAATGTTGGCATATCAAGTATTCTGCCAGCCTACGCACTTGCGCAGAGAGCGGAGGTGTGCTCGTGCTTCATTTTTGACAGGTAATATAAAATTGTACTGTCGTAAAATTTTGGTTTGCATTAATATTATCGAATAATTTCAACCTTTCAATATCCTATTTACATCCAAATTTATCTATCTCTAATAATGTGTAACAGTTTTTAAGATAGCTAAATTGTTTAGTTATCTCGATAAATGTCAAAAATCATACAATTGGGTTAGTTGTAACAAAATCACGGGGCTTGTTGTAAAGTGTTACAAAAGTGCCCCAAGATATGATGAGGGTGTATAAAGTGGAAAAAGATGACAAAATTAAAGGGAAAGGTAAAGGGAAGGGGAAAGGTAAATCAACAAAAAATAAAACCGGAGTGGACAGAGCTAAAAAAACGATTTTATGTTCAGATTCAGAATCTGAATCAGAAGAGTGGTGTTGTCTTGTATGTGGTGAAGCTTACACAGATTCAAATAAGGAAGATTGGTCGAGTGTTTCATTTGTAAGATTTGGGCACATTTGAGACGTGTTACAGGAGATACAATATTTTTTATTCGTTTTAATTGTAGCTCCGATGAAGACTGAATTTAATTATGATGAAACCCGCCGAATGTTGATTCTTATATTATGTGCAATACTTTGTTTGATAGATATTAAAAGGGGATATCTACGAAGCATACCTCAGTTATAAATAATTTCATTACTTTTTCTGTGATTTGAAAGTGCCATGATGATTATAAGGAGTGTTCATCTGAATAAAACTGTTAATTACTGAATTAGGTGTTGATCACTAAAAAAGTGCATTCAAGTTGATTTTCGATAAGAATTACTTAATACCTACTTTAGAAAGTGTTAATTTCGTTGAAAATAAACAAAGAATTTATGATCAGAGGTATTATTGTTGTCTTTTTTTGTCGTTACTACTTGCCCCGGTAGACGTTACAACTTGCCCCAAGCACGAGGTGAGTTGTAACACCGCACTTTTTCTATAAAAAATTGATTGTGGAATAAATGAACAATAGTTTTGGTATTATTTTTACTTGATTCGGTAGAGGAAGAGCTACAGCATCCATCCATCTTCATTCGGTAGCAATTCAATCAATGGATCTCAAGATATATTAGTTTTCATGAAAACTGTTACAACAAGCCCCTCGCTCCCCTAACTGTATAACATAAGATAAGCATGCATAATCGTAAGAATTTTAAATATACAAGGTGATTTAGGAATAATCATCTACCAAAAATATAGGTACATCTCTGTCCGATATAAGTAATCGACAAGCTTTTATACACGTGTCAACGAAGATGATAATAAGTTTTTTCATTTATTCAACACTTCATGAACAATTATAATTTACCATTTGTACATCTAACCGAAACTCATATTCAACTCATAAAAGCAACATAAAATCAAACTGGCTTTTGAATTTGAAGAAGAAACCGATCATTTATTCTCCACTTTAACGCCCTGTATCTCCAAAACTGCTCATAGTATCGGATTTAGAATTCATACCTCTGAAGATGTTAGGGGAATCAATATATATATTGAGATAATAGTCACAGTTGACCGAGGAAATTTCTGAATACAAGTTGTTCGTCTTTTTGTACTTTTTCCAAAATAGAATACCTTTCTATGAATAAATCAATATATATTTCGAAGATCAGAGACACACATATGTTAGTGGTATTACTTTTCCCAAGAATCTATCCATAAATACAGGTTTTCGAATTAATCATGAGAAGAAATAATTATGTCTAGTGGTTATCTCTGTGAAACACCCTGTATAAAAAATGTGTACTGTTCAATATTTTCTCGTCAAAGTACTACAGGGTCCTGCACTAGTGCGAAAATCTTCCATAGCTGCCGAACCAGACATCTCAGAGATTTCGTTGGAAAGTAGACCTCTTTAACCTTCATTCCTGCATCCCAGGAAATTATTTTCTGATATACAGAGTGTTCCCGATAGAAGTTATTCAACCAATGGATGAATTTTTTAATGGATCACCCCATATATTTACACATATTTTCCATGACCTTCATTACATCTTTCATGACACAAAATATAAGAGACATTTTTCTAATGGTACTGATCTTATTCGAAGAAAACTGCGAAAAGGTGGGGGAAATGCAGTTCAGTGAAAGTCTTCTGACGATTTCCAGAAGCGATAGTTACATGAATTTGTTCTGAAAGTTTTTCAATTAAAGAATTTGCCTTGGCACCGTTCCTAAAGGATCAACCTGTCATATACAGGGTGTCCGTTATTAAGGTCCAAATATAACAGACTTCAAATTATTATTTCTTCGATGTAACACCCTGTATTTTTTCCACAATAATGTAGACAATTGAATACCTTACATTTCATCAGAAGAAACCTCAGGATTATTTTCAATCCTGCATCCAGCAGACACGAAAAATGATATCTCAACTGAAAATTTTATTCAGATAATAACATAATAAAAACTAACGGACGTTAAAATAGACAAAATGAAAGTGTTCATCAGGTATTATTAAACACAGCATTAATCATCATGGGTATCTTCGATAGACAGGCTGCTCGAAATCGATAACTGAAATTGGTAGCATTTGTATGGATGTGCTTCGATTTTTTCTTATTGTAGATTCTCTAGATAGCTTTCAAGGTATCTTGACATCTCCTGTCACTAGAGGCTTGTTAAAAACCCCAGAAAACTCTCTTCTTTTGAATGTTGGGCAGCATAATTCGTTATTCTGTGGCACTGCCTAATATGAAAATCATATCAACCATTCCATTTTTTCCGAAAATTCATACTGATTCACTGTATTCGAAAGTATCTTTGAGCTCTGAGTAGCATTAACTTTATTAATATTTTTTTTTGGAAAGCCGATAAAAACTGATATAATTGGTTGAATACGTGATCAATAATGTATTGCTTGTACGGAAAAAATATCATTTTCATGTTGATGCTCAGGAAGTATGATTCTGGGAAGGATTTGAAAATTATCAATGATTATTAATTTAGTTGTGTTTCGAATGTCTGTTAGTTTCTCATTATTACTTATTTGAATGAAATTTTCAGTTTCGATATCATTTCTCGTGTCTGCGGGATGCGGGAGTTAGAATGATCCTGAGGTTACTTCTGAGAAGATGTAAGGTATTCAATTGTTTACATTATTGTGGAAAAAATTCAGGGTGTTACATCTGAAAAAATCGAGAAATAAAATTCGGACCTTAATAACGGAAGCCCTGTATATGCCAGGTTGATCATTTAGGAACGGTGACAAGGCAAATCCTTCAATTAAAAACTTTCAGATCAAATTCATGTTACTTTCGCTTCTGGAAATCGTCAGAAGACTTTTACTGAACTGCTTTTCCATCACCTTTTTGTGGTTTTCTTCGAATAAGATCTGTACCGTTGACAAAATGGCTCTTATATTTTGCGTCATGAAAGATGTCATGAAGGTCATTGAAAATATTTGAAAATATATGGGGTGATCCATTAAAAAATTCATCCGTTGCTTGAATAACTTTTATCGGGGACACCCTTAATGTCAGAAAGTAATTTCCTGGGATACAGAAATGAAGGTACAAGAGGTCTATTCTCCAACGAAATCTCGGAGATGTCTGGTTCGGCAGCTATGGAAGATTTTCGCACCATTGCAGGACCCTGTATATCGAAGAAAACATTTCAAAAATATACCTCCCTGACGTCACAGTAGAAAAAGTGAATTTTGGCAAAAAACTACCGTCATACATTCGTCAATCACTTTGTAAATAAATATTTTTAATCATACGTATCCACTTATTTCATTACTAGAACATGTAATAAACGTCTGCATACATAAAAGATGTGCGGGGTCCTTGTAGTATACTACAGGCTGTTCCATTGGTAAATTAACATAGAGCTACCCTAGGCGAGTCCAAAAAACCGATATATGATAGGTTTGATCAATTCAATAACCGAGATACAGAGTGGTTTATGTATTCACCAAAAATTTCAATTCCTCATAAATTTTGAACCAACCAGCATAGTCGGTTGATATGGTATGATTCACTACCACAGGTCTATCGATTTATATTTAAATTTCCGAAAAATTCCTGGTCCGTATTTGAAAAATATGGGTCTTCTTCCAAGCTGAAATTCAACACCCTGTATATTAAAATTTTTGGATAGTTGAAAAGAGCAGAAAATTTTCAATGGGGTTCAGTGGATTTTAGTGTCGTGCACGTCATTTTGCTCGAAGAAAGCCTCAGGGAAAGATCCAATTGAATAGAAATTCCAAAAAATTCTCAGAAAATTTGTTCATTGGGATCAAATTGAATTTTTTTTGTCTATTACACGGAAAGAAATCTATCCTCAAATCAAGAATCCCAATATTCTTGAAATATTAGAGTTGTTTCAAGTATATATAGAATCAAAACAAGTAAAAAGGGAAATTTTGTATACTTGGAATGAATTTATTTTACTCAAAAAACATATACTTGATTGAAGAATGAAATTCTCCATCAGAGTAAATTATTTATTCAATCCAAACTATTCACTTTTATCAATTCGAGAGAACTTCTGTATTTCAGGTAACTATATGATATCTTGACTTCGAAAATATAATATTCTCAGTTCGAGAATTGGAATATCCTCATTCCATGCGTTATATTCAAGAAATTGGTTTTCTTGAAATAATAATTTCGATTGACATGAAATAATGAATTGACATAAAATTATGAATTGAATAATTAATTAATCAATCAATAATGATTCGAGAATATTTCGCCAAATGGAATAAAATCGTAAATAAAATATTGCTAGGATAACGTTCAGATTTTAGATGATATATGTATACGATAAGTTAGAAATCTGAAAAAAGTTACCATTGAGATAGATAGACTCCCCTTTCAAAATACATATATACATTGTATGGATTGAAATATGAAGTTGAAATCATAAAAAAATTGTGAAAATATAATTTGAAAGAAATTTTCAATTAGGTACTTTTCACAAATCTATTTATAATAAAATTATGTGATGAAACATTATAGAAAAAAAATCACTAAATCTATTACACTCTTTAAAACATTTCTCTTAGCGTAATTCCATAATTTTGAAAGGGAAAGAAAGAAGTTGTTGAAAAATTCATCGTATTTGTAAATTTAAGTGAAATGACATGCATTCACTCGATCCAAGTGTAATTTTCAGAATATACTAAGATGCCAATTCTTCTTCCGGTAGTTAGGCAACATGCATGAATAAGAGGAATCGTGATCCGTTTGCGAGCAGTTTCATCGTAATCCAAGTATATAAATTTCTCCATCCACTAGATCCAAGTGAATTATTCGATAATATACGGTCTTTGGGTTAACAATGCCAAACCTCTTTACTTCTGTATTTATGCAAATAAAGTATTGGTATTGAATGTGGTGTCGAAATCGTTCGAGGATGTTACAACCCCAGAAAGGGCTTGTATTAATAAGGGCTCTATAGCACCCTTACTTGTCGATTTTGACTTCGATTTCATTATATAGGCATTAAACTTGAGACTGAATTATCTCAAAAACTATCAACTTTAGAAGAATATGTTTCAAGTGAAAATTGTTAGATATCACATCTTGTTTTTACCTTAACCTTTTCAAGGTTATTTCAGAGCCAACTTAATTTTTAATGAAATTTTATTGAAGAGAATGTATCTAATTTTTCCATATTCTTCTACATATAAGTATTTAGTATGAAATATTTCGTTTAGAGTAAATTTTCATAAGGGTAAATATCAAAGTATCCTAAAAATGTGTCTTGAAAGATGTAAACTAAATCATCCAATCTGGAACATTCAGAAATTCCAAAATTTTGAAAATAAAAAGTAGAACAATTCTATATAACTAAAGATTCAAGTGAAACTATATATTACTAATCTTGACAAAATTTTCATTCACTTGGTCCGAGTAAGATATTCAGCGATAAACTATAATACGCCAATTCTCCTTCCGGTAGTTAGGTTTTATCGTAATCCAAGTATATGAATTTCTCAATCCACTAGATCCAAGTAAATTATTCAACAATATACTAAAAAGCGCCCTCTATTCAGTGCCCAAAAGGGGATATCACACTCGATCTTGATTCGACTTGTTCATATCGCGTCTTTCGTCCAAGTTCAGTGTGTTGAAGAAAGTTTACCAATTTTTAGTGAAATGTGGAAAAATTATTGGGACAATAGGGATGCTCGGGCAGTGTTAGCAAGCTATTTCAAGGTAAGATATGTTAGCTATGTATTGATTTAAATTTATATTGAGATTTAAAAAAAAACATAATTTCTTCTTTGAATCTTATACGTTTTGAATCACCAAGCTGTTTTCTTTTTCGATAAATTTAATACTTGAAATACATCTCTTACATTTCTAAGAACATTCATTTTCAAAAATCCTATTACATTGGGATTATCAATTTTTCAGAACGAGATATTTCCTTAGAGCTCTTAAAAAATCTCAATGATCATGATCTCATACCTACCTTAGGAATGAAAACTGATTTCAAGGAAAATTAAAGAGATGAATTCTGAAGCAAGTGAAATATTTTTATTTTTATCAAATGAATTCGCTTTTACTATCTCTAAAAATGATTTTTCGAATTAGACAATACTGTACTATAGTCTGTTCAAATATAAGAGAATGTAAACAAACAAACCAAATCGGTTTGTTTTGCGCATTACTAACATATGATTGGTGAAACGGTCGGCTGTATAATTCTTTTCACGCCCCCAAAAGACTGCCAGGATCGTACTTAAAGCTTAGAACGATTTCACAGTTATCTTTTCCGGACAATAATGTCGAATTCAGAAACGGACACTGCATCTGAAGGTGGTATATTGGGCCATCCACGAAAAAGAACGAAACGTTCACATTTGTCTATTCAAATCATGTGTATTCCATTCAGAGAATAATATCAAGTTTATATGATTGTGTGAACTATCCTCGATCCGACCCTGGAGCCCTGAAAGCAAGTCTTTACCTGAACGAAGCCCATCCTTCGTGTGCGCGACTTTGTTTACGTCGTAGTCGCTTATATTTGAACAGAGTATAGCATCGTTGAATAAAAAAAGAGCGATAAGCAACCAGTTATACCATATTTTCTTATGTAACTCACGAATTTTGAATTATTAGATTGAAATGGTCTCGTACAGTACTGTTGTATCTTTTTTGGGGGGAATAGCTCATCATATCACTCATTATAGAATGCGGATAATAATTCAGAGGATACAGAATTTATAAGCATTTGTCTTGCAGAGGTTTGGAGATATGGAAAATATTATCCAAGAGCAGAGGCAGAAAACAATACAATGGAAAGGAACGGTGCCGCCCTATTTGTTGGTTTTGGGACAGTTTCTATTAGAACCGAAAAGCTTTTTGATTATTGTTGAAAACTTCTACCATCAATTCTCCTCTGCACGTAAGGCATCCTAAATTATCTTCAAATTGTTTCACGTTTTGAATGTTAATTATCCCTTTCAGTGCCAGTACCTTTATGTGATTATAATGCGATGTGTACATATATAATTTTTTTATTTGTGGTTCTTCTGATATTTCTTCTGTTCTTGATTGTATACTTATTTATATGTGATAATATTTTTAGGATTATGGTTTGTCTTATAGGATAGAGTTTTTATTTAAGGTAGGTACTTATTTTTTCACATCATTTATTATTGGGTTTATTTGTACCTAGTCCAGTTGATTATATGTTGAATTTAGCATTTTCTCTATTTGTTTTCAGTGATCACTTTTATACTTTTGTTTGTTTATAATTATTCCAGAAGTATAATAAATTTGTTTTCAGTTCTTATAAGCCTCGTTTTATGAATATAATCCTCATCCTGAAATCACAGCAATGTTAAACGATTATCGTATTTCAAATAATTTCACTATTTGTCAAAACAAGCATAAAATAAATCTCATTATTCATCTTGAGAATATAATATACTGAAACTGAATATTCAGAATTCTCATTGGTTCAGAGTGAGAATACAAATGGTTTTGACCAAACAGTTATTTACTTCTTGTAAGTAGACCGAAAACTAAATCTGAAGTTAATATTCACTCAAAACCATTATTGAATAAAATTTGATTTGAAAATATGATATACTCAATTTAACAATTTTCTGATGTTGGATTGAGTGAAATTATTGAGTTCATTCAAGTATTTGGTATCTTTGCTTCGAACGAAGAAACTACTGAGATTAAGATGTACAATAATTCCATTTGAGATTATGTTTCCCTTAGATGAAATATTTCGAATACTCATTCCAAAATTCTCATTTTACTCACAAGGAATATATGAATATTCTTGAATCAATAATACGTGATTTATTAAATTCAAGTATATGATATACTTAGTCGAAAGAATTATTTATTGAATAAAATTTGATTTGAAAATATGATATACTCAATTTAACAATTTTCTGATGTTGGATTGAGTGAAATTATTGAGTTCATTCAAGTATTTGGTATCTTTGCTTCGAACGAAGAAACTACTGAGATTAAGATGTACAATAATTCCATTTGAGATTATGTTTCCCTTAGATGAAATATTTCGAATACTCATTCCAAAATTCTCATTTTACTCACAAGGAATATATGAATATTCTTGAATCAATAATACGTGATTTATTAAATTCAAGTATATGATATACTTAGTCGAAAGAATTATTTTATTTGAATTCGGAGAATAAGGTATACTTGAATCGACTAAATCTTATTCTTGCTCATATATGAATCTATCATTTACTTCAATCAAATATTATCCACTTGGTACGAGAATAGATTTCTTTCTGTGTAACCACACATTCGTGTTTCATAATATTATGAGGAATCATTTCAAGTTACTTCCGGAAAAAACATTGGTGATTGAGAACAATCATGAATAAATAAATTGAGAAACATAAAAACTCAACGTGAAAGACAGAAGGTGCTCGAAAGTACCACCTTTTTGCTCAATACACATTCTTGCCCTCTTCAAAATATCAAATACTTTTTTGATCATGTCTGGAATATCTATCACGTAGATATTATATTGCAGGCAACTCCGATACGCTGCATTAGGATCTCCTCACCTATATTCAATCCAACAGGATTGAAATCTGGTGATCTAGCGGGCCAGACATGAGGTCCACTTCTGCCTATCCACATATTTGGAAAGTTCTGATCTAAAAAATGTCTGGCCATTACTCGAATATGGGGTGGAGCTCCATCATGCTGAAAATGCACTCTTGCAATGTCCGTACCTCCGAGTAATGCAGGACGAAATCTAAGTAAAGATCACCCGTAAGCCGTATTGATAGGACGGGTGGTCCAATCAATTGATTTTTATAAACGCTGCACCCTCAGCTTTTCGAAAATTTATGGTGGGATTTCGTGTGCCTGGCCGCATACGTATTCCTCATATTGAAGACCACATCCTTCGTGACGAAATACTCCCTTCTATCACAATTCGAAAACGCAATAAATTTCTTTCAATCGAGCCTTTTTTTTTGGAAATCTATTAGAATATCAAAAATGCAAATTTTCAATCCTTTCGCGAATAAATTGTTCCAATTTGATTTCAATGAACTAATTTTCTAAGAATTTATTAGAATTCCGATATTCCCTGAAGTTTACTTTGAGCAAAATGACGTGCGGGACAATGAAATCTACTGAATGCCATTGAAAATTTCTTGCTCTTTTCAAATATTTTAATCAAATCCCAAAATTTCAGGTTGGATCTCAGCTTGGAAGAAGTTCCATATTTTTCAAATACAGACCTGAAATTTTTGGAAAATTTAAATATAAATCGATCGACCTCTGGGAGTGAATCATATGTTTCAAATATCAGCCTTCTATACTAGTTGGTTCAAAAGTTATGAGAAATTGAAATTTTTGGTTATGGAATTGATTAGACCTACCATATAACGGTTTTTTGGACCCGCCTAGGGTAGCTCTAGTTCAGGTTACCAAACGTTCATTTAATGAAACACCCTGCATAGTAATTATTTGAAAAGATGAAGCCAGAAGAGTGCGAAAGTGGAAAGAGTTCGATTCGCACCAAAGTTTTTTGAGAAAAAAATTTCGGCTTATAAATTCATATTTCAATCCGGGTTGATCTGATTTTTATAAGCACAATTCTAGACTGCGTAAGGTCAACAGTTTTTTAAATGAAAAATATGAAAGTACTTCGAGCGGAATCTTTGGAATGCTACAAAAAGTAAACCAATATAGATATTTTTTATTCTGTTTTTTCATCAGTATTTCAAGCCTACCTTGAATGATTCTAACAATTTTGGGTGGAATTTTTTTGTCACTGAATACGTGAAAAAAGTTGAGCTCTAATTTCGGAAATTTTTTTGAATTTCATGAATATCATCACAGGGTGTTTCAAATTTTGTGTCGAAAATTGGTCATAACTTCTGTTTTACAAATTAGAACCCTATTTTTTTATAATTGCGTTATATTCTGCGAAGAAAAATAATGATACTGCACTGAGAAAAATTATTATTTATATTTAACTTTCCGGTTTCTTAGTCCAATATTCATTTATTATTAACAACAGAACTTATCATTTAAAAAATTTTACTACTTATTAATTTTACAGAATACTAAATATAAGAAAACCGTTTCTTTTGCTCATATTCTTTATATGTTAAGATATTTATTAACCATCAATATTTCATTTTAGTATTCAAATAGTTATTTCTTGCTATCCAAGATATTGTACAGTTTAGTGGTGAATAATTTGAACAGAAGGTATAGAATGCAGAGATAATTTTATTGGTAAATTATGTTTCTTAACCAGAAAGTGATATTTTAACAATAAATAAAGGATATTTAACCCTTCCACTTCGTTCGTTTCCGATGTCGTTCGGCTAACAAAGACGCGGAACAGTCAGTTGACGAGTCTGTGCCTGTTTGTTGTGTAGTGACTTCTGTGAATGTGTTGCCGGTATAACTGCTGATTATACACTTCAATATAAATCCTCATAAAAAGGTGAGCTATTTTAGATATGAATTCTTCCATAGTATGTCCTTTGATTAATTTAGAGGATATAATGAAAACACACTAATTTCTGTAAAATTTATATTCTTAGGCGATCGATTTCGGTAAATTAAGACACTGGCCTGAGGATGGTAAATTTACCGAAATCGATCGCCTAAGAATATAAATTTTACAGAAATTAGTGTGTTTTCATAATATCCTCTAAATTAAAGGTGAGCTATTGTTTTTAATTAATTTATTAGATTTATAATAATCTAGTCGTGCTTTCCATGATATTTTCAGTGAAATGGAGACATTCGTTATTTGTGGGGTTATGATGAAACCACAAGATATCCCTTTGGTTGACGCTTTTCGAGCCAATTTCAGTTTACTTTTATTTGATTCGACATTGAATTTTCATTTCTTTTTGACTAAAGACCTACAAAAAATTTTTTTTATCCACAAATTTTCTAAATACCATTCATTCACAACAGTTCAATATAAGAATTAATTATTAATCAATCGTTTTTAGACAAAAGGTTCGAAGGATATTACTATGCATATTCACGATTTATTGGAAACTAGGAGATAGACTTATTGAAAGTGATTATTTATAAAGTGAAATTTGGTGGGAATTTTCAGGTCCAAAGGATCAGTAGTTTTTTTTATACATCCGGACTATCGATCATTTTCATAACCTTTCTCAAGGCTCTACAAAATGAAAATATCTGTTGTCGAGCCTCTTAACGAAAAACTCTGAAAATATAGACGGGCTTTTTCAATACTGAAATTTTATGTTGTTTCAACTTGGTGGTACCAAATTTCAACTCATGTTAATTCTTTTCAGGACCAACCAATCAGCTGACAGTGACCTATTCTTTTCGTCAGAAGATGTGCCGCGCGGAACCTCCCAGTCCTGGTCCAGGGCCTTCCACCCAGTATGATGTTTTTTGTTATGTTCATGATGTTTTTGACATTTCAATGAATATATTTTGTTCACATCATAATAGATTTTTATTTCACCCCTAATTAGTATCTTATGAACAACTAGCTAATGATACATAACAGTTAAGAGTACTATATTACAAATAATAATGCTGTTTGTTTAATATTAAAAAACTTATTAACTGTTTAACATGAGATAATCACGACGAATATTTGATTTCTTAACTATAAAGAATACTATGTATTCATGAATTTCAAATCATTAATTCCTAATTGATCAATTTTAATATCAACAATCATTCAATAACAGTTAAGAAATCTTTCATATTCCCTAAATCTGGTTATTTGTATTCACATACATGCTATCAATATGAAGAAATCGTTTCTTTGGAGCAATCTTATGTCTCATTAATCACAAATAAATGATTTCATAGTATCAAGATCTCAATGCTGTAAGAAACCAAAACATAACTTTAAAAAAATATTTGTTGGGACGTATACTGAAACAGATATTTCTTACATACATTCGAAATTTCTTAGTGGTGAATATTTGTTTTTCTGAGTGTGTAAGATGCTCTTGCTCCTAAATTCAGTAATTCCTGAGTTATTTGAGATTTCCTGGACTCATCTTAGGGATTTCTCATGTGTTCCTATGAAACCATAGTAACTTCTAATAAGACCTGTCACTTGTGAATTATTAATGGGATAATTTATCTTCTATGGTCACAGAATATTCTCATTCAACAGATTTAATGAATTAAACTCTACGTACAACATAAATTCAGAAAATCTCAAAAAACTCAGAAACTACTGAATTTAGGAGCAAGAGCATTTTTGATTTGTCAATATTTGTCTTCGCAGAATCCAACGCAATCATAAAAAATAGGGTTTCGATTCAAAAAACATCAGAACTTATAGCCAAATTTCGATCTCAGTTTTCGACATTTGAAATACCATGTGATATTATTTATGCAACTCAAAAAATGCATGACCTTTCCAAATTCTTCTACTTTGACGTTATGAAAACGGTTTACGCTCAGGATGTTGAGAATACGAAAAACGAACATAATACTGATCATGAATATTTGACGTTCTTTCCGTTTTTTTTCGATATTTTGAAAACTATTCGAATGAATACAATGGTTTCAACAGAAACGTATGCAGCATTGAAACTCAATAATATCAGAAACGTAAAAATTTTTCTAACAAATTTATTTTCACTCCTTGTACAACCGGAAGAAATTCGAATACTATCCATATCCCAATTTGCAGATTTCAAATATGTTCAGTTCTCTAGAAACGTCTAAAAGGCTCTCGAACTTGGGACACCTTGTATATGTTTGTCCAGTTTATGGTGAAACATTAAAAACTTCAAGGGCGAATGAGAAGTTATTCGAAATTGAATTTTTCTCAAAATATCTTCATCTATCAAATTTAAGAAATAATAAATAAACAATGAATTGTTAAGAAAACTACTATTGATCTTGGGTTCATTTATTTTTCTCTAATACACTTATATCGAATAATAGGATTATTTTATTTATATTTAGAAAACCCAATTTTATTTTTGATTAACAAATAACTCATACATTTCTCAATGTAATTCCAGGAAATGTCATTCATGATTATGACATTCACAACACTAATTTTTCAATTTTATAATTTTTTTTTTATCTACCATAATGTACACTACTTTAAAATAAGTTCCAGCGGAACTGGGGCTAATATACCTACTGAGAATTTAAAATTACAGTACATTCTCCAAAAAATTCGCCTTTCTGATATTTTCGATTTTTATATACATTTTATTCATTTAGTTTTTAGTGTTCATAGCAATATTTGATTATTGTATCTCCTTCCCATGAAAAAGTTGGATCTATTCGATCTTTTATATCGGCATTTTTCCTGATGTTCCTTCATATTTACACCAAGTGTCTGTTTGTTACAACCGTACATAGAAAATTTACAACTAAATTTCATATTAGCAAATATCCTTTCCAAACTGTACAATCTCGTCTGCCCTACAGTGGCTCCACAGAAATTGCAGATTTCCGAGTTTGGGACACAATCGTTGCAAAGAATATGTCCGTTGTTACATTGGCGTAGAGGACTGTACATTGTTCCTTGACAGAAGGGACATGTCAGTTCTTTCCTCACAGACGTTTCTTCTCTAGGATCCATATTTGCACCTGATAAAAATCAAATGATTCAGTTTCAAATTCCCGGATTGAAGACATAGCGTAGGAATATTTTTAACTCACTCAAAGAGGCAAAGAAAAAAGACACAATTGATACAAATTCACAATGGAAATCATTCATGAATCTAAATGAAATCATTTAGAATTACTTATCGGATATGGAACCAACAGTCGTGAGAAAAATTCTAGTTTCGAGTAGAAATTACTTACCATAGAAGAGCCTATCTGGGGTTTCCATGTCATCTGAAACAATAGAACGAATTGATTTGATGCTTCGAAGTCTTTTGGAGTCAAATAATTATTTATTCATTTTTTCTTTTCATTCGGAATCATCCAAGTTCGAATTAAAAATGTTGAGAGTTTTGGAGGCCAGAATATATTATTTTGTGTTGAAAAACACATTTCGACACAGAGTCTGCATTTCTCGATTACTTAATTTAATCGAAAATGGTCCCAATCGACTAGGATCGACTCACTGATCACGATTCCTTGTCCAAATTCAATTCTGTCCGTCTATAAACACGATGTCTCTCAAACGGATAATGCTAGAGTCGTGTAAGTTCCATAACGGGAAAAATTCGATCATGGGTTAAGTCATTTATTATTACCTTCAATGATTTACAAGGTCCGTCAAATGAAGTAAATTACCCATGGGGCACAATTTGTATAAATAAATTAACTGAAGAAAATCACAAACAGTTGTATAAGTACAAACAATACAGTTGAAAGACGAACACCAGAAACTCATCCATACTGTAAATTCGTAAATATGACCGTTCGAAATTTCGCCTACATGATAATTTGAAAACTGCATGAAATTTTGCAGTAAGATGGAGACACGTAAAATCTTTCACACATATCCCATCTCAAGAACCATACACATAAATTTCTAAACTATGATTATATGTTGTAACTATTTTTGAGGATTCGGAAAAATGTTTAAACAAAAAATTCACTCACCTGTCGTCGGGTATTGAGACTCAAATCGTTGAACATATTCGTTATCTGCATCGGCGAAATCTGGGGTAAATTCGTCAGCTTCTTCAGTCGTAGATTGATATGTTTCATCAGAAGAATTCTCAGAGTACCGAATGAATAATTCATCTTCATCATCAGTCTGCCAATCGTCTGCTGAATCTGCATCAGATTCTGATTTCGAATCTGAATCAAATTCTGAATAGCCATCTAAGTCAGCCACGGATTCTACATCACTCTCAACATCTGCAGTCACGGAGTTGGTATCACTTTCATCGGACGAAAATTCTTCTGCATTGAAAATGCTGATACTTTCACCAACAAGAGACATTTTCGATGTTTTTTAATTAAATCCAAAATTCAGTCAAACACTAAAGGCAAACTCAAGGCCTGCACACACTACACAATAACGTCGTTTATAAAACGGCTGATTTTGTTCAGATATTTTAAACGCTAAGAAATATGAAAGACTTTTAGTGATCACTCAAGGCATTCAAAGAACTTTGAGAACTGAAGAAAATTTGCCTGGTCAAGCCTTTTAAGCCTACCAACTCTCGTACCAGGGGTGGGGGTGATCTTCCCCGTTTGTGAGTACTATTCAGCATCAGCGCCCTCATTGGTCAAGAGATGATATTACTGAGATGTGCTACTTTTAGACCAATCATCATGAAGCTAGCTAAAGTTACGGATGTACGAGCGCTTGTTTCCTGTTTCTTTTAAATTTGGGCTAAGATCCCAAATGCAAATTTTCTGCGAAACATTTTATATCAACAAGTAATTAAGTACCTAAATCTGAGGGTTCGCGGCTTTGTAAGTGAACGCTGTTTTTGATCGTACGACTTCATTTTCTCTCGAGAAGGTGATTCATTGCCTGTAAAATAAAATGTTAACACACATTTTCGAATCATAAACAAATTACGTTCATATAAAATGGCGACTTTAATCTGACAATAGGTCGCTGCTTGTATTTTGTAGAGATTCTTTTGCTTTGAATGTCTCTTTTATCTCACTCTTGCTAATTGACTATAAAAATTAAACCCATGACTCAAAAAATGTTGAAGAGAAAGGTTGAAAGATCAAGAAATGGGAAATAGCACTTCAAACCTCATCCTTCAATTCATTTAACATTTTGTCTTTCTATAAATGTAAGCTGATTCTATAAACAATAAACAAACACCTTTTTTAAGTTTGTGTGACAAAAATTTTATTGCACGGAAAACATGTGCGTCGTATTTCATATCAAAAATATGAAGAGCTTTACAATAAAATGTGAAGTGTCGTTCCATAGTATATTATCGTCTTGGTCTCAGTTCTTTTTTATAGTAACAGTTATTATGAAATTCCTCCTGAGTTTATTGTATTGGGTAGGTACTGAAATTCACCAAATTGTAGCATAAGGTTTATAATATTCTGCTAATGAAAATGGAAATTATTTTACTATGTGATTCTTTAGAAGATACTATCATATCATCATTATGAATGTATTCAAGCGTCATCACGATGTTATTGGTTTTTAGACAAGACTCTACATAAAAACAATCCATTACATACTCGCCTCTATTTTGAAGTCGACTCAGTCTCGTAGCAATCAAACATAGACATAATTGAAAATAAAACTTTTTTTAGTAACCAGATTCTTAAGACTGAATAGTCTATCTATAGTATTGCCTAAGGCAGATTTTTATTCCATTACAAACAGTTCAGGAAGAAATGAAAATAGAAAAAATATTTATTGGAACAAGAAAAATTACAACTCACATAAGAATTATAACAGAAAACCATGTCACAAGAGTATTTATGGGAACAGAAATTCATATTTTTGAAAAGAATATATTACTTGAATCATACTTAGGTTACCTGATGCGTCTACATTGTGGGTACTGGGTGTCCGGATATAAATAAACTAATTTTTATTCCATTTCATTGTAATACATCACACTTTATTTGATGTTGAAACCAATCTGGACATATGGCCTGCAACTTTGGGGGTGCGCAAAATCATCCAGAGTAAATATAATACAGAGATTTCAGTCAAAAACATTGCGCTCTATAGTAAATGCTCCCTGGTACGTAACCAACAACACCCTACATGAAGATCTCCAAGTACCTTACATCAGCGAAGAAATCAGTACAGTCGCCACAAACCTCCCCGGTATCACTGGCGGATACAGGGGAGGGGCCATGGGGGCCATGGCCTCCCCTTGAACCCCGAAATTGACGATAATCCCTTTGAAAGTAGTCCTATAACGTTGATGGCCCCCCCTGAAAGACTTCATGCCCCCCCTGAAAGACTTCATGCCCCCCCCCTGAAAAACTAGATGGATCCGCCAGTCGTTGCCAGTGGGCACCACACTTTCGTGTCCATTATTTTCCATTTATTTTTACTCGATACTCTGTGAGAAGTAGATTGTAAAATGGCAATAAAGGTTATAAGAAAAAAATTTTTATTTCCGTCTGATTCTACAAGCAGTAGATACAAAAAATAATAGCTGAAAAAACTATGTAAAAATTTACATTGTTCAAAATTATCACCAATATTGAGAACATACAACGGGTGTTCAAAAAAACTGAAAGCAAGTGGCAATCTGAATGTGCAAAACATACAACATGAGTTGCATTTAATATTTATTTTCTATTCACCCTCTTACAAAAAATAAAAAGAACAATAGTATATGGATATAATAAATCATGTTAAAATATATTTGTACACCGTAATATGAGTTTTCATGTATACACTTCAAAAAGAGAATTTTTCGGTGAAAGAATATCAAAACGAAATGAAAGCAGTTGTGACTTCTTAGCGTTTTTATGATCGCCCAGATTCTATAAAAAAGAATACTTTACTCATATGTTTTATTGTCGGTCGTTCATTGAAAGATGTTTCAATCTTTTTCAATCTCTATCGATTTTTTCAAAACAATTGATACTTTGAGAAAATTTAAATGAATTAATATACCTACGATTGATGGTTCCCATAGGTACATACTTACAAAATTGAGAACTGGATCTTTTTGTTTTTTGTTGGTAATTGTTTTGGAATTGCGAAAAAATGGATGCGCAAATTATTTCTGAATTGGTTTGTGTGTCATTACAGCAGACAGTCTCTAAAGATATTTTGCCATCATGATTCATAGCACAGTAACTTCCTGTAATTAACTAACTATTCTTCGTCAAGTATTCATCATTTAGCATTCAAAGTATATTTTTTGGAGAACATCATAGTTTCATTGCCAAAAAATCAGATTGCAGAGGATCGATATTAATGTACCCCATTTTTATTGAATCATTGATTTAATTTTTCATCTATACCTAGATTTTAATAGAAATTTCTGTTTGATATTTCTCGGTATATTTTCAGTCGGCTTTTTTGTGAGTTTTCGCTCTTCATGATAACATCCTGATCTCCGTAAGTTTTCATTGTGAAATGGAACGTCCGTTCAAATAAATTAATGAAATCGAAATCTCGAAAATTTAAAATGTTTATAGCTCCTTTCCATATTTTACTTCTTTTTAATACAATGACTATTCGAAAAGTATGGGAAGTTATGAATAGGTATACTTGAAGTTTGTCGAATAGTATCGCAGAAAATATTAGAATATATGAATTTGTGATCTTGTGCTGAAACTTCAGTAAATTCACAGCCTGCGAGACCTCGAATATTTATGAACGCTCTTTACTTGAAATATTTCTCCGAGTAAGAATTCTGACCAGAAACAAATTCATTGAAAAACAGGTATAAATCATAAATACTTCAGAAGATTAGCAAAATCAGGTAAACCAACGTTTTGAAAAAAGTAAAGCCTTCCTTGGTTTTACCTCGTTTTCGAGGAAAGACTTCAGTTCGCAGATAGCTGGTTTAAAATTTAAGCTGGCTGACCATACAGGTAACAGTTGGATAGAACCATCAATAAAGTTAAACCATTGCTTTACAAATATGAAATGTCCTTAATATGGAAAAAAATATATCATAAGATGATCAGGTTTTGGAACATCTTATGATATAGTCACAATACGGAGGTATTCTTGTCAATGAAAAAAATATATACGTATATATACTTGGTGATTTTTTTAAGTGTTTCGTTAGACGTATTCGAGGAAGAAATTGCGATACAAATTCGAAATTTTGTATTTTCGTTCAAGAGAACATTAACTCAATTTGTGAGATATTTTCAAGCGGATTCTACTTCCGGTTCTACCGAATGTTAACTTCGATATTTCAAATGCAACACCCTGTATATTCATACATATAGCTATGTTAGGAATTGTCATTCTTACTTATTTTTATTGATCAAGCACAATTTGGTCATTGGTCATTATCTGCTTTGTTTATTTGTCTCATTCGCCGCAAATAGATAACAGACTTTTGATATATCATTCTAGTGTACCTACCTAATTATTATTGCATGTTCTGCATAGTGCTCGATCAATAAAAATAAGTAAGAATGACAATTCCTAACATAGCCTTCTTCAAAAAAGAAGCGAAACCTGGCTTCAGTCGTGAAATTCGAATTTTATTCGATAACGGCAAAACTATTGATTTTAAAGACATGACATGTTTGGCACACTCTAACTAGTTTTTGACGAGCAATCGATCGGAAATACAAAATTAAATGGTTACCATTTGAAAAAAAAAAGAGATTTCATAGTTTTGTTGAGGCTTACTTTGAAGCTCTGTTTCAGACACCCTGTAAAATATAAAAAATATATAAAAGAAAGATGTAGGTGACACCATTTATAACTCGAGATCGAATGGAATGTTTGTTATGAAACTTCATTTATGGATTCCTCTACGGTCTGGTTGTTATAAAATACAATAAAACTCTGAAAAAATCAATGAAAATTTCACTTATGCAGGAAATGCTTTTCCTTCTTTTGCATAAGGGTACTAGGTGTCGCTACAGTTAATGACTTATTCGTAGGTACATTTGATATTAATGGTATTAGATGGTGTGACTGTGTGATTTGCATGGAACATTACCAGATCAAAAAGTGGGTAAACATCTCAAGTTGGTGGAACAGTGAATTTTTACCGAAATATCAAGTAAATCGGATTTTGACGATCAGTTTCGGTTGTGAGTTGCCCATCTTCATCTTCTCTCTTTATTTTTGAAATGGTTTTTAATTTCTTTTTGGGTAATAAATATATTTGCGGAAATAACTGAATCCAACATAGCCCATAATTAGTAATTGACATATTATTTTTGTGTTTCTGTTTGCACAGAGACAGTATTGTAAGAGGAAATAATTTTGAAACGTTTGCTCATCGGGCTACCACTAACGATATACGATAATGTTTCATGGGTTGCTTAATTTAATGGCATTCGACCATCAATAAATTTGAATGTGAGTTCAACACAATCGGCAGTGTTGATAATTATTTCCATTTTTCACTCTGTCGTTTCGATCGTGCTATAGATTTCATTTGGACATCTTGATTCGCCTTATAACGAGTAAACTAAATAGAACAAATTGGAGAGATTGAACCCTAAAGTTCTAGGTTATTTGCCGTTTTTTCGACAATAACGAATTCACCTAATATGGTCAAACTTTTAGGTAATCATTGTATGTGATCATGGAATGTTCACCTTTTAGATTTTTTCAATAACATGAAATAACATCTACAGGAATTTTCCATTTAACTCTTATGGGTAAACCTCCACATGTTCTGTGTGACAGCTCATTCCATGGAAACATGAATATCTCGCTGCTCCACCAACTGAGATGTTTACCCATTATTTTGAGCTGAGCAGCAACGCTTAGATATCTGAAATAATAGTGTGAGCACGGATAAGATTTTGATTAGCGAAAATTGAGAATATTAGAAAAGTTTGGTTTTTTCCACTTCAGGTAACGCTATTCACAAATTATGACTGATTTTTATTAGTTATTCAAAGTTTTTTCATTTATTCTGCTGAACGGTCTGTGTTCATAGTCGATAGTTCTTTCAAGTAATAATTTTTGTCCATATTCTTGACATTTTGATCCATATTAGTTCTGAGGAAAGGTTTAATATGGCTTATACTCCTGCTATTCTCAGTCACAGAGCGAAGCCAAATTTTTGGTAAGGATTGAGTTGTACGCATGCGTCAACTTGAAATTCGAAAATTGCCAGAAATGTAGAGGTTATGTATATTCCGAAAGACAACAAAAAAATAGATATCGAGGATAAAAATAAGTCACTTAAATATTTTCACTTCAATTCTAAAATATGAATAGGAATCGAAAAAAATATTCAGGGCTTGAAGTAAACGAAATAAAGCGATAGAAACAATTCACATGAGATTGTGAGGTTATGATCGAAGGCATGCACTTTAATTTTGCTTGAAAATATTGCAATAGTAAGTTTATACAATTTTAACGGTGGGTTTCACAATGCTTATTAATTACCAGTGATTAGAGTTTGATCTTGTATCCACTCTATTTGACTGTTCCAAAATCAGAGAACCAAGCCGTTGATCTCCGATCAACGGTGATTACGATTTGTGAAATCCACCGTAAGTATAATTTAGGCGAAACAAAGTTCGCCGGGCCAGCTAGATTCCTCATAATTTATACAAGAAGAATTCTTACGATTAGGTATTTTGAAAATATAAACAATAATTCGTTACAATCTTTCTGTCAAAAAAATTGAGAATCAGGCTACAACTCAACAATCGCTTGATATGGTGGCGCATATCATACATCAAATCATTGCAAAATTAAACGAAGAATTCAAATATGTATAAATATACAGGGTGTAGCATTTGAAATAACGTTCGTTTTCTGTAGAATCGAAAGTAGATGCCGGCTTGAAAATATTTCACAAATTGAGTTCATGCACTCTAAAAGAAAAATACAAAATTTTGAATTCCTTCCTCGAATATGTCTAATGAAACACTTGAAAAAATCCCTGTATGGACATATATAGCAATTTACTTGGAACACATTCCTGTCTCTTGCATTTTGTCCATGAAATGGGATAATTTTCATGCAATCAACCAGCGATAGGAGGCCCTTATCTTATCAAATTCGTTCTTAGATTTGATTTCAATTCAAATGCTTTCGTTGTAGCTTCTGGAGAGCTTTGATTTTCTCGGTAGAGGAAATTAAATAACTCCTATGACAATATCAAATTTTTCTATATTGGGTTCTGATCAATAATTCAAATATTGGGAACTAGTTGTGCTTTGTCAAAACTTCAACGAAATATAATTGGATCAATTATACAGGGTTGGGATAAAGTTTGGCACCAAATTGATATATTTAAAACGGAACGGACGGTAATTTTGAAATTTGGCAGCTGAGTGAATGGCAAGCACTTCGAACATTTAAAGTGATTTTTTTTTTAATTATTTTCAATAAATTTTTTCTACCAGTAAAAGCCCTGTATTTATTCTCTTTATAGATTTTTATCAAAAATACGTCATGAAAAGCATGGAACCCGATATGGACAGATCCGAAACAAGGTGCACTTTCAGAATCTGCAGAAATATACAGGGTGTCCCATTTGAATAAATTTTTTTTGTCATTTCCGGTTAAACTGGAAGAATCTCATTAGTGAAAATATGCTCATCAGATGCATTGTGGTCCATTACACTCAGCTGCCAAATTTCAAAAATATCGCCCGTTTCGTTTTAAAGATATTAATTTGGTGCCAAACTTTATCCCAACCCTGTATTTCTCTGGTTGTTGATTGTAACAACAAATGTGAATAATTATGTGGATCTGTCCACTCAAAATTCCATTTTATTGGTTTATTAATTTGAATAAAAATAGACTTTATCTACTCCCATAGAATAATATATCCATTTTCGTCATTATGATGGTCTTAGGACGATATTCTCTTCGTGAATATATCCATTATTCAACTGATTTTGATCTGAAATAGTCTCTATAAACCAATAGTGTGAGGTAATAATAACTCACGCCTATAACTCACTCTAATAAAAATAGGAAAAAGTGTAGCTTACGAAATGAATAAAAAAGTCGGGTCAATGGGAAACTCTATTTCAGACATCAAGGTAACGTTGTCGCCATCCATTTCTACATTTTCTTAGGTCTGAATATCCAAAAATTGCATTTGGAAAACGTGAATTCTTGACGTTTTCTACGGGATTCGATATCGATTCGATTTTGGACCACAGAAATCGCTTTTGACAACTGTTGTCAATTTTGAAAATGCAGATTAATTCGAATTTAACTGATGAAGTCGAAGATGAAGCATAGTGTTCAATTCGCGGTAATGGTCATAGCACACTTGATGAATTACACCCCTCGCCTGACGGCTCGGGGTCCAAAAAATTCATCTTCGTGTGTTATGACTTACATTACCGCTCATTGAACAATATACTATTACTGCCTAAAAAAAGTGGACATAATCCAAGCCGGCCTGCCGGCACTGTCATGAGAGGAGCTCATATTCGAATCTTCTAGAAATATTCATAAAAATTTCTTGGGAGTTTTACGGGCGAAAAGTCCTATCTACCTACTAGAACTGTTTCAGGAAGTTCGTGAATGCCCATCTTCAGGACAGCGAGGACTGATAAATAAAGGAAAAATATCGTTTATTTATGACACTTGGGTCGTTACAAGATAATGGACAAATTCCTGGGACACGGAAAGACCAATTATGACATCCCCCTAATTATGCAAGGAACCATCGGCCAGGTACCCCTAGAATCTTCGGGTTAAGTACAACTATTGGCTGCAATCTCAAACTCCTGAAAATATCAACGGACGAATACACAGCAAACTTTAACTGAAAACTGCTTCAGGATCAATAATTCCGAACGTCCATTCAGTAAATTTAGTTTGAACTTAATTTCTTTCCAACTACTTCAAACCAAAGTGTCGAGACCCACTCGACCGGAAAGTAGACGAAATAGTTGATTTTATAAATATTGAGATATTCGATATTTGAGGAGAGATGCTTATCCCAAGGAGCCTAAAAATTTGAGTGTTTCTGACTACGTGTCTTGGCTTCAGTTCTTACGGCACCTAATTTCGTACCTTTCGGATCATTGCCATTCCTTTTAGACGAAGGCTAATTGTTATGTGACTCCAAGTGATTTTACGAGTTCCACTTGCGTTTGTGTTATGGATATTCATCGAGCCTCGCCTAATACTCTTCATCCATAAAATTTGGAGGCACTCCGGCTAGTTCTTCAATAATTATCAAATCAAACTTGCCACTTTCAAGACGCTTATGACTTGTTGGTTCAGCTAGAGCAGAGACCAATGGAATAATGAACTAGTAACGATATCTGTTACCAAAGCCACTCGAACTTATTTATACGCTATACTCCATTCACTTTTATAAAATATTCCGATTGGCCATGATTTAAGTTAATTCAGTTTTTTTTACCAAAAACTGACGCAGGTTGGCATCGATATCTGTTACCAAAGCCACTCGAACTTATTTATACGCTATACTCCATTCACTTTTATAAAATATTCCGATTGGCCATGATTTAAGTTAATCCAGTTTTTTTTACCAAAAACTGACGCAGGTTGACATCGTGAATGACAAAGAATTCTCAGGGACTTTGCCAATGTCTGTTCGTTTAGGAGTTATTCGAGTACTTTCATTCTTTTTTCGAATGGACTATCACAAAGTAACGGACTATTCTGTCCATTATTTTTCAGTAAAATTTCAACACTCGATTTTTGATCTCCATGCAAGAAAATAGCATAACTGAATCTTCAAACCATGTTTATATACGTTAAATATTCCCAGTATTAACAGAGAAAAAAGTTTCTTCAACATTCGCCAGTCTTTGGAATTATTGAATTCAAATAATATTTTCTCAAATTCTTTATTTTACCAAATTAACTAAACATTGTGGTAAATACGTAATTACTACGACCTCTATGTAAAAATGGCAACGTTGCGTTTGTATCTGATAGAAAAACCTAATATTTTCAAAACATGCACTGTGAAATGTGTCAAAATTTCATGGCCAACCGGGATAATTTATAAAAGTGGATGGAGTGAGTATATATAATATGTGTTGATTCCCTTTAGTGCCCTACGGTACTCAAAAGTACCACATCAAATAATCGGCTGTATTTCGAAGTGTTCCTCAGTTCTGCGCCGCAAGCTCGTAGGTATCGACGGGTACTATGTGTTTTCCCCCACCGTCAAATGCCCCTGCTGATACATCGCGCGTTTGGCGCTCTTTCAACTTCAACCAGTATGGACGAACGCTTACGTAAGGCTTCGTGCACGTCTGAAAGGTAAGTTCAGATCCTCAGAAATATTATTTATTATGCTTCAAAGTCATGAAAATAATATAATTTGATATAGTGGGTGTTCATTTTATATAATTATATAGTTAATTGATATATGAATTGGATGATTAGTTTCAAACTAACCCCGTTTCGCAGACACCTCAAAAGTACCGTCAGGAATTATGGATCCAATAAATAAAACTTGTTGGGATAAGGGACCTCTTACTGAAGAGGAATTGCAGCTAATAGCCGACACCTTTGCTTTTGAAGATTTACCTCTAGACAACAATGATGTGGGGATTTTTGGATATAGCATTCATAAATGCATACATTATTTATTGTATGCAATTTGAAAAAATATCCACTTTAGAATTCAGAAGATCAATTAGTCTTGGATTCATTGCCATGGACAATGATCGTCACAGAAAAACTGAATTGAAACCAACAGCAAAACGTCGAAGATATAATTAATTATAGTGTAGCTGAAGATATCAGATTAGGAAAAAGGGGAAGCCTCTGGGCAATATTTGAGACCTCAAGAGGTAGCTGCGAGATGTGCAGTTCCAAATCAGTATAATCGCGCCCTCACAGCAAATGCTCTACTTGTGGAATATTTCTGTGCTGTAATGCAAATAAGAACTGCTTTCTAGAGTACCATGAAATGGCATAATAATTTTCAGATTTCCTGACACTGTGCAATAGAATAATATTTATGTTTATGACCGGAGATGCACGATAATTATGCCAAAAATGACAAAAAAAAATAGTTTTTTGTGTAAGAAAAAATGTTACTTTGTTGAATTTTTATTTATTTCTCTGTTAATAATATTGTTTTTAATTTTTTAATAAATTTCATTGAAATATCGGTTCATCCATCATTTCAATCTTAAGCAAAATTATATCTCAAATCCCGACGGTACCTATGAGTACCTATTGTTCTTAACGATGTTACAAGTACAACAAAAGTTTCTGATTTTTTCAGATATTTTTTTCGTATTCTCTTATGATAACTGAAGCCAAAAAATATAATTTTAATAAATATACCGCGAAAAAAAATCTTGGGCACTAAAGGGTTAAGTGATTTTCTCGAAAATCTTTACATTTTTGCTGATATACTGCATTTATATGTTTATTCATTTCTGAAATGGAATGGGAAAAGCATTATCAGATTGATTCTTCAGACATCAGACGTCTGGAAATAATAATCAGAAAACTAATATATCCATCATTCTACTAATTTTGAGCTGTAATACTATCTATACAGGCTACAGGGTGATTCACGGTGGATGACACATAAGACGTTTCTGGAGAACCAGACTTCGAATCGGTCTGAAAATTTAATGGAATGCATTATCGGACCTGTTCTACCCAACTAAAATATTTTCGTCAATGTGGTGTTGCCACTTCTATTAGAAAGTAGTAGCAACTTTGCTTTTTCAAATGGAACACCCGGTATATTATATTATTTTTAGAATCTCCAACAACTTCTCGACAAATTGACATTTCCCTATACCTATCTGTTGCCATTTTCGAAATATAAATCAACTAGCTGGCCCGGCGAACTTTGTTCCGCCTAAATGATACTTACGGTGGATTTCACAAATCGTAATCACCGGTGATCGGAGATCAACAGCTTGGTTCTCTGATTTTTGAACTGTCAAATGTTTCGATGGATATGAGCTGTCACACAGAACAGTTACATAAAAATAATATGTCAATTACCGATTATAGCAATTTTGGATTTAGTGATTTCCGAAAATATATTTATTACCCAAACAGAAATTCAAAAACATTTTAAAAATTATGAGAAAAGATGAGAATGAACATATCACGATTGAAACTGATCGCCAAAATCGTATATACTTGATATTTCGATAAAAATTCACTGTGATATTCACGCGCTTCTGGATCTGTTAATAGCCCTTCATGGTACTATAAGTCCTATGCAAATTTCACAGTAATTGATGTCATATGTTCTTTTTTCGACCGTTTCAAACCACGACGACCGAAATTCTCGAAAAAAAAAACAGATGACATAAATCGATGGTCGCGAAAGCCTCAACAAATTCATCGCCATCTAATGGTGCTATGTCAAATATAGTACCTTCACCATAAGATGTCTAGAATAATGGTGTAGGCAACCGTTAATTTTTGAACGGAACGTTCGACCAAATTGAAAATATTAGCAATGTTTCGTGGCGGCGCCGCAATATCATTTCAGTGTATTTTCCGTTGTCAATTTGATTGATGTATCAACAGCTGATTTGTCAAAGTCAATTATGACATGACAGCAGAATGGCATCTTTTTATAATGAAAGTTTTCTACTTTTCCTAAGAACTAATATATACATCAGAATGTCAGGAATATAAACACACATTATTGATTGACAAAATTATCTACCAATAACACGCCACGTTCGCCAGAATAAATTCAAATATTTGAAATAACTGATAAAAATCAGTCAAAGTTTGTGAATAGCGCCACCTGAAGTAGAAAGAACGAAACATTGCTAATATAATCAATTATTTGGTCTCAACAAAATCTAATCAATGCCTACACCATTATTCTAGACATCCTACTTCACGATTACGTTATTTTGAATAAATAAAACGATAAAAATAACTAATAATCAGTCATAATGTGCGAATAGCGCCATCTGAAGTGGTACGAAATCTAATCATTTTAGACAACTGTACTACTGTACTCCTACGCTTAGACTTTTTGGTGTTGGCCAACAGCGCAGAGTTGTAGGCAACTCAAATTACACACTATTACAGTGACTATAGTGGTAATATAGTCACTATACACACTATTTGTTTACATCGCCATCTAACGGAGAATATAAGAAATCAAGTTCCTACGAATAAACGGTAGCGTAACTGTAACTGTAGCGACACCTAGTGGCCTCGCTCAAAAGGAGAAAAAGCATTTCCTGTATTTTCCTGATTTTTTCGAAGTTTTATTGTATTTTATAATAACCAGACCGTAGACGAATCCATATATGAAGTTTCATAACAAACAGTCCATCCGATCTCGAGTTATAAATGGTGTAACCAACATCTTTCTTTTATATATATAGATTTCAATTTTTTTCACCGGAAAACATGACCTCTAAAAACGCTGATAACTTCGGGTTGAGAAACACTATGGCATTGAAATTTGGTTTGGAGTTAGGTGATACATAAATGCTTCCAACACTTCAGTCTGATTTACGTTACTTCAATACAGGGTGATAAAAAAATACAGTCTTTTCGGTTGCTTGAAAAAGTGACTGAAAGTTGTTTATTTCGAATGGAACGCCCCCTATATTATTGAAAATTCGGAAAACTGATGAAATCCGCTTTCATTCTATGTATATCATGCCTATACCTAACTAGTCAAATTTCGGACTTATGAGCATTTATTGGTCAAAAGGTCCCTTCAGAATGGTATTCCCATTCGGTATTTGGTAGGCAGGCCATGATTACTACTTGATAGTACATTGTCACATTCTCCTAATAATAAAGGCACCAAGAAACTTGGGAGTCAAACTATTTATATGAATTACTAGCTGGCCCGGCGAACTTTGTTCCGCCTAAATGATACTTACGGTGGATTCCACAAATCTTAATCACCGGTGATCGGAGATCAACGGCTTGGTTCTCTGATTTTTGAACTGTCAAATGTTTCCATGAATATGAGCTGTCACACAGAACAGATACACAAAAATAATAAGTCATAATATGTCAATCACTAATAATGGCAATTTTGGATTCATTTATTTCCGCAAATATATTTATTGCCCATTGACCAAACAGAAATTCAAAAACATTTTAAAAATTATGAGAAAAGATGAGAATGGACATCTCACGATTGGAACTCATCGGCAAAATCTGATTTACTTGACATTTCGATAAAAATTCACTGTGATATTCGCCCGCTTCTGGATCTGTTAATAGCCTTTCATGGTACTATAAGCCATATGTAAATTGTGTAGCGCTCAAAATTTCTCCAGAACTAATAAAAAAAAAATAATTATCACAATTTATGATATGTACTATAATACCATATATTCAATATAACCTCAACTTGAATATCTCCGTTTAATTCATTTATCCAGGGCAGTGCCACGAGCTTCGAACAGTGGAGAAGGGAGTGGTTCATAAAAGGTTCTTTAATAGGCGCCACATGATTTGATAAAGACCTGGATAAAATATGGTAGTAAAATTCCCCACCAAATCATGAAATGAAGGAAATGAGTGTGAGAATAACAAACGGGAGAGTACTCTGTTAACTATATATTCCACGAATAATACTAAGCAGTCAAACAGAGAAAAATCTTTAAGTAAAAAAAAAATCAAACAAAGTGTTATCAACGCAGCGGAAACTTCCTGAAACAATTTCAAAAACCCGAAAATACAATGTGAATTTCTGTGGGACCCTAACTTGAGCTCAAGCGCAGGCGCAGAAGGTGAACCTATATTGGAAAAGAAAAAAACCGTATCGAAATTTCCGCCTCACAATATTCAAGATCTCAATATATATACATATATACGATAATAGAAATCAAAATGTCTCTGATGATAGAATTGATAGATATAGGTATTCAATTAAATGTACCATACACAATGGTATATCTTCAGGAGGGGTACTTGCGTGTCGGCGCCGATGTACTGACTTCCAACGGTGTGAAATTCTGGATCACCCACTGTCACCACTCACCAGGGCCTCGCTTGATATCTCTACCAAGTTTTGGACGGTAATTGCAGAATGAAGACGGCCTAAGGTTTCCGGATTGAAAAACTCCCAAGCAAACCTGCTACCAGATCTTCATACGCAAATTCCGGCGTATAAAAAAAAACCCTTGAAGGAAATATGTATAAGTCACTAAATATACCTACACTTCCATAAAACAGACACAAACGACACGTTCAAGTTTCACCATTCACTTGAAATAAAACACATAATACTTCATGACAAAATACCACTTATTATTATCATCATTACTATTAACAATGAAACATATGACTAACATTGTTTAAAATCACACCCTGTATACGATATTTTCCTAAACTATCCAACACAATGAAATTAAACCTTTTTAGGACTCGGAATATCGCGACAGTACAAGACAAAGGACAAAAACATCACAAAAAAACATACAACAACATAAAAACTCTCGACAATTAACTCTGAATGACAAAATTATCTCACCTTCGTAGAGGGGTTTACTTATTGTATCGCCTTTTTTTCCAGGGAATAACTATTCTGATGCAAAATGCCGATAACGATATCCTGTTCCTTTTTTTCCTGCTGTGACAAACTTTATTCCAGTTCTAATCGGGGTTGTGAAATTTCAGAAATCGTCTCTAAGATTGAAAATTAAATTACATCACAATACTACGAAACGAGTAATAAAAAGGAGTTACCTATCAGAAAGATCTTCGAGGTCCGTAAAGAAAATTCAACCAGGTGTATTCAAATCCCCAAATTGGGAGATAATTCGCCTCAATAACTATACTAATCCAAATACGATGAGGCACAGAATCATCCAGCTTCCGAGAATTCAAATCCCCACAACGGGTAATAATTACAACAACTATTAACAAAAATTCCTCGAAAGTTAACACCGTCGAACTACTTCTCAGAACGCTTCAGACAAAAATGGCCGAGATGTTCTTCCAAAAAAAATTTCGAAAATTCACAAAAGACAGAAACAGTGATAACACATTCCTGCAATAACCAACGGCGAGTTCAGACGCCCGCTCGCAGGTGTCGACACAAATTCCACACGGAAACATTCAAAACATAAAGGAACGTACACATTACCGCGATTAACTGTATTAATAAATTTCCAAAATCGAATACAATGCAGAAACATCTAACACATAAAAAAATACCGTTACAATTGCACAGTAATTGATGTCATATGTTCTCTTTTCGACTATTTCAAACCACGTCGACCGAAATGCTCGAAAAAAGAACAGATGACTTCAATCGATGGCAGCGAAAGCCTCAACAAATTCATCGTCATTTCATTGTGATAATGTCAAATATAGTACATTCACGATAGCGTTATTTGGAATAAATGAAACTATAAAAATAACTAATAATCATCAGTCATAATGTGTGAATAGCGCCATCTGAAGTGTTAATAACGAAACTTTTCCCATATCTCAACGAAATCTAATAATTTTAGACATCTGTACTCCTACGCTAAGACATTTTGGTTTTGCCCAACAGCGCAGAGTTGTAGGCAACTCAAATTACACACTATTACAGTGACTATGAAGGGAATATAGTCACTGTACACACTATTTGCTTATATCGCCATCTAACGCGGAGAATATCATACGAAGTACAGACGAATAAGCGGTAGCGTAACTGTAACTGTAGCGACATCTAGTGGCCTTACTCAAAAGGAGGAAAAGCATTTCCTGTATGAGTAAAATTTTCATCGATTTTTTCAAAGTTTTATTGTATTTTATAATAACCAGACCGTAGACGAATCCATATACGAAGTTTCATAACAAACAGTCCATCCGATCTCGAGTTATAAATGGTGTAACCAACATATTTCTTTCATATATATAGACAAGCTGTCCCGGCGAACTTTGTTTCGCCTAAATTATACTTACGGTGAATTTCACAAATCGTAACCACCGGTGATCGGATATCAACGCCTTGGTTCTCTGATTTGTGAACTGTCAAATCTAGTTGGTGCTAGATCAAGCTCCGATCACCGGTGATTACGCTTTGTGAAACCTACCGTTGAAGTTGTATAAACTAATCATTGCTATTTTTTCAAGCAGGCGATAAAATAGGCAAAATATACAAAATTTTTGTACCATTGTTATTCGCACGAAAAAAATTCTCCTCATTTGAGTGGTATCTAATTGTTGAACATATAACATTTTGTTTTAAATGCTTTACAGTTTTGTCATTGCAGTACCTATCATGTAATGAATGACAACACGAATGCAAATATAAATCCCGATCGAATTGTATGGATGAAAAATAGTTCCAATGATGAATTACCTCTGATCACTCGATCACTGTATAAACCACTTTATTTCTGCCAATACAACGCTGAACATTTGTATTGAAGTACTTTGTCTATGGTACTTCAACTTCACTTCAGAGAATACAAATATGCAAAGACGTTTTCTTATTTTCCTTCTTGACTTCTTGACGTTCACCAGAATGAATTCAAATATTTGGACCAACTAATAAAATTAGAACTTATTTTGTGAATAGCGCTTTCTGAAGTGGAAAAAACGAAACTTTTCTAATATTCTCAATGTTGGCTAATCAAAATCTAATTAGTGCTAACACCATTATTTTAAACATCTAAGCCTTTTGGTGCTCAGCTTGAAATAATTGGTAAACATCTCAGTTGATGGAGCAGCGAGATTTCCATGTTTCCATGGATATGGGCTGTCACACAGAACAGAAACAAAAATAATATGTCAATTAGTGATTATGGCAAACATATTCATTCTCAAACAGAAATTCGAAAACATTTCAAAAATTATGAGAGAAGATTAGAATGGCAATTCACGATTGAACCCGATCGCCAAAATCCGATTTACTTGACATTTCGATTAAAATTCATTGTGATATTCATTCGCTTCTTGATCTGGTTATATCCTTTCATGGTACTATAAGTTCTATATATCGCCATCTAATGATGATAATATCAAATATAGTACCTTCACGATTACCTTATTCTATTTTGAATAACTAAAACTGTAAAAATAACTGATAACCAGTTTAGTATAGTATAGAACAATCAGTCATCATGAGTGAATAGCGCCACTTGAAGTGGTAAGAACGAATTCTCCCTCATATCTCAACGAAATCTAATCATTTTAGAGATCTGTACCTACCCCTACGCTAAGACATTTTGCTTTTGGTCGAAGCGCAGAGTTGGGGGCAACCCAAATTACACACTATATGTTTACATCGCAATCTAACGCAATGTAAGCTGTAGCGTAACTGTAACTGTAGCGACACCTAGTGACCTTCCTCAAAAGAAGGAAAAGCATTTCCTGTATGAGTAAAATTTTTATCGATCTTTTCGAAGTTTTATTGTATTTTATAATAACCAGACCGTAGACGAATCCATATATGAAGTTTCATAACCTACAGTTATTCCGATCTCGAGTTATAAATGGTGTAACCAACATCTTTCTTTTATATATATAGATAGATTATTAAAAAGTAGAACAATCATGTCGAATACTTCAAAGTATGTTCGAATCGCTGGCCGTTCACTTCCAAGCACTTCAAAATGCGGGTGTTGACTGCTTTCGTCGTGGCAGATCGTATTTCTTTGAAATCCAAATCTTCAAATGCTTGGGCAATCCTTTCCAAAAATTCCTATCTCGAATGCACGGGTGTTTTGTAAACTTTTTCTTTCAACATTCCCCACAGATGAAAATCTAACGGACTAAGATCGGGTACTCTTGCTAGCCAATTCCATGGTCCCAAGCGCCTTATCCACCGATCTTCAAAAAGTCTCTCCAGTTAATAATAATGAACAAATTCATGAGCACTTCGTTTGAATAGTTTTCTTCCATCGTTTCGAGGGTATTTGCAACTTCTGAAATGAAGAAAATGTCGAAATTCAAGCTTCTTGGTGCCTTTATTATTAGGAAAATGTCACAAGGTACTGTCAAATAGTAATCATGGCCTGCCTACCAAATACCGTATAGAAATACCATTCTGAAGGGACATTTTGACAAATAAATGCTCATAAGTCCGAAATTTGACTAGTTAGGAAGAGGCTTGATATACATAAAATGAAAGCAAATTTCATCAGTTTTCCGAATTTCCAATAATATACAGGCCGTTCCATTTGAAATAAACAACTTTCAGTCACTGTTTCAAGCAACCGAAAAGACTGTATTTTGTATCATCCTGTATTGAAGTAACGTAAATCAGACTGAAGTGTTGGAAGCATTTATGTATCACCTAACTCCAAACCAAATTTCAATGCCATAGTGTTTCTCAACCCGAAGTTATCAGCATTTTTAGAGGTCCTGTTTTCCGGTGAAAAAAATTGAAATTAATTTATATTTCGAAAACGGCAACAGATAGGTATAGGGAAATGTCAATAAAAGTTGTCGAGAAGTTGTTGGAGATTCCAAAAATAATATAATATACCGGGTGTTCCATTTGAAAAAGCAAAGTTGCTACTACTTTCTAATAGAAGTGGCAACACCGCATTGACGAAAATATTTTAGTTGGGTAGAACAGGTCCGATAATGCATTCCATTAAATTTTCAAATCGATCTGAAGTCTGGTTCTCCAGAAACGTCTAATGTGCCATCCACCGTGAATCACCCTGTATACGCCTATAACTCACTCTAATCGTAACCTCCGCCAAAGAAGGTTGTGCTCTAATACAAATAGGAAAAATGAAATTGCTTACGAACTTAATAAAAAAAAGTCGGATCAATCGGGAATCGGGAACTCTATTTCAGACATCAAGGTAACGTTCTCGCCATTCATTTCTACATTTCTTTGGGTCTGAATAGTGAATATCCAAAGTAAGCATTTGGAAAACGTGAATTTTTGACGTTCTCTACGCGATTCGATTCTCGACCACAGATATCGCTTTTAACAACTGTTCTCAATTGTGAAAATGAAGATTAATTGGAATTTTACTGTGACGAAGTCGTAGTAAATAAAGTAAAGCATTCAAGTCGCAGTATTGGTCATAACACTTTTGAATTACATAAATCGCCTGACGGCTTATGGTGCAAAATTCATCTCCGTATGTTATGACCTACATTAACGTTCTTTGAATAATATACCATTATATTTATTTATTCATAATCGATAAAATCGTTGAAATATGTAGGCATTTTACCTCGCATTTTACTGATTTTTTTATCAACAATAGCTGTTAGCTCTGATTTTTATCATTTCAGGACTATACAACACAAAAATTATTCTTACCCATTTTCATCATATCCTCTTCAGTCACCAATTTTGTGTGGGAGTTTTGAAAATTTGTAATGAATTAGTCGTTCAGAAGTTTTTTACGAATATAAGTAAGGAATTTAATATAGAATATTCAACAATCACAAAAATTTAGCTTGTTTCCTTGAAAAATATTTCACTTTCACTTTGATCAACAAAATACAAGTATGTAGTTCTCTCTCAAAAGCAAATACTATCATGAAATACTGTGCTCGTTCAATTCAGATACATAGTTTCTACTTGTTGAAAAACAGAGCAAAACTTCACTCGTCCCGAGCCATATTAAATGGCACATGAACTGCAGTTTCCATCTGGTATTCAGTACATTTAAGCAACACCTCTAAATTAAATGAATTTTTAAAGCCTTCGCCTTCTATGTCGTTTCTCTGAAAGGAAATAATAATACCACGGTACACAAATTTATCGTGATTTATTCCACAAAGTCTTTGTTTATACTATGTTTCGTAAAAAATCCTTAACCTCAATGAAAATATCAGCAAGCTGACAACATGTTCTTGGCATTTCTGTCCAAAAATTCACAGAATCGATAAAAATTAGATTAGGTTAGGCAGTGGCGTAACTAGATAGTCCGGGGCCCTGGTGCAAAAATCGAAGAGGGGCCACTTAATGAATTGTTTTCGAGTCAAAATATAAATACTTCGAAGAAGCAAAGTTACTTACTGAAGGTACAGTTGAGGAATATACTTGAATGAATTATGTTGTTATTGATGTATTTGAGTAGGTATATTAAATTCATTATATTAATGTTATATTGATGTGGATGAAGAAAAGGGCTTTAAAAACATTTAAATAGATATTTACTATATGTACAAATATTTACAAAAAAATTGTCATTGTCACTATGACCTTCTAGCCTTATTTTTTTTATTGATACGTTAGATTATTTGGTGAAATCACAATAAGAATAAATTATTCGAGGAATGAATTCAAATTAATTATTGGGGATTCGAATCTAGAGGTCAAGTAATTTATTCTCTGGGAAAAAAATATGTTTACAACCTCTTTCTAGACCTACTCTTTGCGAAAGATTCAATGACTTCACTCAAATCTAGACTTGATGCAGCTTCATTTTTAATTGATAGGTATAAGCCATGAATGTTCCAGTTGGGCTTGGCTCATAGTGTTCCGCAAATAATTTTATATCATTCTTAATTTGCTGAAAGATCTTTCAGCTTCTACAGAGGTGACAGGAATATTGTATGGAACAGTAATATTGCTGTAACTGTAAATACTTCTGTTAGATCGCATTCCAGCATTCCGTATTTCCTTATTATTTTCATATACAATTCATGAATTATCCATGCCTAATTCAATTCAGGTAGAAATAGGTGATAAATATTAAGAACTTGAATTTAAAAGATGCATAATTGATATCATTGAGAATGCGGTGCATTGAATCGCCGAGGAAAATAAATTCAAAATTCAACATCTTTTTTCTGCTTGTTTTCGCTCTTAATTGCAGGAATTTATTCTTCTATTTCAGCTAATGCACGAATGATATGAAAAAAAAAAAATGAAATTTGATTGCCGAAATTATGTTAACCCTACTGTAGCATCTAGTCGGACTTAGTTTTTTTAGATAGGTGTCCGATTCACCAGTGAATTTTGGCAATAAATCCCTAGATTTGATGATATTTCGGAAAAAACATTTTTCAACAACTGAATATAATAAAAACAATGTTATTCACATAATAGATCACAGAGAAAAATCAAAGTTTGAATTTTTCTTTAAGTTCAAACGCGATTTGATGGTCAGCGCTTGGGGGCCCCCTGAGGTCGGGGGCCCTGGTGCACTGCACACCCTTGCACCCACGTAGCTACGCCGCTGCTGTTACAGGGTTATTCACGAATAAATAACCATAGCTTTTGCAAACACTCAATAATTCTTCACTTCGGCCACAGAGAAATGATTCCATGAAGTTAATACCTAGTCGTTCATAATTTTGAGTCTGAAATACTTCATTATGATTACTTTTCATACAGGGTGAGCCATACAGTCAACCATACCAAAAATATTTATGCTTTGAAATTATTGAAACTAGAACTTTTTTTGTTAATTTAGAGTAGGGGAGCGAGGGGCTTGTTGTAACAGGGGCTAGGGGCAAGTAGTAACAGGCTCTTTTCAATAGGATCTTGAACTTTATTGGCGTATTTCATTGACTCGATTTTACCATTAAACCGCCGCATAATGTTGGCATATCAAGTATTCTGCCAGCCTACGCACTTGCGCAGAGAGCGGAGGTGTGCTCGTGCTTCATTTTTGACAGGTAATATAAAATTGTACTGTCGTAAAATTTTGGTTTGCATTAATATTATCGAATAATTTCAACCTTTCAATATCCTATTTACATCCAAATTTATCTATCTCTAATAATGTGTAACAGTTTTTAAGATAGCTAAATTGTTTAGTTATCTCGATAAATGTCAAAAATCATACAATTGGGTTAGTTGTAAAAAAATCACGGGGCTTGTTGTAAAGTGTTACAAAAGTGCCCCAAGATATGATGAGGGTGTATAAAGTGGAAAAAGATGACAAAATTAAAGGGAAAGGTAAAGGGAAGGGGAAAGGTAAATCAACAAAAAATAAAACCGGAGTGGACAGAGCTAAAAAAACGATTTTATGTTCAGATTCAGAATCTGAATCAGAAGAGTGGTGTTGTCTTGTATGTGGTGAAGCTTACACAGATTCAAATAAGGAAGATTGGTCGAGTGTTTCATTTGTAAGATTTGGGCACATTTGTAGCTCCGATGAAGACTGAATTCAATTATGATGAAACCCGCCGAATGTTAATTCTTATATTATGTGCAATACTTTGTTTGATAGATATTAAAAGGGGATATCTACGAAGCATACCTCAGTTATAAATAATTTCATTACTTTTTCTGTGATTTGAAAGTGCCATGATGATTATAAGGAGTGTTCATCTGAATAAAACTGTTAATTACTGAATTAGGTGTTGATCACTAAAAAAGTGCATTCAAGTTGATTTTCGATAAGAATTACTTAATACCTACTTTAGAAAGTTTTAATTTCGTTGAAAATAAACAAAGAATTTATGATCAGAGGTATTATTGTTGTCTTTTTTTGTCGTTACTACTTGCCCCGGTAGACGTTACAACTTGCCCCAAGCACGAGGTGAGTTGTAACACCGCACTTTTTCTAGAAAAAAATTGATTGTGGAATAAATGAACAATAGTTTTGGTATTATTTTTACTTGATTCGGTAGAGGAAGAGCTACAGCATCCATCCATCTTCATTCGGTAGCAATTCAATCAATGGATCTCAAGATATATTAGTTTTCATGAAAACTGTTACAACAAGCCCCTCGTCCCCCTAACTGTATAACATAAGATAAGCATGCATAACCGTAAGAATTTTAAATATACAAGGTGATTTAGGAATAATCATCTACCAAAAATATAGGTACATCTCTGTCCGATATAAGTAATCGACAAGCTTTTATACACGGAAAGAAATCTATTCTCGTACCAAGTGGATTATATTTGATTGAAGTAAATGATAGATTCATATATGAGCAAGAATAAGATTTAGTCGATTCAAGTATACCTTATCCTCCGAATTCAAATAAAATAATTCTTTCGACTAAGTATATCATATACTTGAATTTAATAAATCACGTATTATTGATTCAAGAATATTCATATATTCCTTGTGAGTAAAATGAGAATTTTGAAATGAGTATTCGAAATATTTCGTCTAAGGGAAACATAATCTCAAATGGAATTATTGTACATCTTAATCTAAGTAGTTCCTTCGTTCGAAGCAAAGATACCAAATACTTGAATGAACTCAATAATTTCACTCAATCCAACATCAGAAAATTGTTAAATTGAGTATATCATATTTTCAAATCAAATTTCATTCAATAATGGTTTTGAGTAAATATTAACTTCAGATTTAGTTTTCGGTCTACTTACAAGAAGTAAATACCTGTTTGGTCAAAACCATTTATATTCTCACTCTGAACCAATGAGAATTCTGAATATTCAGTTTCAGTATATTATATTTTCAAGATGAATAATGAGATTTATTTTATGCTTGCTTTGACAAATAGTGATATTATTTGAAATGAGATAATCGTTTAACATTGCTGTGATTTCAGGATGAGGATTATATTCATAAAACGAGGCTTATAAGAATTGAAAACAAATTTATTATACTTCTGAAATAATTATAAACAAACAAAAGTATAAAAGTGATCACTGAAAACAAATAGAGAAAATGCTAAATTCAACATATAATCAACTGGACTAGGTACAAATGAACACAAAAATAACTGATGTGAAAAAATAAGTACATACCACAAATAAAAACTATATGAAAAATCATAATCCTAAAAATATTATCACATAGGTATAAATAAGTATACAATCAACAACAGAAGAAATATCAGAAGAACCACAAATAAAAAAATTATATAGGTACACATCGCAGTATAATCACATAAAGGTACTGGCACTGAACGGGATAATTAACATTCAAAACGTGAAACGATTTGAAAATAATTTTGAATGCCTTACGTGCAGAGGAGAACTGATGGTAGAGGTTTCCAACGATAATCAAAAAGCTTTTCGGTTCTAATAGAAACTGTCCCAAAACCAACAATTAGGGCGGCATCGTTCCTTTCCATTGTATTGTTTTCTGCCTCTGCTCTTGGATAATATTTTCCATATCTCCAAACCTCTGCAAGAAAAATGCTTATAAATTCTTTATCCTCTGAATTATTATCCGCATTCTATAAGGAGTGATATGATGAGGTATTCCCCCCAAAAAAGATACAACAGTGTACGAGACTATTTCAATCTAATAATTCAAAGTTCGTGAGTTACATAAGAAAATATGGTATAACTGGTTGATTATCGTTCTTTTTTTATTTAACGATGCTCGTACAGTACTGTGTAATTCGAAAAATCATTTTTAGAAGTAGTAAAAGCGAATTCATTTCATAAAAATAAAAAATATTTCACTTGCTTCAGAATTCATCTCTTTAATTTTCCTTGAAATCAGTTTTCATTCCTAAGGTAGGTATGAGATCATGATCATTGAGATTTTTTAAGAGCTATAAGGAAATATCTTGTTCTGAAAAATGGATAATCCCAATGTAATAGGATTTTTGAAAATGAATGTTCTTAGAAATGTAAGAGATGCGAACTTAGAGTATTTCGAGTATTAAATTTATCGAAAAAAAAACAGCTTGGTGATTCAAAACGTATAAGATTAAAAGTAGAAATTAAGTTTTTTTTAAATCTCAATATAAATTTGAATCAATACATATCTTACCTTGAAATAGCTTGCTAACACTGCCCGAGCATCCCTATTGTCCCAATAATTTTTCCACATTTCACTAAAAATTGGTTAAACTTTCTTCGACACACTGAACTTGGACGAAAGACGCGATATGAACAAGTCGATTCAAGATCGAGAGTGATATCCCCTTTTACGCACTGAATAGAGGGCGCTTTTTAGTATATTGTTGAATAATTTACTTGGATCCAGTGGATTGAGAAATTCATATACTTGGATTACGATAAAACCTAACTACCGGAAGGAGAATTGGCGTATTATAGTTTATCGCTGAATATCTTACTCGGACCAAGTGAATGAAAATTTTGTCAAGATTAGTAATATATAGTTTCACTTGAATTTTTAGTTATATAGAATTGTTCTACATTTTTTTTTTCGAAATTTTGGAATATCTGAATGTTCCAGATTTGATGATTTCTGTTTACATTTTTAGGATACTTTGATATTTACCCTTATGAAAATTTACTCAAAACGAAATAGTAGTATGAAACTACATACTTATATGTAGCAGAATATGGAAAAATTAGATATACATGCTCTTCAATAAAAAATCATTAAGAATCAAGTTAGCTCTGAAATAACCTTGAAAAGGTTAAGGTGAAAACAAGATGTGATATCTAACATTTTTCACTTGAAACATATTCTTCTAAAGTTGATAGTTTTTGAGATAATTCACAGTCTCAAGTTTAATGCCTATATAATGAAATCGAAGTCAAAATCAACAAGTAAGGGTGCCCTTATTAATACTAGGCCCTTTCTGGGGTTGTAACATCCTCGAACGATTTCGACACCACATTCAATACCAATACTTTATTTGCATAAATACAGAAGTAAAGAGGTTTAGCATTGTTAACCCAAAGACCGTATATTGTCGAATAATTCACTTGGATCTAGTGGATGGAGAAACTTATATACTTGGATTACGATGAAACTGCTCGCAAACGGATCACGGTTCCTTTTATTCATGCATGTTGCCTAACTACCGGAAGAAGAATTGGCATCTTAGTATATTCTGAAAATTACACTTGGATCGAGTGAATGCATGTCATTTCACTTAAATTTACAAATACGATGAATTTTTCAACAACTTCTTTCTTACCCTTTCAAAATTATGGAATTACACTAAGAGAAATGTTTTACAGAGTGTAATAGATTTGGTGATTTTTTTTCTATAATGTTTCATCACATAATTTTATTATAAATCGATTTGTGAAAAGTACCTAATTGAATATTTCCTCGACATTATATTTTCACAATTTTTTTATAATTTCAACTTTATATTTCAATCCATACAATGTATATATTTTGAAAGGAGAGTCTATCTATCTCAATGGTAACTTTTTTCAGATTTCTAACTTATCGTATACATATAATCTAAAATCTGAACGTTATCCTAGCAATATTTTATTTTCGATTTTATTCCATTTGGCGAAATATTCTCGAATCATTATTGATTGATTAATTAATTATTTAATTCATAATTTTATGTCAATTCATTATTTCATGTCAATCGAGATTATTATTTCAAGAAAACTAATTTCTTGAATATAACACATGGAATGAGTATATTCCAATTCTCGAACTGAGAATTTTATATTTTCGAAGTCAAGATATCATATAGTTACCTGAAATATAGAAGTACTCTCGAATTGATGAAAGTGAATAGTTTGGATTGAATAAACAATTTACTCCGATGGAGAATTTCATTCTTCAATCAAGTATATGTTTTTTGAGTAAAATAAATTCATTCCAAGTATACAAAATTCCCCTTTTTACTTGTTTTGATTCTATATATACTTGAAACAACTCTAATATTTCAAGAATATTGGGCTTCTTGATTTGAGGATAGATTTCTTTCCGTGTACACGTGTCAACGAAGATGATAATAAGTTTTTTCATTTATTCAACACTTCATAAACAATTATAATTTACCATTTGTACATCTAACCGAAACTCATATTCAACTCATAAAAGCAACATAAAATCAAACTGGCTTTTGAATTTGAAGAAGAAACCGATCATTTATTCTCCACTTTAACGCCCTGTATCTCCAAAACTGCTCATAGTATCGGATTTAGAATTCATACCTCTGAAGATGTTAGGGGAATCAATATATATATTGAGATAATAGTCACAGTTGACCGAGGAAATTTCTGAATACAAGTTGTTCGTCTTTTTGTACTTTTTCCAAAATAGAATACCTTTCTATGAATAAACCACCTTGAATATTTTGAAGATCAGAGACACACATATGTTAGTAGTATTACTTTTCCCAAGAATCTATCCATAAATACAGGTTTTCGAATTAATCCTGAGAAGAAATAATTATGTCAAGTGGTTATCTCTGTGAAACACCCTGTATAAAAAATGTGTACTGTTCAATATTTTCTCGTCAAAGTACTACAGGGTCCTGCACTAGTGCGAAAATCTTCCATAGCTGCCGAACCAGACATCTCAGAGATTTCGTTGGAAAGTCGACCTCTTTAACCTTCATTCCTGCATCCCAGGAAATTATTTTCTGATATACAGAGTGTTCCCGATAAAAGTTATTCAACCAATGGATGTATTTTTTAATGGATCACCCCATATATTTACACATATTTTCCATGACCTTCATTACATCTTAATAATAATAATAATAATATACTGTGGTGCGAAAATTATCCGGACCTTGACTTCATGACGCAGCAAAACCTCAGAGATCAGATCAGTCATCTCAAAAGAAGAGGAATCTTATGGCGGTCTCAAGAGCAAGAAAGGACGGAACAACTAGCTGAGGAGCAGGTGACAGATGCTTCGAGCCAACATCAGCAATTGACGATTGACCTGGTGAGAAACATTGCGAGCCGAACCGAGACTGGTACACGCTCCAACAGGCCAATAACAGAACATGTGAGAGATGTTCCCGAAATAGAACACGGTGAAGAGCAGGTGACAGATGCTCCAAACCAAGAACATCGAGCAATAGCCCTGGGAGCTAGGCCAAGAACGGGACAAGTGAGAGATGTTCCAGAAATAGAACACGGTCAAGAGCAGGTGACAGATGCTCCAAACCAACAACACCAAGCAATGGTCCTGGGGGCAAGGCCAAGAGTGGAACAAGTGAGAGATGTTCCAGAAATAGAACACGGTGAAGAGCAGGTGACAGGTGCTCCAAACCAACAACACCAAGCAATAGCCCTGAGGGCAAGGCCAAGAGCGGAACAAGTGAGAGATGTTCCGAAGTCAATCGTCAATATAAAGGAAGCATTTGAGGCTGCTGTTAGAGACCCACTGGTCAAGGCCACCCGAATAAAAACAAGACTTCAGGCTGAAGATCTAGCCGTAGTGGATAAAATAATTCAAGATCATCTTAACGAGACCTGTTCACTAGAAGATGTGGTGGCTGCAGTGAGAGCGGCCGCTTCACTTCTATGTCCACCGAAAAGTTCAGCTACGAAGAAGGATAAGCATAGGTTAAGACTCAGTCGGCTTGACATCAAAATAAAATCAATGAGGCAGCAGGCATCTTGGTACCAATGTATCATAGATGTTCTGAGAGGCAAAATTGGATCAAGCAAGAAAATGAAGGATATGATCGAGGAGTTTCGTTCCATACTTCATGCAGTGGATTTGCCCACAGTCCATCTACTGAAGCAGAAAGCTGTAGATAAAATAAGATCACTTGCTGCAGCGCGAAAGAAACTGATAAAAAGGCAAAAATGGATTGAAGATAACAACACCTTCACCGCAGAACCATCGAAATTATTTCAGTCCCAACAACAAAAGGCACAAAACCCACCATCACCTCAAGAGGTCGAAAAATTTTGGAAAAGCCTGTATGAACAACAAGCAGAAACCAGGGATACTCCAGCACTACTCAGATTCCAGCAGATGTGTGATCAAAACCAACAGCAGAACGATGAACTTTCTGAAATATCAACCGAAGATATTAAAAAAGCCCTTAAGAACAAGCGTGATTTTACAGCACCTGGACTGGACGGTATTCAAAACTACTGGTGGAAGAGTTTTCCAGCTACACATCAACACCTGGCAAGATTATTCAGCGGGATGCTGACTCGCCATGAGCCCATTCCGTCATGGTTAGTGGAGGGTAGAACAGTGCTGATACCAAAATCAGGTGATTTAGGGCAACCCAAGAACTATCGCCCAATCACTTGCCTCAATACACTGTATAAGATCCTCACAAGTGTAATTCAAGATCAAATACTGAGGGTTATTGGACCAGTGTGGAACAGCATCTACGAACAGAGGGGAGCAAAGAAAGGAGTGCAAGGATGCAAGGACAACTTGCTCATAGACAAGAGCGTATGTCTAGACGCCAGACACTACAAGCGCGACCTACACACATCATGGTTAGACTACGCGAAAGCATATGACACCTCGCCGCACGAACTGATCATACGGTTATTAAAAATGCTGAAAGTCCACCCCAACATCGTCCACGCGATAGAAAACATCATAGCGCTGTGGAAAACGAAGTTTGCCATCCGAGCAGAGGGTCGAACCGTTTATACAGGATGGGTGAGATACAGGAGAGGAGTTTTCCAGGGAGATTCGCTAAGCCCGTTATTATTCTGCATAACTCTTATACCACTAACAATTGAGTTAAGGGAGAGCAAGATAGGATACCAGGCCGGACCACCAGGCAGAAGGAACCACCTGATCTCGCATCTCTTGTACGTGGACGACTTGAAGCTCTACGCTCCCTCCAAGTCCGCACTGCGGCAACTACTGAATATCGTTTCAGACTACACTTCAGCAATGGGAATGTCATTCGGTTTGGACAAGTGTGCTGTTTTTCATCTGCGCAGGGGAAAAGCTGAAGACGCAGGAGAAGATATTCGACTGGAAGATGGAATGACTTTTCGACACCTCGAAGACGGAGAAACTTACAAGTTTCTTGGAATGAAACAGAGGGGTGTACTGGAGACAACCCAGATAAAGAATGCCTTAACAGCCAGCTACAAAAAGAAGCTGAGAGACATATGGAAATCGCAGCTGTCGGGAAAGAACAAAGTATCTGCTACAAATATGCTAGCCATTCCGATTCTCACCTACTCTTTCGGAGTGGTGAACTGGACGGTAAACGAGCTCCTCGATCTTGATAGGTTAACAAGGAAAACGATGAACATGAATCGTAGCCTACATCCCAACAGTTCAATACAGAGGATATACCTTCCTCGAAGCCAGGGAGGTAGAGGATTGCAATGTTTGGAATATCAACACTATCAACAAACATTGGAAATGGCAGTAAGGATTCTAAGAAGTGAAGATCCGCTTCTGAAATTTGTCGCTCAGCAAGAAATTGCGAACCATGGAGCCTTCCTATTCCGAGCTGCACAAAGGGCCCTGGATAAGCTCAGCATAACCGGCGTATCGATCAATCCTGAGCTCGCTGGAGCACCGATCACTCAAGCGGACCAAAGAAGCCTAGCAAGACTGATCCGAAAGTCTCAGTCAGATACATTACTCGAACATCATATGAGTAAGACCTTGCACTCCATATATTTCAGGAGTTTAAAAGACCAGGACCTGTCTGAAGAATTGTCTTTCGCCTTTCTAAAGTCAGCTAGCCTTAAGTCAGAGACAGAAGGATTTGTGATGGCGTGTCAAGATGGAGTACTGAATACGAGATGGTATAAAAAGAACATCATGAAAATGGACACCCCAACAACTTGCAGGGCTTGCCATGGGCAACAGGAAACGATTATGCACATCCTTTCCGCCTGCAGAGTCCATGCTCCATCGGGGTATGTAGAGAGACACAACGCGGCACTCCGGATTTTATACTTCCATCTGAGAGCCGCGTATGGGATAGACAAAGAACCGGTGCTACCATATGTGCCTCTGGAGATTGAAGCGGTGGTCCAGAACGAAAGAGCTCGGATATGCTGGAACTATCCTGTCTCAACAACACGACAGATCAATGCTGTTAAGCCAGACATACTTCTGCTGGACAAGGAGCTGAAGGAGTTATTTGTCGTGGAATTCTCCTCCCCTGCTGAAAATAATGTTGTGATGAAGGAACAACAGAAGAGGCAAAAATACAAAGACCTTATGTTCGAGCTTGGAACTTTATACCCAGGTCATAAAATTAGGATGGTCGTGCTTATCATAGGATGTCTCGGTGGAATGAGAGCTAACTATGTGGATGAATTGAAGATTATCCCGGTCTGCAGATCACTGGCCGAGGTATTGGCGCACAGAATGCAGAAAGCAGTGTTGCTCGGGTCACTCCATATCATCAGGTCCCATGAACTCTAGAAGCCACTTGCAGCTCATCTCTTTTGTTAAGGGACGCTGCGAGGGCAGGATGAAGAACTCCTCCATTGAAGGTGTGAGGGGTTTTTAGTGAGTAGCCAAACAAGATCCTGGATTCTCACACTACCGAGAGTGCGGACCCTCTCGGTGCCCATAAAGGGTTTTCCCCTCACACGGACGTAAAAAAAAAAAAAAAAATAATAATAATATACTTTATTGATCCCTCGGAATAATATTCCATGAACATAGTATGCAGAAAAATTAACAAAGAGTAACTAATCACTAAACTACAAGGCTTTAGTACACCTAACCTACAGAAGGGTAATAAACACAAGTACCGAAAAATAACAACCTAAACAAAAATAATACTGAATCGATCCAGAGGTAAAAATCTGAAAATTTAATACATCTACTCGCTAAGAATGAAAGATCTCGTCCTCAGCACATTGCATACAACCGAAACAAAATCACGGACTTCCCTCATTATCAATGTAAGTGATCATATTTGACGACCCTGCCCCCTCCTTAATGGCATCGATTAAATTTCTATAAGATTCATCAATGTCAGAAATGTACTGAGCTCTTGGTGACATCTTTCATGACACAAAATATTAGAGACATTTTTCTAATGGTACAGATCTTATTCGAAGAAAACTGCAAAAAGGTGGGGGAAATGCAGTTCAGTGAAAGTCTTCTGACGATTTCCAGAAGCGATAGTTACATGAATTCGTTCTGAAAGTTTTTCAATTGAAGAATTTGCCTTGGCACCGTTCCTAAAGGATCAACCTGTCATATACAGGGTGTCCGTTATTAAGGTCCAAATATAACAGACTTCAAATTATTATTTCTTCGATGTAACACCCTGTATTTTTTCCACAATAATGTAGACAATTGAATACCTTACATTTCATCAGAAGAAACCTCAGGATTATTTTCAATCCTGCATCCAGCAGACACGAAAAATGATATCTCAACTGAAAATTTTATTCAGATAATAACATAATAAAAACTAACGGACGTTAAAATAGACAAAATGAAAGTGTTCATCAGGTATTATTAAACACAGCATTAATCATCATGGGTATCTTCGATAGACAGGCTGCTCGAAATCGATAACTGAAATTGGTAGCATTTGTATGGATGTGCTTCGATTTTTTCTTATTGTAGATTCTCTAGATAGCTTTCAAGGTATCTTGACATCTCCTGTCACTAGAGGCTTGTTAAAAACCCCAGAAAACTCTCTTCTTTTGAATGTTGGGCAGCATAATTCGTTATTCTGTGGCACTGCCTAATATGAAAATCATATCAACCATTCCATTTTTTCCGAAAATTCATACTGATTCACTGTATTCGAAAGTATCTTTGAGCTCTGAGTAGCATTAACTTTATTAATATTTTTTTTTGGAAAGCCGATAAAAACTGATATAATTGGTTGAATACGTGATCAATAATGTATTGCTTGTACGGAAAAAATATCATTTTCATGTTGATGCTCAGGAAGTATGATTCTGGGAAGGATTTGAAAATTATCAATGATTATTAATTTAGTTGTGTTTCGAATGTCTGTTAGTTTCTCATTATTACTTATTTGAATGAAATTTTCAGTTTCGATATCATTTCTCGTGTCTGCGGGATGCGGGAGTTAGAATGATCCTGAGGTTACTTCTGAGAAGATGTAAGGTATTCAATTGTTTACATTATTGTGGAAAAAATTCAGGGTGTTACATCTGAAAAAATCGAGAAATAAAATTTGGACCTTAACAACGGAAGCCCTGTATATGCCAGGTTGATCATTTAGGAACGGTGACAAGGCAAATCCTTCAATTAAAAACTTTCAGATCAAATTCATGTTACTTTCGCTTCTGGAAATCGTCAGAAGACTTTTACTGAACTGCTTTTCCATCACCTTTTTGTAGTTTTCTTCGAATAAGATCTGTACCGTTGACAAAATGGCTCTTATATTTTGCGTCATGAAAGATGTCATGAAGGTCATTGAAAATATTTGAAAATATATGGGGTGATCCATTAAAAAATTCATCCGTTGGTTGAATAACTTTTATTGGGGACACCCTTAATGTCAGAAAGTAATTTCCTGGGATACAGAAATGAAGGTACAAGAGGTCTATTCTCCAACGAAATCACGGAGTTGTCTGGTTCGGCAGCTATTGAAGATTTTCGCACCATTGCAGGACCCTGTATATCGAAGAAAACATTTCAAAAATATACCTCAGTATCCCACAGTAGAAAAAGTGAATTTTGGCAGAAAACTACCGTCATACATTCGTCAATCACCTTGTAAATAAAAATTTTTAATCATACGTATCCACTTATTTCATTACTAGAACATGTAATAAACGTCTGCATACATAAGAGATGTGCGGGGTCCTTGTAGTATACTACAGGCTGTTCCATTGGTAAATTAATATAGAGCTACCCTAGGCGAGTCCAAAAAACCGATATATGATAGGTTTGATCAATTCAATAACCGAGATACAGAGTGGTTTATGTATTCACCAAAAATTTCAATTCCTCATAAATTTTGATCCAACCAGCATAGTCGGTTGATATGGTATGATTCACTACCACAGGTCTATCGATTTATATTTAAATTTCCGAAAAATTCCTGGTCCGTATTTGAAAAATATGGGTCTTCTTCCAAGCTGAAATTCAACACCCTGTATATTAAAATTTTTGGATATTTGAAAAGAGCAGAAAATTTTCAATGGGGTTCAGTGGATTTAAGTGTCGTGCACGTCATTTTGCTCGAAGAAAGCCTCAGGGAAAGATCCAATTGAATAGAAATTCCAACAAATTCTCAGAAAATTTGTTCATTGGGATCAAATTGAATTTTGTTTGTCTATTAAGCACACATTCGTGTTTCATAATATTATGAGGAATCATTTCAAGTTACTTCCGGAAAAAACATTGGTGATTGAGAACAATCATGAATAAATAAATTGAGAAACATAAAAACTCAACGTGAATGACAGAAGGTGCTCGAAAGTACCACCTTTTTGCTCAATACACATTCTTGCCCTCTTCAAAATATCAAATACTTTTTTGATCATGTCTGGATTATCTATCACGTAGATATTATATTGCAGGCAACTCCGATACGATGCATTAGGATCTCCTCACCTATATTCAATCCAACAGGATTGAAATCTGGTGATCTAGCGGGCCAGACATGAGGTCCACTTCTGCCTATCCACATATTTGGAAAGTTCTGATCTAAAAAATATCTGGCCATTACTCGAATATGGGGTGGAGCTCCATCATGCTGAAAATGCACTCTTGCAATGTCCGTACCTCCGAGTAATGCAGGACGAAATCTAAGTAAAGATCACCCGTAAGCCGTATTGATAGGACGGGTGGTCCAATCAATTGATTTTTATAAACGCTGCACCCTAGGTTTTTCGAAAATTTATGCTGGGATTTCGTGTGTCTGACCGCATACGTATTCCTCTTATTGAAGACCACATCCTTCGTGACAAAATACTCCCTTCTATCACAATTCGAAAACGCATTAAATTTCTTTCAATTGAGCCTTTTTTTTTGGAAATCTATTAGAATATCAAAAATGCAAATTTTTAATCCTTTCGCGAATAAATTGTTCCAATTTGATTTCAATGAACTAATTTTCTAAGAATTTATTAGAATTCCGATATTCCCTGAAGTTTACTTTGAGCAAAATGACGTGCGGGACAATGAAATCTACTGAATGCCATTGAAAATTTCTTGCTCTTTTCAAATATTTCAATCAAATCCCAAAATTTCAGGTTGGATCTCAGCTTGGAAGAAGTTCCATATTTTTCAAATACAGACCTGAAATTTTTGGAAAATTTAAATATAAATCGATCGACCTCTGGGAGTGAATCATATGTTTCAAATATCAGCCTTCTATACTAGTTGGTTCAAAAGTTATGAGAAGAAATTTTTGGTTATGGAATTGATTAGACCTACCATATAACGGTTTTTTGGACCCGCCTAGGGTAGCTCTAGTTCAGGTTACCAAACGTTCATTTAATGAAACACCCTGCATAGTAATTATTTGAAAAGATGAAGCCAGAAGAGTGCGAAAGTGGAAAGAGTTCGATTCGCACCAAAGTTTTTTGAGAAAAAAATTTCGGCTTATAAATTCATATTTCAATCCGGGTTGATCTGACTTTTATAAGCACAATTCTAGACTGCGTAAGGTCAACAGTTTTTTGAATGAAAAATATGAAAGTACTTCGAGCGGAATCTTTGGAATGCTACAAAAAGTAAACCAATAGATATTTTTTATGCTGTTTTTTCATCAGTATTTGAAGCCTACCTTGAATGATTCTAACAATTTTGGGTGGAATTTTTTTGTCACTGAATACGTGAAAAAAGTTGAGCTCTAATTTCGGAAATTTTTTTGAATTTCATGAATATCATCACAGGGTGTTTCAAATTTTGTGTCGAAAATTGAGATCGAAAATTGGTCATAACTTCTGTTTTACAAATTAGAACCCTATTTTTTTATAATTGCGTTATATTCTGCGAAGAAAAATAATGATACTGTAAGATGCTCTTGCTCCTAAATTCAGTAATTCCTGAGTGATTTGAGATTTCCTGGACTCATCTTAGGGATTTCTCATGTGTTCCTATGAAACCATAGTAACTTCTAATAAGACCTGTCACTTGTGAATTATTAATGGGATAATTTATCTTCTATGGTCACAGAATATTCTCATTCAACAGATTTAATGAACTCAACTCTACGTACAACATAAATTCAGAAAATCTCAAAAAACTCAGAAACTACTGAATTTAGGAGCAAGAGCATTTTTGATTTGTCAATATTTGTCTTCGCAGAATCCAACGCAATCATAAAAAATAGGGTTTCGATTCAAAAAACATCAGAACTTATAGCCAAATTTCGATCTCAGTTTTCGACACAAAATTTGAAATACCATGTGATATTATTTATGCAACTCAAAAGATGCATGACCTTTCCAAATTCTTCTACTTTGACGTTATGAAAACGGTTTACGCTCAGGATGTTGAGAATACGAAAAACGAACATAATACTGATCATGAATATTTGACGTTCTTTCCGTTTTTTTTTTCGATATTTTGAAAACTATTCGAATGAATACAATGGTTTCAACAGAAACGTATGCAGCATTGAAACTCAATAATATCAGAAACGTAAAAATTTTTCTAACAAATTTATTTTCACTCCTTGTATAACCGGAAGAAATTCGAATACTATCAAAATCCCAATTTGCAGATTTCAAATATGTTCAGTTCTCTAGAAACGTCTAAAAGGCACTCGAACTTGGGACACCTTGTATATGTTTGTCCAGTTTATGGTAAACATTAAAAACTTCAAGGGCGAATGAGAAGTTATTCGAAATTGAATTTTTCTCAAAATATCTCCATCTATCAAATTTAAGAAATAATAAATAAACAATGAATTGTTAAGAAAACTACTATTGATCTTGGGTTCATTTATTTTTCTCTAATACACTTATATCGAATAATAGGATTATTTTATTTATATTTAGAAAACCCAATTTCATTTTTGATTAACAAATAACTCATACATTTCTCAATGTAATTCCAGGAAATGTCATTCATGATTATGACATTCACAACACTAATTTTTCAATTTTATATTTTTTTTTTATCTACCATAATGTACACTACTTTAAAATAAGTTCCAGCGGAACTGGGGCTAATATACCTACTGAGAATTTAAAATTACAGTACATTCTCCAAAAAATTCGCCTTTCAGATATTTTCGATTTTTATATACATTTTATTCATTTAGTTTTTAGTGTTCATAGCAATATTTGATTATTGTATCTCCTTCCCATGAAAAAGGTCGATCTATTCGATCTTTTATATCGGCATTTTTCCTGATGTTCCTTCATATTTACACCAAGTGTCTGTTTGTTACAACCGTACATAGAAAATTTACAACTAAATTTCATATTAGCAAATATCCTTTCCAAACTGTACAATCTCGTCTGCCCTACAGTGGCTCCACAGAAATTGCAGATTTCCGAGTTTGGGACACAATCGTTGCAAAGGATATGTCCGTTGTTACATTGGCGTAGAGGACTGTACATTGTTCCTTGACAGAAGGGACATGTCAGTTCTTTCCTCACAGACGTTTCTTCTCTAGGATCCATATTTGCACCTGTTAAAAATCAAATGATTCAGTTTCAAATTCCCGGATTGAAGACATAGGGTAGGAATATTTTTAATTCACTCAAAGAGGCAAAGAAAAAAGACACAATTGATACAAATTCACAATGGAAATCATTCATGATTCTAAATGAAATCATTTAAAATTACTTATCGGATATGGAACCAATAGTCGTGAGAAAAATTCTAGTTTCGAGTAGAAATAACTTACCATAGAAGAGCCTATCTGGGGTTTCCATGTCATCTGAAACAATAAAACAAATTGATTTGATGCTTCGAGGTCTTTTGGAGTCAAATAATTATTTATTCATCTTTTGTTTTCATTCGGAATCATCCAAGTTCGAATTAAAAATGTTGAGAGTTTTGGAGGCCAGAATATATTATTTTGTGTTGAAAAACACATTTCGACACAAAGTCTGCATTTCTCGATTACTTAATTTAATCGAAAATGGTCCCAATCGACTAGGATCGACTCACTGATCACGATTCCTTGTCCAAATTCAATTCTGTCCGTCTATAAACACGATGTCTCTCAAACGGATAATGCTAGAGTCTAAGTTCCATAACGGGAAAAATTCGATCATGGGTTAAGTCATTTATTATTACCTTCAATGATTTACAAGGCCCGTCAAATGAAGTAAATTACCCATGGGGCACAATTTGTATAAATAAATTAACTGAAGAAAATCACAAACAGTTGTATAAGTACAAACAATACAGTTGAAAGACGAATACCAGAAACTCATCCATACTGTAAATTCGTAAATATGACCGTTCGAAATTTCGCCTACATGATAATTTGAAAACTGCATGAAATTTTGCAGTAAGATGGAGACACGTAAAATCTTTTACCCATATCCCTTCTCAAGAACCATATACATAAATTTCTAAACTATTATTATATGTTGTAACTATTTTTGAGGATTCGGAAAAATGTTTAAACAAAAAATTCACTCACCTGTCGTGGGGTATTGAGACTCAAATCGTTGAACATATTCGTTATCTGCATCGGCGAAATCTGGGGTAAATTCGTCAGCTTCTTCAGTCGTAGATTGATATGTTTCATCAGAAGAATTCTCAGAGTACCGAATGAATAATTCATCTTCATCATCAGTCTGCCAATCGTCTGCTGAATCTGCATCAGATTCTGATTCCGAATCTGAATCAAATTCTGAATAGCCATCTAAGTCAGCCACGGATTCTACATCACTCTCAACATTTGCAGTCACGGAGTTGGTATCACTTTCATCGGACGAAAATTCTTCTGGATTGAAAATGCTGATACTTTCACCAACAAGAGACATTTTCGATGTTTTTTAATTAAATTCAAAATTCAGTCAAACACTAAAGGCAAACTCAAGGCCTGCACACACTACACAATAATGTCGTTTATAAAACGGCTGATTTTGTTCAGTTATTTTAAACGCTAAGAAATATGAAAGACTTTCAGTGATCACTAAAGGCATTCAAAGAACTTTGAGAACTGAAGAAAATTTGCCTGGTCAAGCCTTTTAAGCCTACCAACTCTCGTACCAGGGGTGGGGGTGATCTTCCCCGTTTGTGAGTACTATTCAGCATCAGCGCCCTCATTGGTCAAGAGATGATGTTACTGAGATGTACTACTTTTAGACCAATCATCATGAAGCTAGCTAAAGTTACGGATGTACGAGCGCTTGTTTCCTGTTTCTTTTAAATTTGGGCTAAGATCCCAAATGCAAATTTTATACATTTTATATCAACAAGTAATTGAGTACCTAAATCTGAGGGTTCGCTGCTTTGTAAGTGATCGCTGTTTTTGATCGTACGACTTCATTTTCTCTCGAGAAGGTGATTTATTGCCTGTAAAATAAAATGTTAACACACATTTTCGAATCATAAACAAATTACGTTCATATAAAATGGCGACTTTAATCTGACAATAGGTCGCTGCTTGTATTTTGTAAAGAGTCTTTTGCTTTGAATGTCTCTTTTATCTCACTCTTGCTAATTGACTATAAAAATTAAACCCATGACCCAAAAAATGTTGAAGAGAAAGGTTGAAAGATCAAGAAATGGGAAATAGCACTTCAAACCTCATCATTCAATTCATTTAACATTTTGTCTTTCTATAAATGTAAGCTGATTCTATAAACAATAAACAAACACCTTTTTTAAGTTTGTGTGACTAAAATTTTATTGCACGGAAAACATGTGCGTCGTACTTCATATCAAAAATATGAAGAGCTTTACAATAAAATGTGAAGTGTCGTTCCATAGTATATTATCGTCTTGGTCTCAGTTCTTTTTTATAGTAACAGTTATTATGAAATTCCTCCTGAGTTTATTGTATTGGGTAGGTACTGAAATTCACCAAATTGTAGCATAAGGTTTATAATATTCTGCTAATGAAAATGGAAATCATTTTACTATGTGATTCTTTAGAAGATACTATCATATCATCATTATGAATGTATTCAAGCGTCATCACGATGTTATTGGTTTTTAGACAAGACCCTACATAAAAACAATCCATTACATACTCGCCTCTATTTTGAAGTCGACTCAGTCTCGTAGCAAACAAACATAGACATAATTGAAAATAAAACTTTTTTTAGTAACCAGATTCTTAAGACTGAATAGTCTATCTATAGTATTGCCTAAGGCAGATTTTTATTCCATCACAAACAGTTCAGGAAGAAATGAAAATAGAAAAAATATTTATTGGAACAAGAAAAATTACAACTCACATAAGAATTATAACAGAAAACCATGTCACAAGAGTATTTATGGGAACAGAAATTCATATTTTTGAAAAGAATATATTACTTGAATCATACTTAGGTTACCTGATGCGTCTACATTGTGGGTACTGGGTGTCCGGATATAAATAAACCAATTTTTATTCCATTTCATTGTAATACATCACACTGTATTATTCATATTCATTTATTTTACTTTATGAAGTAATGTTGAAACCAATCTGGACATATGGCCTGCAACTTTGGGGGTGCGCAAAATCATCCAGAGTAAATATAATACAGTGATTTCAGTCAAAAACATTGCGCTCTATAGTAAATGCTCCCTGGTACGTAACCAACAACACCCTACATGAAGATCTCAAAGTACCTTACATCAGCGAAGAAATCAGTACAGTCGCCACAAACTACCAAAATAGAACAACTGGCCACACCAACGACCATATAGAAAACCTCTACAGGGATGGACCATCCAACAGAAGATTGAAAAAATCCTGGCCTGAAGATCTCCTAATACATCACTGAGCAAAAGTGTTGTTGCCAGCACTGGCGGTTAGAGGGGAGGGGCCATGGGGGCCATGGCCTCCCCTTGGACCCCGAAATTGACGATAATCCCTTTGAAAGTAGTCCTATAACGTTGATGGCCCCCCCTGAAAGACTTCATGCCCCCCCTGAAAGACTTCATTGATTTCATTTTTCATTTATACCTAGATTTTAATAGAAATTTCTATTTGATATTTCTCGGTATATTTTCAGTCGGCTTTTTTGTGAGTTTTCGCTCTTCATGATCACATCCTGATCTCCGTAAGTTTTCATTGTGAAATGGAACGTCCGTTCAAATAAATTAATGAAATCGAAATCTCGAAAATTTAAAATGTTTACAGCTCCTTCCCATATTTTACTTCTTTTTTATACAATGACCTTTCGAAAAGTATGGGAAGTTATGAATAGGTATACTTGAAGTTTGTCGAATAGTATTGCAGAAAATATTAGAATATATGAATTTGTGATATTGTTCTGAAACTTCAGTAAATTCACAGCCTGCGAGACCTCGAATATTTATGAACGCTCTCTACTTGAAATATTTCTCCGAGTAAGAATTCTGACCAGAAAAAAATTCATTGAAAAACAGGTATAAATCATAAATACTTCAGAAGATTAGCAAAATCAGGTAAACCAACGTTTTGAAAAAAGTAAAGCCTTCCTTGGTTTTACCTACCTCGTTTTCGAGGAAAGACTTCAGTTCGCAGATAGCTGGTTTAAAATTTAAGCTGGCTGACCATACACGTAACAGTTGGATAGAACCATCAATAAAGTTAAACCATTGCTTTACAAATATGAACTGTCCTTAATATGGAAAAAAATATATCATAAGATGATCAGGTTTTGGAACATCTTATGATATAGTCACAATACGGAGGTATTCTTGTCAATGAAAAAAATATATACGTATATATACGGGTGATTTTTTTAAGTGTTTCGTTAGACGTATTCGAGGAAGAAATTGCGATACAAATTCGAAATTTTGTATTTTCGTTTAAGAGAACATTTACTCAATTTGTGAGATATTTTCAAGCGGATTCTACTTCCGGTTCTACCGAATGTTAACTTCGATATTTCAAATGCAACACCCTGTATATTTATACATATAGCTATGTTAGGAATTGTCATTCTTACTTATTTTTATTGATCAAGCACAATTTGGTCATTGGTCATTATCTGCTTTGTTTATTTGTCTCATTCGCCGCAAATAGATAACAGACTTTTGATATATCATTCTAGTGTACCTACCTAATTATTATTTCATGTTCTGCATAGTGCTCGATCAATAAAAATAAGTAAGAATGACAATTCCTAACATAGCCTTCTTTAAAAAAGAAGTGCATACCAATGAATTTTACTCAGCGAAACCTGGCTTCAGTCGTGAAATTCGAATTTTATTCGATAACGGCAAAACTATTGATTTTAAAGACATGAAATGTTTGGCACACTCTAACTAGTTTTTGACGAGCAATCGATCGGAAATACAAAATTAAATGGTTACCATTTGAAAAAAAGAAGAGATTTCATAGTTTTGTTGAGGCTTACTTTGAAGCTCTGTTTCAGACACCCTGTAAAATATAAAAAATATATAAAAGAAAGATGTAGGTGACACCATTTATAACTCGAGATCGAATGGAATGTTTGTTATGAAACTTCATTTATGGATTCCTCTACGGTCTGGTTGTTATAAAATACAATAAAACTCTGAAAAAATCAATGAAAATTTCACTTATGCAGGAAATGCTTTTCCTTCTTTTGCATAAGGGTACTAGGTGTCGCTACAGTTGATGACTTATTCGTAGGTACATTTGATATTAATGGTATTAGATGGTGTGACTGTGTGATTTGCATGGAACATTACCAGATCAAAAAGTGGGTAAACATCTCAAGTTGGTGGAACAGTGAATTTTTACCGAAATATCAAGTAAATCGGATTTTGACGATCAGTTTCGGTTGTGAGTTGCCCATCTTCATCTTCTCTCTTTATTTTTGAAATGGTTTTTAATTTCTTTTTGGGTAATAAATATATTTGCGGAAATAACTGAATCCAACATAGCCCATAATTAGTAATTGACATATTATTTTTGTGTTTCTGTTTGCACAGAGACAGTATTGTAAGAGGAAATAATTTTGAAACGTTTGCTCATCGGGCTACCACTAACGATATACGATAATGTTTCATGGGTTGCTTAATTTAATGGCATTCGACCATCAATAAATTTGAATGTGACTTCAACACAATCGGCAGTGTTGATAATTATTTCCATTTTTCACTCTGTCGTTTCGATCGTGCTATAGATTTCATTTGGACATCTTGATTCGCCTTATAACGAGTAAACTAAATAGAACAAATTGGAGAGATTGAACCCTAAAGTTCTAGGTTATTTGCCGTTTTTTCGACAATAACGAATTCACCTAATATGGTCAAACTTTTAGGTAATCATTGTATGTGATCATGGAATGTTCACCTTTTAGATTTTTTCAATAACATGAAATAACATCTACAGGAATTTTCCATTTAACTCTTATGGGTAAACCTCCACATGTTCTGTGTGACAGCTGATTCCATGGAAACATGAATATCTCGCTGCTCCACCAACTGAGATGTTTACCCATTATTTTGAGCTGAGCAGCAACGCTAAGATATCTGAAATAATAGTGTGAGCACGGATAAGATTTTGATTAGCGAAAATTGAGAATATTAGAAAAGTTTGGTTTTTTCCACTTCAGGCAACGCTATTCACAAATTATGACTGATTTTTATTAGTTATTCAAAGTTTTTTCATTTATTCTGCTGAACGGTCTGTGTTCATAGTCGATAGTTCTTTCAAGTAATAATTTTTGTCCATATTCTTGACATTTTGATCCATATTAGTTCTGAGGAAAGGTTTAATATGGCTTATACTCCTGCTATTCTCAGTCACAGAGCGAAGCCAAATTTTTGGTAAGGATTGAGTTGTACGCATGCGTCAACTTAAAATTCGAAAATTGCCAGAAATGTAGAGGTTATGTATATTCCGAAAGACAACAAAAAAATAGATATCGAGGATAAAAATAAGTCACTTAAATATTTTCACTTCAATTCTAAAATATGAATAGGAATCGAAAAAAATATTCAGGGCTTGAAGTAAACGAAATAAAGCGATAGAAACAATTCACATGAAATTGTGAGGTTATGATCGAAGGCATGCACTTTAATTTTGCTTGAAAAGATTGCAATAGTAAGTTTATACAATTTTAACGGTGGGTTTCACAATGCTTATTAATTACCAGTGATTAGAGTTTGATCTTGTAACCACTCTATTTGACTGTTCCAAAATCAGAGAACCAAGCCGTTGATCTCCGATCAACGGTGATTACGATTTGTGAAATCCACCGTAAGTATAATTTAGGCGAAACAAAGTTCGCCGGGCCAGCTAGATTCCTCATAATTTATACAAGAAGAATTCTTACGATTAGGTATTTTGAAAATATAAACAATAATTCGTTACAATCTTTCTGTCAAAAAAATTGAGAATCAGGCTACAACTCAACAATCGCTTGATGTGGTGGCGCAGATCATACATCAAATCATTGCAAAATTAAACGAAGAATTCAAATATGTATAAATATACAGGGTGTAGCATTTGAAATAACGTTCGTTTTCTGTAGAATCGAAAGTAGATGCCGGCTTGAAAATATTTCACAAATTGAGTTCATGCACTCTAAAAGAAAAATACAAAATTTTGAATTCCTTCCTCGAATATGTCTAATGAAACACTTGAAAAAATCCCTGTATGGACATATATAGCAATTTACTTGGAACACATTCCTGTCTCTTGCATTTTGTCCATGAAATGGGATAATTTTCATGCAATCAACCAGCGATGTTTGGGTGGCATAAATTCATTATTGGTGCGGACACCGTCAAATTCGTTCTTAGATTTGATTTCAATTCAAATGGTTTCGTTGTAGCTTCTGGAGAGCTTTGATTTTCTCGGTAGAGGAAATTAAATAACTCCTATGACAATATCAAATTTTTCTATATTGGGTTCTGATCAATAATTCAAAAATTGGGAACTAGTTGTGCTTTGTCAAAACTTCAACGAAATATAATTGGATCAATTATACAGGGTTGGGATAAAGTTTGGCACCAAATTGATATATTTAAAACGGAACGGACGGTAATTTTGAAACTTGGCAGCTGAGTGAATGGCAAGCACTTCGAACATTTAAAGTGATTTTTTTTTAATTATTTTCAATAAATTTTTTCTACAAGTAAAAGCCCTGTATTTCTTCTCTTTATAGATTTTTATAAAAAATACGTCATGAAAAGCATGGAACCCGATATGGACAGATCCGAAACAAGGTGCACTTTCAGAATCTGCAGAAATATACAGGTTGTCCCATTTAAATAAATTTTTTTTGTCATTTCCGGTTAAACTGGAAGAATCTCATTAATGAAAATATGCTCATCAGATGCATTGTGGTCCATTACACTCAGCTGCCAAATTTAAAAAATATCGCCCGTTTCGTTTTAAAGATATTAATTTGGTGCCAAACTTTATCCCAACCCTGTATTTCTCTTGTTGTTGATTGTAACAACAAATGTGAATGATTATGTGGATCTGTCCACTCAAAATTCCATTTTATTGGTTTATTAATTTGAATAAAAATAGACTTTATCTACTCCCATAGAATAATATATCCATTTTCGTCATTATGATGGTCTTAGGACGATATTCTCTTCGTGAATATACCCATTATTCAACTGATTTTGATCTGAAATAGTCTCTATAAACCAATAGTGTGAAGTAATAATAACTCACGCCTATAACTCACTCTAATAAAAATAGGAAAAAGTGTAGCTTACGAAATGAATAAAAAAGTCGGGTCAATGGGAAACTCTATTTCAGACATCAAGGTAACGTTGTCGCCATCCATTTCTACATTTTCTTAGGTCTGAATATCCAAAAATTGCATTTGGAAAACGTGAATTCTTGACGTTTTCTACGGGATTCGATATCGATTCGATTTTGGACCACAGAAATCGCTTTTGACAACTGTTGTCAATTTTGAAAATGCAGATTAATTCGAATTTAACTGATGTAGTCGAAGATAAAGCTTAGTGTTCAATTCGCGGTAATGGTCATAGCACACTTGATGAATTACACCCCTCGCCTGACGGCACGGGCTGCAAAATTCATCTTCGTGTGTTATGACTTACATTACCGCTCATTGAACAATATACTATTACTGCCTAAAAAAAGTGGACATAATCCAAGCCGGCCTGCCGGCACTGTCATGAGAGGAGCTCATATTCGAATCTTCTAGAAATATTCATAAAAATTTCTTGGGAGTTTTACGGGCGAAAAGTTCTATCTACCTACTAGAACTGTTTCAGGAAGTTCGTGAATGCCCATCTTCAGGACAGCGAGGACTGATAAATAAAGGAAAAATATCGTTTATTTATGACACTTGGGTCGTTACAAGATAATGGACAAATTCCTGGGACACGGAAAGACCAATTATGACATCCCCCTAATTATGCAAGGAACCATCGGCCAGGTACCCCTAGAATCTTCGGGTTAAGTACAACTATTGGCTGCAATCTCAAACTCCTGAAAATATCAACGGACGAATACACAGCAAACTTTAACTGAAAACTGCTTCAGGATCAATAATTCCGAACGTCCATTCAGTAAATTTAGTTTGAACTTAATTTCTTTCCAACTACTTCAAACCAAAGTGTCGAGACCCACTCGACCGGAAAGTAGACGAAATAGTTGATTTTATAAATATTGAGATATTCGATATTTGAGGAGAGATGCTTATCCCAAGGAGCCTAAAAATTTGAGTGTTTCTGACTACGTATCTTGGCTTCAGTTCTTACGGCACCTAATTTCGTACCTTTCGGATCATTGCCATTCCTTTTAGACGAAGGCTAATTGTTATGTGACTCCAAGTGATTTTATGAGTTCCACTTGCGTTTGTGTTATGGATATTCATCGAGCCTCGCCTAATACTCTTCATCCATAAAATTTGGAGGCACTCCGGCTAGTTCTTCAATAATTATCAAATCAAACTTGCCACTTTCAAGACGCTTATGACTTGTTGGTTCAGCTAGAGCAGAGACCAATGGAATAATGAACTAGTAACGATATCTGTTACCAAAGCCACTCGAACTTATTTATACGCTATACTCCATTCACTTTTATAAAATATTCCGATTGGCCATGATTTAAGTTAATCCAGTTTTTTTTTACCAAAAACTGACGCAGGTTGACATCGTGAATGACAAAGAATTCTCAGGGACTTTGACAATGTCTGTTCGTTTAGGAGTTATTCGAGTACTTTCATTCTTTTTTCGAATGGACTATTACAAAGTAACGGACTATTCTGTCCATTATTTTTCAGTAAAATTTCAACACTAGATCTTTGATCTCCATGCAAGAAAATAGCATAACTGAATCCTCAAACCATGTTTATATATACGTTAAATATTCCCAGTATTAACAGAGAAAAAAGTTTCTTCAACATTCGCCAGTCTTTGGAATTATTGAATTCAAATAATATTTTCTCAAATTCTTTATTTTACCAAAGTAACTAAACATTGTGGTAAATACGTAATTACTACGACCTCTATGTAAAAATGGCAACGTTGCGTTTGTATCTGATAGAAAAACCTAATATTTTCAAAACATGCACTGTGAAATGTGTCAAAATTTCATGGCCAACCGGGATAATTTATAAAAGTGGATGGAGTGAGTATATATAATATGTGTTGATTAAGTGATTTTCTCGAAAATCTTTACATTTTTGCTGATATACTGCATTTATATGTTTATTCATTTCTGAAATGGAATGGGAAAAGCATTATCAGATTGATTCTTCAGACATCAGACGTCTGGAAATAATAATCAGAAAACTAATATATCCATCATTCTACTAATTTTGAGCTGTAATACTATCTATACAGGGTGATTCACGGTGGATGACACATTAGACGTTTCTGGAGAACCAGAATTCGGATCGGTCTGAAAATTTAATGGAATGCATTATCGGACCTGTTCTACCCAACTAAAATATTTTCGTCAATGCGGTGTTGCCACTTCTATTAGAAAGTAGTAGCAACTTTGCTTTTTCAAATGGAACACCCGGTATATTATATTATTTTTGGAATCTCCAACAACTTCTCGACCACTTGACATTTCCCTATACCTATCTGTTGCCATTTTCGAAATATAAATCAATTTCAATTTTTTTCACCGGAAAACATGACCTCTAAAAACGCTGATAACTTCGGGTTGTGAAACACTATGGCATTGAAATTTGGTTTGGAGTTAGGTGATACATAAATGCTTCCAACACTTCAGTCTGATTTACGTTACTTCAATACAGGGTGATCTTTTCGGTTGCTTGAAAAAGTGACTGAAAGTTGTTTATTTCAAATGGAACGCCCTGTATATTATTGAAAATTCGGAAAACTGATGAAATCCGCTTTCATTCTATGCATATCATGCCTATACCTAACTAGTCAAATTTCGGACTTATGAGCATTTATTTGTCAAAATGTCCCTTCAGAATGGTATTCCCATTCGGTATTTGGTAGGCAGGCCATGATTACTACTTGATAGTACATTGTCACATTCTCCTAATAATAAAGGCAGCAAGAAACTTGGGAGTCAAACTATTTATATGAATTATTATTAAAAAGTAGAACAATCATGTCGAATACTTCAAAGTATGTTCGAATCGCTGGCCGTTCACTTCCAAGCACTTCAAAATGCGGGTGTTGACTGCTTTCGTCGTGGCAGATCGTATTTCTTTGAAATCCAAATCTTCAAATGCTTGGGCAATCCTTTCCAAAAATTCATATCTCGAATGCACGGGTGTTTTGTAAACTTTTTCTTTCAACATTCCCCACAGATGAAAATCTAACGGACTAAGATCGGGTACTCTTGCTAGCCAATTCCATGGTCCCAAGCGCCTTATCCACCGATCTTCAAAAAGTCTCTCCAGTTAATAATAATGAACAAATTCATGAGCACTTCGTTTGAATAGTTTTCTTCCATCGTTTCGAGGGTATTTGCAACTTCTGAAATGAAGAAAATGTCGAAATTCAAGCTTCTTGGTGCCTTTATTATTAGGACAATGTCACAAGGTACTGTCAAATAGTAATCATGGCCTGCCTACCAAATACCGTATAGAAATACCATTCTGAAGGGACATTTTGACAAATAAATGCTCATGAGTCCGAAATTTGACTAGTTATGAAGAGGCTTGATATACATAAAATGAAAGCAAATTTCATCAGTTTTCCGAATTTCCAATAATATACAGGCCGTTCCATTTGAAATAAACAACTTTCAGTCACTGTTTCAAGCAACCGAAAAGACTGTATTTTGTATCATCCTGTATTGAAGTAACGTAAATCAGACTGAAGTGTTGGAAGCATTTATGTATCACCTAACTCCAAACCAAATTTCAATGCCATAGTGTTTCTCAACCCGAAGTTATCAGCATTTTTAGAGGTCCTGTTTTCCGGTGAAAAAAATTGAAATTAATTTATATTTCGAAAACGGCAACAGATAGGTATAGGGAAATGTCAATAAAAGTTGTCGAGAAGTTGTTGGAGATTCCAAAAATAATATAATATACCGGGTGTTCCATTTGAAAAAGCAAAGTTGCTACTACTTTCTAATAGAAGTGGCAACACCGCATTGACGAAAATATTTTAGTTGGGTAGAACAGGTCCGATAATGCATTCCATTAAATTTTCAAATCGATCTGAAGTCTGGTTCTCCAGAAACGTCTAATGTGCCATCCACCGTGAATCACCCTGTATACGCCTATAACTCACTCTAATCGTAACCTCCGCCAAAGAAGGTTGTGCTCTAATACAAATAGGAAAAATGAAATTGCTTACGAACTTAATAAAAAAAAGTCGGATCAATCGGGAATCGGGAACTCTATTTCAGACATCAAGGTAACGTTCTCGCCATTCATTTCTACATTTCTTTGGGTCTGAATAGTGAATATCCAAAGTAAGCATTTGGAAAACGTGAATTTTTGACGTTCTCTACGCGATTCGATTCTCGACCACAGATATCGCTTTTAACAACTGTTCTCAATTGTGAAAATGAAGATTAATTGGAATTTTACTGTGACGAAGTCGTAGTAAATAAAGTAAAGCATTCAAGTCGCAGTATTGGTCATAACACTTTTGAATTACATAAATCGCCTGACGGCTTATGGTGCAAAATTCATCTCCGTATGTTATGACCTACATTAACGTTCTTTGAATAATATACCATTATATTTATTTATTCATAATCGATAAAATCGTTGAAATATGTAGGCATTTTACCTCGCATTTTACTGATTTTTTATCAACAATAGCTGTTAGCTCTGATTTTTATCATTTCAGGACTATACAACACAAAAATTATTCTTACCCATTTTCATCATATCCTCTTCAGTCACCAATTTTGTGTGGGAGTTTTGAAAATTTGTAATGAATTAGTCGTTCAGAAGTTTTTTACGAATATAAGTAAGGAATTTAATATAGAATATTCAACAATCACAAAAATTTAGCTTGTTTCCTTGAAAAATATTTCACTTTCACTTTGATCAACAAAATACAAGTATGTAGTTCTCTCTCAAAAGCAAATACTATCATGAAATACTGTGCTCGTTCAATTCAGATACATAGTTTCTACTTGTTGAAAAACAGAGCAAAACTTCACTCGTCCCGAGCCATATTAAATGGCACATGAACTGCAGTTTCCATCTGGTATTCAGTACATTTAAGCAACACCTCTAAATTAAATGAATTTTTAAAGCCTTCGCCTTCTATGTCGTTTCTCTGAAAGGAAATAATAATACCACGGTACACAAATTTATCGTGATTTATTCCACAAAGTCTTTGTTTATACTATGTTTCGTAAAAAATCCTTAACCTCAATGAAAATATCAGCAAGCTGACAACATGTTCTTGGCATTTCTGTCCAAAAATTCACAGAATCGATAAAAATTAGATTAGGTTAGGCAGTGGCGTAACTAGATAGTCCGGGGCCCTGGTGCAAAAATCGAAGAGGGGCCATTTAATGAATTGTTTTCGAGTCAAAATATAAATACTTCGAAGAAGCAAAGTTACTTACTGAAGGTACAGTTGAGGAATATACTTGAATGAATTATGTTGTTATTGATGTATTTGAGTAGGTATATTAAATTCATTATATTAATGTTATATTGATGTGGATGAAGAAAAGGGCTTTAAAAACATTTTAATAGATATTTACTATATGTACAAATATTCACAAAAAAATTGTCATTGTCACTATGACCTTCTAGCCTTATTTTTTTTATTGATACGTTAGATTATTTGGTGAAATCACAATAAGAATAAATTATTCGAGGAATGAATTCAAATTAATTATTGGGGATTCGAATCTAGAGGTCAAGTAATTTATTCTCTGGGAAAAAAATATGTTTACAACCTCTTTCTAGACCTACTCTTTGCGAAAGATTCAATGACTTCACTCAAATCTAGACTTGATGCAGCTTCATTTTTAATTGATAGGTATAAGCCATGAATGTTCCAGTTGGGCTTGGCTCATAGTGTTCCGCAAATAATTTTATATCATTCTTAATTTGCTGAAAGATCTTTCAGCTTCTACAGAGGTGACAGGAATATTGTATGGAACAGTAATATTGCTGTAACTGTAAATACTTCTGTTAGATCGCATTCCAGCATTCCGTATTTCCTTATTATTTTCATATACAATTCATGAATTATCCATGCCTAATTCAATTCAGGTAGAAATAGGTGATAAATATTAAGAACTTGAATTTAAAAGATGCATAATTGATATCATTGAGAATGCGGTGCATTGAATCGCCGAGGAAAATAAATTCAAAATTCAACATCTTTTTTCTGCTTGTTTTCGCTCTTATTTGCAGGAATTTATTCTTCTATTTCAGCTAATGCACGAATGATATGAAAAAAAAAATGAAATTTGATTGCCGAAATTATGTTAACCCTACTGTAGCATCTAGTCGGACTTAGTTTTTTTAGATAGGTGTCCGATTCACCAGTGAATTTTGGCAATAAATCCCTAGATTTGATGATATTTCGGAAAAAACATTTTTCAACAACTGAATATAATAAAAACAATGTTATTCACATAATAGATCACAGAGAAAAATCAAAGTTTGAATTTTTCTTTAAGTTCAAACGCGATTTGATGGTCAGCGCTTGGGGGCCCCCTGAGGTCGGGGGCCCTGGTGCACTGCACACCCTTGCACCCACGTAGCTACGCCGCTGCTGTTACAGGGTTATTCACGAATAAATAACCATAGCTTTTGCAAACACTCAATAATTCTTCACTTCGGCCACAGAGAAATGATTCCATGAAGTTAATACCTAGTCGTTCATAATTTTGAGTCTGAAATACTTCATTATGATTACTTTTCATACAGGGTGAGCCATACAGTCAACCATACCAAAAATATTTATGCTTTGAAATTATTGAAACTAGAACTTTTTTTGTTAATTTAGAGTAGGGGAGCGAGGGGCTTGTTGTAACAGGGGCTAGGGGCAAGTAGTAACAGGCTCTTTTCAATAGGATCTTGAACTTTATTGGCGTATTTCTTTGACTCGATTTTACCATTAAACCGCCGCATAATGTTGGCATATCAAGTATTCTGCCAGCCTACGCACTTGCGCAGAGAGCGGAGGTGTGCTCGTGCTTCATTTTTGACAGGTAATATAAAATTGTACTGTCGTAAAATTTTGGTTTGCATTAATATTATCGAATAATTTCAACCTTTCAATATCCTATTTACATCCAAATTTATCTATCTCTAATAATGTGTAACAGTTTTTAAGATAGCTAAATTGTTTAGTTATCTCGATAAATGTCAAAAATCATACAATTGGGTTAGTTGTAACAAAATCACGGGGCTTGTTGTAGAGTGTTACAAAAGTGCCCCAAGATATGATGAGGGTGTATAAAGTGGAAAAAGATGACAAAATTAAAGGGAAAGGTAAAGGGAAGGGGAAAGGTAAATCAACAAAAAATAAAACCGGAGTGGACAGAGCTAAAAAAACGATTTTATGTTCAGATTCAGAATCTGAATCAGAAGAGTGGTGTTGTCTTGTATGTGGTGAAGCTTACACAGATTCAAATAAGGAAGATTGGTCGAGTGTTTCATTTGTAAGATTTGGGCACATTTGTAGCTCCGATGAAGACTGAATTCAATTCTGATGAAACCCGCCGAATGTTAATTCTTATATTATGTGCAATACTTTGTTTGATAGATATTAAAAGGGGATATCTACGAAGCATACCTCAGTTATAAATAATTTCATTACTTTTTCTGTGATTTGAAAGTGCCATGATGATTATAAGGAGTGTTCATCTGAATAAAACTGTTAATTACTGAATTAGGTGTTGATCACTAAAAAAGTGCATTCAAGTTGATTTTCGATAAGAATTACTTAATACCTACTTTAGAAAGTTTTAATTTCGTTGAAAATAAACAAAGAATTTATGATCAGAGGTATTATTGTTGTCTTTTTTTGTCGTTACTACTTGCCCCGGTAGACGTTACAACTTGCCCCAAGCACGAGGTGAGTTGTAACACCGCACTTTTTCTAGAAAAAAATTGATTGTGGAATAAATGAACAATAGTTTTGGTATTATTTTTACTTGATTCGGTAGAGGAAGAGCTACAGCATCCATCCATCTTCATTCGGTAGCAATTCAATCAATGGATCTCAAGATATATTAGTTTTCATGAAAACTGTTACAACAAGCCCCTCGTCCCCCTAACTGTATAACATAAGATAAGCATGCATAACCGTAAGAATTTTAAATATACAAGGTGATTTAGGAATAATCATCTACCAAAAATATAGGTACATCTCTGTCCGATATAAGTAATCGACAAGCTTTTATACACGTGTCAACGAAGATGATAATAAGTTTTTTCATTTATTCAACACTTCATAAACAATTATAATTTACCATTTGTACATCTAACCGAAACTCATATTCAACTCATAAAAGCAACATAAAATCAAACTGGCTTTTGAATTTGAAGAAGAAACCGATCATTTATTCTCCACTTTAACGCCCTGTATCTCCAAAACTGCTCATAGTATCGGATTTAGAATTCATACCTCTGAAGATGTTAGGGGAATCAATATATATATTGAGATAATAGTCACAGTTGACCGAGGAAATTTCTGAATACAAGTTGTTCGTCTTTTTGTACTTTTTCCAAAATAGAATACCTTTCTATGAATAAACCACCTTGAATATTTTGAAGATCAGAGACACACATATGTTAGTGGTATTACTTTTCCCAAGAATCTATCCATAAATACAGGTTTTCGAATTAATCCTGAGAAGAAATAATTATGTCAAGTGGTTATCTCTGTGAAACACCCTGTATAAAAAATGTGTACTGTTCAATATTTTCTCGTCAAAGTACTACAGGGTCCTGCACTAGTGCGAAAATCTTCCATAGCTGCCGAACCAGACATCTCAGAGATTTCGTTGGAAAGTAGACCTCTTTAACCTTCATTCCTGCATCCCAGGAAATTATTTTCTGATATACAGAGTGTTCCCGATAAAAGTTATTCAACCAATGGATGTATTTTTTAATGGATCACCCCATATATTTACACATATTTTCCATGACCTTCATTACATCTTAATAATAATAATAATAATAATCTTTATTGATCCCTCGGAATAATATTCCATGAACATAGTATTCAGAAAAATTAACAAAGAGTAACTAATCACTAAACTACAAGGCTTTAGTACACCTAACCTACAGAAGGGTAATAAACACAAGTACCGAAAAATAACAACCTAAACAAAAATAATACTGAATCGATCCAGAGGTAAAAATCTGAAAATTAAATACATCTACTCGCTAAGAATGAAAGATCTCGTCCTCAGCACATTGCATACAACCGAAACAAAATCACGGACTTCCCTCATTATCAATGTAAGTGATCATATTTGACGACCCTGCCCCCTCCTTAATGGCATCGATTAAATTTCTATAAGATTCATCAATGTCAGAAATGTACTGAGCTCTTGGTGACATCTTTCATGACACAAAATATTAGAGACATTTTTCTAATGGTACAGATCTTATTCGAAGAAAACTGCAAAAAGGTGGGGGAAATGCAGTTCAGTGAAAGTCTTCTGACGATTTCCAGAAGCGATAGTTATATGAATTTGTTCTGAAAGTTTTTCAATTGAAGAATTTGCCTTGGCACCGTTCCTAAAGGATCAACCTGTCATATACAGGGTGTCCGTTATTAAGGTCCAAATATAACAGACTTCAAATTATTATTTCTTCGATGTAACACCCTGTATTTTTTCCACAATAATGTAGACAATTGAATACCTTACATTTCATCAGAAGAAACCTCAGGATTATTTTCAATCCTGCATCCAGCAGACACGAAAAATGATATCTCAACTGAAAATTTTATTCAGATAATAACATAATAAAAACTAACGGACGTTAAAATAGACAAAATGAAAGTGTTCATCAGGTATTATTAAACACAGCATTAATCATCATGGGTATCTTCGATAGACAGGCTGCTCGAAATCGATAACTGAAATTGGTAGCATTTGTATGGGGGTATTTCTCTGTAAACTGGGCAACTCATTGTCTCAGGCTAATATTATATAAAAAAAATACAGATCATATTTATTTCGTAGATAATATCATAAAATAATAATCTTATCTACCTCTGCTCAGTGTTCAATATTCAATGAAATAAACTTTATTGTATTGAAAACGATGTTGAAGTACTTGAAAAACAGTCCCCTGTCGTGTCACTGAAGCAGGTAAGTCACTTCATACTAAATTAATTATGACAATAACAATTGGAACCAATCAAATTGTTTGAATGTTCGAACAGTATTATTTCATGGTCAAAAAGGTCCGTTAATTTTTTATAATTATTATTCCATTATACTGAAAAGGTAAATTAAAGTATGTCTCCACATTTTGTGAACAGTTCCCCTGTCTATATTTCAAATTATGCACCACGCACTGTAAAGGTTAAACAGCGCCATGGCTTTGTGTAACAGACCGCAAACTATCAAAGTTGGCATGGTTGCTGTCATTACTTCCCAGACGCCATTTCATTTCTTGCTGCACGAGCGTCTTTCCATGGAAGTCACGTCGTAACCTGACAGGTAACAGTCCTCTGGTAAGGATTATTTTCATTTCTTTTCTAGTACTATATTCTTACCTCACAAATTTTATATCGTTGTAATAGATGAATATTTATTTTGTACAGCGAAATAACATGAGATCATTACCTATTGTGCTATCTTTCAATGAAGTAAAATTAAACAGTCCCCTGTCCTGTTGGGAGACAGGGGACTGTTTCCGTCTCCAAGGAACTGCCTTTATATTATGTTTATCCTTAGACAAAGGAATTTGATAAGTGTTTATCATTGTTTTAGATATACGTGTGCTTTGACTATGACACTGATATCTCCTAGGTCTCCCGAGGAGACCCCTCAGAAGCTTGTAGCTTGTGCGAGTTAAGGAGAATCAGTTGTGTTCTATGTAGGCCTTCTTACCGTGTCCTTACGCCACCTTAGGCACATCACCGAGAATAGAAAAATTCTTTCCTAAACTCGGGACTTTCGGGGTCCTAGACAATCATCTTAACCACTAGGCTAGGATTCCAAGGAAGAAAAAACTCTCTGAGGAAGATATTTTGAAAAGGAAAAGAGGAAATGAGCGGGAGAGATATGAGTGTGATAAAAATAGAAAAAGAAAAAGCTTAGAGAGAAAGAACGTATTAAATACCTTAAGAAAAAAGAAAAGGGAACTAGAAAGCTTGTTGAGAATATGACCCCACGAGAACACCGGGAAGCTAAGAAGAAGTGGAAAGAACATTGCACCAAGTATCGCAATAAAAAAAAGTATAAGCGAATAATACTAACTCGTACATGATAGTCCAGATTCTGATGTAACTAATTCATTTCAAATGCCAAAACCTGAAGTTGCTGAAATAATTCGAAAAAGATATTCTAGAGAGAAGATGCCAAGATATAGGATAAAGAAAAAAAACATGATGAAATTAGAGTCTTGAAGAAGAAAATAATGTAGTACAAAAAACCCTCCTCGTGATTAAAGAGGAAAGCAAATACTTAATTACTAAACTGTGATTTTTTTTGAAAATTGAAATAGAATAATTTTGGTACAGAATTTTTCATTTGAATAAACAGTCCCCTGACAAGGGCACAGTCCCCTGTATCGACCATTTCAGAATATTGTTAAAATTTTCTAAAGTAATGGAAATATTTTTGGTTCATCTCTCGTTCATTAATAAAAATGTAAATATATATTTATTGAATTAGGTTTATTGAATATATGTGCAGAAAAGTCGTCTAGACATCTTTTTTAGACGAGTTGCCCAGTTCACAGAGAAATACCCAGGGGATGTGCTTCGATTTTTTCTTATTGTAGATTCTCTAGATAGCTTTCAAGGTATCTTGACATCTCCTGTCACTAGAGGCTTGTTAAAAACCCCAGAAAACTCTCTTCTTTTGAATGTTGGGCAGCATAATTCGTTATTCTGTGGCACTGCCTAATATGAAAATCATATCAACCATTCCATTTTTTCCGAAAATTCATACTGATTCACTGTATTCGAAAGTATCTTTGAGCTCTGAGTAGCATTAACTTTATTAATATTTTTTTTTGGAAAGCCGATAAAAACTGATATAATTGGTTGAATACGTGATCAATAATGTATTGCTTGTACGGAAAAAATATCATTTTCATGTTGATGCTCAGGAAGTATGATTCTGGGAAGGATTTGAAAATTATCAATGATTATTAATTTAGTTGTGTTTCGAATGTCTGTTAGTTTCTCATTATTACTTATTTGAATGAAATTTTCAGTTTCGATATCATTTCTCGTGTCTGCGGGATGCGGGAGTTAGAATGATCCTGAGGTTACTTCTGAGAAGATGTAAGGTATTCAATTGTTTACATTATTGTGGAAAAAATTCAGGGTGTTACATCTGAAAAAATCGAGAAATAAAATTTGGACCTTAACAACGGAAGCCCTGTATATGCCAGGTTGATCATTTAGGAACGGTGACAAGGCAAATCCTTCAATTAAAAACTTTCAGATCAAATTCATGTTACTTTCGCTTCTGGAAATCGTCAGAAGACTTTTACTGAACTGCTTTTCCATCACCTTTTTGTAGTTTTCTTCGAATAAGATCTGTACCGTTGACAAAATGGCTCTTATATTTTGCGTCATGAAAGATGTCATGAAGGTCATTGAAAATATTTGAAAATATATGGGGTGATCCATTAAAAAATTCATCCGTTGGTTGAATAACTTTTATTGGGGACACCCTTAATGTCAGAAAGTAATTTCCTGGGATACAGAAATGAAGGTACAAGAGGTCTATTCTCCAACGAAATCACGGAGTTGTCTGGTTCGGCAGCTATGGAAGATTTTCGCACCATTGCAGGACCCTGTATATCGAAGAAAACATTTCAAAAATATACCTCAGTATCCCACAGTAGAAAAAGTGAATTTTGGCAGAAAACTACCGTCATACATTCGTCAATCACCTTGTAAATAAAAATTTTTAATCATACGTATCCACTTATTTCATTACTAGAACATGTAATAAACGTCTGCATACATAAGAGATGTGCGGGGTCCTTGTAGTATACTACAGGCTGTTCCATTGGTAAATTAATATAGAGCTACCCTAGGCGAGTCCAAAAAACCGATATATGATAGGTTTGATCAATTCAATAACCGAGATACAGAGTGGTTTATGTATTCACCAAAAATTTCAATTCCTCATAAATTTTGATCCAACCAGCATAGTCGGTTGATATGGTATGATTCACTACCACAGGTCTATCGATTTATATTTAAATTTCCGAAAAATTCCTGGTCCGTATTTGAAAAATATGGGTCTTCTTCCAAGCTGAAATTCAACACCCTGTATATTAAAATTTTTGGATATTTGAAAAGAGCAGAAAATTTTCAATGGGGTTCAGTGGATTTAAGTGTCGTGCACGTCATTTTGCTCGAAGAAAGCCTCAGGGAAAGATCCAATTGAATAGAAATTCCAACAAATTCTCAGAAAATTTGTTCATTGGGATCAAATTGAATTTTTTTTGTCTATTAAGCACACATTCGTGTTTCATAATATTATGAGGAATCATTTCAAGTTACTTCCGGAAAAAACATTGGTGATTGAGAACAATCATGAATAAATAAATTGAGAAACATAAAAACTCAACGTGAATGACAGAAGGTGCTCGAAAGTACCACCTTTTTGCTCAATACACATTCTTGCCCTCTTCAAAATATCAAATACTTTTTTGATCATGTCTGGATTATCTATCACGTAGATATTATATTGCAGGCAACTCCGATACGATGCATTAGGATCTCCTCACCTATATTCAATCCAACAGGATTGAAATCTGGTGATCTAGCGGGCCAGACATGAGGTCCACTTCTGCCTATCCACATATTTGGAAAGTTCTGATCTAAAAAATATCTGGCCATTACTCGAATATGGGGTGGAGCTCCATCATGCTGAAAATGCACTCTTGCAATGTCCGTACCTCCGAGTAATGCAGGACGAAATCTAAGTAAAGATCACCCGTAAGCCGTATTGATAGGACGGGTGGTCCAATCAATTGATTTTTATAAACGCTGCACCCTCAGTTTTTCGAAAATTTATGGTGGGATTTCGTGTGTCTGACCGCATACGTATTCCTCTTATTGAAGACCACATCCTTCGTGACAAAATACTCCCTTCTATCACAATTCGAAAACGCATTAAATTTCTTTCAATTGAGCCTTTTTTTTTGGAAATCTATTAGAATATCAAAAATGCAAATTTTTAATCCTTTCGCGAATAAATTGTTCCAATTTGATTTCAATGAACTAATTTTCTAAGAATTTATTAGAATTCCGATATTCCCTGAAGTTTACTTTGAGCAAAATGACGTGCGGGACAATGAAATCTACTGAATGCCATTGAAAATTTCTTGCTCTTTTCAAATATTTCAATCAAATCCCAAAATTTCAGGTTGGATCTCAGCTTGGAAGAAGTTCCATATTTTTCAAATACAGACCTGAAATTTTTGGAAAATTTAAATATAAATCGATCGACCTCTGGGAGTGAATCATATGTTTCAAATATCAGCCTTCTATACTAGTTGGTTCAAAAGTTATGAGAAGAAATTTTTGGTTATGGAATTGATTAGACCTACCATATAACGGTTTTTTGGACCCGCCTAGGGTAGCTCTAGTTCAGGTTACCAAACGTTCATTTAATGAAACACCCTGCATAGTAATTATTTGAAAAGATGAAGCCAGAAGAGTGTGAAAGTGGAAAGAGTTCGATTCGCACCAAAGTTTTTTGAGAAAAAAATTTCGGCTTATAAATTCATATTTCAATCCGGGTTGATCTGACTTTTATAAGCACAATTCTAGACTGCGTAAGGTCAACAGTTTTTTGAATGAAAAATATGAAAGTACTTCGAGCGGAATCTTTGGAATGCTACAAAAAGTAAACCAATAGATATTTGTTATGCTGTTTTTTCATCAGTATTTGAAGCCTACCTTGAATGATTCTAACAATTTTGGGTGGAATTTTTTTGTCACTGAATACGTGAAAAAAGTTGAGCTCTAATTTCGGAAATTTTTTTGAATTTCATGAATATCATCACAGGGTGTTTCAAATTTTGTGTCGAAAATTGAGATCGAAAATTGGTCATAACTTCTGTTTTACAAATTAGAACCCTATTTTTTTATAATTGCGTTATATTCTGCGAAGAAAAATAATGATACTGTAAGATGCTCTTGCTCCTAAATTCAGTAATTCCTGAGTGATTTGAGATTTCCTGGACTCATCTTAGGGATTTCTCATGTGTTCCTATGAAACCATAGTAACTTCTAATAAGACCTGTCACTTGTGAATTATTAATGGGATAATTTATCTTCTATGGTCACAGAATATTCTCATTCAACAGATTTAATGAACTCAACTCTACGTACAACATAAATTCAGAAAATCTCAAAAAACTCAGAAACTACTGAATTTAGGAGCAAGAGCATTTTTGATTTGTCAATATTTGTCTTCGCAGAATCCAACGCAATCATAAAAAATAGGGTTTCGATTCAAAAAACATCAGAACTTATAGCCAAATTTCGATCTCAGTTTTCGACACAAAATTTGAAATACCATGTGATATTATTTATGCAACTCAAAAGATGCATGACCTTTCCAAATTCTTCTACTTTGACGTTATGAAAACGGTTTACGCTCAGGATGTTGAGAATACGAAAAACGAACATAATACTGATCATGAATATTTGACGTTCTTTCCGTTTTTTTTTCGATATTTTGAAAACTATTCGAATGAATACAATGGTTTCAACAGAAACGTATGCAGCATTGAAACTCAATAATATCAGAAACGTAAAAATTTTTCTAACAAATTTATTTTCACTCCTTGTATAACCGGAAGAAATTCGAATACTATCAAAATCCCAATTTGCAGATTTCAAATATGTTCAGTTCTCTAGAAACGTCTAAAAGACACTCGAACTTGGGACACCTTGTATATGTTTGTCCAGTTTATGGTAAACATTAAAAACTTCAAGGGCGAATGAGAAGTTATTCGAAATTGAATTTTTCTCAAAATATCTCCATCTATCAAATTTAAGAAATAATAAATAAACAATGAATTGTTAAGAAAACTACTATTGATCTTGGGTTCATTTATTTTTCTCTAATACACTTATATCGAATAATAGGATTATTTTATTTATATTTAGAAAACCCAATTTCATTTTTGATTAACAAATAACTCATACATTTCTCAATGTAATTCCAGGAAATGTCATTCATGATTATGACATTCACAACACTAATTTTTCAATTTTATATTTTTTTTTATCTACCATAATGTACACTACTTTAAAATAAGTTCCAGCGGAACTGGGGCTAATATACCTACTGAGAATTTAAAATTACAGTACATTCTCCAAAAAATTCGCCTTTCAGATATTTTCGATTTTTATATACATTTTATTCATTTAGTTTTTAGTGTTCATAGCAATATTTGATTATTGTATCTCCTTCCCATGAAAAAGGTCGATCTATTCGATCTTTTATATCGGCATTTTTCCTGATGTTCCTTCATATTTACACCAAGTGTCTGTTTGTTACAACCGTACATAGAAAATTTACAACTAAATTTCATATTAGCAAATATCCTTTCCAAACTGTACAATCTCGTCTGCCCTACAGTGGCTCCACAGAAATTGCAGATTTCCGAGTTTGGGACACAATCGTTGCAAAGGATATGTCCGTTGTTACATTGGCGTAGAGGACTGTACATTGTTCCTTGACAGAAGGGACATGTCAGTTCTTTCCTCACAGACGTTTCTTCTCTAGGATCCATATTTGCACCTGTTAAAAATCAAATGATTCAGTTTCAAATTCCCGGATTGAAGACATAGGGTAGGAATATTTTTAATTCACTCAAAGAGGCAAAGAAAAAAGACACAATTGATACAAATTCACAATGGAAATCATTCATGATTCTAAATGAAATCATTTAAAATTACTTATCGTATATGGAACCAATAGTCGTGAGAAAAATTCTAGTTTCGAGTAGAAATAACTTACCATAGAAGAGCCTATCTGGGGTTTCCATGTCATCTGAAACAATAAAACAAATTGATTTGATGCTTCGAGGTCTTTTGGAGTCAAATAATTATTTATTCATCTTTTGTTTTCATTCGGAATCATCCAAGTTCGAATTAAAAATGTTGAGAGTTTTGGAGGCCAGAATATATTATTTTGTGTTGAAAAACACATTTCGACACAAAGTCTGCATTTCTCGATTACTTAATTTAATCGAAAATGGTCCCAATCGACTAGGATCGACTCACTGATCACGATTCCTTGTCCAAATTCAATTCTGTCCGTCTATAAACACGATGTCTCTCAAACGGATAATGCTAGAGTCTAAGTTCCATAACGGGAAAAATTCGATCATGGGTTAAGTCATTTATTATTACCTTCAATGATTTACAAGGCCCGTCAAATGAAGTAAATTACCCATGGGGCACAATTTGTATAAATAAATTAACTGAAGAAAATCACAAACAGTTGTATAAGTACAAACAATACAGTTGAAAGACGAATACCAGAAACTCATCCATACTGTAAATTCGTAAATATGACCGTTCGAAATTTCGCCTACATGATAATTTGAAAACTGCATGAAATTTTGCAGTAAGATGGAGACACGTAAAATCTTTTACCCATATCCCTTCTCAAGAACCATATACATAAATTTCTAAACTATTATTATATGTTGTAACTATTTTTGAGGATTCGGAAAAATGTTTAAACAAAAAATTCACTCACCTGTCGTTGGGTATTGAGACTCAAATCGTTGAACATATTCGTTATCTGCATCGGCGAAATCTGGGGTAAATTCGTCAGCTTCTTCAGTCGTAGATTGATATGTTTCATCAGAAGAATTCTCAGAGTACCGAATGAATAATTCATCTTCATCATCAGTCTGCCAATCGTCTGCTGAATCTGCATCAGATTCTGATTCCGAATCTGAATCAAATTCTGAATAGCCATCTAAGTCAGCCACGGATTCTACATCACTCTCAACATTTGCAGTCACGGAGTTGGTATCACTTTCATCGGACGAAAATTCTTCTGGATTGAAAATGCTGATACTTTCACCAACAAGAGACATTTTCGATGTTTTTTAATTAAATTCAAAATTCAGTCAAACACTAAAGGCAAACTCAAGGCCTGCACACACTACACAATAATGTCGTTTATAAAACGGCTGATTTTGTTCAGTTATTTTAAACGCTAAGAAATATGAAAGACTTTCAGTGATCACTAAAGGCATTCAAAGAACTTTGAGAACTGAAGAAAATTTGCCTGGTCAAGCCTTTTAAGCCTACCAACTCTCGTACCAGGGGTGGGGGTGATCTTCCCCGTTTGTGAGTACTATTCAGCATCAGCGCCCTCATTGGTCAAGAGATGATGTTACTGAGATGTACTACTTTTAGACCAATCATCATGAAGCTAGCTAAAGTTACGGATGTACGAGCGCTTGTTTCCTGTTTCTTTTAAATTTGGGCTAAGATCCCAAATGCAAATTTTATACATTTTATATCAACAAGTAATTGAGTACCTAAATCTGAGGGTTCGCTGCTTTGTAAGTGATCGCTGTTTTTGATCGTACGACTTCATTTTCTCTCGAGAAGGTGATTTATTGCCTGTAAAATAAAATGTTAACACACATTTTCGAATCATAAACAAATTACGTTCATATAAAATGGCGACTTTAATCTGACAATAGGTCGCTGCTTGTATTTTGTAAAGAGTCTTTTGCTTTGAATGTCTCTTTTATCTCACTCTTGCTAATTGACTATAAAAATTAAACCCATGACCCAAAAAATGTTGAAGAGAAAGGTTGAAAGATCAAGAAATGGGAAATAGCACTTCAAACCTCATCATTCAATTCATTTAACATTTTGTCTTTCTATAAATGTAAGCTGATTCTATAAACAATAAACAAACACCTTTTTTAAGTTTGTGTGACTAAAATTTTATTGCACGGAAAACATGTGCGTCGTACTTCATATCAAAAATATGAAGAGCTTTACAATAAAATGTGAAGTGTCGTTCCATAGTATATTATCGTCTTGGTCTCAGTTCTTTTTTATAGTAACAGTTATTATGAAATTCCTCCTGAGTTTATTGTATTGGGTAGGTACTGAAATTCACCAAATTGTAGCATAAGGTTTATAATATTCTGCTAATGAAAATGGAAATTATTTTACTATGTGATTCTTTAGAAGATACTATCATATCATCATTATGAATGTATTCAAGCGTCATCACGATGTTATTGGTTTTTAGACAAGACCCTACATAAAAACAATCCATTACATACTCGCCTCTATTTTGAAGTCGACTCAGTCTCGTAGCAAACAAACATAGACATAATTGAAAATAAAACTTTTTTTAGTAACCAGATTCTTAAGACTGAATAGTCTATCTATAGTATTGCCTAAGGCAGATTTTTATTCCATCACAAACAGTTCAGGAAGAAATGAAAATAGAAAAAATATTTATTGGAACAAGAAAAATTACTACTCACATAAGAATTATAACAGAAAACCATGTCACAAGAGTATTTATGGGAACAGAAATTCATATTTTTGAAAAGAATATATTACTTGAATCATACTTAGGTTACCTGATGCGTCTACATTGTGGGTACTGGGTGTCCGGATATAAATAAACCAATTTTTATTCCATTTCATTGTAATACATCACACTGTATTATTCATATTCATTTATTTTACTTCATGAAGTAATGTTGAAACCAATCTGGACATATGGCCTGCAACTTTGGGGGTGCGCAAAATCATCCAGAGTAAATATAATACAGTGATTTCAGTCAAAAACATTGCGCTCTATAGTAAATGCTCCCTGGTACGTAACCAACAACACCCTACATGAAGATCTCAAAGTACCTTACATCAGCGAAGAAATCAGTACAGTCGCCACAAACTACCAAAATAGAACAACTGGCCACACCAACGACCATATAGAAAACCTCTACAGGGATGGACCATCCAACAGAAGATTGAAAAAATCCTGGCCTGAAGATCTCCTAATACATCACTGAGCAAAAGTGTTGTTGCCAGCACTGGCGGTTAGAGGGGAGGGGCCATGGGGGCCATGGCCTCCCCTTGGACCCCGAAATTGACGATAATCCCTTGATGGCCCCCCCTGAAAGACTTCATGCCCCCCCTGAAAGACTTCATTGATTTCATTTTTCATTTATACCTAGATTTTAATAGAAATTTCTATTTGATATTTCTCGGTATATTTTCAGTCGGCTTTTTTGTGAGTTTTCGCTCTTCATGATCACATCCTGATCTCCGTAAGTTTTCATTGTGAAATGGAACGTCCGTTCAAATAAATTAATGAAATCGAAATCTCGAAAATTTAAAATGTTTACAGCTCCTTCCCATATTTTACTTCTTTTTTATACAATGACCTTTCGAAAAGTATGGGAAGTTATGAATAGGTATACTTGAAGTTTGTCGAATAGTATTGCAGAAAATATTAGAATATATGAATTTGTGATATTGTTCTGAAACTTCAGTAAATTCACAGCCTGCGAGACCTCGAATATTTATGAACGCTCTCTACTTGAAATATTTCTCCGAGTAAGAATTCTGACCAGAAAAAAATTCATTGAAAAACAGGTATAAATCATAAATACTTCAGAAGATTAGCAAAATCAGGTAAACCAACGTTTTGAAAAAAGTAAAGCCTTCCTTGGTTTTACCTACCTCGTTTTCGAGGAAAGACTTCAGTTCGCAGATAGCTGGTTTAAAATTTAAGCTGGCTGACCATACAGGTAACAGTTGGATAGAACCATCAATAAAGTTAAACCATTGCTTTACAAATATGAACTGTCCTTAATATGGAAAAAAATATATCATAAGATGATCAGGTTTTGGAACATCTTATGATATAGTCACAATACGGAGGTATTCTTGTCAATGAAAAAAATATATACGTATATATACGGGTGATTTTTTTAAGTGTTTCGTTAGACGTATTCGAGGAAGAAATTGCGATACAAATTCGAAATTTTGTATTTTCGTTTAAGAGAACATTTACTCAATTTGTGAGATATTTTCAAGCGGATTCTACTTCCGGTTCTACCGAATGTTAACTTCGATATTTCAAATGCAACACCCTGTATATTTATACATATAGCTATGTTAGGAATTGTCATTCTTACTTATTTTTATTGATCAAGCACAATTTGGTCATTGGTCATTATCTGCTTTGTTTATTTGTCTCATTCGCCGCAAATAGATAACAGACTTTTGATATATCATTCTAGTGTACCTACCTAATTATTATTTCATGTTCTGCATAGTGCTCGATCAATAAAAATAAGTAAGAATGACAATTCCTAACATAGCCTTCTTTAAAAAAGAAGTGCATACCAATGAATTTTACTCAGCGAAACCTGGCTTCAGTCGTGAAATTCGAATTTTATTCGATAACGGCAAAACTATTGATTTTAAAGACATGAAATGTTTGGCACACTCTAACTAGTTTTTGACGAGCAATCGATCGGAAATACAAAATTAAATGGTTACCATTTGAAAAAAAGAAGAGATTTCATAGTTTTGTTGAGGCTTACTTTGAAGCTCTGTTTCAGACACCCTGTAAAATATAAAAAATATATAAAAGAAAGATGTAGGTGACACCATTTATAACTCGAGATCGAATGGAATGTTTGTTATGAAACTTCATTTATGGATTCCTCTACGGTCTGGTTGTTATAAAATACAATAAAACTCTGAAAAAATCAATGAAAATTTCACTTATGCAGGAAATGCTTTTCCTTCTTTTGCATAAGGGTACTAGGTGTCGCTACAGTTGATGACTTATTCGTAGGTACATTTGATATTAATGGTATTAGATGGTGTGACTGTGTGATTTGCATGGAACATTACCAGATCAAAAAGTGGGTAAACATCTCAAGTTGGTGGAACAGTGAATTTTTACCGAAATATCAAGTAAATCGGATTTTGACGATCAGTTTCGGTTGTGAGTTGCCCATCTTCATCTTCTCTCTTTATTTTTGAAATGGTTTTTAATTTCTTTTTGGGTAATAAATATATTTGCGGAAATAACTGAATCCAACATAGCCCATAATTAGTAATTGACATATTATTTTTGTGTTTCTGTTTGCACAGAGACAGTATTGTAAGAGGAAATAATTTTGAAACGTTTGCTCATCGGGCTACCACTAACGATATACGATAATGTTTCATGGGTTGCTTAATTTAATGGCATTCGACCATCAATAAATTTGAATGTGACTTCAACACAATCGGCAGTGTTGATAATTATTTCCATTTTTCACTCTGTCGTTTCGATCGTGCTATAGATTTCATTTGGACATCTTGATTCGCCTTATAACGAGTAAACTAAATAGAACAAATTGGAGAGATTGAACCCTAAAGTTCTAGGTTATTTGCCGTTTTTTCGACAATAACGAATTCACCTAATATGGTCAAACTTTTAGGTAATCATTGTATGTGATCATGGAATGTTCACCTTTTAGATTTTTTCAATAACATGAAATAACATCTACAGGAATTTTCCATTTAACTCTTATGGGTAAACCTCCACATGTTCTGTGTGACAGCTGATTCCATGGAAACATGAATATCTCGCTGCTCCACCAACTGAGATGTTTACCCATTATTTTGAGCTGAGCAGCAACGCTAAGATATCTGAAATAATAGTGTGAGCACGGATAAGATTTTGATTAGCGAAAATTGAGAATATTAGAAAAGTTTGGTTTTTTCCACTTCAGGTAACGCTATTCACAAATTATGACTGATTTTTATTAGTTATTCAAAGTTTTATCATTTATTCTGCTGAACGGTCTGTGTTCATAGTCGATAGTTCTTTCAAGTAATAATTTTTGTCCATATTCTTGACATTTTGATCCATATTAGTTCTGAGGAAAGGTTTAATATGGCTTATACTCCTGCTATTCTCAGTCACAGAGCGAAGCCAAATTTTTGGTAAGGATTGAGTTGTACGCATGCGTCAACTTAAAATTCGAAAATTGCCAGAAATGTAGAGGTTATGTATATTCCGAAAGACAACAAAAAAATAGATATCGAGGATAAAAATAAGTCACTTAAATATTTTCACTTCAATTCTAAAATATGAATAGGAATCGAAAAATATATTCAGGGCTTGAAGTAAACGAAATAAAGCGATAGAAACAATTCACATGAAATTGTGAGGTTATGATCGAAGGCATGCACTTTAATTTTGCTTGAAAAGATTGCAATAGTAAGTTTATACAATTTTAACGGTGGGTTTCACAATGCTTATTAATTACCAGTGATTAGAGTTTGATCTTGTAACCACTCTATTTGACTGTTCCAAAATCAGAGAACCAAGCCGTTGATCTCCGATCAACGGTGATTACGATTTGTGAAATCCACCGTAAGTATAATTTAGGCGAAACAAAGTTCGCCGGGCCAGCTAGATTCCTCATAATTTATACAAGAAGAATTCTTACGATTAGGTATTTTGAAAATATAAACAATAATTCGTTACAATCTTTCTGTCAAAAAAATTGAGAATCAGGCTACAACTCAACAATCGCTTGATATGGTGGCGCATATCATACATCAAATCATTGCAAAATTAAACGAAGAATTCAAATATGTATAAATATACAGGGTGTAGCATTTGAAATAACGTTCGTTTTCTGTAGAATCGAAAGTAGATGCCGGCTTGAAAATATTTCACAAATTGAGTTCATGCACTCTAAAAGAAAAATACAAAATTTTGAATTCCTTCCTCGAATATGTCTAATGAAACACTTGAAAAAATCCCTGTATGGACATATATAGCAATTTACTTGGAACACATTCCTGTCTCTTGCATTTTGTCCATGAAATGGGATAATTTTCATGCAATCAACCAGCGATGTTTGGGTGGCATAAATTCATTATTGGTGCGGACACCGTCAAATTCGTTCTTAGATTTGATTTCAATTCAAATGGTTTCGTTGTAGCTTCTGGAGAGCTTTGATTTTCTCGGTAGAGGAAATTAAATAACTCCTATGACAATATCAAATTTTTCTATATTGGGTTCTGATCAATAATTCAAAAATTGGGAACTAGTTGTGCTTTGTCAAAACTTCAACGAAATATAATTGGATCAATTATACAGGGTTGGGATAAAGTTTGGCACCAAATTGATATATTTAAAACGGAACGGACGGTAATTTTGAAATTTGGCAGCTGAGTGAATGGCAAGCACTTCGAACATTTAAAGTGATTTTTTTTTTAATTATTTTCAATAAATTTTTTCTACCAGTAAAAGCCCTGTATTTCTTCTCTTTATAGATTTTTATAAAAAATACGTCATGAAAAGCATGGAACCCGATATGGACAGATCCGAAACAAGGTGCACTTTCAGAATCTGCAGAAATATACAGGTTGTCCCATTTAAATAATTTTTTTTTGTCATTTCCGGTTAAACTGGAAGAATCTCATTAATGAAAATATGCTCATCAGATGCATTGTGGTCCATTACACTCAGCTGCCAAATTTAAAAAATATCGCCCGTTTCGTTTTAAAGATATTAATTTGGTGCCAAACTTTATCCCAACCCTGTATTTCTCTGGTTGTTGATTGTAACAACAAATGTGAATGATTATGTGGATCTGTCCACTCAAAATTCCATTTTATTGGTTTATTAATTTGAATAAAAATAGACTTTATCTACTCCCATAGAATAATATATCCATTTTCGTCATTATGATGGTCTTAGGACGATATTCTCTTCGTGAATATATCCATTATTCAACTGATTTTGATCTGAAATAGTCTCTATAAACCAATAGTGTGAGGTAATAATAACTCACGCCTATAACTCACTCTAATAAAAATAGGAAAAAGTGTAGCTTACGAAATGAATAAAAAAGTCGGGTCAATGGGAAACTCTATTTCAGACATCAAGGTAACGTTGTCGCCATCCATTTCTACATTTTCTTAGGTCTGAATATCCAAAAATTGCATATGGAAAACGTGAATTCTTGACGTTTTCTACGGGATTCGATATCGATTCGATTTTGGACCACAGAAATCGCTTTTGACAACTGTTGTCAATTTTGAAAATGCAGATTAATTCGAATTTAACTGATGAAGTCGAAGATAAAGCTTAGTGTTCAATTCGCGGTAATGGTCATAGCACACTTGATGAATTACACCCCTCGCCTGACGGCTCGGGCTGCAAAATTCATCTTCGTGTGTTATGACTTACATTACCGCTCATTGAACAATATACTATTACTGCCTAAAAAAAGTGGACATAATCCAAGCCGGCACTGTCATGAGAGGAGCTCATATTCGAATCTTCTAGAAATATTCATAAAAATTTCTTGGGAGTTTTACGGGCGAAAAGTCCTATCTACCTACTAGAACTGTTTCAGGAAGTTCGTGAATGCCCATCTTCAGGACAGCGAGGACTGATAAATAAAGGAAAAATATCGTTTATTTATGACACTTGGGTCGTTACAAGATAATGGACAAATTCCTGGGACACGGAAAGACCAATTATGACATCCCCCTAATTATGCAAGGAACCATCGGCCAGGTACCCCTAGAATCTTCGGGTTAAGTACAACTATTGGCTGCAATCTCAAACTCCTGAAAATATCAACGGACGAATACACAGCAAACTTTAACTGAAAACTGCTTCAGGATCAATAATTCCGAACGTCCATTCAGTAAATTTAGTTTGAACTTAATTTCTTTCCAACTACTTCAAACCAAAGTGTCGAGACCCACTCGACCGGAAAGTAGACGAAATAGTTGATTTTATAAATATTGAGATATTCGATATTTGAGGAGAGATGCTTATCCCAAGGAGCCTAAAAATTTGAGTGTTTCTGACTACGTGTCTTGGCTTCAGTTCTTACGGCACCTAATTTCGTACCTTTCGGATCATTGCCATTCCTTTTAGACGAAGGCTAATTGTTATGTGACTCCAAGTGATTTTACGAGTTCCACTTGCGTTTGTGTTATGGATATTCATCGAGCCTCGCCTAATACTCTTCATCCATAAAATTTGGAGGCACTCCGGCTAGTTCTTCAATAATTATCAAATCAAACTTGCCACTTTCAAGACGCTTATGACTTGTTGGTTCAGCTAGAGCAGAGACCAATGGAATAATGAACTAGTAACGATATCTGTTACCAAAGCCACTCGAACTTATTTATACGCTATACTCCATTCACTTTTATAAAATATTCCGATTGGCCATGATTTAAGTTAATTCAGTTTTTTTTACCAAAAACTGACGCAGGTTGGCATCGATATCTGTTACCAAAGCCACTCGAACTTATTTATACGCTATACTCCATTCACTTTTATAAAATATTCCGATTGGCCATGATTTAAGTTAATCCAGTTTTTTTTACCAAAAACTGACGCAGGTTGACATCGTGAATGACAAAGAATTCTCAGGGACTTTGACAATGTCTGTTCGTTTAGGAGTTATTCGAGTACTTTCATTATTTTTTCGAATGGACTATTACAAAGTAACGGACTATTCTGTCCATTATTTTTCAGTAAAATTTCAACACTAGATCTTTGATCTCCATGCAAGAAAATAGCATAACTGAATCCTCAAACCATGTTTATATATACGTTAAATATTCCCAGTATTAACAGAGAAAAAAGTTTCTTCAACATTCGCCAGTCTTTGGAATTATTGAATTCAAATAATATTTTCTCAAATTCTTTATTTTACCAAAGTAACTAAACATTGTGGTAAATACGTAATTACTACGACCTCTATGTAAAAATGGCAACGTTGCGTTTGTATCTGATAGAAAAACCTAATATTTTCAAAACATGCACTGTGAAATGTGTCAAAATTTCATGGCCAACCGGGATAATTTATAAAAGTGGATGGAGTGAGTATATATAATATGTGTTGATTAAGTGATTTTCTCGAAAATCTCTACATTTTTGCTGATATACTGCATTTATATGTTTATTCATTTCTGAAATGGAATGGGAAAAGCATTATCAGATTGATTCTTCAGACATCAGACGTCTGGAAATAATAATCAGAAAACTAATATATCCATCATTCTACTAATTTTGAGCTGTAATACTATCTATACAGGGTGATTCACGGTGGATGACACATTAGACGTTTCTGGAGAACCAGACTTCGGATCGGTCTGAAAATTTAATGGAATGCATTATCGGACCTGTTCTACCCAACTAAAATATTTTCGTCAATGCGGTGTTGCCACTTCTATTAGAAAGTAGTAGCAACTTTGCTTTTTCAAATGGAACACCCGGTATATTATATTATTTTTGGAATCTCCAACAACTTCTCGACAACTTGACATTTCCCTATACCTATCTGTTGCCATTTTCGAAATATAAATCAATTTCAATTTTTTTCACCGGAAAACATGACCTCTAAAAACGCTGATAACTTCGGGTTGTGAAACACTATGGCATTGAAATTTGGTTTGGAGTTAGGTGATACATAAATGCTTCCAAAACTTCAGTCTGATTTACGTTACTTCAATACAGGGTGATCTTTTCGGTTGCTTGAAAAAGTGACTGAAAGTTGTTTATTTCAAATGGAACGCCCTGTATATTATTGAAAATTCGGAAAACTGATGAAATCCGCTTTCATTCTATGTATATCAGCCTATACCTAACTAGTCAAATTTCGGACTTATGAGCATTTATTTGTCAAAATGTCCCTTCAGAATGGTATTCCCATTCGGTATTTGGTAGGCAGGCCATGATTACTACTTGATAGTACATTGTCACATTCTCCTAATAATAAAGGCACCAAGAAACTTGGGAGTCAAACTATTTATATGAATTATTATTAAAAAGTAGAACAATCATGTCGAATACTTCAAAGTATGTTCGAATCGCTGGCCGTTCACTTCCAACACTTCAAAATGCGGGTGTTGACTGCTTTCGTCGTGGCAGATCGTATTTCTTTGAAATCCAAATCTTCAAATGCTTGGGCAATCCTTTCCAAAAATTCATATCTCGAATGCACGGGTGTTTTGTAAACTTTTTCTTTCAACATTCCCCACAGATGAAAATCTAACGGACTAAGATCGGGTACTCTTGCTAGCCAATTCCATGGTCCCAAGCGCCTTATCCACCGATCTTCAAAAAGTCTCTCCAGTTAATAATAATGAACAAATTCATGATCACTTCGTTTGAATAGTTTTCTTCCATCGTTTCGAGGGTATTTGCAACTTCTGAAATGAAGAAAATGTCGAAATTCAAGCTTCTTGGTGCCTTTATTATTAGGACAATGTCACAAGGTACTGTCAAATAGTAATCATGGCCTGCCTACCAAATACCGTATAGAAATACCATTCTGGAGGGACATTTTGACAAATAAATGCTCATGAGTCCGAAATTTGACTAGTTATGAAGAGGCTTGATATACATAAAATGAAAGCAAATTTCATCAGTTTTCCGAATTTCCAATAATATACAGGCCGTTCCATTTGAAATAAACAACTTTCAGTCACTGTTTCAAGCAACCGAAAAGACTGTATTTTGTATCATCCTGTATTGAAGTAACGTAAATCAGACTGAAGTGTTGGAAGCATTTATGTATCACCTAACTCCAAACCAAATTTCAATGCCATAGTGTTTCTCAACCCGAAGTTATCAGCGTTTTTAGAGGTCATGTTTTCCGGTGAAAAAAATTGAAATTAATTTATATTTCGAAAACGGCAACAGATAGGTATAGGGAAATGTCAATAAAAGTTGTCGAGAAGTTGTTGGAGATTCCAAAAATAATATAATATACCGGGTGTTCCATTTGGAAAAGCAAAGTTGCTACTACTTTCTAATAGAAGTGGCAACACCGCATTGACGAAAATATTTTAGTTGGGTAGAACAGGTCCGATAATGCATTCCATTAAATTTTCAAATCGATCTGAAGTCTGGTTCTCCAGAAACGTCTAATGTGCCATCCACCGTGAATCACCCTGTATACGCCTATAACTCACTCTAATCGTAACCTCCGCCAAAGAAGGTTGTGCTCTAATATAAATAGGAAAAATGAAATTGCTTACGAACTTAATAAAAAAAAGTCGGATCAATCGGGAATCGGGAACTCTATGTCAGACATCAAGGTAACGTTTTCGCCATTCATTTCTACATTTCTTTGGGTCTGAATAGTGAATATCCAAAGTAAGCATTTGGAAAACGTGAATTTTTGACGTTCTCTACGCGATTCGATTCTCGACCACAGATATCGCTTTTAACAACTGTTATCAATTGTGAAAATGAAGATTAATTGGAATTTTACTGTGACGAAGTCGTAAATAAAGTAAAGCATTCAAGTCGCAGTATTGGTCATAACACTCTTGAATTACATAAATCGCCTGACGGCTTATGGTGCAAAATTCATCTCCGTATGTTATGACCTACATTAACGTTCTTTGAATAATATACCATTATATTTATTTATTCATAATCGATAAAATCGTTGAAATATGTAGGCATTTTACCTCGCATTTTACTGATTTTTTTTATCAACAATAGCTGTTAGCTCTGATTTTTAACATTTCAGGACTATACAACACAAAAATTATTCTTACCCATTTTCATCATATCCTCTTCAGTCACCAATTTTGTGTGGGTGTTTTGAAAATTTGTAATGAATTAGTCGTTCAGAAGTTTTTTACGAATATAAGTAAGGAATTTAATATAGAATATTCAACAATCACAAAAATTTAGCTTGTTTCCTTGAAAAATATTTCACTTTCACTTTGATCAACAAAATACAAGTATGTAGTTCTCTCTCAAAAGCATATACTATCATGAAATACTGTGCTCGTTCAATTCAGATACATAGTTTCTACTTGTTGAAAAACAGAGGAAAACTTCACTCGTCCCGAGCCATATTAAATGGAACATGAACTGCAGTTTCCATCTGGTATTCAGTACATTTAAGCAACACCTCTAAATTTAATGAATTTTTAAAGCCTTCGCCTTCTATGTCGTTTTTCTGAAAGGAAATAATAATACCACGGTACACAGATTTATCGTGATTTATACCACAAAGTCTTTGTTTATACTATGTTTCGTAAAAAATCCTTAACCTCAATGAAAATATCAGCAAGCTGACAACATGATCTTGGCATTTCTGTCCAAAAATTCACAGAATCGATAAAAATTAGATTAGGTTAGGCTGTGTGTTCTTGCGCACGCTGACGTCAGTCGATCAAATATTTGAATCGTTTACAACGTGCGCAATGAATATTTCGAGTTGATGCACACCTAATCCAATAGACGAGTCCCTTCATGCTGGCCAACTGTTTAAAAATACCTGAAAATCACTTCCCTTTTTTTCGCAATGATTCAACTCTTACCTGAAAGCTTTAATCCCAATGAGTGTATCCTGAAAATATTAGATGTCACGAAGGTCTTCATCAAAAGCTATAAATTTTTGTTTTCTTATGTTTTCATTAATGGCAATCTATGAATTTCCAACCTAGAAAACGACTTGTTTATATTTTTACTTGCTCCTAAGCTGTTTTCATTGACTTAGAAATTAGAATATCTATTCTAAATCAATGGCTGTTTCAGGTATTCTTGAGGGATATGATCCTCGTAATTCGAGGTACTGAGCTGTGACTTCATCTTTCTGTAAGATGGAAATCAGAAAAGGTGAAGTAGGTATCTGCACGAAAAGATTTTTATGTTTCAATCCTCATGATATATTTGAATTTTGGGCCAGTAGATGATTATATAACAATGTAAGCAAAGTACTAGTACTGGAAAAAACTGTTCTCAATTGCTCTTCAAGGAAAAGTAAAAACACGGCTGTTCGTTTTGATAAATTTCCTGAGAAAGATGCCTCAACACCGAATATCACTAATGCCTTTGGCATATTGCATAAATTGGACTGGAGAAAAGCATGGATAGACAAACTATGGATGGGAACCTTGCTGCAAAGAATATATGTGTTTGTTCCCTTCACATGGATGATTATGTCGAGTTAATTTCAGATTTATATCCAGATTGAAAAATCCATAAATAAATTGCTCCAGAGAGATTAGTTCTAGTATTAATAAAACTGAAACTGTTTGTGAAGTAGCCATTTTTAAGGGAGTTTCTCAATCAACTGCGAACAATATTTTTAGTAAATATATTGTCTGTATTCATTATTTTGAGATGTGGTATACACTGGCCATGTTCTGATGTTGAATTGATGAATTTACCACTTTACATATTTAGAATATACTATGATTTCAAAGTGATACTTCATTATAATGATTTTCCAGTACAATGATCCTAATTTCTCATGCGGCATCAGAACTTATTCACATCCAGATCATAGTCTATGGCAGTTGTAAATACTATTGGGTTGTTATTCTGTAGTAAGTTTCCATGCAAATAAAGAACATTAAAAAAAAACATTCATTTCTTTCCCTAATTCCTTGTAGAATTTCTATCCAATTAAAAGCGAAAACCCAATTATGCACCTATATTTAATAAACTCCACAATACAGGGTTAATAATACATTAATTCACTGAAAGTCTTCCTATGACTACGAATCCAAAGAAAACACCTATAATAATCAGTTTTACATCTTGCAACAGGTCTTTATACGAGTGCTCCTTCTTCGGAAATTAATGAAATTTGGATTTGATATTTCTGCAGTATCTTGAATCATTTTTACACTGTTAATAGAAACATCTCTCATCAGAAAAGTTATTATAAAAAACAAACTCAAGCGAAATCCTCATTTGATTCGAAAAATTCAAATTCTCCATTCAAACATTTTGTTGGGGATATTTATTTTCCATTGATGAAACCCTAAGAAAACAAAAATTTATAGCTTTTGATGAAGACCTTCGTGACATCTAATATTTTCAGGATACACTCATTAGGATTAAAGCTTTCAGGTAAGAGTTGAATCATTGCGAAAAAAAGGGAAGTGATTTTCAGGCAATTTTAAACAGTTGGCCAGCATGAAGGGACTCGTCTATTCGAATTACTTCCCCAAGTTGCTCTGAGTGACGTCATGCGCCAACTCGGACGAAAATGAGCTTCGTAAAGAACACACCATGTATTCTTTCATCATGGCTGTACGTTAGTGGGCTTTTCTTATATTACTTAAACAATACTTGGAAGTTCTTTGTGGTGAATGAGAATAAGGCTCAATTCATTATGTGATGTGAATGCTATCAGAATGGTTTTAATGGACGTAACCGAAGGGGTGCGGAGTCAACGGTTTTTTTTGCTTATCATCAGATTTTATGGTTTCTTAACCAATAGTGTAAGACCACGTCGTCTCAAACGAATTTCTTCTAGAATATTTCAAGGGGGTCAAAGAGGCAGGGGGGAGTTTGATTTAAATAGGCAAATTTTCAGGAACTAAGGGGAGAACCGAAAGAGATTTTGATGGGAGTGCCGAGAGTGGCGTGAAATAGAGAGGCACAACGTGTGCATCTATGGGAGGGAACATTCGAATACAAAATTCGTAGGAAGTACCTATATTAATCGGAAGTAAAGTTCGGTCGGTTCTTCAAAAAATTTTAGAAGTAAATTAACGGTAATTTGGAAGTTAACAAAAATTTATAGCTTTTGATGAAGACCTTCGTGACATCTAATATTTTCAGGATACACTCATTAGGATTAAAGCTTTCAGGTAAGAGTTGAATCATTGCGAAAAAAAGGGAAGTGATTTTCAGGCAATTTTAAACAGTTGGCCAGCATGAAGGGACTCGTCTATTCGAATTACTTCCCCAAGTTGCTCTGAGTGACGTCATGCGCCAACTCGGACGAAAATGAGCTTCGTAAAGAACACACCATGTATTCTTTCATCATGGCTGTACGTTAGTGGGCTTTTCTTATATTACTTAAACAATACTTGGAAGTTCTTTGTGGTGAATGAGAATAAGGCTCAATTCATTATGTGATGTGAATGCTATCAGAATGGTTTTAATGGACGTAACCGAAGGGGTGCGGAGTCAACGGTTTTTTTTGCTTATCATCAGATTTTATGGTTTCTTAACCAATAGTGTAAGACCACGTCGTCTCAAACGAATTTCTTCTAGAATATTTCAAGGGGGTCAAAGAGGCAGGGGGGAGTTTGATTTAAATAGGCAAATTTTCAGGAACTAAGGGGAGAACCGAAAGAGATTTTGATGGGAGTGCCGAGAGTGGCGTGAAATAGAGAGGCACAACGTGTGCATCTATGGGAGGGAACATTCGAATACAAAATTCGTAGGAAGTACCTATATTAATCGGAAGTAAAGTTCGGTCGGTTCTTCAAAAAATTTTAGAAGTAAATTAACGGTAATTTGGAAGTTAATCAATTTGTTTTATTTTTGTGACTATCAGTGTTTCGGGAGTGTTTGGTCTGGTAAGAGAGACATTTTCTTTAATAAATGATTATTTGAGATATACCAGATAAGGTACTGCGTCGCTCTCTATTTTATTGGTTTTCTGTTCTATTGTTTTTCTTTATGCTTACTGTTGGATTTTTGAAAAGGTAGAAACATAGCAGCTTTGTTTTTTTTTACTCAGTAAATGTAGAAGAGTTATTTTGTTTAAATTATTATATTGTTGATTTTAATGACAGTTTCTTCTTATTTCATCCCCTCTCAGAAAACGATTGAATTGTTCATAAGACCTTGCGTTTGCTCAAGGCACGAATCCAGGTTCCCTTTCGGCTGGAAAAGTGTGTAAGCTTGAACAGGTAAGGTTTTCTTTTGAAATTTCTTATTTGCGGGTACAGGTGTGTTTAGAAACACCCCGCAGGTACTACAATGTTTGAGGTAGAACCTGATGAAAAGTCAGTGCGCGCACAGAAAATATCGTTAATGACAAAACTACGTTGCCAGTCTCTTTGTTTACATCAAAGTAAAAGTATCAAAGATATTCCACATTTTGTTAGGTTCACAAATTGTTCGCAGATTCATGGTATTTAATCGATATTTGCAGGTGAGTTTTTCGTCTAATATCCGAGATTCACGTATGTTTATTGTTTTTAGCACCAGTTTGGAGCGTGAGGACGATTTTCAAGACCAGGACGAATGTTTCGAGGTTAAAGGGGTACACGGGAATTTCTTTGAAAAGCTGTTATTTGGAAAGATATCGCAGTAGATGGATCGGATGGAGCCTCGAGAGGTCGATTAGGATGATATTTTTCAGGTTTTCCAAGAAATTTGGCGATATCTGATCAGATTTGCGAAAGTTAGGTACCTCACTAATGAGGTGGAACTTAGACCTAATTCTATTATAAGAAACGCCTTTCAAAGGTCGAGATGGTGAAAAATGTCTTCCTCAGATGTTGTTTGAACAAACGCAGCCGAGTTTTATACCCCAACATTGATTTTAAGAAAGTTATCAACAAAATAAAATTGACATTATTCTTGATTCTTGTAATTACCCATCGATTCATCTTATATCTTTGGGTTGATTTTTTTTACTGAATTCTTGATTAGAATCAACAATTGATGTCGTCAAGTCTTGAACGTTCAGTTCAAGAGGATAATAAACATTAAATCTCCACTAGCATGCATATGAAAATTATTTGAAAGCAATGCAATTTTCTTCCATGGCGAAAAATAATATAATTTCAACAGTGATCTCTAGTACTTTTCATGCAAATAACTAGAAAAGGAATCCTTTCTATCAATTCATATAAACGTTAATTATTTTCGTCCATCACATCGTTTCCAATTCATTCATTTTCCGAATAAATTCACATTCTGAGAAATACGCTAAGAATGTAGAAAGGGCAACATAGTGTTGACTTGGAACATAAAAATATTTTGAAAAACTTCATAACTTCGATACAGAGTGGAATGTGTCAAATTTCCAAGGCCAGAGTTGTGATTTTATAATTGTGAATGGAGTATAGCTTTAAATTGAAGCATTCAATAATGGAAAGGAAGTCACTAGACTCTCTGTTATTAGAGAGGATATCCACGTTGAAATCTCCCATAATTCTTACCTCCACCCTTTCCAGTAAACACTTCTAAAGTATTGTCGTGATCCTCAGGACCGGATCTATGATTTTTTCTGACCAGGGCAAAAATTCATGATGACGTCTCCCATAATAAATGAATTCATAAAAAATAACAAAAATAAATAATACAAATGAATAATAAAAATAAATACTAATAATAAGAAAAATATGACAAGGAAAGAAATTAGATATTTTTCTTCACAGCTTCACGCGGCGCGATTTCCTTTCCTCGAACGCATCAGCTCCTCGAAATCTGTTTCGGAAGCAGTTTTGTTTTCTATAGCTAAGTTCGCGAGACCAGAGAGACGCTCCTGACTCATTGAGGAACGTAAATAATTTTTTATTACTTTCAATCTGCTGAAAATGCGTTCACATCTTGCAGACGTGGTAGGTAATGTGCAAATTATTCTTAAAGCTATAGGTTTATAGGTACTGACATTAGGGAAAGTTTCTTGCGGATCTTGACTGTGAAGAATTTGTAGCAGGTCTAATGAAGTCGATTTTTCACTAATTTCGAAAACCGCTAGTTCCTAACATCATCTACATTAAAGTCTCTTCAATATTTTTGCGCTAAAAGGGTCCCATTTTTCTCCAGATCCTCTTTTTGCATGTTTAAAAGAGCATGGCCAATGAGGAATGCGAAATTCGTATGCAGACTCTCTGCGCTTTCTAATCTTTTTCTGATTTCTGGAAATAATCTGTCCAAAACAACCTCAATTTCCTTCGAGAATAAACCAACTTGATCTAGCGTTCTTGACTCCTCGCTCATTTCGTAGGCCTGCTTTTTCTTCTCGGAAACACGTTTATTTGTAAGAAATGGCTCCACATCCAATTCTTCTGAATGAAGTGTACCTTTCGAGATCCAGTTCTCAATAGGCTTTTCTCTCATTCCGTGCCAGATCTCCACCTTTCTTCTTCTTCTTCTTGTGCGGCGCCTTTGGTTGGCCCAACGTAGGCCTTATGGCCCATTGTTCATACCGCATTTGTGTAATACTGGAGAGACTTAGACCCGAAGGTACGCTGACAAGAATGCCGCGAGCCGCCAAGGAGGGTCTCTCTCACCATAGAGATGGAAGGTGTAGGGTTCCCTAGGTGTGCTAACCTCAGTTTAGATAAGTTACCGCACGTGAAAAGTATATGCTCCGCCGTTTCATCAGCGTTCTTGCACCAACGGCACACTTGAACTGAATTATGAAACCGGTTGTTTTTATCTTTAGGATTAAAAAATAAATTTGAGATTTTATAAGATGGTGTAAAAGCTATTTTATGTCATTTGTTGAAATTGTTCGGGCTATCTTTTGTGAAATTGGTCCAAAATATGTCAGTTCGGCAAATTTTTTATTGTTATCTATAGCAGAGCTGGGGTATATTTGTTTTGAAATTATTTGTTTCTTCTTTTTATTTATAAGGGAGCATATGGTTTCTTTATCGAAATTATTATTGTAAGCTATTTGTGTGATGGTATTCAATTCCCTTTTTCGAGAAATTATGTCTAAGGGAATTGAAAATGCTCTATGTATCATTAATTTATAAGCAGCGAGTTTGTGAGAATTAGGATGAATTGAAAAGTTGAAAATGGTTGTATCAGTCATGGTGGGTTTTCTAAATATGTCAAAGGAAAATCCATCGCTCTTTTGGGTTATGGTTAGGTCCAGAAAATTGATTTGGTTGTTATTTTGTAACTCCATAGTAAATTTGACCTTATGGTGGAGATTATTAACGAACTATTAAATCTGTATTTAATAAATTAAGTGATAGAAAACAACGTAAATTTATTATAATTATTCCTTATCGGCTTCTATGTTACCAGAGATAGACGCGTGCGCCGGGCACCAGACAACATTGAGAGTGTTATGTGAGCCAAGCTTGCGCAGGGCCTTTCTGCATTTGTGCACCAAGTTTAAGGTTACTTTTATATCGGAGAGGGATTTCAGTGTGCCCTGACTGTCGCAACATATGTAAATATGTTTCCCTGAGTATCCTCCGTGGATACTCTCCACCGCACATACGAGGACAGCATATAGCTCTGCCTGTGCTATTGAGCAGTCTTTTCCTAGGGGAATGGACACAGCATGAAGCAAATGACCAGCTTCATACTTGGATTCTGATGCTCGTTCATGTATAGAATTCTGGATTGGACTGATTTATACAGGGTGATTCACGGTGGATGGCACATTAGACGTTTCTGGAGAACCAGACTTCGGATCGGTCTGAAAATTTAATGGAATGCATTATCGGACCTGTTCTACCCAACTAAAATATTTTCGTCAATGCGGTGTTGTCACTTCTATTAGAAAGTAGTAGCCACTTTGCTATTTCAAATGGAACACCCGGTATATTATATTATTTTTGGAATCTCCAACAACTTCTCGACAACTTTTATTGACTGTTGCCGTTTTCGAAATATAAATTAATTTCAATTTTTTCACCGGAAAACATGACCTCTAAAAATGCTGATAACTTCGGGTTGAGAAACAATATGGCATTGAAATTTGGTTTGGAGTTAGGTGATACATAAATGCTTCCAACACTTAAGTCTGATTTACGTTACTTCAATACAGGGTGATAAAAAAATACAGTATTTTCGGTTGCTTGAAAAAGTGACTGAAAGTTGTTTATTTCAAATGGAACGACCTGTATATTATTGGAAATTCGAAAAACTGATGAAATTCGCTTTCATTCTATGTATATCATGCCTATACCTGACTGGTCAAATTTCGGACTTATGAGCATTTATTTGTCAAAATGTCCCTTTAGAATGGTATTTCCATTCGGTATTTGGTAGGCAGGCCATGTTCACAACTTGATAGTACCTTGTGATATTCTCCTAATAATAAAGGCACCAAGAAACTCGAGAGTCGAACTATTTATATGAATTATTATTAAAAAGTAGAAAAATCATGTCGAATACTTCAATGTATGTTCGAATCGCTGGCCGTTCACTTCCAAGCACTTCAAAATGCGGGTGTTGACTGCTTTCGTCGTGGCAGATCGTTTTTCTTTGAAATCCAAATCTTCAAATGCTTGGGCAATCCTTTCCAACAATTCATCTCTCGAATGCACGGGTGTTTTGCTTTTCTTTCAACATTCCTACAGATAAAAATCTAACGGACTAAGATCGGGTATTCTTGCTGGCCAAGTCCATGGTCCCAAGCGCCTTATCCACCGATCTTCAAAAATTCTCTCCAGTTAATAATAATGAACAAATTCATGAGCACTTCGTTTGAATAGTTTTCTTTCATCGTTTCGAGGGTATTTGCAACTTCTGAAATGAAAAAAAATGTCGAAATTCAAGCTTCTTGGTGCCTTTATTATTAGGAGAATGTCACAAGGTACTGTCAAATTGTAATCATGGCCTGCCTACCAAATACCGAATGGAAATAGTGAAATACCATGCCGAAGGGACATTTTGACAAATAAATGCTCATAAGTCCGAAATTTGACTAGTTAGGTACAGGCATGATATACATAGAATGAAAGCGAATTTCATCAGTTTTCCGAATTTCCAATAATATACAGGGCGTTCCATTTGAAATAAACAACTTTCAGTCACTGTTTCTAGCAACCGAAAAGACTGTATTTTTTATCACCCTGTATTGAAGTAACGTAAAACAGGCTGAAGTGTTGGAAGCATTCATGTATCACCTAACTCCAAACCAAATTTCAATGCCATAGTGTTTCTCAACCCGAAGTTATCAGCATTTTTAGAGGTCATGTTTTCCGGTGAAAAAAATTGAAATTAATTTATATTTCGTAAACGGTAACAGATAGGTATAGGGAAATGTCAATGAAAGTTGTCGAGATGTTGGAAATTCCAAAAATAATATAATATACCGGGTGTTCCATTTGAAAAAGCAAAGTTGCTACTACTTTCCAATAGAAGTGGCAACACCGCATTGACGAAAATATTTTAGTTGGGTAGAACAGGTCCGATAATGCATTCCATTAAATTTTCGAATCGATCTGAAGTCTGGTTCTCCAGAAACGTCTAATGTGCCATCCACCGTGAATCACCCTGTATATGCCAGCCATATTAGATCCGTTGCGTAGGATTGCCCACGACATTTTTTACATTTGAATCATCAGCTTGCAGTTTATCTAGAATTCGCTGTGATATTATTTTCCAGTATTTCCGTCAACTTTTATGGAGTCAATACTTAAAACTTCTCCTTATCCAATATCCAGACTCCGTTCTCTTTTAATTTCGTATAACCTGGTTTATTTGTTCTTTGTGAGCTACATTATGTCGAACATAATAGTGAAATAGTGGGCCTCCTTGATCTCATTAATAATGTTATTCCGAACTTTGGTGGCCATTAAATCGATAATTTCATTTTGTATAGTTTTGGACAGATAGAATGTTTGTACTTTTTTTAGATGGTCAAGGTCCAACTTCAGAGAAGGGTTATATTTACTAATAAAACTTTTTTCGGAGAAAATCAAAAATATTTTTTTATCCTCTGGTTGTTTTTGGCGCTACCTTGAGCTGGCACCCGGAGTAAGCGCCCCTAGATCCTAGATCCTCAAAAAATATGTCCATAATACTCTGTCTATAAATACACATCATAATAAATTTAGTTGAGTATTAACTCGATTGAGGAACATTCGAAAATATTAGTAATACCATTGAGTTTAAATATACATAGAGGCAGAACCCAGTTCAACGATTCGAAGCTGAATTTAGTGAAGTTTCTTCACCGATTCATAGATGAATAAGTGTGTTTATGAGGAGCGAAAATTTTTAGTAAGTAGCTGAACACTATTTCCGAAGCCGAATGCGATGACGATCAGGACCGGCGTAAGAAATATTGGATGTTCAGTATTTCATCCCACCTGAATTTTTGGATGCAATAAAACGACAATTAATTGTGCCTATAATTCATGGAACAAGACGAAAATAAATATCCTACATATTTCTGTAAATGAAAAGAAAGCAGATTATAGATAGTTCCCTCGATAGTTCCTTTAATAGCTACTATGTGCCGCCACTAAAGTTGACTAGTAAACTGCCAAAAATTTGTGCATCAAATCGTTCAAGGGCGCTGTACCTCTATGTATATTTAAACTCAATGGTAATACTCAAAGATGATATATCCTTTCTTTCTTCGAAATGATAATTATCATTTAAATACATAGCACAACCACCATGTTCACCCTTTTCTCTACAAAAATGTACAATCGTGACCCCACTCTGTATAACTACACCTTGAAGTCCTGAAAAAGGAGCAAGCAGTCTTGCACCGAAATGTCGTGTAATAATGCAGATTGAGAAGGGAACAATAGTTCATCGTCTTATTTCTGATAATCATTATTAACTGACAATGTAATATCGAAAATTCTGTTGAATTCTCTTATAGCGAATTCCATTTATTTCACCTTTTTTTGGATTATTCCCGATTATTCTCGATTTCGACGGAATTCGCTATAAGTTATCATTAGTTTTTTATTGGAAGTGCTTGTTTTTTGATATTGTTTACTCCTAGCTTCATGATAAGATAGCAGAGAAGCTACTCTATTTTGCAGACATGCACTTCCTAGAGTCATCGTTCATTTTAGATGCTCCAGTCCAATAACTCCGATTTTGAACACGAATCGAATGACGCTGAAAGCGTGATAGAAATTTTGAACTGGTGCATAAATTCCCAATTGACTCAATGAGTGCTATCAGTACAGAGTTTTCCCCAAATAACAACAATCTTATCCACTATTTTTGAGTATTTGAGTGATGACACCCGTACACAGACATGTTGGGTTGAGTGAATTCGATTACTGATAAGAAATGGATTATTCGCATAGAAAAATTCACAGATAAATCCACGATAAGAATGTAAACATTCATTCAAGATCAAGGTCACGACAAGATCTAGGATTTCAATAGTAGTTTGGACTTATTTACAATAACGAACTACAGAGTCTATCAAGAGAGGCATCATTCTGAATCAACAGAATATTTTCGTAAAAAGTTGTGATAAGTAATTATTATTGAATTATACAGTGCTAGTCAAAAGTCCCCTCCCCCCCTCGTATCTTTTGAACGGGTATACTTATAATAATGAAATTTGGAGGGTGGAAATAAACGGATGTAGGCTTCTCAACTGGTCATAACAGGTGACGCAAAAGTCATAAATGACGTTACAAGGCCACTGTGACCAATAATTTTAAATGGGACCCTATGGCAAGTGACAGCTCGTTTGAAAGGTATTGAAAATACCTATTCAGTCATACCAATTTTGTTTGGGTTTCGGCTGATTTTGATTGATAAATTGAAGAAATACGAAAATTATAAGAGCCCCCAAAGTCCGTGGGGGCTGAGGTAAATTTCCAAAACTTCTACCCATTATGTCCCGAACAACATCCGTTTATTTCCACCCTCCAAATTTCATTATTATTAGTATACCCGTTCAAAAGATACGAGGGTGGGAGGGGACTTTTGACTAGCACTGTATATGTATTTGTAGTTTCGAAAGATTTTTGCTAGAATGTGGAATTCATATTACACGTATTAGACTTCAGATATTTGAATTCGTTAGAAACCTCTCTGTCCATTCGATGTCTTTTTTTGTTGGAAAGGGATTCAGTTTCACTGCGACTGAATATATTTTTTAGTCTTCAAGAAGTCGAAATATAATATTATTACTTCAGAAGTGCAAACATACTTTATTACCCTTTATCTTGCACCTGTATGTATACAGAGTGAAAAGTATCGCACAAAATTAGGATTCACTATTCTATCAATCAGAGAATACTTTGGGAGGTGGTTGCATATTATCTTGAGAGTTTTCAGGTTTTTTTCGCCAAATATTTGAAATACACACAATAATAAATTGTTTTTTTTGTAGGAATCGCTCCTGCGTTACAAGTTTTTGTGCACTAATTGTTAGGAGCAATTTTATGGATACAATGCTGAATAACAAACAGAATTGGAACAATACGAATATGGAACTTCTACAGGTGGAGTTTTAGGTTCTAGATCCTTCGTCGAAATCAACGTTTTGTTTTTCAAGCTTTTATTTAGTTTCATCTGTCCTGGTGTCTGTCTCTCTATAATCAAATCTTGCAAGGTTAATATGCGACACTTCTAATCGTCCCATTGATTTGAAATTTGGCAGGTGCACATAATTCTGATGACAATGCTTTATGAAATATTTTTTATGGAAAAAAACACAAATGGCGTCTCGAAAATGGCGGATGAGTTTTGTAATCATGATTCAATTCCATTCAAAATTAGTATCTGGGGGTTTTTGGTTTCGACAATGATGATTCTTCTGTCAAAATAGGAAAATTCAAAATGGCGGCCACAATATGGCGGAGGAGTTGTGTAATTATGATCTGGGGACGTATTCTCGGCAAGTGATCTTTCGAAGCGTATACGTTTTTCTGTGCTATCGTACGTTTTGGTATTCTCGACAGATGAACAGTCTAACGTTCGTTTTGAAAGCGAATGTTTACAGTGAGCGCTTTATATCATACGTTTTCAGTAAAGTACTTTTTTCGTTGACATAAGTTGAGTAAAAATTTACATTTGTGGATATTTTCATGTGATGTTAAAAATATAGAGACCTAATGGAGGACGAATTGGTTGAATTGATGTTGATTAAGTAGTAGATAGTAGTAGGTAGTTTGAAATTTTCATCATATTTGTTTAGTTGAATTCACAACAGGAAAGCAGAAAATATGTTTTATGCTATATGGTGTTGTATACGGATATAGCGTTGGTACAACTATATAGGTTTGCAATTTGAATGACAGGTCTGCAACTGAAAGAACTAAATATTAAAGAGGCATTGCACATATTCAACATAGTTTATAAAATATAATGTTCCGGATATTGAGAAAATATACAACGGAATGAAAGTTGTCATGTATTAAAAAACCTCAACACCATCAATTGTTCTTTTTTGACACACCCTGTATATTCGGAAATATTTTTAGGTGAACTTTCAGTAATAGTTCAAATCTGCCAACAAAAAAAATCGTTGGCCGAACACCCTGTATAATGAAAATATATATCTAGAAAATAAGTAGTAAAACTTGAAGATCAAATCGTATTGCTAAAAGAAGGGATGGACTGAAGAAAATTTTTGTTATAGGAAAGACCCATTTTAATTTCATATGAGCAATCACCTCCTGAATTTTTCCGCATGAATTTAGAAATACCCTATATAATATTCCCTGTATATTTGGTGAAACCTATACAGGAGAAACATCCCGCCCATTCAGGAACGGATCTAGGCAGTTTTTCGGGAGGGAGACAGAAAATGTTCAACCAAGAATAGAGAGAATTGGACACATTTGAGAGTCGAGTCATATTTTTAGACTAGCTAAACGAAGAACGATGTCGGTAACACTTCGTTTTAATGTAATAAGATGTTTTTTGTAGATGTGCATATTCGAAGTGGCTTCAACATTTCTCCAGTAGAACTTTTTATGTTCTTTTCAATGGTGTCAGTATATTTTCCTGAAATAATGCTCATCAATATTTATTTATAGAGCAATATTTTATTTCCAAACGTATGATAACAACGTCATTTCTCGACTGACAAGATCATAGAAAAGTTCTATTTCTCCGCCTAGGCGGAGCAATAGTTGCTATGGCTTACTTTTCCCTCCGGCCGGCGGCAGGAAAAGTGTTGTTATGCAAAGGATGAATTTTGCATGACAACCGTAACTAAGCAAATGCTCCATTTTTCACTCAATTCAAATCAATGTAAATGTCAATCCAAAGGTGAATATTCAGATCTACATGAATTTTAAAATGTTTGAAAATAGAATAACATATTTCATTCGAAGAAGAAGTGACTTTTCATGGCTCGCTACGTTCGGCAGGTAAACTCAAGCTCGCCATTAAGAGTGAAACTTCTCCTCCTTATGAAATAGTATACTATTATTTCACATGACACTAGATTTTTGTTTATTTCAGTAGAGCTTGAGGAAAATTCGATTATAGAAATTGGCCAAACGCTACTCGGAAAATTTAATTATGTGAATATCCAAATGTAAAGGTAGGTTATTCAAAATGCTTTGAAGATCAGAATGAGGTGCTAAAACTGATCCTTGTGGAATACCATTATTGAAAGTTTTAAAATTACTACTAATATCATCATCAAAAGCACTATCTATTAATCGGATCATTTTTCCACATTTGATGTATTCTGGATAAAGTTTCGTACTCAAAGATAGTAGGTATCTAGCAGATTCAGATTTCCATATCGACAAGGTGCATTTCAAATACAAATAATTGGTGAACATCAAATTTTGAAACATTTGTATCATTTTCTTGTTTTTATAGAATTGAGAGATTGAGCCGGATTCATATTTCGAAAAGGTTGTTCAACATATGAATTGGGTCCAATGAATATCATCGTCCCCAAATAAAGAAGAACAAAATAACTCCATAGGGCTCAGCGATTTTGATGATGCGGTGTAGATTGTACCAGTGTTTTCGTTTATTCAAATAATGAACTTGTTGATATGCTTTTTATTTATGGTGGATTAAAACAAAATGCCAGTTCAGCGTATAAGTTGTACAGAACAAGATTTCCGCTCGTTCTACAACAAAATATTTTGATGTACCTACACAAATAGTTCACATAAAATATGCTCAGTCTCTTTACAGTTTTCAACTCATCATATACTTGAATATACAGTGCGTGAAGGCAGCGACGTCATGGCATTTTTTCACCGGAGTTGCTTGGACAATACATTGCTTGAATTCTTCCTTCATCGAGATCGAAAGTTTTTTATTGCCATCTATGGCACCTTGGAATTTAGCTGTAGCGTACCCTTCGTTGTCCAAAGTCTCTCCTTTTTCATACATGCATTTCAAAGCACACTGCTCAGCTGGGGAGGGGTTCATGTAAGTTTTGTCGTGTAATTTCCGGAAAACATCGTCATCCAGTCCGTTTTCCTCCGCACAGTTCCTAGAAGACTGAACACTCTGAAAATGGAGAAACAATATGAATATCTACATACTCCAAATATTTCAATACTCAAGGCCAAACATGTAAAGAGTATTTCAATAAGAGCGCAAGATTTGAATTGCTTGTCATGTTTGACTGTCATAAAGGTGCGAGTCCACTTGATACTTTTGCAGCGCAACAGTGTATCGCAACATACATGAAACATATGTTTCCTGTGTACACAGTAATGAAACTTGGCGTGCAACATAAGTTTCACGTTGCGCTGATACACGGACTGTTGCGATACAATATTCAGTCGACACAGGTTGCTGCGTGTAGCGCTACATGTTTCATGCGAAACAAATCATGTTTGTTTCGCGATAGTGTTGCGTGTGAAATTCGAAAATTTAAATAAACAGAGAAATGGAGAAATGGTCAAGAGATGAAACTTCGGTATTAATAGCCGAATACGAAGCTAGACCAGAGTTATGGAATGAAAAAAGTCCACGTAAGTGTATGAACTTTTATTGATTACAGGTACATTTAGAAAAATACATATGTATGATAATCAGTTTATTAATTACAGTTTATAAAGATTTGAGAAAAAGACTGAAAAAGAGCCGAAGATATAGCCCACATACATGCTTTGGAGCAGCTGCAAAAAGCTAGTGACAGTCTTCAAATTTTTGGCGATTATGTGGCTTCGGAGCTGAGTGATCTTGGTGAAGTGAATCGCAAAAGGGCAAAGTTGGAAATCTCTAGGATTTTGTTGAAGTATGCAGAAGATTAATCTAAAAAATCAACTTCTCTGGCTGCAGTTTCACAACATACTTTTCAAAATCTGGAGGAGACGACAAATGAAACTGCAGCGTGCTCTCGAGACTACTACGAAAGTTCACAAGAGTGGCTTAGCGATGACCAAACCCAGATGGGATCCCAAGATCTGTCAAGAATTATACATTCATGTAGTGATATTTTAAATTCTGAATAAACATACATATAGTCCATTCACCTTTTTTTGTCTCAGGGGAGGCCATGGAAATTTGGCATTTTACACAACACTAGAGTCAGGTACCTGAGTCTAAATCTGTCAGCTTGTTCATAACGTTATGAAAAAGCTGACAGATTTAGACTACTATCGACGTACATAACAAATTTCAAGTCTCTAGCACATATCGTGGTAACAAAAAATTTCAAGAACAGACAAGCGGACAGACAGACTGACTGACGCATCGACACCAAAACTTCCGTGTGTCCTATATGGTATACTATCTTTTTTTTATCTTTTCCGATATTAATTTCAATAAATTATAGAAATCTACTGCGCTTATACGCCAAAAATTTTATAAAATTCAAGATCTCCGCTTCGTAACTTTGTCATCATTTGATTATAAGCCCCTAGTTAATTTTTTTTTTCATTATCCAATCTCGTACCCATATTTTGCATTTGAGTTTTCGTTCGACTCGTTTTCGTCTTAAATTTGCAAGAACAATGAAAGCAGCAGCATTTTTAGTTTGCGACATTTTATCGAGAACAAGAGGCACAACAGCAGGATCACCTGAAGACTCCGATACAAAGATCGCAAATGGACACTCTGGTTGATACAAAATGTAGCATGTATTCGCGATACAGTGTTTCGTATACATTTGTAGCGCGCAACTTGCAGTTAAATGGACACATTACAGCAACACTTGTAGCGCAACAGAGGATTTGTTGCGCTACAAAAGTATCAAGTGGACTCGCACCTTAATGTAACATGATAATGATGTAAGAGATCGAAAGTTGACAGTTAGCAAAAGTGGAGCAATACACTTTAGACCAACGGTTGTCAAAAAATGCAGGAACGGTGAATGGCGAACACGTGTTATGTTATCAATGTTTCTTGTGCCTCATGTGGTTTCAGCAGGACGGTGCCACATGTCATAATTGAAACATTGACAATCTTGCATAAGTTTGCTCCTGGTCGTGTCATTTCCCGATTTCGTGACCAGAATTAGCTACCACGCTTCATTTTTTTATATTCACGCGAATAAATCATAAATGAACGTATTTCATTGAAATTTATCAATGACTATTCCACTCTTTTCATTTTTAGTGAGGAAGTTTCCGTAGCAACGATCGTTTCATCCCGAAAAAATTTTCAAGCCGGTAAAAACCAACATGTTGGTTTTTCAGCGACAAAATTTGTGACGTTTCTCTAATTCATAGAAAGCTTCGGAAATAAATATCATAGAGAGAACAAACAACGTTTAGTGGTTTAGTTAATCTATGATGAATTCTAATTTGCCAAATAGCGCAATACGCGTCAAATGGGAACATATTACCCTATTTTCTCGTGGAATACTCATGCCAAATTCCACTCGAGATGAAATTTAAGCAGGTAAAATTTCTCTCTTGTAATATTCAAGTTTGTTGCTTTTTGGAAATTTCCAAAATCACTCGCCTGACGGCTCGTGATTTTGATACAAATGTCGTTCGCGAAATTTCCGAGCAACAAACTTTCATATTACAATCGAGAAATTTTGCCGGCAAACTTCCATCTCTAGTGGTATTACATATGAATAAATTGAACCATATACACTAGTGGAAAAATTAAGTGATAAAAAAAAATTGAAATTTTTTGAGATTTTTCAAGTGGCTGTAATACGCTTAAAAATGGTCGCACTGGAATAAAAAGAAGGATTTTCAAGCTAGAAGATCCTAGTTTAGAGATCTCAAGATTAATTTTTTTATGCAACTTGTTCCGCTCACTCCTAATGAATACCAAAAAAAAATAATTTTTTCGAAATTCTTCTGGTTCTTTTTTTTGGTCTACGAAGTTGGAATAATTTTTTCCAACTCAACCACTATATGGATCAGATAACTTGTTCATTCAGCTTAAATTTGCTTTTTAAAAAAGTTCTCGCTAAGATATAGAATATTGAATGGAAAAGGATCTTTTTGTCTTTAACCATCAATATCTCAGCAACCGCTAATTGCACAAGAAAATTAAGGAGGGTTTTGAAATCTTGAATAAACCCCCAACAATGATCAGGTAGAGTTTTTCGAGAATTTCTGTTATTTTATTTTTTACGTCAATTTGAAAAATCAAGATAAAAAGGGCTTTTGGTGGCTTTTGGTATAATCAGGCGCCAAGTTGGAAATATCGAGAAAACCAGTAATGTTGAATGTGCCTTTTACAGTGTAATATGCCCACATAATCCCCATAAATTTTCGATTCAATCCATCAAGCCGTTTTTTTGTTTTGTTCGATCGAATTTAGAGAAAATTAAAGGATCACTAATTTCACTTCGAATGATCATAATTTTCAACAAAATGCAAAAAAATGTTTTTTTTTTCATTTTTATTGATTAGAAAGTTTGAAATCATGGAACAAATTGTTTTGAAAAATTTTGGATATTCTTTAATTACTACAAAAACTTGTTAACAAAAACTACCGCCAGCATCAGCATAACCCGAAGCGTACCAAAAGGAGTAGTTTTGAAATAAACTGTTTGTTTTTAGCGTTGTAAGAGTTCATGAAAATTAACGATAAGCAATTTCTGAAAAGCGTGTAGATCGAGTTCGAAATTCGATTGGGTATATCAACTTTATTTTAATTTCAAAATCAGGATCAGGAAAATCATGGAATGCAATAACAGAATCGAGTTAAAACTGACTAATATTGTTTTTTGAAATTATCTGGTGTGATTAAAAAAAATAAAAAAAACTAAATATTTTTTAACATTTTTTTTGCATAAATTCAAACATTTTCATCAATTAAAATGCATAAAACAATTGAAAAAACATTTTTTCGCATTTTGTTGAAGATTATGTTCATTTAAAGTCAAATTCGTGATCCTTTGAATTTTATTCAAAAATTCGATCGAATAAAACAAAAAAGCGGCTCGATGGATTGAATCGAAAATTTGTGGGGATTTCGTAAGCATATTACACTGTAAAAGGCACAGTCAACATTACTGGTTTTCTCGATATTTCCAACTTGGCGCCTGATTATACCAAAAGCCCTTTTTATCTTGATTTTTTAAATTGACGTTAAAAATAAAATAACAAAAATTCTCAAAAAACCGTACCTGATTATTGTTGGGGGTTTATTCAAGATTTCAAAACCTTCCTGAATTTTCTTGTGCGATCAGCGGTTGCTGAGATATTGATGGTTGAAGACAAAATTCAATATCTTAGCGAGAAGTGGTCGTATCAAACTTTTTTAAAAAGCAAATTTAAGCTGAATGAACAAGTTATCTGATCCATATAGTGGTTGAGTTCGAAAAAATTGTTCCAACTTCGTAGACCAAAAAAAGAACCAGAGGAATTTCGAAAAAAAATTTTTTTTTTGGTATTCATTAGGAGTGAGCGGAACAAGTTGCATAAAAAAATTCATCTTGGGATCTCTAAACTAGGATCTTCGAGCTTTAAAATCCTTTTTTTTTATGCCAGCGCGACCATTTTTGAGGGTAATACAGCCACTTGAAAAAACCTCAAAATATTTGGAATATTTTTTTGATCCCTTAATTTTTTCCACTAGTTTAGATTAACATTTCAATTTTATGAATATTTCAAGTCATTTCGCTTAGTTTGTTATACCATGGATTTAGAAAGTATATAGAGGGTGAGTGTTTGACATGTACATATATTTCAACTGTAGATTCTTGAGACCAAAAGAAACCTATTTTTATTTTCCATTTTCCCGAATTCGGCTCTGTTTAAAAGATATAGCCATTTGAAAAAAAAATTGTGCCAAATATGTGCCTGATACGATTCTCTGGAATTGATGCTAAGTTCATATTTCTCGATTGAAATTGAGTTGATACATTTAGGAAATACTCAAGTACTAACCTTAGTTGAATAAGAATGTTACAAGCACGATATTCCTCAACAAAAACACTTAGTTTTGTCCGATTATTTCTGCAATTGAAAAGCCATATTTCTTCCACCGAAATGAGTTTCTCCGACGATTTTCCTGAAGATGTTCATATTTTCCTCGATATCCCAAAAAATATCTCATAAAAAATTGTGTTTTCACTAACCTTACCTTACTCCTTTAACCTAGATATGAGAATTCAAGATCAATGACCTAACCTAATCCATCTTCTATGTTATTTCACAGAGCTTTGGAGAGGACGACGCCAAATTGTTGATTTTCTGTTTAAATAATGGTGCGCTACCTCGCAATGCTAGGTAGCCGGCGCGCAGCCGTGTCCTACGTAATCAAACGTCATGCGTAAAGCGACCGTCAACCGGTGCAATCCCAAAACAAAAATGGATAAAAAATTTTTCTAGAGCAATGTTGTCATAAGAGATGAAAGTGATTATTTTAGTTGTTCTTTTTTGATCACGTGATGATTATGTGAAGATTTGCAGTCAATTAATGTAATAATAACCGTGTAGTGACGAGTTTATGACATTTCAAAAGGATATTGTTTAGATAGAAACATCGCCACAGATTATGTGTGATTGTATTTTTCATTAATTTCAATTTAATACGCGGTTTCTATCGACATTCATCAGTCATATCCGAATTTTGTATTTCAACGACATTTAACTTCAATATGGGCCGGTAACAATAAATTTTCAGTAGAAAATGTGCGTATAGATTTGAATGCATAATTCCATGCTTCTTATAATTTTCAGTTTTATCTTCAACATTTGTGGGATTTTATTATTACATATCTCTAAATCAAACGTTTTTTCATCATATAGATTTTAGTCTTGACCAAGTTGATAAACATTCTGACAACATTTTCGACTTGTATACATAGAGATCAGGGATTTCATAAATTTGAGCCATTCTGTGATATCAAAAATCAAGGGCAGTGTCCATATTATTCATATGATTTTTGATTTTTTCGGCAAATTTTATCGGATGGAATTGGGAATAACACGAAAACGATGCGTTTCATTAAGAAAACATAAGAATACTTTCATTTTTCAAAATAATTGTTTCTTCCGAGAATATGAACCGTTTTTTTTCTAGTATTTTTTCCTGGATTTATGAGTCGGCTACTCTGTAACTTTTACACCAGGAGAAATATTGAATAAGTTTTGATTGAAGAATATGCACCATGAATAGGGTGAAAAACCAACCAAAGTTCATTTGGAACAACGGTTCCGAAGATATGAACAGACAAGTGTTTTTTTCGTGGATTTTCGACGCCCTGTATCTTTCAAACGAAACCGAATTTTGAAAAATTGTATGGGAAAAAAGTGTTTCGTTGGATAAGAGGAATCTACAGTTAAAATATGAGTCAAAGACCCACACTGTATAGAATATTTTGTCGTGCCAATAATCCAAGTTCATCAGATTATCAAATGATATTTTAAAAGTTAACTAATAAAAATTTTCAGAAAACAAGAGAATTTGTGGTCTCGATTTCATGTGTATATCCAACCGTTTAATGCTTCATGATAATTCATCTACAAGATGGATTTACTCAAAAGCTCCTGACTTCCGTGATCCATTTCTTCCACAGAAAATGCTACAAGTTTATTATGTAGAATAGGGAGTGTTATCGTTTTTATTGACCCTATACATTGCAGAAATGATTTTTTGGAACCTATATTTTGTCGTAAAGACATAGGTAACTTTCGATCACTGTCGATCGTATTTTGCGAACTCGTTTAGAATATGACAATTTGAACCAATGATGAAAAAATCGACTTGTATCTTTATATTTTTGTTATTGAAGTTGTATTGTAAGAGAACAAATAAAATTTAAAAAGTTTATTATAGTTGAAGACAGTAAGTTACGGGTTGATTATTTGCTTCTGAAAGTGATCTGGATATCAATATGAATCAATATATTGTTGAGCCAATCCAGAAAAACAATATTATGGATGAAATTATATGTTTGCTGATTTCATTCTCATTTTACCAGCAAACAAAATGAGATTTTTCAGGAAAGCATTGTTATAACATATTGATGCAACCAGATATAAAAATATATAATTACATACCGATGTGATCAACTTAAACATAACAAAAAACAAGAAGCACTTCACGAAAAACATTTTCCTGTTGTCCCTTCGGAATAATCGAATCTCAAGTCAAAGTATAAGGTTAGGTCAGTTCCTACGAAATTATCGAGATGCTCAACTGAAACATTTCGATGTTAACGATTTGGCTAAAAATACACACGAAACGTGTGTACAGGTCATCTAGCAGATTGCACTATACGTATTTTTTACATGTCGAATGAAATTCGATAAAGTGAGAGTATGAATGAAAATAGTTTTTAATTTTGATGAATCTTCTAGAGAAAATCGATTCAATCAATATGTAGTTCATAAAATACACAAATGATTTTTGATCCGGCTGAAACATCATACGGCCTTTCACAACTTTTATCAAACATATTTAAATATCGTAAAATTGGGTGAACCTGATTATTATTAGATGCTTTTTCCATTGTTCAATCCCTAAATAAATGATTGAATGACAAATATGTACACAAGTTAAATGATAAAAATATCAAACTATGATTTGTAGAGCAGAAAAGTTGTGCAATTACTTTAGGCGAGATAATTAATAGGTATGGCGGATTTTTTGAAATAGTAATTTCAAGCTCTACTGGAATATGCAAAAAAAAATTTCCCAAAAGATAAGGAAGCTTAGAAATTGTGAGAAATTTCCATTTTTTTCTGCATTTGTTAAATAATTCGAAATATTCATTTGCCTCAAGGATTATTCACAACAAATATATAACATTCTCAAGAATAAAATAGAGACAAGTCAACAAAAAATAATAATATCTCACAAAAACCAATAAATTAATTGATCGAGAACTTATTCCATTGAGCCTTTCCAAACTGTATGTAGCCATGTACGGGTACATGTACTTTTGAAATGCATAACTACAGGAATGAAATTCATTCATTCAAATCGGAAAAAAAATGTGAATTCACCGAAAATGATTACTTTCATCTTAATCTACCTCGCTTCGAGGATAGACGCCTGCGAGGAGATCTCATAATAACTTACAGAGCGCTAAAGGGAATGTTTGGAGTGGATCTCTCTCATCTGTATGACCTCAACACCAGTCAACGTCTTCGTGGTCACGGGTTCAAATTGTATCGTGAAAATTTTCACCACACGGCTAGGGAGAATTTTCTTCCTAATCGTGTTTTTCATCCTTGGAATCGACTTCCATCTGCAGTAGTGAATAGTGAAAGTGTAAATTCATTTAAGAACAATATGGACCGATTGTCATTGTCAAATTTGATACTGTGAAACTTTGCACTGTGTGTGTCTGTTTTGTTATTTTTGAGCCTTATAGATTTCGATCTTGGCTCTTGATATAAATAAATAATAATAATAATAATAATAATAATTCAGAAGATCGGGTTCATTGAATATTCTCATAAAATTTTAAATTTTTTGATATGTGATACTGAGAAAATCAATTGGTTACGAATCTGCGTATTTTCAGAGCTCAACGTATGTTTTTCGATGACTCAACGTAAGTTTTTCAATGAGAATTTTCTTTTTCAAGATGTATAATGATAAAACTATCGAACATTTAGTTTTGATTTGCTCAATCAATATAAGATTATTCATGGAGGAATTTCGTGGATCCAGGTTGGAATGACATTGAATAATTCTTATAATTGAAAGAAATAAGACACAAATCATTTGCCATTATAAATAATGACAAATGAAATGTGAATACGAACATTTGTCATTATTTATAATGGCAAATGATTTGTGTCTTATTTCTTTCAATTATAAGAATTATTCCCATTTGACAAAATCGGGTTATCGCATATTTAATTTGAGTTAATTGAAAAATTAACACTCTGTATAAAAACTTCAGATGTTCACCGAATGATGAAGCTGATATCTTATGCTAACTTACTGTGAAAATTTCATTTATCTACAGGGTCTTTCACGAGGAACCTCACCCATATTTATACGGGAAACTACTGAACGTATTTTCATGAAATTCAGCACTTATAAGTATTTCACGATGCTGATGAAATCTGAAATATTTTCAAGGCATGAGCACCTCCGGTTTTTCCGGAAATGACGTCAACTTCCGTTTTTCAAATTAGAACACCATTTTTTTATTGCAGAAATAGATTCCTTAGAAAATTTCAAGTTATTTTGATGTAACATTTTTCAGTTTTGGTTGGAAAATTCTCTCTGAGCGGGAAAATTCGAAAAAAAAAATCGAAAATAGAGCTCCGCTGAAACAAAAATAACTTCGAGGTTTTTGGATGGAAAATTTTCATTTTTGGGATTTTTCAAGATGTAAGATTGATGTATCCACTTTAAAAATCGAAATCGCGATTCATGATACAGGGGGTGAAAAAATCGCTTTCAAAGTTGGGGATGACAAAATCGTGAAAAATCAATTTTTTCAAATTAGAACCCCATTTTTTTATGGCAGATATTGAATCTACGTTAAAAAATAATGTGAGTGTATGCATCACACCCTTGCCCTAAAGTGGATATTTCAGAGTTATTCACAAAAAACTTTTTTTTCGTCTTGAATTTTCAGCTATTTCTTTTCCCTTCACACCAAAAAGATGAAATTTTCAGGAATTGTTACTTAAACCATGTTTTAGATTTTACTACCCTAATATGCAAGAGAAAAAAGTTACAGGTTGTTCCTAAATAGATGGCGAATTTGGATTCGAATTCGTATCGGAAACCTCTTTATTTCAACTAATCGGCCATCGGTTTTCTCTCCAGTGATAAATAAATAATTCCTTATGAACCATATGCAAAAACTTTCCATGTTTTACATTCTTTTTTTTTAATGATAGATATCATTAATTACATCTGCCAAATTCCTCTTTATTCAGTAGCATGTAATTAATGATACCTATCATTAAAAAAAAAGAATGTAAAACATGGTAAGTTTTTGCATATGGTTCATAAGGAATTATTTATTTATCACTGGACAGAAAACCGATGGCCGATTAGTTGAAATAAAGAGGTTTCCGATACAAATTCGAATACAAATTCGCCATCTATTTAGGAACAACCTGTTACTTTTTTCTCTTGCATATTAGGGTAGTAAAATCTAAAACATGGTTTAAGTAACAGTTCCTGAAAATTTCATCTTTTTGGCGTGAAGGGAAAAGAAATAGCTGAAAATTCAAGACGAAAAAAAAGTTTTTTGTGAATAACTCAGAAAATATCCACTTTAGGGCAAGGGTGTGATGCATACACTCACATTATTTTTTAACGTAGATTCAATATCTGCCATAAAAAAATGGAGTTCTAATTTGAAAAAATTGATTTTTCACGATTTTGTCATCCCTAACTTTGAAAGCGATTTTTTCACCCCCTGTATCATGAATCGCGATTTTTGAAGTGGATACATCAATCTTACATCTTGAGAAATCCCAAAAATGAAAATTTTCCATCCAAAAACCTCGAAGTTATTCTTGTTTCAGCGGAGCTCTATTTTCGATTTTTTTTTCGAATTTTCCCGCTCAGAGAGAATTTTCCAACCAAAACTGAAAAATGTTACATCAAAATAACTTGAAATTTTCTAAGGAATCTATTTCTGCAATAAAAAATGGTGTTCTAATTTGAAAAACGGAAGTTGACGTCATTTCCGGAAAAACCGGAGGTGCTCATGCCTTGAAAATATTTTAGATTTCATCAGCATCGTGAAATACTTATTAGTGCTGAATTTCATGAAAATACGTTCAGTAGTTTCCCGTATAAATATGGGTGAGGTTCCTCGTGAAAGACCCTGTATATTGAACATAGCGGTTGCTACGGTGCGGTGGAATAAGTGTTACCCCCTCCCCCTATTAACTACCCTATTTTTATATCTTAAGAAAAAACCTCAAACAGGTCAATTTTTACATTGAACGTAGTATGTTATTACATAAAAGTTTCGAGCCTGACATAATCCCTCTTCATGGGGGTGTCACCCCTTCGATTTTTTTAAATGAGAAAGTGCATTATGCGACACCTCATTTGAAACCTATTGAAACACTGATTTCAAAATTTATAACACTTTGGTTCAAAAATTAACGGAGTCTGAGTTATTGGAGAGTCTTAATCTTACCTTGCAAGAATTCAATGAATTCTGTTGGCTTGACGGTAGGTTTTGTCATTGGAGGGTTGGAAGTATTTTGTCTTTAAATAAATCTTTCCTACATTGTAAATGTTGGTAACCTGCTCGAGCTTTTTCTTAAGATATAAAAATAGAGTAGTTTATGGGGGGGGGTAACACTTATTCCACCGCACTGTAAAAGAATTTTGATGAAACCCTTAAAACACTAAAAATGTCCTAAAAATACGAAGTTTGTGGCAACGCCGTGATTGAATTTGAAAAAAGCGCTTTCAAAATCTGTAAAAATATATAGGGTGTCCCATTTAAATCAAAGAAGTGGATGTCATTTCCAGCAGTTGAACCGGATGTATATTATTAACGAAAAAATGTACATCAGATGCATTTTGTTCCATTACACTTACCTGCAAATTTTCATAAATATCGTTCTTTTCGTTTAAAAGATATTTACCTACTTGGTTCCATACTTTATCCCAACCCTGTATAGTCATTCCGTACATTGGTAAGGAAAGATAAGATTTATGGCAAAGTGGTCATTTCATGATGCTGATGATATATGGTAAGGTAAGACTATGTAAAGCTCCTCGTGGGACACTTTGTATACAGATCTACACCTCCATTATAAGAGTTGGAGGGAGGTCCTACACAACAAATTTGTGATTTCTGCGATTTTCAGAAATACCATATATAGAGGTTTGAAGCATGAGAATTGAGTGAGAGAGACTGTGACAATTCAGCAGAGTACGTGACCTGGTAATTTGATATCAACTTACCAGAGCACGTGATCCATAAGGTATTGTGATTTCAGTAAGAACCAACTACACGTCCTCACCGGCTTTCTTACAGGACAATCCCGCTACAGGAAGCATCTGGTGAGAAGAGGTTTATCGGACACAGAAGAGTGTACATTCTGTGGGTAGGAGGAAGAAACTCCTATTCACCTAGTCAAGGAATGCCTTGCCATTGCAACCCAAAGGAAGGAATGTTTTGTGCAAGAAACTTGCCGGAGTGAGGAACTACCCTCTTTAAAACCTTCCCAGATATTGGATTTCATTAGATCTCTTGAACTGGAAAGCGAACTGTAAAGTTCGTAGTGAGAACAGTTCTGTTAGGGAACACAAAAGACCTTAAAGTCGCACTCTCTTACGTTAATTAGTGTTATAAATTGCATAGTTTCGTTTGAAAAATTGTATTTCCTTTCAAGAGGCATTGATGGGAATTAAACAAGAAGCTTTTAAAAAACTCTTTCAAAGACCCATGAGGCTGCACTAATTACCTCTACAGGGTCTTCAGAAATTCAGAGGAAATTGCAACTTCCAGTTCTACCGTATATACAGGTTGTCTCATTTGAAAGTGTCCACCCTCAATAACACAACAACGAATAAGGGTTTGTAAAAACAGACAGGTCGAATATCGAGGAAAGTGGGACATGATCTGGGATACAAATCTCGTTTCTACTAGCAACCCCCTGGAGAGAGTTGCAACTCCATCAGGAATTTGAATAGAGCAAGTGGATAGTTTTGTAGCACAAATGTATGCATGGATTCAAATTTGTATGAACCTGCAGTTTGTGTTCTGATAAGTGATTATTCACAAAGTTAGAGGGTGTTCTAATGGAACTATGGTACCGACAAAACTAAATAAACAGAGTTGTTCTAATTGCAAACAGAAAACATAATCGCACTCGAACGGTTACGGGTGAAAACTGGTCAACTAATGGCTGAACGGGAACAAAGTGTTAGAAAGTGTCACAGGATACTGGATATTCAAGGGCAAGTGTCCACAGAATCTTGAAGCTGGCTAAGTTCCATCCTTATAGAATGACACTTGTTCATGAACTGAACGGAGATGATGGTGATCGGAGAATGGAATTTTGCCAAATAATTTCGCAAGAAATTTTTGCAAATCCTGTGTTTTTGTACAACGTGTGCTTTTCGGATGAATGCACCTTTTTCCTTAACGGAAACGCCAACAAACATAATTGTAGGTTTTGGTCCGATGAAAATCCTCACCTTTTCATGGAGCAAGATTCTTAACACCCACAAAAACTCAACATCTGGATGGGTATTTTGGGAGATCACGGGTCCTGTTTTCATTCTTGGAAATCTCATTGGCGATGTGTATTTGGATTTGATGGAAAACGTGATTGATCTTTTAATGACCGAAGCTTTGGAGGCAGATGAAAACCTTTTAGAAGAGGAGTTACGCTTTCAGCAGGACGCACTTTGCAGCTCAGCTGAGACAGTACCTGAATGGTAGGTTTCTGTACGTTGGATAGGCCGAAGGGCCCAGTGGTGTGGCCTACTCAATCGCCGGATCTAACAGCGCTTGATTTTTTCCCTGGGCCACTTGAAACCACAAGTTTATGAAACCAGAGTTGCATATTTTGACGAGCTAAGAGCACGAATTGTGGCAGAATGTCGTAACATCACTCCTGAAATGCTACAGCATGTACGAAATGATTTTGAAGAACGATTGTATCGCTGCATGCAATTTAATGTCGAGCACTTCGAGCATTTGCGATAAATCTATATATATAAAAGAAAGATGTTGGTTACACCATTTATAACTCGAGATCGGATGGACTGTTCGTTATGAAACTTCATATATGGATACGTCTACGGTCTGGTTATTATAAAATACAATAAAACTTTGAAAAAATCCATGAAAATTTGACTTATACAGGAAATGCTTTTCCTCCCTTTGCGTAAGGCCACTAGATGTCGCCACAGTTACAGTTACGCTACTGCGTATTCGTTTGTACTTCATTCGATATTCTCCGCGTTAGATGGCGATAAAAACAAATAGTGTGTACAGTGACTATATTCCCTCTACAGTCATTGTAATAGTGTGTAATTTGAGTTGCCTACAACTCTGCGCTGTTGGGCAAAACCAAAATGTCTTAGCGTAGGAGTACAGATGTCTAAAATGATTAGATTTCGTTGAGATATGAGAAAAGTTTCGTTCTTACCACTTCAGATGGCGCTATTCACACATTATGACTGATGATTATTAGTTATTTTTATAGTTTTATTTATTTCAAATAACGTAATCGGGAAGGTACTATATTTGACATTATCACAATTAGATGGCGATGAATTTGTTGAGGCTTTCGCGGCCATCGATTGATGTCATCTGTTCTTTTTTCGAGCATTTCGGTCGTCGTGGTTTGAAATGGTTGAAAAAGAACATATGACATCAATTACTGTGTAATTACATTTTACATAGGGCTTATAGTACCATGAAATTAACAGTGTGAATTTTTATCGAAATGTCAAGTAAATCGGATTTTGGCGATGAGTTCCAATCGTGAGAAGTCCATTCTCATCTTTTCTCATAAATTTCAAAATGTTTTTGAATTTCTGTTTGGGTAATAAATATATTTGCGGAAATAACTGAATCCAAAATTGCCATTATTAGTGATTGACATATTATGACATATTATTTTTGTGTATCTGTTCTGTGTGATAGCTCAAATCCATGAAAACATTTGACAGTTCAAAAATCAGAGAACCAAGCCGTTGATCTCCGATCACCGGTGATTACGATTTGTGAAATCCACCGTAAGTATCATTTAGGCGGAAGAAAGTTCGCCGGGCCAGCTAGTTTTTATTAATACTGTTTGTTAAAAATATGTTTCTGTCAATAGAAATTATACGATCAGTTAGAACTTCTCTGTTTCATCAAGTTAACACCCTGTATCTTGAATATTCACCTATAAGAACACAAACTGCAGGTTCATACCAATTTGAATACATGCATACATTTGTGCTACAAAACTACCCACTTTCCCTATTCGAATTCCTGATGGGGTTTGCAACCGTTTCCAGGGGGTTGCTCGTAGAAACAAGCTTTGTATCCCAGATCATGTCCCCCTGCCATCAAAAATCGACCTCGCTGAGTGTTTTCACAAATTCCGATTAGTTTTTGAGTTATTGAGGGTGGACACTTTCAAATGAGACACCATGTATTTACCATCAAATTCAATTGGAATTCTTGTTCTCGTTATCAGGTGATAAACAAAATAAAATATGCTAAAAAATAGACAGCAAAATGATCAAAATTGATGCACACCTCAAAAAGTTATTTCGAAATGAATTCAGTGAACACTTTTACACTTGTTCTGTCCAGTTTTTTTGTCCAGGTATTTACAGAGATATTACCATAACTGTGAAAGACTCTCAATTGACTCCTGTTGACTGCAAAAATTGTGATTTGGGTGAATTTCATTTTCATATTCGAAGTAAATAAACTGTATGAATACTTATGAATTGACAAGTGACTATCCTTTTTCCTCATGATCATGCACCAGTATCATGCTCAAATGAAAATATACACTTACACGTGTTTCTAGGTCACGACACAAGAACTTCAAGCTTTATGTACATTTTTTTCAACAAAGAATGATAGCAGACAAAGCGACGTCAACCAGATAAAGATTCCCCAATGTGGAATTCTACAGAGGTACCACCAAATTCCACATTTGTCGATCCCGTGAGTAATTTCGAGTGTGCGTCAATAAAGCAAATGGGATCAAATTAATTATTAGAGGTGATAAGGATAATCGAAACCAGCTATATAAACGAATTATGGCGGAACTGCAATCATACCGAGTTTTAAACAGTTCGAATAACTTTACAGTTGGTTTTTTCGAAGTTTCTTCGTGCAAACTATCTTTCAAGATGTCCTCAAGAAACGTCCTCAGCAGTGCTACCAGATACATCGCTGGTAATAAAATCTTACACATTTTTGGTATTATTTATATAGGGTGTCTCATCATTCGCCCCATTACATTGACATATTATTTCAATAGTACCGAGGAATGATCATTTATAAATCCTTTTTGGAGGGATGGCCGAAATTCATTTGCCGCTTAGTTGGTATAACTGTCTTCCATACTCGCGGAAGTTTGAGCGTCGTCATCACCTGTCTGTAAGTTTGTTTACACTTTACAGTGCACCATTCTACAGTTCATCTCAAGTGCATTTTGTGATTTTCACAATAAATGAAAACACAAGCATGCACTGCGAATGGAGTATCTAATGCGAAAGCGCCCAAAATGTTACATCAGGCTTATAAAGAATCGACTTGATAGAAATCACGTGCATATTGGTGGTGAAGTGCATTTGAAAGCGACCCAAAAAATGTTGTGCAAAAACGTGATGTCTCTCGTCTTACCATCTCAAAAAGGTGTCATTGTGATCGAATTTCTGAAAAAAATTTAACATTTTGTATTGAACGCCCACAGTGTTGACATAGCTGAGGCAAGCAAACTTTTTCCTTTCCCTGAAACAGGAATCAATTCATTTCGATTATTAAACAGTAATATTTTGAGGATACGTTTACTCCATTCCCTTTTATAATGTATCCCGGCTGGCCATGAAACATTTCACCGTGTGTATTTTGAAAATGTTAGGTTATAGTCATTTTCCTATTAGATGAAGAAGCAACGTTGTCCTTTCTACAAAGAGGTCGTAGTAATTAGGTTTTTAATGGAATGTTCATTTACTTTGGAAAAATAATGAATTTGAGAAAATATTATGTGAAATCAATAATTCCAAAGAACTGGCGAATGTGGAAGAAACTTTTTCTCTGCTAATACTGGAATTATTTCACGTATATAAACATGGTTGGAAAATTCAGTTTTGCTTTTTTCTTTTACGGAAATCAAGAATCGAGTGTTGGAATTTCATTGAAAAATAAAGGACAGCATAGTCCGTTACTTTGTGATAGTTCATTAGAAAAAAGAATAAAAGTACTCGAATAACAAGACAGGAGAACCTATAAACCAGAAGTGGAGTTTTCCACTTTTCAAAATTCTCAAGAAATAAGTCTACAGGAGACATTTAAATCTGTTGGGAATCACGCTTCATACTACAGGGTTTGACAATAGTTTTCAATTTTAATGTGACAGGTTGAGTTTGCCAATTTTCGTAAAAGAAAAACATATTTCGTTTTTTCGACTAAGTCTGCATTATTGATAGATTATAACACCGGGTAGGCGTTATAATTCCCCACAAAATCCTTATTGCACAACTTTAATTACTCCAGTATGAAAATGTAGTGGTACTTCGAACACACAGTTAGACCTTAAGGGGAAGTATCACCTTTTGAATCGTGGTAAATCTCCATTCAAAAAGTGGTCTCTTTATTTCACGAGTAACTACCCTAATTTACGACGTAGAGACATGATTTTTTTTTTAATTGAAGTTGAAGAACGTCCCGAGGGCAAATAGTTTTTTTTCCATTCAATTAGTTTTTCAAGAAAAAAAAACAGGTTGAACTTCAGCGTTTTGGAAACTACACTTAATGATTTTTTTCGACGATTATTCATCATTCTTCGGAAAAAATCGCAACTATTTGCCCTCGGCAATTTAATCTTCTACAAAATACAAAGATTTTCATGATGATTAGTTCAAAAATATAGCTTGTCCTCATGAAAAACGAAAAACATATTCAATAACCCAAATATTGCAGAGATCTAACGATTACCCTGGTTTTTTTGATTGAAAAACTAATTAAATCGAAAAAACGAAAACTATTTGCCCTCGGGACGTTCTTCAACTTCAATTAAAAAAAAATCAAGTCTCGTGAAATAAAGAGAACACTTTTTGAATGGAGATTTACCACGATTCGAATGGTGATACTGCCCCTTAAAATAATTAACTCCATTTACAAAGTTAAAAAAGAGTAAATAGACATTAGCATTGGCAACCTCTCGTATCTTATTTGGCATTTAACGAGTCCCAACCTGCGTGAGTTTTAAGTAAAAAAACTTGATAAACCTGAATCATGGCCAACCGAGATATATTATAGAAAGTGAATGGAGTATAACTACTTATACGAGTTGAGTTACGAAGAAGGGTCTGATAACTAACACGTATACAAGATACTCAGGTGGATATTGAATGATCATTCAAATACAGAATCATTTTCTTGGATACGTACAATGAAATTTTCAGGTAAAATTGTCTTGAAGCGCCTTCAGGAACCAACTCATCCATAATTCTGAAAAACCAGGATCGACTCTTGAAATTTTGGTTGGTTTTATCTTTCGCAAAAACTTCATTCGCTGTATGATTTTTTCAATGTTCGATGTGGAATGTCTAAACCTTAGTAATTGGGAAGAAAATTTCCAAAAGGATTTTTTCTATCACAATTGTAGGATTGTTAATTAAATGAATTTCAGTAATGAGTTTCGCTTCGTATGGAATAACAACACATCATACAAAATTTTTATTTAAGTTTTATTCAAGAAAGTGCCGTTTCTAAAACCGTAAAATAACGATCACAAATTAATCATTCAAAGTATATTGCCCATTGTTAGCTACAACTTCTTCCCATCTTTCTGATGGAGCTCGAATACCGTTACGGTAAATGTGTTCTTTGAGGCTATCCACGATTCAAGCCATTGTTTGATATCTTCATATAAGTAGAAATGCTGATTGGTCAGACTCTGTGCCATCGACCGGAACAAGTAATGATCTGACGGCGAAATGTCTGGAGAATACGGCGGGAAGGGTAGGACGTCCCATTTGAGCGTTTCCAGATAGGTTTCAGCGGCTTCAGCAACGTGAGTCCTAGCGTTGTCATGCTGTAGAATCACTCGTGCGTCAGCATGTATTACATGGCAGTTTTTCGCTTAGTGCTCAACTCAATCACATCTATTGATGTCGATAGCATTCCCCAGTAATGATTTCACTCGGTTCCAACACCGACCTGGTCCAACCAAATACACAGCATAACCTTCACAGCGTGAATATTTGGTCGAGGCGACGACGTAGAAGCATGACCGGGCAGTCCCCATGCCGTTCGTTTCAATGGGTTGCTGTAATAGATCCATTCTTCATCAAACTTCACGATGCGAGGAAGACTACTATTCCTTTTTGGCGCTGAAACAGTTTTTCACATGCGTTTGGCATGGATTTCCATCAAGCAATACCTCCCATTCAGCGTCTTCGAAGGTTTAAGGTTTTCCTTCACGCGGACGCTCGTCCACATCGAAATCACCGTCTTTGAAGCGACGGAACCAATCACGGCGCGCTTTTTCAGTTAGAGCAGCATCTCCGTAAGCTTTTTGGAACTTTCGATGCGCTTCACTTGTTGTTTTCTTCGAATTCGTTAGACAACCGTGTTTTATTCTTATTTTTTGAATTTGAAGTGCTAATCTGAAAAAAAGGTGGATGAATGAGCATCAATAAAAATCTCCCGACTCCACGTTAGCGTTATTAGGTGACCCATTTTATGAAGAAACAAAATATTTCATTTTATTTTTTCTTACAGGTCGCAATGCGGTACAAACTGTTTACTGGAGATCTGGTGAAGGCAGTCAGCAACCTAAAATGTTGAAGTTTTCCAAGACATTCAATTTTGGAAAGAACAACGGCTCCACTCAAACTCCCCAACATGTTAAAAGGAATGGGAAGATCATTTTTGTTTGATATTTCTTTCTAAATATGGTATTATATTTAAGTTATTTATTTGGTGATATAGATTTAATTTATTTTTGTATTATCGATGTAAGAATTATCCATTTTTTCATAAATGACAACTGGGCGTCAATAACGGACAGAGTGTCAAAAATTTAATTGCAAGTTATGCAGCTTATTCTTTCATTAAAAACATTATCAATAATAAAAAAATCTAAAATATATTCCTGATTCATTGTCTAGCGTAAGATTCACATCACTGCAAACCTTTTTTGATTTCCCTTCCATTAAGAATCGAATACTTCATTAAGAAAAAGTAGAAGGTTCAAAGTTGAAACGAGATAAATGCCATAATGAGAAAGTGATATAAATAAGAATTTCAGAAGCGCTAGAGCATACAATAATGATGAAATTGAATTCAATTAGACCAGTAAAAATAAATAAGACATGGAATTCCATGACCGCTGAGTTTTGAAGCAAAAGTGTTTTTTTTCGAAATTTTCGATTCAATTCAATTTTATTAGTTACCCTCAAAATATTACAGGGAATGTCAAAAAATAAATGATAATAGATATGATCAATTATAAACAGAAAAAGTCGAGCAAAAGCCCAACGAGTTCTACTAAAGTATGTCGACTCTACAGTTGAAACATTCAATAAAAAACAAACTTCTACACATAGGCACGAACTAGGATAAAAAATTAACCAGTAAAACTGGTACGTCGCAAGTTCATCAATTGAATAAAATGCACATTCCGCAAGAATCGCTTTGACTTTACACCTGAACTTTGTACTGGGCAGTGAGGTTAGGACCAATGGAAGTCTGTTGTAATTCTCATTCCATTGTATATGTGAGTGTTCTGCGTCCTCTTCAGTCTATGTCTTGGGGTAATCAAGTTGTTTCTAAACCTGGTGTCGTGACTATGAACCGATGAGTGCCTTAGGAAAGTATCCCGGTTTTTATGCACATATACAAGACATTCCAGCATGTAGCAGCATGTTAGAGTAAGTACACCATACTTCTTGAATAGGGGTCTACAGCTAGTAGAGTGAGTCTTTGACGTGTACATATATTTTAACTGTAGATTCTTGAGGCCAAAAGAAACCTTTTTTTTTATTTCTCCGAATTCACTTGAGTAGACTCTATACGTAGTAGGAATATGTGGAGTTGCTCGTGACTCGCCCTGAACGTATAAGGACGATGATGCTTTATCAATCGACACTTGGACCATTCCTATAATATTGTTCGCAAGGCTCACACACATCAACAAATGCTTTTTGTCTTAAGCCTCATTACAAAATAATTATATTAATGAATGATAACGCCAGAATTCAGACTTTCATCACCTGAGTACTGATTTGATATACAGTATACTTATCTACTGCCGAGAGTTTATCAGTTCATCGATAAGCATGAATTGTCGGAGAGGCGATGACGAAATTGGTCTATTATAAAGGGTGTTTCAGAGCGCAAGAATCAGTGTTCAATAGAACATGGTTTTCCTGTTGCAAACTTTTGAAATATTTAACGTTATAGAATACATGCGGTGGTTTTTCATTGAAACAGCTTCAAATTTCTGCTTTCAATGCTTCGATGGTTGCATGCTTATTGGCTTAATCTTGTGACATCAGATAACCCCACAGCCTTAAACGGAAATATCTTGGAGTGGGGATCTGAAGTCAAATACCTAGGAATAACACTAACTTCTGTGGAATAAGCATGTTGATAATGCTACTGGCAGAGCTACAAGAGCTCTGATGGCATGCAGGCGTCTATGCGGCAGGAATTGGGGCTGTAACCCAAAAATACTGCGATGGATGTAGGTCATGATTGTAAGACATATGTCACATATGGGGCAGTAGCCTGGTTTGCTAAGACAAGTCAGGCAAGTACCTACGAGGAAAATGCTCGACAAAGTACAAAGGCTTGCCTGTGTCTGCATCACGGGAGCTATGAGAACGTGCCCAACCAGGGCGCTTGAGATTTTCACAGACCTCACACCTCTACCCAGGCAATACAAAGATATCCCAGAGAAATCCCTGCGACTTCTTTTAAGGAAGTTGTGACGCCTTTTGTGACTTCTTTGGGAGGTCGCAGGGAGCTCTATATCTCCTCCAAATGTCCGCCACAAAAGAGTTCCCATAGAACTCTTGAAGATATCCTACGTGGATATTCTCAAACAAGACACACTGAGAGTTCGCATACACCTCCCGCGGCGAGGACTTTGAGAACTTCTTATTAACCTCCGCATTGCGAGATGTATAAGATATTCTCAAACAGGTCGCATTGCGGGATGTATAAGAAGTTTCTACACAGGCCGCTTTGCACAGGTATATACAGGTCGCATTGCGAAATGTTAATAGAACATCAAAAACTAAATTTAATTTGTCCTATTCCTATGATGAGAATCTGCATATTAGCTATATTATAGAATTGAACTATACAACAAACAATTCTAAAAGTTATTCATTATTTTCGGCTGGAACAGAAGGTAAACTAAAACAAGTGAATAAATCCTTCAATCTTTATTATCAACAAATTGCAATAAAAAATTTAAAAAAAATTATTCAAAACATTACATTTCTTTCTTCCTCTGGGTACAATATCTCAACCCATCTTGAGAAAAGACTCCTCTGTTGTCCACCACGTATGCGGTGTTGCCACCCTTCGTACCTCCGTACCTACAAGTTCGGAAAAATTAGATTTCGGTAGATTTTTGGAAGAAAATAGGTAGATTTCGGTAGATTTTTGGAAAAAGATACCTTTTCACATATTTTTTGTGTTATTCAAGTTGAAACACCATTTATCCGAAATATTGGGCAAGAAGGTTATTTTACGAATGAAGCAAAATTGAAAATGGATTTAATTTATTTACAAAATTAATGTTCGAAAAACGGATCTTTCGAACAAAAAATGAGTATTCTGACAAAATAAATAGGTATTCAAAAAATTAACACCTATTGAAAACAGCAAATATTCTGAAAATAAACGTATGCACATCAAATTGCTTGAAAAAAATTTGTCAACGTATAACTCAACTTATGTATCAAATTATGGTATGCTTAGGAAATCTTCAAAATAATATCGTAAGAGTCATGATTTCCTAGAATATCAGAACATACATTCACTCCATCAAATTTCGGTAGATTTATGTGCTTTTTCGTTAGATCGGTAGATTGACAAGAAAATCGGCAACACTTTTGTAAGGTCAGTGGTTTATACATTAATCAAAACGTGAATAAACCTTGTGTCAAGTGCTTTTGGAGCACAAATTGAAAAAAAAGAGGATTTCAACAACATTTCAATGCCCATTCTTCATTCATATATCAGATTGAAACAAAATGAGATATAATTTCAAACAGTTCCCGTGGAATTGCAATACTGGTTTCCATAGGAACTTTTGAACCATGCCTATTGAGAATTATCAATAATTTATTAGCTTGAATTTTGGGAATATTCGACTTTACTAACCATTCTTGTAAAATCTGTTGTCAAGTTATTACACGCATCCATGTTCTTAATAGAAATAGTTATCCTGATCACCAATATATCAAGTAGAAAATCGTTTAATGTGAATTGATCAGTTTATTGTTGGTGTTGATTATTGGTGGTTGAATTACTCGGATAACATAAATGGCGGTAAAAATGGTTACGGTATATGTCCTAATAGGTGAGAAAACTCCAGGATTTAATGAAAATAACACTTACTTGGAGCACAAATATCCTCATCGAAATTTCACACAATAACGAACCCCGCACAGCACAGTAACACCGATAAACACAACTACTCTATCCACAAAGCCCCTCTCGATGTCTTGCCGTCTTGGTAAACTCGCTGTTTATACAAGTTCGACTTGATAGAAAAATAGCGCCTGCGTGAACAGATTGACCTTGTCAATCGCATGGTGCGCTCTCCTCTCCAAGTTATCGCATGGAGTAGTCCCAAGGATATCGCATGGCGAGGTCTCCAAGATATCGCATGGGCACATCAGTGGGAAATTCGCTTAGTTACATCACATAGAGATCTCTGGGAACTCGCGGTAGGAGCTCCTATAAAAGTCGCATTGTAACCTCTCAGAGATATCGCGGAGAAGTCTGTGTTGCCTGGGTACTATCTAGTGATTGATAGGGTAGCCGATGAGGCCATCCTCAGAGTATCTAAAGAAGGAGCAGGCAATGAGAGAGTCAGGTTTCAGAGAGTTTGGTCCTCTTTGAATGACTAAACCTCATCTGCAAACCTTCCTAGTGATGTAATGATCAAGAAAGTAAGCACTGAGAAGAACTTCAGTACAATGCTAAGTGAAAGAGAGAATTGGGAAAGGGAATACACCAACTACAATCTCAAAGAAAATACAATGCAATGGTATACAGATGGTTCTAAAACCGCTACAGGAGCTGGCGCTGGGATTTACGGGATAAGTACCAAGTGTGCACTATCGCTAGGCTCCCGTAAAAGCGTCCTTCAAACGGAAATACTTGCAATCGGAAGATGTCTAGATATACATCTAGAAAGAAACTATCAGAAGTGCGATATAGCTATTCATACAGATAGTCAAGCTGCTATTAAAGCACTGAGCTCCTACGTTATTGACTCAAAGCTGTTTTGGGAGTGCCGAAACAAACTCAATGAGGTAGGCAAGAAGAATAAGGTCTTTTTAATCTGGGTTCCCGGTCATTCGGGAATCGTAGGAAACGAAGAGGCCAATAAACTGGCCAGAAAGGGCGCACAGACGCCACTCACTGGCCCAGAACGCTTCTGTGGTATAGGAAAATGCACCTCTAAGAAGGAATTTATGCTGAAGGAGAAAACCGAAAGAAAAAAACCCCTTCCTTCATCTCCTCCCACAATTGGAGGATGCTACTGATGGTTTATATCAAACCGTTGAAACAATTGGGAATATTTTTCCCAACTGTCCAAGACTTAATGAATTCAATTGATTCCGTCAGAGTTTGTATTGATGATGGCTGATAATTTTCCTCAAATTTTCCATTCGAATTGAGGCAGTCAAAAAGATCATTCATTTTCAGAATGAACTGAGCAGTTGAATTGGCACTTCTGGACCTCAGCTCACCAGTTGCAATGACTGTTCTCATAGCCGAATATAAAGTTCTGATGAAAATCTGCGTGGCCAATTTAACCTTCATTTTCTGGAAGGCGTTTGGATTTATGTGGTTTTCAGTTATCTTCAAGAGAGTACGGAGAAAGACAAATTCTTTTCATCGATCAAGTACGTTTCTTTTATGTCCCCCCAACAAACATTTTCACCCCTCATTTCCTACCTGAGAACACTCCTTTAGAGAAATTCATGGCTAATAGTTCATCATTATTGAATCACACCGTTTGTAACGAATTTGGACGAATCCGACCCTGCCTAAGATTCATAGAACTAGAGGAGGAATTTATGCTGAAGGAGAAAACCGAAAGAAAAAAACTCTGGCGGAATCTCCCAGGGATGGATCACTCCAAAAAGTTCCTCCGGAACTTTGAAACTGCTAGATCCAAAAAATATCTGGATCTCAGTAAAAACCAACTTCACCTACTCACTGGCTTTCTCACAGGACATTGTCGCCTCAAGAAGCATCTGTTGAGAATGGGTTTATCGGACACTGATGAGTGTAGATTCTGTGGGGAGGAGGAAGACACTCCTATTCACCTGGTTAAGGAATGCTATGCCATTGTAAGCCAAAGGAAAGATAGCTTTGGACAAGAAACTTATAGAAGTGGGGAGTTATCCTCCTTGAAGCCGTCCCAGATACTGGATTTCATCAAATCTCTGGAACTGGAGGGCGAGCTGTAGGAGGCGCGATGATGACAGCTCTGTCAGGGGGCACAATAGACCTTAAGGTCGCAGTGGACTGTAACCTCTTTTCACTATAACCCCACAGCCAGAAGTTTAAAGACGGCAAATCTTAGGAGCGTGGTGGCCAATTCTTGTCACCAAATCGGGAAATGACACGACCAGGAGCAAACTTGTGCAAAGTCTCACGGGTGGTATGACATGTCGTCAAGATCAATAGCTTCGAAACGAGGCAAAAAAACTGTGTTATCATAGCACGATAACGTTGGCCCTTGACCGTTACTGCATAACCTTTTTCGTTTTCGAAGAGAAACGGTCCGATTATCCTACAGACCATAACGCGCACCATACAGTGATCCGTTGTGGATACATTGCTTTATGATGAATCATTTGTGGATTTTCAAAGCTCTAAATGTGAAAGTTTAGCCGATTAATCGAGCCATCGAGGAGAAAATCGGTCTAATCACTGGTAATGATTTTGTTTGCAAAACCAGCAGGTTGCTCAAGGATCCAATTGGTGAATTCTCTTTGCTCGTCTTGGTCTACTGGCAGAAGTTGTTGAGTCAGTTGGATACAGCAATAAATCTGGCCTTTCTGTCACACCCTCGCGAACTGCCGTGAAATTTTGTTCTGGACCACCTCTTCGAGCTCGTATCGTGTGATTTGGCCGGTCGGAATTTTAGCTGAAAAGTAAAAACAATCGTTAATCATTGGTAATCTACCAAAATTTCACCACCATTCCTGCGTAATGCAAAAATCTACATTTCGAAAAGTCATCGGAATAACTTTTACTCTCTGATTTCGTCGAGAATTCTTCCGAATTTTCAAGAAACTTCAAAAGGAAAAGGACCCCGCACTCTCCTTATGTAAAGTGGTGAACGGTCAAATTTTCTGAATGTTTGGTAATAGTGTAAAAGGTTTTTGGGGTATCAGCCGTCTTTTTTAGAAAAACTCTTTTTCCTTCTGTTCGAGCACTAAAATATAAAAACATAAAAAGAAAAACATTAAGAAGATACGATAAATTGAAGTTAGTTTAAATTAATTGAGGGTGGAAAGAAACAACTTACAGGTATTGAGGTTTTTTGACGTGAAAGAATCGTATCTTCGTAATGTTTTTCTTTTTATGTTTTTATATTTTAGTGCTCCTGATGAAGAGATAAATTAAATTCTCGAAATCTCGAGCAGAAGGAAAAAAAAATTCTAAAAAAGACAGCTGATACCCCAAAAACCTTTTACACTATTACCGATGACTGCGTTCGTTATTACCAATCCGGAGAGAAAACGGACACAGAACATCTAATAAATACGGATCTCTCACTCTCCTCTCTTTCAGCCAGAGAGAGAGAGAGAGAGAGATCCGAATTATTGGATGTTCTGTGTCCGATCCACCTCCGAAAGGGAATACCGAATGCGCCCTATTGAGTTTAAATACACATAGAGACACAGCCCAGTTCAACGATTTAAAATTACGTGTATTTCCTTCACCGGTTCATAGATGGATAAGTGTGTTTCAGAGAAGCGAAAATTATTACTCCCGCATCTGGCGGTAAGTAGCTGAACTATAAGGCACTATTTCCGAAGCCAAATGCGATGACGATCAGGACCGGCATATGGAAATGTTCAGTATTTCATCACCTGATTTTTTTGATGTAATAAAACGACAATTATTTTTGATTTTGCATGAATATAAAATACTGATGTATGAAAAAATAAATGCATGCAATTTTTTCTTCATTCATAAGTATTTATAAATAGATTTTCTATGAATTTTGAAAAATATTTAATTTTTTATAAACAGCGGGATGCTTCTGTGTCGAGATTCCTTTGGTTTTTTTTTCTGTCCCCTGTACAGCTTCACTCTAATCAGTTGTCTCAACAAATGAATCCTGATGTGCTTTTCAAATTCTGGAGTTAACGGAGAGTTCCAATCTTCTATAAATTCATTTTTTTTTATTTTCCTAAAATATACCTTCGAAGTCATATCTTTTCTGATTTTGTGACGATAATTTTCTTTATGACCAACAGCGCTTTCCTCATCAAATGTTTGAAATCGGTTGAGGAAATTCTCAAATGTATCCGATTTCGATTTGCAATATATATCCAATCATTACCAAGCTTATTCAAATCATCAATGAGGAGTGCTTTTTCGCACTCACCGCATTTGTTTTTTGGCAATGTTCCTCATCAAATACCCCGAGAAACTTGCGATTGAGTTGGATTCTAGGGTATTTAGGGGTTCAATTAACTCTTTATCCCTTATATACCCTCACTAGGCTCACCGTTGCCCGAATCCGCAGAAGAAATGGTCGAATCTGTCCAATCAACCACATCAATGGGCCTACTTTCAGATTCTCCCATTGTACACAGGTCGAAATCATTGTCGTCTTGGCAGTTAGAATTATCGGAACATTTTTCAAGACAACCAGTCATGACCGACTGCAACCCAAATCTGAAGCATCGAGCTGAGGGGTTTGGATCATAACCCCTACTCTGTCTTATTTTGGGGAGTGAATTCTCGATTGGGTCCTGGTTGAGCCGACTTTTTATCAAATATGGAAATGTTTCCTTCATCTCCTCCCACAATTGGAGGATGCTACTGATGGTTTATATCAAACCGTTGAAACAATTGGGAATATTTTTCCCAACTGTCCAAGACTTAATGAATTCAATTGATTCCGTCAGAGTTTGTATTGATGATGGCTGATAATTTTCCTCAAATTTTCCATTCGAATTGAGGCAGTCAAAAAGATCATTCATTTTCAGAATGAACTGAGCAGTTGAATTGGCACTTCTGGACCTCAGCTCACCAGTTGCAATGACTGTTCTCATAGCCGAATATAAAGTTCTGATGAAAATCTGCGTGGCCAATTTAACCTTCATTTTCTGGAAGGCGTTTGGATTTATGTGGTTTTCAGTTATCTTCAAGAGAGTACGAGAAAGACAAATTCTTTTCATCGATCAAGTACGTTTCTTTTATGTCCCTCCAACAAACATTTTCACCCCTCATTTCCTACCTGAGAACACTCCTTTGGAGAAATTCATAGCTAATAGTTCATCATTATTGAATCACACCGTTTGTAACGAATTTGGACGAATCCGACCCTGCCTACGATTCATAGAACTAGAGGAAAACAAATCTCCTACAGATTTCGATAAATGAGTAGTGACAAAATGGATCGGACGAATATAGTTCCTTTAGTAGCTACTATGTGCCGCCACTTAAGTTGGAAAATTGGAAAGTACACTGCCAAAAATTTGTGCATCAAATCAATGAACTGGGTTGTGTCTCTATGTAATTTAAACTCAATGCTATTACATAAGAAATACAGCAAAAAATAATACTTTACTAAAGTTTGGTATGTTGTTGTACCCGACCCAAAGTGTCAATGGGCCCAACCCAATCCAATGGCTCTTGGATATAGTATATTGACGTAAAAATATGGCACAGAACACATTTTTTATACATAGTGTTTCACAGAGAGAACCACTGGACATAATATTTTTTTAAGAAATTAATTCGAAACCCTGTATTTTACAAGCTTTTATTTATGTAGTTTCACCTGTCCCGGTGTCTGTAATCAAATCTTGCGAGTTGAATATGACACACTTCTGATCGACCGATTGATTTGAAATTTGGCAGGTGCACATTATTCTGTTGACAATGCATCATGAAATATTTGTTAAAGAAAAAAATAAAATGGCGGCTCCAAAATGGGGGATGAGTTTTGTAATTATGATCCGATTCCATTCAAAATTAGTATCTGGGGATTTTTGGGTTCGGAAATGATTCTTCTGTCAAACTTCAAGATGGCGCTACAATATGGCGGACGAGTTTTGTAATGATCATTCAATTTCATTCAAAATTGTTATAGGGGGGTTTTCTGGATCGGAAATTACGATTATTCAAAATTGAGGAATTCAAGATGGGAACTTCAAAATGGCGGATGAATAACCTGTAGTCAAAAATTTCCTAGATCAAATGTAACTATTTTCTCACTCTATATTGATTTTCATAATATCTTCACAGGTATGAACTCTAAATCCGATATAATGGCCAGTTTTCGAGATGCAGGGCGTTAAAGTGGAGAATTACTGATTTTATCAGTTTCCGCCACAGAGAAATTATTCCATGTAGTTAATACCTGGTCGTTTACAATTTTGAGTCTGAAATAGTTACATTTGACCGAGGAAATTTTTGAATAGAGGTTGCCAATGTTTTTTGTACTTCTCCCAAAATAGAATACCTTCCTATGCATAAACCACCTTGAATATTTTGGATATTAGATACACTCATATGTTTGTGGTATTACTTTTCCCAAAAGTCAATCCATAAATACAGGGTTTCGAATTAATCCTAAAAAGAATAATTATATCTGGTGGATCTCTCTATGAAACACCCTGTATAAAATATGGGTGCTGGGTGCTGTGTAATATTTTCTCGTCCAAATAATATATCGAAGAGAGCGTTTCAAAACTATGCCTCCCTGAAGTCACAGTAGAAAGAGTGAATTTTGGCAAGAAACTACCGTCACACATTCGTGAATCCCCTTGTAAATATGAATATTTCTAATTATACGTATCGTAGAACGTAAAGTAAACGTCTGTATGCAACAGAAATCCAATCTAACTTTTAGTAAATAAAAAATAAATCCGAAAATCTGGGCAATTTTCAACTTTAACACCCCGTATTTAGAAAACTAGTCATAGGATTGGGTTGGACCCACTGACACTTTTGGTCACAACATCCGAGACCGTCAGCGTGGGCAGGGGTTATTCCTTTTCCGGAAAACCCTTACTTGATCCCCACTACCACGGTCCGAAAATTAGCTGTGGGAACTGGAGCTTGTTAATCATATTATTTTTAAATATGTTTTCGTCAAGGCATGGTTGCTCAATTCCTCCTCTCATTAGATTTTTATCAGCAACATCATAATAATGTAAAATCGATCACTATTATCATCTCGATATTAACCATCCATCAAATTAGATGACTGCTGGAAAGGTCGAGTGCTTCATTTTTTTTGAGAGTTTGAGTTCATAATATTGATCAAATTTCATGATAGCACGAGCATCAAAGCCATGCATGCTGTTCGTGAAAATCGCACAAAATCGATTATAGCGTGTTGCTATTTATTGTGAATCGGGATGGGGCTACGTTTCGTCCCAGCCTCGCTTACGATGGACTCGATCAGATTGGCTAATGTAAGCGAGGCCTGGAAATGTTAGATTATATATTATTTTGTTTTCTGTGAGTATACTCCATAACACAGAAAGGCTACGTTCATAAACTTACTCAGAGTAAGGTTAGTTTTCTCCGAAGCGTTCATAAATTTACTCTACCAGTATAGAGTATGCTTTTATAAACGTTCAGAAACCTACCCGGAGTAAACTCTGCATAATCCGCTTTTCAATGGAGTATTATATACTCTGACAGTTATGAAATTTTTTTCATTCACATCATATTACTGTCAGGTTATTTTTTTATTGGTATTTTTTTATTTTGATACAAATTGATAGATATATGGTTACGGTTGATTGCATTGAAGTTGGTTACTTGGGTATAGTTTGTTATGGCGAAATGAAAAATATAACCCCAAATTCATACACAACACGATGACATTTGATTTACCTCGGGCCGGTGTAGCTTCTGAACGGTTACTACGAGTAACCATCAAACATACTTTTCTAATCACGTGATCATACTCTTCTCTACTCACTGGAGTAAGTTTATGAACGTAGCCTAGGAGATGTGCAAACGCGGTTCTTTGAAAAAAGAGGTTAACCGTTGCCCAAGTGACAGCGTCCTTTTGAATTTCCTTGGATTTCCTAGATATCGTACTAATTATAACAATTATAACATTAAACTTCTTACTAACATTGTGTAGTGTGTGAAGAAGTAAAGGTAAGCTATTTTCAGTCGATAATTTTTGAACAATAGATCGTTCGATACCACACGTGCTGATAAGAGGGCCGTTGAATCGATTGGAATTCGGGGGGGTTTGAGGACCCCCCGGTGTCGCCTCTATCCCCCCGAATAGTAAGTCAGTTAATACCCAAATATCAGAAAACTGTAAACCAAGTTCTTTCCCCTAAAGGTAATATTACCGCTAATGATCATTCTCCAGCTGATCTATCAGTCTTGACAAGAGAAATAGAATCTCTTAAATTTACTTTTCACGACGATAATGAATTAGTAAATGAAGCAGATCTTTTAGCCCAAACGATATCCCAGTATGCTGCACGTAATATAGAGCAGATAAGACCCAAAAAATCAAAACTCAGTTTGAAATATGGCATCTCGGATTTTGGTCCATTCATGGTAATAGTGGAATCAAGGTCTACAGAGAACATAGGTAACATCCATTCCATGAATTTTGCTAAAAAGTTGAATAGTCTTAATGTAAAGAGAGTAAAAAATATTTCAAAAAAAGGGAAAAGGAGAATTGCGATAGAGTTTGACATTCCTGATAGAGCAAATAATTTCACAATTGATAATCCGTTTCTTATGGATCCTGACATAGATGTGTTCATCCCTTCTCGCATGGTCTCCAGCAGAGGGGTCATTAAGGATGTTGGATCGAATATCACAGCCGATGAGATTCTAAACTTTGCTGACTCCAAAATAAAAATAATAGAAGCCAGGCAATTAAATAGAAGAATTGTGAAAGAAGGTATGGTATCATATGTTCGATCCAAATCGTGGATTTTAACATTCCATGGGAAGAATCTTCCTGATAAAATAGGACTCTGGGGGTGTATAAGGGATGTTTCTCTATACGTGGGTCCAATAGTTCAGTGTTACAATTGTTTAAGGTATGGCCATACAAAGGTTAATTGTAGTAATTCAGCTGAATCAAAGAGGTGTAGGAATTGTGAGGAAAAGCATGAGGAAGATGAGTGTCCCAATCACGCCAGTCCAAAATGCGTTTTCTGCTCAGGTAAACATGCTGCAACAGATCGTACTTGTCCAGAATATACTCGTAAGAAACAGATCAATAATTTTATAGCACTTGAAAATATTTCCTACTTTGAGGCAGTCAAACTTACTCCCAAAAATTATGAAGGTATTTCTGAATCGCAGTATGAACAGCAAATTTCTCCCCAACTCCGTCCCCAATCATTCCCACACTTGGCCTCCCAAGGTGGGCGTTCCAATAATGCTCAAGAAGCCACTATAATTTCGGTCAGTAATAGACGATCACTTCTTCATAAAACGACCTCAGGTCCATCTTATCTCCATCCTGAAGAAAAGGAAAATTCCCCAATCCCCAGGATATGATAGGGATCTACATGATTCCCAATTGATGCAATGCTCATTGCCCCTCTCCCCAATTCCAAACAATAATCCATCCCCAATCACTTACCCTAAGTCAATGGTTAGTCATCCATCTAACTCAAATAATAAATCTTTATCAGACGAAGATCTGTTTAATATGATGGTAAGTCGCCTAGAAGAAAATAAAATGACACAGTTTTTCGAGAGTCTTATGGAAATATATTTGAAGAAACGAACACACAACTTAGTGAACCCCCAATCCGCCTCTACATCTATTTCAACCCCCATTTCAAAGTATTATCGTAGTGGTACCGCCTCCTTTGTCCTATCTTCTTCCGCTCATTTCTTACTAAACATTCAAATCTTTCACCTTTTTACGACATGAATAGTATTATTCAATGGAACATCAGATCAGCATATTATGCCAATATAGAAAATCTTAGGGCGAGTTTCACAAACGTTGATCGGGTGATCAAATGCTTAATCGAGAGATTCTGTGATAAAAAAACCGTAAATTTGAAATTCTATTGGTCGATTTGACAAAAACGTCAAGGTATTCTGTGAATCATTCAATCAACGATCTTTATGAAACCCACCATTAGACTATTAATTGAGGATAACCAGCCAAGTATAGTCTTACTTTGTGAGACTTGGTTGAATAAACCCTACAATTTTAAAATTTCTGGTTACAACATTCTTAGGCAAGACCGAGGCACCCGTGGAGGAGGAATTGCCTCACTAATAAAAGGTAACATTTTGTTCGAGGAAATTGATTTCTATAATATTTCCCACCCCACTAGAGTCAAAATTCAGGATTTCAAGGTCAGGAATATTTCGGTGATTAATATGTATTGTCCACCAGATGTGACCCTACCCTCTTCATTCTGGGACAACATAATTTCATCGGTAACACCCCCATACCTAATTTGTGGAGACCTGAATGCGCAAAACCCCACCTGGGGTTCGGGCACTCGTAATGCCAATGGAAAAATATTCGAGGAGGTTTTGTTGAATGGTGATATTTGTCTCTTGAACGATGGCTCTCCAACAAAACTTTCCCCCCCACAATCAAATTTGAGTGCTCCTGACATATCGGTTTGCTCTAGTGATCTCAAGCTGGGTATTCAATGGAGAATACTTCCGGACCCTGGAGGAAGTGATCACTTCCCAATTTTAATTGAACTAATGAACTTCTCCCAGACTAGTTATCCAGTCCAAACTTCCAAACTTTTTATTCAACAAAAAAATATAACATTCTTAGAGCTGACTGGTTCAAATATCAAGAGAAAGTTAATGAAGGTATTGATAATAATTGCCCCAGTTCGCTCGAGGAATTTAGAGACTTGGTCATTCATGCGGCCGACTCTGCTATCCCTAAAAAACGTGAAGCCCGTCCATCGAAATATAGAAGGTCCTGGTGGAGTGATGAACTCTCTACTGTCATCAATCAGAGGTCTATGGCATTCAAGAATTACCTTCTCCACTCAACTATTGAAAATTTTATTTCCGCGAACAAGGGCGTACCCAGCCTTTGAGCTAGGGGGGGGAGGGGCAAAACCAGCCTTTGAGCTAGGGGGGTGCAAAAAAAATCAGTATAGAAATAATGAACTGATTTTCGTATATTATGCTATAATTTCATGAGTTTTTAAGGAATTTTTGAGCTCTAGGGGGGGGATTCCTGGGTACGCCCATGTCCGCGAAGGCCGTTCAAGCATCAGCCAAACGTATGATACGCCAGACTGAAAAGACTTCCTTTCGAAACTTCTGTGAAAACCTATCTCCATGCAATGGTAAGAAGGTCTGGGCTGATATCAAAAGGTTCAGGCATGGATGTAAACCTCCTATCATCAAGATAACCTCTCCATCATGTGGAGAGGAAATCTTGTCTAGATTATGCCCCTCACAATTACCTCCCACACTTCCTCCAGATACTTCTACACCAGGTGTCGAGGTGTCATTTCCGGCGATTACTCTGGACGAACTGGTCTCATGCATGAAATACAAGAAGGAATCTTCGCCGGGGAAAGACGGTTTAACGTATGAGATTTTAAAAGCCCTACCAATCCAGGCAAAAAAATTGCTCAGTCAACTTTTTAATGGTTTATTCATGGCTCCTTACATCCCGAGTTCTCTTACTGACACAGTTGGTCTTCCACTCTGTAAGCCCAATAAACCACCCAACAACCCACTAAGTTATCGCCCTATAGCACTAACATCTTGTCTCCTTAAGATCCTTGAGTCCCTATTGGCGGTTCGCCTTGAAGGGTTATATAAAACTTCCATTAATTCTCAGGAATTACAGTTTGGATTTCGTAGGGGTAAATCAGTGAATGACGCCCTCTGTTACCTGATCTCCTTTCTTTCGGGATGAGGTGATTATAATTGTTTTCCTGGACATAAAACAGGCATATGACTCGGTCCATTTCTATCTCCTGAAGGAAAGTTTGTTCTCTATGGGTGTACCAAATGGAGTGGTGTTTATTTGATAGATCCTTTTACCAGAAATCTCCTGGGTCCAAAACAATCGAACATAGGGTTAGTCCAGGGATCGCCTGCTAGTCCTGTTCTTTTTAACATTTTTGTCAGTGACCTGCATGAAAGTGTTGATATGCCTGGTGTTTCTATGTTGAGGTATGCAGATGATACTACGCTAATAGCCTCTGGAAAGTCCTTTTCTGAGGCATTTCATAAGATGTCCGATGCACTGACCAAGGTCGAAAAGTGGACCTCCTCTAAAAGCCTTCAGCTTTCCCCAGATAAGTCCAAGGCATTGTGCTGTCATAAGGTGAAGAGCTGGTCGAATATTCGTCCCCTCAAACTTTTTAATTCTGATATCTCCTGGGCGGAGTCAATATCATATCTGGGTGTATATATACACCAAAATCTTGATTGGACAGACCACATTTCTAATATGTGTGCCAAAGCCTTCCAGGGAATTAATGTGATGAGAGCACTCTGCAGAACTTGGTGGGGTTCCCACCCATTAACTCTCCTGCTGCTGTACAAGGCCATTATACGCCCCATTTTGGATTATGGATCCCTCTTCTACGGGAGTTGTTCAAAATCCCTGTTGTTTAAATTGGATCGTACCCAGTATGCAGCTCTACGTGTGACCCTAGGCTACATGAAATCCACACCCATCCCCATAATTTTAGCCGAAAGTTGCGAGCTTCCTCTCGAACATCGACGTACCTGGCTCGCACTTGAATTTGTTTCCAAATTGCATAGGCTTTCTGCGGACCCCGTTTTACTTAAATTGGCTCCCCTTAAGTTTTGGCATTCCTTGACTTTGGGTGATAAGGCCCCGCCCGTGGTTACTGCTATGACTATGATGTCCAATGCTGAAGACTTCTTTATCTCTGACCAGCTACCCTGCTACTCACAGGAACTGATCGTTCATACAGAACTTATGGAATACACCACATTAAATCTAGAAAAGTCTGCGTTGGATAACTCCATGGCTTTTCGCGTGGCATGTTCGGAGCGTTTTCCGGGATACACCCCATTATACACTGATGCATCGAAGAGCCCCGGTTAAACGGGATACGGTTTATTTAGCCCGGTGGGCATATCTGTTTCAGGGCGTCTCCCGGATTATTTTCCTATCTGTTCGGCTGAGTTAATAGCCATCCTAGAGGTGACTAAAGAAATAAATTGTAGGAACATCAGAAGATGTATGATAATATCGGATTCCAAAAGTGCGCTGGAAAAAATATCTAACTGGAGATTATCGGCTAAAAATGATCACATCAGCTTGTCCATCAGAACAAATTTGCATAATCTGTCACTAAAAGGTTTCTCGATAAAGCTCATTTGGATCCCAAGTCACACGAATATCCTAGGCAATGATACTTCTGATAATCTGGCTGAGCTGGGTGCCAGGAGTTCAGAAAAAACGGCACTCAAGGCAGATGTTCGGGACTTTTGGGCGGGTTACAAACGCATGATATGGAGGAGATGGATGCTAGAATGGGAGATCGAAACCAGATCAAGGGGGCGAATATTTGCTCAATTCGTTGGTCCTGACCAGTTGAATAACTTCCCGTGGTTTCTTAAAGAAGACCTCCCAAGAGATACCATTAGTACCATGAATAAACTAAGATCTAACCATAGTTGCAGTCCTGTTCACTTATACAGAATTAATGTTGCAAATACAGATTTGTGTGAATGTGGAGAGAGAGGCGACCTCATGTACGTTTTTTTCGGATGTAGCGGTAATGAGCTCAACTAAGACTTTATAGCGACCTTACTAGGATTGAAAATATTACTATTAGACCAATTGGTATATACGAGTTGTTCTTTTAAAATAATATCACGGTATATAGGTTGCTGTATGGTTTTTTGGTTGCCTCAAATATCAAACTGTAGCTTATCTCGGCTCCTTAATGGGTTTTTCGGTGCTGTACTTGTGGGTATGTTGTTTTGTCTTTTTCTCCTTCTGTTACTTAAATAAATGTTTTTGTATTTATGTGTTTCATGTTTCTCCTATACCTATTATAGTTCTCCTTCTGAGTGTCTTGTCTGTTCACCCGATGGATTTCTCTTTTCCTTACCTTGAGCTCTGGAAGTCACTCTTTGACCAAACCTCTATTGCAAATATTGAAGTACCAAAAATGTAAATAGAAGATGGTTAATTCGATAAGTACAGCCAAGTGACCACTTGGTGAAGTAGAAAGTTTAATGTGTAGATGGTGACCAACCAAGCACATAGTATGAGAAAGAAAAAGAACGCGGTTCTAAACGATGTGTGGGAATGAAAAATGTGTCGGAATATTTGAAATTACTGAAGATAATTATTTTCTTTGGCATCCTGCGCTTGCGTTAACCGGCTATTTAATTTTTGTACTAGATTCATATGAATCGTACTGACGTACTAAATGTGAATGAAATGTACTAGAAAAGTACAATTGTACTAAAAACGGCAACGCTAGCCCTGCCCGAGACGAGCGAGGGTACTGGGTAGTAGACGTGGTCGGTCTATAAAGAATATGGTACCGCAGTAACCCACGCTGCCTAGGGCGGCTTGTGAAGCGCGGTCGCAGACTTCTGCACGCCGGTGGCAAGTCGCCACACGATGAATTGATTCCGGTACGAGTCTGCATGAACTGCATTTTACTTATTCTACTATTCTACAGCTCTGCTTTCTCGATTCCGATTGGCATTGGGCATAATGAGTGGAATTTGAAGATCAGACTTTTTGATTCTCTCGTTTGCAGAACTTTGTTGCATGTTGCACCTGTGTGGAGTTTGAGATATGCTGATGACTTGGAGAGGGCTCAGGTACAGTATTACAAGCGGGTCCTGCAGTTGGCCTCTAACGTTCCTGATTATCTAGTACGCTTGGAGGTGGGAGTCAGAATGGTTCATTGCAGTATTTTTGATCAGGTTCTGGAATTCCTCATCAAATTAAATAGGATGAGTTGCGACAGACTACCAAAGCTGTGTTTTCTGAGGATGCTTCAGTTGTCGCAGTATGACGGGGTGGATGGCAGATACAACTGCTGTGCGCAGGTAAATGATTTCCTGGGTTCTGTTAACTTTCCTGTGAATGTCTGCCATTCTCCCTTGACAGAGTTGATCAGGCGGAGAAAGGAAATCAAGTCGACATTCAGATCACTTTGTTCCCAGCAGGATTTAAGTCCCGCTAGGGATTCTACCAGTGGCGGCTTGTCCTATGATGCAGGTGAGGCAGTGCCTCACCAATAAACGTCGAATTACACGTATAAATATCATATATTTATTAATTATTTATTCGATAAATTAGAATTGTTTTCATTATCTTCTTCCATACGCATTTATATCGAAATTTACCTTCATTATATAGCAATAAAATGCGTCTCCGGTTGGGTGTTGTTTCCGTATCTTACGATTTCTGGGTATCCAACTCCCAGTAAACGGCAGAGGCAGGCCTCACACTGCCTTTCTTTACGAGTCATTTTAGATCATAGGGAACGGACGGCAGGCGAGAAAACCGCACCCCTAAACGCCAAATATTACGTTGAGTCTGACGCTAGCCTCTCCTCTAGTCTTGATATTCTCTCGCGAAGGGCAAACTGTAATTATTCTGCACTATTCGGGTCAGTTTTCAAATTGGCTCGATTTGTAAAAATAGTTTTATCTGTTTTTCGTGTAGATTTAGGTTTGTCTCAGTGTTCATATAATAATAATAATGATAATAATAATAATGAACGAGAAGTGGAAACCGATATCATGGCAGAAGGTCGAGATGCCACTCCACCTGCTGGCTCGACCACCGTGAGGAGGACTGCCCGCAGGGGAGCTCGCAACGCACGTATCCAGTGTAGCCGCGAAATGAATATTGAAGTAATGCGAGCTTTTCATTACGTGAACGATTGCGAGGACAAACCACTTCTTGGATGGAGAAGAGAAATCTTCAAGGGATCGAATTATCCCAGAAGATCGCGATGTGCACAGCAGGCTGTGGATTTGCAAACCTATCACATCGTGCGGAAATTTCTGAACTAGTGGGAGGAACTGAAATGTTTTTTCACTGGTTCATATAAGAATTACCAGCTCAAGCTGAGAACGGGAGACCGATGAAGAATAATAATAATGGATACTTGTCCGCCATATTATAAGTATCAACCTGCAGCAGTGTTGGAAACGGACGCAGCGGTTCTCTATTGGGACAGACCCATAACAACAGATAGAACAGTGGACTACAATAGACCGGACCTTGTATTCATCGAGAAGGATCAGAAGTATGGGGTGATAATTGATGTGGCAGTACCATTGACTCATAACATCGGAAGAACGGAGTCCGAAAAAATAACAAAGTACGAGAACTTGGCAATAGAGCTGAAGAATATGTGGCAATTTTCGAAGGTCACTATTGTGCCGTTGGTGATTTCGGCTGAGGGAGTTATGTCAAAATCATTCAAGAGAAATCTTCAAAAGATCGAGATATCCCAGAGGATTGCGGGATATGCACAGCAGGCTGTAGCTTTGCAAACCTGTCACATCGTGCGGAAATTCCTGAACTAGTGGGAGGAACTGAAATGTTTTTTCACTGGTTCATAGAAGTGTTACCAGCTCATGCTGAGAACGGGAGACCGATGATGATGAATAATAATAAAGGCCTTTATTAACAACAACTGAAAATTACAAATAATATAGCAAGCAATAGGGCGAGGTTCAGTGCAGGCAATCATACATTTCTGTACGATCCCCTGCCTGTTCTTACACCTAACCCCAAATTCATGAGAGGTACCTATATGGAGAAGAAAAATAATAACAAAACTGAAAATAGATCACCTTTGTCTGACAGAATCAAACACTAGAGTTCACCAAACGAGAAAGAAAAAACAATAGGTAAATAGAAAACACCTAAAATAAATATTATTACTGTTGAGTATTATTCATGCAAGTTCCCATGAGCAAAGATCTAAACCCGGCCGAAGAGGACAATCCGGCATTACTAGGCAGCTTGTTCATTGTGTTAGATATTTGATAGGAGAATGAAGATTTGTATAATTGGGTTGAGTGCATTGGAGGAGTGAGAGTCGACTTAAACCTTATGTTCACATTATGCACATCAGTACGATAGGTTATTTTATTATACAAATACTGCGGTGAATGATCCCTCAAAATTTTTCTATAAAGACATGCTCGATGTACATATCTGCAACTCTTCATGTTGAGCCAATTATTAAGTTTCAGAGTGTGCGATATCGGCTGAAATTTTCTGATCCCGTAAATTAGCCTCAAGCAACTGTTTTGTAATTTTTGTATTCGATTTTTATTTATGACGCTTATACAGGGGTCATATATGACATCACCGTAGTTCAGATTAGACAGCACCAATGAATCACAAAGAATCGACTTTGAACGCCGGCACAACATTGATCTATTCTGATAAATCATTTTCAGGGAAGCATATGCTTTTTGTAACGACATGCTTATGTGATACGCATATTTCAGATCTTTATCCATCCAGAGTCCCAAATTCTTTACTCTATCAGAGAAAGGGATCACATCATGATTGAGTTGTATTTTATCACCGAAGTTGTGAAGAAATGAATCCCTATTACTCTTATTGGCAAAGAGAATTGCCTTCGTTTTGCCAGCATTAAGCTTCAAACAGTGTACCCCGGAAAAATCATCGATATTATGAAGATCATAGTTGATAGCTGAAATGGCTTGTTCTGCTTCGTTCAAACTGAATGATAGGTAAATCTGAGTATCATCCGCGTAATAGTGCTGTTGACAAGATAGGAATGCCGAAGGAAAACTACTTATATAGATGCTGAACAATAATGGACCGAGAATCGAGCACTGAGGGACGCCTTTCAGGATACTAATGTAATCTGAAACTTCATTGGAGTACGAAACAGCCTGACATCTTTCAGTCAAATAGCAAGATATAAGTGCGATTGCCTCAGAAGTGAACCCAATAAAATGTGGAATTGAAACCAGAATGTCGCGGTTCAAAGTGTCAAATGCCTTGGAGTAATCCAACAATATAAGAACAGTCAGTTTATTGCAGTCTAAAGCTTTATAAATATCATCTGTGATGTTCAATAGTGCGGTTGTACAACTATGTCCCCTCCTGAATCCAGACTGAGAAGACTGAATAATGTTGTTCCCATCCAAATGCCTCTGAATTTGAACCGCAATGGCTTTCTCCAATATTTTGGATAAGGTTGGTAAAAGACTTATGGGCCGTAAATCATTGAAATTTTCCGGATTCGATATTTTTGGAAGAGGAATTATATGAGCTTTTTTCCAACTAGCAGGAAAAATTGATTCTGATAAGCAAATATTTATTATGTGGGTGATATAAGGTAACAAAAAAGGTAAACATAATTGCAATGTAATGACATTTATTCCATCATGTCCCACAGCTTTACTTTTCAAGCTTGAAATTATCTTATAAACTTCCATCTCACCAATAGCCTCAAACTGTAAATGAGATTTCAAATGTTCTTTTGTATTTTTCCTATAATGATTGATTATGTTATTATTTGGACTTAAATCTGGTATGCTATTGACAAAATGGTCGTTTATGTGATTAACATTGTTAAGGTGTTCGGGCAGCTGGGAATGATTTCTACTATTAATATTCAAAATACTCTTAAATGTACTCCACATATCTTTCGAAGACTTATTATCTTCAATTTTAGCTTTAGAAAATGCTCTTTTTTCTTTCTGTATAATCTGTGTTACAAGATTACGAAGTTGTTTATACTCTTTCCAGTGTTCGGGATTTTTTGTAATTTTAAATTTCTTCAAAGCATTGTCCCTATCATACATCATTGCTTTAACTGTATTTGTCAGCCACGGTGCATAAACTTTTGTTATTCGGTATGTTTGGAAAGGTGCATGAATATCTAGCACGGCATTTATAGCCTCGGTCAAGAAGTCAACCTTACTGTCAACATCACTGAGCTCAAAGATGGTATTCCTTAGATCCGAATCGAAACAAGTGTAATCCAAATTTTTAAAATTTCTAGTTGTTTTGTATATGGCTTTATTTCGCGTATTCACGACTCTGATATTTAGAAATACTAACTCATGATCACTCACCTCTGGAACGTGTTTTGTCCCTACCTCTCTCACCAAGATAACATTTGATTCGGTGATTTTTAACAGGTTTCTAGGTCCAAAAATAATTCACAAAACCATCTGTTTGGAAAAAAGGCCAACTAGTTTCGATTTTATTCTAAAATCTTCATCAGGGCTCTGAAATGGAATAACATACACTACAATAATCTAAGATGTTCGAAATTACAATTAAAAGATTAAAATCATATTTTTTTCAACACTTATTTTAGACATATACAAACAAACAAGTATATAAATGAGGAAATAGGTTCGGAATATAGTGTGAATTTTCGAATTACATTTTCACTTTGAGTGGTTTCGTTGTCAACAGTTCTGATGTCAAAAATTAATAATTTGGAGAGGACAACAACTGCTCGCATGGAGGACATTAAAAGATTGATGTCATCAATTAGATGATTCTGGAGTATGCGCGGATTATTATAACAACTTACACACCTGGGTTGGAAAACAAACTTTTATACATCCCCGATTTTTCAATTAAATAATAATATGCGGTATTCAAATTTTCAATGTCGTTCCTTTTATTAATGGAATTTTTTTCTTGTTTTATTGATATCATCTCATCTAATAACCGTCTTTTCAAATTCGTTTGCCTACCTAATATTCCCACCGAGCCAGGATCGAAATTAAAGGAGTGGAGAAAACTTTTTACATGCTCAGCTAGTGCAGTATTATTTTCCTTTGTGTTTTTTAAAGGATTGAGGATATTAAGGGAGTCTCTTTTATGTTCAGAAATTCGATCCTTGAGGTATCGACCAGTTTGACCAATATATGTGGCTGGACAGTCGTTACAAGATATTTTGTATATGATGTTACTGAGTAATTCTTTTGGAGTTGCAGTCTTAGTTTTTGTAAAAAGTTTCTTTATAGTATTGTTAGATTTGAATGCAATTTTTATGTTTAATTTGGTAAATATATTCTTGATTTGCTCTCCTAGATTTTCAACATAAGTTACCCTGTAATATTTTTGGTTTTCTTTTTCCTCTTGTGATGTGTGGTGCTCAGGTTCTCTCTTGTACAGAATTTTTCTTATGAATTTGGTCGGATAGTTATTTTTTTCCAGAATTGACTGTATTTTAAGAATGTTTTTTCCGTGAAATTCATTGTCAGAGAGTGTGAGAGCTCTATGTTTTAAATTATTAATTATGTTAATTTTCTGTGCCATATGATGTTTTGAGGTAAAATTGAGTATTCTCCCGGAAAAAGTCGGTTTCTGGTACCAATCTGCTAAAATTTCATTATTTCGTCTAATCAACAAAGTATCTAGAAATGGTAGTGAATTACCCTGTGATTCCAATTCAATAGTGAATTTTAAGCGAGGATGAATGCTATTGAATGCTTCTAGGATTTCGTCCCTTTTATCGAAAGGAATACAAGTGACAATATCATCAACGTATCTTTTAAAAAAACGGTAACGAAAAGATTCAATTTATCAATGGCCAAATTCTGAACTTCCACCATTACTATGTCGGATGTTACTGGTGCCAAATTATTCCCCATACCCAGTCCGAAGATCTGCCTGAAATAGTATATTATTTCATTAGGAGGAGAAGTGTCACTTTTCGTGGCGAGCTTGAGTTTATCCGCCGAACGGAGTGAGGCGGATAATTGAAAGCGAGCCACGAAAAGTCACTTCTTCTCCGAATGAAATATGCTATTTTATTTCCAAACGTTTTCAAATTCATGAAAATTGTACATTTAATGCAACTTTATCAAATAAAAATGACGTTTGAATTGGAAGTTTTTGTATTCTATGCATCTATGTTCATGGTAACCAATGAATCTTTTTCGTAGCAACCACTTTTCCTGCCGCCGGAGGGAAAAGTAAATATTTCTCCGCCTAGGCGGAGAAATAGAACTTTTCTATGATCCTGTCAGGCGAGAACTGACGTTGTTATCGTACGTTTGGAAATAAAATATATTATTTAATGCAAAATAACTATTTTCGATGCACAATGTAAACAGCTGTAAAAATTCGTCAACAGATAAAGTTGTATGAGGTTTAATTTTTCCCCAATTTTTTTCGATTGTTGCCACTGCCAAGTCAAGTGGAACATTTGTGTAGAGTGAGACTACATCTAGTGAAATAAGTATGTAGTTGTCTGGAATTGTGACAGTTTTTAAATATTCTACTAACTCGAAGGAATTTCTTGTGTATCTATCATCTTTCTCGAAGGCATGGTTTAAAAGTTGGGCTAAATATTTACTAAGGTTGTATAATGGGCTTCCGATGTATGAAACAATTGGTCTTAAAGGGTTATTTATTTTGTGTATTTTAGGTAAGAAATAGATCCTAGGACATAAACCAGTAGTGCATTTCAAGTGTTTGTAAGTGCTATCTCCAATCTTTTTTTCTTTGTATAATTTTGTTATGATTTTATTTAATTTAGATTGAATCTTTTTGGTTGGATCCTCATTCATTTGGCAGTAAGTCGTGTCATCATCCAGAATATCTGAAGCTTTTTTGTCGTATTCTTCTCTAAACAGAGCAACTGTTGTTTTACTTTTATCAGCTTTAGTTATAATAATATTTTCGTTTGTTTTAAGAAATTGCTTTGTTTCTTTGATCCATTTTCTCAACATGTTACCTAATTTGTCGTTTTTTTGGTTTTTTGATCTTATGAAGTTGGTGATGGAATTAATCAAGGAATTGCGTGCTAAGTTGGTGTTTTCTTCATCGTTACATGTTGAAAGGATATATTCTACATCAATAATTATTTCCTTTAGAGGTTGTATCGGACTTGAATACGGCAAATTAAATTTATCACCTAAGCTAAGTAAATATCTGATATTATCTGGGATCTCTATATTTGTTAAATTCATGCGAGCAGTTGTTGTCCTCTCCAAATTATTAATTTTTGACATCAGAACTGCTGACAACGAAACCACTCAAAGTGAAAATGTAATTCGAAAATTCACACTATATTCCGAACCTATTTCCTCATTTATATACTTGTTTGTTTGTATATGTCTAAAATAAGTGTTAAAAAAAAAATATGATTTTAATCTTTCAATTGTAATTTCGAACATCTTAGATTATTGTAGTGTATGTTATTCCATTTCAGAGCCCTGATGAAGATTTTAGAATAAAATCGAAACTAGTTGGCCTTTTTTCCAAACAGATGGTTTTGTGAATTATTTTTGGACCTAGAAACCCGTTAAAAATCACCGAGTTAATATTCATAGGTCTCATCATCATTCATCATAACATTTGATATTAGTGCATAATCAATTAATGTGGACGAGTTTTCTGCAATTCTTGTAGGTTCCCTGATCATTTGCTTCAGACCCAAACCCTCTAAGGTTTCATTAACGAATTCGGTTTTCTTGCTGTTATAATCCAACAAGTCGACATTGAAATCTCCTAAACATAAAATATCATCAGCAATCGGTATAATTCCAGATACGGTATTTTCAAATACACTGAGCAAATCCCCACAATCAGAGTTTGGTGGCCTGTAAACTACACCAACGGCTAAAGAATGAGATTTAAAAATTAATTATAACCAAATTTGTTCTATGTCTCTACTGACTGCAATCGTCGTATACTTGATATTATCTCGCAGATACAAACCCACACCCCCACCCCTGCCCGTCCTATCCATTCTCTGGAACACATAACCTTTTATGTTTACTGAACTACTTAAAATTCTCCCACTCAGCCAGGTTTCACTCACACACATTATGTCCAAGTCGTGAGAAAGAATAATATTTTTTATCAGATTGATGTGGGGAAACAATGATCGCACATTTAAATGCGCACATTTCAAATTGAATTTCATATTACGCAATGGGAAAATAGTTTATCATAGGAAAATTGTCAGAAGCAATAATAAAAAAAAACGAAATGAGCGTAGGGTTTAACCCTGTATTCTAAGGTAAATGGCAATTAGGTGAACTCTGGAGTGGTGATTACTCAAAGTTTATGAAGAAATAAGTTTATTCTACAGACAAAGGTATCAAAATAGTTGTGGCGACTTGCCACCGGCGTGCAGAAGTCTGCGACCGCGCTTCGCACGCCGCCCGCGCAGAGGGCACCTCCTCCTAGGCAGCGTTGGTTACTGCGGTACCATATTCTTTATAGACCGACCAGGTCCTACTACCCAGTACCCACGCTCGTCTCGGGCAGGGCAGCTGTAACATCTACGTCATTGGCAGGCCTCGCTTACATTAGCCAATCTGATGAGTCCATCGTAAGCGAGGCTGGGACGAAACGTAGCCCCATCCCGATTCACAATTAAAAGCAACACGCTTCATAGTAAACAGTGAATGTTATAAAAGAACAACTGTAATGACTGGCTTCAAAATACAATATCAAAGACCCTCCCCCATATCTCAGAAATTAAAAAATACAAAACATTTTCGGTTGAACAGTCTCTTTTGACAAACTGTACAAAAATTAACCATTCAATTACATGAACCAAGAAAATAAATCCCCTCAAATGATTGAGCCCTCGACAAATGTTGTGAATCAATCAATCTAAACTAATGAAAACGAAAATATCCAAGAAAAATAACTCGTTCAGTAACACAGTTCCATATATTTGATGTTAAACCACTATCATTTCGATGACAGGTAATCAATAGCGGTTGTAATTTATATAGGTGATAGATCTTTTTCAGTCCTGATTGGCTTTTTAATTTCATTCACAACGGCAAAAATATTGCCATTCCATGTCCAACAATTTTTTATCCCTACGATTGACCGCACTTTCGCGAATAGTTCACGTTTTTTGTGTGATAGCATTTCACAAAGCACGAATAAAGAACCCTTAAAATTCTTCTTGGCCCTGTAAACATCCTCCTTGAACCATCTATTGACGAAAACAATCGATATAGGTCTCGGCTTGTTATGATTATCCCGTTTTTTGCCCATTCGATAACAATAATTGATATCTCCATGTGTTACGTCGATTTTGAGTTTGCCCTTTATTAGGTTAACCACCTCAGCGGTTAGATTTTCCTTCTCTTTCTCGCCTAAGCCGTGTAGAACTAGAATATTACGCATTTTGTCTTCTTTCCTCTGATCAATTTCATTTTCACACTCTTCTAATCTGTTTTTTATCGACGACAATTCTTCACGAAATGCATTAATCGATTCCATCACCTTACCCTCGAATGTTTCAATAGTTTGTAAGACTGTATTACCTTCTCCTTGACTGCTTTCTGGATTAATTTTATTTTTCAGCTCTGTTAACCCTCCGTGGACAAATTGCTCCAATTTATCCAAACGCATCGTCAACTCCGTATTAATGTCGACTTTACCCTTCTTCATCTTGAAAAGTTAGAGACTCACAATATGACTCGTACAGATAAAATTTCTGGCACAAATTACTTAGACTAATAGAACCTTATACAGGGTGCGGCACGGAGGATGGATGGTTTTAAAAAAATAATAAAAGCGTTAATTTTTACTCAAAAACACATTTATTGACGGAATCAGATTCTCAAGGAAATAGCATTTGAGACAGTCAAGTGTGGAAAATCACATCAGGCATGTGGTGGCCGAAATCGGTGATGCAGTGATGGAGGCGCTCTTGGAAGTTCGCGTAGACTCTCTCCAACATCGCTCTCTCAACTTGGGCAACTTCCACGCGAATAGCCCTTTTCAATTCGTCCAGAGTTCGGGGCTTGGTCTCGTATACTCTAGCCTTGACCATTAACGTCTTCGAAGAAGTAAGGGCCAATGATGCGAGTTTGCGATACAGCGCACCAAACCGTAACTTTTGGGCTGTGCAGCGGTCTTTCGTGTAAGTGTTGCGGATTTTCATTAGCCCAATAACGGCAATTCTGCCGGTTAACCATGCCGTTGAGGTGAAAGTGGGCTTCGTCACTCATGAACAAAATGAGGTTCTCATTTTGATCGATCAGTGCTTCCATCTCACGTGCGAAGTTCATTCGTTGTGCATAATCTCCGGGGTGTAACTGTTGCACAATGGCCAATTTGTAGGGGTGAAAGCGAAGATCCAACTGGTAAATAAATGCTAGGAACACACGAGTCTAACGGCACCTTCCCCACTTCTCTCGTCCTCAGTGGGGGAAAGTTATGCCCATCTGAAAAACGTCCGCCCTCCGTGCCGCACCTTGTATTATTCGGAATTTAATGGGAGACAGTCTCGACACGTCTTACTCCAAACGCACCATCTGCATATGATGTCTTTCAATCCTTTTACTGAATTCAATTTCCATCGGAGATCCGAAGGCGAAATGTATTTAACGGGACCGATTTTTTTTATTTTTCAGCTAATCAGCAAAGTTTCTGGCGTTATTCTTATGGGGATAAATCATAATTAGTTATATAGTTCAAGAAGTAAAGCGATCTATCCCAGATTTGAGTGAATGCCTTGAGAATATTACGCCACTGACGAAGAAGAGAGTTCGCTAGAATTAGTCATTTATAGGTATATGTACATATACAGAGGGTCCCATTAGTGAAATGAAGTAGATAATCTCATTACTTACGTCAGTTACGGAATAATTTTACTGCAAAAATGGTTGCTCTTGCACTGATATATCAGCCTAAAATAATAGTACCGGCCACAGGGTGTTTGTTTGAAGCGGTATTACTGGTATTAGAATTAGGTCGGTTTGTTCTAATGGTAACCACTTCATATTATTTCATCTCTTAGTGCCAAATTAGTATTTCGATTCATTGGCATCAACATTTTTCTTAATTTATCCGGCGTGGCTGACATAGGTACAACGAAAAAATTATGGGAAAGTGGAAGATTTTACTTCATTATCAGAGTGACATAAACTTCAATATTCTCAATGTTCTGGTTAATGGGTGTTTCAAATCTGATGTTTTGATGGAAAGCAACTTGCTTGTAGAGGATGTTCTTAACAAGGTCCAAAATTGAAGAATTTCAATAAGGATGCTCATTTTCTTCAACTGGCTTCAAATTACTTTTTATACACACCCTTTAAAATGTTTAGTTTTCGAGTAAGATAATTCTTCATCGCTAGAAGTAGGTAAATATTTTACAAAGCAAAATGTTTCTCGAAAAAGATGACCTTTAGTATGCTAGCGATAAAGAATTATTCTAATCATCAGTTTTGCAACAGCCTTTTTCACGGCAACGCCACGGCAGGGAATCTTTTTTCTCCGATATGCCTCACCACCTTAAACTGTCACGAGCCGCCACTGGATTCTGTGGTGTCTGAGTGGGGTATTTGAAAGTAAATAACTATAGAGCCTTTTGAACATTTATTAACTTCTTGATATTCGAATACTGTACTCTTCAATCGCATACTTATCTATTAACTAACTTCCTTAAATTCGAATACACATGTGCATATTAAATACCGCGTACATCGTTCTGCGCATGACTATTATAAGTACTTAACATTCAAATATCTCAATTTTCCCCTTTTAGAAATTCGTAATATTTCTAACCAACAAACCTTACTAACTAAATATTCCTAAATCTAAGTTAACCTATTCTATAATCTTAATCCTAATAATTACAACATAAAATTACAATATTTATAATATTTAGAATGTCATCATCAATTTCAAATTCAATTGGTATTATTTTGCATTTTTAATCTTTCAGATCTCCTAATAAATACTTCATCTTTATTCTTATCCTCACAATTCTCAAGATTAGATCCATTATATAATTTTACAAACTGATTAATATGCCTTTTAAATTATTTGTCCATTAGTCTTAAGTTCTATATGAAATGTAACAGGAGTTAATTTTCTTATTATTTTACCTTCCAACTTCACATTCTTTTTCTTATTACCTAGTACCTCTGTCATTACTATATCTCCTACTTCAAAATCATACTTCCTATGTTTACCCTCCTTTTCAACCGAATTCCATTGTTTTATACCTACTTCATCAGATAGGTTACTTGTGAACAAATTGAATCTACTTTTTATTGGCCTTTGAAACATTATCTCTGCAGGCGAAATGCCTGTTACTGAGTGATTCATAGTGCGATAATCAAATAAAAACAAGTTTATTGCCGCTTTTAATGTTCTACCAGAAGAAACAATTTTATTTATTTTATCTTTAAAAGTTTGAACAAAATTTTCAGCTGCGCCATTGGTCGCAGGGTGATAGGGTGGCGAGAACGAATGATTAACGTCCACTGATTCTAAAAATCTTTTAAATTCAGAGCTTGTGAACTGAGGACCATTATCTGTAACTAAGTGATCACAAATACCAAACCTAGAAAACAAGGTTTCAAATTTTTCTATTGTCCTTTCAGATGTGGTAACTGTTCCCATATCACAAACTTCTGGCCATTTCGAATGAGCATCAATTATAATTAAAAACATGCGACCAAAGAAAGGTCCCAAAAAGTCGGCATGCAATCTCGACCAAACATTAGTAGGATATGGCCATTTCATAAAAGATATTTTCTGAGGTCGTTTACTATTACTTACACATATTCTGCATGAATTAGCTAAATTTTCAATATCAAGGTCAATTTCTGGCCACCAAAAATAAGATCGTGCTACTTGCTTCATTCTTACCTACTACACCCAAATGTGATTCATGCAATTTCATTGAAACATCTTTTCTTAAACTCTCCGGTATAACAACACGCACTCCCTTCACAATACAATCCTTTTCGACTCCCAATTCAATCCTTTTATCAAAATATTTTCTTTCCACTTCCGATAATTTATTTACATCATCTGGCCAACCCAAAGTTAACTTTCTTCTAACGCTAATTAAATTTTTATCTTTTCGAGTCTCCTTCTGTATAACCTTTAAATTGATCAGATTACAATCCTTTTCCAGAAAATTCAAAACTCCTAATTCTGAATCAAAAACTTTTGTATCATCTGCCACTGACAATCTTGCCACTGCATAACAGTTGCCATTTCTTTTAGTTGATATAAGTTCAATTTTATATTTAAATCCAGCAAGAAAATATGACCAACGAATCAATCTGTTATGAACAATAGATGAAATATTTTTTGTTTCACCAAATATAAATTTTAATGGCTGGTTATCTGTTCTCAGTATAACTTCATTTCCGATTAAGTAATGATAAAACTTACGAAACCCAAATACAATGGCTGCTGCTTCCTTGTCTAGAATGGACCGATGAAGTTCATTCTTTGGAATTATTTTCGAAGCATAAGCAATAGGACGTTCTTTCCCATTTTCAAATTTATGAGACAATATACTAGACAGTCCGGTAGAACTTGCATCACAAGCAATTACTAATTGAATACCCGGTTGATATGGAACTAGAACTTTACCCGACAATAATTGATATTTAACCCACTTAATAGCATCAATACACCTTTTGTCTAATCTGAAATTATCATCTTTCAATTTATCATACAAGACTTTAAATTTATCAACTCTATTCTCTAAAAAACTTTCATGAAAATTTACTAAGCCTAAAAAAGCTTGTAGTTCTTTTTTTGATTTTGGCATTGGCAAATTTTGAATGGCTCTTACTTTCTCAGGTGAAGGCTTCAAACCTTCCTGATCCAACAAATATCCTAAAATTTCGATTTTTTTTTTAAATAATTCACACTTTTTTATGTTAACCCTGAGATCATATTCGTTCAATTTGAAAAATATTTTCTCTAATGTAAGTAAATGTCCTTTGTCTGTTCGACCTGTACAATATATGTTATCGATGTACACTTCTGTATTATCTATACCCTTCAATATATCTGTCAGAATATCCTGGCACTGCCGGGTTCCATGTACGAGCAGTGAAATGCTCGTTCATATGGGCGGAATGAAGTACCGACCCGGCGCGTCTCCAGGTGGCGGATAGGAGGTGGCCTCCAACGATGACTGTATATGAGGAGGGGGCCTGCAGGGAAATAGAATCGGCTCGTTGTGCTTAAAAACTCAACTGGTAGCCTTTGCAATACCTTGCCGCGGACCAACTTCTCCTGTCCCGGCTGTAGTATCGTGGCCAAGGGATTGCACCAGGATAACGATGCCAGGTGGGGTCCCGAGCTCACCTCGGGACCACCCTGTAATACCAACACTCCTTGGCTGTCTGTGGTCATGTCTCGCGGGCCAATGGAGTGGGGGGGGGGGGTCTTGGCTTGACCGCCTAGACCGAGAGGAAACAACCTCATTAAAAATTCTAAATCCACGGTGCGAAACCAGGCCAAGGGATGCGTCTCAACTGGTTTCAACCTTGGAGCATCAGGGGGAACTCCATTGTATTAAACCCCTTACCTCTGCATGCGGGGCTCTGCAGAGGTGGACTGTTCAGACCCTTGCTTTTCGTGGGACCAAACATGGAAAAGACACAAAAACAAACAAAAAATACCACCGGAAAAGGGGTGGAGAAATCCTCCGCCTCTTCTTCCGGGCACCCTTCAAAGGGGAAGGTCAACAGACTTAAAAAAGCGAGACTGCCATTCCAGTGGCCCCAACTGGGGCAACCGGGTGGCAGGGACGACCCGCTAAGGAGGGGTCTTAGTGGGGCTGGGGTTCGGAGGTACCTGCGACTCCTCCACCAGGGCGTTAAACCTGAGGAGGCTAGGGAGCAGGCTCTTCGGCCCCCGGCTCCGGAGACCACTCCTTCGGGAAGCAAAAGAGACCCGGGGCTTATCACACCCCCTCAGCGGCCGCTAGCAAAGAAGCAGAAGACGGCTGCAGCAAAAACTGGGCAAGCCACCGGTTATGCAGCAGCTGTCAAAGCAAAGAAAACCTCCAGGGTAGGAATTATGCCTAAGGACTACCCTAAGGCTACCCTGGAGGTCGAGCAACTTTCCTCCCTAGAGGATATTCTAGTGGAGGAGATGTGCCAGAGCCAGGAAAGGGGGATCCACTTTGCTGGCGTTCATTTCAGAAATGGAATGATGCTGGTGGACTGTGGATCCCAGGGATCTGCGGAATGGATCAAAAGATCAGTTCCGCAACTGAAATCTTGGAAGGGGCCTGAGCTGGTGGTGCTAGAGGGAGACGACATCCCCAAGCCCACCAACATCACAGTCTTCTTTCCAAGAAGTCAGGAGATGGAGTCTGAGAAAATCCTCAGACTCGTGGAAGTTCAGAATTCCAACCTCAACACTGGGGCATGGAGAGTTCTGAACTCCAGGAAAGAGGGCAAAGGAACGGTCCTCACGATTGGGATCGATTCCCAATCTGAAGAAGCTCTGAAGGCAGTGGGATGCAGCCTAAACTTCCGGTTTGGGTGCATCCCAGTCTCAGGGCTGAAGGGTACAAACGTCCCAAATATCCCGGCAGAGAGTTCGATGGACGTGGAGATGCCCTCCACATCCGGAGAACTCAAGATGCAGGGAGAAGAAACAGACGCAAGTCTGGGACAACCTGGTGGCTCTACCGGGGCGCCAGTGGGAGCTGAGATTTCCTCTGCTACCCGGCAAACTGAGTCGAGCTGCCTGGTGGCCAAAGGGACCGACTCAGATTCCGAAAGGGAAATACCCCATAAGGAATCTGAGGAGGAACAGGAAAAAATGAAGGTTGGGGCATAAAGGGACTGGGTAACCACCATCTCTCCCCCGAAACAACAATCTCCTTCTACAAAGTAGTACAAGTGAACCTGCATCACGCGAAGGGCTCTTCAGCGGTGATTGCAAGGTCATTTGCGAGTCTGCAACTGAGCATTGCTCTGATCCAGGAACCCTGGATCAACAAAGAAGGCCAAATACTGGGCTTGGGGTGCAAGGACTCAAGACTGGTATATGACCAAAGGCAAACGTCTCCACGTGCCTGTGTGCTCATAAGGAGCAATATTAACTATATTTGTATTTCAGAATATATGTCTCGAGACCTGATTCCGATTAGGGTACACCTCAATGTTGGGGGCATTGACCGAGACATTGTCATAGCATCCGCATACTTCGCTGGAGATGGGCCAATAACACCACCAGAGGAAGTACAGCGGCTAGTACGTTACTGCAATAGCATAAAGTTGCCAATCATAATTGGATGTGATGCCAACGCACACAATACTATTTGGGGAAGCACGAACGATAACACCAGAGGTGAGTGCTTGCTTGAATATCTCTTGGCTAATAATCTCAAGACATTGAATGTAGGGAATACACCAACTTTCGTCACGAGAACGAGAGAAGAGGTCCTGGACGTGACAATTGTCAACGTCGCTGCCAGGAAGAATGTCACTTCCTGGAGAGTGATGGATGAACCTTCACTCTCTGATCATAGAATTATCGAGTTTAGGGTGGAGGGAGATACCACCTCGCCACCCCTGATTCGAAATTCTAGAAAGACAGATTGGTTTCTTTATAGGAGCCATCTGAAGAATAATTTAGACCAGATTGTAATAGGGCGGGAAAAACACCGCTGTTATGATTTGGAGCAACATGTTGAGCAGGTAAGCGAGGCAATGATGGAGGCCTTTCATTCCATTTGCCCACTGACCAAGGCTCGATCAAGTAAAGAAGCTCCTTGGTGGAATGACAACCTGTCAAACCTCCGAAAGGAAGTCCGTCGGCTCTTTAATAAAGCCAAACGAGACAGTAACTGGCAACGGTACACTGAGAAACTTACTCAGTACAACAAGGAGATCAGGAAGGCCAAAAGACTTAATTTTCAAGCCTTTTGTGAAAGCATCACTTCCACTCCCACAGCAGCCAGACTTCAGAAAGTCATGGCAAAAGGGGAACTAACCCCACTATGTCGCTTAAAAGGCCAGACGGTTCGTACACTGAAGGAGAGAAGGAACGATCCATTCTTCTTCTCGAAACACACTTCCCAGGTAGTGAACCAATAAGTAATACTGTAATAGCAATGAAGCACAAGAAAGAAAGAAATTGTTTAACGTGGCGCACCTACCCGAAGGCTTAATGACCACGGCCCCCATGGGCGAGGGATCTGGATACGCCAGATCAACGCGATCCGCCTTTCGGCGTCTCTCCCAGTTCGGCTTTGGCTCCAAGACCTAGGCCCTCACTGGTAGGAGCGAGCCTCTGGTAGCTCTGCAGGCCACCACCCGAGTTGATACGCAACTCACACGGCGAGGAGGTCAGAACTCCTCTAGCCCAGCATGCGGGCTTTCAACCACTGCCACCACGAAACCTATCCCGATCAGGACGGCCAGCCACGCGACCCCGGACCTAGGCCCAGGGCTAGCGCGACTGTGGGCCCCGCCCTCCCGTGGTACAAATTATAGCGTCATTTGTAGGACTTGCTGCGTGAACGCATTCACTAGCAATTTTGAATCTTGGAATTCAGGCCTTGCTGAGGCCGGCGCATCAGGTAGAGCGGGTTCGCCAATTCCCGTCAGCAATCTAGTGGAATCACTACCTACCCGAGACCCAAGGGTGTTGCTCCGACCCTCGACCCAAGTATCTCGAGCGTGCAGCTTTCAACCACTGACCGCCGCCATGCATACCTAATCCTCGACAGTGGATAAATCAAATACCTTCCGCCAAGCCACTTCCGGGCGAGGCATCCCTCAAAGAGTCTAAATTATTTAACATACGCCTTTTACTGAATACAACTCTGGAGTAGTTTTCCATGCATTCATATCTCTCTCTCGTCTGGATTAACCAGCCCAATTCGTTCCTTACATTCGTTCTCCTTGTCATTCCTTCCAAAATCACTCTTCTTTCCTCTGCGTACAAGGCGCAGTCGAAAAGAACATGCGACCAAGACTCAATCTGTCCACATATACAGCAGTCGCTCTCACTGAGGTTCCTCTTGTGGAGGAACTCATTCAAACTCCCATGACCGGTCAGGATGTATCCTAGACACAAGCCAGGGGAAAACCATTCGTTCTTTTCAACAAAAGTCACATCCGGGATGAACCGGTATGTGACCCTACCCTTTTCGCTCTGATCCCATCGGATCTGCCATTCATCCCTCAGTGTTTGTTTCAACTCTCTCATACTCTCCATGAGACCATTGTCTCTTTCGCCCACATACGTTCTGTCAAATTCATTCAAGGCCAAACCCTTCTTGAGTTTGTACCTAACACCTATCTCTATCGCCACCAGGTCCCATGGAGGAACACTCATCAATGCACACATTGCGTCGGTCGACACCGTGCGGCATACTCTCAAGCATGCACTGAGCACCACACGCTGGCATTTATATAATGCCGTCCTCATATACCCTTTCGCCATTGATTCATACCAGACCTGCGCCCCATACATGGCGCATGCACGAAACATGCCACCATACAGGACCGCCATGGCCTTCCTTTGCAGGCCCCATTCTATCTTCAGCACTCGCCCCAGACAACCTGTTAGTATAACTAACTTCCCTCTCACACTAGAGAAGTGACTAGAAAATCTGAGTCCTTCCTCTACATTTATCCCTAGGTACTTGGTACCTTTCACGTATCGCACGGACTGTTCGTTCAGCCTTACATTAGGTGGCCTACTTGAGGCCAACTTCCCTTTCAACATCATGCATACCGTTTTTCTTTCTGAAACACTCACGCCAGCCCGTGTCGCCCATTCACTTAAGGCACTCAGATTCTGAGTTGCCTTCTCCTCCAATTGGAGGCGACTCCTCCCACTCACCAGGAGGAGCACATCATCCGCATATGCTACAACCTCACATCCCTCTCTCTCGTACTGTACCAGCAGTTCATTCAGACATAAGTTCCATACTTGGGGCCCAGCAATGGACCCCTGGGGACATCCCCTAGTGACCATTCTCGCCACTCTTTCATGTTTACTGACAACTCTTACTTCTCTTTCTGAGAAGTAACTTTCCCATATGGCCATTTCCTCACATCCCTCATCATTCAATCGGTTCAGAATATACGACCATTCGAGGTGATCGAAAGCTCCTTTGAAATCCACAAACACTCCTAATACATACTTGTCCTGAGACTCTTTCACTACCCTTTTCATCATCATCCAGGCATCAACAGTTGACCTACCACTGGTGAAGCCAAACTGTCTTTCAGACATCTCGCCAATTACACTCCTCAGTCTATAAATCATTATACGTTCTAGGATCTTCCCCAACACCGGGAGCAGACAAATCGGCCGATATGATCCCACCTCCATCCTGGGTTTATCCATGGATTTCAGCAGAACCACGACCGACGCCACCCGCCAGCGTCGTGCGAAGATCCCCTCTTTCAGAAGTGTGTTGTACATAGACAACACAAACTCTGGCACGCTCTCCCACACGTTCTTTGCCATTTCTGGATATATACCATCCAAGCCTGGGGCTTTCCCAGACTTTTGCATACGCACTGCCAAACCGACATCTTCCATACTGAGCTCCCTTATCTCATTCATTCTTCTTTGCCTTCCGCCTCTTTCTTCTTGTTCTCTCTGACTGGGGAAGAACCCATCCAAGAGCGCTTCCACAGTCTCACTCCAGTTTCTTGTCACGAGTGTACCTACTTTCACTCCACATATCTCTGTCCTTCGCTTCTTCCCCATACATATCTTGTACACCTCTCCCCAAGGATTGGTGTTTCCCTCACATCCGATAAATTCATGCCAATCGAGATTCTTGGCTGCAAGAATCTCTTTCTTGGATGCATACCTGAGGCGGTAGTAAACCGCCTTCTCTCTATCGCCCTGGCCTTGCCTTTTCCTCGCTCTCTGATATGCCTCTCTCGCCCTTCTTACTTGCAACTTTCGCCTTTGGAGCCCGTCCGTCCACCAGGACACGTTGCCCTTAGTGTGTCTGGGTCTCCTTAACATTCTTTCATTTACACTCGTGATCCACTCTTCTAGCATACTAACTTTTTCTTCAGCGCCGAGACCGTCATACCGAGATAACCCGATAATATCGGCCTCCGCCCTGATGAGTGCCCTATATCTCCCCCAGTCAACTCCTTGTATTCTCCATTTGTTCCTCACATCTATTCGTACATTCGTTTGCAGCCGCTTCGCCATAGACACCAGTATACCATTATGGTCACTGATGCTCCAGCTAGGCTTGACACACCAGTCCGATGTGTACTGCTCATCCAAACTACCATTCATCAGGGTCAGATCGATGTCTGATTCTCCTGCTGCACCACTGAAGGTGTACCATTCAGACCACTGATTCATCACTAGGAGCTCTTTCTCTCTTATGAATTCCTCAATTATTTCGCCTCTTTCATTCCTTCGACCATACGCTCCCATCCCCTTGCTATGCCACAAGGTGGATGTCGCATTCGCATCCAGCCCTATAAGGACTGGATTGTTCCCTATCATTCTCATCAGTCTTCCTATATATCCAAGAAATGGCTCCACATCTTCACTATACTGACAATAGACCGAAGCCACATACCCTTCGAAGCATTCATTCCTGAACCATATGCAAATACCCTTTTCATCGTTCAATCCAGGGACTGACATTACGTCACTATCTGGGTCATTGACCACGATAGCTGCCCCTCCATTACTCGATACAAATACTCTCATGGCATTGGGAAACCCACGCACCGACCCATGCGACACATAGGGTTCCTGCAGCATACATATGCTCAACCTTTCTCTCATCATGCATTCACCTATTTCATTCATGATGCCGTAGCATCTTTGTCCATTCAGCTGCAGGATTTTAATTGTCCCCTCCATTTAATCCGCCATTCTACCTTTCACCCTCTTCAGCCGAAGCTGGTACTCGGGACACTTAGCACTCGTTGTGCTGTGTCCCGTGCCACATTTGCCCCTTACCTTACAGTTCCGGCATTCAGCCGGACTCTTGCACTCTTTTTCAATGTGCCCCTCCTTCCCACATTTCCTGCATGCGTCCTTCTTGGCCTTGCATTCCCTGACCAGGTGTCTGAACTCCAGACACCTGTGGCACCGCTCAACCAAGGTCAGTTCTTTCACCCTGCATGCACTAAAGCGAAGGTAGACCCTTCGCTCCTTCAACCACTCCTCTTTCACTCTCTGTGGTACCTCGAGCACCACATTTCCACATTCGCCACTTTTACCCCGGCTCCTCAGTCTTACTTGGCTTTTGAACGCCTCAGGGGTGAGCCCTGCCCCATTCTTTCTGTGGAGCTCACACCAAGAACTCCCGCAAGGAGGACTGGGACATTGCTAAGAGTATATTCACAAGGCAACGACTTGAATGGGCAATAAGCACCTTTCAGCCGTATAAATCCCCAGGAGTAGATGGGGTGTTTCCGATACTCCTGCAGAAAGGAGTGGAGGAGATCCTCCCTCATCTACTGAATATCACAAGAAGCAGCTTGGCATTGGGTCAAATACCTGAAAAGTGGAGAAGGGCAAAAGTAACCTTCATTCCCAAAGTAGGGAAAAAGGACGGGACTGACCCTCGATCCTTCAGACCCATTTGCCTAACATCGTTTCTTCTTAAAACGATGGAGAAAGTCGTAGATAACTACATAAGAACGGAGCATCTGGAGAAAACACCACTTCACAATTCTCAGCATGCTTACAGGGCGGGACGTTCAACGGAGACCGCTCTGTATCAGCTGACTGAAGTCATCCAGAGAACTCTGAATAACAAAGAAATCGCCATGTGTGCCTTCCTGGATGTATCTGGGGCCTTTGACAACACAACACATGTGTCTGTCAGAGATGCACTTGAGAGGCGAGGAGTGAATAATACCATCTTAAGATGGATGTATGAGGTGTTAACGACGAGGATAGCTGAGACATCGATGGGCGAGGAATCCGTCTTCGTCAAAGCTACTCGTGGAACACCTCAGGGTGGGGTGCTATCCCCCCTCCTATGGAGCCTGGTAGTGAATGAACTTCTACACAGGCTAACGGAGCTTGGCTTTGAATGTGTAGGCTATGCTGACGACATAGTCCTAATAATCAGAGGTAAATTCGAAGGCACTCTCTGCGACCTATTGCAGAATGGCCTTAGAATTATTGAGCAGTGGTGCTTGTCAGTGGGGCTGAACATCAACCCAACCAAGACCACATTGATTCCGTTCACTCGGAAGAGGAAACTTCCAGCCATGAAAACGTTAGTATTAAACGGAAATATCTTGGAGTGGAAAATGCTCGACAAAGTACAAAGGCTTGCCTGTGTGTGCATCACAGGAGCTATGAGAACGTGCCCAACCAGGGCGCTTGAGATCATCACAGACCTCACACCTCTACACCTAGTGATTGACAGGGTAGCCCATGAGGCCATCCTCAGAGTATCTAAAGAAGGAGCAGGCAATGAGAGAGTCAGGTTTCAGAGAGCTTGGTCCTCTCTGAATGACTACACCTCATCTGCAAACCTTCCTAGCGATGTAATGATCAAGAAAGTAAGCACTGAGAAGAACTTCAGTACAATGCTAAGTAAAAGAGAAGATTGGGAAAGGGAATACACCAACTACAATCTCAAAGAAAATACAATGAAATGGTATACTGATGGTTCTGAAACCGCTACCGGAGCTGGCGCTGGGATTTATGGGACAAGTACCAAGTGTGCACTATCGCTAGGCTCCTGTACAAGCGTCCTTCAAACGGAAATACTTGCAATCGAATGATGTCTAGATATACATCTAGAAAGAAACTATCAGAAGTGCGATATAGCTATTCATACAGATAGTCAAGCTGCTATTAAAGCACTGAGCTCCTACGTCATTGACTCAAAGCTGATTTGGGAGTGCCGAAACAAACTCAATGAGGTAGGCAAGAAGAATAAGGTCTTTTTAATCTGGGTTCCCGGTCATTCGGGAATCGTAGGAAACGAAGAGGCCAATAAACTGGCCAGAAAGGGCGCACAGACGCCACTTACTGGCCCAGAACCCTTCTGTGGTATAGGAAAATGCACCTATAAGAAGGAATTTATGCTGAAGGAGAAAAACTCTGGCGGAATCTCCCAGGAATGGATCACTCCAAAAAGTTCCTCCGGAACTTTGAAACTGCTAGATCCAAAAAATATCTGGATCTCAGTAAAAACCAACTTCACCTACTCACTGGCTTTCTCACAGGACATTGTCGCCTAAAGAAGCATCTGTTGAGAATGGGTTTATCGGACACTGATGAGTGAAGATTCTGTGGGTAGGAGGAAGAAACTCCTATTCACCTGGTTACGGAATGCTATGCCATTGTAAGCCAAAGGAAAGATAGCTTTGGACAAGAAACTTGTAGAAGTGGGGAGTTATCCTCCTTGAAGCCGTCCCAGATACTGGATTTCATCAAATCTCTGGAACTAGAGGGCGAGCTGTAGGAGGCGCGATGATGACAGCTCAGTCAGGGGGCACAATAGACCTTAAGGTCGCAGTGGACTGTAACCCCTTTTCACTATAACTATATAACTATATCCTGGCACTGAGCAGGACTCGAAGCAATGCCCTCGGGCAACTTTCTATACCTGAATAACCCATCTTCAGTAATAATTGTTAACGGATCTCGACTTTCTTCTGCAATTTCGAATTGCATGAAAGCATGCTTCAAGTCAATCTGAGACCATTTCTTACCTACCTTTAAAGTTTGAAATACTTTTTCTTTCAATGGTATAGGATGCTGTTTAACAATTAATTGTGGGTTTACCGTAATTTTGAAATTACCGCAAAGTCTTACTCCATCACCTTTTATGACTGGAACTACAGGTGTAGCCCATTCACTAATCGTTACTGGTTCTAAATTTCCAATTTCTACTAACCTTTTAATTTCTTTACTCACTTTAAATTTCAAGGCAAATGGCACACGATATGGCTTACATTGTATGGGTTTGAAATTTTCTTTCAATTTGAGTTTTATTTTTCTTCCTGTATAATTCCCTTGCTTATCCGAAAACAATAATGGATATTTTGAACCAAAATATTTTATAAGGTTTCCATGTTCACATTGTAAATGGTTCACTGAATTAGCTGATGGTAATTGAAGAGGCCACATACCAAAAACTTTGAACCATTGTCTACCGATCAAAATTTTTCCATTACCTGGTAAAATGTATGCTTCCAAATTATAATAACAATTATTAAATTTCACTTTCAAATCTGATATAATACCCTCAATAGCTAATTTAGAATGATCATATGTTGTTAAATTCATACGAGGAGGTACCATTTGTTTGTTTGGAAAACATTTTCGAAATGTATACTCAGAAATAACGCTTACATATGAACCAGTATCAAGTTCCATTTTAACAATTTCGTCTTCAATTTCTACATCAAAAACTAAAGGATCTGCAGTTATATTAGATATAGTCGAAATACTCACATCCTTTCTTTCATTTTTTTTCAAATAATAAAAATCATATTCATCGTTACTGTCATCATTATTAAAGACTTCACTATCTTCATCTTCTATCGTTTCATTACCTAAAATATTAACATTTTTATTATTCTTTTTAGAGCATGCATTCTCTAAGTAGTCTAAGTGACCTTTGGTATGGCAATAATTACAACTCTTATACCTATATCTACAATCTCTAGCGAAATGATTTCTTTTTCCACAACAATAACATGTTACATTTCTTGAGTTTACCTGAGCATTTGAATTGCGACTACGATTACCGTTTCCGTTTGCCCCACTACTACGTCTGCGTACGCTGTTTTCATTCTGCTTTCCTCTTCTGTCTTCATGTTCTCGTTTCGCTCCATCCCCATACCAGCGTGATGCTCCATCTCTTCCTCTCCCGGAGTGAAATTGTCGTTGACCCATCTCTCGCTCTCGACTGTTTCTGTCTGCCTTGTTGTAGATGTTGGTTTGTTTTTTGAAACCCCTTTTTTCTACGAAGTGGATAGTTTCTTCTTTCTTCAAACTCGAGGAGTTTTTGACTGCGCTCTCTCTCGCTTCTGCAATGGCTACGGCATTTTGAAAGGTCTAGTTTTCTTGACGAAAGAGTTCGATTTTCGTTTCTGGTTGCAGAAGTCCGCAAACAAATTGATCTCTTAGAGCCATCTCGATTTCGTTGAAATTACAGAGCAAGGAATTTTCTTTTAATCTCGAGACGAACTCTGATATTGACTCGCTCGGATATTGTTTAATATTGTAAAATTTGTTGCGTTCAGAAATTTCGGATGGCGTTGGATTTAAATGAGCTTTCATTAGTTTCACCAGTTCTTCGTATTTGAAGTCTTTGGTTTTCTTGGGTGCAACTAAATTACGAAAAATAATATAAGTTTCTTGGCACACTCGCGTGAGGAGTTCGGCACTATATTTCTTCTCGTCAATGTCCTGCGTTTCGAAGTATAATTCAAGTCTTTCAATGAAAACATCCCAATTGTCCTTATTCAGTGTGAACGAAATTCTATTGTCTGTCATTTTTGTACGCACTGATAATTTTGAAGGAACGCTATATTTGTCTCTGTCTGAACCGCTGTCCGAAACGTTATCTGCATGCATCTGACGCCACTTTTTTATTAGCTGTCGCCTAACCCGTCAATTACACTCAGCCCACTTCCACGGCATGGAGCAGGGAAGTGAGCAGGGAAATGAGAATGGTGAGAATGTAATCACCTCACTTCTACTGCCACTCGTGCTGCTACTCGCGTTGCCGGTCACTCCCTAAATTAGCGGTTTTTCGTGCGGCAGTCAAAGGACCGGCAGCGCAAGTGGCATGGAGTGATCACATTCAGCCCAGTTACTGTCGTGCCTGCGTTGCGCACGTTGTCGTATCAATTGATTAAAATCGTTAATTGTTGCGAAAAATGTCGACGGAGTGGAGCAATGAAAAAATAATATCATTTCTAGAATACCTTGAGAGTGAAAGAGTGATATGGGATTCTTCTGATGAAAACCATAAACTTAAGCACAAAGTGCACGATGGTTGGAAGGATGTTTGGAATTGAGGAATTAAAGTGAGAAAAAAGTCACTTAGGGCGACATTCAGACCTCTTCTGATGTCAGGATCAGGTGCAATTTCGTCGTCCGCCATTGCCAAAACTTGATCGCGAGAGAAATGTTTGAGCTGAGTGTAAATACTCGCTGCCTTTCCATACTGCCGCAGAAGTATTCCGGGAAATATTTCTGGCAGCACGAGTAGCAGTGGAAGTGGCTGAGTGTAATTGAGGTATAAGATTTTCAAAATTTTCACTATCTGAGAAGTTTTCACCTAATTTTCGCAATTCATTTATTAGTTCTTGCTTATTTAACTCGTAAATCCACGAAACTTTACCCAATGCCGGATTTGGACTTGGGTCTCTCGAACTGGAACTGTCTTTTTGCATAGCACGTCACACGTGGAACTGAAAATCTAGAAGATTTTCACTAGCATAGTTTCCACTAATTTTCCATTTTAATCCTCGTCGCCATAAATTGTGGTGTCTGAGTGGAGTATAGGAAAGTAAATAACTACAGAGCCTTTTAAACATTTATTAACTTCATGATATTCGAATACTGTACTCTTCAATCGCATACTTATCTATTAACTAACTTCCTTAAATTCGAATACACATGTGCATATTAAATACCGCGTACATCGTTCTGCGCATGACTATTATAAGTACTTAACATTCAAATATCTCAGATTCTACATATCCTCTATTTGCCAATCTGTTCAGTTATAGTGACGTGGCAGCTGAGTACCTCAGTTTCAAACTGCCTTTTGATTTCGTAAGAGTTCTTGCTCAGGTAAGATTATAGGTTCAAGGAAAAATCTAAAAATTTTCAGGAAGAATGTATACTACAATATAAACTTTGAAGACACTTGTCTTGTGTGCAATCTGTCCTGCCAGCAGACTCTGATTCATTTACTATGTGATTGTCCTCCGCTTAGGCCTCTCAATCCAGTCTACCGATTTCGTAGTGTCTATGAAATTGCACTGTTTTTGCAGAATGTGACAATGAGGGAAGTCCGTGATTTTGTTTCGGTTGTATGCAATGTGCTGAGGACGAGATCTTTCATTCTTAGCGAGTAGATGTATTTAATTTTCAGATTTTTACCTCTGGATTGATTAAGTATTATTTTTGTTTAGGTTATTATTTTTCGGTACTTGTGTTTGTTTCACTTCTGTAGGTTAGGTGTACTAAAGCCTTGTAATTTGGTGATTAGTTACTCTTTGTTAATTTTTCTGAATACTATGTTCATGGAATTATTTCGAGGGATCAACAAAGTATATCATTATTATTATTCTTCATCGGTCTCCCGTTCTCAGCTTGAGCTGGTAATTCTTCTATGGACCAGTGGAAAAACATTTACAGTTCCTCCCACTAGTTCAGAAATTTCCGCACGATGTGATAGGTTTGCAGATCCACAGCCTGCTGTGCACATCCCGCGATCTTCTGGGATAATTCGATCCCTTGAAGATTTCTCTTGAATGATTCCCTTCCGTCTTCTGAAGTTCCGGATGCCTCCTGGTGACCTCGGTATAGAGGGAGTATCTCCATTCAGGAAGTGGTTGGTCCTCGCAATTGTTCACGTAATGAGAAGCTGGCATTACTTCAATATTAATTTCGCGGCTCCACTGGATACGTGCGTTGCGAGCTCCCCTTCCGGCAGTCCTCCTCACGGTGGTCGAGCCAGCAGGGGGAGTGGCATCTCGATCTTCTGTCACGATATCGGTTTCCACTTCTCGTTCATGGGTTTGCCACTATTTACCCTTGGTGGCCCAGGTAACTCGCGCCGTGAGGACGTCACCCCCCATGTGGCGTGGCAGAAACCAAACCACACCCGTGCGGTATTATTATTATTCTTCATCGGTCTCCCGTTCTCAGCTCGAGCTGGTAATTCTTCTATGGACCAGTGGAAATACATTTCAATTCCTCCCACTAGTTCAGAAATTTCCGCACGATGTAATAGGTTTGCAGATCCACAGCCTGGTGTGCACATCCCGCGATCTTCTGGGATAATTCGATCCCTTGAAGATTTCTCTTGAATGATTCCCTTCCTTCTTCTGAAGTTCCGGATGCCTCCCGGTGAACTCGGTATAGAGGGAGTATCATGTTACAAGCTTCGAAGCTTGTAGTTTCAGAGGGTTCTCCTCAGGAGACCTAGGAGTAATCAGGATAAACAATATATCATCATCATATCATCATCATCTCCATCCAGGAAGTGGTTTGTGGTTACTTCAATATTCATTTCGCGGCTCCACTGGATACGTGCGTTGCGAGCTCCCCTGCGAGCAGTCCTCCTCACGGTGGTCGAGCCAGCAGGTGGAGTGGCATCTCGATCTCCTGCCACGATATCGGTTTCCACTTCTCGTTCATTCACCCTTGGTGGCCCAGGTAACTCGGGCCGTGTGGACGTCACCCCCCATGTGGCGTGGCAGAAACCAAACCACACCCGTATTATTATTATTATTCTGTAGGAACATTTCTTAGATGTTCAGTACACAATTTCGATCCGATATTACTTTCGAACGGCTTCAGGAACCAACTTATTCATAATCTGGACATCCAGGTGCGACAATTGCTGTCGTTTTTTTCTTTCGCAAAAATTTCACCCTATGTTTTCTCAATGTTTGATGAGGAATATTCAATCTTTAGTTATCCTAATGAGGAAAACTAACAAAAAGATTATTCCTTACACTATTGTAGGATTATTAATTAAATTATTAATATCTTTAGTTATCATCGCTCAGCATTAAATGACAATTTTCATTTCAGGAGCAAGAGAAAGTGTTATTTTAAGCATCAAATACTAATATTGTGTAGATGTGCAAATGAGACAGACGAGTTCATAAGTCGCTCCATAAAGTTAACTTGCTAAAAAGAATAAACGAAATGTTGAAAACTCGTGAATTGTGTACATGTCTAGTGTTTCATGAATGGTAGTTGAGAACAAAAACAAAAGAAAATTTATTCAAATAACAAAAAATAACACGGCGTGGTTTTGAATTGATCTATTGAAAGTTCATCTAAATAGTAAAAAAAAATGTTCTATTTTCATAAAAATGTCATGAAAATGAATAAAATGTGGATATTCGCTTCTTCCGAAAAGGAGATTGTGTTGACAAATTTGTTTCAGATTATGAAACTTTCCATATAACTGCGCATTTACAAAAGTTGTTTGATAATAATCAAACAAAGATAATATGTCACCGATATTTTCCCTTGTTATGATTGATATCTGGTGTGAATTTTATTTTGCAGGGTGAGATTTAAGAAAATTGTTTTATTTAAGTTTTTCTTTGAAAACATCCAGAAACAAATTGTATGTTTATTATGATTTCTTGAAATGAACTTTATTTTTATTATCAAACAGATTTTTATAATTTAGTGCATATTCAAGGACCGGCTAATGAAAAGTCCCAATTTAAATTGTGCTTAATAATGAGAAGAATATTGTATTATCCATAACACTTTTATTTTCTTATGGCTACTATGGCAACCAAAAAGTAGGGGTGATTCTACGATGCAGCCATTGAATTATTTGAGTCGCTTGTTTTGGTTGAAAAAAGTTCCTGCAAGTTCTCGAAGCGAAAAGCGAAATTTCGAAGATTATAACTTCATATACACGGTGAGTCTTCGACTTGTACATATATTTTAACTGTAGATTCTTGATGCTAAAGGAAACCTTTTTTTCATTTTCCATTTTTCCGAATTCGGCTCTGTTGAAGAGATATAGCCATTTGAAAAAAAATACTGCTGAATACGTGCCTGATATTATTCTTCACAAAAACCTCAAAGTTCATATTTTTGGATTGAAATTGATGTGATTATTAGATATTCTGGGTAATACATTTAAAAAATACTCGAGCACTAACCTTATTTGAATAAGAATGTTACAAACACGATATTTCCTAACAAAACACTTAGTTCTGTCCGATCATTTCGGCAATTGAAAAGCTATATTTCTCACACCAAAATAAGTTTCTTCTTCGATTGTCCTGAAGATTAGTTTATAGACACAAATAATTTGTTCATATTTTCCTCGATATTCTAAAACGATCTCATAAAAATTGGTTTCTCACTAACCTATCCTAACTCCATTAACATTAAACAAAGTCATATGATTCGGAATGATCTAACCTTATCCATCCTCTGTGCTATTCACCCACAGAACTCTAGAGAAGATGATGCCAGATTGCCGATTTTCTCTTCAAACAATGCGAACTCAAGAAAGCAGTACGTCCCCTATCGTTAGCGGATGAACTATCACAATCGCTAAAGGCGTCTAGGCGTTGCTCTTTGAAAATGCCAAATGAGTAGTTCTGATTCTCGCCAATATAGCGCTACGTTCTTAATTTCAGTCGCCATGGCCTACTCTTCCCTTCAGAAGGCCATGGATGTAGCCGGCACGCAAGACAAACCGTTGTTCTGTGCTCCAACCAGTCCAACCTAAAACATTAGTCAGTGATCCCATGCACGGCATAAACGAAGTTCACGCTTTATTTATTAACAGAGAATGAAGCAAACAGGTGATGATTATGTAAATGACTTTCAGTGAATTGATGTAATAGTAGTGTCGTTTTGGTGTCGAGTTATATTGTTTCGATAGATATTTTGCTGAAGGACCAGTAACAATGAATTTTAAATAGAAACTGCCTATAAAATGTATAATTTCATGCTTCTTAGAATTCAATTTTATGTCCCACGAATGTGGAATTTTATTATTACATATCTCTACATCAAACGTTTATTTCATCATAGAGATTTTAGTCTTGACAAAGTTGATAAACATTCTGACAACGTTGGTAACTTGTTGAAAGACCAGAGAAGAAATCCCAGGCAACACAAAGATATCCCAGAGAAATCCCTGCGACTTCTTTTTAGGAAGTTGTGACGCCTTTTGTGACTTCTTTGGGAGGTCGCAGGGAGCTCTATATCTCCTCCAAATGTCCGCCACAAAAGAGTTCCCAGAGAACTCTTGACGATATCCTACGTGGATATTCTCAAACAAGCCACAATGAGAGTTCGCATTCACCTCCTGCGGCGAGGACTTTGAGAACTTCTTATTAACCTCCGCATTGCGAGATGTATAAGATATTCTCAAACAGGTCGCATTGCGGGATGTATAAGAAGTTTCTACACAGGCCGCTTTGCACAGGTATATACAGGTCGCATTGCGAAATGTTAATAGAACATCAAAAACTAAATTTGATTTGTCCTATTCCTATGATGAGAATCTGCATATTAGCTATATTATAGAATTGATAGAACTATACAACAAAGAGTGTTAAAAGTTATTCATTATTTTCGGCTGCAACAGAAGGTAAACTAAAACAAGTGAATAAATCCTTCAATCTTTATTATCAACAAATTGCAATAAAAAATTTAAAAAAATCATTGAAAACATTACATTTCTTTCTTCCTCTGGGTACAATCTCTCAGCCCATCTTGAGAAAAGACTCCTCTGTTGTCCACCACGTATGCAGTGTTGCCACCCTCCGTGTACCTACAAGTTCGGAAAAAAAATGGTAGATTTCGGTAGATTTTTGGAAAAAAATAGGTAGATTTCGGTAGATTTTTGGAAAAAGATACATTTTCACATATTTTTTGTGTTATTCAAGTTGAAATACCATTTATCCGAAATATTGGGAAAGAAGGTTATTTTACGAATGTTCGAAAAACGGATCTTTCGAACAAAAAATGAGTATTCTGACAAAATAAATAGTTATTCAAAAAATTAACACCTATTGAAAACAGCAAATATTCTGAAAATAAACGTATGTACATCAAATTGCTTGAAAAAAATATATATTTGTCAACGTATAACTCAACTTATGTATCAAATTATGGTATGCTTAGGAAATCTTCAAAATAATATCGTAAGAGTCATGTTTCCTAGAATATCAGAACATACATTCACTCCATCAAATTTCGGTAGATTTATGTGCTTTTTCGTTAGATCGGTAGATTGACAAGAAAATCGGTAACACTTTTGTAAGGCCAGTGGTTTATACATTAATCAAAACGTGACTAAACATTGTGTCAAGTGCTTTTGGAGCACAAATTGAACAAAGAGGATTTCAACAACATTTCAATGCCCATTCTGCATTTATATATCAGCTTGAAACAAAATGCGATATAATTTCAAACGTGAAAGTGTCGAATCATCAAAATTCTCATTGAAGTGTTTTCTTTTATTACTATTGGAATTGCAATAATGGTTTCCACAGGAACTTTTAAACCATGCCTATTAAGAATTATCAATAATTTATTAGCTTGAATTTTGGGAATATTCGACTTTACTAACCATTCTTGTAAAATTTGTTGTGAAGTTATTACACTCATCCATATTCTTAATAGAAATAGTTATCCTGATCACCAATATATCAGGTAGAAAATCGTTTAATGTGAATTGATCAATTTATTGTTGGTGTTGGTTATTGGTGGTTGAATTACTCGGATAACATAAATGACGGTAAGAATGGTTACGGTATATGTCCTAATAGGTGATAAAACTCTAGGATTTAATGAAAATAACACTTACTTGGAGCACAAATATCCTCATCGAAATTTCACACAATAACGAACCTCGCACAGCACAGTAACACCGATAAACACAGCTAACTACTCTATCCACGAAACCCCTCTCTATGCCTTGCCGACTGCCGTCTTGGTAAACTCGCTGTTTGTTTATACAAGTTCGACTTGATAGACAAATAGCGCCTGCGTGAACAGATTGACCTTGTCAATCGCATGGTGCGCTCTCCTCTCCAAGTTATCGCATGGAGTAGTCCCAAGGATATCGCATGGCGAGGTCTCCAAGATATCGCATGGGCACATCAGTGAGAAATTCGCTTATTTGCATCACATAGAGATCTCTGGGACCTCGCGGTAGGAGCTCCTATAAAAGTCGCATTGTAACCTCTAAGAGATATCGCGAAGAAGTCTGTGTTGCCTGGGATAATATTCGATGAGATTTAATTCAGGACAGCATTCAGATCATTTTTGAAATTCATGATTTTTTCCTCTAATTCAATCTTATACAATTAGGAATAACTTGAAAACGACGCGTTTTATTGAAAAAATATAAGAATACTTTTGTTTTCTAAAATAGTTAATTCCTTCGAAAACGCGAACCGTTCATCTTTATCAAGTGGTTTTATAGTATTTTTGCGTGAATTTATAAGTCGACCATACTGTAACTTTTTTACCAGGTGAAATATGAAATAAGTTTTAATTGAGGAATATGCACCATGAATAGAGTAAACAATCAACCAAAATTCAGTTCATTCGAAATATCGGTTCCGAATATATAGAAAGAATAGTGTTAATTTCATGGATTTTTGATCCCCTGTATCTTCCAAACGAAACCGAATTTTGAAAAATGGTATGGGAAAAAAGTGTTTCTTTTGATGGGAGGAATCTACAGTTAAAATATATAAACAAGTCAAAGACTCATCCTGTACATATACGGGGCCGCTCGCACCGTATGACAAAGCTATGGATTAAATACAAAACCACAGAACACCTCGATTTGTGGTTATGATTCTCTTGCACCGTGTCGTAATCCTTAGTTAACAACTTAACTAACACTCGAATAAAATCCCCTGAATTGACGGGATTGAATGAAAGTTAATTATTAAACATTTTTTTCTAACCGTTCATTCATAGATGATATTATGCTTGTTTCAAAAATGATGTTTGATTATAAATCAAGGTAAAGAGAATAATAGTTGAAGTAGAAATTATAGATTTTTGTTTTCCTAGGCGTAGACATGGAAGATCAAATTGCTGTGGAACGAAAAGCACACACAAAAATGATTAACTGAACTAAATATTAACGGTCGAGGTATAATATGAACTAAACAAATTCATACATGTATAATAAAAATTGAGGTACAGTTCTTCTGATAAAAATTTTCTTTAATTTACAGTGACTAATGATATAATTCTATCGAATCCAATATAATTAGGTACCTAAGTGTTGAAATAATAGAAAATAAATATTAACAGATTCCAGAATGCATCTTCATTAAAAAAAAATTCACATCACATATTTTTTATAGATGTTTCCCTATTACGAAGATTTGTTCGAAAAACTTTAAATTTTCACCCATTTGGCTGGAAAAAAAATTCGAAATTCATCAAAAATTTCACACAAACCTCGGAAGATAGAGATATTTCTTCACGAACCTTCAAAAAACGACGTAAAACATGAGATCCAAAGAGATTGTTGCCCCGAGCGGCTCCATTTTATTCAAAATATTCGATTCCAATGTCCTACTGTTAAATATACCTGATTGACTTAGTTCAAAAGTTCCTTAAAATTCATCTTGCAGATGAAATCTTGGACTCTTCCGTTCAAAGAAGCTCTACAGAACAATCTTTTCATCGTTTCCACCTGAAAAAAGACCTCTAATTAACCGAAATCAGTATAAGTTTCACCTTCCTCTCACTAACGTCAACATTCGAAATTTGCTCGAAAATTTTCTAAACTCCTCTGAAAACCGAAAAATATCATGGAAATCCACCTGAAAACGCTCCATCCGAACCATCCAAAAATATATTGCCCCATTTAACCGGTTTTTATCCATTTTCTCGTTTACCCGTATATGCCAAAACGTAAATAAACCATCTCGCTTCCAAAAATGCTTTAGCCGGCCGGAATTTTAGCTAAAAAGTAAAAACAATCGTTAATCTTCGATAATCGACCAAATACTTATCGTCAAATCAGATCTCGGAAATATCGAACGTCAACCTATCCGTCCGAATTCTCTGGCTATAGGTCGATGTTCCCGATCCGGGTCGAAAATGTTCATCATTTTCGCGAAAAGTCGAAACTTTTCGAATTTATTTCGGACACCTGGAGGAACGTGTGGAAAAACAATTTGCGTACTGAGTTGAACGGGAATATGGGGCTTCGTTTATAAAAATCCCCGAACGTTCAGGTCCTAGAAAAAAATCCGAAAACAGCTACGCGTGCCCCTGTTCTTCTACTTTCCGACGCTGCCCACCCCTCGACGGTAGGGCGTTGCAATCGAAAAGGCTCGCGCCTTCGGCGCGAGCGTTTCCACAAAAAAAAAATCGAAAATTCTATGTTCCTTAAATTTTTATTATATAGGAGGATGTGTTATACATTAGAAAAAACTTATATGCAATAATTTGAAAACGTTGCGTTTTATTGAAATTATGACACACTAGTATGTCATTCGATAGTTTACTTGTCCAAAATGACATTATCAATGACTCATAACTGTCATGTGTTGGATAATAGCTATTTATGTAACAAGTACATAAATTAGGTCTTTATGGACGAGTCCAAAATTTATGGCAGAGCGAGCAAAGCGAGCGAGGCCAATAATTTGGGCAAGTCCATAAGCCTAATTATGTACGAGTTTGCATACAAAGCTTTATGTTTGACTGCAATGCAGACATTTTATTTTCTGAAATGGCAATTAATATTATTCGTCGCTTTATTTCAAGAAATACTTTGAGTGTGCTTTTGCTTATCTTACCTTAGTAACCATCAGCGACCTTAGCAACCTCACTGAACAAAGTTGTTTACTTCGTTATAGATGCATAGAAATACCTGGTGTTGGCACTGATTAGATTTTGTTTAAGACTTTCTTGTCGATCGAAAACGTGATATTTTGTGCGGCTTTTCATTTCTCCCGAAAGGGGTCGCGTTATTTGTCGTTGCCGCAGTAGCGCTACGACCGATAAATATTGCGGATTTATTCCGGAACTAGACCAAAATCTGAAATCTAGGATGCCGTTTTGATCTACAAATTTTGGTCACGATTTTTAGTAAGGAGTCGATACACCAGGTATTCTATGCATCTATACTTCGTTAATTCTGTGACAAACGTCATAATAATCCCAAAAATGGATAGTTCGGAAGAGGAAAGCGTGAATAATTTAGCCGCAAGTGCCAAAGAATCTCTCCTACCCACTAAAAGTGCTCATGAAAATTTGTATGCGGCCTATAACAAGTGGTGTGAAACGAAGAAAATTGCAAAATCGAGAGAAGACTGTGACAGTTGAGTCCAATAAAGTGGTGTCCAATAAAGTGGTGTCCAATAAAGTAGTCAATTCTGGACGCTAAACGAATTCATGAATCAAGTGTTTATGAAGCAGTCGAACATAAAATTTATTACAATTCGAGTCTCCTCATTGAGGTGTATCATTCTGTTTTTCTGGTTTGATAAAAGGTGCTCGCATTCAATTACCTATATTGATTGCCTACTACTGTGCTTTTATTGATGAACTCATGATCCATTTCTTGACCCAAATAGAATACTCAGAATTCTCTAGATGTCTCATATTCTATTGAAAGGTGTGGTGGTAAATTCTCATGACCTGTCTTGTACTTCACTATGTTTCATTCTCCATCTACAAGCAAAATTTCTTTTCGATGGAATATGCATTTTTGAAGTTATCAGGAAATCGAAATTTCGAACGGCTATATTTACGGAACCCCTAGTTAATTCGTTAAGGGGCCATATTGCTCCTTAACGAATTAACGCGGCATTCAGGATCCCAACCTACCCTGAAAATTTGTTCGAATATTATAGAGAGAAGTATTGGATGAAATCTTGAATGATCCTTTCAATAAAAAGTACCTACTCTACGGATAGAAATGATTTCATAATAGTGCTATTATGTTATCTCATCAACCATTCTGGAAATATCTATTTGACTGGGGGCGTCTATATCCTTTATTCTCCGATCTCCGACACGTGTTATTTCGACATGAGAGGAAAGTAGGGTTCGTTAATTAGATATGAAATATTAAAATTCCCACGATGGCTTAATTGACAGGATCTATTGGTGGATTGGCATTTCGTAAAGTCAATATTTTGCCGTATTCCTGATGGAATATGAGTCTCTCGAAACTCATTATAAAACGTGGGTTTTTTATGTAGTATTGTTCCTATTATAAGGTGGGTTGCTCTTTGACGTTTTCAATTTCTAGTAGGTAGAATTAATGAACAAAAAGCATTGAGACGGATTCATGTAAAAAATTCTATATAATACGTTTACAGGATGCACAAAACGATGTACAAAAATGGGTTACCTGAAGCACTAACGTGAAGTCAGAAGCACTAGCGAATCTAGGCACTAGAGATTTTTGCATATTTCAGTGGAGCTTGAGGTTACCATTCCGAAAATATACAGAACTTCTCATGTTGCCTGAAATCTTCACCATATAAATTCGAATTTCACGTTTGCCATTAACTTCAAAAAAACATTACAATTCGGTTTTTCACCACTTAATTGATAATACACGAGGAAATGTGTGATCTCTAATTTTTTAAGATGATTTCAGTACAATACCAAGTATGGCATATTTTGGACATTGGAATATCAAGATCTACCAAAATATTAAGGATCTCCGCTTCGATAAAAAAAGTTTCTAGTATAAATTATGCCATTACATCTCATTCGTTTTTTATAATTACCTAGTTGTATGAAAATATTTGAAGATTTCCGAAAAATATCTAACTCCAGCACAAATATGCTGAGGGAAATGGAGTAGTAGAGATCTAAATTCCTAAGTACACCACTGGTAACACCACTGGTAACACCACTACAGTAGGATAATGACGAACCGGTTTCTGGCTTGTTAGCCTTCATCAGTGCCACATAACCCTTACTGCGGTAGCAGCCAACTGAAACGGCAGAACTTATATTACTCCCCCTAGCTGGAACACTTGAGTACAGTTTCAATGTACAGTGTCCCACCTAGCGAGCAAATGTTTACGCTCATCTGAGAGGTTCCTTCGAGAACTAAATCCCTACGTATTCATGCTATGTCCTTGGGACGTTATCCTCTTTTGAGTCTTGCCGTTTGAAGAAGTCGGATCTACAGGTTGAGTCTTCGACTCCTACATATATTTTAACTGTAGATACCGCTCATCTAAACTAAACACTTTTTACCCATACCACTCCCCAAAATTCTGTTTCGTTTGAAAGATACAGGATGTCGAAAATCCATTTCATATCCATAAAGCCATCCGAAAAAAAAGGTAAATTTTTTCGAAAGAATCAATCATTTTCGAAAATAAACGTATTCAAATGTTTTTTCAATAAAACGTGTCTTTATCGAGTAATTATGTATACGATAAAATTTGAGAAAAAACACATGAATTTCAAGAATAATCTGGATGCTTTCCTGAATTTCAAATATCATCGAATTGCAAAAAAATTGATCGCACTACAAGTTAACAACGTTGTCAGAATGATTATCAGCTTCGTCGAGACCTAAATTCTAATGATGAAGACACGTTTGATGTGGAGATATGTAATAATAAAATGCCACGAATGTGGGAGATAAAATTGAACACCACGGAGTCTTGAATTAAGAACGTATTTAATACGCACAGTGTATGTCTGTTATTTGGATTTTTTTATATGTAATTTGAAGAGGAAAAATTTTCGTGTCTAAACAAGACTTTTATTATTTTTGACAATATCTTTTTTTGCATACACTCGATTGTAATCGATTCTAATATGATGTGCTGTTCCATTGCGCGAAATTGCGCGAGTTTGACTCGCGCAACTCACTCGCGAAGTTGGTGCGCGAGTCAGTGTTTCGGCCTGACGCGTTTCCACGAGGCGAATAGTTGCGCGAAATTGGGTGAGCCGCCTCTCGCCAGTTATCCAGAGACAAGCATGTCGTTCGTATCTCCGACTGCAGCCTCAGCATTTGCTGTAATTGTTATGGGTTATATGAAGAATTAAAATTAAAAAAAAAACAAAGGAAACATCGATGGTGGACCAGAGAAATATTTCGTAAGCGATCACAAACTGGAAATCAGCTGCTAAGGGATTCAGCACTTTGAATACCTCTTGACGCAGGTTGATCCTAAAATAAGAAGAATGGATACAAACATGAGGGAGGCGATAACTTCAAGGGAAAGGTTGGCAGTTACGCTGAGATTCCTTGCCACTGGAGATTCTTTTTCTTCTCCTAAGCTAATCGCTTTCCATGCGTCCTCCCTTTTCATCTTGTTGTGATAACTTCTATCTGAGGGATCCCACAAAAATCGGTAGCCCTCATAAATCTGGATCAGACGAATACACGTGTCCTGATTCATTCTCGTCACGTTTCCACGACACGAGTTTAATGCCGCGAGGCTCTTTGTTGCGCGGTCAAAAACCAACTGGTATCGGCTCGCAGCGAAACTTACTCGCGCGAGTGCCGTATCCACATCGCGAAATTTGACTCGCGAGTCAGTTGCGCGAGTCAATTTCGCGCAATGGAACAGCGTGAATCATAGGATCCGGGTTGTGACTGACTTGCCTTGGGAGTTCTCATCCATTTCCTTTTCGTACCTACCTTATGGAAACTCTCGTTTCATTTTCATTTCTCTTGACTTTGTCAAAGTCAGATCTTTCATATCCATATCTACTTGGAGGTTTACCTTCATTATTTCGACGGCTTTTTCTTACAGGTGTAGACTTCGTGGATAGGTTCTCCATAAAGCCGTTCTTTCTACCCGAAGGACCACTAATGTATGTCTGTTATTCAGATTTTTTTACATGTAACTGGCTTTGTTTAATCCTTGACTATACCATGATGGAAGAATACAATATTCTTCCATCATGGACCATTACCATCTATATAATCTAAGGCCTAAATTATACTAACGGTGTATTTCACAAATCGTCTTCACCGGTGATAGGAGGAACTGTGAAATCGAGAGGATTCTAGATCAAGCTGCTATTCATATTTTAGAATTGAACTGGAAATATTTAAGTGGCATATTTTCATGCATCCTCGATATCTATTTTTTTGTTGTCTTCCGGAATATACATAACCTCTACATTTCTCGCAGTTTCCGAATTTCTAGTTGACTCAATCCTTACCAAAAATTTGGCTTCGCAATGTGACTATGAATAGCAGGTGAATAATCCAGATTTGACTTTTCCTCAGAACTACTATGAATCAAAATGTCTAGAATATGAACAAAAATTTGAATAACAAATAAAAATCAGTCATTTGTGAATACCGCTACCTGAAGTGGAAAAAACGAAACTTTTCTAATATTCTCAATTTTGGATTATCAAAATCTAATCAGTGCTCACCCCAATATTTTAGACATATTTATTGCTATTCTGCTAAGCTCAAAACATCTGAGTTGGTGGAGCAGCGAGACTTTCATGTTTCCATGGATATGAGCTGTCACACAGAATGTGTGCTGGAAGGCTGGGATGGGGTTCACCAATAAGAGTAAAAGGTTGAAAACTTGTATTTTTGAACATTCCATCATCACATACAATGCTTACCTGAAAGCCTGACCAAATTAGATGAATTCCTTATTGTCGAACAATACGGCAAATAAGCAAAAACTTTTGGGTTCAATCTCCCTTCAATTTAGTTGACGATATCAAGCTCGTTAGAAGACAAATCGAGATGTTCAAATGAAATCGAAAGCACGATCGACACAGAGCGAAAATGAAAAAAAAAAATCAACACTGCCAGTTGTGTTAAACCCACATTCAAATTTATTGATGGTCGAATGGCCATTTTAGGCAACCAATAAACCATTATTTGATATCATTAGTGGTAGCCCGATGAGCAAACGTTTCAAAATTTTTGACGCTTACAATACTGTCTCTGAGCAAACAGAAACAGAAAAATAATATGTCAATCACAATGATCGTCAAAATCCGATTTACTTAATATTGTTGCTCCACCAACTTGAGATGTTTACCCGCTATTTGATCTGGTAATAGCCTCCCATGTTACTATAAGTTCTACGAAAATCACATAGTCACGCCATCTAATAGCGGTAATATCAAATAAGGTACCTACGAAAAAGCCATCAACTGTAGTGACACCTATTGGCCTTATTCAAAAGAAGGAAAAGCATTTCCTGCATACGTAAAATTTTCATCGATTTTTTCTGAATTTTATTGCATTTTATAATAACCAGACCGTAGAAGAATCCATTAATGAAGTTTCATAACAAACAGTCCTTCCGATCTCGAGTTATAAATGGTGTAACCAACATCTTTCTTTTATATATATGTAGATTTGAAGTGGAAAAATTTTCGTGTCTAAACAAGACTTTTATTATTTTTGACAATATCTTTTTTTGCATACACACTCGATTCTAACATGAATCATAGCAACAATAACTATTAACAATAAAATTGAAATTTTGTAGTAACACACAGTTTCTGTTAAAAATTTAATATTACCGGACCTTATTGAAAATAAATGTCAATGAAATACAAAATTCAGATATGTACGAGGACGGATTGATATTGAAGCTACCTAGCGATAGATGGCAGCACAAACACAAAAACTTTTTGATTTTTCGAAATCGCGATCTGTCAAACGCCGGCTGGTAAAATTTCACCCAAATTCGTCGATTAGTTTATTTGTTGTATTCGTTTGAAGTAAGCAACTTTTGTGCTTCTTGAAAAATGGAAAAAAGCGAATTTCATGCAGTGATTAAACACTATTATTTGAAAGGGAAAACGGCGAAAGAGATAAAAGAAAAGGTGGATAAACATTACGGTGAGTCTGCTCCGTCAGATTACATGGTAAAATATTGGATTGCTGAATTTAAACGCGGCCGATATCGTTATGAATGATCGCCGAATCAAGTTGCGTGAGATTGTTGAAATGGTGAACATATCATATGAACGTGTGTTCAACATTTTGCATGAACATTTGCATATGAAAAAGCTATCGGCAGGATGGGTGCCGCTTTTGCTCAGTGTCGAACAAAAACGAGTTCGACAGACCACTTCACAGCGGTGTTTGGACATGATGAAGCGTAATCCTGTTGATTTTTGGCGTCGATTAATAACTGTTGATGAAACATGGGTCCATCACTACACACCTGAAACCAAAAATCAATCGAAACAATGGGTGGAAGCTGGTGGAAGTGCTCCGAAGAAGGCGAAGGCAGTGAAATCGGCTGGCAAGGTTATGGCCACTGTATTTTGGGATGATTTTTGAATGATGCAATCAAGAAAAAACGACCACATTTAAAGAAGAAAAAAGTGCTATTTCTTCAAGATGCTTAAATTACGTGAAATACACTTCGAAGTGGTTGATCATCCACCTTATAGTCCAGATTTAGCTCCTAGTGACTTTTTCCTGTTTCCAAACTTGAAAAAATGGCTCGCAGGAAAAAGATTCATTTCAAACGAAAAAGTGATTACCGAAACTAACGCGTATTTTGAGGGATTTCCGAAATCGTATTATTCAGATGGTATAAAAAAGTTGGAATATCGTCTTACTAAGTGTGTCAAAGTAAAAGGAGACTATGTTGAGAAATAAATGGTTTTTGAAAAAAAGAAATGTTTTTTTCCTACTTAGGTAGCCTCATTATCAATCCGCCCTCGTATGATTTTATTCAGAACAAATGTACATAGTTGTTAAATATCTTTCATGTTTCTGAATTTCGTGTGAGGGATGCTCTATACAGGGTCTTTCACGAGGAATCTCACCCATATTTATACGGGAAACTACTGAACGTATTTTCATGAAATTCAGCACTTCAGTTCCTGAAAATTTCATCTTTTTGGCGTGAAGGGAAAAGAAATAGCTGAAAATTCAAGACGAAAAACAGTTTTTTGTGAATAACTCAGAAAATATTCATTTTAGGGCATCACACCATACACTCACATTATTTTTCAATGTAGATTCAATATCTGCCATAAAAAATGGGGTTCTACTTTGAAAAAATTGATTTTTCACGATTTTGTCATGCCTAACTTTGAAAGCGGTTTTTTCACCCCCTGTATCATGAATCGCGATTTCGATTTTTAAAGTGGATACATCAATCTTACATCTTGAAAAATCCCAAAAATGAAAATTTTCCATCCAAAAATCTCGAAGTTATTCTTGTTTCAGCGGAGCTCTATTTTCGATTTTTTTTTCGAATTTTACCGCTCAGAGAGAATTTTCCAATCAAAACTGAAAAATGTTACATCAAAATAACTTGAAATTTTCTAAGGAATCTATTTCTGCAATAAAAAAATGGTGTTCTAATTTGAAAAACGGAAGTTGACGTCATTTCCGGAAAAACCGGAGGTGCTCATGCCTTGAAAATATTTTAGATTTCATCAGCATCGTGAAATACTTATAAGTGCTGAATTTCATGAAAATACGTTCAGTAGTTTCCCGTATAAATATGGGTGAGGTTCCTCGTGAAAGACCCTGTATTGTGCTCAAGATCAGCGTGACACTTTCGCTTCGCATTTGATGACTTCCATGTATAGGCGAGTCCTGAATGTGAAACCTTTATTTTATAGTTGAAAGGATGTGCAATATGAGATTTTGCAGAAGTACCATTTCGTAGAATAAGATAAAGAATGGACCAATTTATGCTCAAGTGTTTTCCTTGTAGCTTTTCTTCCCTAAGTGGCCTCGGGTCACCAGGGTGGGATAATTTATGATGGTTGAAGATGGCACTTGCATATTTCATTGGCTTAAGACGTACAAGAAGTAACACCTCTTTTCTCAAATTCAAATCGGGGGCGGAACCGAGAATTAACCATAAGGGCATAATTGGGGTGAAAAGTTAGGTGATAGTCGGGGCAGTTGACAGTTGGTCGTGCTGATAGTCGGTAGAGAGTTGGAGACGGAGGTAGTTAGTGCCATTAAAGACGGAATTAGATCTTCAAGACGGTATACCATATCGGCGGTCAAGGGCTGATTTAGGGGGATATTTTTGTGGAGTATTTCACTGAGTAGATTCCATCAATAAACTGTATATAGGCAGTTTGACTTTTATTGGCTCTTGGGAGAAATGTAGAAAGCGTTAAAGACGTAAAATATAGGTTTGGCAGCCAATGCGAAGGTCATATTCCTAGACGACCAAAAACAAACCTACAGATATATTAATAATGAATGGCGATACATTCCACGTATCAATAGAAATTAATGAGAAGTAAAAATGATACTTAGCACTAAATAATCTATGGCAATGTTTTCATCTAAACAATATCCTCTTGGGATTTCACGAACCCGACAATACACAGTTAATATTACATCAATTCACTGAAAGTTTTTCACATAATCACCACGAGATCTAAGAAAACACCTTAAATAATCACTTTTTCCTTTCATAACAACATTGCTCTAAAAAAGATTCCCTCCATATTTGTTCAAAGATCGCACCGGTTGTCGCTATACACATGCATCGTTCACAGACACTGACGTTTGAGAAGGGTTGATTCAAATATTGGAATATTGGTGAAGCTGACAACGTATAAATCGAAATTTCTGTGAAATATACATAGAAGATTTTTTGTTTTGAATGCAAAATCGGTTAGGTTAATTAATCATGAATTGAGTGGAAAATCATTCTTTCCAAAATATTTTTTGCATATCGAGGAAAATATAAACAAGTTATTAGTGTTTACAAACTAATCTTCAGCAGAATCGAAGAAGGAACTTATCTTGCGGGGCTTTTTAAGTGCAGATACACTCGGACAAAACTAAGTGTTGTTTTTTCGGAAATATCGTGATTTTCAGGTGGACGTTCAATGTAGTGTGTTTTTATTTCAAGTTGCATTTAAAAATGGTTTAACTTTGAGAACTGAAATTTTGTGGGTAAACTCAGAAAAAATTGGAGTTCTTAATGAAATATGTAATTGAAATCGATTCCATTCGGAAAGTTCTTTTTTTTTCCTTCAAAAATAGAAGAAAATAAACTCATTCTTCTGTTTCATTTCGAACGAAAGACCCATGAAAATAGTTCAACTTCCGATTAAAAGTGAATCTACAGATTATTTAGTTCAAAAAAACAACTTGAAATACGGAATTGGCAGAGAATGGCCAAATTCAATGGCGTGAAATAGTTCCTGCTCTACCCACATATTCACTAATTTCATATGTCAGCGATTTTCGAATAGAGAGCGCAATCGTACGTCATTTCATTCATAATTAAAGAGATATTGGCGCCTCTTTCGCTCTGAATGGCGACATTAATATTCTCATTCAAATAAGGTTAATACTTATTTCTATTCCCTAAATGTTTGCACTCTATTTCAATTGAGAAATATGAACTTTGAGGTCTTTGCAGAGAATCGTATCAAGCACGTATTTGGTCCAATTTATTTTTCAAATAGCTTTATCTGTTTATGTCGGTCCTAAGAATCTACAGTTCAAATAAATGTGCAAGTCTCCTTCTGTGATAGGCAGAGCGCAGAGAATAAAATAATGATGGTTTTTCTGAAATTCGACGATTGGAAATTGGTTGAACACCCATCTAGGGGGAGGGGGATATGACACCCTAGCCCTCCTCAAATCCGCCAGCTTTTCCGTAGCTTTAGAGCACTCGTTGTTTTGAATTGATTGGGAAAACAAAATTTTGAACGGCAATATTTACGGAAGTAGTCGAGATTCGAACCTACCCTGAAAAGTTTCTAGGTTGATCTGTTCGGGTGTTATCGTGTTCGCTGACGGACGGACATAATTGAATTTGACCACGGATTAGAGATTAGTGATTCGAACCTAGTGGATTGGGACTATTCTCGGCTCAAAATTCGAAAGAAAAAAGAATTCAACTGGAAATTTCTTTTTGAAATCTGACAAATGAGCACATCCCAAAAAATCCTCCATGATCTCGGACATGGAAAATTTTTGGCAATAATTTGATACCTTTTTTACAGGGTGTGACATGATTAATGGATGATATAGTGACTATGCGGCGAAAAATATGTTTTTTGTTCAGTGAAATTCCTCAAGTTTTCGAGATATTCGTTATTTTCGATAATTGGAAAGAAATAAAACTCTTTTCCACGCTTTTTGGTGGCAACTATCCGAATGAAGAAATTTTTTCAATAAGTTTTTTGGATAGGATTCCTGGATTTCATGAGCAAAGTTCTAGTTCAAATTTCATGTTTTCCTAATTTTCTCTACAGTTCAACCTAACGTTGTTTGAAAAAAAGGTCACCTGAGTGCCAAATTGACAAATAAACATGCATGTTTCATTTAGGATCCGCGATACACCATCACTGTGTTCAAAATTAATATTTTCATTTTTAATAGCATAAAGTTCAAACTGCGAATAGACTTCGCCTGTAAAAAAGAAGACCCAGTGCTCTAGGATTTACTCACTTTATCTGTGGCCCGAAGTTCATCCAGAACTCCACAAAACATTCTACCTATTTTTATCACACTTCTGCTACTACTCTAGCAACGATCATACAGCGCCATCATTTAGCTTCGTTTGAAACGGCCTTCAGTTAGCCACCCTATGACAGTTCACCTCATATTCTTTTTCACGCCGGAACCTGTTAAATTCGAATCTAAAAAAATTGATTTAAAGCCGTGAACATGAAAGACACTATTCAATACACCTACAGTGTCCAGAAAAGCAGCAGATACATCAGACCAACTGTAAGGACCATTCTTTCCGTGATTACTTTGTGGTATTGTTTCCATCCCATTGATATGATGATATATTATTCATCCTGATAACTTCTAGGTCTCCGGAGGAGACCCCTCTGAAACTACAAGCTTCGAAGCTTGTAACTTGTGCCGAGTTCGGAGTAAGCAGTTGTGTTGTGTGTAGGCTTTGTTACTGTGTCCTTACGCCACCTTAGGCACAGCACTGTTAATTTTTGACCCAACAGTGGAATGGTGGCCCTACCGAGACTAAAAAATTTCTTTCCCATCTCGGGATTGAACATCGGACTTGCCGGGTCCTAATCCAATGCACTCACACCTACATTTTTTTCTTCATTTTTTTCCACGAGAACGTGGTGATAAGAATTGGTACAGCAGCGTCTACAGCCATTCTTATCTTCAAGAGAGCTACTGTTTGATTAACACAATGCGTTTAAATCTATACTAATATTATAAAGAGGAAAGATTCGTATTTTTGTTTGTTTGATACGAATAGGCTCAAAAACTACTGGACCGATTTCAGAAATTCTTTCACTCTCAGAAAGCTACATTATCCCTGAGTGACATAGGCTATACTTTTCACCGGAAAAAATTAAGGATACCTACTATAACTTCAATAATTACAGAAAAATCAGCCATAATCAGCTATTTTCACGTGCGCTGCAAAAACCGTAAGTCTTAGGTGGATACAATGTATGACGGAAATTTACCTCCTAAATAGTTCTACAAAAAAGTCCGCGATACCATATATCTATCTCTCCAGATTGACTTGCTATTACCTATTTATGGTAATCAGATGTTTTCCAAAATTATGCACTATTTGGGAGTGTGTTTTCATGAATTGGGTATTGATCCTCATCCTACCTAATACGTTATTTATTCCCAGTATTTAATTTAGAACGAAATTGCCCTTTATATCATACAATTACAACGAGTACATCAAAAGATATGGCAGGTTGAAGTGTTGAAGATGAAACCATCGCGTGAAACAAATTTCTACCCAGGCGAAGCTGCTTGTAAGGTATAAAAAAGTAAATTATATTACAATGAGTCGAGAGCTTTTTTCTTAATTTCAAATTCGAAATTAATTCAAAAATGTTGATTTTATAACCCTTGGAATTGGAGAAGAAATGCGTTTCATCCAATTGAATTTTACAAATGGTGCTCGAAGTCACCATGAACTTAATACAGGCTCTACACCTACAGTCTACACCTTCTAATGAATGATCGCTTCCTTCTGCTTGCATGTCTCGACGAAATGTAAGATATAAAGATGGATCGGGCGATTAGGGATAATTTTGGGGCCCCCATGAGAAGGTCTACAAAGACTCCATTACCTCAGTGGACCAACTACGGGAGTGTGTGCAGAAAATTACTGAAATGGGTCATGCAAGAAGAATGAAGCGATCATTCGTAAGAAGGTGAAGAGCATGTATGGGAGCTCACTTTGAACTCCTTCTACAATATTTTATTCGACAAATGGATATTTCGAATTTTTTTCTCAGTTTTTTGCATTGTTAAATCAATATTTTGAAGTTATATTCAAGTAATGAAGTAAATCAAAGCGCTTTTTTAATAAGGAAAGAAGATCTTGACTCATTGTGAAATTAATGTTGCATTAATTAAATGCTGGAAATACACTGAGTTATACCATTTCGGAATCTCAATGAAACGGGCATGTTCTTTCTTGATTGGACCCTCATGTAACCATATTTTTTCAACATATATGGAAAACTTAATGATATGCTTATTTTTTGTTTTCGACGTTTAACCTAACGCGTTGTGAGAAAAATATGAAAACAGAAATGTTTATGTCCTCAATAAAGTAATGCATGGAGGGATGTACATACTAGGATAGGGACAGTAAAGAATGACCGACGTTTCGCCTTCAATGTTTGAGGACATATTCAGGTCTTAAACAGTCAAAACATCAGAATGCCAAGAAAAACGAATAACATACAAAAAAATACTCCGATCTAATTTATAATGATTACAAAAATAACTCATGGAAACAGCTACTTATTAGAGCATAATTATCATGAATTTGCACAAAATATTGGCAGATGTCCAACTGCAGAAGAGATCCACACGACCAACATGAAAATATATCAAATAGGTTTTGTTACAACTACCTTTCACATTACCTCTTTTGTTCTTGTATGTAATTCATGATGAGTCGCACCCAGACCAGTCAGACCGTGAGATGATTTTCCGAGAGCGGCAGATTTTCATGCGAAAACTTGACCCAAAAATCAATACTTGCATCGTTATCATCCCGCCTGTATCCTGTGCAATACCGATAAGCAACTAAGTAATTTTCAGAGCCATGAATATGAATTTCAGAGGTTATTGGTTTATCCCAATATTTCGGTTTAATACACAACTTTTTTGTAGTCAGATGCATAAAATTTAACAATGGTGACCAAGAAGAATACAAAATGGTTGAAATGAGGGACAACTGATAGATCATTGAGGTTTCGTAGAAGTTTTTATTCTACATCTGTGATATTTCTGGTGTATTACCATCTCTAATTAATTAGAAATGAATTAATCTGGCTATAGTTATAAATATCAATTTACGCGTTCATGAGGTTATCATTTTCCGAATATTATACGTCTCCAGGAACCACCTCTTCACATCTGTCAGCTGATTATGTTCTCTAGATGTTGTGATGCCTGACCTACCTATTCTGTATACCCCATGTGCTGATCTTTATAAATTTTGTCTTCAAGTTGGGAAAACAACTTCTTTACATTATATTCACTCTAACTGTCAAGTTTCAGGTTATCAGTCTCGAAAATTCTTGTTATCTTGTTAGTAAGATCACAACCGTCTATAGAGAGAGCCCGGAACACAATCTGACAACCGCGCTCAGATTCGGCGACCGGAGGCCTACTCGTATTCGAATACGTAGCGCGGGATTTATGATTTTAGAATGGATATCACTGTTTTAAACGTTTGCAAAATCATTAAACGAATTTCCTTTGATGGGATACCTATAAAAAGACCACATAATAACCTACTTAGTCAATAAATCGAATAAATAATGCTTTGAAAAGTACCAATTATCCCAATATTCATGCAATAGCATTAGAATGGGAGCTTCTTGCTTTTATATTTGTTATTCGATTTATCGTTCAGCAAGAACCACGAGAAGGTGTAGGGCCATCTCTTGCCATAAAAAATGTTTGAATGAAATTGTTAAAATAATTTAAAATTATTGAGCGAGAATGATATAATTGGGATAGAAGTTAATTGATGGATGATCTGAAATGGAACTAAATTCGCAACAAGTGCATGGGGTCGAGTGGAGGGGCGTACCGGGGTAGATATTCTACAGCCTCCGCGCGTTGTTGCCATGTTCCATGTTCCAGGCTCTCTTAGCGGAGGTTACGGTAAGATCAGGAATCAACAGAAACGAATATTTCTTGACATCTGGGCATTTATCTGGTCAAGGGCGGATATAGCTGGTTTTTATGGGAGGGGTAATAACGATCATTGGGAGGGGTAATAGCCATTGAAACCCATTAAATCAGGTACACAATGTATATACAATTTTTTATGTACACCTCGATACTCATAGGAGGAGGTAGTTACCCCCAGCACCCCTCCGTAAAACCGCCCTTGCATCTGGTTTTGTTCCATCTCAACTGTTGGTTGCGTCTGTTAAATGTGTTAGTGGATTAGTACAACAGATGTCGCCCAGCATGCCGATCTAGGTGAAACTCCTATGTCTGTGTATCCGTTGCAGACGAGGTGTGTTATTGTTTTGGGATACCAATACTGATGTTAGTAATTTGAGATTATCTAAGATACTGAGAATATTGAGAGATAAGGAAGAACATAAAGGGCTGGTGATGATATAAGAGTAGTTAATAATAATTTGAAATCTGTTGGTATTTTGTACACTAGAACCAAGGATATTGTACCATTGGGTAATAAATATGGTTTGGTGTATAACATCAGTTGCTTGAGTTGAGAGAAAATTTATAGGGAATAGATGAAAATGTATTGTACCATTATAATTATGACTGTTGGCTTCATAATGAAAATAAAAATGGGAAGAGTGCATTGTCCGCATGACATTTCGATAAAGGTCATAATTTTGACTTCGAACCTGCAAAGATTACAGGTCATTGCGACCTGCACAAGTATACCATATACATCTCGCCATGCGACCTGTATACGAACTTCTAATACATATCATATCTTATACATACAGGGTGTCCGGGGAATAAATGTACATACTCATACCAGAGATAGAGTTGGACTAGCTGATTACGAATTGACTATAAAAAATTAATTTCTGGATTTCTCTAGAAAGCTACAGGGTGAAATTCCAGCTTCATGGAAATACTAATCCAAACTTATTGACGGATATTATTGAAACTTGGGAGGTTCTTGGCACATGCTAAGGTCGAGTCTGAAAGATATCAATTATTCCCTCATTCCAGGGCCGGACTCATTAATCTTCATTTAAAGTGTTCAGGGTAAAAGAAACACTTTGTATTTCGAATTACAAATAATTGATTCGCCTTTTAGAAAGAAGCTAAATTATGCTTCAATTTGTGGTATCGCTCAAAGTTGTCACATCAACAATTATTTTTTTATGAATTTCTTAATTTGGAAAAAGTTCGAAAATTTTAATTTATTTCCCTGAACAGGACTTAGTCATTTTCTGGAAGTCGAAAATAAATAATAAACTTTCTTTAAAAAGTCACTGAAGGTGAGGAAGACTATAATAATTTGTTGATATACTGGGGTGACCACCCCAGACACGGATCTCATTGCGATGGAATTAATGAAGGTAAATTTCGAAAAAAAAAATTGGTGATGTGTAAAGGTTGAGCATATTTCAAAATTATTCGTATATATACCGGGTGTTCGACAACAAAGATATAAGTATACCAAAGTGACACTTCTTCCAATGTAAAAACCTCTAACTGAATTAGTAAATCGAGTAGTATGAGTAGTGATTTTTCAATTTGTTAGTCTGTTTCTTTAAAGTTTACTTATTCAATATTGAATATTATGAAGTATTTAGTGGTATAGCGCAATATGGTAGAGTGCCAGATAGGAAGAAAGATCGCCAAAGGAATCTAGAGAGAGGTGATGAAGTACTCCAGTTAATTCAAGCACAACCTTCAACTAGTATAAGGAGAGTAAGTGCACAATTACATTTGCCGAAGCATAAGGTGCACAGAATAATCAAAGAGGAAAATATGTACCCGTACCACATACAACAGGTACAACGATTGGAACCTGGCGATAATGTCTTAAGACTGAATTTTGCACATTGGATAGCGAATCACAAAGTCACTTTGTACAGAACAATATTCAGTGATGAGGCTCAATGCACTAGATATGGTGTGTTCAATATTCATTACTCGCACATTTGGGCCGAAAATAATCCACACAGTATAAGACTGAGAAAATCACAACAAAAATTTTCAGTAAATGTTTGGTGTGCTGTGATAAACAAACATTTGATAGGGCCTCATTTTTTTGACGGTCGCCTTACAGGTGCGATTTATCTAGATTTCTTGCAAAATATTTTACCCGGCATGCTACAAGGAATAAATATTACAGTAATTTATTTCCAGCATGATGGAGCTGGACCTCATTTTGGCTTGGAAGTGAGAAGTTACCTCGACAATACCTATCCAAATAGGTAGATAGGTCGAGGAAGACCCATTCCATGGCCTCCTCGATCTCCAGATTTCAACCCGCTAGACTATTTTGTATGGATAAAATTGAAGGATATGGTATATTCTGAAGAAATCCAGTCAAGAGAACAGCTGGTGCACATAATTACCAACTGTTGCGATATTTTAAGAAATAATGGCGATATGATTCATAAGGCTGTATCCAATTTGAACATTCGGCAAGAGAAATGTATACAAGCTAATGGTTTTCATTTCGAACCACTTCTATAAAATAACGTTGAATCAGCAATTCATTCGTTCCTATTTTCATTTTTATTAGATACTCTTTACTGTATTTTAGTTTCTTTCATTTGTTATTGTTTAGTTATGGAATGTGCTTATTAAAGCTCTGAACTTTTTTGAAAATTTTTTACTAATACCTTCGCTTTTTATATTCAAACATGTGATTTTCAGTTCTCTTCATGGTGAAAAATTCAACTTATCGAACTTTATTCAAATTCAAAAATTCATAATAAAATAATTGTTGATGTGACAACTTCAAGCGATATCACAAATCGAAGCATAATTTAGCTTCTTTCTAAAAAGCGAATCAATTATTTGTAATTCGAAATACAAAGTGTTTCTTTTACCCTGAACACTTCAAATGAAGATTAATGAGTCCGGCCCTGGAATAATGGAATAATTGATATCTTTCAGACTCGACCTTAGCATGTGCCAATAACCTCCCAAGTTTCAATAAAATCCGTCAATAAGATTGGATTTTATGATGGTCTTAGTATTTCCATGAAGCTGGATTATCACCCTGTAGCTTTCTAGGAAATCCAGAAATTAATTTTTTATAGTCAATTCGTAATCAGCTAGTCCAACTCTATCTCTGGTATGAGTATGTACAGTTATTCCCCGGACACCCTGTATATCTCGAAATGTGACCTATATGAGAATATCTTATACTCATAGATCTCACTAAAGGAGGTTCACGCCGAGGGAGGTTTATGCGAGCTCCCAGTGTGACTTATTTCAGAATATCAACGTAGGATATCGCCAAGAGGTTCCTAGGAGTTCTCTTGTAGCGGACATTTGGAGGAGATATAGAGCTCTCGGCGACCTATCAAAGAAGACACAAAAGGCGTCATAACTTCCTGAAGAGAAGTCGCATGGCTATCTCTGGGATATCATTGTATTGCCTACGTAGGAACCTTCACTAAACATAAAACTTATTTTTCTGAAACCCCTAAAAGCCATCTACCATACTATCCATTTATTACATAACACTCTGTATAGGGGGCAAGAGCTCTGAATGAATCAATCAATTGAATCAGTTGAATAGGAAAAAGCGTAACCAGTGTCGTAGATTCATTTATTTTTGTGAAAAGTATTTGTAGATAGTGAAAGTAAATCAGTTTGCGATTTAGAATGATTTAATCCATCCGAGAAACGTGAAGTCAAGGAAGCTCTGAAATTGATGAGATATCTTCATGAAATTCCTCCAGTATGAAATTGTTTCTTACCTTTCCTAAATCTAAAATTACGGATTGTTCAGAAGTTTTCAACAGTCGGTTGCTGTTGAGGGATGAAATGATGGACTTTCATTGGATTATTCTGTGAACTTGATGAATTTGTTTCCACTTGTTTCCTCTGCTTAAATTAATGAATTCGGTAGTTGAAATTTCAATCTTGAAGTTATTCGCGTTCATTCACGTTTTGTGCGCCATTATCCACTGATTCGCCAGCTTGATTCATGTTGGATTTGTTGAAATTGAGTTTAAATATACATAGAGGTACATCGCCCTTGAACAATTGGATGCAAAAATTTTCGGCCGTTCACTGCCAACTTTAGTGGCGGTACATAGTAGCTACTAGAGGAATTATAATATGCTAGCTATTATACATTTACAGAAATCTGTAGGATATTTATTTTCCTCTGGTTCTATGAATCATGGGCTAAATTAATTGTCGTTTTATTGCACCAAAAAATCAGATGTGATAAAATACTGAACATCCCACATTTCCATACGCTGGTCCTGATCGTCATCGCATTCGGCTAAGGAAATAGTGCTTTATAGTTCAGCTACTCACCGCCAGATGCGAGGATAAAAATTTTCGGATCTCTGAAAAACACTCGCCCATCATATGAACGGGTGAAGGAATTGCAACTAAAATCAGCTTCAAATTGTTCAAATGCGGTGTTCCTCTATGCATATTCAAACTCAATGCCCTATTATAGTATCCCCAGGGAAAAGGGAACTTTTCCCTTTTAAAAATTAATTGAAAATAAAAAATCTAGAGTATTCTGGGTTTTCTAGCCGTGGTTCGGGTCCACGCTGGTGAACCCGGAATACATTAGATTCGAAGTTGAATCCGGCCATGAAAGCCTTCATCAATATATTAAGCGCCTGTACGAGGAGAAAACGCTTGAAGTTATTCGAAAACTGGAAATGCTGAGAAAGAGACCAACTCTGCAATCTCACATCTATAAAAGGTTGTCGAGAAAGCGCATAGGATCTACAGCCGAGCAGAAAAAGATGAATTTCGAGACAGTGGTATAAATCGAAATATTGCGATTAACCAATACAGATTTCTGAAATTTATATTCATGGCTCCGAAAGTTACTTAGTTGCGTATCGCTATTGCACAGGATATAGGCGAGACGATAATCCGGAATTGCTATTGAAAACGTGGCAGTAGCTGGAGGAGTCTCAAGCGGGAAGGTTATCAGTTGACTGGGGTTCGCAACTAAGGAAGATTCAAGAAGTACTTGAGTGTTTGGAAGTAGGGTCTCAAAGCGGAGACGGAAAAAGTGCTATTCGGTGAATAGCGGGGTGAAGTGTTGAATCGGGAGTTAAAGGTTCAAAAATTATTTAGAATGACTCAGATCACGTCTCGTCGGTACGAACAGAAGTGAAATAAATCTGCAAACACCGGGCTAGTGACGTGTTCTTGTTTTTCGTTTTTTAGGATACCCTTTGGATTACCTGCCATAAGTAGAGGACTTAGGAAATGTTGAGAATGCTTTGCTTATTGTAAGAAGGCTGAATGTAACGCCAAAAGCGTTCAGATTCCAGAGTCCTGAAATATCCCCAAGTTTTCGGTTTTGTGTTGTTTTGATGAAAGATTTCATAATTTGATTTCGTTTTGATAAATTGACCATTTATTTTGATAATTTATTATTTTGCCGTCATTGAGTTATAGACAGTTTGCGTAAAACCGTTTATTTTATTTTAGTACCAATATAAGTCTTAAGTTCAAACCCCAATGTTTCATTTACCATCCTAAACACCTAAACACTAAGTCCTGTACCCATGCGACGGGCCGTTGCTACACTTTCTCCCTTCAAAATCATGAACATCTTTTGTTTTGTTTCTTTTTTCTTGAGTGATAACACCCCTTCATTGGTGGAAAGCCGCTCTTTCGTCGAATCTCAAAAGGGGTGTTCTTAACAACAGAATGCATTACTATCGCAAGATTCTGCGATCTGCTTTGTGATACTTGACAGGCGAAGATTTGGCAGGTTGACACAAATTACCCATTTTTCCTTATCTGGACAGGTCTAGATTTAAGAGGGCAAGGATGGTGACAACTTTTTTTTCACACATTTCGGCAACATCTTCGCGTCTACTACTTCTTCCGGTCATTGACCAAACGACTTGTTCTCCAAGATTTTCCCACTCTCGATGTATATGACCTTGAAGTGCCGCTGGAGCCCGCTTGATGTACTACTAGGAATACAACGTTCAGAGAACACCAAGCTATAAGAAGTCTCAATGAAGATGAGTCGATCATAGTACTCCAAGCAGATAAGAGCAATGCAAAAGTGGAATCATCATAATATGATGAAAAGATGAAGAAGCAACTGGAACCATCGAAACATGAAAAACTTAGGAAGGATCCTACGTCGTTCAAGCTCAGGCAAATGAGATCATTGGTGAAGAAAGGTTTATAAAAGTCTGGAATCTCTTAATTCTATTTGTGTGGCACCTTTATTGTTTATTTGGGGCCTGACATGTTTCGGCATCTATGGCATTTTCAAAAGCCAATTGAAAATTGAATATAAATAATTGATATAATAAGCAGAGTTTGAGGTCTTTTCTCACCTATGCATCAGTGGTACGGAGACCTTCCTTGGAGAAGGCCAGCAACTCAATCAACCTTAACAGATGCCAGAAAAGAGCTTGTCTCAGTACAACAGGCGCTCTAAGATCCACTCCCACAGTGAGGCTATGAGAACATCACTTAGAATCTGGGAACAGGGACAATGGCGTGATCGCGGGGGATTCAGTGGGCAGGCTATGGCTCTCAGGATGGTGGATGACATTAACTCGTCCTTCCTCCGCAGAGGAGACCGTGCGTGCGCCCGATTCTGCTTCGATGAACCCTACAAAGAAGTTGTCCCAGACAGAAATCTGTGGTGTGAACCAGAGAGGCTACTCAAACCTGAGAGTCCCGCCTCTGGTTCACCGACGGCTCGGTTTGTAAAACGGGGGCTGGTGCTGGGATTATTGGACCTAGATCAAAGTGGTGCATTCCTCTCACAAAAAAATGCGCAATAGCACAAGCAGAGCTATTATTATTATTCTTCATCGGTCTCCCGTTCTCAGCTCGAGCTGGTTATTCTTCTATGAACCAGTGAAAAAACATTTCAGTTCCTCCCACTAGTTCAGAAATTTCCGCACGATGTAACAGGTTTGCAAATCCACAGCCTGCTGTGCACATCCCGCTATATTCCGGGATAGTTCGATCCCTTGAAGACCTCTCTTGAATGATGATTCCCTTCTGTCTTCTGAAGTTCCGGATGCCTCCTGGTGAACTCGGTATAGAGGGAGTATCTCCATCCAGGAAGTGGTTCGTCCTCGCAATTGTTCACGTAATGAAAAGCTCGCATTACTTCAATATTCATTTCGCGGATCCACTGGATACGTGCGTTGCGAGCTCCCCTGCGGCAGTCCTCCTCACGGTGGTCGAGCCAGCAGGTGGAGTGGCATCTCGATCTTCTGCCATGATATCGGTTTCCACTTCTCGTTCATGGGTTTGCCACCATTTACCCTTGGTGGCCCAGGTAACTCGGGCCGTGGGGACGTCACCCCCCATGTGGCATGGCACAAACCACACCACACCCGTGCGATCTATTATTATTATTTTTTTTTTTTTTTTTTTTTTAACGTCCGTGTGAGGGGAAAACCCTTTATGGGCACCTCGAGGGTCCGCACTCTCGGTAGTGTGAGAATCCAGGATCTTGTGTGGTTACTCACTAAAAACCCCTCACACCTTCAATGGAGGAGTTCTTCATCCTGCCCTCGCAGCGTCCCTTAACAAAAGAGATGAGCTGCAAGTGGCGTCTAGAGTTCATGGGACCTGATGATATGGAGTGACCCGAGCAACACTGCTTTCTGCATTCTGTGCGCCAATACCTCGGCCAGTGATCTGCAGACCGGGATAATCTTCAGTTCATCCACATAGTTAGCTCTCATTCCACCGAGACATCCTATGATAAGTACGACCATCCTAATTTTATGACCTGGGTATAAAGTTCCAAGCTCGAACATAAGGTCTTTGTATTTTTGCCTCTTCTGTTGTTCCTTCATCACAACATTATTTTCAGCAGGGGAGGAGAATTCCACGACAAATAACTCCTTCAGCTCCTTGTCCAGCAGAAGTATGTCTGGCTTAACAGCATTGATCTGTCGTGTTGTTGAGACAGGATAGTTCCAGCATATCCGAGCTCTTTCGTTCTGGACCACCGCTTCAATCTCCAGGGGCACATATGGTAGCACCGGTTCTTTGTCTATCTCATACGCGGCTCTCAGATGGAAGTATAGTATTCGGAGTGCCGCGTTGTGTCTCTCTACATACCCTGATGGAGCATGGACTCTGCAGGCGGAAAGGATGTGCATAATCGTTTCCTGTTGCCCATGGCAAACCCTGCAAGTTGTTGGGGTGTCCATTTTCATGATGTTCTTTTTATACCATCTCGTATTCAGTACTCCATCTTGACACGCCATCACAAATTCTTCTGTCTCTGACTTAAGGCTAGCTGACTTTAGAAAGGCGAAAGACAATTCTTCAGACAGGTCCTGGTCTTTTAAACTCCTGAAATATATGGAGTGCAAGGTCTTACTCATATGATGTTCGAGTAATGTATCTGACTGAGACTTTCGGATCAGTCTTGCTAGGCTTCTTTGGTCCGCTTGAGAGATCGGTGTTCCAGCGAGCTCAGGATTGATTGATACGCCGGTTATGCTGAGCTTCTCCATGGCCCTTTGTGCAGCTCGGAATAGGAATGCTCCACGGTTCGCAATTTCATGCTGAGCGACAAATTTCAGAAGCGGATCTTCACTTCTTAGAATCCTTACTGCCATTTCCAATGTTTGTTGATAGTGTTGATATTCCAAACATTGCAATCCTCTACCCCCCTGGCTTCGAGGAAGGTATATCCTCTGTATTGAACTGTTGGGATGTAGGCTACGATTCATGTTCATCGTTTTCCTTGTTGACCTATCAAGATCGAGGAGTTCGTTTACCGTCCAGTTCACCACCCCGAAAGAGTAGGTGAGAATCGGGATGGCTAGCATATTTGTAGCAGATACTTTATTCTTTCCCGACAACTGCGATTTCCATATGTCTCTCAGCTTCTTTTTGTAGCTGGCTGTTAAGGCATCCTTTATCTGGGTTGTCTCCAGTACACCCCTCTGTTTCATTCCAAGAAACTTGTAAGTTTCTCCGTCTTCGAGGTGTCGAAAAGTCATTCCATCTTCCAGTCGAATATCTTCTCCTGCGTCTTCAGCTTTTCCCCTGCGCAGATGAAAAACAGCGCACTTGTCCAAACCGAATGACATTCCCATTGCTGAAGTGTAGTCTGAAACGATATTCAGTAGTTGCCGCAGTGCGGACTCGGAGGGAGCGTAGAGCTTCAAGTCGTCCACGTACAAGAGATGCGAGATCAGGTGGTTCCTTCTGCCTGGTGGTCCGGCCTGGCATCCTATCTTGCTCTCCCTTAACTCAATTGTTAGTGGTATAAGAGTTATGCAAAATAATAACGGGCTTAGCGAATCTCCCTGGAAAACTCCTCTCCTGTATCTCACCCATCCCGTATAAACGGTTCGACCCTCTGCTCGGATGGCAAACTTCGTTTTCCACAGCGCTATGATGTTTTCTATCGCGTGGACGATGTTGGGGTGGACTTTCAGCATTTTTAATAACCGTATTATTAGTTCGTGCGGCGAGGTGTCATATGCTTTCGCGTAGTCTAACCATGATGTGTGTAGGTCGCGCTTGTAGTGTCTGGCGTCTAGACATACGCTCTTGTCTATGAGCAAGTTGTCCTTGCATCCTTGCACTCCTTTCTTTGCTCCCCTCTGTTCGTAGATACTGTTCCACACTGGTCCAATAACCCTCAGTATTTGATCTTGAATTACACTTGTGAGCATCTTATACAGTGTATTGAGGCAAGTGATTGGGCGATAGTTCTTGGGTTGCCCTAAATCACCTGATTTTGGTATCAGCACTGTTCTACCCTCCACTAACCACGACGGAATGGGCTCATGGCGAGTCAGCATCCTGCTGAATAATCTTGCCAGGTGTTTATGTGTGGCTGGAAATCTCTTCCACCAGTAGTTTTGGATACCGTCCAGTCCAGGTGCTGTAAAATCACGCTTGTTATTAAGGGATTTTTTGATATCTTCGGTTGATATTTCAGAAAGTTCATCGTTCTGCTGTTGGTTTTGATCACACATCTGCTGGAATCTGAGTAGTGCCGGAGTATCCCTGGTTTCTGCTTGTTGTTCATACAGGCTTTTCCAAAATTTTTCGACCTCTTGAGGTGATGGTGGGTTCTGTGCCTTTTGTTGTTGGGACTGAAATAATTTCGATGGTTCTGCGGTGAAGGTGTTGTTATCTTCAATCCATTTTTGCCTTTTTATCAGTTTCTTTCGCGCTGCAGCAAGTGATCTTATTTTATCTACAGCTTTCTGCTTCAGTAGATGGACTGTGGGCAAATCTACTGCATGATGTATGGAACGAAACTCCTCGATCATATCCTTCATTTTCTTGCTTGATCCAATTTTGCCTCTCAGAACATCTATGATACATTGGTACCAAGATGCCTGCTGCCTCATTGATTTTATTTTGATATCAAGCCGACTGAGTCTTAACCTTTGCTTATCCTTCTTCGGAGCTGAACTTTTCGGTGGACATAGAAGTGAAGCGGCCGCTCTCACTGCAGCCACCACATCTTCTAGTGAACAGGTCTCGTTAAGATGATCTTGAATTATTTTATCCACTACGGCTAGATCTTCAGCCTGAAGTCTTGTTTTTATTCGGTTGGCCTTGACCAGTGGGTTTCTAACGGCAGCCTCAAATGCTTCCTTTGTATTGTCGATTGACTTCGGAACATCTCTCACTTGTTCCGCTCTTGGCCTTGCCCTCAGGACTATTGCTTGGTGTTGTTGGTTTGGAGCACCTGTCACCTGCTCTTCACCGTGTTCTATTTCTGGAACATCTCTCACTTGTTCCACTCTTGGCCTTGCCCCCAGGACCATTGCTTGGTGTTGTTGGTTTGGAGCATCTGTCACCTGCTCTTGACCGTGTTCTATTTCTGGAACATCTCTCACTTGTTCCGTTCTTGGCCTAGCTCCCAGGGCTATTGCTTGATGTTGTTGGTTTGGAGCATCTGTCACCTGCTCTTCACCGTGTTCTATTTCGGGAACATCTCTCACATGTTCGGTTATTGGCCTGTTGGAGCGTGTACCAGTCCCGGTTCGGCTCGCAATATTTCTCACCAGGGCTACAGCTTGTTCTTCAGCTGTGTCAACCGTGAATTGCTGATGTTGGCTCGAAGCATCTGTCACCTGCTCCTCAGCTAGTTGTTCCGTCCTTTCTTGCTCTTGAGACCTCCATAAGATTCCTCTTCTTTTGAGTTGACTGATCTGATCTCTGAGGTTTTGCTGCGTCATGAAGTCAAGGTCTGGATAATTTTCGCACCACAGACCATGCAGCCTATTCATGTACCCTCGTCTTTCGGGTCTTGATCTTCTGTATAGCGCAGTCAGCAGATTATGCTGCTCGGGCGTCCACTTGTGGCGTTCCCTTTGTGCCGTCCTGTTTCGGCTGCCGGTTCCGACTGCGGGCTGCTCTCTCGAGCGTTGAATCCCTATGCGACCGACAACCTGAACTCTCTCCTCGTCGATGTATTCCTCGTCTAAAGGCATAGCTTCTTGTGTGGCAGGCGCCTGCCTTCTCAGCATCCTGCCGTTGGTGTCCCGCATGCTGTCACGTCCAGCACCAACTCCAGACGCGCCCTGACGATCCCCAGGCAGCGACTGTTTTCCGAGGCTTAGCTGATATCTGTCCGACATCGGTTGAGAGTGACCGGGGTCCGCGGGATTGTCACACCCGTATACTACAAAGTAGTATCCCCCGTGCGGGTTTGCAACCATTTACCCTTGGTAGCCCAGGTAACTCGGGCCGTGGGGACGTCACCCCCCATGTGGCATGGCAGAAACCACACCACACCCGTGCGGTTCTATTATCTATTATTATTTTTATTTTTTTTTTTTTTTTTACGTCCGTGTGAGGGGAAAACCCTTTATGGGCACCGAGAGGGTCCGCACTCTCGGTAGTGTGAGAATCCAGGATCTTGTTTGGCTACTCACTAAAAACCCCTCACACCTTCAATGGAGGAGTTCTTCATCCTGCCCTCGCAGCGTCCCTTAACAAAAGAGATGAGCTGCAAGTGGCTTCTAGAGTTCATGGGACCTGATGATATGGAGTGACCCGAGCAACACTGCTTTCTGCATTCTGTGCGCCAATACCTCGGCCAGTGATCTGCAGACCGGGATAATCTTCAGTTCATCCACATAGTTAGCTCTCATTCCACCGAGACATCCTATGATAAGCACGACCATCCTAATTTTATGACCTGGGTATAAAGTTCCAAGCTCGAACATAAGGTCTTTGTATTTTTGCCTCTTCTGTTGTTCCTTCATCACAACATTATTTTCAGCAGGGGAGGAGAATTCCACGACAAATAACTCCTTCAGCTCCTTGTCCAGCAGAAGTATGTCTGGCTTAACAGCATTGATCTGTCGTGTTGTTGAGACAGGATAGTTCCAGCATATCCGAGCTCTTTCGTTCTGGACCACCGCTTCAATCTCCAGAGGCACATATGGTAGCACCGGTTCTTTGTCTATCCCATACGCGGCTCTCAGATGGAAGTATGAAATCCGGAGTGCCGCGTTGTGTCTCTCTACATACCCCGATCGAGCATGGACTCTGCAGGCGGAAAGGATGTGCATAATCGTTTCCTGTTGCCCATGGCAAGCCCTGCAAGTTGTTGGGGTGTCCATTTTCATGATGTTCTTTTTATACCATCTCGTATTCAGTACTCCATCTTGACACGCCATCACAAATCCTTCTGTCTCTGACTTAAGGCTAGCTGACTTTAGAAAGGCGAAAGACAATTCTTCAGACAGGTCCTGGTCTTTTAAACTCCTGAAATATATGGAGTGCAAGGTCTTACTCATATGATGTTCGAGTAATGTATCTGACTGAGACTTTCGGATCAGTCTTGCTAGGCTTCTTTGGTCCGCTTGAGTGATCGGTGCTCCAGCGAGCTCAGGATTGATCGATACGCCGGTTATGCTGAGCTTATCCAGAGCCCTTTGTGCAGCTCGGAATAGGAAGGCTCCATGGTTCGCAATTTCATGCTGAGCGACAAATTTCAGAAGCGGATCTTCACTTCTTAGAATCCTTACTGCCATTTCCAATGTTTGTTGATAGTGTTGATATTCCAAACATTGCAATCCTCTACCTCCCTGGCTTCGAGGAAGGTATATCCTCTGTATTGAACTGTTGGGATGTAGGCTACGATTCATGTTCATCGTTTTCCTTGTTAACCTATCAAGATAATATTATTATTCTTCATCGGTCTCCCGTTCTCAGCTCGAGCTGGTTATTCTTCTATGAACCAGTGAAAAAAAAAATTCAGTTCCTCCCACTAGTTCAGAAATTTCCGCACGATGTAACAGGTTTGCAAATCCACAGCCTGCTGTGCACATCCCGCGATATTCCGGGATAATTCGATCCCTTGAAGATTTCTCTTCTCCATCCAGGAAGTGGTTTGTCCTCGCAATTGTTAACGTAATGAAAAGCTCGCATTACTTCAATATTCATTTCGCGGCTACACTGGATACGTGCGTTGCGAGCTCCCCTGCGGGCAGTCCTCCTCACGGTGGTCGAGCCAGCAGGTGGAGTGGCATCTCGATCTTCTGCCATGACATCGGTTTCCACTTCTCGTTCATGGGTTTGCCACCATTTACCCTTGGTGGCCCAGGTAACTCGGGCCGTGGGGACGTCACCCCCCATGTGGCGTGGCAGAAACCAAACCACACCCGTGCGTATGTATTATTATTTTTTTTTTTTTTTTTTTTACGTCCGTGTGAGGGGAAAACCCTTTATGGGCACCGAGAGGGTCCGCACTCTCGGTAGTGTGAGAATCCAGGATCTTGTTTGGCTACTCACTAAAAACCCCTCACACCTTCAATGGAGGAGTTCTTCATCCTGCCCTCGCAGCGTCCCTTAACAAAAGAGATGAGCTGCAAGTGGCTTCTAGAGTTCATGGGACCTGATGATATGGAGTGACCCGAGCAACACTGCTTTCTGCATTCTGTGCGCCAATACCTCGGCCAGTGATCTGCAGACCGGGATAATCTTCAGTTCATCCACATAGTTAGCTCTCATTCCACCGAGACATCCTATGATAAGCACGACCATCCTAATTTTATGACCTGGGTATAAAGTTCCAAGCTCGAACATAAGGTCTTTGTATTTTTGCCTCTTCTGTTGTTCCTTCATCACAACATTATTTTCAGCAGGGGAGGAGAATTCCACGACAAATAACTCCTTCAGCTCCTTGTCCAGCAGAAGTATGTCTGGCTTAACAGCATTGATCTGTCGTGTTGTTGAGACAGGATAGTTCCAGCATATCCGAGCTCTTTCGTTCTGGACCACCGCTTCAATCTCCAGAGGCACATATGGTAGCACCGGTTCTTTGTCTATCCCATACGCGGCTCTCAGATGGAAGTATAAAATCCGGAGTGCCGCGTTGTGTCTCTCTACATACCCCGATGGAGCATGGACTCTGCAGGCGGAAAGGATGTGCATAATCGTTTCCTGTTGCCCATGGCAAGCCCTGCAAGTTGTTGGGGTGTCCATTTTCATGATGTTCTTTTTATACCATCTCGTATTCAGTACTCCATCTTGACACGCCATCACAAATCCTTCTGTCTCTGACTTAAGGCTAGCTGACTTTAGAAAGGCGAAAGACAATTCTTCAGACAGGTCCTGGTCTTTTAAACTCCTGAAATATATGGAGTGCAAGGTCTTACTCATATGATGTTCGAGTAATGTATCTGACTGAGACTTTCGGATCAGTCTTGCTAGGCTTCTTTGGTCCGCTTGAGTGATCGGTGCTCCAGCGAGCTCAGGATTGATCGATACGCCGGTTATGCTGAGCTTATCCAGGGCCCTTTGTGCAGCTCGGAATAGGAAGGCTCCATGGTTCGCAATTTCATGCTGAGCGACAAATTTCAGAAGCGGATCTTCACTTCTTAGAATCCTTACTGCCATTTCCAATGTTTGTTGATAGTGTTGATATTCCAAACATTGCAATCCTCTACCTCCCTGGCTTCGAGGAAGGTATATCCTCTGTATTGAACTGTTGGGATGTAGGCTACGATTCATGTTCATCGTTTTCCTTGTTAACCTATCAAGATCGAGGAGCTCGTTTACCGTCCAGTTCACCACTCCGAAAGAGTAGGTGAGAATCGGGATGGCTAGCATATTTGTAGCAGATACTTTGTTCTTTCCCGACAGCTGCGATTTCCATATGTCTCTCAGCTTCTTTTTGTAGCTGGCTGTTAAGGCATTCTTTATCTGGGTTGTCTCCAGTACACCCCTCTGTTTCATTCCAAGAAACTTGTAAGTTTCTCCGTCTTCGAGGTGTCGAAAAGTCATTCCATCTTCCAGTCGAATATCTTCTCCTGCGTCTTCAGCTTTTCCCCTGCGCAGATGAAAAACAGCACACTTGTCCAAACCGAATGACATTCCCATTGCTGAAGTGTAGTCTGAAACGATATTCAGTAGTTGCCGCAGTGCGGACTCGGAGGGAGCGTAGAGCTTCAAGTCGTCCACGTACAAGAGATGCGAGATCAGGTGGTTCCTTCTGCCTGGTGGTCCGGCCTGGTATCCTACCTTGCTCTCCCTTAACTCAATTGTTAGTGGTATAAGAGTTATGCAGAATAATAACGGGCTTAGCGAATCTCCCTGGAAAACTCCTCTCCTGTATCTCACCCATCCTGTATAAACGGTTCGACCCTCTGCTCGGATGGCAAACTTCGTTTTCCACAGCGCTATGATGTTTTCTATCGCGTGGACGATGTTGGGGTGGACTTTCAGCATTTTTAATAACCGTATGATCAGTTCGTGCGGCGAGGTGTCATATGCTTTCGCGTAGTCTAACCATGATGTGTGTAGGTCGCGCTTGTAGTGTCTGGCGTCTAGACATACGCTCTTGTCTATGAGCAAGTTGTCCTTGCATCCTTGCACTCCTTTCTTTGCTCCCCTCTGTTCGTAGATGCTGTTCCACACTGGTCCAATAACCCTCAGTATTTGATCTTGAATTACACTTGTGAGGATCTTATACAGTGTATTGAGGCAAGTGATTGGGCGATAGTTCTTGGGTTGCCCTAAATCACCTGATTTTGGTATCAGCACTGTTCTACCCTCCACTAACCATGACGGAATGGGCTCATGGCGAGTCAGCATCCCGCTGAATAATCTTGCCAGGTGTTGATGTGTAGCTGGAAAACTCTTCCACCAGTAGTTTTGAATACCGTCCAGTCCAGGTGCTGTAAAATCACGCTTGTTCTTAAGGGCTTTTTTAATATCTTCGGTTGATATTTCAGAAAGTTCATCGTTCTGCTGTTGGTTTTGATCACACATCTGCTGGAATCTGAGTAGTGCTGGAGTATCCCTGGTTTCTGCTTGTTGTTCATACAGGCTTTTCCAAAATTTTTCGACCTCTTGAGGTGATGGTGGGTTTTGTGCCTTTTGTTGTTGGGACTGAAATAATTTCGATGGTTCTGCGGTGAAGGTGTTGTTATCTTCAATCCATTTTTGCCTTTTTATCAGTTTCTTTCGCGCTGCAGCAAGTGATCTTATTTTATCTACAGCTTTCTGCTTCAGTAGATGGACTGTGGGCAAATCCACTGCATGATGTATGGAACGAAACTCCTCGATCATATCCTTCATTTTCTTGCTTGATCCAATTTTGCCTCTCAGAACATCTATGATACATTGGTACCAAGATGCCTGCTGCCTCATTGATTTTATTTTGATGTCAAGCCGACTGAGTCTTAACCTATGCTTATTTTTCTTCGTAGCTGAACTTTTCGGTGGACATAGAAGTGAAGCGGCCGCTCTCACTGCAGCCACCACATCTTCTAGTGAACAGGTCTCGTTAAGATGATCTTGAATTATTTTGTCCACTACGGCTAGATCTTCAGCCTGAAGTCTTGTTTTTATTCGGGTGGCCTTGACCAGTGGGTCTCTAACAGCAGCCTCAAATGCTTCCTTTATATTGACGATTGACTTCGGAACATCTCTCACTTGTTCCGCTCTTGGCCTTGCCCTCAGGGCTATTGCTTGGTGTTGTTGGTTTGGAGCACCTGTCACCTGCTCTTCACCGTGTTCTATTTCTGGAACATCTCTCACTTGTTCCACTCTTGGCCTTGCCCCCAGGAACATTGCTTGGTGTTGTTGGTTTGGAGCATCTGTCACCTGCTCTTGACCGTGTTCTATTTCTGGAACATCTCTCACTTGTCCCGTTCTTGGCCTAGCTCCCAGGGCTATTGCTTGATGTTCTTGGTTTGGAGCATCTGTCACCTGCTCTTCACCGTGTTCTATTTCGGGAACATCTCTCACATGTTCTGTTATTGGCCTGTTGGAGCGTGTACCAGTCTCGGTTCGGCTCGCAATGTTTCTCACCAGGTCAATCGTCAATTGCTGATGTTGGCTCGAAGCATCTGTCACCTGCTCCTCAGCTAGTTGTTCCGTCCTTTCTTGCTCTTGAGACCGCCATAAGATTCCTCTTCTTTTGAGATGACTGATCTGATCTCTGAGGTTTTGCTGCGTCATGACGTCAAGGTCCGGATAATTTTCGCACCACAGACCATGAAGCCTATTCATGTACCCTCGTCTTTCAGGTCTTGATCTTCTGTATAGCGCAGTCAGCAGGCTATGCTGCTCGGGCGTCCACTTGTGGCGTCCTCTTTGTGCCGTCCTGTTTCGGCTGCCGGTTCCGACTGCGGGCTGCTCTCTCGAGCGTTGAATCCCTATGCGACCGACAACCTGAACTCTCTCCTCGTCAATGTCTTCCTCGTCTAAAGGCATAGCTTCTTGTATGGCAGGCGCCTGCCTTCTCAGCATCCTGCCGTTGGTGGCCCGCATGCTGTCACGTCCAGCACCAACTCCAGACGCGCCCTGACGATCCCCAGGCAGCGACTGTTTTCCGAGGCTTAGCTGATATCTGTCCGACATCGGTTGAGAGTGACCGGGGTCCGCGGGATTGTCACACCCGTATACTACAAAGTAGTACCCCCCGTGCGGGTTTGCCACCATTTACCCTTGGTAGCCCAGGTAACTCGGGCCGTGGGGACGTCACCCCCCATGTGGCATGGCAAAACCACACCACACCCGTGCGGGTATTATTATTTTTTTTATTTTTTTTTTACGTCCGTGTGAGGGGAAAACCCTTTATGGGCACCGAGAGGGTCCGCACTCTCGGTAGTGTGAGAATCCAGGATCTTGTTTGGCTACTCACTAAAAACCCCTCACACTTCAATGGAGGAGTTCTTCATCCTGCCCTCGCAGCGTCCCTTAACAAAAGAGATGAGCTGCAAGTGGCTTCTAGAGTTCATGGGACCTGATGATATGGAGTGACCCGAGCAACACTGCTTTCTGCATTCTGTGCGCCAATACCTCGGCCAGTGATCTGCAGACCGGGATAATCTTCAGTTCATCCACATAGTTAGCTCTCATTCCACCGAGACATCCTATGATAAGCACGACCATCCTAACTTTATGACCTGGGTATAAAGTTCCAAGCTCGAACATAAGGTCTTTGTATTTTTGCCTCTTCTGTTGTTCCTTCATCACAACATTATTTTCAGCAGGGGAGGAGAATTCCACGACAAATAACTCCTTCAGCTCCTTGTCCAGCAGAAGTATGTCTGGCTTAACAGCATTGATCTGTCGTGTTGTTGAGACAGGATAGTTCCAGCATATCCGAGCTCTTTCGTTCTGGACCACCGCTTCAATCTCCAGAGGCACATATGGTAGCACCGGTTCTTTGTCTATCCCATACGCGGCTCTCAGATGGAAGTATAAAATCCGGAGTGCCGCGTTGTGTCTCTCTACATACCCCGATGGAGCATGGACTCTGCAGGCGGAAAGGATGTGCATAATCGTTTCCTGTTGCCCATGGCAAGCCCTGCAAGTTGTTGGGGTGTCCATTTTCATGATGTTCTTTTTATACCATCTCGTATTCAGTACTCCATCTTGACACGCCATCACAAATCCTTCTGTCTCTGACTTAAGGCTAGCTGACTTTAGAAAGGCGAAAGACAATTCTTCAGACAGGTCCTGGTCTTTTAAACTCCTGAAATATATGGAGTGCAAGGTCTTACTCATATGATGTTCGAGTAATGTATCTGACTGAGACTTTCGGATCAGTCTTGCTAGGCTTCTCTGGTCCGCTTGAGTGATCGGTGCTCCAGCGAGCTCAGGATTGATCGATACGCCGGTTATGCTGAGCTTATCCAGGGCCCTTTGTGCAGCTCGGAATAGGAAGGCTCCATGGTTCGCAATTTCATGCTGAGCGACAAATTTCAGAAGCGGATCTTCACTTCTTAGAATCCTTACTGCCATTTCCAATGTTTGTTGATAGTGTTGATATTCCAAACATTGCAATCCTCTACCTCCCTGGCTTCGAGGAAGGTATATCCTCTGTATTGAACTGTTGGGATGTAGGCTACGATTCATGTTCATCGTTTTCCTTGTTAACCTATCAAGATCGAGGAGCTCGTTTACCGTCCAGTTCACCACTCCGAAAGAGTAGGTGAGAATCGGGATGGCTAGCATATTTGTAGCAGATACTTTGTTCTTTCCCGACAGCTGCGATTTCCATATGTCTCTCAGCTTCTTTTTGTAGCTGGCTGTTAAGGCATTCTTTATCTGGGTTGTCTCCAGTACACCCCTCTGTTTCATTCCAAGAAACTTGTAAGTTTCTCCGTCTTCGAGGTGTCGAAAAGTCATTCCATCTTCCAGTCGAATATCTTCTCCTGCGTCTTCAGCTTTTCCCCTGCGCAGATGAAAAACAGCACACTTGTCCAAACCGAATGACATTCCCATTGCTGAAGTGTAGTCTGAAACGATATTCAGTAGTTGCCGCAGTGCGGACTCGGAGGGAGCGTAGAGCTTCAAGTCGTCCACGTACAAGAGATGCGAGATCAGGTGGTTCCTTCTGCCTGGTGGTCCGGCCTGGTATCCTATCTTGCTCTCCCTTAACTCAATTGTTAGTGGTATAAGAGTTATGCAGAATAATAACGGGCTTAGCGAATCTCCCTGGAAAACTCCTCTCCTGTATCTCACCCATCCTGTATAAACGGTTCGACCCTCTGCTCGGATGGCAAACTTCGTTTTCCACAGCGCTATGATGTTTTCTATCGCGTGGACGATGTTGGGGTGGACTTTCAGCATTTTTAATAACCGTATGATCAGTTCGTGCGGCGAGGTGTCATATGCTTTCGCGTAGTCTAACCATGATGTGTGTAGGTCGCGCTTGTAGTGTCTGGCGTCTAGACATACGCTCTTGTCTATGAGCAAGTTGTCCTTGCATCCTTGCACTCCTTTCTTTGCTCCCCTCTGTTCGTAGATGCTGTTCCACACTGGTCCAATAACCCTCAGTATTTGATCTTGAATTACACTTGTGAGGATCTTATACAGTGTATTGAGGCAAGTGATTGGGCGATAGTTCTTGGGTTGCCCTAAATCACCTGATTTTGGTATCAGCACTGTTCTACCCTCCACTAACCATGACGGAATGGGCTCATGGCGAGTCAGCATCCCGCTGAATAATCTTGCCAGGTGTTGATGTGTAGCTGGAAAACTCTTCCACCAGTAGTTTTGAATACCGTCCAGTCCAGGTGCTGTAAAATCACGCTTGTTCTTAAGGGCTTTTTTAATATCTTCGGTTGATATTTCAGAAAGTTCATCGTTCTGCTGTTGGTTTTGATCACACATCTGCTGGAATCTGAGTAGTGCTGGAGTATCCCTGGTTTCTGCTTGTTGTTCATACAGGCTTTTCCAAAATTTTTCGACCTCTTGAGGTGATGGTGGGTTTTGTGCCTTTTGTTGTTGGGACTGAAATAATTTCGATGGTTCTGCGGTGAAGGTGTTGTTATCTTCAATCCATTTTTGCCTTTTTATCAGTTTCTTTCGCGCTGCAGCAAGTGATCTTATTTTATCTACAGCTTTCTGCTTCAGTAGATGGACTGTGGGCAAATCCACTGCATGATGTATGGAACGAAACTCCTCGATCATATCCTTCATTTTCTTGCTTGATCCAATTTTGCCTCTCAGAACATCTATGATACATTGGTACCAAGATGCCTGCTGCCTCATTGATTTTATTTTGATGTCAAGCCGACTGAGTCTTAACCAATGCTTATCCTTCTTCGTAGCTGAACTTTTCGGTGGACATAGAAGTGAAGCGGCCGCTCTCACTGCAGCCACCACATCTTCTAGTGAACAGGTCTCGTTAAGATGATCTTGAATTATTTTGTCCACTACGGCTAGATCTTCAGCCTGAAGTCTTGTTTTTATTCGGGTGGCCTTGACCAGTGGGTCTCTAACAGCAGCCTCAAATGCTTCCTTTATATTGACGATTGACTTCGGAACATCTCTCACTTGTTCCGCTCTTGGCCTTGCCCTCAGGGCTATTGCTTGGTGTTGTTGGTTTGGAGCACCTGTCACCTGCTCTTCACCGTGTTCTATTTCTGGAACATCTCTCACTTGTTCCACTCTTGGCCTTGCCCCCAGGACCATTGCTTGGTGTTGTTGGTTTGGAGCATCTGTCACCTGCTCTTGACCGTGTTCTATTTCTGGAACATCTCTCACTTGTCCCGTTCTTGGCCTAGCTCCCAGGGCTATTGCTTGATGTTCTTGGTTTGGAGCATCTGTCACCTGCTCTTCACCGTGTTCTATTTCGGGAACATCTCTCACATGTTCTGTTATTGGCCTGTTGGAGCGTGTACCAGTCTCGGTTCGGCTCGCAATGTTTCTCACCAGGTCAATCGTCAATTGCTGATGTTGGCTCGAAGCATCTGTCACCTGCTCCTCAGCTAGTTGTTCCGTCCTTTCTTGCTCTTGAGACCGCCATAAGATTCCTCTTCTTTTGAGATGACTGATCTGATCTCTGAGGTTTTGCTGCGTCATGAAGTCAAGGTCCGGATAATTTTCGCACCACAGACCATGAAGCCTATTCATGTACCCTCGTCTTTCAGGTCTTGATCTTCTGTATAGCGCAGTCAGCAGGCTATGCTGCTCGGGCGTCCACTTGTGGCGTCCTCTTTGTGCCGTCCTGTTTCGGCTGCCGGTTCCGACTGCGGGCTGCTCTCTCGAGCGTTGAATCCCTATGCGACCGACAACCTGAACTCTCTCCTCGTCAATGTCTTCCTCGTCTAAAGGCATAGCTTCTTGTATGGCAGGCGCCTGCCTTCTCAGCATCCTGCCGTTGGTGGCCCGCATGCTGTCACGTCCAGCACCAACTCCAGACGCGCCCTGACGATCCCCAGGCAGCGACTGTTTTCCGAGGCTTAGCTGATATCTGTCCGACATCGGTTGAGAGTGACCGGGGTCCGCGGGATTGTCACACCCGTATACTACAAAGTAGTACCCCCCGTGCGGGTTTGCCACCATTTACCCTTGGTAGCCCAGGTAACTCGGGCCGTGGGGACGTCACCCCCCATGTGGCATGGCAAAACCACACCACACCCGTGCGGGCGTATTATTATTATTATTATATATATTATTATAAGGAAGGATAGAAGAACCTCTCAGGTTTGGCGAAGGTCAACTAAGCATCCACCTGTCTGAAGGGTTTTTGAACGAATTGACGGAGGATGCCTCCACCATGGCAGATGGCAAACGGTTCCATGAAGAAAACACTCTGTTGGACAGGAAGTATTCTCTCTGAGTTGTCCTGAAATTATCCCTACGAAGCTTGTATCTGTGGCCCTGCAGACGTTCATCGTCATTCAGAGTGAACATTACACCTAGGTCTGCGTTGAAAAGGCCGTTGACAGCTCTGTAGGTGATAATGAGGTCACCTCTGGCCCGCCTGTCTGAAAACAAGGGGAGATTCATAATAGAAAGCTGTATGCTGTCCTGGTATGTGAGATGGAAAATATCCGCAGAGGCTACTCTGGAAAACACATATACATATGTTGCGACAGTCAGGGTACACTGAAAACCTTCTCTGATATGAAAGTAACATCAAACTTGGTTTATGAATGCAGAGAGGCTCTGCGCGCGCTTGGCTCAGTTATCTGGTGGCCTGCACATGAATCTATCTCTGGTAATATGAAAGCAGATAACTTAGCCAAAAAAGGGGCTCGCTCAACTTTTACTGGGCTGGAACCCGTGCTTCCTATCTCTCATACATTTATCAAAAACCTCTTCAAGAGCTGGATTGATGAGAAATTCTTCTGAAACACGAGAAAGGATCTCAGGCACTCGAGACTCCTTACAAGGGGATCTAGCCGAGTGTTCCCTGAGCGAAACATATGTGAACAGGTTACTGTATGTGGACTGAGGTTAACACACCTAGGAAACTCTACACCTTCCATCTCCATGGTGAGAGGGTCTCCTCCTAGTCAGCCCGCGGCATTCTTGTCAGCGAGCCTTTGGGTCTGAGTCTCTTTAGTATTAAATAATTGCGGCATGAACAATGGGCCACAAGGCCTACGTTTGGCAGACCAAGGGCGCCGCACAGGATGAAGAAGAAGAACTAATTGGTGATGGGATTATTGATTGATTGGTCCTTGAAAAGGATAAAAGAAATTTGCAAGAATAATTTTGTATATCATTCGTTCTTTTTTCTCAGAAATTGAAATAAGATCAAATGACAAAAACGCGAAAGCCTCAACAAATTCACTTCGCGTAGTTTTTTTACTCTGAAGTTCATACGATTGAATCGATGTTTTATTATTAGGGGATTATTCTGTTGAATGGAATTTTTCGTAGCATTCCTTTTCTACTTACTACTTGTTCACTGGAAAATGTGGGCGATCCTCAATGCGAAATACAGAGACAGATATGACGAATTCATTATTAGATTATTTATAGAAAATATCACGAAAATTTCATGTCATCGTAAATTCCGGAAATAAATGAGAGTTTACCTTCGTACACGTGGGGAAGTTTAAAAAAACCGATAATTTAATTGTTCTCTATACAAGGACATGGGTTTGCAGAAAGATAGGCGTTTGATATCTAACTCATCGATTATGATTTGAGGAAAACGATGCAGTTTTCGGTCGTTCAAGTGGATAAAATTCACTCAAAGTTGTGATTATTGGGAGAATTCTGTTTTGAAAAATGTGTAATAAATTTCATCATCATTAAGGGTGTTTCGATGAGAGCTCAAGATTTGAATTGCGCGTCACAGAAGATCAAATTGGATAAATTATGGAGGACTCGAACAATTTCAATAATACACTGAAATTCATTTCAAAAGATAATCAAATTTACTATTTAGATATCACTATTATCAGAAAAAATAACATAGTGAAGACTAAAATGTTAAAGTCCATAAGTGCATGAATTCAGACCGGGTACTTGATTATACAAGGTGCGGCACGGAGGGCGGACGTTTTTCAGATGGGCATAACTTTCCCCTACTGAGGACGAGAGAAGTGGGGAAGGTGCCGTTAGACTCGTGTGTTCCTAGCATTTATTATTATTAGCCAACTTTCACCTCAACGGCATGGTTAACCGGCAGAATTGCCGTTATTGGGCTAATGAAAATCCGCAACACTTACAACTCAGAGCGGTACGTCGAAATGATCAACAACTTCTTTATCCCCGAATTACGACGGCAACGTGTTCCAATCCGACGTGTGTGGTTCCAACAGGATGGGGCGACCGCCCACACAGCCAGAGCATCAATGGACGTTATTCGCCCTCTCTTCCCTGGTCGCCTTATTTCCAGGTTTGGCGATGTTCATTGGCCTCCCCGGTCCCCAGATTTATCCATATGCGATTTTTTCTTATGGGGACACCTCAAGGCTAGAGTATACGAGACCAAGTCCCGAACTCTGGACGAATTGAAAAGGGCTATTCGCGTGGAAGTTGCCCAAGTTGAGAGAGCGATGTTGGAGAGAGTCTACGCGAACTTCCAAGAGCGCCTCCAGCACTGCATCACCGATTTCGGCCACCACATGCCTGATGTGATTTTCCACACTTGACTGTCTCAAATGCTATTTCCTTGAGAATCTGATTCCGTCAATAAATGTGTTTTTGAGTAAAAATTAACGCTTTTATTATTTTTTTAAAACCATCCATCCTCCGTGCCGCACCCTGTAATTCAATGCATAACATTAAACAGACCAAGCATACTGAATCAAGTTGCATCCCTACTAACAACTAACCACGAACAATTTTATCCACAAGAAATGTTAAAAAAAATATAAAACTACGTTCACATAAATTTTACAACTCATTAAGTTTCTACAACACCACAAAAGATCCAATAACATGATTATACAGGGTCTTTCACGAGGAACCTCACCCATATTTATACGGGAAACTACTGAACGTATTTTCATGAAATTCAGCACTTATAAGTATTTCACGATGCTGATGAAATCTAAAATATTTTCAAGGCATGAGCACCTCCGGTTTTTCCGGAAATGACGTCAACTTCCGTTTTTCAAATTAGAACACCATTTTTTTATTACAGAAATAGATTCCTTAGAAAATTTCAAGTTATTTTGATGTAACATTTTTCAGTTCTGGTTTGAAAATTCTCTCTGAGCGGGAAAATTCGAAAAAAAAACTCGAAAATAGAGCTCCGCTGAAACAAGAATAACTTCGAGGTTTTTGGATGGAAAATTTTCATTTTTGGGATTTTTCAAGATGTAAGATTCATGTATCCACATCGAAATCGCGATTCATGATACAGGGGGTGAATAAATCGCTTTCAAAGTTAGGGATGACAAAATCGTGAAAAATCAATTTTTCAAATTAGAACCCCATTTTTTTATGGCAGATATTGAATCTCCGTTAAAAAATAATGTGTGTGTATGCATCACACCCTTGCCCTAAAGTGGATATTTTCTGAGTTATTCACAAAAAACTGTTTTTCGTCTTGAATTTTCAGCTATTTCTTTTCCCTTCACGCCAAAAAGATGAAATTTTCAGGAACTGTTACTTAAACCATGTTTCAGATTTTACTACCCTAATATGCAAGAGAAAAAAGTTACAGGTTGTTCCTAAATAGATGGCGAATTTGGATTCGAATTTGTATCGGAAACCTCTTTATTTCAACTAATCGGCCATCGGTTTTCTCTCCAGTGATAAATAAATAATTCCTTATGAACCATATGCAAAAACTTACCATGTTTTACATTCTTTTTTTTTAATGATAGATATCATTAATTACATCTGCCAAATTCCTCTTTATTCAGTAGCATGTAATTAATGATATCTATCATTAAAAAAAAAGAATGTAAAACATGGTAAGTTTTTGCATATGGTTCATAAGGAATTATTTATTTATCACTGGAGAGAAAACCGATGGCCGATTAGTTGAAATAAAGAGGTTTCCGATACAAATTCGAATCCAAATTCGCCATCTATTTAGGAACAACCTGTAACTTTTTTCTCTTGCATATTAGGGTAGTAAAATCTAAAACATGGTTTAAGTAACAGTTCCTGAAAATTTCATCTTTTTGGCGTGAAGGGAAAAGAAATAGCTGAAAATTCAAGACGAAAAACAGTTTTTTGTGAATAACTCAGAAAATATCCACTTTAGGGCAAGGGTGTGATGCATACACTCACATTATTTTTTAACGTAGATTCAATATCCGCCATAAAAAAATGGGGTTCTAATTTGAAAAAATTGATTTTTCACGATTTTGTCATCCCTTACTTTGAAAGTGATTTTTTCACCCCCTGTATCATGAATCGCGATTTCGATTTTTAAAGTGGATACATCAATCTTACATCTTGAAAAATCCCAAAAAAGAAAATTTTCCATCCAAAAACCTCGAAGTTATTCTTGTTTCAGCGGAGCTCTATTTTCAATTTTTTTTTCGAATTTTCCCGCTCAGAGAGAATTTTCCAACCAAAACTGAAAAATGTTACATCAAAATAACTCGAAATTTTCTAAGGAATCTATTTCTGCAATAATAAAATGGTGTTCTAATTTGAAAAACGGAAGTTGACGTCATTTCCGGAAAAACCGGAGGTGCTCATGGCTTGAAAATATTTTAGATTTCATCAGCATCGTGAAATACTTATAAGTGCTGAATTTCATGAAAATACGTTCAGTAGTTTCCCGTATAAATATGGGTGAGGTTCCTCGTGAAAGACCCTGTATACCATTACCATATATCGGGACATCGAGGCAATAGAAAACATATTAAAACCGTACCCTAATATAAAATAGCACATAAGCCATTCATACAAGTCCAGCTGTCCAGCAGATATTTTCCAAACTGAAAGCAAAGACTTTCCTAAAAGTCCGAAAATATAAAAAATCACAAATTGTCTATGAGATACCCGCAATTAATGCAATGGAGTATACATAGGAAAAACAGAACAAAAATTGTTTAACAGAATGAAAGGTCATAAATGTTGTAACACCCAGACAGCTTTTCATGAACACAGAGAAGATAACGAACACAACACATTCAAGTTCGAAGACACGAAGATATTGGAAAAAGAAGAGAATAAGCCAGAACAGACATAAACGGTCTGAACAAAATTTACTCATCACTAATACAGAGGACAACCTGGACAACAGAGAGTGCAAAAAAGGAAGAAAGAGTGAAGGAGACCACACAGAGTAACATCAATATAGTGACAGTTCAGTAGTTAACCACTAAATATTGGATGATGACAAGTAGGGTTGCCAGATGTCCGGTTTTCCACCGGACAGTCCGGTTTTTTTCATGTTTGCCGTCGAAAAAATCTTTGTAAACCGGACAGAAGATCGTACCCGAAACGTTCAATAGTTGTGACAATAAATCAATTAAAGTAAGAATTCCAACACAATCAATTACTTAACACCCTTTACTTTTAAAAAAGGTCTTCCACAAAAATCAATTTTGGCCCCTCTCAACTTATACAGGGTGTTTCGCAATAAACTGGACTAACATATACAGGGTGAGTCTTTGACTTGTACATATATTTTAACTGTAGATTCCTTTTTTTCCATACCATTTTTCAAAATTCGGTTTCGTTTGAAAGATACAGGGTGTCAAAAATCCATGAATTTAACACTATTCTTTCCATATATTCGGAACCGATATTTCGAATGAACTGAATTTTGGTTGATTGTTTACTCTATTCATGGGGCATATTCCTCAATTGAAACTCATTCCATATTTTTCCTGGTATAAAAGTTACAGCATAGTCGACTCATAAATTCACGCAAAAATACTATGAAATCACTCGAAAAAGATAAACGGTTCATATTTTCGAACAAATCAACCATTCTAGAAAGTAAAAGTATTCCTATATTTTTTCAATGAAACGGGTGGTTTTCGAGTTATTCCTAATTGTATACGAACAAATTTGAGGAAAAAATCATGAATTTCATAAAAAATCTGAATGCTTCCCTGATTTAAATATCATCGAATATTATTTCTTCTCTGGTCGCTTAAAAAATTAACATTGTTGTCAGGATGTTTATCAACTTCGTCAAGACAAAAATCCCTATGATGGAAAAACGTTCGATGTAAAAAAAAATCCACAAATGTGGGAGATAAAAAAATTTTGAGAAGCATGAAATTACACAGTTTCTATTGGAAATTTATTGTTACCGGTTCTTGCAAATATCTATCTGAACAATATCCTCTTGGAATTCTTAATCGACACTACACTTCACATCACAATCATCACCTGTTTGATTCTCTGTAAGTAAATAAATAAATAAATCGAAGTCCATTGGTAAGCGTCCTTCATTGTATCACAGACTTGAGACTGACCTGTGATGTGATGGGACTCGTTAGTCGTTCCGCGGCGGTGGAGACACAGAACAACGGCTTGTCTTGCGTGGCGGCTACATCGCCTATACCATTGTTTTTCAGGGGAGGGGCATCAATTCTTTCAGGGGGGGGCATCAATAGATAGAAATTTTTTGCCAACGTTGTAGGACTACTAATGAAGGGATTGTTGTCAATTTCGAGGTCCAAGGAGGGGGGCGCATGGCCTCCACGCCCCCCCCCCTGTATCCGCCAGCGGTAAGGTTAGGTCATTGACCTCGAATCATATGACTTTGGTTGATGGAGTTAGGATAGGTTTGTGACGAACCCATTTTTATTAGATCCTTTTAGAATATCGAGGAAAATATGAACAAATTATTCAATTGCAGAAATAATCGGGCAGAACTGAGTGTTTTTGTTAGTAGATAACGTGTTTGTTACATTCTTATTATTATATTAGTAATACTGTAATAGCAATGAAGCACACCAAGAACTCCCACAAGGAGGACTGGGACATTGCTAAGAGTATATTCACAAGGCAACGACTTGAATGAGCAATAAGCACCTTTCAGCCGTATAAATCCCCAGGAGTAGATGGGGTGTTTCCGATACTCCTGCAGAAAGGAGTGGAGGAGATCCTCCCTCATCTACTGAATATCACAAGAAGCAGCTTAGCATTGGGTCAAATACCTGAAAAGTGGAGAAGGGCAAAAGTAACCTTCATTCCCAAAGTAGGAAAAAGGACGGGACTGGCCCTCGATCCTTCAGACCCATTTGCCTAACATCGTTTCTTCTTAAAACGATGGAGAAAGTCGTAGATAACTACATAAGAACGGAGCATCTGGAGAAAACACCACTTCACAATTCTCAGCATGCTTACAGGGCGGGACGTTCAACGGAGAACGCTCTGTATCAGCTGACTGAAGTCATCCAGAGAACTCTGAATAACAAAGAAATCGCCATGTGTGCCTTCCTGGATGTATCTGGGGCCTTTGACAACACAACACATGTGTCTGTCAGAGATGCACTCGAGAGGCGAGGAGTGAATAATACCATCTTAAGATGGATGTATGAGGTGTTAACGACGAGGATAGCTGAGACATCGAATGGCGAGGAATCCGTCTTCGTCAAAGCTACTCGTGGAACACCTCAGGGTGGGGTGCTATCCCCCCTCCTATGGAGCCTGGTAGTGGATGAACTTCTACACAGGCTAACGGAGCTTGGCTTTGAATGTGTAGGCTATGCTGACGACATAGTCCTAATAATTAGAGGTAAATTCGAAGGCACTCTCTGCGACCTATTGCAGAAGGGCCTTAGAATTATTGAGCAGTGGTGCTTGTCAGTGGGGCTGAACATCAACCCAACCAAGACCACATTGATTCCGTTCACTCGGAAGAGGAAACTTCCAGCCATGAAAACGTTAGTATTAAACGGAAATATCTTGGAGTGGGGATCTGAAGTCAAATACCTAGGAATAACACTGGATAGCAAACTTCTGTGGAATAAGCATGTTGATAATGCTACTGGCAGAGCTACAAGAGCTCTGATGGCATGCAGACGTCTATGCGGCAGGAATTGGGGCTGTAACCCAAAAATACTGCGATGGATGTTCGTCATGATTTTAAGACCTATAGTCACATATGGGGCAGTAGCCTGGTTTGCAAAGACAAGTCAGGCAAGTACGAGGAAAATGCTCGACAAAGTACAAAGGCTTGCCTGTGTGTGCATCACGGGAGCTATGAGAACGTGCCCAACCAGGGCGCTTGAGATCATCACAGACCTCACACCTCTACATCTAGTGATTGATAGGGTAGCCCATGAGGCCATCCTCAGAGTATCTAAAGAAGGAGCAGGCAATGAGAGAGTCAGGTTTCAGAGAGCTTGGTCCTCTCTGAATGACTACACCTCATCTGCAAACCTTCCTAGCGATGTAATGATCAAGAAAGTAAGCACTGAGAAGAACTTCAGTACAATGCTAAGTAAAAGAGAAGATTACAATACAATGAAATGGTATACTGATGGTTCTAAAACCGCTACAGGAGCTGGCGCTAGGATTTACGGGACAAGTACCAAGTGTGCACTATCGCTAGGCTCCTGTACAAGCGTCCTTCAAACGGAAATACTTGCAATCGGAAGATGTCTAGATATACATCTAGAAAGAAACTATCAGAAGTGCGATATAGCTATTCATACAGATAGTCAAGCTGCTATTAAAGCACTGAGCTCCTACGTCATTGACTCAAAGCTGATTTGGGAGTGCCGAAACAAACTCAATGAGGTAGGCAAGAAGAATAAGGTCTTTTTAATCTGGGTTCCCGGTCATTCGGGAATCGTAGGAAACGAAGAGGCCAATAAAATGGCCAGAAAGGGCGCACAGACGCCACTCACTGGCCCAGAACCCTTCTGTGGTATAGGAAAATGCACCTATAAGAAGGAATTTATGCTGAAGGAGAAAACCGAAAGAGAAAAACTCTGGCGGAATCTCCCAGGAATGGATCACTCCAAAAAGTTCCTCCGGAACTTTGAAACTGCTAGATCCAAAAAATATCTGGATCTCAGTAAAAACCAACTTCACCTACTCACTGGCTTTCTCACAGGACATTGTCGCCTAAAGAAGCATCTGTTGAGAATGGGTTTATCGGACACTGATGAGTGTAGATTCTGTGGGGAGGAGGAAGAAACTCCTATTCACCTGGTTACGGAATGCTATGCCATTGTAAGCCAAAGGAAAGATAGCTTTGGACAAGAAACTTGTAGAAGTGGGGAGTTATCCTCCTTGAAGCCGTCCCAGATACTGGATTTCATCAAATCTCTGGAACTGGAGGGCGAGCTGTAGGAGGCGCGATGATGACAGCTCTGTCAGGGGGCACAATAGACCTTAAGGTCGTAGTGGACTGTAACCCCTTTTCACTATAACTATAACTACATTCTTATTCAAATAAGCTTGAGTATTTTCTAATTCTATCACCCACAACATCTAATCACCTCAATTTCAATCGAAAAATATTAACTTTGAAGTGTTTGCAGAGAATTTTTTCAGACACGTATTTAGCTCGAGCCAAATTCGGAAAAAGGGAAAATGAAAAAAAGATTTCCTTTGGCCTCAAGAATCTTCAGTTAGATTATATGTACAAGTCAAAGACTCACCCTATATAGCTGTGTAGATGACTTCGAGAAAGTTAATTTTGTACCTCTTCTTCAGTTGACTTATAAGTATTTTTTATTGCTCAATTGAATTGTGGTGTAGAATTCTGGAAAAGAATTCAAAATAACGGAAAACCTGCAACTACTCGATTTTCCGTAATTTTTTTTTTCAAAATCAACTTCAGATGTGTTCAGTGAAAAACATTCCATACAAAATTGTTGGAATCGTTTATTGTTGAACAATCTTCCATTCTTAACACTGACGTGAAAATAGAATACAAAAATATCCATTGGTTTTCTTTCTGTAGCCTCCCACAGATTCTACTCGGAGTACTTTCCTAATTTATATTTAAAGAACTGAAGAACTTACGAAGGCCAGAATTGTGCTAATGGGCTGCCAGAATGACCTGAATAGAAATATGAATTTATAAAAAAAAAACTGTATAAAAAAACTTTGGTGAGCATCGAATTCTCACCGATGGAACTGGATACCTCCTTAATTTTAAATGTGGACGAACTGCATCTGAAATTGAAGATTAGGAATAATATGCTACGGAAACTAGCTGGTAGGTACTTCATGCAGTGACAATGCAACTACACTGGGTACGGCAGCCTCATCCTTGGCGTTTTCTGCCGCTGAATATTATTGCCCTGTTTGGCTCCTCAGTGGTCATGTGAAAAAAATTTATGCAATTTTCCTTTAAGGATTGTTACTGGAACTATAAGATCTTTATCATTGTCCTTGTCCCTCCCCATATTGGCAGACAGACCGCTTTGAATTCTTGGAATAAAGTTCAATCTTCTCCGAATGCATTTTCTATTCTGAATATATTCCAGATGATAAAATTCCGAGATTGGAGTCGCGTTAATGTTCATGATACAATAGTTTTCTCAATTTGAATGTAGCGCTCAAAATTTCTCCAGAACCAACAAAAAATAATTATCAAAATTTATGATACTACCATATCATATATCCAATATAACCTCAACTTGAATATCTCCGTTTAATTCATTTATCCAGGGCAGTGCCACGAGCTTCGAACAGTGGAGGAAGAGAGTGATTCATAAAAAGTTCTATGATAGGCGCCAAATGATTTGATAAAGACCTGGATAAAATATGGTATTAAATTTTCCCACCAAATCATGAAAATGAAGGAAATGAGTGTGAGAATAACAAACGGGAGAGTACTTTGTTAACTATATATTACACGAATAATAACTAGCAGTCAACCAGAGAAAAATCTTTAAGTAAAAAAAATAAACAAAATGTTATTAACGCAGCGGAAACTTCCTGAAACAATTTCAAAAACCCGAAAATAAAATATGGATTTCTGTGGGACCCTAACTTGAGCTCAAGCGCAGGCGCAGTAGGTGAACTATATTGAAAAAAAAAATAAAAAAAAAGCGGTATCGAAATTTCCGCATCACAATATTCAAGATCTCAATATAATGTACGATAATAGATCTATGATAATATAGGTGTTCGAATAAATGTACCATACACAATGGTATATCTTCAGGAGGGGTACTTGCATGTCGACGCGGATGTAGTGACTTCCAACGGTGTGAAATTCTGGATCACCAACTGTCACCAGGGCCTCGCTTGATATCTCTACCAAGTTGGACGGTAATTGCAGAATGAAGACGGCCTAAGGTTTCCGGATTGAAAAACTCCCAAAGCAAACCTGCTACCAGATCTTCATACGCAAATTCCAGCGTATAAAAAAACCCTTCCTAGAAGGGTTTACTTATTGTATCGCCTTTTTTTCCAGGGAATAACTATTCTGATGTAAAATACCGATTACGATATCCTGTTCTTTTTTTTCCCTGCTGTGACAAAATTCATTTCAGTTCTAATCGGGGTTGTGAAATTTCAGCAATCGTCTCTATCTGAAAGATCTTCGGGATCCGTAAAGAAAATTCAACCAGGTGTATTCAAATCCCCAAATTGGGAGATAATTCGCCTCAATAACTATACCAATCCAAATAACGATGAGGCACAGAATCATCCAGCTTCCGAGAATTCAAATCCTCACAACGGTTAATAATTATTATCAAAAATTCCTCGGAAGTTAACATCGTCGAATTACTTCTCCGACTGCATGTAGTGGTGGGGTGGATTGAGTAGCCCCACGACCATGTTGCCAGTCCCAAGCCTGGATAAAGGAGGAGGGTTGAGCATAAGGCTAACAACCTTATCTCGTAAAAACCCACTTGTTATGAAACCTCAACAAGAGCCTCGGAAAAGGACTGATACACGGAAACGACAACGGCAACGGAATATGGATTTGAATATAGGTACTTGGAACGTTTTGAGCTGGTATAGACCAGGTGCAGCCCAATTGGCTGTTGAAGTTTTGGAAAGATATAAAATGGACATAACAGTACAGGAAATCAGATGGCTCAATTCTGGCAACACTAAGATCAGTAAATCGGTGGTACTATACAGGGTCTTTCACGAGGAACCTCACCCATATTTATACGGGAAACTACTGAACGTATTTTCATGAAATTCAGCACTTATGAGTATTTCACGATGCTGATGAAATCTAGAATATTTTCAAGGCATGAGCACCTCCGGTTTTTCCGGAAATGACGTCAACTTCCGTTTTTCAAATTGGAACAACATCTTTTTATTGCAGAAATAGATTCCTTAGAAAATTTCAAGTTATTTTGATGTAACATTTTTCAGTTTTGGTTGGAAAATTCTCTCTGAGCGGGAAAATTCGAAAAAAAAATCGAAAATAGAGCTCAGCTGAAAAAAGAATAACTTCGAGGTTTTTAGATGGAAAATTTTCATTTTTGGGATTTTTCAAGATGTAAGATTGATGTATCCACTTTAAAAATCGAAATTGCGATTCATGATACAGGGGGTGAAAAAATCGCTTTCAAAGTTAGGGATGACAAAATCGTGAAAAATCAATTTTTTCAAATTGGAACCCCATTTTTTTATGGCAGATATTGAATCTACGTTAAAAAATAATGTGAGTGTATGCATCACACCCTTGCCCTAAAGTGGATATTTTCTGAGTTATTCACAAAAAACTATTTTTCGTCTTGAATTTTCAGCTATTTCTTTTCCCTTCACGCCAAAAAGATGAAATTTTCAGGAACTGTTACTTAAACCATGTTTTAGATTTTACTACCCTAATATGCAAGAGAAAAAAGTTACAGGTTGTTCCTAAATTGATGGCGAATTTGGATTCGAATTTTTATCGGAAACCTCTTTATTTCAACTAATCGGCCATCGGTTTTCTCTCCAGTGATAAATAAATAATTCCTTATGAACCATATGCAAAAACTCAACATGTTTCACATTCTTTTTTTTTAATGATAGATATCATTAATTACATCTGCCAAATTCCTCTTTATTCAGTAGCATTAAGAGGAATTTGGCAGATGTAATTAATGATATCTATCATTAAAAAAAAAGAATGTAAAACATGGTGAGTTTTTGCATATGGTTCATAAGGAATTATTTATTTATCACTGGAGAGAAAACCGATGGCCGATTAGTTGAAATAAAGAGGTTTCCGATACAAATTCGAATCCACATTCGCCATCAATTTAGGAACAACCTGTAACTTTTTTCTCTTGCATATTAGGGTAGTAAAATCTAAAACATGGTTTAAGTAACAGTTCCTGAAAATTTCATCTTTTTGGCGTGAAGGGAAAAGAAATAGCTGAAAATTCAAGACGAAAAACAGTTTTTTGTGAATAAGTCAGAAAATATCCACTTTAGGGCAAGGGTGTGATGCATACACTCACATTATTTTTTAACGTAGATTCAATATCTGCCATAAAAAAATGGGGTTCCAATTTGAAAAAATTGATTTTTCACGATTTTGTCATCCCTAACTTTGAAAGCGATTTTTTCACCCCCTGTATCATGAATCGCGATTTCGATTTTTAAAGTGGATACATCAATCTTACATCTTGAAAAATCCCAAAAATGAAAATTTTCCATCTAAAAACCTCGAAGTTATTCTTTTTTCAGCTGAGCTCTATTTTCGATTTTTTTTTCGAATTTTCCCGCTCAAAGAGAATTTTCCAACCAAAACTGAAAAATGTTACATCAAAATAACTTGAAATTTTCTAAGGAATCTATTTCTGCAATAAAAAGATGGTGTTCCAATTTGAAAAACGGAAGTTGACGTCATTTCCGGAAAAACCGGAGGTGCTCATGCCTTGAAAATATTTTAGATTTCATCAGCATCGTGAAATACTTATAAGTGCTGAATTTCATGAAAATACGTTCAGTAGTTTCCCGTATAAATATGGGTGAGGTTCCTCGTGAAAGACCCTGTATAGCGGCAAAGAGGACACACATAATTTTGGAACAGGCTTTGTTATCAGGGAAGAACTGATGAGTGAACTAATCTCCTTCAAACCCATAAATGAGAGAATATGCTCCATCCGGTTGCGTGGAAAATGGTACAACATATCACTAATAGCAGTACATGCACCAACCGAGGAAGCCGAAGAAGGGACCAAGGATGCTTTCTACGAACTACTAGAAAAAACAATAAATGGAGTACCAAAGGAAGATATGGTGCTGGTTTTAGGAGATTATAACGCCAAAGTAGGAAGAGATGGAACATCACAACTTCAGTTTGGAAAGCACAGCTTACATGCTTCTTCTAACGACAACGGAAACAGGCTAATCGACTTTGCAGTTTCGAATAACCTATTGATAAAATCTACAATATTCCCTCATAAAGATATACACAAACAGACATGGATATCTAACGATGGTATAACAAGGAATCAGATCGATCACGTACTGATAGACAGCAGACACGGATCTAACATAATAGACGTTAGAACAAGAATGCAGAGAAATAAATATGCAGAATCCAGAAGTAGAGGAGATGTGGAAGACAGTGAAGGAAGTAATCCGAGAGGCCATCAAAGAAATCCTTGGAGAAAAACAAAATACAGAAAAGAAGCTATGGTTCGATACAGAATGTCAAGATCTTAACGGAGAGAAGTATGACGCAAGAAGTAAGATGTTACAAAACCCATCAGAGGAAAACAGGAATAAGTTCCATAACCTAAGAAACAGAATGAGAAAAATTACGAGAAAAAAGGAAAGAGAATGGCAAAATGAACAACTACAGGAATTGGAAACAAACAGAGCACAAGGGAACATTACTCAATATAGAAGACCCGACATACCAAGAAGAGAATAAACGGCATATGGCCGAAGTCTGGGTTGATCCACCATCCATTGAAGAAACAAATCGAGCAATAAAACAACTAAAAAATAATAAAGCAGCAGGAAGAGATGGAATTCCCGCAGAATGCCTGAAGGAAGGTGGGCAGAGACTAGTGGAGACTATACATCAGCTAATACAAAAAATATGGGAACAGGAATCGATGCCAGACGAATGGAAGGAAGGAGTTATTATACCAATACATAAGAAGGGAAATAGATTAGCATGCAACAACTACCGAGGTATCACACTCCTTAACACATCATATAAAGTGTTGTCTAACATAATTAAAAACCGAATAACACCGTACGCAGAAGAAATAGTTGGAGAATACCAAAGTGGATTCAGAAGGAAACGATCAACAACAGACCAACTTTTTACGTTAAGACAACTGTTAGAAAAATGCTGGGAATTCAATAGAGATCTACACAATTTATTCGTAGACTTCAAACAAGCGTATGATAGCATCTTCAGAGCAAATTTATGGACAGCACTAGAAGAACTCGGAATACCCGGCAAACTTATCAGAATGATAAAAGTATGTGTTGAAGGATCATATAGTTCAATTAAAATAGAAGGGCACTACAGCGAAATCTTTGAAATATCAACTGGACTGAAACAAGGGGATGCACTGTCGCCGGCTCTATTTAACACAGCCTTGGAGAAGGTAGTAAGACGAACCGAACTAACTATGAACATCTTCGGCCATAATGGACCCTGCCTGATTCTAGCTTATGCAGATGATTTAGATGTTGTGGGAAGAAGTACAGTTAGCGTGAAGGAAACCTTTATAAAACTAGAAAAAGAGGCAAAGAAAATGGGACTGAAAGTCAATGAGGAGAAAACTAAGTATATGCATATGACACGAAACATAGGACGAGATCGAATACGTCAAAATGTTACTATGGATGAGTACAACTTCGAACATGTACAGACTTTTCAATACCTAGGAGCATTAATAACATCAGATAATAACGTTAAAGTAGAAATAAAACAGCGTATACTCCAAGGAAATAAATGCTATTATGCAACCCAACATTTATTAAGATCAAGGACCCTGACAAGGCAAACAAAAATAAAGATATACAAAACTATTATAAGACCAGTTGTAACATACGGCAGCGAAACATGGACCATGACGGTACAAGACACGCTACTACTCAATCGTTTCGAAAGAAAGATCCTTAGGAAAATATACGGAGCAGTCTGGGATCAACAAACATTGCGGTATAGGATGCGCACGAACAATGAGGTATATGAACTGTATAATAGCCCAAGTATAATACAGGAAATTAAATCCAACAGATTAAGATGGCTGGGACATGTCCAGAGGAGTAATGACTCAAGGCTAATTAAAATGGTCTGGGAAGAAGCCCCTAACAACAAAAGACCACTTGGTCGACCAAAACTTCGATGGCGGGATAATATCCGCAAGGACCTGCTAAATATGGGAGTCCTTAACTGGGAAGAAATTTCTCAGGATCGACATAAATGGAGGAGAATTGTTGAGGCGGCCAAGACCCACCCCGGGTTGTAGAGCCATGGATGGATGGATGGAATTACTTCTCAGAACGCTCCAGAAAAAGAATGGCCGAGATGTCCTTCCAAAAAAATTTTTTCGAACATTCACAAAGACAGAAACAGTGACAACACATTCCTGTAACAACCAACGGCGGGTTCAGTGTTGTTTTTAGATGATATTGGGATCTTGTGCTTGCGAGAATTGTTCTTAGAATGATGTGTTTTGCCACAGCATCATTTTTTAGCCATTCTGCTTTTGTACCTTTCGTCTGTCAGCGACTGAAATGTTGTTTTTCCTTCTACTATATCACCCAGAGATTTTGCAGCAAACAAAATTGTAATTTCGAATTCCCACATTGGAAACGAAACAGCATCTTTCAATTTTGGTATAGATTCTATTTCTTCTTTTGATCCCATAGCGTTGGTACGAAATGATACTTTCGTGTTATTCAAGTCGTACACCACTGGACCCGTAACCTATTGTTTGTAAAACGGATATATTGCTCATCACGTCTAGCGATTTATTGTATTTGAAATTGAAAAATTCAGCCAGTACTTGATTTTTGGTCTGAGCAGTGTATTTTTTATAAATTTTGAGGAGGGTTGAGTACATTTCATTGGATGTACTGCAAGTGAGTATATGAAGAAAACAGGAAATAGAAAAGCAGAGGATCTTAGAAAATGTCAAACAGACGGCAAGATGTTGTGGGATTCTGAATCGGCAAGAAGTCTGAATCAAAATGAAGAAAAAAGAGAACAAGTAAATAGGAAAAAACAAACGGAATCGTTAGATAGAACCGGAGAAGGACAATCGGAAAAGAACAACGAAAAAGATAAGGGCCAACGAAGACATGGAGATCGAAGACAGTGCCAAAAGAATTGTGTAAAATATCAGGAAACAAAACCGTAACGATAATGAAAAGACGGCAGGAAACAAAAGAACCGAAATTAAAAGAGGAGATGAACAGCAAAATCAAGAACGATCGAAAGGAACTAAACACGATCAGAGAAGTAAAATAAAGACAGAAGATATGAAAAAGAACAAGGAACAACATAAAAAAAAGGAATCATAAATTGCTAAGAGAGTTGAAAGAAGTAGTGGACAATGCAAAACCTGATTGCGACAAAGTTTGGATAATTTGCTAGTGTGATGGTAAAATGTTCTTAAATCGTTAGAATATTTTGAAACTGTTTATTTAGATCATATATTTTAAATAATTATATATTTGCACTCTTAGAGGGGTGTGTTGGATTCAGTGATAAGATTGAAATATACAGGGTGACTACTGGTGACGTGAGGGACAACGGCTAAGTGGAGATCGAGGACCTCAAACTGAATGAGAATTTGGGTTTCAAATGTCCCATAAGGGTATTCGTTTCGGAGATATAGGGTGATTTATGAAAAAATGCTAAATCTATGAACTCCCATATCTTCGTTAATATGATATGTTTTTCGCTGATGTTTTACATATTTGTTCATACAGGCATTCTCTGTCAGCATAAGAAAAAAAAATTGAAAAAATTGCTGGCCCGTACTCAAAAACTTCAATTTACATGTCAAGTGAGAAATATCACACGGTATATGAGATAAAATAAAATCAAATAGAAATTTGGAAAGAGGAAAAAAAAACTGATGAAATATCTGTTTTTTGTTTGAATGGCACAAATTTTCTTTCGTTTCTATGATATGTTGAAGTAAGAATATTACAATCTATTTATATAAAAGAAAGATGTTGGTTACACTATTTATAACTCGAGATCGGATGGAGTGTTTGTTATGAAACTTCATATATGGATTCGTCTACGGTCTGGTTATTATAAAATGCAATAAAACTTCGAAAAAATCGATGAAAATTTCACTTATACAGGAAATGCTTTTCCTCCATTTGAGCGAGGCCACTAGGTGTCGCTACAGTTACAGTTACGCTACCGCTTATTCGTAGGTACTTGATTTCATATTCTCTCCGTTAGATGGGGAGTACAGTGACTATTTCCACTATAGTCACTGTAATAGTGCGTAATTTGAGTTGCCTACAACTTTGCGCCGTTGGCCAACACCAAAAAGTCTTAGCGTAGATGTCTAAAATGATTAGATTTCGTACCACTTCAGATGGCGCTATTCACACATTATGACTGATTATTAGTTATTTTTATAGTTTTATTTATTCAAAATAACGTAATCGTGAAGTAGGATGCCCAGAATAATGGTGTAGGCACTGATTGAATTTTGTTGTGACCAAATTGATTATATTAGCAATGTTTCGTTCTTTCCACTTCAGGTGGCGCTATTCACAAATTATGACTGATTTTTATCAGTCATTTCAAATACTTGAATTTATTCTGGCGAACGTGGCGTGTTAATGGTAGATAATTTTGTCAAGCAATAATGTGTGTTTATATTCCTGACATTCTGATGTATATTAGTTCTTAGGAAAAGTAGAGAACTTTCATTATAAAAAGATGCCATTCTGCTGTCATGTCATAATTGACTTTAGCAAATCAGCGGTTGATACATCCATCAAATTGACAACGGAAAATACACTGAAATGATATTGCGGCGCCGCCACGTTGCTAATATTTTCGATTTGGTCGAACGTCATTCCATTCAAACATTGAAGGGTGCCTACACCATTATTCTAGACATCTTATCGTGAAGGTACTATATTTGACATCAGCACCATTAGATGGCGATGAATTTGTTGAGGCTTTCGCGACCATCAATTTATATCATCTGTTTTTTTTTCGAGAATTTCGGTCGTCGTTGTTTGGAATGGTCGAATAAAGAACATATGACATCAATTACTGTGTAATTTGCATAGGACTTATAGTACCATGAAGGTCTATGAACAGATACAGAAGCGCGTGAATATCACATTGAATTTTTATCGAAATGTCAAGTATATACGATTTTGGCGATCAGTTTCGATCGTGATATGTCCATTCTCATCTTTTCTCATAATTTTCAAAATGTTTTTGAATTTCTGTTTGGGTAATAAATATATTTGCGGAAATCACTAAATCCAAAATTGCTATAATTGGTACTTGACATATTATTTTTATGTATCAGTTCTGTGTGACAGCTCATATCCATCGAAACATTTGACAGTTCAAAAATCAGAGAACCAAGCTGTTGATCTCCGATCACCGGTGATTACGATTTGTGAAATCCACCGTAAGTATCATTTAGGCGGAACAAAGTTCGCCGGGCCAGTTAGTATTTTTATATTCAAATCATGAAAATTAGTACTACTGATAGAAAAAACCTTGAATTCGAGGCGCTGGAATGAGCCTGGCATCAAAATATTCCTTCAAATCTTGGAATCTATTTTTATCAATTAATATTTCGATGCCCTATAAAATTTCAAAATAAAATTTGTTGTAGATGGGGTGATGAAAGAGTTGGATACTCAAACACAAAAATAGAAAAAGTCGCAAGATTTCAAGATTTGAAGGAATATTTTGATGCCAGGCTCATTCTAGCGCCTCGAATTCAAGATTTTTTCTATCAGTATCAGTTCAATTTTCATGATTTGAATATAAAAATAGAGTAATATTCTTACTTCAACATATTGTAACGTTCTCGGGGTTCAAACAAATTGTCTGCTGAATTCAAACGTCTAATTTATTTACAATACCACTAACTTATCACACTAATTTATGTACAATAACTAATACTGATTTATTTACACACTGACTAATAATGCTGATTTATATTCACTACTTGGAATTCGCGGTTCACAATTCGATTCGGCTCTATTCAGATAGTAACTGACTGTCGCCATCGTGCGCGTCTTTATATACCCAATACGTCTCTGTTTCTAGAATAGTTCAGATAGTTTCCGGAGGCTTCTAGAATCGGTACGCTGAATCAGAGAGTCCAGAGACGTATTCAGGAGGATTTCGTCCGCTACACTGCCCCCTCCTTAAGACGTTCGGTCCCCGAACACCCTGGATGGTGTGGCTGAATCTACAGGCGTCTCCGTTTCTGCAGCACCCCTGTCGTCCGAAATAGCATTCCACTGTCTTCTTCTTCGGCGTATATCCGCTCGGGTTGAAACTGCAAACCAGTATCTTCATTCCGGTCTTATGGAAAATGACCTCAAGCATACTTCGAACGATTCTCCAGTTGAGCTGATCTAGACCACAACCCAACTTTGGCACAGCTAGCTCTTTCACCTTCAACTTGGTGAGCTCGTCTCTCAGCTGCAACAGGGTGTCCCACATACTTTTGTAGCTGGGTTTGTAGTCGGAGAATCTCTTGGTTACCAGGTAGAAGAGGTAACGCTGGCCATCAGCCAACCTTAGCGTTTTCCCAGTACGAGGATTCTGTTGTAGGAGTTCTGATACACGGCAAAATTTCTTCCGGAAGACGAATGCTATTCCTCTCGACATACGCAGGTCTTCCGAGACACAATGGGCTAGTGAATAGTCTTCAGATACAGAGAAGAGATCGTGCTGTTTCTCGATGGTTACTCCGAATCTTGCCTTTCCGGTTCCACCGTAGTTTGCCATGAATAGGTCGAAACTCATCTCCTCATGCTCTGCTTTCTGCAAAGTCGTTCTTCTCAGATGGGTTTCGTCATGTTCTTCGTAGTCTGCCTCATATTTGCCTAGACGATTTATATGGACCACACGTTTCTTGCCTCTGGGTAGTTTCTGGATACGGTACACTACATCGTTGATTCGTTTTACTACTCTGTATGGCCCTTCCCAATCCTTCTGCAGCTTAGGTGATAAACCCCTCTTCCTCTGGGGTTGTACAGCCAGACTAGGTCTCCCACATTGAAACCACCTTCTGCAGCTTTGCTGTCATACCGAGTCTCCATTCGGTCACTCGCTATTTGGAGGTTCTGTCTGACCTTCTCATGGATGTAATGTAGCCTACCTTTCAAGAGGCTCGCGTAGTCCTCACCAGCTATCTCCGCTCCAGGCTTGCATCCAAACTCCAGGTCACAAGGCAACCTTATTTCTCGGCCGAACATAATACAGGCTGGTGTCTCTCCAGTCGATTCTTGCACCGACGACCTGTAGGCCATAGTGAGCAGATGGAGATACCTGTCCCAGTCTCTTTGGTGATCAGAGACCACTTTAGCCAGATATTTTCCCACAGTTCTATTCATTCTTTCGACCATGCCATCTGACTGTGGGTGAAGCGCAGTTGTCCTTGTCTTTTTGATTCCGAGTAATTGGCATACATTCTGGAACAGGCTAGACTCGAAGTTTCGTCCTTGATCCGAATGAAGTTCGAGAGGCACACCAAATCGGCTAAACATCTCCTTAATCAGAACATCCGCCACTGTCGAGGCCTCTTGATTTGGAATAGCATAAGCTTCAACCCATTTGGTGAAATAATCCATCGCAACCAGTATGTACTTATTCTCATCTTCGGTTTCGGGGAATGGACCTGCAATATCGATGGCAACTTGTTCCAGAGGACTCCCCACGTTATACTGCTTCATTGGAGCTCTACGACTTCCCCTCGGGCCATTCGATGAGGCACATAATCTGCATTTCCGGCACCAGTCTTTAACATCTTCTTTGCAGTTGACCCAGTAAAAACGCTCTCTTACCTTTTCTAGCGTTTTTTTGATAACGAAATGGCCACCGGAAGTTCCGTAATGTAACTTCTCTAAAACCTCTCTCACTCGACTCCTGGGGATTATCATCTGTTTCCTTGCTGCGGTACCTTCGTCATTTTCGATGGACTTTTTCAGCAGTCCATCCTCCAAAATGATAGAATCCCACTGTGCCCAGTAGGACTTGACCCTAGGATTCAGATGACTCACTTCCTCCCATCTTGGTCTCTGTTCGCTTATCTTCCAATACAACAGCATCTTCAATTCTGGGTCACTTTCTAGATCGGGCTTCAGGGATTCTGGCATCCAGTCCGTATCCACGATGGTCGTTCTCAAGCAGAATTCTTTCTCTTCTACTTTATTGCAGTGCTTGCAATCTGACGGACATGGTCTCCTAGATAATGCGTCAGCGTTACCATGAGTTTTTCCTGCACGATGTTCGACAGCAAAATTATATTCCTGCAATCTTTCTATCCATCTGGCAACCTGACCCTCTGGATTCTTGAATTGTAGAAGCCACTTCAGAGCGGCGTGGTCAGTCCTGAGAAGGAATTCTCGGCCGTACAGATATTTATAGAAGTGTTCCATGGACTTCACTGCAGCGAGAAGCTCTCTTCTTGTAACGCAATAGTTACGTTCGGGCTTTGACAGGACCTTGCTGAAATATCCTATTACTTTTTCTTGGCCATTCTGAATTTGGGACAATATGCCCCCTATGGCCATGTTACTCGCATCTGTCTCCAAGATGAACTTTCCACTGACTTGGGGATAACTTAGAACAGGAGCCGTTGTTAGAGCTTGCTTCAGCCGATTGAAAGCATCCCCGCATTCCATATCCCATTTGAAATCTTTTCCATCTTCCGTCAGTCTCGTCAAAGGCTTCGCAATATTGGCAAACCCAAGAACGAATTTCCTATAGTAGGTACACAATCCAAGGAAACTTCTTACTTGATGCTTGTCTTGCGGTATCGGCCATTCTTGTACGACCTTGACCTTGTCTGGGTCAGCACTAATTCCATTTTCAGAAACTACATGCCCCAAGTATTTCACTTCTCTCCTGAACATGTGGCACTGAGTCTCAAATTTGCAGTGCGTAGCCTCTCCAGAACATCTCTTAAATTTCTCAGGTGTTCTTCGAATGTCCGACCAAAAACAATGACATCATCCAAATAAACCAGGCACGTCTTCCAGGATAATCCTCGAAGAATGGTTTCCATTAATCGCTCGAAGGTCGCAGGTGCGTTACATAGACCAAATGGCATTACTGTGAACTGCCACAGTCCTGTCCCAATGGTGAAAGCTGTTTTCTCTTTGTCCTTGGGATCTAGTTCCACCTGCCAATACCCGCTCTTGAAGTCTAGTGTGGAGAACCATCTTGAGCCAGAAAGAGTGTCCAAAGTGTCATCGATCCTTGGAAGGGGGTAACAATAGTGCCACGAAATATCAACACTGCAGATATGGCTTGCAGAAAATGTTCAAAAGAGGTGAAATTGTGTGTTGTTTGTGGAAAATGTGGGTCCAAATATCACCCCAGCTGTGTGCTAAAGATTTGTGGGACATTTGTCAATCCAGAGGGTGTAATAATATGCTGTGAAAGACGAGTAGAATGTGAATGTAAGGTTAAGTATGAAGAAATAAATCAACTGAAAATGAGAATATCAAGTCTAAATGAATCTCTTTTCGATAAATCCCAGGCTGTGGATCCAAACTGCTCTGAAGTGGCGGAAATAAATGAAATTGATGGTAGTAAAGATGACCTGCCCATAATTAAGGAAGAGAAAGAAAGTAAGTCACAATTTCAAGAGATATTAATTGAACAAAAGGACTTACTGATATCTGAATTAAATGATAAAGTTCAATTACTCAAAAAACATATCGTTCTACTGGAGAAATTTCAGAATTTGGAATCACGATCAAATGAAAACTCAATAAAACCGGAACATAGACCGAATGAAAACATACCCAAGATAAACAACAAAACATCAGGGAAATCCAATACATTTGTTTTGAGTACTAATAATAAAAACATGGATACAGATGATTCAATTATCACATCGCCGACAATCTGCGAACCCGCCGGAGACAGCTCGAGCGTTGGCCGGCAACCAGTAAAACGCAAATCCAGAACTAACACGGAGCCATCTATGAGGTTGCTTCCTGATCAGGATATTCGGAGAAAATCTTCCAAATTACCGATCAACGAACGGCCCAAGCATCGGAACAAACTTCAAACTGTAGTAAAAGGCACCAGAAGAACAGATGGAGGAGATCAAGATTTCAGTAGCAGTAAGTCTAGAATATGGCTTCATGTTGGGAGAGTTGAGCTTAATACAACTGAAGAATCTATCTCAAAACACCTGACTAGAATCTTTCCAAATCGTGTTTTTGCAGTTGAGGCTCAACCAACAAAATCTGACGCGAAAAGTATGTCGTTCAAAGTTGGCGGAGATATTGACTTGCAAGAGGAGCTTTATAAAAGTTGTAATTGGCCGGAAGGAGTAACAATCAGACGTTTCACATTTTTTCGGACGAGAAACAATCATAAAGAAACACGAAGTCAAGAAAAATAGTGGAAAAATCACAGTTACAAATTTGAACCTGCAGTCGTTAGGAAATAAGATAGATAGAGTGGGACATTTCTTGGAGACCCAGTACATTGACATAGCCTGCTTCACGGAGCATTGGCTCACATATGATATATTTTCAAGAATCAATTTGGGAAACTACATTGTGGCCAGCTCATTTTGCCGACAATCTTCACGTCATGGTGGCACAGCTGTTATCCTCAAGAATAACATGGCATATAGGGAATTAGTAGAGCTTAAGAACAAGTCAATTGAGAAAGTGATAGAACTATCTGGTGTCATGATGACGAAATTGAAGATGATGGTTATTTCTATTTACAGGCCACCATCTGGTAATATACCAGAATTTATTACTATTCTGACAGAAGTGCTTGAATTGCTGCAGGAAGCATACCCCGCCAGCCGAATGATTTTCTCTGGTGATTTCAATATTGAATTGGGAAGAAAATCGAAAGAACAGAACCAACTTCTTGAGACTTTCAAGATGTTTGGTTTGGAAATGATGTTCTCTGAACCCTCACGTATTACTTGTCAGTCCAGTTCGTGTATAGATAATGTCTTTTCCAACATCAGCGTCGAACCTGATGAGAAGCTTACATTCGAGCCCCATCTTTCGGACCATATGGCCCAAATTCTGAGCTTTTCAATTCAAAATATGGAACCTGAAAAAGTACAATTTAAATTAGTAAGAGAATTCAATAAAAAAAATACTCAACGCTTCATCGAGTCTGTTAAAAGTCATAACTGGTCGCAGATGTATTCCGATGATGCTGCGACCCAGTTCTCGAGTTTCCATGGTCGCCTGTTCAATATCTTTGAAGAATGTTTTCCTGAGAAGAAGGTTAGAATGATACAGAGGAGGAAATATTATGAAAACAAAAAAATAATATCAATAAGAAAAAAACTCGAAGCTGCCGACACCATTGCTAAGGTTAAAAAGGACCACGATAGTAAACAATTATACAATGCCATAAAAGAATCTCTACGACTGGAAATCAAAAAAACGGTAAAGGAAAAGAATGTTGATAAATTATTAAATTCCAACAATAAATATCAAGCAATGTGGAACCTGATACGTCAGGAAACAAATAATAGGGCTGGACCTAAAAAAAGAGAAAGCAATATCACTGCTGAAGGGCTGAATGAATACCTGACTTCAATAGGAATGAAAATTAATAATAATACTCGCATATCTACCCAGGAATCAGAGGAATTGCTTGCAAATAAACATGAACCAAATCCGAAATCCATGTTCATGTATCCTATAACAGAGGATGATATCCTGGATGCGTCAAAAAAGCTAAAAAACAAGAACTCTCGAGATATTTACGGGATGTCAGTCTCATTACTCAAGCACACTGCTCCCTTGCTGCTAACACCACTCTGCAAAATATTGAACGACTGCATAGCACAAGAAGTTTTTCCTGAAGAGCTGAAAGTAGCTAAGGTATGTCCAGTATTCAAGAAGGGCGACGCAGATGATGTTTCCAACTACAGACCCATATCTGTACTACCAGCCATATCAAAAATATTTGAACACATTCTGAAGAACCGCCTAACTAAATTCCTAGAAAAGCATTCAATAATACATAATTCTCAACATGGTTTTAGGCATGGTCGATCAACTGTAACAGCAATGATTGAGGTTCTCGAAGAGATTATAGACGCCTACAACAACGGAGAGGAAGCTGAACTCGTGTGTATGGATCTGAGCAAGGCTTTTGATACTGTCAATCATGAAATCCTGTTGAAAAAGCTCAATCATTATGGAGTAAGAGGAAAAGCCAATAACTTGTTCGGATCCTATCTCACACAAAGGAGACAGGCGGTCGTATGGAACAACGAAACATCTCAACTCAAAGATTTGAAGATCGGTGTCCCGCAGGGTTCCATACTGGGGCCGTTATTGTTTTTAATATATATAAACGATCTTTTCCCGAATATCCGCTCAGATAAAACTTGCTGTTACGCCGATGACACTGGCTTTCTCAATAAATCGGGAGCTCGCGCTGAACTACAGGGAAAGTCGATGGTGGCTGAAGGGGATGCATGCTCGTGGTTCTCAGCAAATCAATTAGTCTTCAACACCGATAAAACACAAAAACTGATTTTCACGACCAAAGAATCCAATGAAAATTGTGTTGTTTACCTGGGATTGCAATTTCAGTCGTCCTTAAGATGGAGTAACCATATCGACGTACTTTGTAAAAAACTATCGACTGCCATATTCATGATACGTCGCATCAAGGAAATAGCAGATCAAGTTACGGCGAAACATACTTATTACACTGCATTCCATAGTTCAGCAGTGTATGGAATCATAATTTGGGGACAGTGTAAAGATGCAGAAAGGGTACTCTTGAAACAAAAGCAAGCCTTGAGAACATTATTCAACATGAGAAGCACAGAAAGCTGCAGGGACGTTTTCAAACGAGAAGGCATACTTACCATCACATCTGTCTTCATACTCACCTGTGTAAATTATGTTCACGCGAACCGGGGAAAGTACCTAAGACACACAGAGATTCATTCTTATAATACAAGAGAAAAGAATAAGTATGCTTTACCCCGCCTTCGTATAAAAAAGGAAGAGCATGGCCCTAATTACATCTGCCTCAAGTTGTACAATAAGCTGCCGGATGACATAAAGAATCTAGGTGAAAGACAATTCAATAAAAAAGTGAAAAATCTTTTGCTGATGAACACAATATATCATATAAACGAGTTCCTCAACTAATGCACTTGTATTTTGTTTGTATTTTTGTATATACAGTGTAATGTGATTTATATTTTTTAAATTATTTATTGCTAACGTATACATGTTATATTTATATGTGTATATGATTTAATTTTACTCGACGTGTCATGTAAAACTTGATGACGAAATATTTTATACATGTATGTCTACTGTATGAAATAAATAAATGAAAAAAAATGAAATGAAAAATGAATCCTTCTTACTTACTTCGTTCAGACGACGGTAATCGACACAAAATCTGGTGCTGCCATCTTTCTTTTTCACCAGAACCACAGGTGATGACCAAGGACTATCTGATGGCTCTATAATTCCTTGTTGGTGCATGTCCTTGATAATATTCTCTGCTTCTTCCCTCTTTGCTATCGCAAGTCTTCGTGGGTGTTGGCGAATGGGACCGGATTTATCAGTGTTGATTGAATGTCTCACAACATTTGTTCTTCCCATTCGAGTATCATCCGTAGCAAAAACGTCTCTGTATTCACTTATCAATTTCTTCACCTCGCTTATGTGCTCTGGTTCAAGGTCTATGTAGGAAGAAGTCAGTATCTCAAGTAATTTTTGCGAACACTTCCCCCTTCTGGTACCCTATGTTCTGTTCATCCCGAATGTCTCCTGTCACACAAAGCACGGAGCAGCTTTCTCCCAGAATCGTGTCCTTCTTTAATGTCACCGGGTACATGTTGGTATTCAAAATCCTTACAGGAACTTCCTTCCCGCCTCTCACTAAGGTTTTTCCGAGTAGCAATCCTTTTCCTAGGTTATTTTCACTAGCTGGTTCGATGAGTCTTATACCGCTACCCCGAAGGTTTCTGTCTAAGTACCCCTTCACTATCGTTTCTGCCTGGCCACCTAGGTCAACATCTTCGCTGAGCAAGACTCGAATTGATGCACCTTCACATCCCAAGAATGGGATTTCCAGACTTCCAATTCTCAAGACATCGTTCCTCATATCCATCTGGAAACCATAACCTTTGATGACATCCATTCCCAAGATGACTTCCTCCATGATATCTGCTACCAGCACCTCATGTTCGAGAGTTATGTCCCCAATGCTTAGGACAATCCTTTTCTTTCCATGTGTTGATACGTCCTCTCCAGTAGCTGTTCGTAGACGGACCATTGTTTGTCGGATTTTTCCATTCCTTTCAACTATTCCTGGCTTTACTATGGTCCGGGTTGCGCCTGTGTCGACTAACATTTTAACCGACCGACCATCAACTTCACCGTCGACATAAATACTTGAAGAGATGGTCTGAATTATGACTTCTGGGGCATTGTCATGGCGGGTCGGTTTATGCCCCTTCTCACCAACCCGTTTTATGTTTCCTGTTCCTGGCGTTTAGCTGGCTCTTTGCAGTAACGCCGAATATGTCCTTCTCCGCCGCAATTCCAGCATCTTGGTCTTAGTCCTCTATTCCGTCGCTCTTGACGAACTCGGCGTAGTACCTCTTCTATGATTTCATCGCTGACCGAGGAATCATCCACAGTGCGCCTCACCCTGCTGTGTCCCCTGTGCGAAGCTTGTTTGGCAGCTTCAAACTCTAATGCAAAGGCCAGGGCGTCATCCAGAGTCTTGGGTCGGGCCAATCGTAGTGTCTGTTGGGTTTCCATATCTCTCAGACCATCAACAAAGGTCTGTATAGCGAGCTGTTCCAGGAAGCTATCCGGTGCTGTAGGATATGCCAGTCTTACCAACCTTGCTATATCGGCTTCAAATTCATGCAAAGTTTCTGTACTCCTCTGCTGGCGACTCTTGATCTGTGCGTGATACACTTGTTGGAGGTGTGCATCACCATATCTCATTTGGAGTTTAGTTGTTAAAGCCTCGTATTTACCTTGTAGGCTTGCAGGAACAGTCTGGAGTATATTCAATGCATCTCCCCTTAGTGCAACAATCAAGGCTGTCGCTTTCTCTTCCGCTCCCCATCCATTGGCATTCGCTGCTGCTTCAAATTGCTTCTGGTACGTGCACCAAGGTGTTTTGCCATCAAAAGTTGGAGGTTTAATCTTCATTTTACTACTTTCTGTGTTGTTTTCTGATTTCACGAAATTATTGGGTGATGAAGCTAAAGTTTCTTTTCCATGTGATGTTCTCTTCAGGAACTCTATCATTTTGGCATGCTGTTCAATTATCTCTGATATGTCTTCGAATTTTTCGTCAACTTTATCAAATTTTTCATTGACTTCTTCAAATTTTTCGTCAACCTTATCAAATTTTTCATTGACTTCATCTATTATTACCTCCTTGATGGTTTCCATTTTCTCATCCAATGTACTTGCGATTTGACTCACCAATTCATTACAATTGTTCATTTTTTCCTCCACTTTATTTTCCATTTTATCCTTTTTTTCTTCCATTTTTGAACTCATTTCTCGAGAATTCTCATCCATTTTTTCTTCCAATTTCGAGCTCATTTCTCGAGAATTCTCTTCCATTTTCAAGCTCATTTCTCGAGAATTCTCTTCCATTTTCAAGCTCATTTCTCGAGAATTCTCTTCCATTTTCAAGCTCATTTGTTCAAAGGCTTGCTTGAAGAATTCCATACTCGCCTGGTCCATTTTCTCCTTTTGCGATCTTGTTGTCGGCATTCAAAAGTTCCACAATGAAGTCCACAATTCACTTAGCACAGCAGTTCAATTGACCCCACACCTGACACCAATGTAACGTTCTCGGGGTTCAAACAAATTGTCTGCTGAATTTAAACGTCTAATTTATTTACAATACCACTAACTTATCACACTAATTTATGTACAATAACTAATACTGATTTATTTACACACTGACTAATAATGCTGAGTTATATTCACTACTTGGAATTCGCGGTTCACAATTCGATTCGGCTCTATTCAGATAGTAACTGACTGTCGCCATCGTGCGCGTCTTTATATATGGATACGGCTCTGTTTCTAGAATAGTCCAAATAGTTTCCGGAGGCTTCTCGAGTTCCGTACGTGGAATCAGAGAGTCCAGAGACGTATTCAGGAGGATTTCGTCCGCTACAATATCATAGAAACGAAAGAAAATTTGTGCCATTCAAACAAAAAACAGATATTTCATCAGTTTTTTTTCCTCTTTCCAAATTTCTATTTGATTTTATTTTATCTCATATACCGTGTGATATTTCTCACTTGACATGTAAATTGAAATTTTTGAGTACGGGCCAGCAATTTTTTCAATTTTTTTTCTTATGCTGACAGAGAATGCCTGTATGAACAAATATGTAAAACATCAGCGAAAAACATGTCATATTAACGAAGATATGGGAGTTCATAGATTTAGCATTTTTTCATAAATCAGCCTATATCTCCGAAACGAATACCATTATGGGACATTTGAAACCCAAATTCTCATTCAGTTTGAGGTCCTCTATCTCCACTTAGCCGTTGTCCCTTACGTCACCAGTCACCCTCTATAAAAAAATATTCTATGAAAATATAGTTGTCAATTGATTGTCATAAAAAGATTAACGCAATAAAAATATCATATTGAATTGTTAAACATTAATTTAAATATTCCAAGGTATAAAATGGTAAAACAACGATCCCAATATCATCTGAAATTAACATTCAGACGCCCGCTCACAGGTGTCGACACAAATTCCACACGGAAACATTCAAAACATAAAGGAACGTACACATTACCGCGATTAACTGCATTAAGAGTCTTCAGCCTTCAAAATAGGAAACGTATACCGCCAAATGGCGGTGCAGTGCATTAATTTTTATTTATTGGATTATTCAGCTTAATAGAACAAATGTTGGGGCGCAGGGAATATTAATAAGAAATCCTCCCCTGAACTAGATCTCACACTGACTGTATAATTATTTGGAAGTAGATACCTGCGGGGCGTGTCATTTAAAAGAAATTCAATTTCACCTAAGAATCAACAATTGTAAGAAACGATTAATTTTCACTAATCGACGGCTAAAACAGAGCTTAATAAATTGTCTTTGATAAAAATGGATATTTATCATTTCGAATAAAAAAATTCAAGGAAATAAATTTCGCGAAAACAACACATTGTTGTAATATTATTCACAAAAAAAGGTATATTCTGAAAGAAAAATGACATAGACGTTTGATTAACTAAATGATAGACTACAATACTGAAATGAAAAACACAAAAATATTTGTTCGTTTTGATGGTGGAAATGTTGACAAATAACCAAAAATGATGGGAAATATCCTTTTCATTCATTCAATACTTACAAAATATTTTTTTTATTATTTTTATCTTTATACACTCATACATCCCTTCATCAATCAGAAAAATATAAATCGTTTCTGACTCCCTTTTTTTTCAGGGACATAGACCCTTAATAAATTTCCAAAATCGAACATACAATGCAGAAACATCTAACACATAAAAAATACCGTTACAATCAGAGAAAGGAATTAGGCGGTCTGAATGGAGTACCTATATTAGTTATTTTCAACAAAGATCTAATTACTGATTTGTCGAATAGAGTTTTGGGCGATGTTCCAAGAATTTGGTCACTTCTGAATTGTTAGGACGTCGCAATGGTAAGCTTTATAGAATAACTAGCTGGCCCGGCGAACTTGGTTTCGCCTAAATGATACTTAAGTTTATGAACTAACCTTTGCTATTAGTACAAGCAGGAGATAAATAAGACAGAATTAAAAATGCAAATACACAAAATTTTTATAGCATTGTTATTCACATAAAAATAATTCTCTTTCTTTAAGCGGTACCTGTTGTTTTAAATGTTTTACAGTTCTCTCATCGCAGTACCTTTTGATGAACGACACCACCACTGGCAGATCCAGGGGCCTCCTCCTTGGACCTCAAAATTGACAATAATTCCTTTATACAGGGTATTCCAAGATCGAGCGCCTATAATACGTTCCTGGAGAACTGGACATATTTGTAATCTCAAAATTGGGATTATGATATTGTTCGAAATTCTCTACAGACCCAAAATATTTTTGTAGCTTGAACACTTCCGGTTATACAAGGAATGAAAATAAATCTGTTGAAAACATTTTCTTTTCAATTTTTTCGTTTCTGATATGATTCAATGATCAATACTCAGTTTTAAAACCATTGCCCATACAGCACACGACATCCATTGGACGTCCATTTTACGACCATATCAAGTCCAAACGTCCATGGACGTTGAATGGATGTCCATTGTACTTACAATTGTTGACGTCCATTGGTTGTTACGAACGTACGTCCATTGTACGTACATATAATGTCCAAAAATATATATGAATTCTCTGTTTGAATCTCATATTTTTTCCCTGTTCCAAATGAAAATCAATAGTATTTCCAACCACAATCTTGAAATGAAATTTGATGAATGGTGCATGTTGTTCGTCCAGTTAATGTACATTTCTGGACGTCCATTGTACATCCAACAGTGAATATTCATTGTACGTCCAATTCAGATACATTATTAATGGTGCATATTTTGTTGGTCCAGTTAATGTACATTTCTGGACTTCAACTGTACATCCAAATATGGACATTCATTGTACGTCCAATTCAGATACATTATTAATGTTGCTGTGACGAAGCTCGATTTTCCGATCATGAAATCGGTCTTCATCTTAAATTAATTTTTCCGGATTTTTATTTCGAATTCCTGCATTTCATTTCCGTTCAGAATTAAACCGAGAAGATCGAATATGGTTCGTTCGATATTGTTTTGCATGCAGAGAATCTAGTAAAAAGAGTCATAAGAACCACGTAGAATGTAGATAACGCCGTTTTTCTAGTTTATACGTACGATAAGCCAGATTCGAAGATGTTTTACCGGAGTACTTTTCTAGAAAAATAACATTTCTGCGCCTGTCATTTCTGCCCCACTCAGGGAGATTATAAAAGGCGATTTTCCCCTCATCTGGGACCCCCATTATTCATTTTTGCTCCGGCCTGAATCGAATGGTATTTTCTTGCGTTTCCGAAATTTCCTTTCTTTTTGAGTCGAAAGTTTAACGAACGTAATTCCTGATTTTCTCTTTTCTTTACCGAGTGAAAAGTAGTGCACTGAAACCGTAAGTACCGATCCAATTCATTTCAGTCTCATTTTCCTGTATCTTCGTTGAGTCTATCAAAATAGCTGTTACGTCGAGATCCGTATTAAATCTTCCTTTATTCGTACAAGATTTCCTGAGTCTATAGTACGTTTATCTGAGTTAGTCAGTGCCCGATAACGTCTGAATCTTAGTGGCGAGTAATCTCACTATCAGACCGGAGGGCTCATGCAAACCTATGCTATAGAACGTGGAGTCTAATTCCGTTTCGGTACCGATCTTTCGCGCCCCTTGTTCGGTGCGTCCTGTTTGACCATTTATATTTAACCTGGCCAAACCCGACCTTTCTAGACGTAAAACAAGCTAAGTAGACAATATAACCCTTTTGAGTTTCCGGACTGAAAGAATATCGGACAGACAGTGAGCACTATACATTTTCATATCCGTCCCACATTCTTTTCAACTGTAGATTTAAATTCTCCGTTTAATTCAATTTTCCCCCCCCTTCTATTCTGGCTGACTCGTACCGTAAAATATTTCTTTTGAATAAATGCTCGCAGTCAGGCAAAACTGAATCACTTTTCTTTAACTGTGTATATTTGATATTTTCTGATTACTGCATATTTGATATATCTTGGGATTAACGTATATTTAATGTTTTATTGCTATTGGTGAATATTTGATATTTTCTTATTATTGCATATTTGATATTTTCTTGACATTATTGCATTTGTAGCACTATTTCAATCTATTGAATAAATCGTGTGAATTGCTCTATTTTCGATTTCTCAGTTATCGCTACCACCCTAGATACAACCGAACTCTGTCTCCGACTAAGCAGCTATCCTGGCAGGTTTGCTATTCTACCTTATAAGCAAAAAGAATAGCTGGCGCTCGAGGTAAGGTTTCCAAAAAGGGAAGAAAACCCTATTACAAAATGGCGCCCGAGCAGGGACTGCAAAAATAGAGTTTCTGTGCAAAATTTGCGCCCCGATTCTGACCGTATTCATTACCTGATACTGTGCATTTTTTTTCGTTCGAAATTGACTTTCTGAACTGAGTTGATTCCCGATTTATTTGGTAAGTGAAGTGAATACCATATATTGAGTTTTATGCTTGAACTGTGCAAACCCGCTGTTTCTGATATTTCTTTTTGAAAACTGTGTGAAATAAATACATTGTTCTGAGTTTGATTTGTTGCCAGTGTTTTTGAACTGTTATGAAATATTGAATCTTTTCTGGTCTGATGAACATTGAACTTTCAGTACTGATCAGTTGTTTTTGATATTATTGGATTTCGTTGTTTAATTTTCTGTTACAGGAACCGTTAAAGGATTATTCCGAGGTAGGTGGTTTTGAATTTTTTTTGTACTTGAGACTGAAAGTTCTTTTCCTATTCTGTATCTGAACAATTATTGGTGAGTGAAATAAAGACAGATTTGGTGTTATTCCGGCTATATCATTTGTAACTGTTGCGACATTTATATTTTTACTGTTACCTGTACGCATAAACAAATAATCCACAGTTCGTGAGTGACATAACCGGCCACTGTGAACATTTCTAATTGGACACAACTTTACGTGGAAAGACTTGACCGCAAACAATAATCATGGATGTGAACCGGCTGCTGAGTGATGAGCTAACCTACGAACTTCAACTCCGAGGGCAAACGGTACCCAGCACAGTGATGACCAAACGAAGTTTGCTACGACAGGTTCTCCATTCGGATGCACCCTTACAATCTGGGGCATGGATGGATCCTGCTCAAGATATCGAGGTGTGCCGGGACAAGCTCACCGATTTAGTAGAGGCAGTTCAGAACTTCAATCACGACAACGCCGATAACGAGTATTCGCGCATTTTCACGAGGCTGAAACACATACAGGGAAGACTGAATTTTATTGACACAACTGAGGAGTCACAATTACAGGTGGTAAATCAGCTCAAAGGAGCCACCCTCAAGGCCTTGGATGCTTTACAGGCAGTTCACAAAGTCAGCAGTCAGCAACCGTCGTCGCAGCCGGAAGGAAGGTCTCTCCTGGATCTGGAGGTCCCACCGTCACCTGGGATGTCTCCAATTCAGCCACAGCGAGCAGCAAGGGTCGAGCCCTCCCTTATTGACCTGGGAGAAGACATCCCTCCACCGTCAGCTGGCAGGATCTCACGAGCTCGCACACCTGAAAGAAATTCCATATCAGATCGAGTTATGAATGACACTAGACGGACATGTAGAAGCATACTACAGGAAATGCCGGCCATACCTACTTCTCAAGAGCCGCCTGCGATATCACGACCTGAGAGACTGACACCGGACCGCTGGGCGAACTCCACACGAGGGGTATCTTTCCCGGCAAATCTACCGCCGAGAAACCCCATAAGATCATTGGCACAAGGCATTTACCGACCTGAGCCCGAAACCCGACCTACATCACCACCGTTTGTCCCGCTGTACAAATGGTCGATTTCTTTTGATGGGACCCAGAGTGTCACCGACTTCATTGATGAAGTGGAGAGGCTGGCAGAATCACGGAAAGTACCCTTACGACAGGTGTTTGACTCTGTGTACGAACTTCTGAGGACAGATGCTCGGGATTGGTTCATCCCCAGGAGGGGAACGTTTCAGAACTGGGACGACTTCAAGGCCCAATTGAAGGACGCGTTCCTACCGGTGAATTATGAGGAAAATCTATTGGAGGAAATAAAAAGGCGAATGCAGGGCCCAGACGAGAAACTTCTGCTCTACGTTACCAGGATGCAGAACCTGTTCCAGAAACTGTCAGGTATTCGACCGTCCGAGGAGGAACAGATCCGTCTGATTAGACAGAGGTTGCTACCGTCCCTACAGCAAGCCTTGGCCTTCCAAGAAACTAGGACTTACGATGAACTTCTTCGGAAAGGAAAGGTGTTCGAACTGGTCCAATGGCAGATGCACCAATACACCAGGCCACCCTCCAAACCAGGCCTCATTGATGAACCGCACCTGACCTACCACACCCAGCAGCGAAACCGTTATCAGGCCAATTGTTCGCTGGACACCGAGAATCGAGTCCAACCAGCAACCGCAGCAGTCCATCCAAAACCTGCAGAGTCAGTTTCTCGGACACAACCATCACGTTCAGCATCAACAAGTAATACTTACAGTCATCCACAGTCGACCGCCACCCCCGCACACCGTCAGGCTGAGAATTCATCACCTCCGGACCGGACCGATCAACAGAGAGCCCGGAGAGTCTCCTTTCAGACCCAATGTTTCCGCTGTGGTGGATACGGCCACATGCGACGAGAGTGCCGGAGACCCCCGAAACTGTTTTGTTCTCGATGTCAGAGGGAGAATATTCTCTCCAGAGACTGCCCGTGTTCGGAAAACTAAATGGAGGTATGAAATCGGGGTCAGCCATATCTCCGGAGACTTTGACTCCACTGACACCGTCCATCTGTAAAAAAAATCGTCCGTTAGTAGAGGTTCATGTGACAGGCGAGCCCTTCCGAGCATTAATGGATACAGGAGCCACCAAAAGCTTCTGCAGCCAGAAAGTTGCAGAATGCTTGGAAGAAAAAGGAATAAAGGGAGAGCCCATGGTTAACGAGTTTGTGGTGATCGCCAATGGCAAAACTACCGTCGTACCGAAACGCTACACGAATATGGTCCGGATAGACGATTATACCTTGGCCGACTTAAAATTCCTGTTGGTTCCTGACCTACCTGTAGACCTCATACTGGGAATGGATGTACTATCCCATTACAATTTCAGCATCAATCTGAAAACAGCAGAATGCTATTTGGAAGGTCGACCGATTTCTAAACCAATTCCTGTCTACGAACAAACCCCTGAGATAAACATCGCCGATAAACCTATTTTGGAACTGGCCAGCAAACAGAAGAAGAAACACCGATGTAAATGGAGAGAAGACCGACAAAAAGCCTTCGAAGTCCAGTACCGAAAAGGATCTACGAATAAAGTTGCTGACAGTCTGTCCCGGAATCCGTTGCCGTCCGTGGATTCTGTGTGTTTAACCAAGGTAGAAACAACCCCCTGCAAATGGTATAACAAGAAGTTACAGGAGGTGGAAAAAGATCCGGCAAATTTCCCTGATTATTCCGTAGAAAATGGAAAATTATTCAGGCATTTCTGGGACTCATCCGACTTCACTGAAGATGGATCCGGCCGACCCTGGAAACTCCGTATTCCTACTGACCAAAGAACTGAAATCCTGAAAGAAAACCACGATTCCGAATTAGCTGGTCACATGGGAATTGCCAAAACCATTTCTAGGATAGCCCGGAAGTACTACTGGCCAGGGATGTTTAGAGACGTTGCCAAATATGTAAGGAGCTGCACTTCGTGCCAAAAGTTCAAAGTTTCGCAACAGAAAACTCCTGGGAAAATGCAACCACACCGAATGGCGGATGCGCCGTTCAAGGAAGTATCTACCGACATCGTGGGGCCATTGCCACGATCCAAAAAGGGAAATTCCTACATCGTTGTGATGCAAGACCGGTTTACAAAGTGGGTAGAATGCCGTCCGTTGCGAAAAGCCACCGCCAAAACTGTTTACTCTGCCCTCTACGAACAAGTAATTCTGAAATATGGCTGTCCAAAACTGGTGATATCCGACAATGGGGTACAATTTGACAGCCGATTATTCAAGAACAGTCTCCGCGAGTTGAACATAGCTCACCGTTTCACCCCTCCTTACACACCGCAATGTAACCCCGTAGAAAGGGCCAACCGTACATTGAAAACAATGGTAGCACAGTTCTGCGAAACCGATCAACGAAACTGGGATGAGAAGATAGGAGAACTGACTTTTGCAATCAACACTGCCAAGCAAGAATCTACCGGATTCACACCCGCCTATTTGAATTATGGAAGAGAACTAGAAGTTCCAAGGGCGATTTATTCGACAAACCCCCATAATGAAGAAACCGGCCAGGAATCCAGCAGTCAGGAAGCAGGAAGAAGAGATATGACTCACCGTACTGATCAGCTCAAACATCTCCAGGAGGCATATGAGTTTGTCCGAACCAGGTTGTACCGTGCTTTCAATCAGCAGGCTCACAGTTACAATCTCCGCCGTAGAGATGCCCGTTACCATGTTGGAGACAGAGTTCTGCGCCGTGATCGCCCGCTATCGTCTGCCGTTGACCATTTCGCTTCCAAACTAGCACCAAAGTTCGTCGGCCCATACACCGTAGTAAAAGTAATTTCCCCCGTCGTGTACGACCTGAAAGATGACGGTGGTAAAAGAGTGTCAAACATCCACATTAAAGACCTTAAGCCATATCATGAGTGAAACTGTAAGTAGTTATAAAATAACCGTTTCTGTGAGTATGTTTGACTACTGTATCTATAGATTTTCTGATCTGATCATAATTCTGTTCACTTACCATCCTCTGCTTTCAGGCCGCCAATACAGTCAAGTCTCCGTCGTTGCAGGGGAGCTATCCGTGAACTCGTCAGCCAGAATAGGACGATAGTTCTGTAAGTTCTTGCCTGTGGATTGTATCAAGTACCGTTTCAGATGGAGAACTACGTTCTGGACGAACTCCTAGGCGAGGGGGGGTTCGGTCAGGTGTACCGGGCCCGCAGGACGGACCAGACAACTTCCGTCGCTGTGAAGAGGGTACGTCTGACGCCGCAGTCCGTCCACGAGGCAAGACTTCTCCACCGGTTCCGGCACCCGAACATCCTGACCCTGTACGAGGAGATAGTAGAGGCCCCCTACCGATACCTAGTGGTGACCCTGTGCGAGGAGGACCTGGAGGGTTATCTCAGCCGTGTGGGCCCGAGGCCAGAGCCGGCCCAATTCTTTTGGATACTCCGGCAGATCTCGGCGGGCGTCGCCGAATGTCACCGGCAACGAGTGGTACATCGGGATCTGAAACCGGGTAATGTACTCCGCAATGGCCGTCGGTTTCAGATAGCTGACTTCGGGGTGGCTGATGAACTGGAGCCCGGACAGCGATTCCAGTACAATGCGGGGACAGAGGCGTACTGGGCTCCAGAGCAGCGTCGGAGGGCGCCCTATGGTCGGGAGGTGGACCTATGGGCGCTGGGGATGACCGCCCTGGACGTTGCCACCGGCCGAGATCCGTACACCGGCAATATCCCGGGACAGCACTGGGCCGCCACCCTTGCCGAGGAGTACCAGAGGACACTAGGCACCCTACATCCCTCCGTCCGGTGGTTCGTGTCGGGACTATTGCAGGAGGTGCCAGCTCTCCGCCGACCATCTGCACAGTGGGAATGGCACTCTCCTGCCGAAGTCATGATGGTCAAGGTAGAAGACAGTCCCACACCACCGTCGCCCCCGGTCGTACCAGCAGACATTCCAAGTCCACCGGGTGCCGTAAGACTGACTCCAGGAGTGGCCGCTAGGATAAAGGCGCAACCAAACCCACGGCTCTGGACGGAAGGATTGAAGAAGAGGATGAAAGCCCTATGTCCTCACCGGTACGTCCAGCGTCGAGCCCGGTTCAGAATCCAGTTCCCCTCAGGCACCGTCCGGCGAATTTGGCTACCGTTCAACGACTGAGACAAGCTCCGGGGGCGAAAACAGGTGAAATTGTTCTTTTGTCCTGAAAAAGTAAAAGAAAAATTAAGAGAAATACTGTTTACTAACACCTTTTTGTTATTTATTCAAAATCCGCTTACATTTGCTTGTTTCGCCCACAGATAACCGAACATCATGACCGAATCAGAACCCAGGTATTTAGAGGGCAAAGACCTGTCCTTCGTCGACTCCTGTGCCTGCGAGGGTGTCTCTCACGCCGACCCAGTCCCACCGTCGTTGAGAGTTCCCAAGCCAGCCCACTCACCGTCCACCTCCGGGCAACCCTGCCTGCGTCAGAAGCCGTCCCGGATGAAAGATGGTAGCACCACCACACCCAACCATCCCGCCGATCCCATGGAAGTCGATACCTGGGAAGAACACACCGTTGACAAGCCGCAACATCCTGGCTCGAACAGGACACAAAATGACTCACCTCCCAGAGTCCGTACGGTTGGCACCATGGGCCACAACGTCTACCTGGAGCTCCGTCCTGGTATGTGTTGGAAATGTGGCCAAGGAAAACATAGTAGGGCCAACTGCACCGGAACACCGCTGCTGTTCTGCAGCCATTGTGGCCTACTGGGCACCCTCTCCCGGAATTGTCCCTGTCATACCCGCCAGAAGGAAGTGGCCGTCCAATGTAGCCTTCCATCTCGGTCCAGGCCAAGAGAAGCTACTCAGAGGGTTCTGCGTATAAGGACGACTCACCGAGGATCCAGCAGGATTAGGATTCCAACCAGTAGGGAATTGGCCCTCCGTGCTTGCCCCAGATGTAGAGCGAGGGCTGAGACCTGTAACACAGAGAACCGTCAGCACTAGTATTACCCTCATCACACCGTAACACCGTCACCTTAGAGAAGCCACCGCATTTTCCGGCCAACAACACCAGGTAATCGTTCAAAATAATACATAAATTAATAACAACCTTTCAATAACGTTACCTGGTGGTGTTATCTCATCTTGATCTTTTCTCTACCGGGAAACAACTAACCCATTATATAAACTGTCTGAACTGTCATATTTTGCCTATGAATTGATATCTGTTTCACTCGTTAGACTACTAAACCTTCATCTGTAAAACATTCATCAAGGTACCTGTCTGGGCTAATACCGTTAAACGTAACATCATTACTTCTAAGTATTTCTAGTTCAGAATTATTAAATCAGTCTGTTAGTCCAGGAAGGTCAACCTATTGCACCGTTTCCATTCTGAATCAAGCATTATTGCATTAATAACTGATGATTAATTATTGTATTATGTATGTTTTATGTACACAACTGTTCGCTGTTCACTGTCTGTGGAAATGAGGACTAGTCTATCGAGGGAAGTCCGCTAGAAAGAAACAAGAAAATGGGAGAAGTTTCACCGAGATCAGATGGTTGGAACTATATGGAATACCTACCTGTAACAATCACGAAACAGCCGAAGTCGACAATCCGCCTAGTACCTACATCGACGACCCATCAACTCCGATGCCAACATCCAGTGCGTCAGTTTTGGACGCCGACTCCATCGTCTATTCCACTGGATTAATTCATACCAATTCGGCGTGCCCTATTTCGAGTCCAACCACCAACAAAGTCAAGCCAAAATCTGAAAAGCACTAAGTCAAACCACATCGAAGAGGACTTGTAATTAAGTACTTACTGTGTAGGAGGTGTCTTCGACCAATTATTTCATTATTCCATCACCCTTCGCTGTACACCTTTATTAATTCAAGGTTTACTGTTAACCAGAAAATGGAAATGTCAGCTGATAACACATCGTAAACAAGGCATCGAAATGGCGGCGGCGTCGACAGCGACACATGCGCAGATATGAGATATGGGATATTGGAACTACCCTTTGACTGGAGGAACAAAGATCTACGACCACGGACCACGCACAGAACATGGAGACGATAGATTGTAAATAATGTAAGCCTGATTGCGAGACAACCGTGTTGATTTGTTTATTTAGATGGTCGGGAACCGCGAAAATTCAAATTGTGATTGATTGAATTTTGCCGTCCGTCCTTAGGGAGATTCCTAATTGAATAAATCGTGTGAATTGCTCTATTTTCGATTTCTCAGTTATCGCTACCACCCTAGATACAACCGAACTCTGTCTCCGACTAAGCAGCTATCCTGGCAGGTTTGCTATTCTACCTTATAAGCAAAAAGAATAGCTGGCGCTCGAGGTAAGGTTTCCAAAAAGGGAAGAAAACCCTATTACATTGCATATTTTGTTGGTCCAGTTAATGTACATTTCTGGACGTCCATTGTATATCCAACAGTGAGCATTCATTGTTCGTCCAATTCGGATAAATTATTAATGGTGCATTTTGTTGTTCCAGTTAATGTACATTTCTGGACGTCCACTGTACATCCAACAGTGAACATTCATTGTACGTCCAATTCAGATACATTATAGACGATTCGCAGATGAGCGCCATATTGGCCATGTTTCAGACCAAGACGAAAGTTAATTCCAGAAGAAATTATTCCAAAAAAAAAATAATTCAGTAAAGCTAAGATAAATCAGATCTCAGTTTTACTGATTAATTTCCTTTGGGAACAATTCCTTCTAGAATGAACTTTCGTTGGATAATTATTATTTTCGGACATGTCGATAAGTATGAACGATTCTCACGCTCCCGGTTTGCATGTTTCATATGTGAAAACTCACATTCTTGCTTGCTGAGGAGAAATATAGTGACTATATTACCATATAGTCACTGTAAGGAGAAAATGTGAGATATGCCATCTATCTTCGTCCGCGTAACTTCGAGAGCGAATTGTTTGTCTAATTCTTAACTAGATGTCGCCATGTGGTAGTCTTTCCCCAAAACGATCTTTCCTTTTGTTTTAAGAGGACCTTCGTTCCGCTCCGATGATATGATTAACTCCGGAGATCCGTACAAGATCTTGAATCGATGAGGATGGAACCTTCGCTAGGTGCCTGGAATCTGGATGATGAAGTGTGGCAAGTGGCAAGCTGACAAGATTGAGTCAGATCCCATTGTTATGTTATAGGTTATAGGTATATCTAGTAACGCCGTATCTGAATCTGATGAATTTCAGTGTTACTAAATAAATTTCATGGATTTGAATCACGTTGAAGATTTGTTTATATTATTAATAATAACGCATTCCTTATCTTGTGGTGGATGATATTAACAGTTTTTGAAAGTGAAGCATAGACCGATATTTGCAGGTTACGTACAATAAACAACATCCATTGGACTTGAAATGTACGTCCATTGGATAAATAATGTACCAATTCTGGACATCCAATGGATGTCTCGAACATCCATAATAAACGTCCATTGATCATCCAATGTACGAACATGTGCATCCAATGTACGTACAATGGATGTCCAAGATAGGCACAATGTACATCCATTGGACGTTATCTGGGCTTGAATTGTACGTCCAAAGTGGTGTCCTGGACGTCCCATGAACGTCCACTGGATGTACTATGTACCAATTCTGGACATCCGATGGATGTCTCGAACATCCATAATAAACATCCACTGTTCGTCCATTGTACGTACATGTGCTGTGTGGGTGTATTTATTCAAATAGTTTTCAAAATATCTGAAAAAAGTCAAAGAGGTATTCATATATGGACCGCTTTATGCAATAACGTTTCAAGTGACAAAAATTGAAAATTTGGGATTTTATCATTATGGGTTGAATACTAGTGGAAGACCATTGTTCACTATCATTTCAAATGATTTGAATGTGTTTATTCGGGTAAATCTATCATTTATCTTGAAATAAACGGCTCTCCTGCTGTACGTGATTTTGTATTAATAATTCAAGTTATTTAACATAGAAATATGAGACGTTGGTGTCACCTTTGGTTTAGCAATATAGTTTCAAATCAATTGAATCATTATTGCAAAATTTCTATGGGCATATCGAAGACAGGTTTTTATTTTCGATATCGATTCTGTTTATTACTTTCGGTGGTTCTGAAAAGTTGAAAAACTTTCGGTAGATGTCATATGGTGGAGCCTATTAAAACGAGATAATCAATCCCTTCGAATTTCGTGGAAAGTGGTAAGTATTTAATCACAATATTTCACTTAGATCAGTAATACATACATATTTTGACGTTATGATGCACTGGATTGTCTGAATAGATCATCTTGAATATTCCGTTTTGAGAAATGTCGATTATTTTATTCTCTAGTATACCCCGACCTTGATAAAAAAATCATTCAATTTTGTAACAGTATGATTAGATTAATATAACTAACGCGTTATTGAAAAACATAGAACACGGGATCTGTATCTTGATTCACAACTTAATAACTTATTAGCTAGGCACACACGAAAGGGAAATCTGTAAGATCTGATCGGCAGTCCAGATCTGTAACAGATCTGGACTGCGGATAGGATCGCTCCCGCTGATCGGGTCCGTCGCGGATCATATATCTCATTGATCCGCGACGGACCAGATCAGCGGGAGCGATCCTATCCGCAGTCCAGATCTGTTACAGATCTGGACTGCCGATCAGATCTTACAGATTTCCCTTTCGTGTGTGCCTAGCTATTGCTTAATCTTTTCAACCGAAGTACCTACTGATCAAAACAAATTACCATTCAGAATCATCACTTGACTCTGATTGCTAAACGATCAGGCTGGTATAATTAATTTTTTGAATAGCGACAGATTTGAATATTATAGCATGAACTTCATGTATACTTGCATGAAATTGAACAAAATTACGTTTCAGATGTTTCCTGGAGGACAACAAATTTGTTCCGAAATAGAGAGTCGTGATGATCAGGAACAAAACTCATCCTCATATTATATTTTAGAGTCTCCTGAAGAGCTCTTGCAGACACTTCAGCCATGCATTCCCAAAGAATTCCAAGAAGCAGGATGTAGTGCCATTTTTTCGGATATAACTGATATAGAAATGTATACTGACGAAACTTATTTGCGAACTGTGTGTTTGACTAGTGTGAAAAACCAAAATTTGAATAACGTAGAAGCATTAAGCGAATCAGAGGAACAAGAATTTCTGTTGGAAGATCCGGATTACATACCTAATGAAAATGCTGATCAGGATGAGAACGAAAGAGAAAAGAGACCGCAAAGAGGGCGGAGAAGAAAGTTTCCAGAGCAGAATAGAGTCATACGAAAAGAGAAATATAACACGAACCAGGAACATATGAATTCCAAAGGAACAGCTGTAGCTGCCAAAGAGTTTCAAGGAACTCTGTTTAGTTGTAACTGCAAAAATAAATGCACCGAAAAATTGCCTATCGAAATACGTAGAGCCGAATTCGAAAAGTTTTGGAAAGCAGGAAGTTATGAAGCCAGATGTGCAATTTTGCAGAGTTATGTCAAAGAATCTGCGAAAAAAAGATGCTTTTCGTCGGATTCAAAAAGAGTATTCACTCGAGAACATAATTTATCTAACGTGAAAGTATGTAAAAGAACATTCTTGAACACATTAGGCATATCTCAAACTCGAATCGGTTCTGCATTGTCAAAATTCAGGTCCCAAAAGCCAATAAATGATGGAAGAGGTGTAAGCTCAGGGGGGAAGAACATTACCTCTGATTTAAAATTGAAACAAATGAGAGATTTCATTGATAGTTTGCCGAAATATCGCTCGCATTACTGTAGAAATACATCAACAGCTAATTTCCTATCACCGAATCTGAACCAGCGAATTCTTTACAACATTTATAAAGAAAAACACGCAGATGGTGTCAGTCTATCTAGATTCAGAGTATGCTTTAAAAAGGAGTTCAACCTGAAATTTAAAAAGCCACAAAAAGACACATGTTTTTGCTGCGATCTTTTCAAGGCAAAGGAATCAGATGCAAATGCTGAACTTCTACAGTCTATCCGCAACGAACACAACGAACATCTAGACCATGCGCATGGATTAAGAATGCGAATGAAAATGGACTTGGAACTTTCGAAGAATGATCCCTGCGTGGAAACATTAACTTTTGATCTTCAGAAAACTCATAATATTCCATCATTACCAACAAGCATCGTATATTATAAGAGGCAGCTAAATTTATACAATCTAGGGATTCATTGTGGTTCTACCAGGAAAGGCTATTTTTATGTTTGGCTAGAACATGAGGCTGGTCGAGGTATTCAGGAGGTGGGATCGTGCTTGAGGAAATTCATTACGGAAAATCTGAAGCCCACCGCTAGCCATCTGATACTATGGTCAGATTCATGCGGAGGACAGAACCGAAGTATAAAAATGGTTCTCATTCTTTTGCATATACTCCAAAACCATTCGAACCTCAAAAAAATTACACTGAGATTTCTTCAACCTGGCCATACTTTCTTACCAAATGATTCCGAGTTCGGAGATGTCGAATGTGCTCTAAAAACACATAATCGATTATATACCGATGCAGATTATATGAATGTTATGCGGAATTGTCGACGGAAAAATAAATTCACGATTACTCGGATGACTAAGGATGACTTCAGATCAATTGCTGCATTGCAAAATTTGACAACCAATCGAAAATTGGACGTGAACAAGCAGAAAATTTCTTGGTTGCGAACATTCCAAATAGAACTTTTTAAAGAAACTCCAACTAAAATTTTCATGAGGTCAAGACTGACGGACGAACCTCAAACAGTCGATATCTCGAAGGGTTATCAACGGCGTAAAAGCAAAGTGCCCTTCGATATGGAGCTCTCTCTTCTGTGGCCTAATGGTCGGGAATTATCTGCACAAAAAATCAAAGATCTGAGAGAAATTTTGAAGGTCATACCGAACGATGCCAAGCCATTCTATAATTTTTTGAGATCTGTCCAATCAGGAGATTTTATAGACGATACAGAGGGGCTTGGGCCTTTAATTGATTTTGACGTTGAAAATGATTCAGATGAAGAGTGATAGTTTACGATACTATATTTCTGCGTTTCCTTAATAGCTATTTATGTAACAAGTACATAAATTAGGTCTTTATGGACGAGTCCAAAATTTATGGCAGAGCGAGCAAAGCGAGCGAGGCCAATAATTTGGGCAAGTCCATAAGCCTAATTATGTACGAGTTTGCATACAAAGCTTTATGTTTGACTGCAATGCAGACATTTTATTTTCTGAAATGGCAATTAATATATTCGTCGCTTTATTTCAAGAAATACTTTGAGTGTGCTTTTGCTTATCTTACCTTACTAACCATCAGCGACCTTAGCAATCTCACTGAACAAAGTTGTTTACTTCGTTAATTCTGTGACAAACGTCATAATAATCCTAAAAATGGATAGTTCGGAAGAGGAAAGCGTGAATAATTTAGCCGCAAGTGCCAAAGAATCTCTCCTACCCACTAAAAGTGCTTATGAAAATTTGTATGCGGCCTATAACAAGTGGTGTGAAACGAAGAAAATTGCAAAATCGAGAGAAGACTGTGACAGTTGAGTCCAATAAAGTGGTGTCCAATAAAGTGGTGTCCAATAAAGTAGTCAATTCTGGACGCTAAACGAATTCATGAATTAAGTGTTTATGAAGCAGTCGAACATAAAATACTTTTTTCAAACGATATAGTATACCATTATTTAATGCCGTGTGATATATACGAAAAGACTTTTTGATTTTTTCATTGGCAAGTTATAAGCTTATTTTTTCATGGGTCGTGGCATGGACTGATTATTTTATATCACTATTTGTGTTCCTGTTGTTTTCGAAGGTTTTTTGTGTTATGTTGTTCCAAGATTTTGCACATTTCAATGATGAATATTAAATATTTTGCTGAAAAAAGCTGTTTTTCTAGACTAATTTGTGAACCCTTTATTTCTCAACAAAATGATTTGGAATTCATATCAGCTCAACCAATTCAGCAATACGATTTCAGGGAACTTGACGCATAATTTATATAATGCTGGTAGGGCTAACTGCATTCTGCAATATAACGTTAAGTCACTTGACACTAATTCAGTTAACGAAATGATGTGTTCGCCATTTCGCAAAAATGATAATTCCATTTTTTCATTAAGGTATTCACAATTGGATGTTTTTTTTTTCAAAAGACCTATTCAAGACACCTAGGACACTGAAATTCATCAAAAAAATTGACCTTCGACTAGTGAAATTTCATGGAAATCAATGAAAACTGGATGAATCGTCTAACCTGTTTTATTCAAAATGTCATGATTGTTGGTTGACACACTATTGCATATTAGCGACCATATATCATGAGTGTATTTTCTTTTTTCATCGCTTTATTACTATACAAAGTGACTCAGTACGGGTCAAAAAATGAATTCGATATCACTACCCCTCTAGCCGCTAAATTAATTCAATTTAAACGAAAGCGCCCGATTTACTTTGTAAATATTATTGATTTCACGTTTTCAGTTATTGTCTCGGTTTCAGCATTTTCAACATATGTTTGGCATACGCGTACTGAAAAAAAAATACACTCATGCAGGAAATTGAATTGCCTTTCCAATAAGGTGCTGCTCGACCCCTTTTTCCTGTTCAAAAATGAGAGCTGTTAGGGATAACAGCTAGAAGGGTAGTGATATCAAACTCATTTGGACACCCTTATTTGTCCCCCTTTCAACAAAATTTACCTGTCCGAGCGTTTATTACACCCCAAAGCTCAAAATTCGGGGTGGAAAGTTATGGATGGCCCACCCTGTTTATATAAGAATTAAGAATACTATCCTAACAGCCAGACATATGCGATAAATAACAAACACATCCACATATATGACAAATTAAAATCGGCCAAAGGCCAAGGTATCACATAGTTCTATTGTCACCACTCAATTCTCAGGAATTCCTGTGTAGAGTAGACAACCTTCTCTATCAGGAACCTCCTTATGGTTGTCTCGAAACTTTTTTGGTTCTTTCGTTTCAATCCATGTGGAAGACAATTATAGAATTTTATTCCCCAGTATTTTGCATTGTCCTGTGTCTTGACGAGGCGATGATAAGGTATCGCAATACTTTTGTGTATATATCTCAGAGCCTCCAATATACAGGGTGTTTGGAGGTTGAGTAGCCATAGGTAAATGGTGGATAGGTGCTGCTCTTGGCTACTTGTTGCGCCTAATAAAATAACATTTTGCCCAAAGTTCAAAGTGTTATAATTTTTTTGCCATTTTTTCATTAAAATCTTGAATTTTTTAAAATTTAATGCTCGAGGTGCCATAAAATGATTAATTTTTTTAGTCTAGTCTTATTCTGATTGAATCATAATTTCATACAAACGTCTTCAAAAAACCTGACAGCGTCGTATCAAACATCAAAATGAAAAAAAACTTTGGGCAAAATATTAATGAGATACCTGCATTTAAATTTATCACAATTCCTTTCTGGATGGATTTTTGAGTGTTACTGCTGTGGGTAGGTTCTCGTTTCACAAAAGAGGGTAGAACTCTAAAGTTTTTCACAATGAAAACTCCCGTGAAACATCCTACCGACTACGCCAGTTATAATTATCAAGGCAGGAAAAGCTTTTTTAAAAATGTATTTCGTACAGATTACAATGTCAAGACTGATAAAAATGAATGATACAATAATATATACAGGGTATCCGGGGAATAACTGTACATACTCATACCAGAGATAGAGTTGGACTAGCTGATTACGAATTGGCTATAAAAAATTAATTTCTGGGTTTCTCTAGAAAGCTACAGGGTGAAATTCCAGCTTCATGGAAATACTAAGGCCATCATAAAATCCAAACTTATTGACGGATATTATTGAAACTTGGGAGGTTATTGGCACATGCTAAGGTCGAGTCTGAAAGATATCAATTATTACATTATTCCAGGAGTGGACTCATTAATCTTCATTTAAAGTGTTCAGGGTAAAAAAAAAACACTTTGTATTTCGAATTACAAATAATTGCTTCGCTTTTTAGAATGAAGCTAAATTATGCTTCAATCTATGATATCGCTTAAAGTTGTCACATCAACAATTATTTTCTTATGAATTTCTTAATTTGGATAAAGTTCGAAAATTTTAATTTATTTTCCCGAACAGGACTTACTCATTTTGTGGAGGTCGAAAATAAATAATAAACTTTCTTTAAAAAGTCACTGAAGATGAGGAAGACTATAATAATTTGTTGATATACTGGGTGGCCACCCCAGACACGGATCTCATTGCGATGGAGTTAATGAAGGTAAATTTAGAAAAAAAAATTGGTGATGTGTATAGGTTATACATAAGCATATTTCAAAATTATTCGTATGTATACCGGGTGTTCGACAACAAAGATATAAGTAGACCAAGTCCAAAGTGACACTTCTTCCAATGTAAAAACCTCTAACTGAATTAGTAAATCGAGTAGTATGAGTAGTGATTTTTCAATTTGTTAGTCGGTTTCTTTAAAGTTTACTTATTCAATATTAAATATTATGAAGTACTCTGAGAAAGAGGAGATATGATTTTCAGTTTGGCAGAATGTTACAAAATATCTTACTAGATTCAAAGATTAAAGCTCAAAAATGCACAGAAATAAAATTTCCTTCAAGATAAAATATGAATTCCTTTAACATACAATACCTATAGGTGGATAGGTCGAGAAGGACCTATTCCATGGCCTCCTCGATCTCCAGATTTCAACCCGCTAGACTATTTTGTATGGAGAAAATTGAAGGATATGGTATATTCTGAAGAAATCCAATCAAGAGAACAGCTGATGAACATAATTACCAACTGTGCTATATTTTAAGAAATAATGGCGATATGATTCGCAAGGCTGTATCCAATTTGAACATTCGGCAAGAGAAATGTATAGAAGTTAATGGTTTTCATTTCGAACCACTTCTAAAATAACGTTGAATCAGCAATTCATTCGTTCCTATTTTCATTTTTATTAGGTACCCTTTACTGTACTCTTATTTTAGTTTCTTTCATTTGTTATTGTTTAGTTATGGAATGTGCTTATTAAAGCTCTGAACTTTTTTGAAAATCTTTTACTAAAACCTTCGCTTTTTATATTCAAACATGTGATTTTCAGTTCTCTTCATGGTGAAAAATTCAATTTATCGAACTTTATCCAAATCAAAAATTCATAATGAAATAATTGTTGACGTGACAACTTTAAGCGATATCACAAATTGAAGCATAATTTAGCTTCTTTCTAAAAAGCGAATCAATTATTTGTAATTCGAAATACGAAGTGTTTTTTTTACCCTGAACACTTCAAATGAAGATTAATGAGTCCGGCCCTGGAATAATGGAATAATTGATATCTTTCAGACTCGACCTTAGCATGTGACAATAACCTCCCAAGTTTCAATAATATCCGTCAATAAGTTTGGATTTTATGATGGTTTTAGTATTTCCATGAAGCTGGAATATCACCCTGTAGCTTTCTAGGGAAATCCAGAAATTAATTTTTTAGAGTCAATTCGTAATCAGCTAGTCCAACTCTATAGCTGAATACAGATTACTCTGACGTGACGTGTAAGGACGTCACGTCAGACGTGTACTGTGCTCCCATTGGCATAATATGAACGTGAACGTCAAAATGTGAGTGACATAAAAATGCAACACATTGTTCTGTGCGTTCACGTTCATATCAGGCCAATGGGAGCACAGTACACGTCTGACGTGACGTCCTTACACGTCACGTCAGAGTAATCTGTATTCAGCTTAACTCTGGTATGAGTATGTACAGTTATTCCCCGGACACCCTGTATAAGCTCGGTCTTCTTTCTCGGATTCCGCAAAGTAGCCGATGCTGAGTTAGCATTTCCCATGGCTCTCTGACGAAGTTCATCGTGCCCGGGAATGTAACTCTCGCTTCGATAGCAACAAGGTTTGTTGATGCCACCCTTGCATATGTGTCTTGGCTTCTCTTTTTGTGTGTTTGTGGACTTGAATGGTTTACCTGACGTGTTGTCCCTGCAACCTATTTCTCCCTTACGATTTGACATCATTTGCTCATTTTTTAGACTTCTTCCTCCCTCTGTTTGAATTTTTGGTTTTTTACTGGTAGACATATTGCTCAATGTTGCTCCTTCGTGGTGCGTTCGTCTGAGTTTTTGCTTGTATTATCTGCCTATATTATCTTCTTCCTCTCTCTGAAGCTCCACATCACACTTTATAGGTGTTCCAGTCGGAGCATATGTTTTGTATATATTTTATTTTTCGCTTATCTTAGTTTTTTTCTGGTGCATTTAATCGTGTGGGTTCAGAGTTGAGTCATTTCTTGACGGGGTCCTCAGATCATTTTTGTATTCTACTCGGAGCTCCATCAAGAGGTTTGCTCTCAGTTCTATGTATAGTTTCCCGTATATTCGTTTTTCTATCTCTAAACAAATTTCATCAGCATTTTGTGATACATGGGGATTGTTAATATCTACACTTCCCTGTACGTTAGGGGGTCGATATTTAACGTTTGATGTTAAGGTTCGTTTGTCCGCGCTAACGAGTTTTCTGATCTATGTTTCTCAATTTCATGTTCATAATATTTGTTTTCTGCAGATAATATTTCGATTGAAGTGAACATATTCTTTTTAATTTGTTGTATGTCTCCCAGTTCCGAGATCATTTCTTTCACTTCTACTTCAAGTATAGTTATTTGGTTTGCCAGCGTTCTGTTCTCTTTCTAGCAACCTGTTTATTTCTTTATTTTGCTCTTTCTCTCCGCTTTTCTGCAGCTTATCTTGTTCCTCAGCTGTTCACTAACCAGGACCGTTATAACTGTAAGTTGTTTTTCCATTTCTTTTAGCTCGTATAACAGACGGTTGTTTCGTTCAGATGCTTCGCTCAACTGATGTGTTAAGTCTGTATCGAAATTTTCGTCCATGTTATAAAAATAAAACAATTTATCAGGAATTTGGACTTTAATGTTTTTTGTTAAATTTCTTCAATTCATCACCAACGTTTCGGATCCAGTTGATCCTTTATCAAGGCTAAAAAGTAACGAAGTACAATAAAATTGTAGAATCAGCCCAGGCGAGCAAGAACAAGAACCTACCTCGAATTTACTCTAATTTAACAAACATTTTGGAAGAAGCATTATTCAAAACTTTAATTTGTGAAGCACAAGAAAATATTTTCTTCAACAATCAGAGTGTGTCGAACAAGAAGTCAGGTTAGAATATATCTATTTGTCAAATTTAAATACTCTGTTATATTTCTTATCTCAAGTTCTATGATCTGATCATCCGGGCAGGAACCTGAACTCGCACGTCCGAGCGTCATCTGCACCATACTAGTCAAATCTTACAGAAGTCGAACAGGTTTAAAAAACAATTCACAAACAAATATTATACACTAAACAATTGATAAGTTAATCAAGAGAGAGAATTAACATTGGATAAATCTTCAACGACACTTTGAGTTATAAACAACCTATATAAACACTTTAAAATTTAATGTTACAACAGAGACACTCACCCCCCAAATGAGTATATTTATTCGTTACAACAGAGACACTCACCCCCCAAATGAGTATATTTATTCGTTCCAACTCACCAACCCTATGCTAAGCTTAGCAAAATTTATGATAGCTTAATAAACAATAATAGTATAACTTAGAGTAATGGCTGATAAATGGTTTAACTTTGACTATAATTCTCGTCAAAAATACATTCTAAAACTAATATCAATAGAATTATAGGGTTGGTGAGTTGGAACGAATAAATATACTCATTTGGGGGGTGAGTGTCTCTGTTGTAACATTAAATTTTAAAGTGTTTATATAGGTTGTTTATAACTCAAAGTGTCGTTGAAGATTTATCCAATGTTAATTCTCTCTCTTGATTAACTTATCAATTGTTTAGTGTATAATATTTGTTTGTGAATTGTTTTTTAAACCTGTTCGACTTCTGTAAGATTTGACTAGTATGGTGCAGATGACGCTCGGACGTGCGAGTTCAGGTTCCTGCCCGGATGATCAGATCATAGAACTTGAGATAAGAAATATAACAGAGTATTTAAATTTGACAAATAGATATATTCTAACCTGACTTCTTGTTCGACACACTCTGATTGTTGAAGAAAATATTTTCTTGTGCTTCACAAATTAAAGTTTTGAATAATGCTTCTTCCAAAATGTTTGTTAAATTAGAGTAAATTCGAGGTAGGTTCTTGTTCTTGCTCGCCTGGGCTGATTCTACAATTTTATTGTACTTCGTTACTTTTTAGCCTTGATAAAGGATCAACTGGATCCGAAACGTTGGTGATGAATTGAAGAAATTTAACAAAAAACATTAAAGTCCAAATTCCTGATAAATTGTTTTATTTTGATGTGTTAAGGTTTTTTCCATGTCTATTCCAGCTTTAATGCTTTGTGCTTCCTACTTTCCATTATTGATATTTTGTCAAAATCTTCTAGGTCTTCCAAGAGTGACTCGTTTCTTTCTTTCAACTCTTGGTTTTCTGCGTTCATTGACTTGTACTCTTCCTCGATACTATCTTCAAAAAGTTTCGTTAGTCTCTGGTTTTCATTTGTCATGTATTTTCTTAAATTGTTTCTTTCAGCATCGTTTCTAAGTCTTTCTCAGTTTGATTCTCGTTTGAATTTCCGTTATTTTCCCGAAAAGTATCTCTCAGGGTATCATTTTATTTGTTGATTTTTAGTATGTTTTCCTTGAGGTTAGAAATTTTGCTTGCAAGCTGAATATTTTCATTTGTTAAGGTTTCAATTTTCTTTGTGTTTGCTATCTCTTTTTCTTTAAGACCGCAGCCGCAGACCACTTGTTGGTTAGTGGCCAGAGTTTCTATGTTTACTTTATCCATATTATTCTGTGCTGTTAGTTCTTCTTATTCTGATACATGATTTTGGACTACATGTTCCAGTAGTTCAAGTTTTCGAATTAGTTTCTGGTTCTTCTTCTTTTCGACTGCTACCATGTTCTGTTGTTTCCCTCCTTCTTTCTTGGCTTCGGCCAGTTCAGTTTTTAACTTCGCATTCTCATCAACCAGTTTTTTGTATGTGGTCTCTGCATCGCAACATTTGACCTTGTGACATAGTCAGTAAACCATTCTCACAACGTCAAAGTAGAAGAATGCGGAATGCATCTTCTGAATTTCATAAATATCATCACAGGGAGTTTCAAATTTTGTGTCGAAAACTGTGATCGAAAATTAGCCATAACTTCTGTATTTCGAATTAGAACCCTACTTTTTATGATTGCGCTGGATTCTGTGAAGAAAAATAGTGAAAGCATTTGTAGTGCCCTACAAATATATGTTTTTAGTTTCATACTGTATGGAACATGTTTCCGTAGAGATGAAATGGGTGAGTTTTGTCATAGATGCATAGAAATACCTGGTGTTGGCACTGATTCGATTTTGTTTAAGACTTTCTTGTCGATCGAAAACGTGATATTTTGTGCGGCTTTTCATTTCTCCCGAAAGGGGTCGCGTTTTTTGTCGTTGCCGCAGTAGCGCCACGACCGATAAATATTGCGGATTTATTCCGGAACTAGTCCAAAATCTGAAATCTAGGATGCCGTTTTGATCTACAAATTTTGGTCACGATTTTTAGTAGGGAGTCGTTACACCAGGTGTTCTATGCATCTATGTTTTGTCAAACAGTTTTGATTAATAAAATTCCTTCAATCAAATCCTTTCATTTGATAGTTTGAATAAACTACACACTCTAAGATTCTCTTGCTCCTAAACTCAGTAGTTTATGAGTTATTTGAGATTTTCTGGATATATAAAGAATATAAAGCATGACAAGGCTTGGTTTAACATTGCTTAACCCGTTGAAACCTTTCTGGAAAAGCAATGGGACATCCTACCCCATCCGCCATATCCTCCAGATATTGCGCCGTCAGATTTTTACTTGTTCCGGTCAATGGCATATGGTCTGGCTTATTATCAGCAGTTCCACTCTAATGAAGACATCAAACAATTACTTGAGTCATGGATATCCTCGATAGATGAACACTTTAACCGCAATGGTATTCGAACTCTACCAGAAAGATGGGAAAAAGTTGAAGCTTACAATGGTCACTATTTTCAATGATTCATTCGTACCCATTTTTTACAAGTTGCATTTTCATCAAGTAATCAGCAGGAACTCAGGTGCGCACCTGATGCTAGAAAAAACCACTGTTTTTCTTTGAATATTTATTCATTTATTCACCAATTTTTCCCTTTTTGACTTACAGAAGTAAATATGAGAGGAACAGTCAAATCCAATATAAGTATAACTACTAAAAATAAAGTTACATAAATCACAATTGGTCACAACAATCAATTGCAGTATGGACGAACAGAAGTAATAATTTTCCTGGTATGAAAAAAAAATTGGACAATAACATCATTTTCACAGAATTCTTATTTTTTAGGATTCACAATATTTTTGTACACCTGGGGCAGAATATTATATAATTTTTATAAAATTTACGTTTGGTCCTCTTGTTGCTCGTATGAGCTTGTATGCGAGAACATACAAACCTTTTTGATTTCCTGTCTGATATCTATTTTATCCGTGAATTTTCGATATCCAGAAATATTCGTGTGTACATAAGTCAAAGCCTCTAAAATATACACAGAATAAAGTATTAATATCCTATTTTTCTTGATATAATCTCTACATCAAACCCCAAAACGCAGATTGAGCATACTTCTTAAAATTCTCATCTGCATGAGAAACCCTACTCAATTCCTAACTGTGGTAGTATAGTCTGGGAATACTGAAATCCACCGACTCGTCGTAACTGAAGGATGCAATAATTTTGTGCTGCCAGCCTCCCCACCAAACCCTCGATATTGAGTTCCCAAGTCATGAACGAATCCAAATTCAACCCCAGAAACCTCACAGAGAAACTCTGTATCAGAGATCTACCCTGGTCACGAACCAAAATACTCAAATCTTGTCTGTTGCTTTGAGTCGAAAACATAATCATTTCGTTTTTTTTTAATTAATTATAGGAGAGGTGAATCTTACATAAGACACCCAGTCTTTCTGGGTAGTGTCGGATTCTTATCGACTAAACACCTCTCCCGTTGTTAGGTTCCGGGCATAAGCCTATAAACCTTTCATCTTCTCATCTGTTATTTTCTTTTCGCATTCTTTTATGCTGAGTGTTTGTGTTCATCCTTCAATTGGATATCTCTCACTAAGTGTGGTGTTTGATATCTTCATTTTCGCAATTGGTCTCTAGGTCTTTTGCGGTAAATTCTCGCTGCTTTTTCAACTTCAGCGGGGTCATGGTCAACTAACCTTCTAAGGTCGTCATTTGGATGTTCACTAGCTCTTTCATAGGCTTTTGCAGCTTTTTGCTTGATGAATGTTGTAATGGACTCACATTTTATGTCTTTTCGGATTCGTTCATTCCTAACAAACCAGGGGGCGTCTAATGCCCACCTCAGAAATTTGTTTTCTGTACTTTGTATCTTCTTTATTTGGGTTCTCGCTGCATATCCCCATGCTGTTGATCCATATGTTAGCTGCGGTCTGGCGACTGCTTCTATGATCCTCAATTTCGTATTTTTGCTCATTTGATTTCTTCTGCCTATTATCGAGTATAATCTTTTCATGGCTACATTCGTTTTATCCACTGCATACTCAATGTGCTGTTTCCACGTTAGTCCTTTATCTAATATTACTCCTAGGTATTTAGCTTCATTCTTCCATTCAATTTCATTATTATCTATGGATATCTTCGATTCCATCTTCAGTTTTCTCTTTTGAAGGAGTATTGCTTGACTCTTTTCTCCATTGATTTTGATTTTCCATCTGTTACACCATTGACTGATATCATCTGCAGCTTCTTGAAGTCTTTTGTGAATTATTTTTGTATTTCTGTGCCTAATGGCTATGCCCGTATCGTTCGCGTATAGAGCAAGCAGGCATCTTGGATTTCTTGGTATATCATGTATGTATATAGGTTATAGAGTAGCGGTCCTAGTATGGATCCTTGAGGAACTCCTGCTTCTAAATATCTGAGTGTGGAATGATCATCACCTATTTTCACACAAAAGTTCCTATCCCCCAAATAATTTCTTATTATTCTGCATAACTTGGGTGAATATCCTGCGGTTATCATTTTATATGCTAGTCCTTCATGCCATACTCTATCAAAAGCTCTGGTTACATCCAGTAGTAGTAGTCCTGTGGCTTCTTTATTCTGAAATCCATCTGTGATATACTCGGTTATTCTTAGGAGCTGTTGTTCAGTTGAATGTTGTTTTCGGAATCCAAATTGTTCACTCGGTATCGTCGCCAGGGCTTCTGTTTCTTCATTAAGTCGTCTGGCTAAGACTCTCTCCACAATTTTTCCTAGGGCTGGGAGCAAGCTTATCGGTCCTGTGGGAACTTTATGTCTTTACCTGGTTTATTGAAAACAATCACTTCGGCAGATTTCCATCTTTTTGGAAAGTGCTCTGTTCTCATCACGCCATTTGCTATGCTAGTGAGAGCTGCCGTTCCTTTCTTTGACATTTTCTTCAGCATGAGATTTGTAATTTTATCTTTTCCAGGAGCCTTTCTTGTTTTCAAGTTATTGATTATCTCTTTGATTTCTGCCGGAGATGTAGGGTGAGGGATTTTGTCATCCGGTGGTGATTCTTTCATTTCTTCTTCATTATCTTCAATTAATTCTTCTAGGTCTTCATCGTCTTCTTCACAATAATTTATTCTTGACTCCCTTTCTATAGTATCGGCAAGAGCGTTAGATCTATCATTTCGGTCGTCTGTACTTTTAAAACAAAATCCTTTCTATCACACCATTTCCTCATCTCTCTCACACAGACATTGACCCTCCCACCAATGTCAACAATATCATTGCCCGCAATAATGGTGTTCGCATCATCAGCGAACATTGTCATGAGTGTATCAATTAATCTTCTCTTCAGCTCATCGGGTGAATAGTTTACAAATAAATAAAAATGAGCGGGCCCAGAACACTGCCCTACTAACACCAGTTTCAACAGCTTCAAAAGAAGAGAAAAATTTTCTGCCATTATCTCTCAGTCGCACAGGCTGATTTCTATTTTTTAAGTATGACTTCAACCTCCTCAACGCCTTCCCGCGAATAGCAAGAGACCAAGAGACTCCAATCTAACAAACAATATACAGGGTGTATTTAAAGGTGAGGCTTTTCTATTGACAAATGGTAGAACTCATAAAAATAGGTTATTTGACCAAAATTTTTTTTTATGAATTATGCCCCTGTTTCGAGAAAAAGAAACTTGAACATTTTCAAGCTTCTAGGTGAATCTAAAAATTCCCCAGTCCGAACCTGCTTCCTCGCCTGCTTCTTCGTAGATATCAACATCTTAATTTTTGTTTTCTTATCATACATGACATATCTATTGTGATCAGTAATCTTCGGCGAGGGTACGGTGTGGATTGTACGACTGTGTTGTTTCGAAAATGCCCCAGGTTAATTCAAATAATGAACTTATTGATATGCTTTAAATTTATGGTGAATGAAAAAAATGACAGTTCAGCGTATAAGTTGTACAGAACAAGATTTCTGCTAAGAAATCACCCAATTTCGCGGATGTTCATAAACCTGGTGCAGAGATATAGAGATATGATGAACAGAGAGATGCAGGCCAGAGAAGTATTAAGGTATTGTGCCTACAATTTTTTATATTTTTTTTAAATTGGACATTTCATAAGAAATTTTCGGTGAAATGACTTATTTTGATGAGTTCTATCACCTGTCAAAAGAAAAGCCGCACCTTACAATACACCCTGTGTCTTATACACAGGGTGTATTAGACATTTTATATAACATTTTTCATTGAATTTCCGACAGAGATTTGAGTTAGGCAACTTTCGCTGACATAGAAGCGAAGCATCCCCTTTCAGGAAGTTTTGGTCGAGAATTCTCAATGATTTTCCCGAAACACTGATACCCAGAAATATTCATAGACCTGCCTCCTCATTTTTTCTCAATTATTCTAAGAAACGAAACGTTGAATCATAAGGACCACGAAATCAGCACCTCCATTCCACGAAAATACATTCCCGGATATTTTAAACACAAAAGCCCTCCTGCGTAGGTTTTTTACGGCCCATCAAGTATTAAAGCCCCGTATACGAGCGAGCAACAGGTGGAGAAAAGCCTCGATAAGGGTGGCAGGTCGTCGTGGAGGCAGCACGTGGAAAATCGGTCTGGAAATGATCAAAACTGCTTTCCATACCCGTCATATAGGACAGTTCTGTTCTCGTTTGACCGTTATTTGCTGGCTGCTTTTCCTCCGGGCGGCGCGAACACGGAAAAGTTGAAAGCGCACTTTTTGAAGTTTCCGATTGGAAGTGGTGCGTTAGTTTTAGTTTGTGTTAAAGGTTGATTTCCTGGGATGGTGTCGGTAAGTCAATTTCGTTTTCATAGCACCTTGAATTGGTTGAAAATCTGCAGATCAATTTTGATTTTTTCACGACTACGACAGTTTTGAAATTTCCATCCAGTATTTAAAAAAAATATATAATTTTTGTAACTTTTCATGATCTTTCCCTCCAAGAATGAGGAACACCAGAAACAAGAATGAAATATTGTTTTATTGATAAATTCGGTTTCTACTCGATAAAAAATCAGTTTCAATGAACAACAGTGAATAAAATTCAAAGTTGGTGGGAATGTTATTAACAATTCATTGAGAATGGTTTTGTCTCCCAATATCTGAAACTCAAAAACCAAAAGGAACTTTGTTATGTTTGATTTATTTAATCCTTAACTCATGAAAGCTCGTTTTCAATAAATAGTAAATAAAATTCAAAGTTTGGGTAGTTTAATGTTATTTACAATTTATTAAGAATAGTCCCAATATCTGAAACTTTACTTTATTTGATCTATTCTGTCTTCAGTTGATGAACTCATTTTCAATAAAAAGTGAATAAACTTCACAGTTTGTGGAAATTGGTTATCATTCAAAATTTGTCGAAAATGGTTCATTGGGAGACACCCAATATTTGAAACTCAAGGAACAAGAATGAAATATTGTTATAAAGGGTGTTTGGAGGGTGAGTAGCCATAGGTAAATGGTGGATAGGTGATGCTCTTGGCTACTTGTTACGCCTCATAAAATAACATTTTACCCAAAGTTCAAAGTGTTATGATTTTTTTGCCATTTTCTAGAAATTTTCCATTTTTCTCATTAAAATCTTGAATTTTTTTTTTTTTAATGCTCGAGGTGCCTATAAAATGATTTATTTTTTCAGTCTAGTCTTTTCTCATTCAGATTGAATTATAATTTCATACAAACGTCTTCAGAAAACCTGACAGCGTCGTATCAAACATCAAAATAAAAAAAAATATAGTAATGAATATAATGTTGTGTCCTGTTTAGAAAGTGAAATAAAAAAAAATTTACATAGTGTTGGGTTTTAAAAACTTCTCTAGTTAATACTCTTTGCAATGGTATGTAACATGTACCATTAATAATTAGATTACTCAACAAAAAGCTATGTTAGATTAATGATTAACACAGCTCAATGGAATAGTTTTGTCATCACCCTTTTAAGGTGGGCGTTCAATGTAGTGTGTTTATATTTCAAGTTGCATTTGAAAATGGTGGTTTCACTTTGAAAACTGATATTTTGTGGGTAAACTCAGAAAGGATTGGAGTTCTTGATGAAATAATTTAAATCGATTTCATTCCGAAAGATATTTTTTTCTTCTTTCAAAAATAGAAGAAAATGAGCCAACTCATGCTTCTGTTTTATTTCAACAGAAAGACCCATGAAAATAGTTCAACTTCCGATTGAAATTGAATCTACAGATAATTTCGTCCAGAAAAATAACTTGAAAATTTTGGCGGGATAAAGTTCCTGCTTTACCCACCTTTTCTGTGATTTTATAGTTCGGCGATTTTCGGATAGAGAGTGCCATTGAACTTTGGGCAAAATGTTATTTTATTAGGCGCAACAAGTAGCCAAGAGCATCACGTATCCACCATTCACCTATGGCTACTCACCCTCCAAACACCCTGTATTCAATAAATTCGGTGTTCACTCGACGATAACTCATTTTCACCAAATAGTAAATCAAATTCAAAGTTTGTGGAAGTTTAATATTATTTATTTATTTAAATGTTGAGAAGGGTTGAGGTTAAGCCTACGAACCCAGGAAACTAAAATACATCTGAATGTGAACAACGAAACTAAAAAAATTCTGATATAAAAAAATGGTAATAAGTGAGAAACTCCACAAACTACTATACATAGTCAGTATTTGAAACTGAAGGAACCCAAATAAAATATTGTCATATTCGATATAATCAGTCTCCATAAATAATGAATGAAATTCAAAGTTGATGAAAATTCAAGGTCATTTATCGAAAATGGTTTTGTCGTATCTGAAGCGAAAATGAAATATTTTTTAACTGATTTATTCGGTCCTTACTTGTTGAAATTTCATTGTAATTAAATAGTGAATTAAATTCAAATTTTGTGGACATTTAATACTATTTACGATGTTTTAAAAACGGTTTTATCTGGCAATGTCTGAAACTGAAGGGACAAAAACGAAATATTGCTATATTTGATTTATTCGGTCTTCACTTGATGAAAACCCATTTTCGGAAAATATCAAATACAGAAATTCATTACGCAAATTGTTGTATGCATGCTGCTATGTTGTTAGTTATACTTAATATTTCAGGAGCACTTCTCTGAAATAATGTTGTCTATAAATAAATTAATTAATTAAATATCTGGATAATAAGAAATTTTTTGATGCAAATTTCACATTTCGGAGCCTAGATCAGAAAATCAATTGAAAAGCTTCAAAATTATTCTCGTGAGTTGGAAGGCTTATTATACAGGATATTTCACCATAATCTGGAGTAACATATAGTATAGTCTTGAATATGGCAACGAGAAAGTCATTTTTGCCTCATGGCGTATACCCCGATTTCAAAGCATAAACGAGACATAGGGTGGTTAATGTCCACTTAGAACAATATTCTAATAACTGTGGTGAGTCTTGCGTGCCATTTGAAATAACGGTTTTCGGTCACATCTAAGTATTTTTGGTGCTCAATCTATTTGTAGTGTAGAATTCTGGAAGAGAAAATTCAAAATGGTGGAAAATCTTCAAAGTCGCAATTTTTTATTTTCGGTTCCTGAATTTGATAGCATTAGAAAAGGACGATGATCGGGTGATAATTTTAAATTTAAATTTTAATGCGAATTTTTTGATTTTATGATTGCGGACTACTGTTATAGTTGCAATTTTGTTTTTCAATCTCAAGATTCTGGATTTTGTATGCAACACATACTTTCGTCTATCATTGATTGGCCCTGAAGAAGGAAACGATAGGTTTCCGAAAGCTAGGCCGGAACAATAAATGAGACAGTAATTAACATCACTGTGTATGACTGATCACCTGATCATCGTCCTTTTCCAATTATATTGTACAGTCGATATTCACATATTAATCATTGATAGCATTATTTCAACGTACTCCAATTTCTTAAATTTCACCCAAATTTGTTGGAATCTTTCAAGGTCGAACTATCTATCATTCTAAACACTGCTGTGAAAACAGAATGAATAAACATCCTTAGGTTTTCTTTTTGTAGCCTTCCTAATATTCCCCTCGTAGTACTTTCATAATTTTTATTAAAGAACGGAGACCAAAATTGTGCCGATGGGCTGCCAGAATGACCCAGAGAAAAATATGAATTTATAAATCAAAACAAATTTTTTCGCATAACTTCGGTAGGAATCGAACTCCTTCCACTAAGTAGGGCATAAGATGTCCGTTGCCAAGCAACGCTAGCAAATCGGAATAATCAGATAATTCGATTCTCACCAGAGTTTTCTGAAAAAAAAAACAACAAATTTTTCGTTTAAAAATTCATATTTTTATTCGGGTCATTTTGGTAGTCCCTTTGAACAATTTTGGGCTCAGTAAGGCTTCCAGTTTTTACATAAAGATCATTCAAGTTTTCGCGGAATCTTACAAAGAGAAAACCACTGTATATTTTTTCATTCTGTTTTCACAGCAGTGTTTACATTGAAAGATAGATAAGCTTCTCAATTTTGGGTGAAATTATTTTTTCACTTTGGACTAAGAAAATATTGGAAAATCGAAAACGTGGAAATAATGGTATCCAATTGAAAATGTAAAATTCCAACTTTACCTACAGATTTTTCGTCATTTTGAATTTTACTTTCCAGAATTCTAAACCACAGTTGAATTGAGCACCAAAAACGTGCTGAGATGTGACCTGAAACAGTTATTTCAAATTTCACACATAACCAAAATTATCAGAATATTGCTCAAAGTAGTTAACCGCCCTGAATCTCGCTTATCCTTCGCAAACGGGAAATATGTATGTCATAAGACAAAAATGATTTCTCGGTATCATATTCCCCACGACACATGTTTGTCCAGTTTATGGTGAAACATTCTGTATATTGATATTTTTTAAAACTGCAGAAACGCTTCTCTTATGAGAATTTTATTTTGATAATATATGCCAAATATGGAAGTTCCATATACAAAAAGAAGGCGAAATTCTTTTCTCAATAAGTAATATGAACGTTTATTCCTGGATTTCTTCTTTGTAGTCCAGGTTCTTTCAACAGAATCTTTGTGTCATTCCAATCAATCATGTAAATACCGTCGTTTGAACATTCATGATGTGTTATTTAGTTATTTAAGATCTATGTGTGGTGTGTCGCTATTCTGTATGTGCTTGTGCTTAGATTTTCCCATTTATAATGGCCTCGATATTTCCCCAATATAGATTATACCACAAATGCGCGGAATATAATAATACAACTTCAAGATTTCTGTTTTTAATCAACCGGGTTTGTCTCAGTAAGTGTTATAAATCATTTTGTGATTTAAAAATTGTTCTTATATCAAACCCAGAACTAGGGCTTCACACACCGATTCAAATTGCGATTTGAATAAAAGGATGAGAATAAAATAATACTTGATCTGAATCATAATGAAAGAAAATCTGTTTCCCTCCGATATTCCAAAATAATAAGGTAGTGAACGGTGGAAATATGGTTCTGTTCCCGAGAGGAACATCTTCGAAATGAAAACCATTATCCTTTTCACAAAAACTCCAACCCTGGAAATCTGAGTAGAGGAGAGGGGTCGTAACTCGTGGGATATCATCAAAAATTATTCTTAATACAAGAATAGGAGGATTTAATGAAAACTGTTTATTCATGTTTCCTTGAATTCAGCTTCGAAAATATAACAATGGAGCATTGACCAATTTTTTCATTCTAATTTGTGCTTATCGGAATATATTCTTAGATTATATCGAAACCATAATTAATTCAGAGTTTATTTTTATTTACGTTTGATACTTTTTATGTGAATTTTCGATTATAGTTCAAGCTTTATAAAGCATAGTAAATAATACGTGTACTACTAAAATGTTCACATAATCTTTGAATTCTGAGAAAATATGCAATACAATCCGATGAAAACCGATTGCTTAAATTTTTTATGATATTTTCTGAACCATGAAACTGATTTTTCCGATTGTCTCTGATGCTACAAGTTTTTTCTGTTCAGATGTCAGATAAGTAAAATGTTTGGATAAAATTTTATATGTTTTTATCTCTGTAGTAGATGTTAGATCATTGCCAATTTCGGAATATTTGTTAGAATAATCAACAATTTGCAAAAGTTCTGCGTGATATGCAGTTGAATTCCTAATAATAAGTAGGTATAGCATTTCCTTCCACAGCATAAAAGCATTAGTTCTAGATATTATTTTTCAGTGAAATAGGAGCTCTTATCCGAAAAATATTATACACTGTTACTTCAAATATGAAACCCTATTCATTATAACTTTTTTTGCTTCTTTATCGGTTTGAAAAAAAATAGTCAAACACATGGATAAAATGAAATAGGCATAGAAACGGCATTTCATATTATGGAACGCTGAAATTTGAAAAATAGGACCTGAGATCCTGAGGATGAGTTTCGTCTGTGAAAATAGGTTTTCAATATACAGGGTGGATGGTATACAGTCAGTTCAACAAATATTCAAAAACAATTATACAGGATGATTCACGGTGGATGGCACATTAGACGTTTCAGGTGAACCAGACATCGGATCGGTTCGAAAATTTGCATGAGTACATTATCGGACATTCTCTACCCAACTAAAATATTTTCGTTAAATGCGGTGTTGCCACTTCTATTGGAAAATAGTAGCAACTTTCCTTTTTCAAATGGAACACCTGGTATATCATAATATTCTTGGAATCTCCAACAACTTCTCGACAACTTTTCTCAACATTTACCTATACCTATCTGTTGCCGTTTTCGAAATATAAATTAATTTCAATTTTTTTCACCGGAAATCATGACCTCTAAAAATGCTGATAACTTTGGGTTGAGAAATACTATGGCATTGAAATTTGGTTTGAAGTTAGGTGTTACATGAATGCTTCCAACACATCAGCCGGATTTACGTTACCTCAATACAGGGTGGTAAAAATACAGTTTTCTCGTTTGCCTGAAAAAGTGACTGAAAGTTGTTTATTTCAAATGAAACGCCCTGTATATTATTAGAAATTCAGAAAGCTGATGAAATTTTCTTTCATTCTAGGTATATTATGCCTTTATCTAACTAGTCAAATTTTGGACTTATTCAAATTCAAATTCAAATTAATTTATTCAACATAATGAAGTTACAAATGAAATACAAAAATATGAAATATAATATGATGAATAGGATACATGCCTCGATTATAAAAACCGTTAACAAAGGCACAAGATTTCGTACCTTTGTGGCATGGACCTTCATACCTAAATAAGGTAAAAAATACATTTCCCCCAAAAAAAATGAAAATAATTTATAACCACAATAAATCCAATTGAATCATTTTGAGACAACAGAAAGTACCGAACAGGGGCGGAGGCAAGACGAGCGCGAACACGAACAAAGAGGAAGAGCTCCACCACTCTTAATGAAAACAGAAGCGCGACCGAAGATCCAGTGAACTGAGTCAAAATGTAGTCCTCAACTTAACGCGTACCCCCCTGATTCATAAGAAGGAGATCTTTTATATATTTTTTGAAAGCTCCAACAGATAACGCCTTAACATGCTGTGGCAACTCATTCCAAAGGTGGGTGGCAACGAAAACAAACGATTTCTGAAAATTTGTTGTTCTATGCTGTGGGACTCTGAATAAGGTATTGAATCTTGTATTGTGCGCATGATAAAAAACTCTGAAATTTTGAACCAGATAAGTCGGATTTCCAGTTTTCAAGATTTTATAAACAAACATATATATACATGTGAAATTTTCTTCGATTCTTCATATTTAAAATATTTTCACTATTTAAATAAGGAGTAATATGATTCCTGAAGGGAATACGGTACGAAAAACGCATACAGCAATTCTGCAGCTTCTGAATAGAGTACGTACAGTCTTGAGTTAACGAGCTTGAATAGAGAACATCACAATGATCAAATAAGGACAGAACAAGTGTGTTGCAAAGATGATATTTAATTTTTGATGGTAAATGATTCTTTAAACCATAGAGCTTTCGCAAACGCATATAGGCAAGTCTGAGTTTACTCTTTATGTGGGATTGAAAAGTGATACCGTTATCCATAATCACCCCGAGGTTTCTGATCTCCTGAACCACTGGCAATGAGGTACCCCCAACGTGCACATGAAACTCCGAACAAACATCGAGGGCACCCCTTCCACCTCCCAGAAAAATAACCGCCGACTTATCCGCATTCAACTTTAGGTTATGCTCGTTTGAAAAGTTTGCAATACGCTCCAGGTTATGATTGAACTGATCCTTGGCTATTTGAAGATTCAAACGAGAAAAAGAAATATACAACTGAGAATCGTCTGCATATTGTTGCAACTTTGAGAGGGATATATAAGATTTCATATAGGCTACATAAATGGAAAAAAGCAGTGGTCCCAAAATGGACCCTTGAGGTACACCGGTTGCCAAATGATGAAATGCTGACCTATCAAAAACTGTGTCTTTGGTAATGATAACACAATGAGCCCTATCAGATAGATACGATCTGAAAAATTCAACCGCACTTGCAGAAAAGCCGAAATAATGAAGCTTAGCCAAAAGCATGCCATGGTCGAGAGTATCAAACGCTCTACTAAAGTCCAATAGTCCAAGGCAGGTTATTTCCTTTTTTTCTTCGTTCATTCTTATGTCGTTAAGAAGATTTACCAGGCTAGTGGTAGAGCTGAAATTTTTTCTGAAACCTGACTGACAATCCGGAATTATTTTGTTGGAGTCGGTGAAAGTACAAATCTGCTGATGGATGAATTTTTCCAGTATCTTGGAAATCAGCGGCAATATACTAATAGGCCTTAGGTCTTTAAAATCTTTGGGATTAGTGACTTTTGCTAAAGGTTTTATGATAGCTTTCTTCCACATTGTGGGAAAAAAATTCTGCAAAATGCAACTGTTTATGATGTTCAATAACGGACCTATACAATATGGGGAGCAAATAAGTAAATCCCTTAAAGATACTGAGTCCACGCCAGCATGATGAGCATTTATTTGTCTAAATGTCCCTTCAGAAAGGTATTCCTATTCGGTATTTGGTAGGCAGGCCATGATTACTATTTGACAGTACCTTGTGGCATTCTCCTAATAATAAAGGCACCAAGAAACTTGAAAGTCATAAAATTGATTTGAATAATGATAAAAAAGTAAAATAATCATGTCGAATATTTCAAAATATGTTCGTATCGCTAGCCGTTCCCTTCCAAGCACTTCAAAATGCGGGTGTTGACTACATTGACTGTTGATTTCATTGGGATCCAAATCTTCAAATGCCTTGGGCCATCCTTTCCAACAATTCATGTCTAGAACGCACGGGAGTTTTGTGAACTTTTTCTTTCAACATTCTCCACAGATAAAAATCTGATGAACTAAGATCGGCTGATCTTGCTGGCCTATTCCATGGTCCCAAGCGCCTTACCCACCGATCGTCGAAGAATCTTTTCAGTTCTGCACTCCTCACTTCTCCTCCACAATGTGCATGAGCTCCGTCTAGTTGGTACCAACAGTTTCGATATTCTTCGAGTGGCAGATTATCGACGAAGCTCTCTACAGTATTCTCTACAATATTAAGGTAGCTCCTGGATGTTAATACCTCCTCGTACGTACCTCAATTTGTTGTCCATTAACATACAAAAGACTATGGAACTAAATTTTTCTTGAAATCCGGCTCCATTTGTGATATGAGGATTTTCACTTGACCAATAATGAAAGTTTCTACTATTGAATATTCCTTCTCTTGAAAATTTTGATTCATCAGTCCAAATAATTTTATTTAAAAAAATGGATCCTCTTGAATGTGTATCAATAACATTTTACGAAATTAAACTCTCTGTTGAGGGTCTTGGGGCTTCATTGCATGAACTTTAGTGAACTTACAATCATGCATTCTATGTCTTCGCTAGATTCTTTGAACCGATGAAAATTTTATACCTAAATCTGCTACAGCACTTCTCATCTATAACTCGGGAAATGTGATAAAATATGCTTAGACCACAATCTGGTTGTTTTCTGAACTTACGGGTTTGGGCAAGTTTCTTGATTCTTTCAAAGTTGATCCAAATGCACTGAAATTGTTCGGAATTCGTGTAAATTTCTTGAGGTTCATTGGCGGCATATAAGGATACATCTGATTGAATTTTTCACATGTCCTGCTGATAATTTTATCACACTGTCTAAAAATAATAAACAAATTCATGAATGAGTAAATAATAATAATAATAATAACACCCGCACGGGTGTGGTTTGGTTTCTGCCACGCCACATGGGGGGTGACGTCCCCACGGCCCGAGTTACCTGGGCCACCAAGGGTAAATGGTGGCAAACCCATGAACGAGAAGTGGAAACCGATATCATGGCAGAAGATCGAGATGCCACTCCACCTGCTGGCTCGACCACCGTGAGGAGGACTGCCCGCAGGGGAGCTCGCAACGCACGTATCCAGTGTAGCCGCGAAATGAATATTGAAGTAATGCGAGCTTTTCATTACGTGAACAATTGCGAGGACAAACCACTTCCTGGATGGAGAAGAGAAATCTTCAGGGGATCGAATTATCCCGGAGGATCGCGATGTGCACAGCGGGGTGTGGATTTGCAAACCTGTCACATCGTGCGGAAATTTCTGAACTAGTGGGAGGAACTGAATTGTTTTTTCACTGGTTCATAGAAGAATTACCAGCTCAAGCTGAGAACGGGAGACCGATGAAGAAGAATAATAATAATAAACCCGCACGGGTGTGGTTTGGTTTCTGCCACGCCACATGGGGGGTGACGTCCCCACGGCCCGAGTTACCTGGGCCACCAAGGGTAAATGGTGGTAAACCCATGAACGAGAAGTGGAAACCGATATCATGGCAGAAGATCGAGATGCCACTCCACCTGCTGGCTCGACCACCGTGAGGAGGACTGCCCGCAGGGGAGCTCGCAACGCACGTATCCAGTGTAGCCGCGAAATGAATATTGAAGTAATGCGAGCTTTTCATTACGTGAACAATTGCGAGGACAAACCACTTCCTGGATGGAGAAGAGAAATCTTCAAGGGATCGAATTATCCCGGAATATCGCGGGATGTGCACGGCAGGCTGTGGATTTGCAAACCTGTTACATCGTGCGGAAATTCCTGAACTAGTGGGAGGAACTGAATTGTTTTTTCACTGGTTTATAGAAGAATAACCAGCTCGAGCTGAGAACGGTAGACCGATGAAGAATAATAATAATAATAAATTTCTTTATTGCAGTAAAAATATACAATAGCATCTCCTCATGGAGAATGCATATTCATTCATTATAATACTTTAACTGTAAAGTACTGCAAAAGGACTCACGTCTGTAAAACTGATATTATTGTAAGCCCTCTATTTCATAATACAAAAGTAAAAAATTAAAATAGTGACATTATTCTTTCCGCGCTCCACACCGAAGCATAGGGAGAACGCGCACAATCAGAGAAGAAATGGGCACATACTACAAAAAAAACAGAACTACCAGCATCACTCGGACTCCAATCCTATCCTCAAAAACCGAGCAAGAGATTCCGATATCTGAGCCTGAAACCTGACGGACGGCACAGTTTCAGTGTGACAGGAATGCGATTATATAAAGAGTAAATACAATAGGAAAATGATCGACGGAATAAAGCTGTTCTATGTGAGGGTGGTGAAAGCAAGCCCCTGAACCTAACATTAATGCTGTGAACATCCGATCTGAAACGTATCTTATTATAAAGATATGGGGGCGATCTGAACCATATCACCGAGTGAAATAGAACCGCGGAGTGAAGCTCCCTTCGCTGCTCCATGTTTAACCATCGACAGCACTTCAATTTATGTATCACTGGCTCATACTTTCTTATGCCATAGATGTAACGCAAGCATGAACGCTGCACTCTCTGAATGCGGGCTTTATCAATAACACGCAGACATGGGCCATAAACAACATCACAATAATTGAAATGACTTAAGACAAGAGAATCTGTCAATAATATTTTTGTTTTTTGTGATAACTGGTGCCTACAAGGGTATAATTTCTTCAACCCAGCGAACGCTTTCTGAACACAAGATGACACATGTTCAGCGAATCTGAGATCGGTATCCACAATAACTCCCAAGTTCCGAGCAGATGCAACGGTGGTCACCCGCTTCCCATCAATTCCCACATTCAATTGATCAGCTATGTTTCCTCCCTTCCTATCAAAAACCAAGATCTTTGTTTTATCCGGATTGAGCAGTAGATGGTGTTTGGCCGAGTTGTCCGCTAAATTCGCAAGATCAGAATTAATTTCTGTATTCGCCCGATGAACATGCGATGGAAAGAATGAATGAAGAAGCTGAGTGTCATCCGCATAACGAAAATCAACGCAGAATTCCAGTCCACTCGTGATACAAAATGTATAGATGCAGAACAAGATGGGAGCCAGAACCGAGCCCTGCGGCACACCACACTCTATGGTGCCCATTTCAGACCTTCCCGACATCGTTTCAACGTATTGGCGTCTCTCATGCAAATAACTTTCCATCAATTTGATAGCCGAAATAGAAAATCCTATATGGCGCAGAATTTCGACTAAAATTCTATGATTTACTCTATCAAAAGCCTTAGAATAATCTAAAAGCGTCAAAACACAAACTTTTCCGGAGTCCATACTCGTAATGATAGAGTCGATTACATCTAAAAGAGCCGTACAGCAACCGTATCCCTTTCTGAAGCCAGACTGACGAGAAGGTAAAATTTTATATTTTTCCAGATGCGTTTTAATCCTAACAGCTAAAATTTTTTCAAATACTTTTGCGCAAGGTGATAAGATCGATATTGGACGTATGTCACTGAAACTAGCCGGGTCACTCACTTTAGGAAGTGGAAAGACCTTTGAAATCTTCCATGGATCAGGAAATTTTGAAGCTAAAATACTGCTGTTGCATATATTAACCATAAATTGCAGTATATGCGGACAACACTCAAGTAGCATCTCAATATTCAATCCGTCAGGGCCAGTCGCATTAGATCTTATTGATTTCATTGTTCTAAATATTTCATCCTCATCTGTCAACCCAAAGACAAGCCTTTCTTCAAAAGAAGTGAAGTCCGCAGCACGATAGTAATTTATTAAGGAAGTATCATCAAAATCCTGAGTATGTGACGTCTGTAAAAAGAAATCATTCATATTCCCAGGCATATCAAGATTCTCTGGAATTGTTCTACTTGATGGTCTATTATGAATATTGAGTTCCGACAATTTCCTCCACAATACCTTAGGATTTCCCTTATTCATATCTACTGAAAACTGTATATAAGCCTTTTTTTCCCTATCAGCAGCCATATTTGTCTCATTTCGAATTTGTTTATAATATTCCCAATTTGCAGGAGTTCTATCCTGTTTGAATACATTGAATGCCTTTTGTTTCAACTGCGTCATTATTTTGATTGTAGGTGTAAACCAGGGCTTATAGTTTCTTCTGAATTTAATATTTTTAATCGGTGCTATTTCATTGAAAAGATTTAACAATAACTCAGTAAAATAAGAAACCTTATGATTTATATTGTGTACATATAATATATTTTCGAATGGAGTTAAAGATAAACAATTGCCGAGAACACCATGATCCAGCCTCCGCAAGCATCTAGACTTGAAAACTCTATCATCCGTGTTCACCCTTACCAGGTCAGTAGCTTCACCATATATCACATCGTTTGAATAGTTTTCTTCCATCGTTTCGAGGGTATTTGTAACTTCTGAAATGACGAAAATGTCGATATTCGTGTTTCTTGGTGCCTTTATTATTAGGAGAATGTCAAAAGGTGCTTTCAAATAGTAACCAAGGTCTGCCTTCCAAATATCGAATGGAAATACCATTCTGAAGGGACATTTCGACAAATAAATGCTCATAAGTCTGAAATTTGACTAATATGATATAGGCGTGATATACATAGAATGAAAGCAAATTTCATCAGCTTTGTGAATTTTCAATAATATACAGCTAGGCCGTTCCATTTGAAATAAACAACTTTCAGTCACTTTCTCAAGCAAACGAAAAAACTCTATTTTTCATCACCCTGTATTGAAGTAACGTAGAGCAGGCTGATGTGTTGGAAGCATTGATGTACCACCTAACTTAAAAAACCAAATTTCAATATCATAGTGTTTGTCAACCCAAAGTTATCAGCATTTTTAGAGGTCATGATTTCCGGTGAAAAAAATTGCAATTAATTTATATTTCGAAAAATTCAACAGATAGGTATAGGGAAATGTAAAGATAAGTTGTCGGGAAGTTGTTATTGGAGATTCCAAAAATAATATAATTTACCAGGTGGTTCCATTTGAAAAAGCATAGTTGCTACAACTTTCTTATAGAAGTGGCAACATCGCATTGACGAAAATATTTTAGTTGGGTAGAGAATGTCTGATAATGCACGTCTAATGTGCCATCCACCGTGAATCATCTTGTATAATCGTTTTTGAATGTTTGTTAAACCGATTGTTGACTGCGAAATTTATTTAAGAACAGTAGATTGCTATATTGATTACGGCTCCAGAAATCAGAGTATTACGATCTTTCTGGCCCTAGTCCAATAGGAATTTGAGTTTCAACGTTCACCCCCTACCTTTTGCACAGGTTTACTTTAGCGTTGCAGATCGCTGGCAACCACGCACTACGAACAATAGGAGTCTCCTATCTTCTGTTAATGTTACTTTTGTGCTTATAGATTTCGATGGCCTGTATATTTATCCTAGATAATAAATTACCTATGTTTTAGCGAACATAATGTCCATCCAGCAAAGTATGTTCCGCGTGTGCAGATTTCTCCGTTTTCGACAACACTGCTGGTGTTCTTTGATCTTTTTATGGTCCCGATGTAAACTTTCCTTCAGTTGCAAAGTATTCTATAAACACGATTTTGAGAGAGTGTATCAGTTCCGCCTATGGCACTCCTTCACAAAAACTGCGACAGGTCCTGACCTGTCGCAGTTTTTGTTAAGGTTTATCAATACTTACTTTTCATTCTATCGATAACGGAGAAATTTGGCAAACTTCTGAGGATGCATAATACCAAAACAGTCTATTAATCAACACGAAAACTGGGGCAGGTCCCAAGGAATGACCAAACTGTCTCAGGCTGGTGTTTATAGAATACCTTGCGACTTCGGGAAAGTTTACATCGGGACTACTAAAAGGAGCATTCATACACGGATCAAAGTATACGACCAGAGTTTTCGACTGTATCACACTGAGAAGTCTGTACTCGCCGGAACATGCTTTTATGGATGGACATAGCATTATGTTCCCTGAAACAGGGATCATTTCCAACATCAAGAGTTTTTATCTTAGGATGAAATATGAAAGCACAAAAACTGCAGGCATAGGAAAGAGACGTCATTCATCGAAAAAAACTTAAAATGAAATTCAATGGGATTTGGGATTTTCAAAAATGTAGAGCCCTCAAGCGAATGTGAACAAGCATTTTCGAACATGCAGATCTTGAGATCCTGCTCTTAAGTTGTTTCTGCTGCCCAATTACTCAATGTCGCATATAATATTCAACACTGTTTGAATGTCAGATGGTACCCAATCCTGATAACGATGCATTTCTGCAGATGCATCAACAGCATATGAACCAATAAAAATGCAAGTTGTCTAAGTTCATTACCTTTGAGCTTCCTTCCGGGCACAGCATAATTCGGAGTCGCATTTAATCTGAAAAGACATGTGCCCCGAATGTGTAATATCACTGTTTATATTGAGTATGAGAACAGTATTGGCTTCCTCAGTGAATACTATTGCTTCTGCTGATGAAGTTACAACATTTTATCTACACACAAAAGCGGATCTTGATCTGTTGATCAAATGACACCAAAAAAGATAGACCTTAAGGGGGGCGTTCAATGAAGTGTTTTTAATTCAAGTTGCATTGGAAAATGGTTTCACTTTGAGAACTGAAATTTTGTGGGTGAACTTAGAAAGGATTTGAGTTTTTAATGAAATAAATTATATCGATTACATTTCGAAAGTTCAATTTTTCTTTTTCAAGAATAGAAGAAAATAAGCCAACCCATGGTTCTGTTTCATTTCAAACGAAAGACCCATGAAAATAGTTCAACTTTCGATTAAAAGTGAATCTACAGATAATTTCGTTCAGAAAATCAACTTGAAATACGGAATTGGCAAGAATGGCCAAATTCAAATATATAGAGAGAAAAGGTTCCTGCCTTAACTACATATTCACTAATTTCATAGTTCAGCGTTTTTCCGATAGGGGGCGCCATTATACCTTTTATTTATAAGAGAGTCTACTATACTTTCATTTTATAAAATATTCCTTGACATGCATGGTGGTGCCTCTATCGGATTAGTTTTCCTATTCGATGTGAACGGCGACCTTAACGTATTTAATTTACTTCTCTTTGACACATAATTGAGATTGGATATCGTTGATCTTTGTTATACAATCTGTAATCATAATAATTATAAGCGAGTAATTATGAATGCTGTGCTCTGGTAGTCCCGCCTTCTCTGGCAGCGAAATCTTGTCATACAAGGTGTTCCCGAACTGGAATTAAAAACGGAGAGGAGAGATCGCTTGCATAATTCAAGAAATAGGTCACACAAACACATGGTGTCGCGTTTTCGACATATTGGGTGTTTCAGTTTTTCGATCATGGTGGGGAATGTTGAAAAAAAAAGTCCACAAAACACCCGTGCATTCGAGAGATGAATTTTTGGAAAGGACTACCCAAGCATTTGAAGATTTGGATCCCAAAGAAATACGGTCTGAAACGACGAAGGCAGTCAACACTCGCATTTTTAAGTGCTCGGAAGTGAACGGCCAGCGATTCGAACATATTTTGAAATATTCGACATGATTGTTTACTTTTTTATAATAATTCATATAAATTCTTTGGCTTTCAAGTTTATTAGTGCCTTTATTATTAGGAGAATGTCAAAAGGTACTGTCAAATAGTAATCGTTACCTGCCTATCAATACCGAATGGGAATACCACTCTGATGGACATTTTGAGAAATAAATGCTCATAAGTCCGCATTATATGCATAGAATGAAAGCAAATTTCATCAGCTTTCTGAATTACTAATAATATTCAGGGTGTACCATTTGCAATAAACAACTTTCGGTCACTTTTTCAAGCAAACGAAAAGACTGTATTTTCAACCACCCTGTATTGAAGTAACGTAGATCAGGCTGCTGTGTTGGAAGCATTCATGTATCACCTAACTCCAAACCAAATTTCAATGCCATAGTGTTTCTCAACCCGAAGTTATCAGCATTTTAGGAGGTCATGATTTTCGGTGGAAAAAATTGGAATTAATTTATATTTCGAAAACGGCAACAGATAGGTATAGAGAAATGTTGATAAAAGTTGTGGAGAAGTTATTGGAGATTTCAAAAATAATAATTATATTATTTTTGAAATCTCCTGGCATATTAATACCAGGTGTTCCATTTGAGAAAGCAAAGTTGCTACTACTTTCTAATAGAAGTGGCAACACTGCATTGAAGAAAATATTTTAGTTGATTAGAGCATGTCCGATTATACACTTCTTTAAATTTTCAAACCGATCCGATATCTGGTTAAACAGGTCTAATGTGCCATCCACCGTGAATCACCCTGTATAGTCTGAGGTCCTTCCAAATACACATCATTAGCTTCTCGCCATGGTATGACACGGGTATCCATACGTTGCCCGAAGTTTTGGATTATCATAATGAAAGCAGTCACAATTCGAATCAAAAGCGCGAAATAAACGGCGTTAGACGTCATTTGGCTTCAGTTCATACGGCACTCAATTTCCTACCTTTGGGATCATTCCCCCAATGGTAATATTTTGAGGATGGGACGCAGGTGGTTGAGCAACTGCAAGTGTGTTCAAGGTGGACCTTTATCGAGCCTCCCCTCTAATTCTTCTCTCATGAACTTTGGTGGCGCTTCGGGTCGTTCTTCGTATTTCAAATAAAAATTGTTAAAAGTTAAAGAATCGTATTTTTGTTTTAATGGTTCGATACTTTTTCCGAAGTGAAAATCGTCTTTTTCACATACCTACTGCCAATTCCCATCTTTCCAAAGCCAACAGCATTACAGGATAAAAAGTTATTTCTAGCATATTTCAAAGGCGTGCTCAACAAGCTCCCCAACTGCTGTATACGCGGAGTAATCACGATCGCTTCGCATCGACCTACATATTTGCTATCTATACAGCAACATTAAATGATCTAGTAAATTATTCCCACATCAGTTTGATGAACTTCACTAAACATATGATTCGATAACATTGCGGCAATTGATGTTCGTCTCCTGAGGGGTATGTGGAGTGATGTCTCAGTTGTTCTAGTTGGCCAGTTGGGTTTAGTTATAATCTGCGTTTATGGGAAATCCTATATGGTAGCGTTGGAAACTCGGGAAACGATATCCTCCGTTTTTGCGCGCTTGTTCCTAATGAAACAGTGAAGGGTTATCATTTCGCAGAACCGGAACTAGGATTCCAGAGCCTGTGACCAAACATCGAAATACACACCTGCAATCCTGCAAATATTCATTTTTCAATGGGAAGATACATATTTTTCGTTATCGACGTTCCTAATGAATTGAAAAATAAACATAATAATTGATTGATAACTTTTAATAAAAGGTTGGTTATTTCATTAATTAGTTTTATGGTATGCTTTTACTGAAATCAAAACTAAAAAGGGGAGCTAAAAATATCTGGAGTTTGTACTTTTATGCATTGAGTTTTCTGATCTTTGCATATTTGATCCTTTTTGGTTTTGCCTTTCTGTTTTATATTTACGTGATGTTCACAAAATGGATCAATTTGTGAGAGATTTCAGTGTGGTACTGCATGAGATCCTGAATATTACGGATCAAATTGAAGATTCAAATGATTATGATGTGAGTTCTAGGTTGAGGGTGTACATAATAACATTAGAAGCATGTTCTGATCTCCACGTTGTTGTTTTGACTGAGACTTTCAGAAGTTTAGATATAGACCTTTATAAAATGAGAGGATACAGGTGTTTTTATAGTGAGGAATATACAGGGTGATTCCGGAGAAGACCGTCAGGTTTTAGAAGAAGTTTACACTAATCAAGGTAGTTTCGAAACAATGTTTGGTTTTTGGTTGGAGACCTTTATTGAGAGTCTGCAGGGTCATTTGTCCGATTCGACCGATTTTTCTTTCATTCATAACTTTGGTATGGATTGATCAATATGAATGAAATTTCCAGTGTGAAACAATATGATTGTCCACTTTCAATAATCCCAACACTTTTTCAAAAATACAGAGTGGAAATTATTATATGATTTAAAAAACACCCTGTACATTCCGTTTTCAAAAATTCGCTTTCTGCTTCAGATTCTACCGTAAGTTCACATTACTGAAGCGTTTTCATTTTTTTTGGCAACGTCCAGTTTTTCTAGAAGAAATATTTCGTTATTCCGCTCCAAGGCAGTGAGAATATTCTATCTAGATAGTGAAACTGTATCGTCCAATGATACAAAGCTCTTCCGAATGTAGGAAAAATAGTTTTTATCAAATTAAACATTTTCAATGAATCGTAAATCTTGAAATCAAGTTAGTTAGTATCCATGGTTATCGTCACAGTGAACCACAGAATGAGAATATCAAATTAAATAATCTGTCACAAGAAGTGTATTCTGAACAGTTGGCTTGGTCGTGGAGGCCCTATTGCTTAGCCACAAAGATCGCCTGATTCAAACCCTTTGGATTATTTTGTGTGAGCACATCTGAAAACAAATTTATATAAGGTTGAAATTAGAAGTAGAGAACACCAACCAAGTTGGAAGAATTTTCGAGGAATGTAATATCTCAAAGCAAAATCAATCCCCTATTAGAAGGTCCATTGAAAATTTAATAAAAAAAGGTCGTGAATATGTATTCAAAAATAGGGAAATCATTTCGAACATTCTATGTAAATTTTGTGTTAATCCTTAGTTTTGCCTTTCATAATATGTTTCGAATATTCATTCTGTATTAGTTGTTGTAGATTTTCTGGTTTACGTAGGTAAAGATATTTTCTGGATTAAATGATTTTATACATCAGAATATGAGTGATCAAAAATGAATTTCAAATTTGGAAAAACTACTTTAGGACTCAGGAACAATACAGATTTACTATCTAGTTCAGAATATTCTCGCTGCCTTGGAGCGAAAAAACGATATCAAAAAATTTTCTTGGAAAACTGGACGTGTGTCAAAAAATAAAAAAGCTCCAGTAAATAGTAAAGTAATTTTATGGTAGAATTTGAAGCAGGTAGCAAATTTTTGAAAACGAAATGTACAGGGTGTTTTTTCAACTTGCAAATTTAATCTGAACTTATCATAAGGCCTTTTCGGAAACTTAGTCGGGTTCACTGGATCCTTAACCTTAGCGTTCGTTTACCTAATTCGAACATCCAACCCGTGTTCGGAAAGTACAAAGCTGCTAACCCGATCAGTGACTCGGGTTGATTTATCGTAACCCTACTCGAAAGCAGGGTCGCTAGATCCACCGCATGCGCACGGCAGTTTAGTTTCGTATCTGTAAAACGCGGGAATAAGCCTTCCACTTTATAATAATAATATTCTATTCTATAATAATTTCATAATAATTAATCAATAATTATGGAAAGAGAAGAGAATTTGGCGCAATGTGAAATGTGTGGGTTCATTAGCGAAGCATCAATTAACTGGGAACAAAATCTTAAAATTATTGGTTATGTTATGATCTACTGACACTTTAAATCCTAAACCTGATAGTTCGTAAACTTAAGACCGGGTCTGTGATCCAAGAAGATCCGTCACGTGACCTAATGGATCGAGTAAGTAACCCAGAGTAGGTTTCCGAAATGCCTATAATTCCCATCGTGTATTTTCGGAAAATTGTGGGAATTATTGAAAGTAGACAATCATATTGTAGGACACTGAATATTTGATCAGTATTGATGAAGCCATATGAAAGTTATGAATAAAAAAAATCGGTCGAATCGAACAAATCCCCTTCAAACTCTATATAAAGGCCCCAACCATAAACCAAACATTGTTTCGAAACTGCCATGACCAGAATAAACTTCTCCTAAAATCTGACGGTCTCCTCCGAAATCACCCTGCATAACATATAATAGGAGTGATGAGTGATGGAGTAATTATCCATGTTCGAGATGATCTTCAATGTGTTGACAATATAGTTTCTGATGGAGAAATGAAAGCATTAGAAGTTGACATAAATTTGATAGAAGGAACAGTTCAGATTACGATCTCCTCATACATGTCTCAAAAAATTCAACAGAAACTTACTTGGATATGTTATTCGCAATAGCCGAAAGCGGCCACTGTCCGAAATTTTGGCCCACAACGCGTTATGGCTATCCAAATTTACCCACGATGCGAATAGATGTTTCTTTTTCGAGCACTGAGTAAAGCGGAATACCCAGAACGCGTTGTGGGTAAATTAGATAATCCACAATGCGAATCCAATTTTAGCGAGCTTCCATAATGCGTTGTGGACAATTCATTCTACCCACACGTCGCGTTCTGGGTATTGCACTTTACCCAGAAAGCGATGAACCAGAATTTGTCGTCGAAGTCAGTCTGCTGTAGGTTGTGTACTGGCAGGTACGAGTAGCGAGTATTACGAGTAGCATGAACAGATTACTTAAACCACAGTGCCTAGATACGTTGTGATTTTTTGAAATTGGTTTGACTTTGTTTTGGTTTTAGTGCGTGATTTCGAAAATATTTCAATATGAGAGCTGAATTCGAACAAAAATTAAGTGAACAGGTCGTTGTTATTATCCGACGAAGGTAATTTAGAGATTATGTATGAAACCAAAGTGACACTACAAAGAAAACGGGATGGACTCGAATTATCATTCAAAAAATATCATAGATTGAAACGGTTGGATCCATTAACAGTTGAAGAAAAGGATAAAATTGTTATCATAGAATGTTCAGCCAACCAATCTGGCCTAATTTTTTTAATGTGCAGCAAGTGAAATATATGATGTAATACAGACAACTTATTGAAAAATTGGACACAAAAGAAAAAGCTATCTGTCCATTTCGCTCCACCCAAAATACGTTACAAATATAACAATGAATACAAAAACCTTCTATTGAAAGTTCATAAAGGTGAAACTGTGAACAAAACGATATATTAACAACTTATTAGAACTAAAAACGAATATTATTTATTTTTACGACTAGTACTTTTATGACATCTTGAATAACATTTTATATTCAATTTCACACATGCACACGCCTTAGTTCGACATCCTTTCAAAGAATTGCATTTTATAATGCCTTGCTTAGATCCGGATGACAACATGGCTTCTTGGCGGATATTCACAAAAGAACCTGTAGCGACCTCAGAGAGGGATAGAATTTGTGTTCATTTCTGCTGCACAAACTGTACGTAACCTATTCACGCTACTCGTAATACTCTGATGACTTCGACGACAAATTCTGGTTCATCGCTTTCTGGGTAAAGTGCAATACCCACAACGCGACGTGGGTGAAATGAATTGTTCACAACGCAGAATGAAAGCTCGCTAAAATTGGATTCGCATTGTGGATTGCCTAATTTACCCACAACGCGTTCTGGGTATTGCGTTTTACTCAATGCTCGAGAAAAAACCACCTGTTCGCATCGTGGGTAAATATGGATACCCATAACGCGTTGTGAGCAAAATTTTCGGACAATGGCCGATTTCGGCTATTGCGAATAACAGATACATCAATAAATATGTGAATATCTATATACAGTATGGTGCAAATAAAAGGAATAAATTCGTTATTTTGTAAACCGGCGAATTTGGGGAAAAATCCTAAAACGATTTTTATTTTAAAGCGGGCTTCTCGTAAGGATACCTTTTTATTTTTGACGTCATCTATATGAGCGTGATGACGTCATCGCTAAAATTTTTAAATGGAAATGTGGGTGTTGTGATACATTATTTGAAAGGTCTTTCAAATACCTATTCAGCCATACCAATATGTACAGTAATTGATTTGCTTATTGTCACAAATATTATAGATGAAATTACAACAGGTTTCTTAACAAAATGTATTAAGTACTGGTATGATGTATTTATTGACACATAAAAATAAATTTTGTGAAGGCCGTCATTGTATTTTGGCTGAAGGTAAACAATTTAAGCACTCAATTTAGGTTTCGTTGTATTTGAAGAGTAATGCATATCAAATATTCATTGTAATAATAAAATTTTGTTAATTTTTTAAACAAATACAAAAATCAATTACTGCAAATTATCGATATGACTGAATAGGTATCTAAAAGACCTTTCAAATAATGTATTACAACACCCACATTTCCATTTAAAAATTTTAGCGATGACGTCATCACGCTCACATAGATGACGTCAAACTTAAAAAGGTATCCTTACGAATAGCCCGTTTTGAAATAAAAATCGACGGGTTTCAGGATTTTTCCTTAAAGTCGCCGGTTTACGAAATAACGTGCACCATACTGTATATAAAAGAAAGATGTTGGTTACACCATTTATAACTCGAGATCGGATGGACTGTTTGTTATGAAACTTCATTTTTGGATTCTTCTACGGTCTGGTTATTATAAAATGCAATGAAATTCAGAAAAAATCGATGAAAATTTTACTTATGCAGGAATTGCCTTACCTTCTTTTGAATAAGGCCAATAGGTGCCACTACAGTTGATGGATTTTTCGTAGGTACCTTATTTGATATTATGGGCCCCATACACTATGCGATTGCCTTAGTGCCGTTGCCTCAATAAGAAACTTATGAGGCCAATATCGTAAAGTGACATACACTATCAGTCCACCACCTGCAAGCGGACGTACAGAACTGCAGATATGCTTGCCTGATGATAGCATACATCATCCGTCAAGTGCCTGAAGGCGAATTGTCGATCGCAAATCAGGACTGCAGGCAAACCGCAGTTTACAGACAGTTTTTCATCATGCTTCGTCGAAAACGTTGCGCGATATATATTTTTTCAATTTTTTGAGATCCACCCCGAAGAAGGTTTTGGGTGAAAAAGTGGCTTTAGAGGATAGAGACACTAGTTCTCACATGTCATTGCTTCGTGAACTGAGACATCTCATCACGAGGATTTAATGATTATTTGAAAATGAGCGAAAATAATTTTCAAAAACTCCTAGAGTTGGTTTCACCAGGAATCAGTAAAATGATCACCAATTTACGCCAGGCAGTCGGTGTTGAGGAAAGATTTATTGCAACTCTGAGATTTTTAGCAACGGGCCAAAGCTTCGAAGATTTGAAGCTTCCGACTCGAATTTCACCTCAAGCGCTTGGAAAAATCCTACCAGCAACCTGCAGAAGCATATCGTATGCTTCATCGCGTAATCTTTTGTTTGCATGATTTTCATCTTTTATTTTCCACAAAGGAGGGTGGGCTCGGTAAAGTTCAATAAACCCGGAAATAAATGGTGGTTTACAATTCATTTTTGCTCGTCAGTCCACTCGCGTACCAACACTGCAGGGCTTGAAATGGCCTGACGTAAAACTGCCGAAACCAGTAGATTCGGAGGGAATACGATCTAGCGCCTTCAGGCCAACTGACAGAGGGTGGTGCTGAGCTGTGAGATCATCATCCGACAATCCTGTGCCGGTTGCCGATCTGCCGTCCGTTCGTCGCCTGCTGCAGGCCGCTACGGCGGCCACTCGTCTTCAGTCCACGCGACCTGCAGTCCAATATCTTCAGATTAACTGATAAATGTGTGGGCAACTCCGATCAGCAGCCTTACGATTACCTTAAGTAAAACTGATAGTGTATGGGGCGTCTTTTAACGCTATTAGATGGCGTGACTGTGTGATTTGCGTAGAACTTATAGTAAACATCTCAAGTTGGTGTAGCAACAATATTGAGTAAATCGGATTTTGACGTTCATTGTAATTGATATTAATTTTCTGTTTCTGTTTGCACAGAAACAGTATTGAGCGCGTCAATAATTTTGAAACGTTTGCTCATCGGGCTACGACTAATGATATAAAATAATGTTTTATGGGTTGCCTAATCTGGCCATTCGACCATCAATAAATTTGAATGTGGATTCAGCACAACCGGCAGTGTTGATATTTTTTTTTCTTTCATTTTCACTCTGTGTCGATCGTGCTATCGATTTCATTTGAACATCTCGATTTGCCTAACGAGCTTGATATCGTCAACTAAATTGAACAAATTGACGAGAGATTGAACCCAAAATTTTTGCTAATTTTCCGTATTGCTCGACAAAAGGGAATTCATCTAATTTGGTCAAGCTTTTAGTAAGCATTGTATGTGATCATGGAATGTTTAAAAATACAAGTTTTCAATCTTTTAGATTTTTTTAATGAAACACCTACCGGAATTTTTAATTTACTCTTATTGGTAAACCACATCCCAGCCTTCCAGCATTTCCAGCACACGTTCTGTGTGACAGCTCATATCCATGAAAACATGAAAATCTCGCTGCTCCACCAACTCAGATGTTTTGAGCTTAGCAGAATAGCAATAAATATGTCTTAAATATTAGTGTGAGCGCTGATTAGATTTTGATAAGCCAAAATTGAGAATATTAGAAAAGTTTCGTTTTTTCCACTTCAGAAAGCGCTATTCACAAATGACTGATTTTTATTTGTTATTCAAATATTTTTTATTCTGGTCAACGGGCTGCGTCGATAGTTCTTTAAAGCTCCTCTGTCGCTCGTTTTCGAATTTCGCATTCGTATTGGAATATGAGCCCATTCTGCAACTAGTTTTAGAATATACTATTTCAGTCATATCAATAATTTACAGAAATTGATTTTCGTATTTGTTTAAAAAATTAATGAAATTTTATTATAACAATGAATATTCAATATGCATTACTCACTAAATACAAAGAAGATATTTGATTTTAGAATATTTTATTGAACATAAGTTACATTTTCTTTATATCAAAAGTACAATTATTAAATGTGCATTGCGTGAATGACATGTTCCTTGAACTATTCGGTACAACAGACGAATTTTCTTGTGTTGAAATAATATTTTTCTCTGACATGGATACAACTGCTGTTGATGTACCTGGTCGCAAATCGGGTGTGATTTCACAACTGTCACACGTTCTGGACACTTTATTAGCAATTTCTTTTCTGTGTGCCACCGATTCATCAACATACCCTTCAGCGACCGTGGATGACTTCCAACCGCCATTTTTCTTTAGTGTCATCAAGTCTCCCCCAGATTCAACTAAAAGTGTAACAGACGATCTTCGAAATCGACCTGTATATGGGTTAGCATTTTCAAGTTGAAGAAAATTAGCTACTGTTTCATGTACCTTATAAATCTGATTTTTACCCACAACCTGATTGATACATTTTCCATTGCGATATGCATAAAACAGGCGGCGATCTTTTGCTGATGCTGAACGAAGGGCTATGTACATTCGGTAATATTTAATATATTCTTCAGTAACTACAAATCTCCTGTTTACATCATTCTTTGTTTGCTTCAGTTTCACAATTAATAACTTTCCCGAATTTTCAATAACATCTAATGTTACCTGGCTGATTTCACAAATTCGACAAGCTCCTGCAATCCCAAATACGACAACAACCTTGGCCATTAAATAAACTTCATCGGGTGCATTATTCAAAAAATCACTAATTTGTGTACTCGTAAAAATCGCAGCATTCTTGGGCGTGTAACATTTCCCATTTGTGTAATAAATTACCACAAGCATTTAAAATCAAGCCAAAAATTGTACAAAAAAAAAGTGAAAAAAAATTTTTATGTAAGAAATGTTATTATAGTTTAAACGACTTTATGGCAGAGAAAGATTTTCATGAACTTTAGTTGTGTTTTTTGTGACGTGATCTACATCAGTTGTGATTAATGGATCAAATAAAGGGATTATTATTATTATTGAATAGCTATTGTTACCTGTCAACAGAGATTAAATGTAAAATTTTTTCCCGTCACAGAAAGAAATTTAGTTATTCCTCGAAGAAAAAAAATCTCATTTTGACGAAGGCAACAGCATAATTTGCCTAGAAAAAGGAGAATAACACAAAATGGATAAGCTATGGTCAGAAATGGAGCTCCTTCAGGTGAGGAAAGATCCCACGAAGAATTTTCTAAAACAGATCAGAGAGACGTTAGAAGCAAGTACAATTCTTTTCGCTAACGCTTGGCACGTTTTACCATGTTGTACCTGTGTTTGAAATATTTTGATTCTTTTTTTTTTATATTCATTCACTTTATTTTGGCGAGGTGTACATTGAATTGTTTTTTTTTAATGTTAGCTTATTTGAGTTTATAGGTATTTACCTCAACTCTCATTGTGTTAATTATAATAATGATAATCATATAAAAAATAACACACCTATGAAAGCTCACCCGCCAGAGATGTCTGAAAGAAAATAATCCGTTCGGTCCAGCGTTATCGTACGTGAGCTTTTTACGCATATCAGGCATGTGCATTTTTCACTTTGACATATTTTGATATTTTATTTTGTTGATTTTATGGCTGAAGAAACCGGTTCAAATTGTGGAAGATCACGATTTTATAGTGGATTGTCAAAATTTAATGTATTTTTCACTGTTTGTTATTATGGTTCGATTAAACTTCCAGAAAATAAACAAAGAATCAATTTTTTTTTTACAAATATTTATAATATCTAATAGCGAGCACAGAGTCTCGTACTGAGAACTGCTCTGAAGGAAATGAGAACAAGTGGATGGATCAAGAGAGAATTGGATACTACAGATCACGTGGAAAATGCAGAAATCTCTGAGCAGGGAAAAGGAATGAGCTATGAATATTGATAAGGTGCATTGTCGGACTCGATCGAAAGTTAATCGAGAATTAATTACAGAATAGAGGATGATAACAAGGTCCTGGACGAACTAGTAGAGAACAACGAAGAGGAAATTATTAAACCACCCAATGGTATTAAAATCGAAAATCCGGAAGAAACTAAAGGGATTCTCAAGAGCTTGAAGAAAAGGAAAACTCCTGGTGGATAACGCATTTTATGCTGAAGCAATTACCTATAAATCGTCAGCTCTCCCAAATGTGGCAAATGGAATACAGAGAACCGAATATTATCCGAAGAAAGGGACACATTTGAAGTGAATGTTCAATAAAACTGGAAAGGAGAAGAAATTTCTTTTGATTGTCAGGAAGCTAACAGAAGGGACAGAATACCTGCATCACTCGATTGAGCAGCAATTGTTAAGACTAACAGAATATACAGGATAGAAGACTGAAAAATAATTGTAGTTGGCTTAGTAAAAAATTCTTGTAGAAACAAATGCAATGTTAGATTAAAGGAAAGCCCTCAATACCAATTTTTTAACATTTATCCGTTTAATTGATGAGGTCTCATTGACGCAACAAAAAATTTCAATTCACATAATGCATACTCCTTAATAACAATAATTAACAACTTCATCATTACTTTATACCAGCATCGGTTATCACTTCATAATTTTCAAATAAAAATATTCCGAAAACGGTACACAGCATTGTGTTTTACCCATAGTAATTTTTTGGTGTAAAATTGAATGAACCTTATTTGATGGATTCAGTCTTTACTTGATGGAAATTCATGTTCAATAACAGGTAAATAAAATTCAATTTCCAAAAAAAATATTTAATTTCGAACAACGATCGTTTCGCCTCACTGAGGCTTCGTCAGGTTCTACATATGAACTGATTGGGTGGTACAATAACAGGCCATTATATAGGATATACAGGTATACATGGGGTTGTTTAGATGGTATTCACAAGTTACAAGAAGAAGTACCGACAGGGGCAATAAAAGTTATTGAGTTTTGCCGCTGGTTTTTCCAATCTACGTGAAGATATTCAACAACGGCGATCTATTAACATCCGTTTGGTCATTTAACAAAATTTTTTGAGAATTATATCTGTTAATTTCAAGTGATTCTAATAGTGTTAATCTTGATCCTTTACTCTCGATATGGATAATTTCGTAATTGTGGTTGAAATTATGACCAAATTTTCTTAAATGGTCGGCGTATGTTGAATGTGGACTATTTGATGTAAAACTCTTCTGGTGTTCATGGATCCGTTTTTTAAATGATCTGCCGGTTTGACCAATGTAGACCAATGGGCAATCATCACAAGTAAGCTTGTAGACACCCGATTTATCATCTTTGTTTGACTTATCTTTGTTAATTTTAATGTATTTATCTAAGTTGTTAGAGGTTCTGAAAGCTGAATCATAATTGAAATTGTCTCTAAAATAATTGGCAATATTTTCAGATAATCTATTAATATATGTGATTCGGATATATTTTTGTGGGTTGGGATCTTTTATGATTGGATAAACAGATATAATTCTCAAAAAATTTTGTTAAATGACCAAACGGATGTTAATAGATCGCCGTTGTTGAATATCTTCACGTAGATTGGAAAAACCAGCGGCAAAACTCAATAACTTTTATTGCCCCTGTCGGTACTTCTTCTTGTAACTTGTGAATACCATCTAAACAACCCCATGTATACCTGTATATCCTATATAATGGCCTGTTATTGTACCACCCAATTAGTTCATATGTAGAACCTGACGAAGCCTCAGTGAGGCGAAACGATCGTTGTTCGAAATTAAATATTTTTTGTGGAAATTGAATTTTATTTACCTGTTATTGAATGAACCTTAGTTCACTTGCTCAGTGAGAAGTCGAGCACAAGAGATCAAAGCCCTCATACTGTCGTCGGGATTTTTTCAAATGAAGCATCATGTATTTTTTTCCACAATTATGTAGACAATTGAAAACCTAACATTTTCTCAGAAGTAACCATAGGATTGTTTTCACTCCTGCATCCAGCAGACACGAAAAGTGATATCGCAACTGAAATTATTTTTCAAATAATGACGTAATAAAAACTAACGGACGTTAAAAATAGACAACATGAATTATTACAGGTATTATTCCACACCGCATTACTCATCATGGGTATCTTCGACAGACAGTCTGTTCGAAATCGATAACTGAATTTAAGTTACTTTGAGCTTCAAATAACAATAAATTAATCAATAATCGATGTACTTGACATCTCCTGTCCCCACAAGCTTGTTGAAAACCCCTCGAAAACTCGATTCTTTTGAATGTAACCTATCGGGATATTGGGCAGCATAAGTTCGACTTCCTAAAAAACAACTCTAACATGCTCTAACATGAAAACCATATCAAACATCCCATTTTTGTCTAAAATTCATACTGATTCACTGTATTTGAAAGAATTTTTGGGCTCTGAGTAGCAATAACTTGATTAAACTTGTAAAACTGATATAATTGGTTGAATACGCGATTAATATGTATCATGTGAGGAAAATAATATCATTATTATGTTGATGCTCAGGAAGTATGATTCTGGGAAGGTTTTAAAGTTTTTCAATTATTATTCATTTAGTTTCATTCCATTGTTTGACCTCTTTTGAATGTCCGTTAGTTTTTATGTTACGAGGATTTATTGATATCTAGTTAACCTAGACCAGTTCCATGCATAAACAAAATATTGCGATACCATATCAACGAACAATAACTTATAAGAAGTGTCAGTGTAACAAAGTTACGCAATAAATCCAAAAAAGAAAGATGTTCAACGAAATTGTAAAAATCGAAAAATTGGAGTATCGAGCAATCATCAAGTACCTGTTTTTAAAAGGGTTGAGAGGTAAGCAGATTTACGGAGATATGCTTAATACCCTTGATGATCAATGTCCTTCGTATGCGACCGTGAAAAATTGGACTGCAAGCTTCAAAAGAGGTATATTTTCCATTGAAGATGATGACCGATCGGGAAGGCCACTTTCTGCGTCAGTCCCCGAAAATATCGATGCAGTTCATGACATGATTTTATCTCACGGTCGAATTGGGCTAAAACGGATATCTGAAGCACTGAAGATTTCATACGAACGCGTTCATCTTATAGTTCACGTCAATTTGAACATGAGAAAAATTTCTGCAAAATGAATACCCAAATGTTTGAATGTTGAGCAAAAGCGTGCACGGGTAGAAGCATCGCGTTCGATCTGTGCTCGATTTGAAAACGTTGTAGACCTCTTAAATTGTTACTATGTATGAGACTTGGGTACATTTCTACGATCAAGAAACGAAGCAAAAATCGATGGAATTGCGACACTCTGGTTCTCCAAGACCTAAGAAGTTTCGTGTCCAAAAATCTGCTGGAAAAGTTCCTACTTCAGTTTTTTGGGATTGCCATGAAGCTTTCTTTGAGCAAAATAACGTGCGGAACAATGAAATCTACTGAACCTCATTGAAAATTTTCTGCTTTCTTCAAATATTTCAATCAAATCCCAAAATTTTAAAATACAGGGTGTTGAATCTCATCAGCTTGGAAGAAGCCCCATATTTTTCAAATACGGATCTGGAATTTTTGGGAAATGCAAAAGTAAATCGATCGATATGTGGAAGTGGATTATATGTTCCAAATAATAATAATAATAATAATAATAAAACCGCACGGGTGTGGTTTGGTTTCTGCCACGCCACATGGGGGGTGACGTCCCCACGGCCCGAGTTACCTGGGCCACCAAGGGTGAATGGTGGCAAACCCATGAACGAGAAATGGAAACCGATATCATGGTAGAAGAACGAGATGCCACTCCACCTGCTGGCTCGACCACCGTGAGGAGGACTGCCCGCAGGGGAGCTCGCAACGCACGTATCCAGTGGAGCCGCGAAATGAATATTGAAGTAATGCGAGCTTTTCATAACGTGAACAATTGCGAGGACAAACCACTTCCTGAATGGAGATAAATTCTGAACTAGTGGGAGGAACTGAAATGTTTTTTCACTGGTTCATAGAAGAATTACCAGCTCAAGCTGAGAACGGGAGACCGATGACGAATAATAATAATAATATTCCCGCACGGGTGTGGTTTGGTTTCTGCCACGCCACATGGGGGGTGACGTCCCCACGGCCCGAGTTACCTGGGCCACCAAGGGTAAATGGTGGCAAACCCATGAACGAGAAGTGGAAACCGATATCATGGCAGAAGATCGAGATGCCACTCCACCTTCTGGCTCGACCACCGTGAGGAGGACTGCCCGCAGGGGAGCTCGCAACGCACGTATCCAGTGTAGCCGTGAAATGAATATTGAAGTAATGCGAGCTTTTCATTACGTGAACAATTGCGAGGACAAACCACTTCCTGGATGGAGAAGAGAAATCTTCAAGGGATCGAATTATCCCGGAATATCGCGGGATGTGCACAGCAGGCTGTGGATTTGCAAACCTGTTACATCGTGCGGAAATTTCTGAACTAGTGGGAGGAACTGAAATGTTTTTTCACTGGTTCATAGAAGAATAACCAGCTCGAGCTGAGAACGGGAGACCGATGAAGAATAATAATAATAAAACTCTTCAGCGAGAACAAAAGCCAGCCTCACTCGCTCATAGATACAGTACGCACCTTCAGCGGTGACATTGGCATGTCCTTCGGCCTCGACAAATGCGCCATTATCAACATTAAAAAGGGAAAAGTGGAGACCTCTCACGAGCAATTTCAGGACATTTACAATATGTTACCAGAAGACACCTACAAATATCTAGGCACACCTCAAAATCAAAGAATTGATCACACTCGTTTGAAAACTGAGTTCATGGCGAAATATAGGAGCAGGGTTATAAAAGTACTGAACACAAAGCTGTCTGCAAAACACCAGATCGATGCATTGAACTCTTGGGCTACGCCAGTTCTGACCCACACTTTCGGAGTTTTGAAGTGGTCAGTGGCTGATCTGAATGAGCTGGACCGACTCACCCGTCGCCTTATGACAAAATTTCGATGTTTACACACCAATGCATCGGTCAAAAGACTCTATCTTCCTAGGAGTGATGGCGGAAGAGGTCTGTTGAACATCTATAGACTCTGCAGAACCCAGGAGAAAAATCTAAGGCAGCGATTGCTCGAGTCCGATGATAGCCTGATGAAATTGGTGACAACAGAAGATAAGGGATATACACCTCTCAACCTGCAACACCGACACATGGCGTTCGAGATCACTACCAGAAGCGAGGACAAAAGTGCATGGCGAGAACAAGCTTTGCACGGCAGATTTCCCAAACACCTTGAAGGGGAAAATGTCGATGAATTAGCGTCTTTGTCGTGGTTGAATGCGGGACACTTGTATCCTGAAACTGAGGGATTTCTGAAGGCTATCTAAGATCGAGTTATAAGAACTCGCAACTACGAGAAACACTGTTTGAAGCTTAACGTGGAGGACAAATGCAGGAAGTGTGGCGCAGTTGGCGAATCTATTGAACATGTAATCGCCGGTTGTCGAGTTCTAGCCGATAACGCATATCCTGGCCGACACAACCAAGTGGCAAAAATTGTTCACCAGCAGTTAGCTCTTAGGCATGGTTTTTTGGATACTTGTCCACCATATTATAGGTATCAACCTGCAGCAGTGTTGGAAACGGACGCAGCGGTTCTCTATTGGGACAGACCCATAACAACGGATAGAACTACAGTAGACCGGACCTTGTGTTCATTGAGAAGGATCAGAAGTATGCGGTGATAATTGATGTGGCAGTACCATTGACTCATAACATCGGAAGAACGGAGTCCGAAAAAATAACGAAGTACGAGAACTTGGCGATAGAACTGAAGAACATGTGGCAATTGTCCAAAGTCACTATTATTCCATTGGTGATCTCGGCTGAGGGAGTCATGTCCAAATCATTTAAGAAAAATCTTCAAAAGATCGAGATATCCCAGAGGATCGCGGGATATGCACAGCAGGCTATAGCTTTGCAAACCTGTCACATCGTGCGGAAATTCCTGAACTAGTGGGAGGAACTGAAATGTTTTTCCACTGGTTCATAGAAGAAATACCAGCTCAAGCTAAGACCGGGAGACCGATGATGAAAGATAATAATAATAATAAGCGTGACCTGCACACATCATGGTTGGACTACGCGAAAGCATATGACACCTCGCCGCACGAACTGATAATACGGCTATTAAAAATGCTGGAAGTCCATCCTAACATCATCCACGCAATAGAAAACATCATAGCGCTGTGGAAAACGAAGTTTGCCATCCGAGCAGAGGGTCGAACCGTATATACGGGATGGGTGAGATACAGGAGGGGAGTTTTTCAGGGAGATTCGCTAAGCCCGCTATTATTCTGCATAACACTCATACCACTAACAATTGAGTTGAGGGAGAGCAAAATAGGATACAAGGCCGGACCACCAGGCAGAAGGAACCACCTGATCTCTCATCTCTTATACGTGGACGACTTGAAGCTCTACGCTCCCTCCGAGTCCGCACTACAGCAACCACTGAATATCGTTTCAGACTACACCTCAGCCATAGGAATGTCATTCGGTTTGGACAAGTGTGCTGTATTTCATCTGCGCAGGGAAAAATCTGAAGATGCAGGAGAAGATATTCTACTGGAAGATGGAATGACTTTTCGACATCTCGAAGACGGAGGAACTTACAAGTTTCTTGGGATGAAACAGAGGGGTGTACTGGAGACAACCCAGATAAAGGAAGACTTAACAGCCAGCTACAAAAAGAAGCTGAGAGACATTTGGAAATCGCAGCTGTCAGGAAAGAATAAAGTATCTGCTACAAATATGCTAGCTATCCCGATTCTCATCTACTCTTTCGGAGTGGTGAACTGAACGGTAAACGAGCTCCTCGATCGTGATAGGTTAACAAGGAAAACGATGAACATGGATCGTAGCCTACATCCCAACAGCTCAATACAGAGGATATACCTTCCCCGAAAGTCCGAAAGTCTCAGTCAGATACATTACTCGAACATCATATGAGTAAGACCTTGCACTCCAAATATTTCAGGAGTTTAAAAGACCAGGACCTGTCTGAAGAATTGTCTTTTGCCTTTCTAAAGTCAGCTAGCCTTAAGTCAGAGACAGAAGGATTTGTGATGGCGTGTCAAGATGGAGTACTGAATACGAGATGGTATAAAAAGAACATCATGAAAATGGACACCCCAACAACTTGCAGGGCTTGCCATGGGCAACAGGAAACGATTATGCACATCCTTTCCGCCTGCAGAGTCCATGCTCCATCGGGGTATGTAGAGAGACACAACGCGGCACTCCGAATTCTATACTTTCATCTGAGAGCCGCGTATGGGATAGACAAAGAACCGGTGCTACCATATGTGCCTCTGGAGATTGAAGCGGTGGTCCAGAACGAAAGAGCTCGGATATGCTGGAACTATCCTGTCTCAACAACACGACAGATCAATGCTGTTAAGCCAGACATACTTCTGCTGGACAAGGAGCTGAAGGAGTTATTTGTCGTGGAATTCTCCTCCCCTGCTGAAAATAATGTTGTGATGAAGGAACAACAGAAGAGGCAAAAATACAAAGACCTTATGTTCGAGCTTGGAACTTTATACCCAGGTCATAAAATTAGGATGGTCGTACTAATCATAGGATGTCTCGGTGGAATGAGAGCTAACTATGTGGATGAACTGAAGATTATCCCGGTCTGCAGATCACTGGCCGAGGTATTGGCGCACAGAATGCAGAAATCAGTGTTGCTCGGGTCACTCCATATCATCAGGTCCCATGAGCTCTAGAAGCCACTTGCAGCTCATCTCTTTTGTTAAGGGACGCTGCGAGGGCAGGATGAAGAACTCCTCCATTGAAGTGTGAGGGGTTTTTAGTGAGTAGCCAAACAAGATCCTGGATTCTCACACTAACAAGAGTGCGGACCCTCTCGGTGCCCATAAAGGGTTTTCCCCTCACACGGACGTTAAAGAAAAAAAAAATTGTCTTTAGTCCCAAACAAATGGATTACAAACAAAATATTCAAGAAAACAGTGGGAAAAGGCGAAGTCCAGAAATGTGCGACAAGCACAAATTCTGCTCTACTTAACCTATCAAAAAAAAATTAAAAAACGTTATTTTAAAATTATATGGCGTACATTCAATACTGTTTTACACCCATCAATCCAAGTTAGGAGAAACAAAAATTAAACAAAAAAGGTAAATATATCCTCATCATGAGCCATCAAAGTAATAATATAATATCAACCGACTATACTGGTTGGTTAAAAATTATGAGAAATTCGAATTTTTGTTGAATACAACATAAACCGTTCTCTATCTCGGTTATGAATTTGACTAGACCTATCATATATCGGTTTTTTGGACTCGTCTAGGTTAGCTCTAGCTCAGGTTACCGTATGTTCATTTACCAATGAAACTCCCTGTATATGGCAAGAACAATTCTTCAGTACAGTTCATCCCCCCCTCCCATAACCAAATCCTGGGTGGTGCGCCACTGGTGTTCGAGGTAGGCTGAAAAGGGGCTTGCCCCGGGATGAATTTGATAGAAAGTATGTCGCTGAAAGGGAAGTTCCCACTGAGAGCATGAGAGAGATGGAAGAAACACTGAGGCAAGTGTGACAGCAAAGATGGAATGATAGTGAAAAAGGAAGAGTCACACATAAGTTCATTTCGAGTGTGAACTTGGCCGAAGAGATCGCCTGGTTCCCCCCTGGCATGTATTTGGGGTACTTCAATGCAGGTCATGGGAGCCTGAATGAATTTTTGCACAGAAGGGGCCTCAATGAGAGCGATAGGTGCATATGTGGCGAGATTGAGTCTAGGTCGCATATGCTGCTTTGTTGCACAGAGTTCCCGGTAGAGAGAATGGTTATACTTGAGGGGATTGCTAGAGGTGTGAATGGGGACGATGGATTGGCTCACTTTATCGCCGATGAGGGAAGGTACGGGCGTATGGAGGATTTCACAAGGGCTGTTTCTCCTCAGAGGAAAGCGGCCCCTCAAGCTTTAGACTCTTTGAGGGATTTTTTCCCCGGAAGTCCGAATAGAAGGTAATTGGCTCATTCCTTTTGGGGAAAATGTGGTGCAGGATGTTCATCCTAGGAGGGCTTAGAGGGTGAATCGGAGCGCTACTTTCCAGTGGGGATCGACGGGGAGTGGTAACGCCGCACAGGATACCGAACTTGCCTCAGCAAGGCATGGATTCCCAAGATCCTTAATTGCAAGGGAATGCGTTCCCGCAGCATGTCAAACCATGACGCTATGATGGTACTACGGGAGGGAGTGCCCGCAGGAGTAATCCTGTCCGCCCTATTGGGTTTGGTCTCGTTGTGGCAGTGGTTGAAAGCCCGCATGCTGGGCTAGAGAAGCTCGCCTTCTCGCTTTGTGAGTTGCGTGTATCAACTCGGGTTGGATCATGCCTCGCTCTTACCAGTGAGGGGCTAGGTGTTGGGAGCCAAAGCCGGACTAGGAGAGCTGTCGCAAGATGGGTCGTGCTGATTTGGCGTATCGTAATCCCGGGCCTAATGGTGGTCGTGGCCATACAGCCTTCGGGTAGGTGGGTCAAGTTAATCTCTCATTTCGCAAATTGTCTTGGGTCATATCCGGTTTTTCCTAACTGGTCTTAAATGTAAGGATTTTTGTCTCTAAAGTGCCGACACATTCGCCAATTTGCAACCAGGCGTAAATGGTCGGATTTTTGGAAGTGCTAGAACAACCGGCGCATTCGCCTATTTGTGACCTGGTCCAAAGTCCAGTGAATTCGACTTTACACGCTAAAACACCATAAAACCTCTTTAAAAAAATAAACGGTTCATATTTTCGAAAGAATCAATCATTTAAGATACTAAAAGTACTCCAATTTTTTTTCAATAAAACGCGTCGTTTTCGAGTTATTTCCAATTTTACCCGGAGAAATTTGACGAAAAAATCATTCATTTCAAGAATAATCTGAATGAGTCTCTGAATTAAATATTATCGAATATTATTCCTGGTCTGGTCTTTAAACGAGTTCACAATGTTGTCACAATATTTATCAACTTTGTCGAGATATTTTAATAATAAAATCCCCTTAATGTGGGAGATAGAATTGAACACTAAGGAGGATTTAACACGCACAGTTTCTATTGAAAATTCATAGTTACCGGTCCATATTGAAGTTGAATGTCGATGAAATACAAAATTCGGATATGAATGATGAATCTCGACACAAACTACATACTTATTAAATTGAAATTAATGAAACGATACCTGATAATCTGTGGCGATGTTTCTATCTAAACAACATCCTCTTGGAATTTTATAAACTCGACACGGTTGAAATTATATTAATTCACTTCACATAATGATCACATTAGAACAATAATTCACTGTATTGTATTCAGAACTTCACATAATGTTGACAGTTTGTTCAGAGACTCTGGTTTGTTATTGTTTATAGTTGGCAGCCAGATAACCAATATTTCGGTTTTTGCCCTACGCATGCGTGGTAAAATTTGGCGGCAAAGTCGATCTATGATGGAAACGGCAGAATTCATAGATATTTATACCACGGTACACAAATGTATCGTGATTTATACTATGTTTCGTAAAAAATCCTTAACCTCAATGAAAATATCAGCAAGCTGACAACATCTTCTTGAAATTTCTGTGCAAAAATTCACAGAATCGATACAAACTAGATTAGGTTAGGTTGTTTAATAATAAATCTGAATGAAAAGTCTTTCTTCATGATATTGTTTGGGAATTTCGAGGGAAATATGAACAAGTTAATAGTGTTACAATTACAAACTAATCTGCAGAAAAATCGAAGAAACTTTTTTTGGTGGAATAAATGTGGCTTTTTAGTTGCAGATGTTTTTGTTGAAATTATCGTGTTTGCAACATTATTATTCCAATAAGGTTAGTACTTGAGTATTACCTAAATGTATAAAGTCAATTTCTATCGAGAAATATGAACTTTCAATCAATTCCACAGTATATTTTCAGGGACTTAATTAACAGAGCCGAATTCGGAAAGATTGAAAATGAAATAGTATTCTTGGATTATGTGCTCAGTACTTGATTGTGGCTTGGTCTTCAGCCTAAGGGTCTCCACACGTTGGCAGAGAAATCGAGATTACTTCTCGCTGCTCCTTTTCTCCTAATACCTCGAGTTGAGAAGTCGGTTGAATTAAGGTGTTAAAAGGGCACTAGATGGTAGCCGTTCGTTAAGTGGGGGAGAACACGGGAATGCTCTGGCCTTAAGGTGGGTTTGAACCAAAGAGCAAGAGCTAGAACAAGAATATTCTTTGTTGATCTTTTAGTGTGAACGAAAGCTCTTTTTCAGCGTTTACACCAAAATATCTGCGAACAAAAACGAGATGTTCAAATCCGTCGAACGAATGATTCATGTCAATTTTGTGGTTGGTGTTACCGCGTTATGTCCGACTCTGAAAGCAATATCAAAGAGTAGACACAAGAGACCTCACTCCTCCTATTTATGAATGAAATCGTGAACATCGTTTGTTTGACCTAATCGAGGGGTGCCAATAACAGCCCTGTATCGGCGTAGTATTATTCAAGGTCGAAGAACTGATGTTTGCCGCCAAGCCCAAGTGATTTCTCTTGTGTCTACTCTTTGGCAATATTATAATTGCAAGTGCGGCTTTTGTTATTTTGTCTCAAACACACAGAAAGAAAAGAACGAAGAGACGTTGGTGGATGACAAATCTAATGCAGCGAAGGATACTGGATAATGTGGGTTAAACGATGACGGACATGGAAGAACAAGAAGAAAGTGGTCAATTCCACAATTTTTGTAGAATGGCGTCAGAGGATTTTGACCATTTATTATATCTGATCAGCGACCAAATTCGGAAATCGAGTACGAAAATTACATTCTAGTTGATTTGCAATTACCTGCCAAAAGCATCTTGTTTCCGAGTTGTATTTTTATATTGCCCAAAAGTCGGATCCCACAGACATCGGAAATTTTGATACGCTTCAATCAATAATAGACATTTTTCTTGAGACCAATCCAGAATTGAATTGATGAGAATATAAATCAAATACCTACAACAGTAGAACGCTTTGAAGAGACCGCTCCGGTAGCGAGCGAGTCTGAACACGAAAGAACGCTCTACTGGGCCTACCACACGCTCAAGCTTCACGATAGATTTGCTTGCGCTGAACACTGAGCGTGCGGCTGGGAAAATTATATACAGTTTTCCAACCGCACACGCTCAGTGTTCATTGTTCAAGCCGGTTGGCGCAAGCAAAACTGTCGTGAAGCTTGAGCGTGTGGTAGGCCTACAAGGAAAAAGGAACTGATCATGCGCTCTAATGCGTTTACATTAAGCGATCGAGCATTCTAAAAATGTTCTATAGAATAAATGAAAGTAAGTTTTCGGGAATGTGGACTTTTATTGCTGCCAAAATTACAAAAAAATTGCAGACGTTTCGAGGACTTTTGTTATTCTCTTTTTCAAGGCAATATTCTGTACTCTAAGACGCAGTATGAATTCATAAAATAATAGAACATCTATATTATAAAAGCAAATTATTGGGGAATCGCACGTGCAGGTCATCAAATTATAAAACATTCAATTTGTTGGCTCCCTGATAGGGAGGGTCTTTCGACCAGGTGAGATCTGGAGATTCTACTGTTCTTCAGGAGCCTACAGAAACTTTAAGTAAGGAAACCATATTGCATAGATTCAAAGAAGTTGATGCTAATCTTCTCTATTTGCAAAAGTCGAGCGATGGCGGTTTTTCTTGATTGGCCTAGCAATTGTTCCTTCTCCTTGAATGGCAGTTGAACAGTATATGTACCATCCTGATTTCTTGTATAAGTTTTCTTGAAGAATTCTTGGCAGGGGCTTTCCTGGGTATTGTTGTTTGTGAGAGTATCCGCTTCTTCTATTTCCCAGAATTTTGTTAACTGTGTTTCCGGTGCAGTGGTGGCAATCATACTGGTTATTTGGAGTTTCGGACCAGCTGATGTGCTACCAGAGAGAATCCATCCTAACTCGGTGTTTTGTGCAAGCAGACCATTTTTAGATTTTTTAACACCATCCTGTACGATTTCCGTGTATAAGTCGATTCCTAGGAGAATGTCGATTTTTCCGGGTCTGAAGTAAGTGGGATCTGCAAGGATTACATTGTTCCAATTTTCATCAGCAGTTATCGGTTGTTGAGGCATGGAGCTGGTCAATTTTGGTAGGATGTATAGCTCAGCTTGTAATTTGAAGTCGCTTGAGAATCTTGGTTTCATCACGGTGTGGATTTTCCATTTTGAAGTACCTGCGTCGCAAGATCCTAACCCTGTTATGTTTGCATGATGCCTTTGCTTGGGCATTCCTAAGGTATTTGCGGCTCCTTCAGTTATAAATGATACTTGGGAGCCTGGATCAATAAGGACTCGCATAAGTTCTTGGTACCCTTTGTTGTTTATAACATTGACGAATGCTGTGGCCAGGATGGGGATGGTTGGTCCATCATTGTTATTTGTAGCTTTTCCTAGATGGGACCCAAATCCATTTTCATGCTCTCTTGTGCGCTGATTTCTGGACGTCTCTTGCTTCTGTCCTTGCTGACCGAAATTTGTTTTAAAGTTCCGGTAATTTTCCCAATGCAATGATGAGTGATGAAAGTTGTTACATTTGAAGCAGAGATTCTTGCTTGGGCATTTCGTATTGCTCGGATGCTTCAAACAATTCTTGCAGAGGTGTTGTTTTCGTACAAAGTCGTTTCGTTCTTTTACTGACATATCCTTGAATTTTTGGCAGCGATAAGTTTCATGGTTGCTGTCACATAAACTTCCTGATTGTAAGTCAGTATGGTAGTTTTGAAACTTATGCCTTTGTCCTGTTGATGGATGATCCGATTTTTTGATTGTGCCTCGAAGTGCTTCGAGGGATTGGAATTGATTTTCTAGAAACTCCAAGAGGTCTGCCAGTTCTTGAATATCCTTATGTGTTGTGGTAGATTATTCATAGAGTCTTCTTGAATCGCTGTCTAATTTCTTTAGCAGCATATGCGCTATTATGTTGCTACCCAATTGTTCGGCTGTGATTCCCATATTTTCAATGGCTCTGAGATTTTCTTGAACAGTGTCGTGAAGTTTTTTAATGGATGCTGCCGACTCTTGTTGCAAAATTGGTAGATTTAAGATGTTGTCGGCGTACTTGCTGAAGAGAAGTCTGTTGTTGTTGTACCTCCTCGTTATTAGTTCCCAGGCGATGGGGTAGTTTCTTGATGATACTTCTAAATGTTGAATGAGCTTCGCTGCTTCACCCCTGGTTTGGCTCTTCAGGTACTGCATTTTTTCAGCGTCTCCTAGTTCGTGGTTTTGTTGTATAGTTTGAAGGAATATATCTCGGAATGTGATCCAAGTCTCGTAGTCACCAGTGAAGATAGGGATGCTGATCCGTGGTAAATTTATGGAAATGTTTTTGTTTTGGAATGTTTTAGTATCAGTAGGAGAAGCAGTGATTATTTCTTCTATGATTTCCTCATATTTAGTTCTATATTTTTCGAAGACTCCGGTTTTCTTGTATTTGATTACTTCTTCTTCATTGATAGCTAGCATCTGTTCATAGAGTGCTTCTATGTCCCGCCAGATCCTGGTTAGGTTTTCTTCAAGGAAGTTGTATATTTTGGGATGTAGTTGGCTTTTTATTTTATCTTGTGCCCTTTCCATTTCCTTCTTGAATAAACCCAATTTTATTTGAATTTGAAGGATGGAAGGGTGTTGGTAGCTGACTTCTTCTGACATCGGGTTAGACTTCTGCCATGTATTGATATAGTTCTTGATTTCCTGGTAGCATTTGGATATCTGCCCATGTAAATCTTGTTTGAAGTAGGAATGCTCTTCATCAAGGGATTTCCGGAGTTCGTTATGATTTTCTTGAAAATTGTTCAGTAGGTCTGTGGCCGCCATGAATTTCTTCTTGAAGTATTCCTCTGTTTTGCGTGCAGACCCATCTTTCTTGAGTGAAGATAATATTTTGTTCAGGTCTTGGCCAATAGTAATTTGTTCTCCCAATTTTTCTTCCATTTTGGTTGAAGGGTTCATGATATCTCGGCTTTGAAGAATTTTTTTTTTTGTTGATTTTCAGAAGGTTAGTTCACTGGCTCGTAGTTGGCGCTGGATGGCTTCTTCACGGATGCTGTTGTTGGCTCTGGAGGACTTCTGCTGGCGCTGGATTTGGCTCTGGAAGGCTTCCCCACAGGCGTTGAAGATTTGATCGAGATTAGGGTCGTAAATCCTTTCTCTCGATCCGGCTCGAAGGACCAAAAAATGTTGTTTCTTTGGTTTGAAACAACACTTGCTTTGAGGTTGAGGCAACTGAACGACCAGACTCAGAACGTTCAAGGGATTTCTTAACTCCACAGTTGCCGAAGAGGTGTATTGATCAGACTAATGATGAATGTGTCTTTATTGATTACAATCTAATCTTATATACTAAATTGAATATTGAAGATAAAAATAACATTGCCTTATTTGGTATCATTTCACTAGCGGAGTCCCCGGTTGCATCAATTGCATCAATTGTTTCTAGCCAGTCAGCAGATTTTGGTCGATCGGCGGCTCACTCGGTCGTGACCCACTTTTGATTAATAATTTAAATGGAATTTTCCATATTATCGAAGATGAATATTTTTTAGAATAATGTTCGAATTTCGAACAATATTCCTTTTAACCCTTTCACCTTTTTCTGATCGCGAGAATTTCCCAGAAAACATTATTATCGATTTCCATTTATTGAAAACCGAAACAACTGCCAAGGATTCCATATGAATTATGAATATTATAATTTATCACAGTTCGGAAATATTCCTGGAGCCCTGCATCGATATTCATAATTCCTGAAACCGTGAGTTCTGCTGTCACATGATTGCCACTGAAATCAATCAGGGGTGATTGATATAAACTATTTATGAGGCCCTATTCACTGAAATTCATGGATATGGTTATTCAAAGAGAATGTAGCAACACATTCGTTCCTGAAAGTGAACCATTTGAAAATGGTACATATTATACAGGGTGATTCACGATGGATGGCACATTAGACGTTTCTGGTGAACCAGATATCGGATCGGTGTGAAAATTTGCACGAGTGCATTATCGGACATTCTCTACCCAACTAAAATATTTTCGTCAATGCGTTATTGCCACTTCCATTAAAAAGTAGTAGCAACTTTGCTTTTTCAAATGGAACACCTAGTATATTATATTATTTTTGGAAACTCCAACAACTTCTCGACAATTTTTCTCAACATTTCCCTATACCTATCTCTTGCCGTTTTCGAAATATAAATTATTTTCAATTTTTTCAACCAAAAATCACGACCTCTATGGCATTGAAATTTGGTTTGGAGTTAGGTATAGGCTTGATATACACAAAATGAAAGCAAATTTCATCAGTTTTCTGAATTTCTAATAATATACAGGGCTTTCCATTTGAAATAAACAACTTTGTTACTTTTTCGAGCAAACGAAAAGACTGTATTTTGTACCACCCTTTATTGAAGTAACGAAGATCAGACTGATGTGTTAGAAGCATTCCTGTATCAGCTGACTCCAAACCAAACTTTAATGCCCAAGTATTCCTCAACCCAAAGTTATCAGCATTTTTAGAGGTCATGATTTCCGGTAAAAAAAAATTGAAATTAATTTATATTTCGAAAACGGCTACAGATAGGTATAGCGAAATTTTGAGAAAAGTTGTCGAGAAGTTATTGGAGATTCCAAAAATAATATAATATACCAGGTGTTTCTTTTAAAAAGGAAAGTTGCTACTCCTTTCTAATGAAAGAGTATGTCCGATAATGCACTCATGCAAAGTTTCAACCCGATCCCTCATCTGGTTCACCAGAAAACGTCTAATGTTCCATCCACCTTGAATCACCATGTATACAACTATGTTATCGTATTATCAGTGGAACAGGCTGGGAGATAGATTTGTTTCTCACGGAATACTTCGTAGAAGATGTTCAGAGTTTCTTATTGATTTCCTGTACAAAGGGAAAATGAATATTTTAATTACTCAGCCACATTCCGAATCGAATTGAATAGGAGGTGAGAGACAGATCCCCCCAATAACTGTGCACATCGTTTATATTACTATTTTCTATTTTAGCCTCGAAAAAGAACCACGAACGGTTCGAAACGTTGGCAATGTATTAAACGATTCAAATAAATAAAGTTGTCCAAATTCCTGAAAACATTTATTGAACAGTTTAATACCTTTTTGCAGAACTTGATATTTCAAGTTCTGTTCCAGTATGAAAAAGTAGTAGTACTACGAAACCTGTGTCACAGTTAAACCTTGGAAGAACTAACTCCATTGGAGAAGTTAAAAAAGAGTAAATAGAAAGTAATCTTGGCAATGTCGCACGATTTTCACGAGTGCCAACCTGCGTCAGGTTCAAGTGAAGGAACTTGATAAACCTAAATCACGGCTAACCGCGATACTTCATAAAAGTGAATGAAGTATAGCTCTTCAACCTACTGATAGAGATGCATAGAATACCTGGTGTTGGCACTGATTAGGTTTTCTTCAAATCTGCGATGGGATCCTACTTTTCATTTCTCCCGCAGTAGCGCCACGACCGTGAACTATTGCGGATTATTCCCGAATTAGGTCCCGTACTACATTCTAGAGTGCCGTTTTCGATCTACAATTTTTGTTGTTTGTTCACGATTTTTAGTTAGGAATCGTTACACTATCTCACTCCTTCAGAAATACATAGTTGTCATTATGACATGTCAAAATGCGGTTTGTAATTTTCTGAAAGTGTAATATTATAAATGCCATCAGATAAAATTTCGTATGTATACTCCATTCACAATTATAAAATCACAACTCTGGCCTTGGAAATTTTACACATTCCACTCTGTATCGAAGTTATCACGTTTTTCAAAATATTTTTATGTTCCAAGTCAACACTATGTTGCCCTTTCTTCATTCTTAGCGTATTTCTCAGAACTTATTCGGAAAATGAATGAATTGGAAGAGATGTGATGGACGAAAATAATTAACGTTTATATGAATTGATAGAAAGGATTCCTTTTCTAGTTATTTGCATGAAAAGTACAAGAGATCACTGTTGAAATATATTATTGTTCGCCATGGAAGAAAATTGCATTGCTTTCACATGATTTTCATATGCATGCCTGTGAAGATTTAATGTTTATTATCCTCTTGAACTGAAAGTTCAAGACTTGACATCAATTGTTGAATCAAGAATAATGGAACATTATATCCCTCTACTGAAATCCAAATAGTTGAAGGGATTTCTGATGCAACAGGAACTTTTTCTTGGAACATAACCTTAATAGCTAACTTAATAAAAATAAGAGTAGAAGATATACATTTCATTTATTTGATCTTATGAACAAGGAGTAAAATATTCTGACTGTATAGTAATTTATTAGTTTAAAAAATATTCATACATTACAACCACAGTAGGTTTGTACAAATAATATGGAACAGGTCAAACATATGCTTCACATTTATCATTCACCTGTTCTAAAATAAGACACAAACTCCTCCACATTATAGGGCCCCTACAGCATTAAAAGCTTGTGTCTCTTTTGAAAGAAGTAGCACTCGATAAATACATTCTTTCGATTAAGAGCAAATACCCACCGTTGAATGTAACATACACAAATTTCTTCAAAATGGGCTTATACGAAGTGGTTCTTTTTCTGGAACGTGAAAACGATCAACAATAATCATTTAGAGACCGATGATGGCCATCCAAAACACGTTTACTTACGAAAATCGTGCAATTTCATTCTGCAAGTTCTTTCCCCATAATTCCTCGAAAATCCTACCTGAACTATATTTTCCGGTCGCTTTCGTGAAAAGATCGTATAAGGAAGCCTTTTTTGTCCATTTACACATTCCAAATAAATTTTGAGCACCAAAAACGATACCGAAACTAACCAAACTTCTGGGGGACCGGAATTTCGTTTGAAATCTTTCCAAACGGCCAGATACCTAAAAAAAACTTCGTTATCAAGTGTAAAAAAGGCGATTCTTACTTACTTTTGCTTTATTCATGCTTATAAATCGATTTTTGGTCCAATTCAAATTTGCCGTTTGTATCCATGTCAAAATATTTTTGATACTTTTACTTTGATGTAAACAAAGAAACTGGCAACCCTGTTTTGTCATTAAAGATATTCTCTGTACGCGCACAGATTTTTTATCAGGTGCACCAATTCCTGAAAACGAAACCATGGCCAGAGTTGTGATTTTATAATTGTGAATGGAGTATAGGTAGTACGAATAAAAACAATCATCACGGCACACGTCGAGTTATCGGAATCGCCTACGCCTCGTCCATTGACATTCACGACTTGTACCATATTGATCGTCCTTATTTTTTCTTTTTTAATGTTGTGGTTCTCACGAAAAGGAATACCCTGTAATGTTCAGAGAACATTGCGAGAACCAAGGGCGAGCTGGTAAGAAATGGTGTTCTTCTTGAATTTCTGGAGGTTATATGCCTCGGGGAACACCTCCCTAGGCAATGTGTTCCAAAGCCTCGCTGTTCGTTGGATGAACGAGTCTTTGAAGAGAGATGTTCTGCAGGTCTCCAAAGTGACCACGAAGGGATATGAAGACTTGACGGGTTAGTCTCGAAGACACTGCCAGAGGGGGAACGATTGCTGATAATTCAGAAGAGCATCACCCATGGAAATATCTATAAAATAGAGACAGATCTCCTACTCTTCTACGGTGTTCCAGAGAGGTGAGCGAGTTTGTAAGCGAGGCATCACCGACGAGACGAATTGCCCTTTCTTGTACAGAATCCAAGAGTTTCAGGGTATGTTTAGGCACAGCACTCCAAATATGGGAACAGTATTCCAGGACGCATTTTTCCGTTCCCTATACAGTCAGCGCGACAGGTCGCTCTCACCGTATAGGAAACGGAATGCACGATGGAACACTCCGTTCCCTAGCAGATATGCGCGATGTGCTCACTGCCCTAGTCTTCTGGGTGCCGATGGGACAAATTGCAAATTATTAATGAAGTTTTCTTACTTTCTGAATAGGGTATTAGGTAGAGTCTACCACATTTTTCCTCTGTGAACGTTTTGTAGTCGCGGTTTTTTTTTCAGCAAACCTCTAGTAAGTCGACCATATTTTCATTTTTTTTTAATCATACGTAGGCACTCTTTTTTTGTAAAATGCAATCATAAAAACAATCTGGAAAAAATGAGAAAACATGATTGTCTACCAATATAAACATGACTGAAAATCGCATTTTTTTAATTATCAATACACTCCTGATTTTTTCAGAATCGGTTGATATAACCATATGCAATATGAAAATGCAATTGTCCGACAAAAAAATGTGGCGTTTTTCTTGTCCGACAGATGAAAATCGATGATTTTTTTGAGTTTTTAAAATTTCGGACAAGAATGAATTTATATTTTAGAGAGATTCGTTTCATAGAAAAAACAACTATCCACCATATAAAATGCGGCGAATCCTTAGTCTAGTTGAATATAATGGTTTTGTTTCAGAATCTTTTTTCGATTTTTACTGAAATGAAACTATTGAATTTGATTGAAAGTTTTTAATTCAAATTGTTTACTGACATTTTTATTCAAATCTAATAAAAAACAATGAAAATACTCCTTCCTCACATTCAATTCGTTGTAACAAGACTGTTGAAACTGATTGTTTCTTAAGTTCTCTAACTATCAAATATGGGTGAGGGCCAAAATCTACTTCAACTCAAACAAACTTTTATTTCGCGATCTATCTTGACAATAATATGACAAGTTCTATTTTTTCTTCTTATGACATGAACAACTATGATATATCATCTATATCAAAATGAACACAGAGAAATATTCAACACACTCCCACCTTGTGTCATGAAAATGCCAAAATTATGACACAACTAATCTTTGTATCTTGCTGGAAGTTTCACCTTCCTTCCATATCTGGTATGTACTTCCTGTTCTTTAACTACACTATTATTTCGAAAGCCCTCTTTTGTTTTCTTTTTCACATCTTTTTTCGGCTTATCACAGGTAGTCTTTAGTCTTCCTCTCTCCCACCATCTTCCATCAGCTAATAATATAGGTATACTACCTTTTGCTGGAAGATCCGCTGGATTCAAGTTCCCAGGGACGTGATACCAATCTTGGGGCTTGGAAGAACATCTAATTTGTCGATTCCATATCAATTCCGAAACATTGCTTCTGGCTATTTCTTCGATTTGTCTTGGTGAAGAATGCTCCCACCCTCGCAGCTCCAACTTTCCATCAACCAAAGTAGTTTTCGACTGTTCTTGTTCTTGTGAAGTCTTCATTCTGTTGGAATCTTCAATACCAAGTACGTCCAAACTGCATGAGTTAGATATGGCAACATCCTTTGAAACCATCGAGGTTATCAGCATAGATGATGTATGGTGATCAGAATTCTTCAATTTTCCCATAACAGTCCAACCCAATAATGTGTGTACTGCTACCAAGCCACATTCCAAATCATGTTTGCGTCCAGAATAAAGTTTGCCAGCTACATCAGCTCCAACTAATACGTCTATGGGTCCATCAGTTGTATCGGTGATTTCAATGCCCACGAGTTTCAATTCATCCAACCAGGGTCCCTTTTTTACAGAACTAACTTTGCTGCAAATGAGTGGCTGATCCAAAACTTCAAAGTTACAGCTGTAGTCTTCGGTGAGGCTGTAGAGACGAATTTTGTAACATTTATGTTTCACACTTTCGCTTCGGGTACCTCCAAAAAGCGAATGTACTAGTTCTTCTTCTCTTATCGTATTATAACCTATCTCTTCGGCAACCCTTTTAGTTACATAAGACCTATGGGAACCAGTATCAATTAAAAGTCTAACAAGTTTTGATTTGTTTTCGCTTTTTAGTTCAACTACCATGGTTTGTAGAGAAACTTCTGTGTATATATGGTTGGTTAGATTCTGTTCCGCTTTCTTTGTATTACCATCTTGCTTGGGATGAATTGTATGGGATGCCTTCAAATCTTGTTTAGCACACATAAGGGTACAATGTTTCCCTTGACAGATGTTACATTTTTCTCTTAAACGGCATCTTCGTGCTATGTGACCAAATCTAGTACACAAATAACAACATGCAGACTCTGACAACTTCTGTTTCTTCTCGGCAAAACTCAATTTCGAAGCTTCTTGACATTGATAGGAGGGATGTGATCCTTTGCAAAATATACATCGTGGTATACCCTTATTTAATAATTCAGATGCGGTAGTTTGTTCGCTTGTACTTCTATGTTCTTGTTTTATCTTGTCTTTGAAACTGCTCGTAGCTAGATGAATTCTATCTTCGTTCATCACTTCTTGTCCAAGAAAATCCATCAGAGCATCAAGGCGATTCTTTAAACTTGACTCAACTGAATAAAATCGACTTCTGTGCCAAGCTCTTATCAGATCTTCTCCTAAGCATGACTCTACTAATGGATACAACAAAGCAGCACAAGTATCAGATTTTACGCCTAAACTTTCCAGAGCTCTAAGTTGTGACTCAATTTTATCAAAAAAGGTTGATAGTTTGTTCTTGGCATTAAGGTTCGTTAGAACTAGTTGAAGGAGTTCTCTAACATACACTTCAATCAATAAGTCGTCTCTACCAAATCTTCCTTTCAAACTATCAACGGCCTTTTTATAGTTACCTTTTGTGGCAGGGTAACTTTCCACAATTTGTCTTGCTCTAGAATTTGGTGTAGTGGCCTGAATGAGGTACTGAAGCTTGTCTTCCTCCTCTAGATCAGAATCTTCATCAATCCTGCTGAATTGGTTCCAAAAACCAAGCCATCCCTTCAAATCGCCTCCATATTGACGAATTTCTAGTTTGGGAATCTTGAGTTTACCTTTCGACACTGATTTCTTTGGGCCTCCTTTATAGCACACCAAATTTTCGCAACGTAATTTTAATTTGTGGAATCGGGAACTTAAATTATCCATTACTTCAAGTTCAACATTCATATTGTCTTCGCAGTCATCTGAATCCAACATCAAATCCAAAAAAAATTGATTCAGTTCAGCTATCTGAAGCATTTTCTCCTCCAAAACTTTCATATTACTCTGAATTTCTATAATATCATATGAATCTGAGGATAAATCATCTTCAATAGTGCTGCATATCTTCTTGAAAGCAGTTCGGTGTAGACCAAGGGCTCTCTTCGTTTTGTCCATACTTGCAATAGAAAGTCCTGTCACGGTCGCCAAATGTTGAAACTGATTGTTTCTTAAGTTCTCTAACTATCAAATATGGGTGAGGGCCAAAATCTACTTCAACTCAAACAAACTTTTATTTCGCGATCTATCTTGACAATAATATGACAAGTTCTATTTTTTCTTCTTATGACATGAACAACTATGATATATCATCTATATCAAAATGAACACAGAGAAATATTCAACAAAGACGAATGGTATCCAGTAAAAGTATCACATCAATCGTCAGGTAAAATGACATCTTTATATTTGTGATTATGATGTTCTCTTGATTCCACGAATATTTTTTACAGTTAAAGGATGACACTTCCCCCTTTTTCGCTTCAAAGCCACGGATATATTTTAAATGTTTGCACAAAAAACACTCCATCATATTATATCAGCAACAACCAACAACTGAAATTGCCGAACTTTATTCGTCGGACAGCTGGATGATAGTATTCCCAGATTGTTTTTATGATTGCATTTTAAAAAAGAGTACCTATGTTTGATTCAAGAAAAATGAAAATATGGTCGACTAACGAGAGGTTTGCTGAAAAAAAGCCGTGACTACAAAAATGTCCACAGAGGAAAAATGTGGTAGACTCTACCTAATAAAGCTATACAGAAAGTATGAAAATCTTAATCATAATTTGCAATTTGTCCCATCGGAACCCAAAGACTAACACGGCAGTGAGCACATCGCGCATATCTGCTAGGAAACGGAGTGTTCCATTGTGCACTCCGTTTCCTATACGGTGAGAGCGACCTGTCGCGCTGACTGTATAGGGAACGGAAAAATGCTTCCAGGACAGGTCGAATCTGTGCCTCATAGATCATAAGCAGCTGACCTGGGGTGAAATAGCTCGTGGCACGAAACAGAAAACCAAGTTTTTGGGATGCACTTTCAGCAATGGATCTCAAGTGATTCTCCCAAGAAAGGTTACTCCCGACAGTAATACCAAGCATCGAAATGGATGACTTCAATGGTATGCTCACTCCCGACAACTCTATGCTGGGCACGGTAAGATCGGCTTTTCTAGAGAAACGACATGCTTGCGTTGAATTCCACCAACTTATTAGATCCCCATTCAAGAATTGTCGCCAAGTCCATATTTATGTTGTTATTATTTCTTCCTCGTTCGTTTCCGATTTGGCTGTCTGGTATTGGAGCCCTAGAAGAAAAGGCGGTATGGAGGGTACTATCATCCGCGAAGCTGTGCACTGGACAGGAAGTTGCTTCCAGCAAATCGTCGATGTGAAGTAGAAAGTAGAAATAGTGTTGGAGCCAGAAATGATCCCTGCTGAACACCAGCATTTATGGGTAAATAGTCAGATGAAACTCCATCGACCACTACATGGAGAGATCTTTTTGAGAGGAAACTAGCCAGCAGAGAACACAGCTTTGGGGGCACGCCATAAGATGGAATCTTATCGAGGAGTCCCTGATGCCAAACCGTGCCAGACTCGATCGAATGCCTTGGATATATCCAGTGCTACGGCTAGGGTATCATTTCTTATTTCTCCTGGTAAAAAAGTTACAGTATAGTCGACTTATAAATTCACGCAAAAATATCATAAAACCACTTGAAAAAGATAAACGGTTCACGTTCTCGAAAGAATTAATTATTTTAGAAAACAAAAGTATTCTTATATTTTTTCAATAAAACGCGTCGTTATCAAGTTATTCCTGATTGTATAAGATTGAATCAGAGGAAAAAATCATGAATCTCAAGAATAATCTGAATGCTGTCCTGAGTTAAATCTCATCGAATATTATTTTTCTCTGGTCTCTCAACAAGTTACCAACGTTGTCAGAATGTTTATTAACTTTGTCAAGACTAAAATCTCTATGATGAAAAAAGTTGGATCCAGAGATATGTGATAATAAAATTCCACATTCGTGGGACATAAAATTGAATTATAAGAAGCATAAAATTATACATTTTATAGGAGGTTTCTATTTGAAATTCATTGTTACCGGTCCTTCAGCAAAATATCTATCGAAAAAATATAACTCGACACCAGAACGACACTACTATTACATCAATTCACTGAAAGTCATTTACATAATCATCACCTGTTTGCTTCATTCTCTGTAAATAAATAAAGCGTGAACTTCGTTTATGCCGTGCTGACTAACGTTTTAGGTTGGACTGGTTGGAGCACAGAACAACGGTCTTGCGTCGCGGGTACATCCACGGTATTCTGAAGGGAAGAGTAGGCCGTTGGCGACTGAAATTAGGAACGTAGCGCTATATTGGCGAGAATCAGAACTACTCTTTTGGCATTTTCAAAGAGAAACGCCTAGACGCCTTTAGCGATTATTGTGATAGTTCATCCGCTAACGATAGGGGACGTTCTGCTTTCTTGAGTTTGCATTGTTTGAACAGCAAATCGGCAATCTGACATCGTCTTCTCTATAGTTCTGTGAAATATCACAGAGGATGTGGTAAGGTTAGGTCCATTGACCCTGAATCATATGACTTTGGTTAATGGAGTTAGGAAAGGTTAGTGAAAAACCAATTTTTATGGGATCGTTTTAGAATATCGAGGAAAATATGAACAAATTATTAGTGTCTATAAACTAAACTTCAGGACAATCAAAGAAGGAACTTATTTTGGTGTGAGAAATATAGTTTTTCAATTGCAACTAAGTGTTTTGTTAAGAAATATTGTGTTTGTAACATTCTTATTCAAATAAGGTTAGTGCTTGAGTATTTTCTAATTGTATCAACCAGAACATCTAATAATCACCTCAATTTCAATCGAAAAGTATGAACTTTGAGGTGTTTGCAGAGAATTGTTCCAGGCACGTATTAAGCGTAACTTTTTTTTTCAAATGGCTACATCTCTTTAACAGAGCCGAATTCGAAAAAATGGAAAATGAAAAAAAGGTTTCTTTTAGCATCAAGAATCTACGGTTAAAATATATGTACAAGTCAAAGACTCACCCTGTATATATCTCCATCCAATGTTAAACATTGAAAATGATCAGGTCGAGAACTTCTGTCGCATATTCGAAATTTCGAAATGAAAATATTGGTTAGGGAATCCAAGATAAACATTCTGAGGTTATGGATTTGAATATGGATGTATTCATATTTGAAGACAATGAATAAACAGAAAAGAATAGGGAAGTAATGGAAAGGTAACGTCGTACGTTAAGTCCACAGAAGTTATATTTACGTCGACGAATGGCTTGGAGATTTTTTCATTCAGATACATATCAGTAAATCTTACTACTACCCATTCAGTCGTTTCAATAATTCCAATTAAAGAATTGAGAACATGATATGACAGTAGATACCCACATATTCATCAATTCATCTGGTAATAAGGTTACATCATGAGGGTTGCTGCAGTTCGAATTTCATCTTTAGTATCTCATATACTCAGTTGAATTAGGTTATCAAAGATGTTTAATTTAATATGAAACCTAGTTCGATGCTGTTCTTTCAATAATTCAAATATATTCAGAAAAATCTGGAATTTTTACGAATTTTCAGGCTTCTAACGAAATGGATGACAGTTCATTTATGCAACTCCATTTCCCAACAAGATCGCGTCTTGAATAGAAAATTATATGATGTTTCGTTATATGCAGAGAACAAAGGACCTCAATTATAATAATCCAAGTTGCAGCTTCGGTTGTAGCTTTTGCATCTTTTGTAATAATTAATCCTTCGTAAAGAGTAATTTGATCTGTCTATTGGGTGTTTGGTTAACTGCTTGAAAAGTTTCGATAATTTCATAACATGGCAGATCGCTGGAGACCAAGCATTAGGAACAATGCGAGTTTCCTCTTTCCTGTTTATGTTGGTTTTGTGCTTATAGATTTCGATGGTCTCCATCATATTTATCCTAGGATGATAGCTCTTGATGTTGGAAATGACCCATCTTTTAGCGAATATAATGTTTTTCCGTCCAATGTTCGTGTTCTTTGATCCGTGTATGAATGCTCCTTGTTGTAGTCCCGATGTAAACTTTCCCGCAGTCGCAAGGTATATTATAAACACATTAAACATCAGCTTGAGAGAGTGGATCAGTATTGCTCACTAGGAAGCCTGATGGCAAACTAGGACTCAAGGTCTATAGAAAACCGACCACAAAGGCAGATATGTACAGAAGAAGTTCAATCGCCATCCCCAACTTTTATTTCGTCGCATTTGTGAAAAGTAAAGACAGATTCACATTAGTTTTGCTGTTAAGAGTCCGTAGACGATTTGTATCTGACTTGAATACCCAAGGTCACAATCATAAACATTTCAAAGCATGTTATTACTGTCATACTGTGTCAGTCCAAACATTTTCGAAAATGGAACATATTATCAATAAGCCTTGCAGAAAGAAAATTGGTTAATGTGAACTATCCTTAGGAGATAGAGATATGCTGATGCGGACTTTTTTCCAGATCCTGTAGAGACATACAGAATTGTTGTGCATCATTTCCAATTATACCGAGCTGTTTGTCCTGCGCACGCAGATAAAGCGAAAAATTATCCGAATCACATACATATACAATACAGGGTATACTTTCAAACAATAAAAGTAAGAAGGTCGGTCACATGGAGAAAAAGTTGCATTCATAGAAGCATTGTCAACCAGTTCAAACAAATCTAGATTATTTATTTATTTATTAATTTATTTCATCAAACGGACATGCCATTTTACAAATTGAAAAAATTACAATAACACAATAAAATATTAAAACATATCAAAAAAGTGATTGAAATGAAAATATATTCAATAAAAAATCCGATAACAATAAATCGGACCCCATCTAAAGACGAACAATAGAACTCATATATAGAAGTATCAAATTAAGTTTGATCACTTTCGATGTACCTTTTCATATAGAAAATTGTCGAAGAAAATAAATCAATATTCCGTGAATTGGCTTCTCTTAATGCTCTATCCAAAGGATTATTGAATGAATAATTGGTAGGACAAAACCCAAAAAATTATCAGGGTCAGTTATTGAGATATCATAAGAAGAGTAAATTTTGTCATTTCGATTTTTATTTTTTCCCACTTTATTTCAAATATTATCAAAAAATGTTACAGGAATTTTTTATTCGGCAGTAGATTATCCTCAAATTGACATTCTCAGATTTCGTATCCAACGTTTCGTACTTTCTGGGCCACCCTCAACCTCATTTTGTCAATACGGACCTGCATATTTTATGACACTTTTCGAAATAACTTTTTGCGCTGAATTCAAGGATACATCATACAATGTCATTGTTGAGAATCTGATCGTTGAAAATAAACTAATAATTAAATTCGTTTAACATAAACGGTGAGGGAAAGAAAAATGGAGGGACGGGAACTAACCTTGTTGACTTCCGGTACGGAAATCTTCGTATTCCCGGATCTGCTGTTGATATGATCACTTTCGTGGAAATTGTTCCTCGCCACTATTGTTGATTCGGTAATTGTCTATAAGTTTTAATCGTTATTTATCCGTGAAAAAATATACACCAGTCACTTCGAAATTCGAGTACTCGCCGGTTAACATCCGTTGTCGGTCTCTTCTTGGTTATGCGGTTTCTTCCCTCATTGGTGGAAGGAAAACAAAGGATGGAAAACAGAGGTGGGAGATAGAAAATGCGCGGCTAATTTGAATTTTAACAAAGAACCGAACATTCCCCCCACCCATATTTATCACAAAAATATGAACTATCAAGGCAAAAAAAAGAAAAAAAGAAGGAGAAAAAAATATATACCCGGTAAATGAATGAAGAAAGCAGCATGCTTTTCGTTGACACCAAAAAAAAAATCCATCAAAATAAAGAGAGAAAAAAAAAAATCAAATAATGATAAAAAAAAATCACAAGTTATGGAATTATTCCTGCGGTAACAATGCCACCTTGTTCACAGGCCGCACTGTTTCACCAGTGGCCGTTTTAAGTTTGACCACTCTAACAATTCCATCAGGACCTTTAATAATACTATTTACTCTACCCAGTGGCCAATGAGTTGGTGGTGCTTTAGGCGAATAATATAAAACTAAATCACCTTCAACAATTGATTGAGACGGTTTGGTCCACTTAGGTCGGTGTTGTAAGGAATGAATGTATTCATTTGACCATTTTTTCCAAAAAGATTGCGTCAACTGTTGGCATAATTGCCATTGTGTCAAACGGTTTGTAGGAACATCTGTCAAATCCAATTCACAGCGTGATAATAATGGTCCGCCTATAAGAAAATGACCGGGAGTAAGCGGATCTAAATCGTCATTTGGGGATGACGTCTGATTGCAAAACGGTCTCGAATTCAAGATAGCTTCAATACGGTGGATGGTTGTTAAAAAAGGCTCTAAATGAAGTTTTGTATTGCCCATAACCCGTTTTAAATGGAACTTGAAAGACTTCACGCCGGCCTCCCACAAACCACCCATATTTGGTGCATACGGTGGGTTATGGTGCCAAGTTACGCCATGTGTGGCCACATAATGAGCAATGTCAGAATTATTTCGGTCAAAAAATTTAGTGATATCTGATATCTCTCTGGCTGCACCCCTAAAATTGGTGCCTTGATCGGAATAAATCGCTGAAGGAAGACCCCGACGGGCAATAAAACGGTCCAAAGTGGCAAGACAAGCTTCGGTTGTCAATGAACTGACCAATTCCAAATGAATGGCTCTAGATACCATACATATAAAAAGCGCTACATAACACTTTTGATAACGCTCACTTTTTATATATATATATATATATATATATTCAAAATATATATATATTCAAATATATATATATTCAAATGGCCCTGCGAAATCTAAACCGGTGTGAGTGAAACACCTTGTTGGTTGAACTCTATAACTAGGAAGATCACCCATAGGTGGTTGAATTGGTTTAGCTTTAAAGCGGTAACAAATAAGGCACCGAAAGATCCTCTTTCTGATCAAGCGCCGAAGGTTTGGTATCCAATATGTACGGTGTATCAAAGACTGAACCAAACGAGGACCTCCGTGTCCGGAAAAAATATGATAATAATCACAAATGAGGATAGCCAATCGACTATCTGGCGGTATTAAATAGGGATGTTTTACATGGTGATCGAGCTGCGAATGTCGCAATCGACCCCCCACCATTAGGTGACCCGATGGCGATAAAAACGGTGACAAAGATATAATTTTCTTTGAACAAAGTCTATCTGCCTTAATCAAACTAATATCATCTGAAAAATATTGATGTTGAGTAACCTTTATGGCAAATTTTAAGGCTCTATCATATTCGTCAGCTGTGAGTGGAGTATTCGAACTAAGATTCTTAGTCATTACTTCACTCGGTTTTCTACAATTATGACAAAATCTAAACATATAAGCAAATATTCTTTGTAATCGCGGTAAGGAAGAAGCACGTTCAAAAAGGTCGGTGAATATAGCATAATCGTGTTTTTGAACCACGAGAGAGTGCACAACTCCATTCAAAGAGTCTCGTATTTCCGGTAATGTCTCCAATTCTTCAGCGCGAATATCCCAATTTTTCTCATCGGTGAAAAGGATTTCCGGCCCTTTCCACCACAACTCACATGCTACTAACTCTCGTGGAGTCAAACCGCGACTGGCTGGATCGGCAGGATTATTTTTTCCCTGTATATAACCCCATCGAGCATTCGGTGAATTTTCATGAATTTGCATAACTCTATTGGCAACAAACATCTTTAAACGGTATGGAGGCGTTTTCAACCAGCCTAACACTGTGGCCGAATCAACTAGGCATATTGGTTCGGTTAAATTTACAAATGATTCCAATGATTGCATCGTGACCTGCATTAATTTTGAAAGCAGACAAGCTGCCCCTAACTCTAAACGCGGAATGGTCCATGTTTTGATGGGAGCGACTCTAGTCTTAGCAGCAACCATATTAACTATATATCTACTGCCCAACTTCAAACGCAAATATATGACAGCTGCCATGCCCGTAGCACTAGCATCAGAAAAGCCTATCAAGGTTGATTTCTCTGCCTGGTTGGTATAAATACATCGTGAAATACGAATATTTTCAATTAAATATAGTTCGTTTTTTATTGAAACCCATTTTTTGAGAATACTAGGCGGTAAGGGTTCATCCCAATCTATTTTTAATAACCATAATTCTTGCAGTAATGCCTTGAGCAAAAAAACAAAGGGGCTTAAATAACCATTTATATCGAAGGTTCTGGCTATTCGTGATAATATACCACGCTTTGACGGTGGTTCATTTATATCCTGAATTCGGTAAAACAAGGTATCTTCCTTTGTATCCCAGAATATCCCTAAGACTTTAACAGAAGAGGGAATTTCTCCCATCGGTAATTGCAAACTCTGGTTAGAATCGCGAACTATATTGGAGTTCGAACAGGCCCACTTGCCCAGTTCAAATCCTCCCTTACGAAGAATAGAAATGAGCTGATTTTTTAATTCGTGTGTCTCATTTTCAGATTCTGATCCGGTCATAATGTCGTCAACAAACGTTTGTGATGATAAAGCTTTCGCTGCCAAGGGAAAATTACGTCCTTCATCCTCAATTAATTGATTTATCGTACGAATCGCCAAAAACGGAGAGCTTTTCGCACCGAAAATAACCCGACAATGTTCGTACTCAATCAATGGTTCCGTTGGATTAAAACGCCAAAATATATGAAAATATTTTCTATCATTCTCATGAACGATGATATTTGGAAACATCTGCCGAATATCGCATGTTAAACCGACCAAAGGTATTCTAAATCGAGTCAAAATATGGGATATGTCTTGTTGCAGTTTAGGACCAGACAACATACAATCGTTCAACGTTAAACCGTTCGTACCCTTTTCCGCTGGACTATAAACTACTCTGACTTTGGTTTCCTTTTCAGAAAATTTGGATACACCATGGTGTGTCATTAGGTATTCTGATTGATTTTTTGATTTCACTAAAAAACCTCGTTCAATATATTCACGAATATTATCTGAATAGAGTCTATGAAATTCGGGGTCCCGTCCAAAACGATTCTCCAGCTTGAAAAATCTATCTCGAACCAATTCTCTATTGGTCCCTAATTCTGAAATAAGCTTCGTAAATGGAAAACGTATAATATATTGACCATCTTGATTACGTTGAACTGTACTCGAGAAATATTCCTCGCAAAAGGTATCCTCTGGTGAAAATGGGAAAGGCTTTGAAATTTCTTCCACTTCCCAGAATGAGCGCAATATATCGTTTAAGCATGGGTCGTGTTCGGTACAAATGTTTGAAATTAAATCGGTTATTGAAGTTTCATCATTCGAAACTTTTCCTAAAATAATCCATCCAAGCTGAGTAAAATATGCGGTAGGTGATCCTTTAATCACTTTATTATTGTTCAAATCAGTTATATCTAAAACTGACTGTACTCCGAGCAGGATATCAACCGGTGAAGAAATATGAAATTCAGTATCCGCTAATTCTAAATTTGCGAATCGTTTTTTTATGTTTTCGTTTAAATTTATGTTCGGTAAATCAGATGTTATTTTCGGTAAAACAACTGTTTCTATGGGCAAAATAAATTTTTTATTATGAAGAGATTTTATTTTACAATCAACTATCCCTTGAACCTTTCCAGCGCCCACGGTAGAAATGCCTGTTATATCAATATTGCATCGTTTACGAGTTAAACCCAAACTTTGTGCCATTGCAGTAGTGATAAAATTTATTTGGGAACCTGAATCCAGAACTACTCTGCAGGGATACCACTGGTTGTCTGAACCTTGAATCAAAACGCGTGCAGTACCTAATAATGCCGGACTACCGGTCTTTAAAGCACAAGAGTAACTCACGTTTTCCGAACTGAAGCCCTTATCAACATTTGATTCAGATCGAGAAGGAGAAAAATCCGGTTCATGCAGCAATGAGTTGTGCCTAGAACTTGAACAATATGAACAGGTGGTTCTAATTCGGCATTTTGAAATAGGATGCGGAAATAAACATGCATAACATAAACTGTTAACTCTAGCAAAATCATGTCTCTGCTTCGGAGACAATTCTAAGAATTTTGGACAATTCACCACTCTATGTGGCTCATTCTTATGACAAGAAACGCACGTTCTATATGAAGTATTCCGATTTCCTTCAACTGGTTCGGATACCGACGTCATCGATACGCGTTTGTAATTCGGTTTCTGGTAAGAACTATTGGAAGGGTAAGAACTATTGGAAGAATACGAAATAGATTTCATCAAGGGGGCGTTAGTTTTATTCATCGGTCGGTCGTTTCGGTGAGTTTTATAATCAGAACCTGAATTTACTAGTTGAGCAACTGAACATTTATCTCTTAGAAATTCTATGAAATTTTCAAAAGTTGGAAATTCAGTTTTTAAATATTTATCTTCAAAGTCCTCTTTCATCTTAGTTCCTATCAAACGAAGAGAAAATTCAACCAATATGTAGTCACTTAAATCAGGAAGTTTCATATCCTTAAGGGCAGAGACGTTTGTTTGCAAAGATTCACATAAATCTGAAACACATTGAAATGAATCATTTTTCAAGGGTGTTAATCCGAAAATCATTCTCAAATAATTATTTGCAATTATTCGTCTATTTGTACAGCGTTGAATAAGACGTTTATATACAACCAGATAATTTTCCGGCGAAAATCTTATTGTCTGTGCATATTTTAATGCAGCACCTTCAAGATGATTAATCAGAATTGTGAACTTTTCTATATCTGAATACCCAGTATTATGCACCAAGGCATCAAATATGCTAATAAATGCTGGAAATTTTTCAGCATTTCCGTCAAACTTAGGTAATTGTATATCTCGTAGAGACAATTCACGTTTCGATACAACAGCTGACTGTTGTGATGAATTTGATGGTGTCGAGTATTCACCAGCATGCGCTAAAATATCATAATATAATTCGTCAAAACTCGACTCGAGCTGTAAAATATCAAGTTTAAATTCCTTGTATTTTTCAGATAAAACTTGCAGTCTATCAACAGTTCCTGCAAATTTATCCCGCACCTCATGAATCTGTGAAACTCTAACCTTGAACTGTGGTAATTTATCCGGTAATTGAGAAATTAAATCATAACAATCTTGAATTTTTCGCCATAAACGATCCCGATTTGCAATCAGTTTATTAAATGATGCTCGTTCTTCCTCACTTGGATTTGACATAATGAAGAAAGAGTCAACAAATATTCCTTCAATACGAAAAGAAAGAAAAGCGTTAATAATAAGAACAGATGTTCGTTGAAATACGAGTAATCTGTGAATATGGACGTTTCTCCGGTGTCAAAGAAAGATACTGCGTTATTCAAACGATCAGACGATGAAAAGTAAATGAAAACTAAGGAAAAATACGTTAATAACCCAGCTGAAACCCCGTTAAACCACGTTAAACCCCGTTAAACCCCGTTAAACCACGCTCTGCTACCAAATTTTATGTTGAGAATCTGATCGTTGAAAATAAACTAATAATTAAATTCGTTTAACATAAACGGGTAGGGAAAGAAAAATGGAGGGACGGGAACTAACCTTGTTGACTTCCGGTACGGAAATCTTCGTATTCCCGGATCTGCTGTTGATATGATCACTTTCGTGGAAATTGTTCCTCGCCACTATTGTTGATTCGGTAATTGTCTATAAGTTTTAATCGTTATTTATCCGTGAAAAAATATACACCAGTCACTTCGAAATTCGAGTACTCGCCGGTTAACATCCGTTGTCGGTCTCTTCTTGGTTATGCGGTTTCTTCCCTCATTGGTGGAAGGAAAACAAAGGATGGAAAAAAGAGGTGGGAGATAGAAAATGCGCGGCTAATTTGAATTTTAACAAAGAACCGAACAGTCATTCAAAGTTGATTTCACAAAATGATGGACATTTCGAACACTTACTTCATTAATGTTCATCATTTCGATTAAACGTTTAATTTGTCTTTCATTAAAAGATATTTTCGTTTGATTATAATGAATTAGGTTTTTCACCTCTTGAAATTTGTAAATAATTATTACTTGTTTCTTGCTTTGATTCTGTTACGTAATAATTATTTACAATTTTCAGGAGGTGAAAAACCTAATTCATAATAATTAAACGAAACTATTTTTTTATAAAAGACGAATTAAATGTTTATTCGAAATTGAATGATGAACATTAATGGAGTAAGTGTTCGAAATGTCCATCATTTTGTAAAATCAACTTTGAATGACATTGTATGATATATCCTTGAATTCAGCGTTAAAAGTTATTCCGAAAAGTGTCATAAAATATGCAGGTCCGTATTGAAAAAAATGAGGTTGAGGGTGGCCCAGAAAGTACGAAACGTTGGATATGAAATCTGATTATGGCAATTTGAGGATAATTCACTGTCGAATAAAAAATTCTGTAACATTTTTTGATAATATTTGAAATAGAGTGGGAAAAAAATAAAAATCGAAATGACAGAATCTACTTTTCTTATGATATCTCAATAACCGGTCCTGATAATCTCGATTTGTTTGAACTGCTTGACAATGCTTCTATGAATGCAACTTTCTCTCGATTTGACCGACCTTCTAACTCTTATGGTTTGGAAGTTACCAATACAATCCCATTGAAAAAGTGGCCACTCTGTATACTCCATTAACTTTTATAAAGTATCCGGGTTTGGCAAGATTTAGATTTATCAAATTTTTTTACGTGAAAATAACGCCGTGAAATGTCAAATAATTCTCAGAGACGTTGCCAATGCTTAATTTCTATTTCCTCTATTTTAACTTCATAAATGAAGTTAGTTCTTTTAAGACATTGGAATGTGGAATGGCATCAGGTCGTCTTTTCTGATGAATCTCGATTCTCCTTGGGTACACATGATGGCCGAAGAAAGATTAGATGGCGTCAGAGAAAAAGACGTGAACCTCAGTTTGATGATGAGAATCATGAACACCGGACATTATTCGTTATACACTGCGCAAAAAATTAACGCACATTATGGAAAACTCAAATTTATAATTCAACTGAAGGTGTTCTCAATGATGATTATTTTTATCCGAGTTATGCATGCATATGTTATCCACTTTCAACGTTTTTCATCAATACAGATGTTTTCTCCCAGCAGGAATAAAAAAAATGATATTATCAGATTTTGAATGTAACATTGGCTCCATTCTAAAATCAGTTGTTTTCGATCAATTATAGTGATCAATAGTTTTTCTTTCGTTTGATTTTCTACACTCGATCGCTATGCAACGCGAAACACGCAATTTGACCCAAGAGGAATGTGCCCAAGCGGTAGTTTTGCGAGAAGAAGGGTGGACATGCACAAGAATTGCAGAAAGGTTTGGAGTTTCCCATACAAGTGTGTCCAGAATGTTGCAGCGATTCAGGGAGACAGGTATGAATGTTCGAAGACCAGGACAGGGTAGACCACGGGTAACAACTGCCATTCAAGAACGTTACTTGAGAGTTTCTTCGTTGAGACAACGGTTTGCAACCGCTCGCCTCCATCAAAATCAGCTTGAGCAAACTCATGAGGTGCGGATTAGCACTCAGACAATAAGAAATCGCCTCAGAGAATATGATTTAAGGCCTCGTGTCGCGGCAAGAGGCCCAGCTCTTACCCCAGCCCATCGAAGGGCGCGTTTTGATTTTGCGAGAGAGCATATCCATTGGGAAGAGGCCGATTGGGAAAGCGTTCTCTTCACAGATGAGTCTAGATTCTGCCTCTACCATTGTGATCGACGTTCCCTTGTATACAGACGTCCACATGAAAGATATGCTCAGTGCAATTTCCTGAATACTACTGGTTTCGGGAGAGGATCGATTATGGTATGGGGTGGAATATCTTTGACTGCTCGCACAGACCTAGTGGTCGTTGATAATGGAGCTATGAATGCTGATAAGTATATAAGGAACATTCTTGAAGAGCATGTAGTGCCATTTGCTCCATACATTGGTGAAAATTTCATTTTTTATGGACGATAATGCCAGACCCCATCGTGCGCGCATCGTTCAGGAGTTCCTTGAAGAGGTTGAAGTCTCTCGAATGGAATGGCCAGCAAGAAGTCCAGATCTCAATCCGATTGAGCAGGTTTGGGACAACCTCAATAAAAAGCTGAGAAGTTCAGAAAATCATCCATCTACTCTTAATGACTTAGGAATCCAACTCGGAGAAATCTGGGAAGGATTAGATCAGAACATTTTAAGATCACTCATTTTGAGTATGAACCGTCGTTGCCGAGCTGTAATTAACGTAAGGGGTGGAAATACCAAGTATTAAATCACTTATCAGCATTTCAGTATTTTGAAAATTGTTCATTTCTCTTCTTTCATATGAGATTCGGTGAAATCCTGAATTTTTCTTCCATTCAATGTGTCTTGTTTCGTTCAAAACCTTCCCGAGAGAACATAAAAAATAAGTTATAAAGTCAATGTGGGGTTAACTTTCATTAAAATTGAGATTTTCAGAATGTGCGTTAATTTTTTTGCGCAGTGTAGTATGGAGTACCATTACACATTCAAGTGGGTCTTCATTCGAGGTAACATGAGAGAGCCGCGTTACCTTCAAGAAAAGTGGAGCCATATGTTCTCGCTTAGCTTAACCGTTTCGAGAATCCAATATTTCAGCTAGATAATGCTCGACCTCATGTTGCCAGAGTTAGTTTAAACTTTTTTGCCATGGCTGCCCAGATCCCCCGATCTTTCTTCCATAGAGCATGTTTGAGACTTCATGGGTAGAGGGCTTGCAGATTTACCCCCGCCCCCACGGTCTTTGGCAGTTCCGGTACATGAAGTTCAGGTAGCTTGGGATAGTATTCCTCAAGAAGAAATACACTATCTTATTGCATTAATGCCAAGACACATTATTAACAAATTCATAAAAAAATTGTAAACCCTTCGTTTTTTTTCTCCAAATTCAAATCATTTACTCCTTGCTATACTATCTATGTTTCACAAAAAATAATAATTAAAATTTAAGAAGCTCCTTCCGGGTGCTGAAGTTTCTTCGTCAGTTATTTAAATGTCTTCTGTAGACTTATTTCTTGAGAATTTTGAAAAGTGAGGAATTCCATAGATCCGTCTGTTCAATAAAATTAGTTTTTCTGTTGTGTTATTCGAGTATTTTTATCTTCTCTTCACAAAGTAAAGGTCTACTCTGTCCATTATTTTTCAGTAAAATTTCAACATTCGATTCTTGATTTCCGTACAAGAAAATGGCACAACTGAATCTTCCGACCATGTTTACATAAGTGATATATTTCCAGTATTACCATAGAAAAAAGTTTCTCAATATTCGCCTGGTCTTTGGAATTATTGAATTCATATAATATTTTCTCAAATTCATTATTTTCCCGAAGTAAAAAAAGTTTTGAAAAAAACGTAATTACTACGACCTCTATGTAGAAAAGAAAAAGTTGCTCAGTTATCTGACAGGAAAATGACTGTATGAATTTCGAAAGTAGATGTTTTGAATATTTTCTCGGTGAAAATCCAAATAGTTTTGGGATTAGGATATTTTCCATATTTCCTCTGATATATTGCTAGTTTGTGATCAGTAGAAGCAATATATGTAATACCCAATATCGAAGTGAGATTTCAATCAATTTATCTAGAAGGATCAATATCAGTTGTTTCCATTATTCTAGGCCCCTTTCTCTTGTTTCCAATTATTCATCTCCTAATGAATAAAACGTAAAATATAAGTGGGCTGACTACTGAGATTTTTTATTTATAATATGATATATAGTTCGGAGAAGCAGTTGTGTTCTGTGTAGGCTTCGTTACCGTATCCTTACGCCATCTTAGGCACAGCACTGTTAATTTTTTCTCCAGTTTCGACATAGAATTGGAAATAATATGTATGAGATTGAATTCTTTTGAATATTATTTACAGCTCTTTCTGAGTGTTGATTTTGAATTGTATCGGAAGTTTGCACAGTGCGTATATAGACAAACGTGAAAATTTTCATTTTATATTTTTTTTTCCTGCATTGTTCTCAATTTTTTTCTGTCACACGATTCATTTTTTTTTCCTGTCACACAATTAATTTTTTTCCTTCTGAATTCACCATTACGTAGTTAGCTGATGAGATATACATGGTGAGTCTTTGACTTGTACAAATATTTTAACAGTAGATTCCTCTTGTCAAACGAAACACTTTTTTTTTCTATACCAACTATTATTCCGAATGATCTGAATTTTGGTTGAATGTTTACTCTATTCATGGTGCATATTCCTAAATCAAAACTCATTCAATATTTCTTCTGGTATAAAAGTTATAGCGTACCCGACTCATAAATCCAAGCAAAAATACTATAAAACCATTTGAAAAAGATAAACAGTTTATTTTTTCGACAGGATCAATCATTTCATTTTCAATAGAACGCGTTTTTTTCGAGTTATTCCTAATTGTATTCGACAAAATTTGAGGAAAATATCATTAGTTTCAAGAATAATCTGGATGATATCCTGGATTTTAAGTATCATCGCGCAGACAATTAATCGCACTACAAGTTAACAATGTTGTCCGAATTTTTATCGACTTTGTCGAGACTAAAATTTCAATGATGGAAAAACGTTTGATGTAGATATCTAATAATTAAATCCTACGAATGTGGGAGATGAAATTAAACACAGAGGTGAATGAAATTCTACAAACGCACAGTTGTAACCGGTCCATATTGAAAATAAATGTCATTGAAATACAAAATTCAGATGCACATATAAATATCAATGAAAACGTATTGAATTGAAATTAATGAAAAATGAAATGATACTTAGCACTAGATACTCTGTGGCGATGTTTCCATCCCCTGGGAATTTTAGAAACTCGACACAACACGGTTATTATTACATACGAGGTCTGGCTATTAAATAACGAGACTGCTTATGAAAAAGAGTTTTATTTTAAAAATTATTCTACAATCGAATACTCCCCTTCAATAATCTCCCCTTCCCTCGCCACACACCGTTCCATTCGTTTTTTCCATTGGTCAAAGCAATGCTGGAAGTCTTCTTTTGTAAGAGCATTTAGGAGCTCCGCCGATTTTCGCTTTACCTCTTCCATCGACTCGAACCGGGTTCCTTTTAAGGCAGACTTGATCTTCGGAAATAGGAAAAAGTCACAGGGTGCTAAATCAGGCGAGTACGGCGCGTGTTCGAGCACTGGAGTGCCTCTAGCGGCTAAATAACGCTTCACAGACAGCGCGTTATGGGCAGGTGCGTTGTCCTGGTGCAAGATCCACGATTTGCTTTTCAACAACTCCGGCCGTTTCTTACGAACTCGCTCTCGCAGCGTTGCCAAAACTTTCAAATAGTAAGTTTGGTTTACAGTTTGACCCTCTGGAACCCATTCAGTCATCACGATACCGTTGATGTCGAAAAAAACGATTAGCATGGCTTTAAATTTTGATTTCGACATCCTTGCTTTTTTCATTCTCGGCGATGCAGGAGTTTTCCAGTGCATGGATTGCCGCTTAGTTTCAACATCGTATTGGAATATCCAGGTTTCATCGCAAGTGATGATGTTTTCCATCAATTCAGGCTCTTCATCTAACCTCTCAAGAAAATCTGAGCAAATCTGTTGACGGACGAGCTTTTGGTCAGGGGTCAAATTTTTTGGGACCAACTTCGCACAGACTTTCTTCATGTTCAAGTCGTCATGTAAAATTTTTCTGACAGTTTCTTTATCGGCGTTTACAGTCTCAGCAATCATCCGAATGCTCATACGACGATCTCCGCGCACAATTTCATTTATTTTGGTCACTGTTTGCGGAGTTGAAACAGAGACAGGTCGACCTGGACGTTGGTCATCTTCGGTGCTCTCTCGGCCTTCAGAAAACCTTTTATACCATTCGAAAACACGCGCACGAGATAGAGAATTCTCACCATAGGCCTCTTTCAACAACTTATAGCACTCAGTCGGAGTTTTTTTTAATTTGACGAGAAATTTCACATTGATCCGTTGCTCGTGTTTTTCGTCACACATCGTTATCGGCACGAGAAAAAAACACGTTCGTTTCTAACCTCTACACAAAAAATAATACTACAGCGACGAAAACGTGTTTTCGTACTGGAATAGTAGACACTTCCAGCTATCCAATGCTGCATTCGTTTCCCACCCTACCCCTCTAGGACGCCTTCTGCGCGCGCAGTCTCGTTATTTAATAGCCAGACCTCGTACATTAATTCACTGAAAGTCTTCACATAATCATCACGAGATCGAAGTAAAACACCTAAAATAATCACCTTCTTCTTTTATAGATCGAGCCGGTTGTCCGGTTGTCGCTATACGCATGCGTTATTCACAGGTGCTGACGTTTGAGATGAGTCGATTCATAGATCTTTCGTGGCGGCGGGCGCGCGATTTACTCATTCAAACAATCAATACTGAATACGCAAACACCACTTTGGCGTATGTAATTTAATGACAATTCATGTGTTGAAATTCATCGAGCCGTTCGGTCTGTAGAGCCTGAAAAAGAAATTGACATACAAGCATACATACACGCTAAAAACAGGAGGGGCCTCCAAATGTGGACCATCTTCATCTATTTTACGAAGCCTGGGCAGCGTCGCTTTGCGAAGCCAGGTGTCGGCATCCGCAATCCCTTTTGCGATGAAATTTGGACATTTCTATTTCTCTTATCCATCGACATAGAATATAAGAGAGATCTTATGATAGGGCTATTGAGGCCCATGCGTATTTCGAATTATACGAGTTCTACTCCATCACAATCTCATTAAATATATAAAATGAAGGAGCATCCATAAATAATGAGGGGATCAGAGGTGAATGCATTAAAAGCACTTGAAACCTGTGACAATCTATGAATTTTTAAACGGAAATCTTTGCAGGACCGCTATTTTCGTTACTGTCAGAGGGTAGAATGGATGAATTTCGAAATGAATATGTATAGGAACTAGAGAGAATATCATTGATACGACTTTGTGAAATTTGAAAGCAGCTGATATGGTTTTGGTTAATTCATCCCAAAGTGTGAAATAAATATCTCTTTCCTCATCTAAATGCAGAATTTCATCTCGATGGAATCCGTCGTTTTGAAAATAGCAGAACAAAATTCCGATCGGCCATTATTACGATACCCCTGGTCGAATTCTGCCCATTAACGAACTAAACCTTGGCAGTCGAGATTCAAACAAACCTGGACCATTGAGACCGGCTCAAAATTCTAAGAATACATTTATTCTGACCAAGTGATACGAGGTCTGGCTATTAAATAACGAGACTGCTTATGAAAAAGAGTTTTATTTTAAAAATTATTCTACAATCGAATGCTCCCCTTCAATATACTCCCCTTCCCTCGCCACACACCGTTCCATTCGTTTTTTCCATTGGTCAAAGCAATGCTGGAAGTCTTCTTTTGTAAGAGCATTTAGGAGCTCCGCCGATTTTCGCTTTACCTCTTCCATCGACTCGAACCGGGTTCCTTTTAAGGCAGACTTGATCTTCGGAAATAGGAAAAAGTCACAGGGTGCTAAATCAGGCGAGTACGGCGCGTGTTCGAGCACTGGAGTGCCTCTAGCGGCTAAATAACGCTTCACAGACAGCGCGTTATGGGCAGGTGCGTTGTCCTGGTGCAAGATCCACGATTTGCTTTTCCACAACTCCGGCCGTTTCTTACGAACTCGCTCTCGCAGCGTTGCCAAAACTTTCAAATAGTAAGTTTGGTTTACAGTTTGACCCTCTGACACAATTTCATTTATTTTGGTCACTGTTTGCGGAGTTGAAACAGAGACAGGTCGACCTGGACGTTGGTCATCTTCGGTGCTCTCTCGGCCTTCAGAAAACCTTTTATACCATTCGAAAACACGCGCACGAGATAGAGAATTCTCACCATAGGCCTCTTTCAACAACTTATAGCACTCAGTCGGAGTTTTTTTTAATTTGACGAGAAATTTCACATTGATCCGTTGCTCGTGTTTTTCGTCACACATCGTTATCGGCACGAGAAAAAAACACGTTCGTTTCTAACCTCTACACAAAAAATACTACTACAGCGACGAAAACGTGTTTTCGTACTGGAATAGTAGACACTTCCAGCTATCCAATGCTGCATTCGTTTCCCACCCTACCCCTCTAGGACGTCTTCTGCGCGCGCAGTCTCGTTATTTAATAGCCAGACCTCGTATATCCCTCGTTTGAGTGGAACGAGAAAAAAAGAGGAACCGTCATTTCAAAATGATCCGGATTTTGGTTGTGTATTTAATCTATTCATTTTTCAGTTGTTTTGCACGGAACAACACTACTAATAATGCATTTCAGAACAGTCAGTGGATATTTCCTTTAATCTTGCACGAAAAAAAGCGTTGTCTTAAGTTCGTGTCGAAACTTAACAATAACATCATGTGGTGTAGGCATACATGGTGATTTTTTTAAGTGTTTCATTAGACGTTTTCGAGGAAGGAATTGCGATACAAATTCAAAGTTTTGTATTTTTGTTTTAGAGTACTTAAACTCAATTTCTAAAATATTTTCAAGCCGGATCTACTTCCGGTTCTACCGGAAACGATGTGAACTTTGTTATTTCAAATGCAACAGCCTGTATATTTATACATATTTGAATTCTTCGTTCAATTCTGCAATGATATGCGCAACTACATCAAGCGATTATTGAGCTATAGCGTGATTCTCAATTTTTTTGACAGAAAGTTTGTCACAAATTAGTGTTCATATCTTCAAAATCCCACATTGTAAGAATTTTTTTGCAACAGTGGAACGAAAGAGTGTACACTGACACTGCTTATTGTATGAATTATGAGAAAATACTATACAGGGTGTCTGAAACGGGGCTTCAGAGTGTGCCTCAACAAAACTATGAAATCTCATTTTTTTCAAGTGGGAACCATATAATTTTGTAATTCCGATCGATTGCTCGTCAAAAACTAGCTAGAGTGTGCCAAACATTTCATGTCTTTAAAATCAGTAGTCTTGTCGTTATCGAATAAAATTCGTATTTCACGACTAAATCCAGGTTTCGCTCAGTCAAATTCATTGGTATGCACGTCCTTTTCAAAGTAGACCATGTTAGGAATGGTCATTCCTACTTATTTTTATGAATCGAGCACTAGGCAGAACATGGAATAATAATTAGGTACACTAGAATGATTCATCAAAAGTCTGTTCTCTATTCGCGGCGAATGTGATAAATAAAAAAAAAAAAAGATAATTAACGATGACCAAATAGTGCTCGATTAATGAAAATAAGTGAGAATAACAATTCCTAACATAGTCTAGTTTGAAAAAGACATGCATACCAATGAATTTGACTGAGCGAAACCTGGATTTCAGACACCCTGTATAGTATTTTCTCATAATTCATACAATAAGCAGTGTCAGTGTACACTCTTTCGTTCCACTGTTGCAAAAAAAAATTCTTACAATGAGGGATTTTGAAGATATGAACACTAATTTGTGACAATCTTTCTGTCAAAAAAATTGAGAATCACGCTATAACTCAATAATCGCTTGATGGGGTTGCGCATATCATACATCAAATCATCGCAGAATTGAACGAAGAATTCAAGTATGTATAAATATACAGGGTGTTGCATTTAAAATAACAAAGTTCACATCGTTTCCGGTAGAACCGGAAGTAGATCCGGCTTGAAAATATTTTATAAATTGAGTTCATGTACTCTAAAACAAAAATACAAAATTTTGAATTTGTATCGAAATTCCTTCCTCGAAAACGTCTTATAAAATCACCCTGTATACGTTGGACAGACGTGCCAATACTAAGGATCCAGATTAAAGTGACACCAGTTGGATTGTAAGAAGCAATCTGAGGCAACCGCTCTTTCACAGCATGCTAAGAATGAGGGACATCTTTTTGATTTCGAAAATGCGAAAATTCTGACCAAAGAGACCAATTGGTTCAAGCGTAGTTTCAAGGAGATGTTGTTCATAAAAAACACCCTAATTCTGTGAACTTATGATCGGATATTGGTTCTCTCAACATTGCTTATTCGAATATTATAAAAGAAATGAGTTGAATAGTTTTTCTTCGAGTGCACACATTCTTATCGCGTATGGATGTTCTGTTTGATTGCATTCGTATTAATGAACCCATACTAAGGTGTCTAGAACATCTTAACCCATACCTACCTGTACGTCGCGATAATTTGAGACCCCGAGATGAATCAGCTGTTTTTGAGTTATTATTTTAAGAGTTTGAATTTTTCAGATGATTTTTAGTTGGTTATTCATAAGGTGAGTTGGTGAATTTCTTTTTTGTATGGTTTTTTGACAGTTTTGTTTTCTCTGTGATTTCACTGTTATAGTTGGTAAATTGTGATTTTCATCGTTTCTTTGCTCGGATTTCTTGATTTTGAGTTACTTAATTGTCCTAGTGTATAGATTCATAGTATTGTACATACCATTGTTTGAGTTTCAGCCTGAAGAAGAGAAGAATTTTTCTCGCAACGTAGCTGTGTGAATAAACTGTCAATAAACTGTTCCTTAAGACTGAAAACTGTGTTCTTCATTGATTTTTGGAACGATACATATATGAAAATATTTAAGTGACATATTTTCATTCTTGATATCTATTTTCTTGTTGTCTTTTAGAATAAACAAAACCTCTACATTTCTCGCAATTTTCTAATTTCCAGTTGACGCAATGCTTACCAAAGATTTGGCTTTACTTTGTGACTGTGAAAAGCAGGGGTATAATCCATATTGTTGTTATTAGATATAGGTATGGGTGTATGTGTTGACTATCATTGCAGTTGACAGAATCAGTTTATACCCCAATTTCGCGAAAAATACTGACTTCTGTTATGCCACAGAGCATTCAGAATTTGCCCGAAAAAAAATGGCTGCCAAATACATTTGAACTAACTCACCTTTTTCTCGAATTCGTATAAAATCATACAACGAGCGCTGAACTTACCATAGAATTATAAATATAGAATTCAAAAGTGGAGGCCTCGTTCCTCCTATAGTCGACGCCGGTTGTCGCTATACGCATGCGTCGTGAACTTTCGCGGCGTCGAAAACGGACATTTCATTATATGCATCTGTGATTACCTTATATGGACTTTCACTTCGTGCTGCTGCTGCAATCACAATATCTTCTATCGCACATGCGCAATAGTTCTCCAGTAGTTTGGCAGAATCATCCAGATTTTAGATTCTAGATGTTTCAGATTCAATTTCAAGGATCGAATTATTCTTAGGTAGAGAATTATGTGTGCATAATCAACCCATTAAGAAAACAAGTGATCTTAACCTTATTATGTTGGACTTTATCAGCGAGTTCCTACCACCATGAAGTTTATTTTAAATTTTTCCATTAATGAAACCGAACTACCACAGATATGTTAAGCTGTAGAACGGAACCATGGAAACATCATCACAAATCAAAGTTTGAGATGAGTTGATTCCTGATATTGAGGAACAAGATTTGTGGTAAAATTCATTGATATTCATATGTTATCCAAAAATTAACAAGTTGGCAACATCTTCATCAGAAGCTCTGTCAAATATGCAGATGAGATGATTGTTTGTATTGTTCTGAATGCAAAAAAATTCGATATAGCTTGATTAATCACATATTGACTGATTAACCTTTCTTTATAAGATATTTTTGGGGTATAAAGGAACATATGAACAAGTTAGCAGTGTTCACAAAATGCTGCTAAGCTTCCAAAATGAATTCATGTCTCGATATTATAATAGCTAGATGATCACGATTTTTTGAATAGATACCTCATTTGATCTATTTTACTGATTCACACATGCAATTTCATCGATATTGGGCGATATGCTTCTTGTTTTATACACTAGGTAATAGTTTTTCTCTGTTTCAGTATCGTAATGAGTTCATTACAGTACTAAAAACCGTGCTGTAATGAATTCATTACAACATCGTTTTCAGTTACATTTTCGGTTTCTGATTGTCAACAATGACTTCCGATCCTATCAAATTTCAGCTGACGTCAATTTGGAAATGTCAATTTTCGTATTTCCTAACTGCCACACCAACTGCCAAGATACAATATTAAAGTCACTAGGACCTATAATTTGTATTTTTCATTGAATTCCATAAAATTTGACTGAAATAGAGAAAATATCGTCTAATACTCGTTGCAGAATGCAATTCCAACACTCATGCGTTCGAAAACTCGCTCCTTCGTCGCTCGTTTTCGAATTTCGCATTCGTATTGGAATAGGAGCCCATTCTGCAACTAGTTTTAGAATATACTATTATACATCTCACTGCTGAATTCAAACCCTATTGGAAATCTATATTTATAAGTATTGGTTGGATAATAATAATAATAATATTTATTCATCCTTTGGGACATTTACATGCATAGGATACGTCAATATTACAGTATTTGCAATTATAAGCTGTTATCACTTAAGAACTCATCTACTGTGTAGTAACATTTGCTGATTAAGAATTTCTTTATTTCTTTCCTGAATTTAGCTTTAGGTAAACATTTCAGTGAGTTAGGTAACCGATTATACAATTTAATTCCCCTATAGGATGGTGAAGATTCATATTTTGAAGTTCTGTGCGCCGGTAGCAGCAGTACTTCTGGGTTTCTTGTATTGTATTGATGGAAACTGGAAAGATTGGTGAACTTACCCAAATTCTCTCTAATGTATAACAGACTCTTGAATATGTATACACAAGGCACCGTAAGCAGATCCCATGCAATAAATATCGGCCTACAAGAAGATCTGGGATCCAAATCAAATATATTCCGTAGTATTCGTTTTTGCATTATGAATACCCTATTCACATCAGGAGAAATTCCCCACAATAAGATATTGTAAGATATATGACTATAGCATAAGCTATAGTAAATATCAATTATCGATCCTCTTGGAAGGCAGCATTTCAATTTACTTATTGCGTAATAGGAGCTACTCAATTTTTTACATAATGCTTCAACATGTTGACACCATCTCAAATTACAATCCATGTGGACTCCAAGGAATTTCACATGGTTTCTCGATTCAACTATTGAATTTTCAGTCTCTATAAGTAGTGGCGTTCTGCTCAGATTTCTTAGGGCGAAATGTAAGCAGTCCGTTTTACCCTCATTCACAATCAGTGCGTTCGTTCGACACCATTCAGTGAAACATCGAACTAAACGACCACAAGCTAATGCGAGCTCTGCCTGACTTTCAGTGGAGATGGCCACTGAGGAGTCGTCGGCAAATAGGGTTAATTTGCACCACGGGATGCAATTTGGAAGGTCATTTGTGAAGAGAATGAATAAAATCGGACCCAATACCGATCCTTGGGCCACACCTGAATTAATTTCAAAGGCTTCAGAGCATACATTCTGTACCTTCACAATCATTTTTCTGTTGGCAATGAAACTGTCGAGCCAATCTAAGAATATACCGCGAAATCCAAGGTTATAGAATTTGGTCCTCATAAAGTTAAAATCGAGGACATCAAAGGCCATTGACAAGTCGAAGAATAGACCAGCCACAAAACGACCCCCGTCCAGTTGTTCGTATACGTACTCTACAAATGAAACAGCGGCCGTTTCTGTTGAGTGACCAGGTCTGAAGCCATGCTGGCAGTCAGTAAGAGTTCTAAACTTGTCTAAATAATTGACCATTCGTCCCAGAACGACTTTCTCCATAACCTTCGATAGAACACTCAGTATAGAAATTGGCCGATAATTGGTAATGACACTTGGATCATTTCTTTTATGGATAGGAATTACGAGAGCAGTCTTTAGCGATGATGGAAATTTACCTGATGAAACTGACGTGTTGATTATATGCATTAGAGGTCTAGCAAAGTGCTCCCTACCAGCCTTCAACATTCTGGAAGACAAAAAATCAACACCTGTGCTTTTTTTATTTTTTAATCCCATAATGACGTTTATAACCTCACTCTCGGTTACTGGGTGAAAGTAGAAGCTGAAAGCGGACAATCGCGAGGTAGTGCAGGACTGAGACCTTACGCCATTATAATGTTGTGAGAGTGTTGATGCAGCGACTGTGGAGAAGTGGTTGGCAAAGGCCTCAGCCACCACCTTCGGCTCAGAGTAGATGATTCCATCTATATTTAATGATATTATGCCATCTTTTTTGCTTTTTCTACCAGTCTCCCGATTCACAATGTTCCAAACTGCCTTATTTTTATTAGAACAGTTTTCCAAAAAATTTACATTGTACTTCAACTTACATTGTTTCAAGAACAATCTGTTCTCGCTTTTTGCCTTGTTATACAGTTCAAAAGTCTGTTTCGATTTAATATTAGCATGAACCCAGTAAAGTTGTTTCAGATTTTTACTAGCCTGCCTAATTTCATCAGTTATCCAACCCTTCTGAGTTATTTTCACACTTTTTATGGGAAAGCAACAATCTATCACATAATTCAAGATATTCGAAAATTCATTGATGATTGCATTAATATCTGTACCGCAACATACAGCACCAAAATCAACATATTGCAGGGTTTCAGTAAAATGATCCACCCTAGCTTCACTAACAACTCTCACTGATCTGGTTGCAGCATCATTATTGTGCAGATGTACTTGGGAATGGTTGGAATATTCCATCACTACAACCTTATGATCACCGAGATTTGCTTCAACGACTTCAGCTTCACAAAGACATAAGTCAGCATCAGTCAGAATATAATCGATCATTGAACTAGATTCTTGACCACCACCGCCAGTGTACACCCTTGTAGGAGCCGCTAAAGAGATTCCAAGATTGAAAGAAACGAGCATATCCTCAAGCAATTGTTTACTTATGGTATCGGCACCCAAAAAATCAATATTAAAATCCCCACATAAAAATAATATATCCACTTTTAAACTACAATATTGTAAAATACAGTATAGTCTATCAAAAAAAGAGTAAAAATTACCCGACGGTGATCGATAACAACTTATTATTCCGATTTTACTATCACGGGTAGTCACTTTCACACCACATACCTCGCATTGTATGTCCTCAGATAGATTCGAGATGTTCAAAGATGCTACCTCCAAATTGGACTTTGCATATATCAAGGTACCGCCATGCTTCCCTGGAGGTCGACAGAAGAAGTCAGCTTGTTTATAACCAGGGATGGTCATCAGAGAAATGTTGCCTACATGGCACTAATGTTCAGCAACACTAATAATGTCAGGACTAACCTCATCTAAAAACACTATCAAACTGTCTAATTTATTGGTCAGACATTGAAAGTTGATTTGTATGATTTTAAAATTTAACTGTGAAACCTGAGGTGCGTTGATTAATGTTCGTTTTTGTGCCTCTGATTGGACTGCCGTCGCTGGTGAAAATAATGAACAGAGGCTCTGTTAGGCCACAAAGTTCCATCCAGGGCCTTCTGAAATTGACTTGAAGGAATCATTACCTTAAAGGAGGCGTAACAATCCGGATACCTCGATTGAATAGCCTCACATTTCACATCTGTAAAATTTTGTTTTAAGAATGTGGTCATACCCTCCACAGTGGTATCAGGTTTCAAATTTGATACGTGTAGTATTTTATACTTCTCTATTCCTTCAACCGCAGTAGGACCTGCGTAACTACCTACTACTAAGGCACGATCGGAAGTTTTAGGTTTACGTTTTCGGTGTACCTTCTTCCAATCGTACTTATCTTTATTTATATTATCATCCTTGAGTTTCATCTGCGTTTTTGCTACTGTGGAGTATTGAGCTTTCGCAGTATTTACAGCGTCATTGACTTCGGTCAGTGTGAATGAATGAACGGTTTGATGGGGCGCCTTTGTTGGAGATTTCACAAACATTTCGCCAATTCCATCAGATTTCGAAGACCCGGCGCGAGGATCATCGATTACATTAGGATTTAGCGGACCACTTGAAGCAGTATGATTCTTATCACTATGCTTGCTTCTAGCCCAGTGGTTAATGCGTTTGCCGCGTTCCCGGAAAGTCCGAGTTCAATCCCGAGGCAAGGCAAGAAATTTTCTAGTCAAACAGTAGAGGGCTATCATTCGATGTTCAATCAAAAATTAACAATGCTGTGCCTAGGGTGGCTTACACAGAACACAACTCATTTTCCTATAACTCTCACATGTTACTTGCTTCTTAGGGGTCTCCTCGAGAGACCTAGGAATTATTGGTATAATCGTAATAATGATAAAATGATAATAATAACCCATCAATGAACTCACCAAGGTTTGGATCACAAATTTCAATTTGAACACTATAGGTAATTTTGCTCGAAAGTTATAGTGTTTACGGATAAACAGAGAATGAAATTTGTCCAAGAAATCTTCATCAATGAATCTGACCTTAGATTTCAAGACTATTTCCCTATCGAAAATCTATAATGATAAACATTTTGGCAAAATGTTTATGTTCTTGTTTATTCCTAGGAACTGGGGGAAACACATAGAAAAGACTCTTTCCAGAACCACGGCGGCCATGTGGGCCTGCAAGAGACTTTTAGGAAAGACATGAGGATTGAAACCAAAAATGGTACTGTCGTTATACACAACGGTGTTACGCCCTATTGTCACCTATGATTCCTTAGCATGGTGAACAAAAACCAAAGAGGTCACCATACGCAGCCGGTTGCAGAAACTACGAAGGCTGACCTGTATTGGTGTCACGGGAGCTATGCGCACAGCTCCTAAAGCTAAGCGTCTACATGTCCGCACCGGACGCATCGGACAGATCGGATTTACGGATCTCCATTGCAGAAATGCCGATGCTCCGATGCGTCCGGTGCGGGTCTGTGGACGGGCTTGCACGAGTTTCTATACAAAGAATACCGAAATCCGTTTGATCCGATCCGTCCGATGCGTCCGGTGCGGACATGTGGACGCTTAGCTTACAGCAGCGCTTGAGGTCATACTCGATTTGCCTCCCTTACATCTACATGTGAGGAAATGCAGCCTGCTGGATGCAATAAGAATATCCCTCAACGGGAAACTCCTACCTGGAAAATGGGTTGGACACATGAAGATATTGAATCAACTGGGTTCAAACCTCTTGGCAAAACCATCGGATGTTGTGCCAATAATCTTTGATTTCGAAACGCCCTTTGAAACGGTCATAGCTGACCGTCACAGGGCAATGAGTTGCGTAAATCGCTTGGACAGAAAGTCATCCATAGGGTTTACCGATGGATCAAAATCTGAAAGAGGCACTGGAATTGGGATATATGGACCTAGATTGAGGATTGGGAAGTGAACCCTCTATTACACAGACCGAGATACTGACTGTGTACGTATGCGCTCAGGAGTGTCTCAAAATGAACCTCAAAGGGGCGTATATCTTCATCACCACGGACAGCCAGGCCACGCGGGGGTCCCTGGAATCTCACTGCCAGGGTGTCGATTCTTGACGGCAATAGAATAGAACGTTCACCGGGGATCGTTTCTCGATTCTACTCTATTGCTGCTCTCTACAATCGTAATTCCGTATTCTCGAAGATCAAGGAAGGAGCATGAAATGGGGGAACCAAACTGCAGCGTTGCCGAGTTTCTTGACCAACCAAATACGAATGTTTCGACAGACAAATGATGTCAGCTGTCATGTCATAATTGTCATTCCGTTTTAAGTCGTTTATATTTTTAAAATGTTTAAATTGATCTTAAGACTCGTAAGTAATGGAGCTGAACAAAAAAGTGAAATGCAACCCCATTACACCAAAACAGAAGGAAATTTAGGTGGAATTTATCTCAGCCCGAAGAGATATGTATACGGGAAAGTTAACTCCAATGTATACCAGGGAAAAATGGTTCGAAATTGGATGGAGTTGACAAATATTTTGAATAGTATTCCAGATGGTCCTGCAAAAGATTGGAAACAATGGAGAAAAGTAAGTACACTATGAATAATATCATCATATAAAAACCAATTAAATAGTAAGATAAATACCTACTCGTAGCATATTATATCTATATATATATATATATATATATATATAAAAGAAAGATGTTGGTTACACCATTTATAACTCGAGATCGGATGGACTGTTTGTTATGAAACTCTATATATGGATTCGTCTACAGTTTGGTTATTATAAAATACAATAAAACTTTGAAAAAATCGAAGAAAATTTTACTTATACAGGAAATGCTTTTCCTCCTTTCGAGTAAGGGCACTAGATGTCGCTACAGTTACAGTTACGCTACCGCTTATTCGTTTGTACTTCATTTGATATTCTCCGCGTTAGATGGCGATATAAACAAATAGTGTGTACAGTGATTATATTCCCTCTATAGTCACTGTAATAGTGTGTAATTTGAGTTGCCTACAACTCTGCGCTGTTGAGCAAAACCAAAATGTCTTAGCGTAAGAGTACAGATGTCTAAAATAATTAGATTTCGTTGAGATATGAGAAAAGTTTCGTTCTTATCACTTCAGATGGCGCTATTCACACATTATGACTGATGATTATTAGTTATTTTTATAGTTTTATTTATTCCAAATAACGTAATCGTGAAGGTACTATATTTGACATTATCACAATTAAATGGCGATGAATTTTTTGAGGCTTTCGCGGCCATCGATTGATGTCATCTGTTCTTTTTTCGAGCATTTCGGTCGTCGTGGTTTGAAATGGTCGAAAAAAAACATATGACATCAATTACTGTGTAATTTACATAGGACTTATAGTTAAAGTACCATGAAAAGCTATTAACAGATCCAGAAGCGGGTGAATATCACAGTAAATTTTTATCGAAATGTCAAGTAAATCGGATTTTGGCGATGAGTTCCAATCGTGAGATGTCCATTCTCATCTTTTATCATAATTTTCAAAAAACGTTTTTGAATTTCTGTTTGGGTAATAAATATATTTGCGGAAATAACTGAATCCAAAATTGCCATTATTAGTGATTGACATATTATGACATATTATTTTTGTGTATCTGTTCTGTGCGACAGCTCATATCCATGGAAACATTTGAAAGTTCAAAAATCAGAGAACCAAGCCGTTGATCTCCGTTCACCGGTGATTACGATTTGCGAAATCCACCGTAGGTATCATTTAGGCGGAACAAAGTTCGCCGGACCAGCTAGTTTCATATAAAATATTTTTTCTCTGCTCTAGTAGAAAAGAGTCAATTAATTTGCACACACTGAGGTTTGATTGTGTTTTATCTACAAACTGCATATAGAATGGTGATTGTGTGCTTGCCGATACCAAATTCAGTTATAATTATTTATTTAATTCTTGATTTGTGTTTATTTTAGAGCTGGGTAGATATTAAAAAGAACATCAAATCGAGATATGCTGGGCAAAAATAGTACATGGTTGGAACTGGTGGTGGTCCACCATCCTTTTTTCCACCTGCTGATCTTCCAGGAATAGAAGAAAAAGTTTTAAACATAATAACACCAGTTGCCATTAGTGGCAATAATAACATTCCAGAGACAGAGGTTTTGTTCGATTTCGAAACTGAAACCTCTCATGATTACGTTAATCTCAGCATTACAAAACAGTACATTGGAAAGAGAAAATATACCTGAACAAACTAACACCTCTAATGTTGTATGTTTTTATTTGAAAAATGTATAACTCGTTTAGAGATTGGTTTCTTAGTATTTGTGGAAATATTCTTATCAACACTCTGTATATTCAATAACTATCAAAAACTTTACAGGACATAAACAGCAATGGTCACAATTATTGCTTGAAACAACCAACAGAAACTATTGAGAATTGTACAGTTGTATATTTATGCAGACAATTCAAGGAATTCAAATGGGGATACTATCCCCAAAAAAAGGATGACCAAGACTGGCAGGCTTCAGCAATCTTTGAAAACAATAAAACATTTTTAAAATTGTCTGAAGACAGTATAAATTTTGATAGAGAGTATGAACAAAAAAAGTTTTTACTCCTAGAAAATGATTTTTCGGAAAGAAGAAAATATTATGAAAGGAAAGCTGAGGCACTTGAAACTATGGCCAATGCACACAGGCAGATTGCAATGGACATTCGAATCATAAAAAATGTGAATGAAAATAGATAAACTATTTTCTTTATTTTTTTGTTCAGTTTATTTTAATGAGAACTAGCTGTCCCGGCGAACTTTGTTCCGCTTAAATGATACTTACGGTGGATTTCACAAATCGTAATCACCGGTGATCGGAGATCAAGAGCTTGGTTCTCTGATTTTTGAACTGTCAAATGTTTCGATGGATATGAGCTGTCACACAGAACAGATACATAAAAATAATAGATCTTGTTTAGTTATTATGAAACGTACAGATTATGTGGACAAGGTTCTAAGTTTCCTTGGTACTGAGGATTTTCAGGCCTTGTCGAGGGATCCTACAATCCCATTTTTCACAAAAATGAAGAGTGTGCTTGATGAATCTCTGTTAACCCTAGAATATTTCAACACTAGAAAAGACAAATTATATCCCATGAATCCTAAAACACCATTACTATACGGTCTGCCTAAAGTTCATAAGGATGGCCAGCCAATCAGACCGGTTGTTTCATTCGTGGGCTCCCCTTGCTATAAACTCTCGTCATGGCTCAATAAGATTTTGAAGGAGGTAACGGGCTTCCGGAGTTCTTTCTCTACTAAGAATTCCATCTAGTTTGCAAACTACCTAAAGGACATTAGAATACCGGATGGGGCAAAGTTGATTTCTTTGGATGTCAAGAATCTATTCTCCAGCATTCCACCCTCTGAGTGCATTGAACTTGTCGAATCACTTTTGACTAAATCCAATCTGCCTAGTTTGATTTCATTGGACCTTACTAACTTACTAAAGACAGTTTTGAATCAGGACTTCTTCTCATTCAATGGTAGAATATTTAGGCAGAAGGCAGGCTTAGCCATGGGGTCTTGCCTTTCACCTTTTTTAAGTGAGGTTTTTATGAATCATTTAGAGTCAAAAATTATGAAGAGTGCTTTCAGCAAACACCTCATAGCATATAAAAGATATGTAGATGATATATGTGTTGTTTGGGGAGGAAGAGAAGAAGATTTGGTAGATTTCTTAGACTACATGAATTCATTGCACAACAGAATTGTATTTACGGTGGAAAGAGAGCGGGATGGGAGTTTGTCTTTCTTAGATCTTCTGTTGAAGAGGTCTGATAATAATAATATAGAATTTGACATTTATAGGAAGCCATCTACAACAGATAATATTATCCAGTTTGCTTCCAACTCACCATATTCCCACAAGTTCGCTTCTTTTAATTCTCTGTTTTATAGAATGTTTAAGCTTCCCCTGTCTGAGAAATCTTTTTATAATGAATTTCAGGTGATCAAGCAATTGGCAGTAAACAATGGTTTTTCATTGAGCACAATTGATAAAATATATTTCAAGTTTATGAACAAGTACAAGTTATCTTATAATATTGTACACGCGGCACCAACAGAAACGACAAAATTCAGATGTTTGACTTTTTTCGGATCGATATCTCTCCAGATCGCTTATTTCTTTAAAGATCTTGGTTTGAAAATAGCATTCAAAACGGATAACACCTTAAGAAGACACTTAGTTAATACTAAGGATAGGACTCAGAAGCTGTTGAAATCGGGGGTCTACGCTTTGAACTGCGGTGAATGTACAGCGGTATTTGTTGGTCAGACCGGCAGAAGGATTTCCACTAGGGTGAAGGAACATCTTAGTCTTTTTAACCCCCACAAAAATACGGATATTAGGGAAACGAAGTCTGCTTTTGCTAACCACCTCTTGTCATCGGGACATAAATTCTTAGATGATGTTAAATTATTACATGAGTGTGATAAGGGTAAGAAGTTGGATCTTCTTGAGAAGATGGAGATTACACGGGCCAAGAGAGGTCATACTCAGATTTGTGTAAACGATATTTACAATTTCGAACCTAACCTTATTTTCAATAATCTCAAATCGGTTTGAGGCTATTTATCTCGTTCTTTTTAAATTACCGTCAGCCGTTGCAGCTCGGAGGTTGACTTCCCTCTACCTATGTTAAAAACCCGGGTTCGAATTCATCCGCTGTAATTTTTAGATTATTTGGGTTTTCCATTCACTTTTTTTATGATTGTTCGCGTCGGCGGTTCTAACCTTCATCATTTATTGTTTGTTTATGATGGGTTGTTGACGATCGACTTTTCCTGCCGTATTTTATGCCCTTGTGTGGAGCTAATTGTAGTTCTTTGGGTAAATAATTTTATGATGATTTTTTAATGTTCCTGTGTTGTTTTTCTTGTTGATTGGATAGAACATTGCTGTAAAAATTTTTTAGGTCTGATGATGCTCGTAAGGGCGAAACACGTGTAACCAATAAATTTCAATATCATATGAGGCTTGGACTTTGTGTTTTCCCGATTTCTTCTTGTTGAAAATTGGAAAGTCTCTTTGAGAAAAAATGGATGTTTATTTTAAATTATAAAAATAATATGTCAATTACCAATTATAGCAATTTTGGATTTAGTGATTTCTGCAAACATATTTATTACCCAAACAGAAATTCAAAAACATTTTGAAAATTATGAGAAAAGATGAGAATGGACATATCACGATCGAAACTGATCGCCAAAATCGTATAAACTTGACATTTCGATAAAAATTCACTGTGATATTCACGCTCTTCTGTATCTGTTAATAGACCTTCATGGTACTATCAGTCCTATGCAAATTACACAGTAATTGATGTCATATGTTCTTTATTCGACCATTTCAAACAACGACGACCGAAATTCTCGAAAAAAAAACAGATGACATAAATTGATGGTCGCGAAAGCCTCAACAAATTCATCGCCATCTAATGGTGCTGATGTCAAATATGGTACCTTCACGATAAGACGTCTAGAATAAGGGTGTAGGCACCCGTCAATTTTTGAATGGAATGACGTTCGACCAAATCGAAAATATTAGCAACGTGGCGGCGCCGCAATATCATTTTAGTGTATTTTCCGTTGTCAATTTGATGGATGTATCAACAGCTGATTTGCTCAAGTCAATTATGACATGACAGCAGAATGGCATCTTTTTATAATGAAAGATTTCTACTTTTCCTAAGAACTAATATACATCAGAATGTCAGGAATATAAACACACATTATTGCTTGACAGAATTATCTACCATTAACACGCCACGTTCGCCAGAATAAATTCAAGTATTTGAAATAACTGATAAAAATCAGTCATAATTTGTGAATAGGGCCACCTGAAGTGGAAAGAACGAAGTATTGCTAATATAATCAATTTGGTCACAACAAAATCTAATCAGTGCCTACACCATTATTCTAGACATCCTACTTTACGATTACGTTATTTTGAATAAATAAAACTAAAAATAACTAATAATCAGTCATAATGTGTGAATAGCGCCATCTGAAGTGGTACGAAATCTAATCATTTTAGACATCTACGCTAAGACTTTTTGGTGTTGGCCAACGGCGCAAAGTTGTAGGCAACTCAAATTACGCACTATTACAGTGACTGTAGTGGTAATAGTCACTGTACACCCCATCTAACGGAGAGAATATGAAATCAAGTACCTACGAATAAGCGGTAGCCTAACTGTAACTGTAGCGACACCTAGTGGCCTCGCTCAAAAGGAGGAAAAGCATTTCGTGTATAAGTGAAATTTCCATCGATTTTTTCGAAATTTTATTGCATTTAATAATAACCAGACCGTAGACGAATCCATATATGAAGTTTCATAACAAACACTCCATCCGATCTCGAGTTATAAATGGTGTAACCAACATCTTTCTTTTATATATATATAGATTTAACAGTTAAGTTTTGCTCAGTATTATTATTTGATTGTTCTTTGGGGACGACAGTGATATTTGACTTGTAATTTATTTTTTTTGTGATATTTTTTAGAGTTAAGTAAAGAAAGCTGTATTAAATTTTTTTCTACAAGCGTGCACTTTCATTCTCTTTCCCGCACGTATTTCAATTCGTAAAGAGTCACATTGCCAAACAGTGTGGGAAAAACCCCTGCTATTCCATTACCGCACGCAAATGCGTGTGGTAATGGATTAGCAAGGGCTTTTCTCGCACGCTTTTTCTAAAGAATAAACTGAATAATGATATATCTCTATGCCACCGACGACGTTAGTATGGAAACGGCATGTGAATAAGAATTAATACATTGTCATTATATTATGAAATTGTGTTTAAATATAAATAATATCAACTCGAATTCAATCAGTACGCTCCGGTAAAATGGATACTTCGGGATCTGATGATGGCTGCCCGAAGAATTATTAGCAGCTTCTTATGAAGCGAGTTTGAATTTGTTACCGGCCAAGTCGAAGATAAAATATGAGAAGCAATATTCAGAATTCATTGATTGGTGTAATTCCAAAAAGGTTCAACCGAGGAAGGAGGAAGTGTTTTCGGCGTATTTTTTGGAAATGTCCAAAATTTGGAGACCGAACACATTATGGTCCCGATATTCAATGATAAAGAGTGTTTGTAAACTGAAACAGGATTTGGATATTGGAAAATTCCATAAATTAACTGCCTTCATTAAACGACAGAATATAGGATTTCGTCCAAAAAAGGCCAAAACTTTTAATGAAGAGGAAATAACAAAATTCATGAGTGAGGCATCTGATGAAATTTACTTGATGATGAAGTTGGTAACAATTTTTGGATTAGCTGGTGCCTGCAGACGAGAGGAACTTACAAAACTCACCATCGACGATATAGATGATAAAGGAGACTTGATCATCGTCAATATTAGGGACTCCAAAAATCATTCACCAAGATCGTTTGTTATATCCCAAGACACCAATAATGGATATTTTCTGAACATATACAGAAAATATATGAATTTACGTCCAAAGGAAATACCTCATCGCCGAATTTTCATAAAGTATAATCGGGGAAAATGTAAGATTCAACCTGTCGGAATCAATACAATAGGAAAAATACCGTCCGAAATTGCAGCTTACTTACGCCTACAAAATCCGGAATTATACACAGGACACAGTTTTAGGCGCTCATCGGCTACTTTCCTAGCCAATTGTGGATAAGGTATCACAAATATTAAACGTTTAGGAGGATGGAAGTCAACTGCTGTTGCTGAGGGATACTTGGAAGAATCTATTAACCAGAAAAAAAAAATGTCCACTAAAATTCTTAATTTGAATGGTTCTTCCTCTTCAAACTGTAATACAGAATCATTACCTTCCAAAGAGCCTTCGAACAATATGATGGCAAATATTCAACGTTTTGCTTCTTCCTCTTCGAACTGTAATACAGAATCATTATCTTCCAAGGAGCAGCTGACTTCGACCAATATGATGGCTTCTGCTATAAATTTGCATAACGCGACCAACTGCACGTTTACGATAAATATAACTAATAACTGAATATTTCTAATGAATATATTGATAATAATGGGAAGAAACAGAATGTACATAGATTCCTTATCAAAATTCATTTTTATGTGCTGTTAGTCTAGTTTTCTTTTCAATGAATAAAGAATTTATGAATATCATTACAGTTTAAATTTATTTCATAGGCTTGTAGTCTCTATGGACCGAAGGTCAACGATGAGAGTACAATGGTAACGACTTGTCAGAGACTTTTGTCATTCATGTGTATTCAGAATGATCAATTCACATTTGGACGGCGTTATGCAGAATGCTACCAACCCTCAACAGTGACAAACCGAGATAACTAGCTTTAAAGTTTTTATGTGTTTTTAAAAAACCCTGTAATTTGTTTGAATAGTTCTTCTTCATTTATGTTTTATTTTTGATTGAGCTCATGTAATTTTTTTGATTTGAATATTTCAGATGTGAGAAAGGTAGAAAATGAGAAAATTTTGTGGGTTGGTAGGTTTTTGCGTTTTGCAAAACTGGGAATTATTACAATGAATAGGTAATTCGAACCAAAGCAGAAGTAGTATTGAAAATATTTTTATTTCTCAAAAATAATGTTAATAATTAGATTAACAATTAATGGAAGTTTTTATTTCATTCAGTTACGTCCACTTCGAAATCCAAAGTCTCTACATTGTAACCTTCGATGTCTTGTGTTATATTGGCACTCTGTAAATTTTGATGAAAAGGCAGTGAATCTGCAGGAATAAGATGTAACATTTCCTGTAAATTAGTCAACTTAGCTTCAGCGATAGGCTTTCCGTTGGGCCATAGTGGAATTAAATCCATAAAGACTTCCTCATTACCAGGTCTACCTCAAGAAGTTTTTTTCATGGAAATTTTTTGATAGGGTTGTGAAAAATCGTGTTGTTGAATCATAAGCAGAAATGGCTCTTGTTTCTCTATTTTGATTGATCTTATATGTAACCAATTAATTTTTTCTTTAAGATCTGTAATTTTTCTATTAGTGATTTTCTTTTCAATATTCATCACGCTCACAAAATCTTCAATAGACATTTGGGTAACTACTAATGGTTTCTTCTTTCTGCAAGAACGCATTACCTCAATGTAGTCCTCTGGTGTATACAATCTCTGCTGCCGTTTAAGAGCTGATTCGATGTCACTGAAGTCAGTATAGTTTGGTAAGAAACTATGACCAGAACAGAGATATCTTATGATTATGCTATCCAAATTTGTGTACTCACCATGTAATATGGACTTAAGCTTGATGTTTCGATTTTGCCCGCCACAAGAATCACACCACAGTGTGAGATGTTGAACATCTTGAGATAATTTAGTTTTAACATGTTTTATAAGACAAGAGCCTATTTCTTGAGCGCCTCTTCCAGCTGAGCCTTCTACCCATACGTATCATTAACCCTTTTCCTTCTTTCGCACTGTGTATACCCGCGTTATAAACCCACAGCTGGCGTCTATAAAATACAAGCCAGTAGGAATTTTAGGAAGTGGTAGTGTTTTTTCTAGGTCAAAACTCAGACATCGAGGCCTGTTTCTTCTTTTGCTTTCTTGAAATCATCTCTTCTCATTTTCTGCGCCTCCTCTGCTATTTGCAAATGCTTGTTGTGTTCCTTCTAGAAGTTTTCCTTTATTTCTTCATTCTTTTCATTGTCTATATTTATTTTGTAAGAATCGCAAACGTTGCATGTGTCTTTTTTTAAGGGCTTCATTTTCAAGTTAAATTTCTTGAAGAATACTTTCTTGTACTACATTATGCTAACTGGACTGGCTTCTTCTTCTTTATACATATCATACATAGTTTGAATTGTCAAACCGGTGGGGTAAATATTCCGCCTCCGTTTGTTCCCGTCTGTAGTGTGAAATGTACTTACTTAGGTATTTTCATGATATGATTAACAACAGCTTGAATTTTTTCATCTGGTAGTTTATTTTTACCGCCCTGCTTGATACCCCTTTGGTCACCAAGTGGAACTCGGTTATGAAATTACTTCAAAGCAGTGTTCACTCGAAATGTAGTTACTTTCAGAGTTGTTATGAACATTTCTCTACAAACTTTTGTGTCTGCTAGTGTATAAATTCGGGAGAATTTCCGTTTTTCAATATTTCTACCATAACACCTTAAAAGTTTTTCAATCGCTCTGGATCACTTTTAATAACACCACTGAATTCACTAATGAAAATCAAACCAAAATCAAAAACTAGGTTATATCGAAATAGAAGAGTTTCGTATTTGCAAGAAGCTACCAACCCACTTGGATTCAGTTGGCGCAACATGAAAATAATACCAAGTGGGTTGGTAGGTTTCTGAAAATTGAAAGTTCGAACAAAATGAGCATGTGGGTTAGCATTTCATAGATTTATAGGGTGAATATGCACATGAGGCTTGGCAGGTTTTTGCAGAATGAAGAATGTGTATTTCAATACCCAAATCCGCATCCAACTCAATTTCTGGTAAATTGTGGATTGGTTGCTTTCTGCATAACGCCGTCCATTTGATCTGTGTGTTGAAATCGATCTCGTATAAGCGCTTCGCGCTTGTAGAAAAAATATTGTTCCTAACTCGTGCGGAAAGTGTTTTTCCCGCACTCAACTGCTTACCCGAACTCCGCTTCGCGTCGTTCGGGTAACGGCAGTTTCGTGCGGGAAAATATCACTTTCAGCACGAGTTAGGAAAATAACTATTTTGTACACTCTTGTATTTATTTCTTGTGTTAATGCACACTTTTTTATATGATTATTCATCTTTGACTGCTTAATTTTGAAGCTATTACGCTACTCATTTTATGGAGATGAATTCAGGAACAAAAAGAATATAAATGTTTTATTTCAACAAGAAACTTACAAAAAGCATTAAAAATCGTTCGCAACTTACACACTTCTATATTAATGATGTCGTATCCCACTTGTATAATGAATAACTATTATAAAAGAAAATGATTGTTGATAATATTTTCTTGAAGAATTCTAGCCGTTGCCAAATCTGGGTTGACCCTTCCAATGTCATCTGGTACATTTTCTACAGCATATGTGCCATAATCAATTTCTTCATTTTCCGGTTCCTCTGGATCCGGCACATTGTTTGCAATGCACATATTGTGCAACTGCAAGACACAACAACTGTTTATTATTTGACCTGCCACAGTAGGAGAATGATGTAAGACTCTGTGTTTTAACAGACATCGAAATCTGTTTTTCAGCACAGCGTTGCACCTTTCTATAGTAGCTCTTATACTATAAAGTCTGTCATTATATCTTTGTTCTGAGCCAGCAGCGGGATTTTGTATTGGTGTTAAAAGCCACTGTCTTGAACAGCTTGCATTTCCTCCAAATTTCGGTGAAAATGGATCCAATCATTTAATATTTGTGGCTGATTTAATGCAGAACATACTTCCTTGATGCATCTACTCATTGATGGTTGGCTTATGCCAATATAATTATTGGAACCAGTAATTTCTTGATAGCTTCCATAACCGAAGAAGCGTACAGCTGCTAACACCTAAATAATATATTGCAAAAAGGATCTTTAACGACAATTATTCAATTATAAGTTTAAAAAACCATCATAAATACAAATGATGAAGAGCACATCAATTTTACTTTTCTTACCTTGGTTTGAACTGTTAATGCTGATGTTCTAGTGGGTTCGTGGATGTAAGGCCTGACCATATTTATAAGGTTCTCACACAAAGGCTTTGTAAGTCTAAATAACTTTCGAAATTTTTCATCGGACAGATCGAAAGGATCGGTCCTTGAAAGTACTTCCTGCCTTATATCATAAAATTTTTCAGCATCTTCAATATCTTCCATAATTTCTTCCCACAAAACAAATCTTTGAAGATTGTTGATTATTGTAGTAGTGGCCGATATAACCAGTTATCTAATTCAATCCACCCGAACTATCTTATAACACAAGATAGATTTAATTAAAATCACAAAACATAAACAATGAAAGAAGTAAGGTTATGTATCCTAAAATGTCAAATTATTGGTCTTCCCCGGCTGATCCCCTGAAATTACCCAGTAGAAGCATCAGGGAGCGATCCTTCTATTACCGTCCGATAGAAAGACATTCAAGAATACCACTTATAGATTATCAGTAGAACCACGTCACTGTTCTCTCGATTGTTCTACTCCCTAGTTTTCAAGAATAGAGGTCCAGGGGTCTCTGCTAACCTGGGAGTGTCGTAACACTATGAGGCAACTGGCCAGAGGCAATAAAGTGACTCTACTATGGGTACCAGGGCATTGTGGTGTTGAAGGGAATCAAAAAGCCAATGGGCTTGCGAAAAGTGTATCAAGGTTAACACCTGCTGGACCTGAGATTAATATAATCCCAGTTTGAATAATAGTCATAACAATATTCATAGGAACAAGCGTGTGAAGAAGGCTCAACCTGTACAATTCAAGAACTTCTTATATTTCAAATTGGTGTTTTTGTCAGGAAAACATAATTTTCTATTCATTCGGTTAATTGAATTGCTCAATAATAATATTGGCATCTCTGCTTTCAAGAAAATGTCATATCAGTAGATAACTGAATAAGAATAGTGCATCAATAATTAAAAGCGAAAACATCTTAAAGCTTCTTGCAAAAATCGTTGTCACTATGGAAAAAAGAAACCGATTCAATTATGGGATGCCCAAGTATCGAAACCCATTCAAGCGAGACTTATATTCTGAGAGCCAGCATTCAACCACTAACTTTGTTCTACCCTCGAACCAATTCTAACGATTGGAAATTGCTTTGAAGTGAAAAAAATTACCTGAGATTGTCTCTCTATCTCCTCAGGAATTTTACGGAAATAGCTTTTCAGATAATGGATATCAGGACAAGGTCTACAGTTCAGAGTACAAGAAATTGATGGATATAGATCGATGCAATCCACGTGCAAATAAGGAAAGTTCTGAAATGAGTCTTTCATTTGATAATTTAATTCGTAAAGTACTGTTCAATGTTTTAACAATCCCGGGTTGATGGAAATCCAATTAATCTCTACTCTAGTTTCGAAATTAAATAATTCGAGTGAAGCCTATTTTAATAAACATCCAAAAATTGGCGGTTATTATTTCAATACTTTTTTAACCGTTTTTTTGTCGATTTCATCCAGTCTCCTTATCAAATCACATCGTTTTTTGTGTATACAGTGTGTAAACAAGCGAAGATTTCGCTCATAGATACTTACAATTTATTGAAGTTAAATGAACTGTTAGTTCGAAGCGAATACAAATCATCATTTTTTTAAATGAAACCACCTGTAAATTTTTTCGCCGTTGAATTCAGAAAAATTTTCCACATTAGGAGGTATTCCCCTTTTTTCGGAAATTTTGCGCCGTTGTCAAGTTATTATTATTCAAATCTTCGGAAAAATAGACCACCACAAATGCCATCATAAAATTTAAGCAGAATTATTTGAGACATATGCATCACCTAGAGTGAGGTGAAATGTCGGTATGGACTGAAAATTACATTTCCCAAACAGGATTAAAGAGGCATTATTTCGATAAACTTCGAATATCAAAAATCTTATTTTTTCAAATGGAACAAGCAGTATGTTATGTCACCATTCTGAAGAACTACTTTATTCCTACAATTTTTGTTAATATGACTTAGCCCCTAAAATTAACAGATTTTGGGAAATTTGCAATTTCATTTTATTTCGATTAAAACAGCGTGTTTATCACTCAAAATTCAAGAACAGTTTTTCATGGGTCATATGCCGTAGAAAACGCTCACTCAACCACGCTAAAATAATACTAATACTAACCGAATGCTTGTTAACTGGTTGAGGGTGCGCAAATGAATACGTCATGCTAACATGCTTCGAAAGAAATGGGGCCAATCTGTTGAATAATAATGAAAAATATTTCTATTTACAAACCCATTTTGATGAAATGTTGCTTCATCGGAAAATAAAGCATAATTCAAAAAATCTATGTCTTGTCGCAACTGTTGCTGAGCCCATTCACAAAATGTTACGGTACGGATGAAACTATTTCTATTTCAGAATTCATTCACTGCGTTCGTTATGTCCAATCCAGGGTGAAGCGATAGAATACGGACAAAGAACATCTAATTAATACCACAAACATACTCGTATGTGTGTCTCTAATCTCCAAAATATTCATGGTGGTTTATTCATAGGAAGGTATTCTATTTTGGGAAAAGTACAAAAAACATGAACACCCTGTATTCGAAAATTTCCTTGGTATAATTCAACTATTTTCTCACTATATGTTGATTTCCACAACATCTTCAGATGTATTAATTCTAAATCCGATACTATGACCAGTTTTCGAGATACAGGGCGTTAACGTGGAGAATAACTTATTTCATCAGTTTTTTTTTTCATATTGAATAGCCTGATTGATTTTATGTTGCGCCCATGAGTTCAGTATGAGTACAGATCAGATACGCATGGAAAGGTTCAGCTAAAATATTTACTGTTACAGGGCGATTCACGAATAAATCACAATAGCTTTTGCAAACACTCGATAATTCTACAGTTTCGTCACAGAGAAATTATGAAGTTAATACCTAGTCGTTCACAATTTTCAGTGGAGTTTATTGACAACCGTTGATAGCAGATTAAGTATAATCTGGTTTTGGTTCATCATTTGAGTTATTATAGATTTGAGGTCTGTTATGCCGGGTTTCCACCAAGCGGACAGAACAAAAACAAAACACGAACTCGGTCCGTTTGTGACAGTCCGCGAACTGTTCTAGAACTTGTGGATTGTTTTCCGCGTTTTTACGGACACAAACAGAGTCCCATCCAATGTCGGTAAACTTCAAAGGATTCACGAGTTCCAGGACTGTTTGTCAGCTTGGTGTAAACGCCCAGTTTGCTTTTATTCACGTTGTTGCGATCTAGTGGTAGTTTGATTCGGTGCACGGTGCGTGAAGGGAAGAAGTCGTAATCTATATATATAAAAGAAAGATGTTGGTTACACCATTTATAACTCGAGATCGGATGGAGTGTTTGTTATGAAACTTCATATATGGATTCGTCTACGGTCTGGTTATTATAAAATACAATAAAACTTCAAAAAAATCGATGAAAATTTCACCTATACAGGAAATGCTTTTCCTCCCTTTGAGCGAGGCCACTAGGTGTCGCTACAGTTATAGTAACGCTACCGCTTATTCGTTGTAGTTGATTTCATATTCTCTCCGTTAGATGGCTATATTAGCACTATTCTCTTACAGTGACTATATAGTCACTGTATATTGACTATAGTCACTGTAATAGTGTGTAATTTGAGTTGCCTACAACTCTGCGCTGTTGGCCAACACCAAGAAGTCTTAGCGTAGGAGTACAGTAGTACAGATGTCTAAAATGATTAGATTTCGTACCACTTCAGATGGCGCTATTCACACACTATGACTGATTATTAGTTATTTTTATAGTTTTATTTGTTCAAAATAACGTAATCGTGAAGTAGGATGTCTAGAATAATGGTGTAGGCACTGATTAGATTTTGTTGTGACCAAATTGATTATATTAGCAATGTTTCGTTCTTTCCACTTCAGGTGGCGCTATTCACAAATTATGACTGATTTTTATCAGTTATTTCAAATATTTGAATTTATTCTGGCGAACGTGGCGTGTTAATGGTAGATAATTTTGTCAAGCAATAATGTGCGTTTATATTCCTGACATTCTGATGTATATTAGTTCTTAGGAAAAGTAGAAAACTTTCATTATAAAAAGATGCCATTCTGCTGTCATGTCATAATTGACTTTGGCAAATCAGCTGTTGATACATCCATCAAATTGACAACGGAAAATACACTGAAATGATATTGCGGCGCCGCCACGTTGCTAATATTTTCGATTTGGTCGAACGTCATTCCATTCAAAAATTGACGGGTGCCTACACCATTATCATAGACATCTTATCGTGAAGGTACTATATTTGACATTAGCACCATTAGATGGCGACGAATTTGTTCAGGCTTTCGCGACCATCGATTTATATCATCTGTTTTTTTTGTGAATTTCGGTCGTCGTGGTTTGAAATGGTCGAAAAAAAAACATATGACATAAATTGCAGTGTAATTTGCATAGGACTTATAGTACCATGAAGGGCTATCAACAGAACCAGAAGCGCGTGAATATCACACTATCGCAGTGAATTTTTATCGAAATGTCAAGTATACTCGTATACGATTTTGGCGATCAGTTTCAATCGTGATATGTTCATTCTCATCTTTTCTCATAATTTTTAAAATGTTTTTGAATTTCTGTTTGGGTAATAAATATATTTTCGGAAATCACTAAATCCAAAATTGCTATAATCGGTAATTGACATATTATTTTTTTGTATCTGTTCTGTGTGACAGCTCATATCCATCGAAACATTTGACAGTTCAAAAATCAGAGAACCAAGCTGTTGATCTCCGATCACCGGTGATTACGATTTGTGGAATCCACCGTAAGTATCATTTAGGCGGAACAAAGTTCGCCGGGCCAGCTAGTATTTATTAAAACTTGATCGAAGTTCACCTCCTATACTCATATCATCTCCTCTGAGATCTTGTAACAGTTTAGACGTCACATTTCCTCCTTTTTCCTTAAGGATGGCCTAATCCAAAACCGGCGTTAAGTTTTGTTCTTTTTTATAATGTAAAATGTAACTGCCAGCAAAAATAAATCCTCGTCGTCTTGTTTTCTCAAGTTTGCAGCGCGCCACATTCTCACAACTAGGTACACGTCCGGTGTAAACTGAATGAAACTTAAACAAAACACGAACAGTTTTCATTCATTTCTGTCCGCTACTGGTGTAAACAGAAAGTCCGTTAGGAACCCCAACAGTCTTCGAACATTTTCCGAACAAAACTGTTCAAAATTTCTGTTCGAATGGACAGTTAGTGGAGCGATATAACATCGAATTAATTTGGATACGGATATACAATCAAGTGACTTCGGAGCAGAAACGGTGAGGAAAGTGTCAACGTTGGTGTTCATTCCAACTGTTGACACTTTCCTCTCCCTTTCTGCTCCGAAGTCACTTAATTGTATATCCGTATCCGAATTAATTCGATGTTATATCGCTCCACCACAGATTGGACATAATGAACGCAGTACATATTTGTATGCCAATACGGCTTTTGTCAGTTTGTCAGTTGGCTTGAATATTTCTCTATGCGGGATATGTGGATCCTCTGTACCTTTCAAGAGATCAGTTTCTTCAGTTAACCCTCTAAGGGCGGAATTATTTTTTCTTTGTAATACAAGTATATCTCTGAAATTCTTATTTGAAAAGGTTTATTGAACAACTTTAATTCAAGCAGTTTTAAAAAAAATATATATTTCTCACAAAAAATAATGTTACATATAAGTAACGCTAGCAGTTTTAGGGATAAAAAAGTTTAGGGCATGTTCACTTTCTATGGAATTTGACATTACACTCCAAGCAGAGTCCCACATCACATTTTAGGCACATGAAACGTACACTGGATGTACATCCTTCTCCAGCGCAACGACGTCTCTTATTATTGGGGATGGTGGTGAGTAAATGATCCATCCTGTCATATCTCAAATTGTCAGATACTCTGTTATTTGAGGTACTTGACCTAGATGTAGAAGGTCTCCCTGCTCCCTTAGGAACTGAGCCAAATTTGGAGAGATATGCTTGGGCTATTACTCTCCGAAATTCTAGTTGACTCAGTGGTGGAAGATGTTTGCATCTTTTAGATGTGATCCAAGCGTTCACTACAGCTGCATCAAGGAGCCAAGTGAATATTGACCACCACCACTTTTTCTACGTAAAGAGATTCTGTACCTGGAAATTTGTTGGTCCATAAAATCTGTGCCACCCATGCATTTATTGTACTCTGTTATAAGTTTTGGTTGGGATACCTGGATGATTTTTTCTCTGATTGAGAATATCTCTTGGCCTGAGTAACTGGATTGATACCATGACATGTAGATGCTACTATCACTACATTATTATCCATCCATTTAGTGATCAGAATTCCATCTTCTCTGACAAAAGCACTGACTAAGTCTCCCCTCTTTTTCGTTTTACTCATTACTTTTTTTGGGGGTAAGTTGCAATTTTTTGGAATTCTATTCTCTCTCATCGTGCCGGTTCCATCATAACCTTTCTGTTTTAGATAATATAGCAAATTAAAACTTGTGAAAAGATTATCGAAATAAAACTTGATTGGAAGATGTTTGCAATGTTCTGGAAATTCATCGATCATATTTATCAAAGGGGCAGCACTTTTTCCAAATTGGGCCTCATATTTAGAATTCCGACGTGGATTTTTGCCTTGGTACAAATCAAAATTGACAAGGTAGCCAGAAGTGGAATTGAGACACCACATCTTGTATCCAAACCTGATGGGTTTCCCACTTATAAACTGTTTACAGGAATGCTTTCCAAAATATTTGAACATGGATTCGTCATAATCCAACTGTTGCTCAGGAATCCAATTATCGATGAACTTACGTTTCAAAAGGTCCATGAGTGGACGTAGTTTCCACATTTTATCTTCCAAATGGGGTTTTGTATTGTCGCTACAATGCAAATATTTGAGAATCTGCCTGAATCTGTCTCGCCTCATAGAATCACATACTAACGCATTTTTCATATCTGCTTTCGAATCCCAGTAATAGTCTCTTCCAGGTAATTCATTATAGCCTGTTACTATCAGAATTGCAATAACGCATTCATTTCATCTTCACTTATATTCGGATGAGGTTTGTTGCAGACAAGTGCATATTTATTCGATTCATCAACAAGTAGTTGTATTATATCTTCATCCAAAAAAGATTCAAAAATATCGATGTAACTCATGTTGTCATATCTAGTGTAATCTGGCTGAGGAAATTGTTTAGGCATTTCTTCAAAATCACCCTTCAACCAAGTGATATCTTTCATCCCGGGTCTTTCAAACAAGAATTCTTCTGGTTCGGGTGAACAGGAGGCTACCGGTTGGTTCAGAATTACTTCCGCTTTTTGGGATAGTTGTCGTCCAGAAAGATTATCGAGCATTCCACCACTATCTTCCTCTCCGGAATCTTCATCCGTGAGAATATTCGAATCGGGGGGCTCAATAAATATTTCACTAACATCTATATCATCATCGTACGCCATATGGAGAGCCTCCTCTAACGTCAACCCGCGTCTGAAAGGAACAATTCTTGTCATGAAAAATATCATTTTTGTCCACCATGAACAGCGTGCGTTACTTTTGAGTAACAGCGAAGTTCTGCAGCTTATAAATGAAAAACCCAATTGACTATAATAAAAACAAATACATAGTCACGAAGGTTAACTATTCCATAGTATTATTCTAGAAAATTGTCAATATTTATCGAAGGACAAATATTTAGTGGTACTTACTCGAGCCGAAAATCCATTTTCGATCAATTATCGATTTCACTTCACAAAAAGCATACAATCGCAGCGACGATAGAAAACATACTGATGAATTACTATTATATGTGAGTTGGGCCATCTTCGGGCAGTACGCCGGCCAATGGGCGTTGACTAGAGTGTTAAATGAAGCTGTGTTGTCGGTTTTTTGACAACACTTGTTTCGTTACATATATGCAACGCTAGCCGTTGAAGGGTTAATGGAGTTTTGGGATTCGCGTAACAGTCGTTCTAGAGAGTACACGTGTGTTATCAGCGAGCTACCTTATCTCTTCAGACAATCTGTTCCAAACGTACGTAAATAAATATTTTTATTATTTATTCGGGTGAATAATAATTCACTGAATACGACAACTCCATTCAATAGTTACAACTTACAACTATTAAAAAACAAACAAAATAAAAATCAATTGAAACACCATGGCTAACAGAATTCTATGGCAAACAAAAAAAGGAAATATTCGTGCACCTCACCGGAGATTATTTAGAACTCAATACCGATCATCAATACCCAAAACAGATTTATTCAACTTAATAATGAATCAGACGAAAGTAGTTCACCACAAACACAGCCGAGGGTACCAAAACCACCCCCCATTTTCATACACGGTGTCACAAACTTCAACGAAATGAGCAAAAAGCTATCTGCAGCCATAGCCGATGAACAATTTCAATCAAAAACACTCTCTAACAATAGTGTTAAAGTTAACGTTAATGAACCTGAAACTTACAGAAGCTTGGTCAGATTTTTGAGGGAAGAAAATATTATATTTCATACCTACCAGATCAAACAGGATAGAGCTTATAGGGTGGTCATCAGACACCTCCACTCCAGCTTTCCAACAGTTGAAATTAAGACAGGAATTGAAAAATTAGGCCACAATGTAAGGGATCGTTTTTTTCGAAAATACCACTCCCTCTGTTCTATGTAGACTTAGAGCCAAAATTAAATAACAAAGATATATACAATGTGAAATTCATATCCAACAAGAAAATAAGCATATAGAGCAACCAAAAAAAAAATCTGAGGTCATACAGTGTACAAGGTGTCAAGAATACGGCCATTCAAAACATACTGCAATAGACCATACATGTGCGTTAAATGCGGCCAACAGCACGACTCAAAAACCTGCACAAAACCAAAAACAACTCCGGCCACTTGTTCGCTGTGTGAAGGGAATCACCCAGCCAATTACAAGGGATGCCAAGATTACAAACTCCTAACGAAGAACCCAAGTGTACATCCCAAACAACATGCCAGCCAACAAAACAACCCAGAAAAGATCCACAGAAATGACCCACACACCGCCCGAACTCAAACTGATCCAAACAAAAAATCTTATGCTCAAGCACTCCGGCAACACGAGGATGACAACGAACATTTCATTCCAAACCAAAACCAAAATTTTCTAGAAACAATGATGACCAAAAATTGAAAAATTGGAATTGTCCAATATCTTCCAACACCTGAAGTATACAATGGATAAAAGACATCGTATCAACAATCATATACACTTTCTCCACCAATGCAAAATAAATGAAGTAACACCAAAATTCTTGACTTTCAAAATTCCATCTAAATTTAATAAAGATCATATACAGACAACACTTCTTAAAAAGGAAATTAAAAGACAATATCAACAGTCTGGAATAATCGACACAAAACTGAAATTTTTCCACCACTACCTCCACAAACACTTACACACCATCGAATATCAGAACCTTATAGAAAAACTAGAGGAGGATATATTCTACTCAAACTATGAAGCAGATAGAAAGAGAAAAGAAAAACTTAGGAAACTAATTGAAGATAAGAGCACACGCATAAAGTCCCAGATGAAGACCTACAGTAGAGAACCAGAAACAACAACACCAAGCCCGTATGAATTTCACAACAAATTCACTAATCTCTCAGGGGTCACCTTGGATGAAGATGAATTGAGAGTATTAAACATAGGACAAAAGTTCGCACCAATCCCCAGAACAATGAATGTTTATAAAACTGCTGTAGATTTAGAAGTTCAAATCAGGGGTAATCCAGAATACAACACAATGGCTAATAAATTGGCAGAAGATCTCAAAATGTATAAAGATAAGAAGGTAAGAGCGTGCAACCATGAACAATTTAAGGATAATGAACATTTACAGAAAACTATAAAATCAATCCAAAAAAAGTTGACTGATAATGACCTTATACTAACCAAAGCTGACAAAAACGCTGGACTTGTACTATTAGAAAAGAAATTATATGTTGAAAAAACTTTAACATTTTTCAGAGAAAATAATATAGTGAAATGTAAAAATAATCCCTTAACAAAGTATACCACTAAAGTCAATAACACACTTAAAATAACTCTTCCAACATTACAGAAGTTCAATGAGACAATTCACACCATGAAAGAAAAAAACCCACAACTTCCGAAATTATACAGTACAATTAAACTTCATAAACCAAACAAAAGCATAAGACCAATAACATCAGCAATAGCATCCCCAAGTCACAAGATCTCAAAATTTATCAATAAATTATTCAACAAAAAACTAAAATATAAATCAAACTACTCTATAAAGGATTCCACAGAACGTATAAGACACTTACAATCTCTGGAGCTTGAACCGAATAGGACTTATAAGATCATTTCATTTGACATAGTCAACCTCTATACTAACATCCCCGTTAACGAATCCCTCTCATTATTGAAAGAACAATTGATAAATCATGCCCTTAATAATGACTTGAATCTAGATAATATAGACATGGAAAATATAATGAAACTTAGTCACCTAATAACAGAGCAAAACTTTTTCATATTCGACGAAAATGTATATTTAATGAAAGACGGTTTACCGATGGGCTCTCCATCTAGCGGACTAATAGCTGATGTATACGTAGATCATGTGGAAAAACAGATAATGCTCTTACCTTATAATATTCATGTAGTAACCCGGAAAAGATATGTAGACGACATCTTTTGTTTATGGTCGGGATCAGACACGGAACTAGAAAACTTTCTTCAGGAAATTAATTCTAGATTTAAGATTAAATTCACGTTAGAACACTCGGTATCAAATTCCTTGAATTTCTTAGATTTAAATATAACAATGAATAGTGATAATAAATTTTCTTTTGACATCTACAGAAAACCAACACAAACAGAATCAATTATACCTTTCAGCTCTTATGACGCACCCACAATGAAAAGAGCCGCTTTCAGGTTTTTATTCCACAGATTGCTCAACATCCCACTTTCCCCAGAAAACTATAAAAAAGAAATTGACATTATATATCAGATAGGAAGAGATAATCAATATTCGAAACGATTTATAGACGAAATTCTAATATCGATGAAAAGAAAAATAATAATTAACAAGATCTACCCTCACTCTTCAGTAAGAAAGCATTTCATATCAACACCATATTATACAGACCTTAATGAAAAAATAGATACAACTTTGAAAAAATACAATTACAGTTTAACGAATAAACGACAAAGAACATTAGCGGATATATTAGTCAATAACAAAGCAGGATATAAACGGGAACAACTCAGCGGAATTTATGAAATAACATGTACAAACTGTCCTTCATATTACATAGGAATGACTACTCGTAATATGGAAAAAAGATTTAACGAACATAAGAAAAATCGACCGCGATCTGCTCTAGGATCGCATATAGACGATACTACACATAAAATCACGTTTGACAATCTTAAAATATTGCACAGAGAGGATAATTATTATAAGATGGTTTTACTCGAACAACTTGAAATCCTTAAAAATAAAGATGACCCATTTCTATTAAATGACAATATAGAATTTAACGGAAGAAATATTTTCAAGCTAATAGATACCTAAAAAGAACATAAATTCAAAATCTCTCACCACAGAAATAAAACCAATGTTTGATAGTGTCATCCGTCCATATTCGTTTTCTCCTTTTCTACGATTGATTGACATAGCAACATCATAACATCTTAAAAACTCTTCACTCGATCAAATTAACAAATTAATAAAATAATAAAAAATTAAAATATTTCTTAGCGTCCTCCAAGATCAAATAAAGAGAATTAGTATTTTACAATATAAAAACCGTGGGCTTGTTATACAGCCATATCAAAGATCCTATTAAAAAAGAACAAAAATCGGGTGTGATATATGAAATTCCATGCTTGGACTGTGATAAGGTATATATTGGACAAACAAGGCAATATTTGAACAACAGGATGAAACAACACAAATACGACTTAAAAGACACAAAAAACAGAGAAAAGACGGCACTATGCTCCCACTTCTTTTCGGAGAATCACAGGTTCGATTTTCCTAATGTGAAAATTCTTGAAAAAGAAAAACAATATAGGAAAAGAAATATCTTAGAGATGATTCACATTAATCTAAACAAATCTGTTAATTTTAGATCTGATACTAGTCACCTTAGTTGTTTATATAACTCAATATTGTCTAACTATAAGAAGTTCACAAGAAGATAAATTGGTTGGTCCAGGTGTAAAATATTTCAATATTCCACAACTAAAAGACGACTTGTTTTGTGACGTCACATTTATAGGCTATGGTTTGTTGTTTTCAACGTATTGAGATCTGATGTACATTATTCATTCCTGCCAGATTTTATGTTTTAACTCGTATATTTATATTTTTATTTTATATGGTCGGAAATTGTCACCTTTAACGTATTGAGGTATGTAATTTTCCGTCATTTTGTGTATCTGTGTAGGAAGGGAGTGTTATTGTTTTTCATTTTTGTAGGCCTGAGGAAGCAAATGTGAATTTGCGAAACGTCGCCAAATATATGTATTGAAGAATCTGACATATTCTAAACTGTCCTATTCCCGCAACAAATTTTCCTTTATTTATAATAAAAAATCATTTATTTATACAAGTGTAGAAGTACAAATACAGATATTTCAATGCAGTCAAAACCATTTTTACTTTATTAAGACAGTAAGTTGCACACTCTTATCTAACCTCAAAAGTTTGTCAAATTAATTCCTTATATCATAACAAAAAAGAAATAAAACACGTATATATTATTGTGTATACTTTCAGCTGGCCTGAGGATGGTAAATTTACCGAAATCGATCGCCTAAGAATATAAATTTTACAGAAATTAGTGTGTTTTCATTATATCCTCTAAGTTAAATGATGATCAGTTTCCTAACAGACCTCAAATCTATAATAACTCAAATGATGAACCAAAACCAGATTATACTTAATCTGCTATCAACGGTTGTCAATAAACTCCACTGAAAATTGTGAACGACTAGGTATTAACTTCATAATTTCTCTGTGACGAAACTGTAGAATTATCGAGTGTTTGCAAAAGCTATTGTGATTTATTCGTGAATCACCCTGTAACAGTAAATATTTTAGCTGAACCTTTCCATGCGTATCTGATCTGTACTCATACTGAACTCATGGGCGCAACATAAAATCAATCAGGCTATTCAATTTGAAAAAAAGAAACTGATGAAATAACTTATTCTCCACGTTAACGCCCTGTATCTCGAAAACTGGTTATAGTATCGGATTTAGAATAAATACATCTGAAGATGTTGTGGAAATCAACATATAGTGAGAAAATAGTTGAATTTTACCAAGGAAATTTTCGAATACAGAGTGTTAATGTTTTTTGTACTTTTCCCAAAATAGAATACCTTCCTATGAATAAACCACCATGAATATTTTGGAGATTAGAGACACACATATGTTTGTGGTAATACTTTTCCCAAAAATCAATTCATAAATACAGGGTTTCGAATTAATCCTAAAAAAATGATCATGTCTAGTGGTTCTCCCTGTGAAACATCCTGTATAAAAAATATGCACTGTGCAATATTTTGTCGTCATAATACTAAATCGAAATGAACATTTCAAAAATATGCCTTCCTGGCGTCACAGTAGAAAAAGTGGTTTTTGGCAAAAACGACCGTCATATATTCGTGAATCACCCTGTAAATATAAATATTTTTAATCACACGTATCCACTAATTTCATTACTAGAACATGTAGTAAACGTGTGTATGCAACAGAAATCCAATCTAACTCTTAATAATTAGAAAATAAATCCGAAAATCTGGACAATTTTCAACTCTAACACCCCGTATTTGGAAAAGTAGCCTTAGGATTGAGTTGGGCCCATCGACACTTTTGGTCACTGAGTTGGCTACAACAACATACCAAACTTTCAGAAAATTTGACCGGTCGCCACTTTACATACAAAAAGTGTGGGGTCCTTTGCTCTTTCGGGCGATTTCTACCGTTTTTCGCCAATTTTTTCAAAATACTTCTTGGGGTCCTAGAGAAAATCCGCACTCGTGCCCCCTTTCTTCTACTTTTCGATGTTCCTCAAATTTTCATTATATAGGACTTCCATTCAAGACGCTGAAATGTCCGAATGTCCCATCAAAATCGACAAATATCCCAAGGACTCACTTGTCTGGTGACTTCTTAACCGCCTTCCCTAACATCAACCATGCATCGACAGTAGTTCTTTCTTTGGTGAAGCCTTATTATCGTGCACTAGTCCGGCCAAACTTTCTCACCGTCAATTTCTCCAGGATCCTACCAAGAACAGGAAGTAAGTAAATCGGCCTGTATGACCCCAACCCGTTCTTAGGTTTATCCAATGATTTCAGCAAGATCAAGGCGTTAGGTCACGATCATCCTTATGATGGTTCCGTTGCGTTTTCAGTCGACCACTCTTTATATTATACCGGGTCGCATTTTTCCGTTCCCTATACAGTCAGCGCGACAGGTCGCTCTCACCGTATAGGAAACGGAATGCACAATGGATCTCCGTTTCCTAGGAGATATGCGCGATGTGCTCACTGCCCTGCTATAGTCTTCTGGGTGCCGATGGGACAGATTGCAAATTATTAATAAAGTTTTATTACTTCCTGTATAGCTTTATTAGGTAGAGTCTACCACATTTTTCCTCTGTGAAAATTGTTGTAGTCGCGGTTTTTTTCAGCAAACCTCTCGTAAGTCGACCATATTTTCATTTTTTTTAATCATACGTACCCTTTTTTTGTAAAATGCAATCATAAAAACAATCTGGGAGAAATGAGGAAACATGATTGTCCACCAACATAAACATGACTGAAAATCGCATTTTTTCAAAGTATTAATACCCTCCCGAATTTTTCAGAATCGGTTGAAACAACCATTATGAAGTATGAAAATGCAATTGTTCGACAAAAAAATGTGGCGATTTTCTTGTCCGACAAATGGAAAACGAAGATTTTTTTGGGATAAAAAATTATGAATAATGTCTTTTTTTCTTATTCTCTCTCCACGTTGAAAATACAATGTAGCGCACTAGTTTTCCGACAAAAAAAATGTGGCGGTCATTCAAAAATTGAAGAATGGGCGTTTCCAGTACATCAAGAAATCCATTTTTTCTTACATAAATATATTAAGAGTAGTCCAAAACATAATCCTAACCAATTTTTCACTTTCAATTTTTCGCATTTTTTCTATTATTATCATTAATAAACTATTTGAATTCGAATTAGCGCCATTATGACGTAGCTATCCTCGGAACCTCATTGGACACTGCCGTGATGACGTACACATCCATGACCAATCTAATGTGTGATGGAAGCTATCAAGAAGGCGTAGTTGCCGCTAACTCTATTTTGTCGTCTAAAATAGGAGAAATAAAACCGCAGAAACTTATGAAGCATACATGGCTTCTCGATAAATTCGATGGGTATCACCATAACCTCTTCAATCTAACAGCCATCGTTGTGATCACAGAATTAGAACCATAATAAGAACGAATCTTCCAAGATAGAGAAGAAAGGATAGTTAGGAGGATGGCGACCTGGCAACGCTGTACCATTCCAACCAATCAAATTATGATTGCCGCCATTTATACTCGTTTGAATTTGACGTTCGTTTTGGTATTTTCAATAATTTTTTTCTCGAAAAATAGACAACAGAAAAAAAAAAGAAAAATTGTTACGAGATTCTGAGGGTCAAATATTACCGAAATGATTTTTTCTGAGAATCACTTTACCGGATCATTTACCGGATGTAACTTTGCTCATGCTACGAATAAACATTCGATTTTTTGAGCACCATTTAAGAAGGATGTGCCGAATACTCTCATCTAGCTGTCCGACGAATAAAGTTCGGCAATTTCAGTTGTTGCCGATATAATATTGCTAGTACTAGTAGGATGGAGTGTTTTTTGTACAGACATTTATAAATATCCGTGGCTTTAAAACGAAAAAGGAGGAAGTGACATCCTTAAATTGTGCAAAATATTCTTGGCACTAAGAGAACATCATAATCACAAAGATGTCATTCTACCTGACGATTGGTGTGATACTTTTACTGGATACCATTTGTCTTGTTACAATGAATTCAATATGAGGAAGGAGTATTTTCATTGTTTTTTTTAGACTTGAATAAAAATGTCAGTAAACAATTTGAATTATACACTTTCAATCGAAATCAATAGTTTCATTTCAATAATAATCAAAAAAAGATTCTGAAACAAAACCATTATATTCATAAGGATTTGCCGCATTTTATATGGTGGACACTTGTTTTTTCTATGAAACGAATCTGTCTGAAATATAAATTTATTTTTGTCCGACAAATATTAATGAATTTAAAAACTCAAAAAAATCGTCGATTTTCATCTGTCGGATAAGAAAACATAAACATTTTTTTTGTCGGACAATTGCATTTTCATATTTCATATGGTTATGTGAACGGATTCTGAAAAAATCAGGAGAGTATTAATAATTTGAAAAATGCGATTTTCAGTCATGTTTATATTGGTAGACAATCATGTTTTTCCATTTTTCCCAGATTGTTTTTATGATTGCATTTTACAAAAAAAGAGTACGTATGATTAAAAAAAATGAAAATATGGTCGACTTACGAGAGGTTTGATGAAAAAAAACCGCGACTACAAAAATGTTCACAGAGGAAAATTGTGGTAGACTCTACCTAATAAAGCTATACAGGAAGTAAGAAAACTTTATTAATAATTTGCAATTTGTCCCATCGGCACCCAGAAGACTATAACAGGGCAGTGAGCACATCGCGCATATCTGCTAGGAAACGGAGTTTCATTGTGCGCATTCCGTTTCCTATACGGCGAGAGCGCTGACTGTATAGGGAACGGAAAAATGCTACCGGGTCCTGCAATAGTGCGTTAAGCTTCTATAGCTGCTTAACCAGACGTTTTAGGAATTTGGTTGAAAAGCATTCCCTTTGTACTTGCAATTCTGCATCTCAGGAAATTATTTTATGATATACATCAGGGTGTTCCCAAATAAAATTATTCAACAAATTAGTAATTTTTTAAATGGAACACCCCTTATATTTTTGCATATTTTCAATGCTCTTCAATACCTCTAACATGATGGAAAGTATTAGAAATATTTTTCCAACAGTGCAGATCTTATTAAGAAAAAACTGCGAAATTTCGACGAAACAGTAGTTCGGTAAAAGCCCTTTACCAATTTCCAGAAGCGATAGAAACATGAATTTGATCAGAGTTTCTTTTAACTCAAGAATTTGCCTAGTCATCGTTCCTAAATGATCAACCTCCCTTGTACAGGGTGTCCGTTCTCAATGTCCAAATATGAAGAATTTCAAATTGTTTTTTCTCGATTTTTTCAAACGTAACACCCTATATTTTTTTCCATGATGATGTACACAGTTCAAAACCTTACATTTTTTCAGGAAAAAACAAAGGGTTTTTTTCACTCCTGTGTCCAGCAGGTGCGAAAAATGAAATCAGAACGGAAAATTTTATTCAAATATTGGATATAAACAAACGAGCGTTGAAAAAGATGAAGAAAAATTGTGTCAATGATCCAAGAAATGTTCAAATTGTCGCCCGCGTCTCTGGAAAACGAAGCGATCCGATCTTTGTCCCACTAACCCTCGTCAGCATGGCTGGAGTGATGCTTCGGAAAGCAGTCACAATACTCTCTCGCATATTGGTAGCTATTGTTGGAACTTCATCATACACGATTCCCTTTATGTATCCCCACAAAAAAATCTATTTTGGTGAGATCCGGTGATCTAGCAGGCCATCTTGTCGGTCCGCCCCTACCAATCCATCTATTTGGAAACTGTTGGTCCAGTAAATCCCTCAGAGGACGAGAATAATGAGAGGTTGCTCCATCATTCTGAAACCATATTTCATTACGTATTTCCGTAGGTAACACTGCTAACATTCCGGGAAGAATGTTCTGAATGAAAGTAAAATATGCAGCTCCATCTAAATTTCCTTCGAAAAAATGAGGGCCTATCACATGATTGCCGATTACTGCTCCCCAGACATTCAATGACCACCTGTGTTGATTGTCTATTTCCCTTATAATTCTTGGATTTTCTACAGGGTAATAATGAAAATTGTGCCTATTGACGGCTCTGGAATTGTGGAAGGTTGCCCCATTACTGAATAAAACAATTTCAAAAAATATAGGGTTCTGTTCAATTTGAAAACTTGCCCAGTTGCAGAAATTCAGACGGTGTTCAAAATCGCTACCGGTAAGCGCCTGATGCATCTGAATGTGGTAGGCATGATACTTATTTTTTCGAGGATTCTTTGAACTGAACGCTCACTTATACTACAGGCTCTCTTCGGTTTGTGTGTGGATTTTCAGTTACATGCAGTAAAGCCTCGAGCTCCTTGTCCTCGTTAGTGGCCGATATTATCCTCTCTTCTTTTTCAAACTTGACATCTCCTGTCTCTACAAACCAGTTTAGAAGCCTCCGAAAACTCGATTCATGTGGATGTCTTCTTTTGGGATATTCGACAGCATGGGATCTACTGGCTAATAAACACTTTCTGTAGCACTGTCCCAACATGAAAATCATATCAACCATTTCATCTTTACCAAAATTCATCTCAATTTATTGTATTCGGAAATAACTTTGAGCTCTGAATAACAATATTTTGATCAATGATAATAATCGATGTACTTCATAACAGTTTCTGTGACACTGCTGCGACATGAAAATTATATGAATAATAATTTTTTTGGATGCCGATAAAACTCTGTAACCGTTAGAATACACATGTTACCAATAATACCTATGTATGTGTTACTTATTCGGACAAACATTATCATTTTCATGTTGAACTTCAAGGATTATGATTTTGGAAGCGTTTCAAAGTTTTTCAAAAATTGGTCATTTAGTTTGGTTTCATTGTGTGACTCATTTAAAATATCCGTTAGTAATCATATTCATTATTCCTGAAATTTTTGGTAGAAATGTCATTTTTCGTGTCTGCTGGACACAGAAGTGAAAATAATCCTAAGGTTACTCCTGAAAAAATGTAAGGTTTTAAACTGTGTACATCATCATGGAAAAAAATACAGGGTGTTACATCTGAAAAAATCGAGAAAAAACAATTTGAAATTCTTCATGTTCATGTATAAAAAAAGGTTGATCATTTAGAAACGATGATTAGGCAAATTCTTGAGTTAAAAGAAATTCTGATCAAATTCATGTTTCTATCGCTTCTGGAAATCGGTAAAGGGCTTTTACCGAAGTACTGTTTCGTCGGAATTTTGCAGTTTTTTCTTAATAAGATCCGTACTGCTGAAAAAATATCCCTAATATTTTGCATTATGGTAGAGGTATTGAAGAGCATTGAAAATATGCCAAAATATAAGGGGTGTTCCATTTAAAAAATCACTCATTTGTTCAATAATTTTATTTGAGAACACCCTGTATATTAGAAAATAATTTCCTGAGATGCAGAATTGAAATTACAAAGGAAATGATCTTCAACTAAATTTCTAAAACGTCTGGTTTGGCAGCTATGAAAGCCTAACGCACTCTTGTAGGACCCTGTATATTGGGTGATTTTTTTCTTGGACAATCCTAAAGGTATCAATATAATCCTTCTGATTCAATAAATGATTCTTCAATTAGCAATATGAGAACTTGCCATGCCAAAGTACAACGCCATAAGAAGCACGTTTCTTGTTTCTTGATACTCGTCTTCCTTCATTGAGCTATTGAAATATTCATAATCTCAAGTCGATTCGAGGCAAATGAGGCTGCTAAGTCAAACAATGTTGTTCTGTATAATGTTCAGAATTCCTTTCATTAGTCACTTGAAATTAATTTCCTGTCCAATCTGTAATATGAGCTAGCGCTTTTTTGGGACTCTAATGATTAGCCATCTTGAACAGAGACAAATTCCGTGTCAAACATGCAAATTTTCGTAAGAAACGTTTTCCCAGGATTTTCGAACAGTATTAATTGAATTTTTCGATTGACTAAATTTTACAACCGACCGTTTCAACTCCCGAATACATTTGGCCACAATGCCTTAATTGAAGGGATAATGAAAACAGACAGCTCAGGATACGCAGATCAAAGAAGGCTGATAATATTTCCGTCTTAGCTTTTCATCTTGGTACGTCTGAAGAATTGTAGATAGAAGTGAAGTTAATTATTAATAATTCGACAAAGCGTCCTTTAAGTTCTGAAGTGAAGTCACTTTAGATGAGAGTAGGCGGTCGAGGGTGAGTAGATATTCATAAAATGTATCCAAAATTGAATGACTGGTTTTGAGTTGTCAAGAGAATCATGCCTCGAAAATATCGTTCAATAAAAATTCTCTGATAATATGAAACCTTGTACACACAAATTTCGAAATACACGCATGGGGACATTTCTCTATAAACGAAAACCTGGAAAGTCGTGATCTAAAAATTTCTAGCTGTTGATTGTAGTATTTTTCGAAATATTCGTCAATTCATCAAATATATACTCAATTTAAATTAAGAGAAATTATACTTTCAAACAAGGGTATCAAACATAATATAGTTATGATTTTCGATCTACTTAAACTGTTTTTAAAAAGAATTTTATTCTTTCAATTTTAAATCACAATCGTTTACGAATGAATGATTATACAATTGAACAGAGCGGAACGGAGTTACATCAAGCTTAAAGTCTAAAATGGAACTAACTCAAAGAAGTGTCTATTTTCACTAGGCACCTGGATTCTGAAAGAATCCGTATCAGCACTCTCGCACTCTCGCGTAGCACTTTCCTGGAACTCGCGGCTACTTGGTACGACGAGGATAACGTAACAATTTCCCCCTTAAGAGATAACGTCTCTGATGTTATCTGGTGGATGGCCTTGGTGAATATCTTCCATTTCTACATGTATGATTTTCCGTGGACCGTAGATTAGCTTGGAAATTCTTGCTCTGTGTTTCATAATTATTATGATTATTCCTGCAACTATGAAACAAAGCAAAATTGCACTCGTTGATGAGTGGGAAATTTGGGATGCTGCATGTAGATACAGGGGCTGGTCCTGAAGTTTCTCGGCTTCCTGGAGGATTGAGGTTGGTTCCACCAAGTGTTGTAATTGGAGTTTCACTTGGTGGTTGTGGTTGAGAGTCATTTTTGAAATATTTCGTGATTTAATTTCAAAAATTGGAATTGTATTGTCGAATATTGAATTCTCGATAATGATCTTGCAGTCGGAATTCAACAGGTTTAATCCTTGGATAGATTTCTTGACTACTATCCCATGGCAGTCCTCTAGTATTGTCTGCGTATGCTTCTAAGTTTTCATTGATAGTTTTAAAATCGTCATCATCTAATTTTCCGGTTACAAATTTGATTCCTTTACCGATGAAATTTGCCAAACCTCTTCTAACTTTTCTGTCAAGAAATTTATGTAAAATTTGTTAAATTTGAACTAAATTGGTTTTCAATTGAAGATAAATTCTGTGAGATAATTCATCAATAGTACGATTTTTCTGAAGAGCATTGAAGTTGGAATTGAGTTGATCATAATTTTCTTGCAAAGTGGTTATGTTTATGAAAAAGAGAGAATTATGGTAATGATCAAGCATTTTTGCGAGATCTAAAGGTTCTTCGAAGTATCCATTATTGGTTATTTTGTAGACCTGAAGGGCCTGGTTGGTTTGGATCTGTATCAGGAGGATTATTGGAATCACCAAGATTTGCATCCTAGAGTGGGTCGTCCTTCCTTCTGGGTTGAAGTGGTTGGATGTTGGATAACTTATTCCGTTTGGTTCTTGGTTAGCAGATATCGCACTAAGAGTTGAAACTCAACGGGAGTTCCTAGAACACGATCCGGCAACAGTTCGTATTCACTATGGACACTAATTTCAGTTTTTTCTCGAACTAAAACCCCGTTGCGATATCCTGTTCGCAGCGCCAGTTATGATTTTCGATCTACTTAAACTGTTTTTAAATAGTAATTTACGTAACAAGTCCGGAAAATAGGGTTTTTTTGGACGAATAGACAAAATTCTAGGACGAGCCGGAGGCGAGTCCTGGAAGTCTGTGAGTCCAAAAATACTATTTTCGGCCGTGTTGCGTACAATATTTTTTCGGCAACCGTGTAGAATTACAAATCAATGAGAGGACACATGTCTTTATTATACATTTTGATTATTATTCGAATTGAACAGAACAGAACTGTCATCCGTTTTTTCGTTGCTATTGTGATGATCATCACAATGACAACAACGACGTGAGTTTTTCCGGTCTAGTCCGGAAAGTACCTACGTACTTTCCGGACTAGGCCGGGAAATGTTACATAGAAAAAGCGTTGCCGAAAAAAGAATTTTATGCTTTCAATTTTAAATCACAATCGTTTACGAATGAATGATTATTCAATTGAACAGAGTAGAACGGAGATACATCAAGCTTAAAGTCTAAAATGGAACTAACTCTAAGAAGTGTCTATTTTCACTAGGCACCTGGATTCTGAAAGAATCCGTACCAGCACTCTCGCGTAGCACTTTCCTGGAACTCGCGGCCGGCGTCAGCTACTTGGTACGACGAGGATAACGTAACAATATGATAATACAATTAAACATAGCTCATTATAGAAACGGAATCAGCTCCAACATTGGACGTTGAGAACCTTTCTCCTAATATTTTCCAGTTGGGAATAACAACATCCAGGTAATTAATAGTAATTTACGTAACATGTCCGGAAAATAGGGTTTTTTCGGACGAATAGACAGAATTTTAGGACGAGCCGGAGGTGAGTCATGGGAGTCTGTGAGTCCAAAAAAACTATTTTTTCGGCAACCGAGATGAATTACAAATCAATGAGACGACACATCTCTTTATTATACATTTCGATTCTTATATGAATCAAACAGAACAGAACTGTCATCCGTTACTTCGTTGCTATTGTGGTGATCATAACAATGACAACAACGACGTGATTTTTTCCAACCTTTTCTAGACTAGGCTGGGAAATGCTACTTTCTCAAAAAGCGTCCGGGAGTGGGTACGTATCCCGGACGGTTGCCGAAAAATATTGGATAAGAAATGATATAGCGAAAATATACTGCTCCACAAGAGTTAGGGATATCGTATTCAATCATTTTTAAAAGTATGTAATCTTCGAGAAAATCGCTGTAAAATCATTCAAAACTCAATAACAACTTGAATCGATCCAATAAAAATCAGTATGAGACATTTCGTCAATCTGGTCGCCTTTTTTCTGAAGTTTGGTTCTTTGCATATGCTTCATGAATGTTCTTATTTTGAAATAAAGTCAGTTTATCAACGGCTTCGATTTGAAACGAGTTTTCTGAAAATGCCAAGACGTAAATTAATAAACGCTGAGGCTAATAGGGCTATCGGAATGCTATAGATTGGCCTAACTCAGGTTGTTGTAGCGGAAAGGCTCCAAGTCAACCAAAGTGTGATATCTCGACTTTGGAATAGGTTCAGGAAGACAGGTTCCGTGTTGGAAAGACCAAGGCTTGGTGAACGACGAAAAACAACACCTGCTCAGGATCGTTTCATCACCGTTTCGGCGAGAAGAAACCCTACAGATCTACGTGTATAATGCTACGGAATACTCTTCAAAATGCATATGGGCTTCCAGTTTCGATCGAAACCATCAGACGACGTTTGGGAGAGGTGAATCTAGGTTCAAGTTGTCCATTAAGAGGAGTTTCATTAACACGTGACCATAAGCGTCAAAGACTGGAATGGGCAAGGCAACATATAAATTGGAACGATCAGTGGCGTAGTGTCCTTTTCACTGATGAATCCAGATATGAACGATTTTCAGATTCTCGAAGAATAAGGGTATGGACAATCCCATGCATACCCCGTAATCGTCCCTATGTCAAAGAAATCCATCCATTCCGAGGGGGTAGTGTTATGGTATGGGCCGGGATATGTTTCAACGGGCGCACAGATCTACACATATGTCCTGGGAATATGACCGCCTTACACTATAGGGAGCATGTCATTGACAATGTTGTGCAAAATTTTCACGCTGCTATTGGTGAAACTTTTCAATTTCTAGACGATAATGCTAGACCGCACCGTGCAGTCATAGTTGAGAATGCGCGCAGGGAGCTTGGTATTCCACCTTTACCAATACCTCCGCACTCACCAGATTTGAATTGCATATAACATGCATGCTCCAAAGAAGATTATATAATCATGTTTTTGAACCTCATATTAGTGACCATGAGGCCATCTTACTCACTTTCATGCCTGACGCGTCCTTTGATTCAATTAAGAAAGTCGATCACAGAATTATTAGGGACTATTCGGACGAGAACCTCTCAAAGCTCAGATCTGTGATCTCCAAGAAAATTTTTTCAAATATATATGATGCACCCAATATTGACAATAGCTTCTATCACTTCTTGAAAATAATAAATTCAACGATTGAAAAATGCTGTCCAATGAAAAAAATTAAAATAGATGACCAGATTTCTAGATGGATTACGCCCCAAATCAAACAAGCTAGTCAAGAACTAAAAAATATTTTTTGGTTAAGCAAAACACTAAAATCTAATGAATCTCTTGAAATGTACAAAAAGTGCAAAAAAGATTACATACTGCTGTTGAAAAATTCTAAGTATGAATATCATCAGAGCATATTGGAGCGAACTACGAATTTAAATAGGTCTGTCTGGAACATAGTAAATCGCACTACTGGCAGGAAAACTCGAACAAGTTACCCAAATGAATTTAATGTAGACGGATCTATCTGTTCGGATATCGCCAGTGTTGTATCTGCTTTTGGAAATTATTTTACAACTATAAATGCAGAAAGCCTTGTTAAATGTTAGGGATCTACTCTATCGGTGACCTGTACAACCTCAAAAATGACCGAAAACACATTTTATTTTTTTCCGATTACTGAGAGCGAAGTACTAAGAACAATCACCAATCTTAAAAACAACAGATGTACTGGTACTGCTTTGGCGTCTGCTAGATTCTTGAAGACGATGAATGAGTCCATAGCTGAACATCTCGCTTATCTGATTAATACTTCCGTTTCTGGCGGAATATTTCCCCATTGTCTCAAATTGTCCACGGTTATACCTGTTTTAAAAAAGAACGATCCAACTGTTATTAGTAATTATAGACCGATCTCTTTGCTCAACATTTTTTCCAAAGTGATTGAGAGACTGGTCTATGATCGCATGATAAATTATCTCTCTAAATTCGAGCTCTTGAAAAGTTGGTTTTCGCTCCGGACGTTCTACGCAAACTGCTGCTCTATCATTCGTTGAGTATGTTTATGGTTGTTTGGACAAAGGTTTGTGGGTCTCAGGACTATTCTTTGATCTGTCACGCGCGTTCGATTGTTTAAATTTTAATTTCATATTGGAAAAGATGTATAGTTTGGGCTTTCGGGGTATCTTCCTGGAATGGCTTAGGTCTTTTCTCATCGACCGAATAATGTGCGTAAAAATTAATGATTTTATTTCGGATCATTTCAAAATCCTTCTAGGAGTCCCACAGGGGTAAGTACTTGGCCCACTGATATTTCTCCTTTTCATCAATGATCTTCCTGACCACATAATATCAGAACGGATTATCATGTTTGCAGATGATACTTCGTTTGCAATTTCTGCCAAATCACGTGATGAATTGTTGACTAAGTGTAGTATGTTGATGAGGAGTTTCGCAACATGGTGTAAAATGAACTCTGTTATAGTCAATATTGATAAAACTGGGTGGGTAGTTTTCAACCTCAAAACCAGAAATGAAATATTTGCATTCGAGTATGAGGATATTACCATTACGTCTAAATCATCCATCAAATTTCTGGGATTGGTAGTAGATGAACAACTCAGATGGCATGACCATATCGATTACATAAGCAAAAAGCTAAATTCAGCCTACTTTGCTTTAAGTCGATTAAAAGGTACTTTACCCACTGAATCCTTAATCACTATTTATTACAGTCTTTTCCACTCACATTTGAATTACAATATAATGTTATGGGGTAATTCGGTCAATGTTTCGAGAATATTGATAGCTCAGAAACGAGTTTTGGGCCTTATATTCGGATTGAATCCACGGACGTCATGCAAACCGATTTTTGTAAAAAACAGGATTATGACTGTAGCTTGCTTGTATATATACAAATGTTTGATCCACGTGAAAGAAAATATTGCGGAGCTTCCCAAGCTTTCCGATGGTCACCAATATGGAACAAGGAATGTTTCAACATTGTCTGTACTTTCACACAGAACATCCAAGTATGAGTCTTCCTCATATTTTCAGGCTATAAGGTTGTACAATAATCTTCCTGTTGCGATGAGACAGCTTGGATTTTCTGTGTTCAAGACTAGATTGAAATGTATTTTACTAGGTAAAGCATACTATGGTATGGGGGAATATTTGGATGATGTTGATTTTGTTTAAATTTGATTTTGTTTGATGTTGTAATAATGGTTCATTTCTTACTTTCTTTATTTTTTTGCTGACGTGTCTTATACATCAATGTATGTCTAAAAGGATTAATAAAAAATTATTATAATTATTATCAACCGATTATCAACTTATTAACAGAAACCTTAAATGATCTGAGAGAGCTTCTGCCCCGTTTATGGATCCAAATTCCTCAAGAAATATTCAACATGCTCGTGTGTAGTATGCAAAGATGTCAAGCTGTTATCGATGCCCGTGGAGGCCATACTATTGATAGACTTAAAATGTTTGAATTCTCTGGGAATAAAATTTCGTTATTTTACTCGATTTTTCTTAACCACTCTGTATACGCTGCAGACCTACAGACTAAAATTAATTTGCAACTTGAAATCATATTAATATGAATTTTCATCACAAAAATCTTATTTTAACTATATTTTTTTGCAATTTAAGTCAATATTCCTAACTCATGTGGAGCAGTTTGTGTCTCATAAATATGGAACCGCCAACGTTTTGTTCTCGAGATTAAGGTTATGAATTGTTTTCAAATCTTTCCTCATAGTAACTGCATTTCTCAAGATTTTCAACTGAAATTGGGCATAGATATTGCAATTTACGGTCACACCATTTGGCATGCAATTTTCGAATGTGAATCTACAGGATGGTATTTTTCTTAAACAATTTCTGTCTGTGATCCCAGGTTTGGAGGACTCGTTATTTTAAAAGTATGCAAGTAATCTTCTCACTTCGTTTGTTTTTATTGAATTTTGGTGTTAAAAAAAATTATTTGAGATTCAACAATTGTCTTCAGTTGAGTTGAATCAGATAAACTCAGTAAGGAATGTTCATGGGGGTATGCTGGACCTTGTCCTCTCTGGTGATTTGGGTCTTATTGTTCAGAAGTGTAAGCACATGTCAATACCTAAAAAAACAAATTCCTTCTGTTCAAGATATATATTGAATGGAGAAACGTTGAACAAGTTTAGTGTTGTGAGGAATTTGGGTGTTATGCATGACTCCAAGATGAGTTTCAGTGTGCATATTGAGAGCATTGTCGGTAAAGGTAAAGGTCTCTGGACGCCTGTTTTCATTATGAGACATTCTTATGAATTCAGGGATATCAACACCATTTAAGATCTATATCAGTTTGATTAGAACTCATTTGGAATTGGAATCTTCTTTGTGGTATCCCTATAATCTGCTGGATAATGATAGAATCGTGAGTGTAAGTCATGTGATGGACCTGTCGAATAGTACCTGTCAAATACCTGTCAGATATGTCTCGATTTACCTGTCAATACCTGTCAAATTTGGCCCGTCAAGACTGCCCAGATTTGTCAAATCTATCAAGACTTGCCACACCCTATGATGATGATGATGACGTAACAATGACCACACCCAAGACATATAATCAGTTGTAAGAAATATGATCCGATGTTTAATTTAGTTTATATTGAGAGTGCTTCACTTTTCCATAGATTCAGTATTCTGTTATGAAATTGGGTTGATCCCGTAAATAAATAAATATCATATACACAGGCGATTTGGTAATGGAAAATCCATTGAACTCTCATCGCGTTTGATAAACCACATCCGCTAGCAGCGTTTGCAAAGTTCAGAATTTGGAAGGCTGACCGCTCGGGCTATGAATTTGAACAAGTACACAGAAGCTATCGGCTTCAGTGGCTTCATAAGTTTCCATATATTTTCAATAGTAATTCTCCGCCAGCCTTTCGATATTGAAATAGCAACCTGGTGTTGCAATCGCTGTAAAGTATTTCCATGCGTCGCAGGGGGTAAACACGCACGTTGTTTTTAGTTCGGTATTCAAAACATGGTGCTTGTGTCACTTTATCGTTGGTTTTCAGGGGCCGTGTAGAGAGTGGTCCATCGTTAATGGACCCTTAAATCGACACATTCAAAAGGGAGGATCGATAAATGCATTATATCAACGTATAAAATTTGTTCAACAACTTCACGCTCATTCTATGTTTGGAGGTGAGAGGAATAACCTCACCTTTCAATAACAAATAGTGAAGCCAATTTTCAAAATCATCAGAACTAAACTGGGTAAAACTGTCCTACTACTGAATCAAAATGTAGTTGAAATTCTTGCAACGTTGAGACGTTCGTTGAATTTTCAGTAGTAATATAACAAGAGATTGAATTTCCGTTACTATTTTACTCATTTCAAAAACTGACCAATCACAGTACGAAGACAGCTCGTATTATCGCGATAATACCAACTGTCTCTGGTCTGACAACTTCGGTATTCTCAACGATTGAACTACGGAATAATCTGAGATTGAACTATGGATACGAACGGTTTGACGAATATAAATTGTAGACGTCAACATGATTTTTTTATTTGGTTTTCTCGAATATGGAGTTTCTGGAGTTTATTGTGTTCGTGAAATAGTCTTATAAAATATCACACGAGATTGAACTCACCTCATGTTATGAGTCTATCTTTTATTTCCAAACTCAATTGAGTTGCTTTGAGGAAACACCACTCGTCCTACGGAGCAACTAATTTTCGTTTGAAAATAAATCGATAGACTTATCACGGAAATTCAATCACGGTTTATGCCATTGTTGGCATAAACCTGTGACTGCAGCCATCGAAGCATTGAAAGCCGAAATTTGACGCTGTATCAATGGAATACCGCCACATGTATTCAATAACGTGGAGACTATTTGAAAGATATTTTGTTTCATACATAATTCAAAAAATTTCAAATGTATATGATTGAAATCAATAAATATTTCAATACTTTGCTCCAGAAAATCATATTTTATTGAACACTGAAATCTTGCGCTTTTTTTGAAACTTCCTTCATATCCCTGCATATGCAGGGTTGGGATAAAGTAAGGAACCAAGGAAAATATCTTTCAAACGAAAAGAATGATGATTATGAAAATTTGCAGGTGAGTGCAATGGAACAAAATGCATCTGATGTTCCTTTTTTTTGTTAATTATATATACCTCCGGTTTAACCGGAAATCCCTTCAACTTCTTTAATTTAAATGGGACACCCCATATGACTTGAAACTTGAAATTATATTTCACCTGCTAGAAAAACACTTACTGAAAGAATTAATTGTGCCATGGATCGGGACGGTCTTTCGAGCAGAATGAATCTTTCAAGCCATGATTCTTCTGTTCTTCGTGTTTGAGATTACAACTGCAAGCTCACTAAAGATGAAATTTTGCTGACAAAATTTGTCGATTGCAATATGAATGATTGATGTAAGGCCATTTCCCGAATGACATTTGTAGGTTATGGTAATTCTTCTGTTCGATACAAACGCAACGTTGTCGTTTCTACATATAAATCGTAGAAATTACGTAGGTATCAAAATGTTCATTTACTTTGGGAAAATAATGAATTCCAGATAATATTATGTGAATTCAATAATTTCAAATACGTGGCGAATGTTGAAGAAACTTTGTTCTCTGTTATTACTGGAAATATTTCACGAATATAAACATGAATGGAAGAATATCAGTTATGCTTTTTTCTTGTACGGAAATCAAGGAGTGTTGAAATTTTACTGAAAAATGATGGACAGAATAGTCCGTTACTTTGTGATAGTTCATTCGAAAAAAGAATGAGAGTACTCGAATAACCCGACAGTTAAACTTCTGAACGAACAGAACAACATACCTATGGAATTCCTCTCTTTTCAAAATGTTTAAGAAATAAGCATACAGACGACAATTAAATACCTCTTTGCACAACTTGAAATACTGCAGTATGAAAATGAAGTAGTACTACGAATCCTGCGTCACAGTTAAACCTTGAAAGAACTTACTTCATTTACAACGTTAGAGAAGAGTAGCCTTGGCAACGTCGCTCAGAATTATTCGACTTTCACGATTGCCAACCACCGTAAGTTTTAAGCAAAAGAACTTGATAAACCTAAACCAAGGCCAACCGGGATACATTATAAAAGTGAATGGAACATAGTTTACCGGCTTGCATGTTTGATCGAAGTGAAACGAGAGTTGCTACGGAAACTTCCTCACTCAAAATGCAATGATTGAAATAGCCATTAAAAAAATTTGTAATTTCACTTCATTGTAATACAGCAGTCATAATTGATTCTTCTGAGTATGACACTGGAAATGAGATATTCGGTAAAATTAATCCAACAGATGCTACGAATGTGTGTTACGAATTCTGAAAAAGTCATTGAAGTCAGATATAAAGTACCAGAAATATAAAATATAGCCGAATGATCCTGAACATTGGTGAGGAAAGATAGCCATTTCGAGATGCTGATGATAGACCCTATATATGCCATATGGCTGGAGTATGTAAAATTCCTCGTGGGACACCTGTATATTACATTATCATGCGGTACAAATTGGCGAATGCGATGGTAACGCCTAACAATTGGTTTCTTCATTTCGTGTTTGTTTATCTGTAGATTCGAATCGAAGAAGTCGGAGAATAAGGTTTGATTTTCAAAGCGAAATTTTATGAGACGAATTAAAAAATTATTCATTAAGGAAACCGATGATGAATTGATCAGTTTTTATAATTTGAATTTTTTTCGTTTAACCAGTGAACTAATTCATGAAAATCAAGGTTTTGAGTTTCCCAATTACAATCAGAACTGTTTAACTATGACAGCTAACAGAAGTTGGAATAAACTCAATTCCAAGAGCCATCGGCACTCCCTTGGATTGGATGAATCCAGTGAAGCATCGATAAATGTGATAGAAATATTCCATTAATATGCGAAATTCGACGGGCTTTCGCAGACATTTCCTATCACAATTAAACAGAAATTAATGGATCTCAGGATGAGGTGAGGTCCGCTGTTCGAAATGAAGGAAGAGAACGTCTCGAATATGACACCGAAAGCAATAAATATTGGCAAAATCTGGAGATGAGACGTTCGGAAATATGGAAAATGATCCGAGTGAACTTGGAAGACTGAAACTTCAGGTAAAGTTATGCCCACCCAGATTGGAGTATTGCAGAAGCAAATTCCATTATATTTCTACGAAAGCATTCGTGAAATGGTGGTATTTCTGGTACTGTATATAAGAATTGAATGTTTTTTTCAGTTCGTGACAATTCGTAGCATCTCTTGGATTATGTATACCGAATATCATATTTGCCGTACTGATAATCACTTTTGACTACTGATGTGAAAATGACCATCTTAAACGCCACCTCTTAATATTTTTTACAATGATCTGAAATTCATAAACACAGGAATATAATGAATTTATTCAAATTCTTGTCACATCTCTGAACATTTAATTACGATCAAACAAAAAAAGTAGTAAATTAAGGTGGGCGTTCAATGTAGTGTGTTTTTATTTCGAGTTGATTTCGAAAACGGTTTCACTTTGAGAACTGAAATTTTGTGGGTGACCTCAGAAAGGATTAGGGTTATGTTGAAATAATTTTAATCGATTTCATTCCGACAGTCAATTTTTCTTCTTTCAAAAATAGAAGAAAATGAGCCAATTCATGCTTCTGTTTTATTTCAACAGAAAGACCCATGAAAATACTTCAACTTCCGATTAAAGCTAAGCGTCCACATGTCCGCACCGGACGCATCGGACGGATCGGATCAAACGGATTTCGGTATTCTTTGTATAGAAACTCGTGCAAGCCCGTCCACAGACCCGCACCGGACGCATCGGAGCATCGGCATTTCTACAATGGAGATCCGTCCGATCCGTCCGATGCGTACGGTGCGGACATGTGGTCCATGTGGACGCTTAGCTTAAAAGGGAATCTACTGATAATTTCGTTCAGAAGATCCACTTGAAATACGGAATTGGCAGAGAATGGCCAAATTCAAATTTTGGCGGGAAAAAGTTCCTGCTTTACCCACAAATTCGCTTATTCCATAGTTTGGTGATTTTCGGATAGAGAGCGCCATTGTACATTTCATTCATGATTAGAGAGATATTCATAGAACTTGATAGTGATAGTGCATGTTCTATGCAGATATCTATAAAATGGACGGTGGCGCCTCTATCGGCTGAGCTTTTCAACTCGCTTTAAACGCCGACCTTAATCGAAAAAGATTATTTTCATCTCAATTCGGAAGGAATGTTTTCATAAAAGTACAACATGTAGAATTTATCATACTGGGAAAATCAATTTGTCACTAATCTGCGTATTTTCAGAGCTCTGCAATCAACCAATGTTTTTCAATGAGAAAATTCATCATAATGAATAACTAATGTCAGTTTCTATTACAACATGTAATATACTAACTGACAAAGCAACTGTAGCACCCAGAAGGAGATGTATGAATTTATTTTTTTTTTAAACATAGATTTATTGCAGGAAGTAAATGGTTGAATTTGGACAAGAAATCGTGAAGGTTTTTTTATGTGAACATTTTTTGTTACGTGAATAATGTAGTCGTTTTTTGCATTTTTTTTTTATTTTACAACAAACCAGCTGTTCGAGGAGATCTAAAGTCGATGTTTATTTGTTGTTAAAATGCCTAGAGCACGTGTACGCGGAATTTATCGCCAGCTAAGTGAAGTTGAAAGAGGTCGAAGTATTGGTCTACGGGCGGCGGGAATGTCATTTCGAAAAATCGCTAACCTTACGAACAGAAATCCAACTACTGTTATAAGATGTTGTCAAGCGTGGTTTGATAATGCCCAAAATCGAAGAGGAGCAGGCAACGGACATCTAAGACTCATGGCCTTCAGAGACCGATTTGCGACAACTCGATCTTTGGTCAATAAGTGGTTAGGAGAAAGGGGCCATCCTGCAACTGTCCGAACGGTTAACCGCCGGATAAGGTGTTCTGGACTGCAGCATTATGGACCTAATCTTGTGTTACCTCTGACGGTTGAGCATGGTCGGCAACGATAACAGTGGTGTAGAGAACATCAATATTGGAATGTGGAATGGTATCAGGTCGTCTTTTCTGATGATGTCGGGGAGAAAGACGTGAACCTCAGTTTGATGTTGAGCGTCATGTACAACGTACAGTAGGCGTTATGGTATGGGGTGCTATTGCACATGCAAGTAGGTCACCTTCAGTCGTCATTCGAGTTAACATGACAGTGCTGTGTTACCCTCATGAAATAGTGGAGCTATATGTTCTGCTTCACCTTTACTGGCTCGAGAATACAATATATCAGCTACATAATGCTTGACCTTATGTTTCCAGATTCAGTTTTATCGAGAAAAGCCCAAATAACTCGAGAATTACTGAATTTAGGAGCAAGAGCTTCTGAGTGTGCTATCATTATTTTGCTTCGCAGAATCCAACGCAATCATAAAAAATAGGGTTCTAATTTGAAAAACAGAAGTTATGGACAATTTTCGATCACAGTTTTTGACACAAAATTTGAAACACCATGTGATGATATTCATGAAATTCATGAAAGATGCATGACCTTTCCACATTCTTCTACTTTGACGTTGTGAGAACGGTTCACACTCAAGATGTTCAGAATAAGAAAAATGAACATGATGCTGACTATGAATACTTATTTGACTTTTTCTCAGTTTTTTTTCGATATTTTGAAAACTATTCCAATGAATACAATGGTTTTAACAGAAATGTATTCAGCATTGAATACTCAGTCATATCAGAAACGAAAAGATTGAAAAAAAATTTTTCAGCAAATTTATTTTCACTCCCTGTATAACCGGAAGTGCTCTGGCTCTGAAAATATTTTAGGTATGTAGAGAATATCGAACAATATATCATAATCCCAATTTTCATATTTCCAGTTCTTCAGAAACGTCTAATAGGCACTTGAACTTGGGACACCCTGTATAAGAGACAGTAATGTGGGGCGTATCAAATTTGAAAATAATTTTCCACAGAATTCTAAAAACAGGATGTTGACAAAAATGTGCGAGACACGATAAAATGTTGATAGGCATGATGTTATACAGGATTCCCTTGAAATGTAATAAGCATGTATATGTACAATACTGGAAGAACTCATTTTAACAGACAGAGACATCTGAATTTATAGTGTGCTTAAAAATTTTTCAGGTGATGTCTGATCATTTATTACCAATAAGTACAGGTCTGTAGAGTGCAAGACTGCAAGTTGTGATGTGATAGGAGCCTATAAAAAGGTTAAAGCTTTGGAAAGAATTTTCCAAGAATATAGAAGAAATTGTGACACCAAATCCACCATAGTTTATCTAATGAAATTAACGGATTTGCTAGTGAGGAAAATGTAAAAATAGTTTCCAAACGTATTTGTTCGAGGCGAACACAGCGGATCAATGTTTCTGCTTTTTCTCCTGAAGAACACAAGGGTCTTCTTTCCAGTGAATTGAAACTATTAAAAAGGTGAGCCACTTCAACACCAAATGATTCCAAATCATGTGCTTCATTAGCACTTTCAGCTCTTGAGAACTGTAGCGGAGATTTTTCTCCAAATTTATACATATTGCTTAAAATATTTTTCCGTCGACCATAGAATAAAAGCTTATTTTAACTACAGTCAAGTGGCTTTATACTACAGTGGCTTTATACAAGACAGTGGCGACAATAGACGTTCACGTTTTGATTGGTCGGACTGTTTTCGACCACCAATGGCGGACTTTCATTGTTTTGTTGTCATGTATCTAAACATAAAGCTCAAGATCGAGTCAAATGTCAAACAGCACGACACTCAAATGTAAACAAACATACGCCATGTTTGTGCAAAAACGTGTTCTATGACCCTATTGTCGCCACTGTCTTGTATAAAGTCACTGTACTTTATACAAGACAGTGGCGACATAGAACACGTTTTTGCACAAACATGGCGGATATTTGTTCAAATTTGAGTGTCGTGCTGTTTGACATTTGACTCGATTTTGAGCTTTAAAGTTCAGATGAAGATATCATCTCAATGAAAAACCGCCATTAGTGGTCGAAAACAGTCCGACCAATCAAAACGTTAACGTCTATTGTCGCCAGTGTCTTGTATAAAGCCACTGTAATTTTAACGCACTCGAAATCATCCATAGAAATTTACATTATGTCAAATTTGTCTGTTACGCAAAATAATTTTTTTTTGATCCAGAATTTATTTTCAATTCATGATGAGGTCGACGGAAAAATCTTGTAATCCACTCGTTTATTAATCCAGCCATTAATGGTCTCAAACATTAACGCGCTTGAAATATTTCGACCATTAATCGCTGTCATTAATAAACTAGTTGATTAAATAACTATTGTGTACTTCCGGTAGAAACGGCTGAAGCAGAACGCAGTTTTTCTTCTTGCGGAAACTTAAGACCTGGCTCAGAAGCACTAGAGCAGAACACCTTTCTAATGCTCTCTAATGCACATGAACTATGAGAGAGTCATTGATACAGAAATGGTTGTGATCAGATTTGTTCATGCTAGCCCAAGACGCTTGGGGCTCCCATTTAAAAAATAAAAACTCGTAAAAATATTTGTTTTTATTCTAAAATGATTACAGGAATTTGGAAAATGGAAATCCGTGTTTTCATGTTTAAACCATTTATAACTTTGCCAACGTTTCGGACACTATTGGTCCTTTCTCAAGGCTGCAATGACATGAATCAAAAATACATAATAAAAATGGGCAGATCTAACGCTCACCTCGTTGTAATATTAGAAATATATTCTTCTTTGTGATAAATCTTGCCTCGCAGTTTCAGTCAAAAGTTGGGTTATTTTGTTTATCTTGTCAAACTTATGTCTGTTGCTCGGAAAATATGTTTTCTCATAATAAATGGTCTCAGCGGTCATAATCAACATACACAAAACTGTCACAATTTACATAAATATGTTTTAAAAAATTCTTTGTAAAATAAAAACAACAAAAGTGTAATGCTTACTAACCCCTATCTGTCAACTTTTGATCTGTCACGCCATAATCATGTAACAATAGGCGTTTTCTGGCGTCCATGTATTTGAAACGTATTCGTCCTACGATTCAAATACATTCATTCTGGCGTTGAAACGATGACGTCACAAGAAAAACGATTCGAAACGTATTCATGGAGTTTTGAAACTAAGTAGGATGCAGTTTCAAAACATGATTCGTTGTTTTGTGCTATCATAACCTTAAATTAAAAATAAATGATCGTTTATGATGGTCATTGTTTGATTGTTTGTGAGTTGAATTTCAAATTGATGGAGGTTGACAAATAATGGAGGTTCGAAAAAATTTAATATCGGGATTATCCAGTACCTACTCCAAGTCCAAATAGGTTATGTTTGATTATTGAATCGTATTCGAAACTAAGCATTCTCGAGGTTCATGATATTGATGACGTCTCACAGGAATCGCATTCAAATACAATATTGAATACGCTTCAACGCCAGAAAACGCCTAATATGACCGTCAAATAGGGCGCGCAATTCAAATATTGCGCTCTCATTTGTACACCCTTCAGTACGCTTTTTAAATGGAATTCCTCTGTTATTCCTGTAAGTGAATGTGCCGAAGAAGAGCAAACTATCGACCATTTTATCCATTTTTTCTCAGTAGATAAATTTCCAGATGGATTTCAGGCTATCCATAAAGTATGGAAGCGTTTTTGGAATGGTTTTTCCAATCCTCTTGATGTATCAACTTATGTAGCACTTAGGACATACTTGAGCTCTCAACATGAATATGCGGTTTAAGTATGTCACAAATCTAACAGAGCTTACTCGTAGCTATCTCACATAAATATGTTCCTTTGATTCGATGTCATATTTACGTGAATTTAACAAGCTGGGTGAGATATTATATCACGGACGCGACCAGAATATGTCGGAGCAAAGCTCGGAACAAAGCTATGATCAAAATTCAAGTTTGCTATAACTTTTCCAAAAACTCTTTCGGGCTTTTGATACACCAGCTTTGAATGAATCTCATCCATAACCAATGAAAATCATATACCTCTGTTTCATCCGAGAAACTCATCAGAACTCAATTCTAAATTAAACATTCAGCTCTCGGATTCTATTATGTCCCAATTACAGGATTATTCACGTTGTTTCCGATTTTGCCCAGAACTTTCATCCATAGAAAACCAGAATATTCAAGTTTTGCCGCTTTTCCCGAAGAATGACTCTCCTCGTTCCTTTGTCGATGGAGAATGGCGGTGAGGAAACAGGAAACGTCAGAATAATAAACCTGTAAACGACGTAGTTCGTGTAATTTATGCCGATCGAATCGTTCAAAGTTGTGGATCAAAAAATTAATTTGTCAAACGCAGAATTTGCCTGTTGATATCGAAAGGGATGAGTGTTTTCCACTCGTAGCGGTGTAACTTCGATGGGGGCTCTTTCGAAAGTTCATGAATTGTTTGGTGATGACAGGGACGGATTCGAATGATTTTCATGCCGGGTGTTATCCCCATTGAAATTTGTTGGGATTGTTTCATCCGGCATTTTCAATTTTGAAACTTATCGCTTAAAAAAGTTATTTTATCAATAATTACTTGGAATTGGTGCCTGCATGAAACTTACGCCTTCCCGCAAAAATTATGAAAATCCTTCAGAATCCTTCTAGTTAAGTTTTCTCTCCGGCCTACATTTTTAATTTCACCCTCACACAATTTTCACCATCAAACTTAGTTCATACCATTGACTTAGAATCTAAGTCAATGGTTCATACTGACTATTTCACTCATTCCATTTTTAGTGACGAAGTTTCCGTAGCAATTAACGATCGTTTCATCTCGATGAAACTTTCAAGCCGGCAAAACTAACAAGTTGGTTTTCCAGCGATAAAATTTTTGACGTTTCTCGAATTCATAGATAGCTTCGGAAATAAATATCATAGAGAGAACAAACAACGTTTAGTGGTTTAGTTAATCTATGATGAATTCTAATTTGCCAAATAGCGCAATAAGCGTCAAATGTGAACATATTACCGTATTTTCTCGTGAAATAGTCATGCCGAATACCACTCGAGATGAAATTTAAACAGGTAAAATTTCTCTCTTGTAATATTCAAGTTTGTTGCTTTTCGGAAATTTCGCCTGATGGCTCGTGATTTTGATACAAATATTATTAGCGAAATTTCCGAGCAACAAACTTTCTTATCACAATCGAGAAATTTTGCCGGCAAAATTCCATCTCTAGTGATATTACATATGACTATTTCCCTCGTCTTAATTTCGACCAATCAGATACGCGCAATTTTGAATTACAAATGGTTTCTAGATGAAAAACTGTATGGCAGTAGCTGTCAGCAGTTTTTTCGAGTTTACCCGCGGCACAACTTGACAGTTGTTGTCATCAAAAATTACAGTATCTTCGAAAACAAAAGTAATGAGGATCTCCTAGGACACCAGAAAACGACGCTAAACAATTTTCCTAGCTTTATTGTCCATTTTCGTAATATTGTTTCAAAACAGTGATAGTCGGCTTATGTATTGAAAATGTGTCGCTTTGGCAGCGATTCTTTGACTAATATTGGTGTCCGTGAAGTTAGCACCCACATTTTCGAAAATGAAGAAAATTATTTTTGCATTCGTTAGTAACTCGTTAGTAACTATTTGTAACCTCAAAATTTTCGTTTGTACCTCAAGGGAACTCATAGAAAAACGCCGCATTCCGCTGGGTGCTAACTTCACGGGCATCCACATCTCAATTTTTTGCAAAAAAAAAACTACGATCGGAAAGTCCTTCGTTAGTAACTATTTGTAACATAAAAATTTTCGTTTGTAACCTAACCCTTACTGAAAAAATGACACCCCTTAAATGCGAAGTTAGCACCCACATTTTCGAAAATTTACAAATTTTCTATTTCATTCGTTAGTAACTCGTTAGTAACTATTTGTAACCTCAAAATTTTCGTTTGTAACCTAACCCTTACTGAAAAAATGACACATCTTATATGCGAAGTTAGCACCCGCATTTTCGAAAATGATGAAAAATTTTTTTGCATTCGTTAGTAACTCGTTAGTAACTATTTGTAACCTCAAAATTTTCGTTTGTACCTCAAGCGAACTCATAGAAAAGCGCCGCATTCCGCTGGGTGCTAACTTCACGGGCTTCCCAAGTTTTTGGGAAAAAAGAAAATACGATCGGAAAGTCCTCCGTTAGTAACTATTTGAAACATAAAAATTTTCGTTTGTAACCTAACCCCTACTGAAAAAATGACACCCCTAGAATGCGAAGTTAGCACCCACATTTTGGAAAATTCACAAATTTTCTATTTCATTCGTTAGTAACTCGTTAGTAACTATTTGTAACACAAAAATTTCCGTTTGTAACCTTACCCTTACTGAAAAAATGACACATCTTATATGCGAAGTTAGCACCCGCATTTTCGAAAATGAAGAAAATTTTTTTTGCATTCGTTAGTAACTCGTTAGTAACTATTTGTAACCTCAAAATTTTCGTTTGTACCTCAAGGGAACTCATAGAAAAACGCCGCATTCCGCTGGGTGCTAACTTCACGGGCATCCACATCTCAATTTTTTGCAAAAAAAAAACTACGATCGGAAAGTCCTTCGTTAGTAACTATTTGTAACATAAAAATTTTCGTTTGTAACCTAACCCTTACTGAAAAAATGACACCGCTTAAATGCGAAGTTAGCACCCACATTTTCGAAAATTTACAAATTTTCTATTTCATTCGTTAGTAACTCGTTAGTAACTATTTGTAACCTCAAAATTTTCGTTTGTACCTCAAGGATACTCATAGAAAAACGCCGTATTCCGCTGGGTGCTCAATTCACGGGCTTCCCAATTTTTTGCGAAAAAAAAAATACGATCGGAAAGTCCTTCGTTAGTAACTATTTGTAACATAAAAATTTTTGTTTGTAACCTAACCCTTACTGAAAAAATGACACCCCTTGAATGCGAAGTTAGCACCCATATTTTCGAAAATTTACAAATTTTCTATTTCATTCGTTAGTAACTCGTTAGTAACTATTTGTTTCAGTGAGAAAAATACACCTCTGATATCTGAACATTCTCAAATAAATACTAGTTTTTTGCTCCCGATAGCTTTTATTTATGAATTATTTTTGACTATTAATTCAAATTTTTAACCCATTCGACAATGGAAAAACAATTCTGAAATTTCTTCAGAATTCCCAAATACTATACTATTGCTCTTGATGATACTTCATCTGTAATTTTTTGTGATGCCTAATCTTTTTTGATGTTTTTTGTTGGAAATGAAAGAGAATGACCTGATGGAATTGAAATTGAAGGAAACGTGTATCATCATCATTCTACTAATAATTTTACAATAAGTTTTCAACCTTTTTCCACAAACTCCAATGTAATGTTGATTATAACTTTTCGTAATCATCATTGAATGCAAAGCTTATATCACGCATTCCATTAAAACATTCAGATTTTCCAATGAATTGAAAGCCACTCGTAGGCGCATGCTAAAAAGTTATCAGGCTAAGATGTTCAAACTCACGCGACCGGCGCTCTTCAAATTCGAAGACCAATCTGTCATGCGCAGTTGAACTTTCTAACCATTAGAGTGGAATATGAACAACTGACCGTGTTCTTACCGACATAACCTTAAAAATATTGCAAACAAGAAACAAATATTGAAAGTTGTGATAACGATCATCAAAGATCATTACTGTTGTGTTCTCATTGAATATTATCATAATATCTTTTCATCAAAACCGAAGGTAAGTCAATACATTCGTTCATAGTGTTAATTCATCTTACTTTTTTCGAATTTAATTGTAGATGCCGCGGAGTGCTGCAATTGATCCTGAAGACTTGCTCAAGATTTTGCAAGAACATAAAACAGAAGTTCGAGAGGCAGTAGGTAAAACGACGGCAGTTATTTGGAAGCGTTTGAGTGAATTGTGTCAAGACAAAATTTCCCCAAGAGCAATTTATACCTTCGTCAAATGTAACCGGTACAATTGCCAAAATCGAATTGGAATCAGAGAAGAAGTGGTCGAATATAAAGATCAGAATTCTCTCGGAGCAGATATTGAAGAAGATGATTTTTTAACAGAAAATTATTTCTCAATACCTGCAATCTTATGGCGACAGTGTTTTGATGAGCTCAGATTATGTCTCAGACCGATTTGGACTGATATATTTTTCGAAGTTATTACCGAAAACCTGGGCACTGAATGCATATGGATGTTCAAAAAACATAAATTTGGTATCGAAAATTTGTATTTTCAAAGACCTTTGAAAGGTTCTAGAAGACAGGAAATCGGTAAAACTTTGAGCGATGGAAAGTTTGCTATAAATTGGAGAAGAGAACAAGCTTCAAATAAGGCTGCCACTTTAAAAAGAACATTATATTCTTTAAATGTCTTACGAAAGACCAGAGAAGAATATAAAAAGAAAAACGAATTTTCCAATATATATCAGAACGCTGTTAGTTTTCCTGAATCAATTCAATATCTAAAATATGACCCTACCTTCAATTCAGGAATTCGTAAGATAGGTCTAGATGATTTTTTTGTGATGTATTGGACACCTTCCCAAACGATCACTTACAATAATTACTCAAAAAAAAGAAGTATACTGTATATAGACGCTACTGGTTCATTGGTGAAGAAGATCCCAAAACCTCATGGACAAACATCAGGTAATTTATTTTTATACCAGTGTGTTATTCATATGGGGAAGAAAAGTGGACAATTGCCAGTTTGTCAAATGCTGTCAGAATGCCACAATATCAACCATATTAGTTACTGGTTGACAGAATGGATGACGGAGTGTAAGACTCCATTTTGTGTGGTATCCGACCATTCTTTGGCCTTACTAGGAGCAATTGCTAGAAGTATAGCTAAAGAGGCTAGCCTTTCAGACTATATAAATAAATCTTTCCAAATTCTAACAACTCCACAAATGTCACCCCAAAAATCTGAACTGAAGACTTATATACGCGTAGATTATGCTCACGTCATGAAGTTTGTCAGTAGATGGGATTGTTTTAAAAAGAGACCTCCACAGTTTAAACGCTTCTATTTGAAACTCTTGGCAAGACTCGTGAAATGCAGAAATTTCAGTGATGCAAATAAAATTATTTCAAATATTTTCATTGTTGCAAATAGTTTTTATGAAGGTTCCGACTCAAATGATATTCAATTGAAAAGTGAAATTGCTAAAATTTATTTGAAAAATCTTATAGCAGATTTTGGAGAAATCAATGTTGAGGATGAAGAAGACAAAATAGAATTAAGTGATAACGAAACCAATAGTGCACACTCAAAAATAGTCGAAACATGGATTATGAATATATTCAATGATGCAAAACTGTCCTTTGTCGATAATTTCATTGAGCCTGACGATACAGGTGTTCGTGAAAATTTTCATTATTCTTTAGAATTCAGTAACTCTTTCAGAAAACTGCTTAAGACATATACCTTATGGTCCGCTATTATGACGCATCATTTCGATGTCTGTGAAGCAACTGCTAGTTCAGCGCCAGTAGAAAGTTATTTCAATGATCTTAAAAATCGAACTTTTCACGGTTGCTTACCCCTGAATCCCGATAAATTTATCGTGAGACACATCAAAGAAATTGAGGCCATGATAGTACTGGCAAATGAGGAATCTGAGAGACCATCTACTGAAACATTCGATACCCTCAAGACTGAATCGAACGAAAAAGATATGGATGGAAACAACACTCTACACGAAATTGAAATCGCCAATATTACCACTGAAAATTCAGGAAAGGATGATTATATATTATGTCCAGAAATATCCAAAAATGGTGAGCACGATGTAGAAGAGGTAGAAGAAGTAGAAGACGCTAGTCTCGTAGAAAATTGGCGAGGATTAGGAAATCCGAAAAAGAAAAAAATGAGGTCATCATTTTACGCGGCACCTTGTCCAGAAATTCTGGTTGTGGAAGATCATAGGAGGATGGAGCTTCCGCTTATAAAAAACGGAAATGTTGTCAATAAGACAACTACAACTAAAAAACCTGGTGGAACATCCATATTTCTCGCTAATACTTGTCCATTTGACGCAATTCTTCAATGCATTTTATCCGCCTATTGTGATAGTCGGGATTTCCAACAACAAATTTGTGAGAAAAAAGATGAAGTGAAAATATACAACGTTCTCAATATATTAGCAACCAAAGGAACGGGCTGCCAATTTTATTTAGAAAGAGCAGTTTTTCTGAGTGAAATCTACCAGCAAAAAAAGCTGGCTATTAACAGCAAAATCTTAAAGGTGGATTGTCAAGATAATGTCATATGTGCTCTACAGAAAATAGGACAAGGATTGGAATGTGTCATAGAAAGCCATAAGTGCGTGAAATGCACTAACGAGAAAACGTTCACATGGTTATTCAAGACGATTCATCTGACATCATCCAATTACAATAACTTTGAATACGCAATAAGGGAGTCACTGCAGGAAAATTTCAACTGCAGAATGTGTTCAAATGCTGTCATGGTAGAAAATAAATACAGCTGTCATATTTTCATCGACACAGGTGAATCTGAAAATGTGCAGGTAGAAAATCTGCCTATGAACTTTATATGTGGAGAGCATCAGTTCATTTTACGTGGTTTGGTAGCTTACCAGAAGCCACTCACCAGGAACAGCTTGGGACATTATACTGCCATTTGTCGCAGAAATGATGGAGCCTTGGAGGTATATGATGATATGGCAAAAAAAATAAAATTAATACCGAAAACAATGGTACTTGACGTCCACCTACTATTGTATAGTATTTAAAATGTTATTTTGAAAATATATTTTTATTGAAAATTTATTGAATTTAATTGCACGAATGTATGTATATTCCCACTAAAAGCTAGGTCACAAACGATGATTTTTATGTTACAAATAGTTACCAACCAGTTGCTAACGAATGCGAAAAAAATTTCTTCATTATCGAACATGTTGGTGCTGACTTCTCATGTTAGGAGTGTTACTTTTTCCATTAAAGAATAGGTTACAAACGAGAATCTTTTTGTTACAAATAGTTACTAATGAGTTACTAACGAATGGAAAAAAAAAATTTTCTTCATTTTCGAAAATGTGGGAGCTAACTTCGCCTTCTAGGGATATCATTTTTTCAGTAAGGGTTAGGTTACAAACGAAAATTTTTATGTTACAAATCGTTACTAACGAAGGACTTTCCGATCGTACTTTTTTTTCGCAAAATATTGGGAAGCCCGTGAATTTAGCACCCAGCGGAATGCGGCGTTTTTCTATGAGTATCCTTGAGGTACAAACGAAAATTTTGAGGTTACAAATAGTTACTAACGAGTTACTAACGAATGAAATAGAAAATTTGTAAGTTTTCGAAAATGTGGGTGCTAACTTCGCATTTAAGGGGTGTCATTTTTTCAGTAAGGGTTAGGTTACAAACGAAAATTTTTATGTTACAAATAGTTACTAACGAAGGACTTTCCGATCGTATTTTTTTTTTCGCAAAAAATTGAGATGTGGATGCCCGTGAAGTTAGCACCCAGCGGAATGCGGCGTTTTTCTATGAGTTCCCTTGAGGTACAAACGAAAATTTTGAGGTTACAAATAGTTACTAACGAGTTACTAACGAATGCAAAAAAAATTTTCTTCATTTTCGAAAATGCGGGTGCTAACTTCGCATATAAGATGTGTCATTTTTTCAGTAAGGGTTAGGTTACAAACGGAAATTTTTATGTTACGAATAGTTACTAACGAGTTACTAACGAATGAAATAGAAAATTTGTGAATTTTCCAAAATGTGGGTGCTAACTTCGCATTCTAGGGGTGTCATTTTTTCAGTAGGGGTTAGGTTACAAACGAAAATTTTTATGTAACAAATAGTTACTAACGAAGGACTTTCCGATCATATTTTCTTTTTTCCCAAAAACTTGGGAAGCCCGTGAAGTTAGCACCATGCGGAATTCGGCGTTTTTCTATGAGTTCCCTTGAGGTACAAACGAAAATTTTGAGGTTACAAATAGTTACTAACGAGTTACTAACGAATGCAAAAAAAATTTTCATCATTTTCGAAAATGCGGGTGCTAACTTCGCATATAAGATGTGTCATTTTTTCAGTAAGGGTTAGGTTACAAACGAAAATTTTGAGGTTACAAATAGTTACTAACGAGTTACTAACGAATGAAATAGAAAATTTGTAAATTTTCGAAAATGTGGGTGCTAACTTCGCATTTAAGGGGTGTCATTTTTTCAGTAAGGGTTAGGTTACAAACGAAAATTTTTATGTCACAAATAGTTACTAACGAAGGACTTTCCAATCGTAGTTTTTTTTTTGCAAAAAATTGAGATGTGGATGCCCGTGAAGTTAGCACCCAGCGGAATGCGGCGTTTTTCTATGAGTTCCCTTGAGGTACAAACGAAAATTTTGAGGTTACAAATAGTTACTAACGAGTTACTAACGAATGCAAAAAAAATTTTCTTCATTTTCGAAAATGTGGGTGCTAACTTCACGGACACCTAATATTGATCTGGCGATTAAGAAAAGTGTACCGTACAATACCGTTGAAACCCATACGTCAATATGGAAACCGTTTACGGAATTCTGCAGGGCAAAGAAATATGATCTTGAAACTACACTTTCAGATCAACTAAACCTAATCCTGAAAGATTGGCCGTTGAATATGAAGAAGGAAAACGTTTAAAATCACAAAGAACTAGTTGTGAAAACAATGTGGAACACCGTCGCAAAAAAATGCAAAAAATGTATTTTGTGATTGGGAAAATAATTTTTGACCCATTCAAAGATATTATCTCTAAAGGCTTGTTCGGACTAGGCCAGTATTTTAGTCCAGTGGAGAGTCGATTCGCCCACTGACTACTCTACCACAGTATCAAAGACTCTTAAACAGTATAAGGGCTTGTTCGGACTAGGCCAGTAGATTAGTCGAGTAGCGAATGCAGTGGCGGCTCGTCAGGGACGGCAGGGTCCGCAGTGCCGACCCTATATATTTTATCCAGCGAAAATGTAAATTACTCTTTCTTCTGTTGAATTACTAAATTTATTATAATTAGTGTATTTCCAAGACCTGTGTAAATAAAATTCTATAAATCATATTTGTATATCACTGATATATTTCAACTTCTTGGAAATACGCTCTTCCGGCTCTTCCAATCTCAACGCCGCGCCGTTCAAATCAGTCCGAGAATTGAAATGTGTACGTGTACGGGAAGACGAGAGCGCCAAGCATCGAACGCTTTCTAGGGACCAAGTACGGCACGCTGCACCTGATTCGACGTTTCAATGAAATGCGAATACGAATGAGGCGAAACAATTTTAACTCGACTGTTTTCTGTTGAAATTTACTCAGATAATGATAAATATTATAGTCGCCTCCTAGTTAATGCTTTTTCAAAATCGAAAATGGGATGTTTTCGTTGTTCGTTCCACCTCACAAATTTTAAGAGATTAATCGATAAATGTTGCTTTGAACGAATTTTTGTCGTATTTCGTACTTTTATAGACGAGGATTTTGAATATGATAGTACCTACTTATATGAATTTCCGCCCAATACCACTATTTCCCGAAATTTTTAGCCGAGAAAAAAATGCTGAACAGTAGCCGCTAAACTCTTATAGCAGGCTCAACACATCGCAGGGTCGGCAAATGGGATTATGCCGTACCTGAAATGCCTCTACTCGTATTATACATGAGGAACGATCGGATCGGGCCGATCGGGGTGCCTCGATTGTTTTCGTTCGGGATGCGGCTACAGACAGGAACAGGAGCCTTCAGTGTTCGTATGTTTGGCCCAAACAGTTTGGGTGAGTGGTTGGATCGTTTCTTCCAGGAAATTAATTATTTAACGCGAACTCAAATAATTCCTTTTCTGTTAGAGATGTGCATAAATCATGTATTTGACAAAAAATGGAGTAAAATGAATGGTGTTTATAATGCAGAAAAAAATAATATGCAAGGCATTTGAAAAAATTAAGAAAAATCGATTTGAAATTCGTCATGTTGATAGTCTTTTTGTGGACTCTATATGCTGGAGATGCTTTATTATAGCTGGGTAGGATACTTTGAAGTCTTGTCTTTCAATCCATATAAAACTGTTATTGGTATGTGCAAGGGTTCGTGAAATATAATTGGATAAAATAGCCTCTACAAGTATCATTTTTTTTGTCAAAATGGCCAATATTTTGAAATAATAATAATAATAATTGAAAAACACTATTGAATATAGGTGTCCCATTTGAAAAAACAAAGTCACCCGCTATTCCTGTTTTGTGGGCCACCCGATATATTCGAAAATATTTTTAGGATGTGCTCTTCTTGGAGTATATCAAGTCTACATCAAAAAATTTTGACAAACTCAGTCCGTTACGCGTATATCGTCCGCTGCGGCACTAGTGGGACACCCTGTATATCTGCCGACCCAAGATAAAAGTTTACGAGCCGCCACTGAGCGAATGATTTTGTTATTTCCCGTGTGCAAACGCCAGCAATCGAGTCGAGTAGAGTCACAGGATGATGTACCTACTACCTTATACTGTTTAAGAGTCTTTGATACTGTGGTAGAGTATTCATTCAGTGGGCGAATCGACTCTCCACTCGACTAAAATACTGTCCTAGTCCGAACAAGCTTTTAGTCTAGTAGGGAAGTGCGAAACTAGGGAATTTGCAGATGTGCACCATTAAAAGGAAGTTGAGCTCTGCTTCATTAAAATTTTCATTTTATATTCACTTCACATACACCAGAGGTAGTTACATGTAAAAGGTTTCCAACTTAAATATGATTATATAATCTAAAAATATGAAATCCATAAGGAAGTAACAGAAACAATAGAAAAAAAATATACTTAACTATAAAGGTTGATATAAGCAAAGGTATAACGTAGCATATGACATTAAATTAAATTGGGTTTTCATCTTGATGCAGCAACAAGTCGAGCCTCATTTCCCCCATGGTAATGTTAAAAAAGTCATGAACTATACTCTCAAATAATACCGCATTGCACATGTCCAGCATGTGAGTGAGAGGTGACGGACTCTTTCTATCAATATAAAAAAGGTCATGTGATAACACCCTAAGATTAATCTTTGGTACTTTAAAGTTAATTAATTTAATAATATTAGAATCACAATACTTAAGGTTATTTATAACATTGTGAACAAATATCACAGCTTGGGTTCTTCTCCGGATAACAAGAGAGCAGGGATGAAATTTTGACAACATAGACCTATAGGAAACCATGAATGGGTAACTTCCATTTTTCTTAACATAAATATACCGCAGGAACCGCTTTTGCACTTTCTCAATATCGTTGCTGTGGGTGCAGCAAGTCGGGCACCAGATATTTGCAGCATAATCCAAATGGGGGATGACTATCAAAATTACTAGCCACAGTTTAGCCAACTCAATTAAGCCTTATCTGAAAATAGATAATGAGCACTATTCCAACATCATAAATACCCTTAGAAGTGAAGCCTCAGAACCTCCAGCTGAAAAATAGGAAACAGAAGATCCTGCAGTCACTCCTCGAGCTTCTCACTCTACAGATGGACCCATCAACAACGTTAATGATGTATACCTACTCCTACACCCAACGGTATCAATGAGTTAACAAGCAATACTCCTGTGTACCAAAATTGCAATTTATATATTAATTGTAGGTACTATAAATAATTAAGTTAGAAATATTTTGTTATTGAATAAATTACCTGTTTTTCAGTTTTAAAATTAATACCTATACATAATGCATGCAGAATAATCTCTTACTCATGAAATAGTCTTGTCAAATACCATTCGGGCATCTAATCTTTGCAAAAAAAAATGGAAAAATACGTTGCAAAGTAATATTTTTTAACAAAAAGCATTCGTGCAGGTGCAAAAATCCTCGTCCTCGACTCGGATTTTTGTTGCCACCAGCACGCATGCTTCTTGTTAAGATATTACTTAGCAAAGTGTTTTTTCGGTTGTTTTCGGAAAAATTAGATGCCCTTATGATATTACTTACGAATATTCTCCACATGATTTCAAACCAAAAATTATACCTGTCAGTTTAATTACCTCCGAGATTATTCGGTAACTCATCTAATCACATTAGTTGAGAAAACATCTCTCTAATTGTACGTATGATTGTTATGAAATGTGCGAACTTTTAGAATGTACACTTATTTTCTGATAATTATGATTGTTCGAGCAAATTGGGGTGATTATAAGCTCCTTATCGGGACAGAAAGAGAATATAAAACCGGTGAAGGTGTGGAATCTTTCTGCGTAAGTGGCAGAAACCTGGCGTTGTTTGTAACGCGTAAATCACCGAATACACCTGCCGTTAAAGCGCTTATATTCGATCTAGATAAATTGAAACGAATAGGAATAGACGATATGGCGGCATTAGGATGTTTTATGGCAAAGGAAAAACAATTCAGAATGGTGAGTTTCACTGCTTCTTTTTCATATTCATCAAATGGGTTTGAATGCGTATATTGGAATATATTATGTTTTCTACTCTTTTGTTTTTCATTCATGATAGATGTCGACAATTCTGCACATCCGTTATTCTATTTTCAACTCGCTTCTACACTTGTTTAGACTACATTCGATTTTGAGAACCTTTTGAATTCACTTATCTATTATATCAGAAGGAGCGATTGATTGAATAGAGAATTCAGATGAAATATGGGCGTGACATTAAAAAAAATATCGATAATCATTTACACAGGGTAAGTCTTCGACTTGTACATACACATATTTTAACTGTAGATTTATGAGGCCAAAGGAAACCTTTTTTTTTCCTTTTTCATTTTTTCGAATTCGGCTCTGTTAAAGAGATATAGCCATTTTAAAAAAAATTGGGCCAAAAACGTGCCTGATACGATTCTCCGCAAACACCTCAAAGTTCAAACAGGTGATGACTACGTGAAAACTTTCAGTGGAATGATGTAATAATAACCGTGTAGTGTCGAGTTGAAATTCCAAGAGGATATTGTTTAGATACGAGGATATATTGAAAAATTCTTAGCCTACTATAGAACCAAACAAAATTTCAATGTCAAAATATTTTATTACTCAACATATTCTCCTCTAAATTGAATACATGTATTACAGCGAAACTGCAACGTCTCTAGACCTTTCAAAAAAAATGTTTCTTCTTGCTCTGCAAACCAGTCATCCACAGCTTTCATTACCTCCTCGTTGGAAGAAAATTTACGACCTTTTTTCAGTTGAGGAGAGAGATGATAGTCGGACGTAGCCAAATCTGGTGAATAAGGGGGATGTTCTAGTGATTCCAACCCTAAATCCGAATTTTTTGAATGGCAACATGAGATTTGTGTACTGGGGTGTTGTCCTGTAAAAACAAAATACCTTTGGGTAGCTTTCCGCGTCTTTTCTCTTCAATTTTTTTCCGTAGAGTGGTCAGTAATGTCGACTAGTAATTTCCAGTTTTTGTTCTACCCTTGTCCAAAAAATCAATTGTGATTACTCCATGGCAATCCCAAAATACTGAAGCAAGAACTTTTCCAGCAGATTTTTGGACACGGAACTGCTTAGGTCTTGGTGAACCAGAGTGTCGCCATTCCATCGATTGTTGCTTTGTTTCTGGATCTTAGAATTGTACCCAAGTCTCATTCATAGTAACAATTCGGTTTAAGAAGTCTACATCGTTTTCAAATCGAGCACTGTTCGAACGCGATGCTTCTACCCTTGCACGCTTTTGGTCAACATTCAAACATTTGGGGATCCAATTTGCAGACATTTTTCTCATGTCCAAATTGATGTGAGCTATATGATGAACGCGTTCGTATGAAATTTTCAGTGCTTCATATATCCGTTTTAGCCCAATTAGACGGTTTGATAAAATCATGTCATGAACTGCATCGATATTTTCGCGGACTGACCAGAAAACTGGCCTTCCGGATCGGTCATCATCTTCAATGAAAAATTTACCTCTTTTGAAGCTTGCAGTCCAATTTTTCATGGTCGCATACGAAGGACATTGATCACCAAGGATATTAAGCATATCTTCGTAAATCTGCTTACCTCTTAACCCTTTTAAATACAGGTACTTGATGATGGCTCGATACTACAATTTTTCGATTTTTATAATTTCGAAGCACATCTTTTTTTCAATTTATTGCTTAACTCTGGTTAACTTTTTTGACGTCGAACTCTACACTGACACTTCTAATAAGTTATTGTTCGTTGATATGGTATCGCAATATTTTGTTTATGCATGGAACTAGTCTAGGCTAACTAGATATCAATACATCCTCGTGATATTCATACACGGATCAGAGAACACGAGCGATGTTGTCTGTATGAAAAAAAGGAGACTGCACTCGCGGCACATGCTTTGATGGATGGACAAAACATTATTATTCGCTAATACAAAGGTCATTTTCAACATCAAGAGTTTCTATCCTAGGATGAATTTGAAGGCAATCGGTACACAGCACAAAAACAACATGAACAGAAAAGAGTGTAAAATCAAGATTGTGAAGCGTGCCGGCAACACTGGCAACGCTGGCTGCATGACCCACCCTATTTCCGTTTGTCACCCTCAGGTACGATTCTGAGGCGAGAGAGAATCATTCAGCCCTCGAACACGTAGACAAACCACGTTCACGAACCAATTTTTATGTAACTCATACTCGTAATTGTAAATAGTAGTGTAAATAAAAACCAGTCAAAAAATCTGCGTGCATCACATTTTTCCCGAAAGGGTGGTCCTTCGAAGCAAAATCAAAAACGTTCAAAGAGTTGTGCTTGGTAACTAGCGATCTGCAATGCCAAGACCGATAGGTTTCGCCGGTCGTGGATCTGCAGCTATGAATTCATATGGGGTTCCAGTAACATCTTCAGTTCGGAGCGGTTTTCCTCGGGGTACAACCTCCGACCGAAAAACCTCTGAAGATGGACCACGGATAGAATACCCGGAATACTCTAGATTTGAAGCTGAATCATATATATATATATAAGAAATATGTTCGTTACACCATTCATAACTCGAGATCGGATGGACTGTTTGTTATAAAACCTCATTTACGGATTCTTCTACGGTATGGCTGTTATAAAATACATTAGATGCCTGAAAAATTCGATGAAAATCTTGCTTGTGTAGAAAATGCTTTTCCTCCTTCTGAATAAAGCTACTAGGTGTCGCTAAGGTTGATGGCGTAGTCGTGAAGGTACCTACTATATTTGATATTATCGCCATTACATGGCAATGTATACAATTACTGAGTATAATTTGCATAGAACTTCACTAACATGGAAAGCAATTACCATATCAAAAAGCCGGAAAACATCTCAAGTTAGTGGAACAGTGAATTTTTACCGAAATGTCAACTAAATCGGATTTGGACATCAGTAACTGGATGCAAATAGACAACTCACGATTGAAACTGTTTCAATCGTGAGTTGTCCATTTTTCTTTTTCTCTTAGTTTTTGAAATGTTTTTGAATGACTGTTTGTGTGATTAATATATTTGTGGAAATAACTGAATCCTAAATTGCCCATAATTAGTACCTAATTGACACATTATTTTTGTGTTTCTGTTCTGAGCAGCAAGACTTCAATGTCTTAAATAATGGGCGAGCACTGATTAGATTTCGATTAGCCAAAATTGGGGATATAAAAAAAGTTTTTTCCACTTCAGGTAGCGCTATTCACAAATTATGACTAATTTGTATTCGTTATTTCAAATATTTGAATTTATTATGGTGAACGGCTGTGTTAATCGTCGATAGTTCTCTCAACAATACTTTTTGTTTATATATTCTTGACATTTTGATTCGTATTAATTCTGGGGAAAGGTATAATACTTATAATATGGCTTACACTCCTGTTATTTACAGTCACGAAGCGAAGCCAAAGTTTTGGTAAGGATTGAGTTGTACGCTTGAGTCAACTGGAATCACAAAGATTGCGAGAAATGTAGATATTATGTATATTCCGGAAGACAACAATAAAATAGATAGGTATCAGGATAAAAAAATGTTAGTCAAATATTTTCACTTCAGTTCTAATATATGCGCAGGTCTGGACTCTTACCAAAGTGCAGCTTCTATTTTCATTGGCTCATTGCTCATATGGACCGAAATGACACGTATGACAATGCGGCGCCGACAAGAAACAATGCTAATATTTTCGACTTGGTCGAATGTCAATGCATCCAAAAATTGACGAGTGCATATACCATGTTTTTAGACATCTTGAGGCCGGGTTTCACCAACGATTTTAATCTCGTTTAAGGTAGTAAACGATAATTTTCTGTGGTTTTCCAGTCAAAATCCATCGGTAATCTCAGTTATCTCCTTAAACCAGATTAAAATGTTTGGTGAAACCGGCCCTAAAAGGCTAATTTCATTTTAATGTAAATTCTATGGTGAATTGCCTCCACTCGGTGCTGTAGATCAAAACCAAAGTATCTTAGTCAAGACGAGGAATAAGAAAACGTCTTAGGGTATTTTTATTCTGTGAAGGGAAGTGAAAGTACTTCAATTCACATTTTTAGCGTTGTGTTTGCAGAACTAGCGTGGTTTTTTACAGTGATCAAAGGTAATTCATAAGTGAAACTATTCCTCATCCATATAATTCGATCGTGATTTATATTTGCATTCGCGGTGTCGTTCTTCACATGGTACTGTAATGATAGAACTGTAGAACAATAAAAACAAAAAGTTATAGGTTCAACAATTAGGTACCGCTTACATACAGAGAATTATTTTGATGTACACAACAATGTTATTGAAATGTTGTATATTTAGAACTAATTCATCTTCTGCTTGAAAAACTAGCAATGGTTACTTCAACGGTGGGTTTCACTGAACGTTATCACCAGTGATCGGAGATTGATCTTGAATCAACTCGATTTCACAGTTCAAAAATCAGAGAACGAAGCCGTTGATCTCCGATCGCTGGTGATTGTGAAATCCACCGTAAGTATCGTTTAGGCGAAACAAAGTTCGCCGGGCCAGCTAGTCAATATAATACAAATCGTTCATGGTTTTCAAGTAGTATTCTTGTATGTATGTAATGTACGGAGGCTTGGAAATTCATAAAAAAGTCAGAAACCCTAGATCGGAAAGTGTATACATACAAAATATAACACAAGCACAATGGAGACAGCACTACCAAAATCTACTACAAGAGCAAAGACCACAATATATTGGAGACCATATACCAATTGGAATTCAAGGCGATAGAGTGGAGATAGATGAAAAAACTGTCTGGCAAGCAATAGCAAAATTAAAAAACGGAAAATCCTGCGGGCCAGAAGGAATATATGGAGAGCTATTGAAACATTCCACTGAAAACTTTGTGAAAACACTAACACGATTGTTCAATAGTTATCTGAACGGTGAAGAGGTTCCCGAAGAATGGAAAACTGCTTATATCACATCAATATACAAGAAAGGCAATAGAAACGACTGCAGTAACTACAGGGGTATTTCGGTTACCAGTACAATGAGTAGACTTTACGGAAGAATAGTCAGAGATTTGATCGAGTTGGAATATGAAGAAGAAGAGGAACAGAGCGGATTCAGAAGTGGGAGATCATGTACGGATAATGTGTTCACCTTGAAACAAATGATAGAAAAGAGATCTGCAGTGAACCTGGAAACACACATACTGTTCATCGATCTTACCAAAGCATACGATAATATACCCATATGCTTACTTTGGGAGTCATTACATCATACCAATATCAGTCAGACCTTGATATCAGCTGTGAAGAATCTTTATAAAAACTCTGTTTCTAGAATTAAAACCACCAACAGATTATCAACACCATTTCCTGTGACAAAAGGCCTTAGACAGGGCTGTTGTATTTCCCCTACGTTATTTAAGATATGTATCAAAGAAGCACTCAAGAAGTGGAAGAAAAAATGCTCGGGGATGGGGATACCTCTAGAACATACGACTATCTATAGTTTACAATTTGCTGATGATCAAGCAGTTATAGCAGGAAACCGAGATGACCTGGAATACATGGCTCGCAAGTTGGAGGAGACCTATGAAGAATGGGGTTTGACCATGAACATTCAAAAAACAAAGTACTTGAGCATCGGAAGTCAGAGCCAAACCCTACAACTGAATGGCTCAGAGAAAATACAAGCCTGTGACAACTACAAGTATTTGGGGGTAACATTCGATAAGACCGGAACAGATGACAGGGAAATAAGGGAGAGAAATATACTGGCGAGGAAAGCAATTGGGTGCCTTAATGGAATACTGTGGAGTAAGCAAATAACAAGACGCAGAAAATACAATATCTATAACACGATAATAAAGAGCAGCTTACTTTATGGGTCCGAGACCTGGAGAATGAAGGAGAAGAACAAAAGAATGCTGGAGGCTACGGAAATGGATGCACTGAGACGATCTGCAGGGATTTCACGGTTGGATAGAGTAAGGAATGAGGACGTTAGACAGATTATGGGAGGAGCAGATACAGTAATTGAGGAAGTAGAACAAAGGCAGCTTTCTTGGTATGGCCATGTGCAACGTATGCCAGATCACAGAATACCAAAACAGGCAATGAATTGGATCCCACATCACAACCGCAAAAGAGGAAGACCAAAAATTTCATGGAACCAGGGAATACAGAAAGCGATGAGTGCCAGGAGCCTGCGTGAAGGCCAGTGGGAAGACCGAAGACAGTGGCGTCTAGATATCGGACAACGTCGAAGAACGTTTTAAAACGATTATACATACATACATTCTTGTATTTTTCCGTGTATTTTGTGCCGGCTATGGTGTGACTGTGAAACCAAAAGAAATATTAAATATGGAAACGCCGTTACCGACAGCTGGTGTATTTATTGGAAATATTCCATATCTGAGTGATCTCTAATCCTCAATCTACAAACTCAGTTTCAATAATGAAGAGCTGTTGTGTTGAATTCATTTTCCCTCTGTTTATTCCGAATTCTGCTCATAACATGATACTTATAAAGTTAATAACTTCCTGCTCGCATTTTGTACAGTACGGAAAGTTGTTTGTAAATATTTGAATGAACATGAGTACACATTGTTTGAGAAACCAGAGGATATTTGGAGGAAAGAAATCTCTCGTGAATTTAATAGTCGGAAGAAAAAAAACAAACATTTAGAGCAGGATGGATTATTCTGACCACTGATTGAAATTAGTTTCAGGATTAACTGTACATACTCATACCAGAGATAGAGTTGGACTAGCTGATTACGAATTGACTATAAAAAATTAATTTCTGGATTTCCCTAGAAACAGGGTGATATTCCAGCTTCATGGAAATACTAAGACCATCATAAAATCCAAACTTATTGACGGATATTATTGAAACTTGGGAGGTTATTGGCACATGCTGAGGACGAGTCTGAAAGATATCAATTATTCCATAATTCCAGGGCCGGACTCATTAATCTTCATTTGAAGTGTTCAGGGTAAAAAAACACTTTGTATTTCGAATTACAAATAATTGATTCGCTTTTTAGAAAGAAGCTAAATTATGCTTCAATTTGTGTTATCGCTCAAAGTTGTCACATCAACAATTATTTTTTCATGAATTCCTTAATTTGGATAAAGTTCGAAAATTTTAATTTATTTTCCTGAACAGTCATTTTGTGGAGGTCGAAAATAAATAAAACTTTCTTAAAAAAGTCACTGAAGGTGAGGAAGACTATAATAATTTGTTGATATACTGGGTGGCCACCCCAGACAGGGATCTCATTGCGATGGAGTTAATAGAGGTAAATTTCGAAAAAAAAAATTGGTGATGTGAATAGGTTATACATAAGCATATTTCAAAATTATTCGTATGTATACCGGTTGTTCGACAACAAAGATATATGTAGACCAAAGTGACACTTCTTCCAATGTAAAAACCTCTAACTGAATTAGTAAATCGATTAGTATGAGTAGTGATTTTTCAATTTGTTAGTCTGTTTATTTAAAGTTTACTTATTCAATATTAAATATTATGAAGTACTCTGTGAAAGAGGAGATATGATTTTCACTTTGGGAGAATGTTACAGAATATCTTACTAGATTCAAGCTCAAAAATACACAGAAATAAAATTTCCTTCAAGATAAAATATGAATTCCTTCAACATATTCTGTGATAAATTTCATACATTTCGACAACTGAAATTTAAGATTGTTCGTTGCTTGTGTTTCGATTATTATAAAATAGTGAAATTATCAAAATGGCCAATTTCACAAAAAGAGAATATGCTGATATGATGTTCGTGTATGGTACATGTGAGGGAAATAGTCGAGCTGCTGTGAGAAAATATCGTCTGAGATTTCCGACGCGCATTTTCTGCAGTATTTAGTTGTATAGCGCAATATGGTACTCCAGATTTCAACCCGCTAGACTATTTTGTATGGGGAAAATTGAAAGATATGGTATATTCTGAAGAAATCCAGTCAAGAGAACAGCTGATGAACAGAATTACCAAATGTTGCGATATTTTAAGAAATAATGGCGATATGATTCGCAAGGCTGTATCCAATTTGAACATCCGGCAAGAGAAATGTATACAAGCTAATGGTTTTCATTTCGAACCACTTCTAAAATAACGTTGAATCAGCAATTCATTCGTTCCTATTTTCATTTTTATTAGGTACTCTTTACTGTATTTTAGTTTCTTTCATTTGTTATTCTTTAGTTATGGAATGTGCTTATTAAAACTCTGAACTTTTTTGAAAATTTTCTACTAATACCTTCGCTTTTTATATTCAAACATGTGATTTTCAGTTCTCTTCATGGTGAAAAATTCAATTCATCGAACTTTATCCAAATTAAGAAATTCATAAAAAAATAATTGTTGATGTGACAACTTTGAGCGATACCACAAATTGAAGCATAATTTAGCTTCTTTCTAAAAAGCGAATCAATTATTTGTAATTCGAAATACAAAGTGTTTTTTTTTACCCTGAACACTTTAAATGAAGATTAATGAGTCCGGCCCTGGAATAATGGAATCATTGATATCTTTCAGACTCGACCTTAGCATGTGCCAATAACCTCCCAAGTTTCAATAATATCCGTCAATAAGTTTGGATTTTATGATGGTCTTAGTATTTCCATGAAGCTGGAATATCACCCTGTAGCTTTCAAGGGAAATCCAGAATTTAATTTTTTATAGTCAATTCGTAATCGGCTAGTACAACTCTATCTCTGGTATGAGTATGTACAGTTATTCCCCGGACACCCTGTATAGAGATAAGCTGAATAATGTAAATAGATATTCTACTGATCAGTCAGCGGCGGCTCGTGAGGTTTGTATGTGGTAAGGCGACACATAGATTTTGAAAGACCGTGAAAATTTCAAATCTAGAGTATTTCGGAGATTTTATAAGATAAAGAGATAATGTCGGACGGCGAATTGAAACAATTTCTTTTCGAATTTTATAGTTCAATTGCGAAAAAGGAGTTTTTCGGCAACCGTCCGGGAAGTACCCACTTCCCGGCTATTTCTTTGAGAAAGTAACATTTCTCGGCCTAGTCCGTAAAGTACGTACTTTCCGGACTAGGCCGAAAAAATTCACGTCGTTGTTGTCATTGTGATGATCATCACAATAGCAACGAAATAACGGATGACAGTTCTGTTCTGTTCAATTCAAAAAAGATGCATAGAACACCTGGTGTAACGACTCCCTACTAAAAATCGTGACCAAAATTTGTAGATCAAAACGGCATCCTAGATTTCAGATTTTGGACTAGTTCCGGAATAAATCCGCAATATTTATCGGTCGTGGCGCTACTGCGGCAACGACAAAAAACGGGACCCCTTTCGGGAGAAATGAAAAGCTACACAAAATATCACGTTTTCGATCGACAAGAAAGTCTTAAACAAAATCTAATCAGTGCCAACACCAGGTATTTCTATGCATCTATAATTCAAATAATAATCAAAATCTATAATAAAGAAATGTGTAATTTGTGTGTGATTTGTGATTCTACACGGCTGCCGAAAAAATATTGTACGCAACACGCCCGAAAATAGTTTTTTTGGACTCGCAGACTTCCAGGACTCGCCCCCGGCTCGTCCCAGAAGCATTGTCTATTCGTCCAAAAAAACTCTATTCTCCGGACTTGTTACGTAAATTACCATTCCAGTGAGGAACAAATAATATCATGAATGGGTTCTATTTCTCAGGAATTTGGAAATACGACCTAATGTTCCAAATAAACTAAAACAATTAAATAAATATAGGAACGTACTTATCGGGTTCCCCTGCTTTCGAATAATGTTCACAAATGCGAATGCGCGAACACAGAATTCAAACCTCAAATATTATAATTTATCGATATCAATAATCACTGAACTCGAGTGGAATCGTTGCAATCATACGAGTACGAGAGCGCGGGAGCGGAATCGCCAAGCGATCATTCTCGAAAGTACCCGAAGGCGGACGATTTCATCGCCTACTTTCTCCTCTATTTCGTATGCTTCTCTCTACACGCCAGTGTATCCATCCTTTACTGATTTACAGTTAGATTCCGCGGCACTCGGCAGGGCTGACGTGTAGTGATCGAATCGCAGGCGCTGGGATAGATCGCCTTCCGTTTAGGATGAGCGAGAAATGGTCGTGGCGAGGCTGCAACTGCAGATCCCGGGCTTAGGTGGAAATATCATAATCGCGTGCGAGATTTTTGGATGAAAAATTCTCTAATAACGTATTATAATTAAAGAGGGGTATCTGATACGTAAAATGAATATGAATCATTTTATAATTTCGATAAGAAGATTTCCAAGGTAGGCGCCGCCTACCTTGCCTACCCCGACGAGCCGCCACTGTGATCAGTACATAATTCTGGACTGGACATAGATGCATGAAATACCACCTGGTGTTGGCATTGATTAGATTCTGTATATGACTTTCTTGCCGAAAGAAAATCTTGGATAAGAGCCTACTTTTCATTCCACTCTAAAGTCTCAAGGAGTCGCGCCATTTTTCCAATGCCGCAAATTGCCGATTTGATCTACTATTTTTGGTCACGATTTTTATTTTCTGGTATGAATGCTAAAAATTCGAAGATTATATTCTCCCAGTGGAACTGAATTACTATTTGTATTCAGTAATTAATTACAAACCTTATTGGAATAAAAATGTTGAAGAAACGATATTTCTTATCAAAAACACTTAGTTTAATCAAATTGAATTTGCAATTGAGAAGCTATATTTCTTCCACCAAAATAAGTTTCTTCTGCGATTATCCTGAATATGAGTTTGTGAACACAAATGATTTGTTCATCAATATGAATAAAATATTGGTGTTCTCAAACTAATTTTCAGGATAGTCGAAAAAAATTATTTTGGTCGAATAAATATGGCTTTTCAATTGTAAACATAATTGAACTTCGATAACCGAAGACTAACTTGTAGACAAAGGGTTTTCATTCAATTTGTGATTCATCAAGCTATATTAGCCAATTTTGCATTTAAAACAATACTCGTTTATGAATATTTCAAAGATTTTTCGATAAAGAAGTTTCCATATTCCTATTATCGGTGTAAAAGGTGAAAGTAGCCAACATATGTATACTCCATTCACTTTTATAAAGTATCACGGTTTGCCATGGAATTCTGACACATTTCACCGCGTATATTTTGAAAATGTTGGGTTATGGCCATTCCCCTGTCTGAAACGCCCGCAACGTTGTCGTTTCTGCATTAAAATCATAGTTGATCACGTATTTATCAAAATGTTCATTTACTTTGGGAAAATAATGAATTTGCGTGAATTCAATAATTTCAAAGACCTGGCGAATGGTGAAGAAACTTTTTCTCTGTTAATACTGGAAATATTTCACGTACCTATATAAAAATGGTTGGAAGATTCAGTTATGCTATTTTCTTTCACGGAAATCAAGAAACGAGTGTTGAAATTTCACTGAGAAATAATGGACTGAATAGTCCGTTTCCTTGTGAGAGATTTCAGTTCTTAATTGGTTTGTGATTTTCAAATGAAAATTCGACAAAGTTGATAAATATTCTGTCAACATTGTTAATTTTCAGTGCGATCATAGACTAAATAATTATTTTGCGATTGAGTGATATTTGAAATCCAGAGAAGTATCCAGATTATATTCTTTATATTGAATGAATTTAACACAAATTTTATCGGATAAAATCAGAAATAACTCGTAAATGACGCATTTCATTAAAAAACATAGAAATACTTTAATTTTACAGAATTATTCCAAAATTCTTTCGAAAATATGAACCGTTTATTGTTTTCCAGTAGTATTATAATAGTTTTGCGTGGATTTATGATTCGGCTACGCTGTAACTTCCACACCACGAGGAATATTGAAGCTTTATTGTTGATTGTGAAAAATATGCACCATGAATAGAGTAAACAATTCACCAAAATTCAGGTTAGGTATCTCATTGAACGGTGGAAAGAAAAATGTTTTTTCATTGATCTTTCAAACGAAGCCGAATTCCGAAAAATAGTATGGGAGAAAGCGTTTCATTTGGTGAGAGGAATCTACAGTTGAAATCTACAGTGAAAGATGTCTACTGTTCCGCAAAAATTGAGGAAGTTCAGAAATTAAGTGATCATTCAAAATCTTCCCGATTCTTGTCCGCCATTTATGAGAAATTAAATGTTCATCCTCTTATATCTGAATCGTTTCATTGATCGTTTGATTTCTTTGCTGCTATTAGACCAAATTATTTTTTGGAAGATAATGCGCCACCCCATCGTGCGAGAATTGCTGGTGAAGCTCTCTTTCATGTTTCATTTCATAACTGCTCTACATAATGTCATAATATATGTGACCCGATAAAATGAAGTTAAGATATGTTCGACCAAAGCGACCTATATTCCTAGCTGAATGGTTGGTAACAATGAAACGTTGGAATGGTACTTTTCCCTTCATCCAATTGAATTGAATCAGAATTGATGACTTTACTAAAAGCTTATTACAATGTTTAACCAATTATGCTGAAATGTTGCAGCGACAAATTTCATTTCGTATCGACTCTAATTCTAATCTAGTTGCTGATGTTACGGGGTATTATCATTGGATTCCCCTCTTTATGAACGCAGTACATGATGGTTTAAGAATGGCATAACACGACAACACGTGTTATAGTAATGAAATTGAAAATATGATTGCAGTTCGTGAATGAAAACTATATTGGGAAGAATAAAAATGAAATGAATGAATGAATTCGTTAACATTTTTATAGTCGCATAGTTAACGAACGAGTTGATGTCCTTTCACATTTACTGACACCGTGCGTAACAGACACGTATCGTGGCAGACACGTACCGCGGCAGAGAGTTCACAGACAATTATTAGATTAGATTAGATTACAGTGGCTTTATACAAGACAGTGGCGACAATAGAAGTTCACGTTTTGATTGGTCGGACTGTTGTCGACCACTAATGGCGGACTTTCATTGTTTTGTTGTCATGTATCTAAACATGAAGCTCAAGATCGAGTCAAATGTCAAACAGCACGACACTCAAATGTAAACAAACATACGCCATGTTTGTGCAAAAACGTGTTCTATGACCCTATTGTCGCCACTGTCTTGTATAAAGCCACTGTAGATTAGATGAGGGGCGGAAGATCATCCAAACTCGCATGAACCTTGTCCTAAAGATCTATTGTGCATTCCCGCGCTGTTTACCAGTTAGGCAATAGTGTCCCAATGAACTTTATCACTTTTCTGGCTTTAAAAACCGAGAGCCGAGATGTTGTAGCTTTCTTTTGGATTAACAGCTTTACAATCGCAAAGCAAGTGCGGGGTCTCTAATGCCCATCTCGAAAATTTGATTTCTCTACTTTTTACCCTCTTTATATGGGTTTTCGCTGCAACTGCTTTTATGATCCTCAACTCTGTTTTTCTGTTCATTCTGCCTATAATCTGGTTTAGTATTTTCATTGGTACATTTGTTTTATCCACTGCATACTTGATGGGCTTTTTCCACGTTGTCCTTTGTCTAATATTACTCCTAGATATTTAGCTTCATCCTGCCATTCTATTTCATTGTCGTCTGTGCAGGATATCTTCGATTCCATCTTCAGTATTCTCTATTGAAGGAGAATTGCTTGACTCTTTTCTCCATTGATTATAATTTTCATCTGGTAAACCATTGACATTAATATTATCTGCAGCTTCTTGAGGTCTTCTGTGAATTATTCTTGTAATTCTGTTTCTAACAACTATGTCCGTATCTCTTCACAATTCTCCCTGGAGCTGGGAGTAGGCTTATTGGTCTGTTGCTCTGAGTCTTTATCTGGTTCGTTGAAAACAACCACTTCGGCAGTTTTTCATTTTTTTGGGTGATCTGTTTTCATCACTCCATTTGCTATGTGATAGCTGCTGTACCTTTCTTTGACATTCTATTCAGCATAAGATATGTAATTCTATCTTTTCCAGGAGCCTTTCTTGTTTTTAAATTCTTGATCATCTCTTTGATTTCGTCCGGAGATGTGAGGTTAGGGATTTTGCCATCATATGGTGCTTCTCTCATTTCTTCTTCATTATCTTCAATTAATTCTACTAGGCCCTTATCGTCATCTTCAGTATAATTTATTTTTGACTCCTTTTCTATAGTATCAGATAACTAAACAACTCTAATCGGGAAGATTGGCAATAAAATATGAAGCTTGGTGGTGTCACATTTAATTTACCGTGCTACAGTTTCGAGAAACCAATGTTCTCTTCTTCAGGCTAAAAATATTTCAATTGAACAAATTTCATCATAAGCAAGATGTATAAAACCTACCACTATAAATTTTCTGCTGTTCTCATAAAATAATAAATTATTAGTCAGACACATTAAAAACTTTCGTCAAAAACGCAATTTCCAGAAAAATTCCTGATATTAACTAACACGTGCTCAAATTCTACCATCATTAAATCATAGAATCAGTCTAAATTGAATTTGAGCACGTGTTAGTTAATATCAGGAATTTTTCTGGAAATTGCGTTTTTGACGAAAGTTTTTAATGTGTCTGACTAATAATTTATTATTTTATGAGAACAGCAGAAAATTTATAGTGGTAGGTTTTATACATCTTGCTTATGATGAAATTTGTTCAATTGAAATATTTTTAGCCTGAAGAAGAGAACATTGGTTTCTCGAAACTGTAGCACGGTAAATTAAATGTGACACCACCAAGCTTCATATTTTATTGCCAATCTTCCCGATTAGAGTTGTTTAGTTGATGATACGTGGCAATCAAAATTAATAACCATAGTATCAGATAGAACTATAGACTACAATATGGCGTATACAGGGTGAGTCCTTGACTTATACGTACATTTTAACTGGAGATTCTTGAGGTCAAAAGAAACCTCTTTTCATTTCACTGAATTCGGCTATGTTAAAAAGATAGAGCCATCTGAAAAAAACAATTGTGCAAAACACGTGCCTGATACGATTCTCTGCAAACACCTCAAAGTTCATATTCGTCGCTCGAAATCAAGTAGATATAAATACATTTAGGGAATACTCAAGTACTAACCTTATTGGAATGAAAATGTAACAAACACGATATTTCTCAACAAAAACACTCAGTTTTGTGCGATTATATCTGCAACTAAAAAGACATATTTCTCCGCTCAAAATATGTCCCTTTTTTTATTTTCCTCAAGAATAGTTGTAAACACTAATAACTTTTCCTCGATATCCCATAAATATCTCATGAAAAAAAGATTTTTCATCCACTTTGTTATTGAACAAGCTATATCGAACCACAGAAAGAAATCAAACCATGTATTTCGTATTAAAAACGATGATCTTTAAATATTCCACATAACGTTCAAAAGGGTTGCCAGCTTGTTGATTTTTTTATTGTGGTGAAGGATTCTTTAGGTAACATAGTATAAATGAATATCTACGTATTGTGTCATTTCAATCAAAAGAAGACTACTCCGCAAAATTTCGCGACGCATGCGTATAGCGAAAACCAGCGGACGTTATTGGTAATCAGTAATCACAATTACCGTTGGGACGCTGCCAACTATAAACAAAAAATCATGGAACGTGATTATAATAGGTGTTTCTCCGTTCTCGTGATAACTAAATGAAGACATTCAGGAAAATAATGTAATATTAACAGTGTTGTGTCGAGTTTATGAAATTCACGTGTATAAATTGGAATATTTGTTTGTACATAATTTTTAAACTTGTTGGTTGCTGCAAAGGAACATCGTCACAGATTATTCAGTGCTAAGTATCATTTTATTTTTCATTAATTCCAATTAAATGCGTGGTTTGTATAGACATTCATTATTCATATATCTAAAATTTGTATTTCATTGACATGTTCAGAGATCATAAAAGAAATGATATTCGATGATATTTCATCCAGGAAACCATCCAGATTATTCTTGAAATTCATGATTTTTCCTCAAATTTCATCGTATGAAATTACGAATAACTCAAAAACGACGCTTGGTATTGAAAAATCATAAGAATACTTTTATATTTTAAAATGACTGATTCTTTCAAGTGGTTTAAGGGTATTTTTGCGTGGATTTATGAGTCGGCTAGGCTGTCAATTTTATACCAGTGAAAATATTGGATGAATTTTGATCAAGGAATATGTACCTTGAATAGAGTAAACACTCAACCAAAATTCAGTTCATTTGAAAAAACGGTTCCGAAGATATAAACAGAAAAGTGTTTTTTAATGGTTTTCCGACACCCTGTATCTTTCAAACGAAATCGAATTTTGAAAAATAGTATAGGTAAAAAGTGTTTCGTTTAATGGGAGGAATCTGCAGTTAACATATATGTACAATTCAAAGACTCACCCTGTATAGTACCTACTCATTGAGGAGGATTTTGAGTGTGGAGTTATAATCGAGATGGCAGTACCATTGGGTCTGCACTATTACCTATACTCCATTCACAATTATAAAACCACAACTCTGGCCTTGGAAATTTAACACATTCCACTCTGTATCGAAGTTATGACGTTTTTCAAAATATTTTTATGTTCCAAGTAAACACTATGTTGCCCTTTCTACATTCTTAGCGTATTTCTCAGAATGTGAAGTTATTCGGAAAATGAATGAATTGGAGAAGATGTGTTTTGGAAGAAAATAATTAACGTTTATATGAATTGATAGAAAGGATTCCTTTTCTAGTTATTTGCATAAAAAAAAGGGATCACTGTTGAAATATATTATTTTTCGCCATGGAAGAAAATTGCATTGCTTTCACATAATTTTCATATGCATGCTTGTGAAGATTTAATGTTTATTATCCTCTTGAACTTAAAGTTCAAGACTTGACGACATCAATTGTTGGATCAAGAATAATGGAACATTATATCCCTCAATTGGAATCCAAATAGTTGAATGGAGTTCTGATGCAAGAGGAACTTTTTCTTGGAACATAACCTTAATAGCTAAAAATAAGAGTAGAAGATATACATTTCATTTATTTGATCTTATGAACAAGGAGTAAAATATTCTGACTGTATAGTAATTTATTAGTTTAAAAAATATTCATACATTACAACCACAGTAGGTTGGTACAAATAAAATGGAATAGGTCAAACATATCATGATATGATATGATATGATATGATATATTGTTTATCCTGACTACTCCTAGATCTCCTGAGGAGACCCCTCTGAAACTACAAGCTTCGAAGCTTGTAACTTGTGCCGAGTTCGGAGTAAGCAGTTGTGTTCTGTGTAGGCTTTGTTACTGTGTCCTTACGCCACCTTAGGCACAGCACTGTTAATTTTTGACCCAACAGTGAGAATGGTGGCCCCTACCGAGACTAGAAAATTCCTTTCCTAGCTCGGGATTGAACTTCGGACCTTTAGGTCCTAATTCCAACGCTCTACCACTGAGCCAAGGGCACTCATCATCATCATCACACAGCTCTCTGCGTCCACTGCTGGACATAAGCCTCCCCTATTTCTGCCCATTTCTTCCTGTCTTGAGCTCTCTGTATCCAGTTGCCTGCATATCTCTTCAGATCGTCCGTCCAACGTGTAGGAGGTCTTCCCCTGCTTCTTTTGTCCGAGCGCGGTCTCCACTCGAGCAGCCTCTTCGTCCATCTCCCGTCCGTCATTCGTGCCACATGTCCAGCCCACTTCCACTTGAGTTTGCGAATTCGGACAACCACATCTGTGACGCCGGTTCTTCTTCGTAAATCTTCGTTCCTTATACGATCCCGCAATGACACCCCGAGCATGGACCTTTCCATCTTGCGCTGTGTTACCGTAAGTTTGTTAGCACTTGCTGTAGTTAGAGTCAAGGTCCATAGGTCATGACTGGCAACACGCATCGATCGAACACCTTCCTCTTCAAACATTGTGGTATGTCGCTCTTGAAGAAGTCCGCAAGCTTTCCATAGGCTGCCCAGGATAGTTTAACTCTTCTTTTCATTTCGCACGTTTGATTGTCTCTTGATATTTGGACCTCATGACCAAGATAATTATATTTGTTCACCAAAGCTACCTCCTCATCACCAATGAAAATTTGCTCACTGGGAACTAAATTTGTCATATATTTTGTTTTTGAGATATTCATTTTAAGACCCACGTCAGCAAATGCGTTTTGTAGTTCTTGTAACATATCTTTAACATCTTCAAGGTTATCTGCTAGCAAAACTATATCATCTGCGAAACGTAGATTTGTTAAGTTTCGACCATCTATATTTAGGCCCTTATTTTCCCAATTAAGTTTTCTGAAAGCATACTCCAAGACTGTTATGAAGAGCTTGGGCGACATCGTGTCTCCCTGTCTGACACCTCTGCCGATTCGAATGCGTTTGGTATTTTCATGGAGTTTTACCATTATTGAAGCATTTTTGTAGATACTGTATATCAGCCTCGAGTATCTGTAATGCACTGAGGACCGCCCTCGGCTCCACCGTGTCGAAGGCCTTTTGAAAGTCTACAAAAGCAAGGACTAGTGGTCTATTGTACTCGATGCTTCTCTCAATCACCGTTTTTATGCTCTGCAAATGGTCATTTGTTCCAAATTTAGCACGGAAGCCCGCCTGCTTCACATTTATCATTCACCTGTTCTAAAATAAGACACAAACTCCTCCACATTATAGGGCCCTCACAGCATTAAAAGCTTGTGTCTCTTTTGAAAGAAGTAGCACTAGATATAATATATTCTTTCGATTAAGAGCAAATACCTACCGTTGAATGTTACATACACAAATTTCTTCAAAATGGGCTTATACGAAGTGGTTTTTTTTCTGAAACGTGAAAACGATCAACAATAATCATTTAGAGACCGATGATGGCCATCCAAAACACGTTTTCTTACGAAAATCGGGCAATTTCAGTCTGCAAGTTCTTTCCTCATAATTCCTCGAAAATCCTACCTGAACCATATTTTCCGGTCGCTTTCGTGAGAAGATCGTATAAGGAAGCCTTTTTTGTCCATTTATACATTCCAAATAAATTTTGAGCACCAAACTTCTGGGGGACCAGAATTTCATTTGAAATCTTTCCAAACGGCCAGAAACCTAAAAAAAACTTCGTTATCAAGTGTAAAAAAGGCGATTAGTACTTACTTTTGCTTTATTTATGCTTATAAATCGATTTTTGGTCCAATTCAAATTTGCCGTTTGTACCCATGCCAAAATATCTTTGATACTTTTACTTTGATGTAAACAAAGAAACTGGCAACGTTGTTTTGTCATTAACGATATTCTATGTACGTGCACAGATTTGTTATCAGGGGCACCAACTCCTGAAAACGAAACCATGACCTCCTATGTGATTAAATAAAAGTGAATGGAGTATATACCATTGGTGATTTCGAATGACAGTGTCATGTTCTAATCATTCAAGAGAAGTCCCAGAAAATAATTATATCCAGCCAAAAGCTGAAGCAGTGAATACCATAATTAGTCTGATCAAGGCTGTTTTGTATAACTCGCTGGTTAAACTCTTGCTCTTTCTCTCTCTTCTGTGCAATTATCAATCTTGTGATTTCATATTAAAATTCGTTTCAGATGTGGCTACTTCTACTGGCGTTGTTTTGGAGTATAGTTTTCGTCAGTAGCAAACCCACCAGGCCCATAGAACGTCACCGTTGGGTAGAAAACACAGCAAGAGAAGAAATGTTAGGACCCTATCTCCAAAAGAGGCCAGATCATTACGGAATGTTCTTACCCAAAAGCATAGACAAGTCATACTCAGGTAAAAAAGACTTTCCTATTCTATGTTTGTGATTCTTTGATATGATCGATACACAGTATCACCATTCACCAATATTTATTCGTGTAACATATGAAAAGAGTGTATATTTGCTGCGAGGCAGCTTGAAAATGCTAAGTATACTTTCAGCGGATGTAATGAAGAGTATTTCTCCAGTTATTCTTTGCTCCTAGGTAGAACGGTATGTGTGAGGATGTGAGAGTAGATATGATGCATGAGTTTGAAAAAATCTATAAATCAAGTAGAGATGCCTCCACAACATTCAATAGACATACATCGCTCCTAAACATATTAAAACAAAATGAAATGCAACCTTATAAAATCATACCTACCCAGGGGCTCTTGGTGGAAAAACTTATTTCTGTGAGCAATATTATCCAATTAGATGTTTTGTTTCCTGATGAGTGCACTTTTTCTTTAAACGTCCATGCCGCTACTGGTTCATCGAAAATCCTCATTGGATGACAAAGGAAGCAAGCAATTTCTTAAAAAAAATTAATATAGGCTCCTGTTTCATTGAAAGCGATTTCAATTGAGATAATCATTTAGCACTACTTCAAAATGATGTCGTTCCAACATTGGCAAGTTTATATCCTTATCTATAAAGTTCTCAAGTTCCACGAATACGAAGAGGGATTTCCTCGGTGGGTCGAAAGGCGAGGAGCGATCAAATGTGAAAAGCATTGTGTACAAAACTGATCCTAGAAGATGAATTATCGCTAGCAATTGGGTCATTCACACCTGAGATGTTGAATGATATTGAAAGGAATTTTTATTTTAGGTTATTTGGCCAAGACATTGGCGATGAACACTGAGTATCTATTTCATTAAGATCCGTAATTTTTTGCAACATTGTGTATTACATTTGAGATTCTGATATTGTACCAAATGTCGCCTGTTACTTGGTTTTATTTTGTCCTATTTTGATTTTTGCAATACAGGGTCCTGCAATGGTGCGAAAATCTTCCTTTGCTGCCGAACCATACATCTCAGAGATTCTGTTGGGAATCACCTTCATTTCTGCATCTCAGGAAATTATTTTCTGATATACAGGGTGTCCCCGATCAATAATATTAAACAAATGGATGATTTTTTTTAATGGATGACCCCATTTAAACTGCTCCACATGTGTTAGGGATATTGTCTTAAATTGCAAAAAACTAAAGTTAAAATAAGATTTTTGTAATGAAAATTCATATAAATATGATTTCAAGTTTTAATTCGTAAAAACCCATAGTGGTAGTCTTGGAGGAGGTGAGAGAGTCTTAAACCACTATATGAGTGATAAATTATCTTTATTTGAAGGCTGACATGTTTCGGCGTACTGCCATCTTCAAAGCCATACTGAAATAATTCAAAAGATCGAATTAAAAATTTGAATGAACGACTCGATTTCACCTACATTCAAATTTTTAATTCGATCTTTTGAATTATTTCAGTATGGCTTTGAAGATGGCAGTACGCCGAAACATGTCAGCCTTCAAATAAAGATAATTTATCACTCATATAGTGGTTTAAGACTCTCTCACCTCCTCCTGATTTCAAGTTGCAATTTAATTTTAGCCTATAGGTCTGCAGCGTATACGGGGAGGTTGAGGAAAATCGAGTAAAATAACGAAATTTTATTCCCAGCGAATTCAAGCATTTTAAGACCATCAATACAATGTATTGCTTCCACGGGCATCAATAACAGCTTGACATCTTCTTTGCATACTACACACGAGTTTGTTGACCGTTTCTTAAGGAATTTGGTTCCATAAACGGGGCAGAAGCTCTCTCAGATCATTTAAGGATTCTGGGGTAGGTTGATGATTATCTAATCTTCTCTGGAGCATATCCCATGCATGTTCTATGCAATTCAAATCTGGTGAGTGCGGAGGTATTGGTAAATGCGGAATACCAAGCTCCTCGCGCGCATTCTCAACTATAGCTGCACGGTGCGGTCTAGCATTATCGTGTATAAATTGAAAAGTTTCACCAATATCAGCGTGAAAATTGGGTACAACATCTTCAATGACATGCTCCTTATAGTGTAAGGCGGTTATATTCCCAGGACAAATGTGTAGATCCCTGCGCCCGTTGCAACATATCCCGGCCCATACCATAACACTACCCCCTCGGAATGGATGGACTTCTTGGACATAGTGACGATTACGATGTATGCGTGGGATTTTCCATACCCGTTTTCTTCGAGAATCTGAAAATCGTCCATATCTGGATTCATCAGTGAAAAGGGCACTGCGCCATTGATCGTTCCAATTGATATGTTGCCTTGCCCATTCCAGTCTTTGACGCTTATGGTCACGTGTTAATGGAACTCATCTTGATGGACGTCTAGAACCTTGATTCACCTCTCTCAAACGTCATCTTATGGTTTCGATGGAAACTTGGACTCCATCTGCATTTTGAAGAGTATTCCGTAGTAGTCTACTCGTAGATGTAGGGTTTTGTTCTCGCCGAAACGGTGATGAAACGATCCTGAGCAGCAGTTGTTTTTCGTCGCATACCAAGCCTTGGTCTTTTCAACACGAAACCTGTCTCCCTGACAGTGGCGGCTCCTCCATTTGTGCACATGTGCACGTGTACCCCCAAGTAATATCTTCATCTAAAGGAATTTATTTTTGTGTTTGACGTAAATGTAACGTTTTCCATTGGGTATTTAATTTTATTTTTAATTTCCGATGTTCCGGTACACGGTTCCGTACTACTGTAGAGTGTAGACTACTATAGAAACAAGAAACAGACGGCGGGCGAACTCACAACAGTCAAAACTTCGAACGCCAACGGTTAATGCAAATACGCGTAGCCCGTACACTGCACTATCGAACTGATCCCTCATTGGAGCAGCAGCTACCCTTCGCGTCCCGCACTCCCCGTAATAGTCCATAGTATTTAGCTGGCATAGGTACACATCCAGCATGTGCACGGTCGTCTGTTGCATAGACAAGCTATAGATAGGCAACTCTTGATTCAAATTCTGTTCATTGTGTCTGCGCTATGTATACTTTGTCGTTAGTACTAACAGCTGATATCGGCGTAAAAAACAGACATAGTTTTATGTACCATTTGTATAAAAAAATTTCAAATTTCGAGTTCATTAGATACGATGATTATTTGTATTCCAGAGCAATCACTAAATCTTATAAAAAGCATAAAATGTTGAACACCAGTGATTAAAATCAAAGTCTTATATAGGAGTTGAATATTATTCATTTATACATGTTTGTTTATCTACATGAATTAATGTCAAGGCAACTAATAATATTTCACTCAAGAGAACACACAAAAATATTTAATTGGTTGTATTTCGCGCTATTATGGCCGCAAATTTGGGGAATCCGATTAGCATCAGCGTACAATATTCAAAAACAAATTCGGTGACATTAAAAAAAAAAACAGAAATCAAAATTGCCTGTCCTGGTCTATTCAATATTTCGTCTGAATTAGATTTAGCACTCAGGGATCATTTGGATCAATCCACAGTATTCAGCGGAACATCCAAAGACATTCAAAATGAATAGTTGGACTGTATGCTTTCATTGCTTTCTGTGTGTCATGCACACATTAAGAAAGAACTTGCTGCCTCAAAATTCGTGTCCGTGATAAGTGATGAAACAATTGACATTTCAAACATTTTCCAAATGGTTATAGTTTGCCGTTATGCTTCAGCAGACGGTACCCCTATTGTGAGAATTTAGGGTTTTCTGAATGTTATTCCAAGACAAGGCCAAAGAACATCACAAACTGCTCTAAACTGCGAGATTCGAAGTTTTATTTCACATTTTTTCCTCCCCTTCCCTATGTAGTCCGTACCCTCTAGACCCCCCGGTATATCTGCCCACATGTGCACTCCCAAAATATAAATCCACGCGCCGCCACTGCTCCCTGAACCTATTCCACAGTCGAGATATCACACTTTGGCTGGCTTGGAGCCTTTCCGCTATAACAACCTGAGTTAGGCCACCCTGTTGCATTCCGATAGCCCTATTAGCCTCAGCGTTTGTTAATTTACTTCTTGGCATTTTCAGAAAACTCGTTTCAAACGAAGCCGTTGATAAACTGAATTCATTTCAAAATAAAAACATTCATGAAGCATATGCAAAGAACCAAAAAAGGCGACCAGATTGACGAAATGTCTCATACTGATTATTATTGGATCGATTCAAGTTGTTATTGAGTTTTAATAGAAGGTATATTGTTCAATGAGCGGTAATGTAAAGCTGAATACAGATTACTCTGACGTGACGTGTAAGGACGTCACGTCAGACGTGTACTGTGCTCCCATTGGCCTAATATGAACGTGAACGTCAAAATGTGAGTGATATAAAAATGCAACACATTGTTCTGTGCGTTCACGTTAATATCAGGCCAATGGGAGCACAGTACACGTCTGACGTGACGTCCTTACACGTCACGTCAGATTAATCTGTATTCAGCTTAAGTCATAACACACGAAGATGAATTTTGCAGCCCGAGCCGTCAGGCGAGGGTTGTAATTCATCAAGGGTGTTATGACCATTACCGCAAATTGAACACTATGCTTCATCTTCGACTTCATCAGTAAAATTCGAATTAATCTGCATTTTCAAAATTGACAACAGTTGTCAAAAGCGATTTCTGTGTTCCAAAATCGAATCGATATCGAATCCCCTAGAAAACGTCAAGAATTCACGTTTTCCAAATGCAATTTTTGGATATTCAGACCTAAGAAAATGTAGAAATGGATGGCGAGACCGTTACCTTGATGTCCGAAATAGAGTTCCCCATTGACCCGACTCTTTTATTCTTTCCGTAAGCTACACTTTTTCCTATTTGTATTAGGATGAGTTATAGGCGTGAGTTATTATTACCTCACACTATTGGTTTATAGAGTCTATTACAGATCAAAATCAGTTGAATAATGGATATATTATTCTATGGGAGTAGATACATGATTTTACAGCGATTTTCTCCCCAGGAGACCTAGGAGTAATCAGGATAAACAATATATCATCATCATCATCATCCCTAACTCTTGTGGAGCAGTATATGTCATTTACTTCAATTCTATATACTACATCATGCCATACTTTCCCCTGATTCCCAAGTATGACCGTAAATATCCACAACATGTGTAATCTCCTTTGTTTTTCAAATCCACTGTCACGACGAGGATTTTTATGTCTTTCATTTTCCATTGAGGAAATGCCCAATTTTATTTCCCCGGGCGCAATAATAAATTTTTCCCACCGATAACATCCCAGTGTCACATTTGACTCGTTATTAGTTCCAGGGCAAGAGAGGCATCAACGGCCTTATAAAACCAGCTGAAATACTTCTCGGTTTTGTGGGACATAAATCGGATATTTTTATCGTATTTTCTCTATTTTTATATGTGTCCTGTTATTCGCCCATCGACTTTTCGGTCGTGGTTGGAAGCCACGAGAGAAGGTAGAGGAGTATACAATATAAAGCCCCTAATAATCTCTTCGAGATCAAAATAAGCTTTCCGTTATCATCTCCAACGAGTGGTGCCAATATCGATAGCTCACGATCGCATACCTCATATTTCCGCCTCGATTATACTCAGGGCCGGATTGCCCCTCAAATGAAGTCAGGGTAAATGATTCAGTGAAAGTAATCTATACTATCTATAAGTACTAATATTAAAAAGAGGAAATAAACTGCTCCACATGAGTTAGGGATATTGACATAAATTGCAAAAAAATATAGTTAAAATAGGATTTTTGTGATGAAAATTCATATTAATATGATTTCAAGTTGCAAATTAATATTTAATATTTGCCTGTAGGTCTGCAGCGTATACAGGGTGGTTAGAAAAAATCGAGTAAAATAACGAAATTTTATTCCCAGAGAATTCAAGCATTTTAAGACTATCAATACAATATATGGCCTCCACGGGCATCAACAACAGCTTGACATGTTCTTTGCATACTACACACGTGGTTGTTGAACGTTTCTTGAGGAATTTGGATCAATAAACGGGGCAGAAGCTCTCTCAGATCATTTAAGAATTCTGGGGTAGGTTGATGATTATATAATCTTCTTTGGAGCATATCCCATGCATGTTCTATGCAATTCAAATCTGGTGAGTGCGGAGGTATTGGTAAATGTGGAATACCAAGCTCCTCGCTCGAATTCTCAACTATGACTGCACGGTGCGGTCTAGCGTTATCGTCTAGAAATTGGAAATTTTCACTAATGGCAGCGTGAAAATTGGGCACGACATTGTCAATGACATGCTCCTTATAGTGTGAGGCGGTTATATTCCCAGGACAAATGTGTAGATCTGTGCGCCCGTTGCAACATATCCTGGCCTATACCATAAGACTACCCCCTCGGAATGGATGGACTTCTTGGACATAGCGACGATTACGGGGGTATGCGTGGGATTGTCCATACCCTTATTCTTCGAGAATCTAAAAATCGTCGATATCTGGATTCATCAGTGAAAAGGACACTACGCCATTGATCGTTCTAATTGATATGTTGCCTTGTCCATTACAGTCTTTGACGCTTATGGTCACGTGTTAATGAAACTCCTCTCAATGGACGTCTAGAACCTAGATTCACCTCTCTCTGATGGTTTCGATGGAAACTTGGACCCCATCTTCATTTTGAAAAGTATTCCTTAGCATTCTACACGTAGATGTAGGGTTTCTTCTCGCCGAAACGGTGATGAAACGATCCTGAGCAGGTGTTGTTTTTCGTCGCCCACCAAGCCTTGGTCTTTTCAACACGGAACCTGTCTCCCTGAACCTATTCCAAAGTCGAGATATACACTTTGGCTGACTTGGAGCCTTTCCGCTACAACAACCTGAGTTAGGCCACCCTGTAGCATTCCGATAGCCCTATTAGCCTCAGTGTTTGTTAATTTACTTCTTGGCATTTTCAGAAAACTCGTTTAAAATCGAAGCCTTTGATAAACTGACTTCATTTCAAAATAAGAAAATTCATGAAGCATATGCAAAGAACCAAACTTCAGAAAAAAGGCGACCAGATTGACGAAATGTCTCATACTGATTTCAATTTGTTATTGAGTTTTAAATGATTTTACAGCGATTTTCTCGAAGATTACATACTTTTAAAAACGATTGAATACGATATCCCTCACTCTTGTGGAGCAGTATAAATAAATAAAGTCTCAGACGTCGATCTTGAACTTCATTTGTTTCCCTTCGATGTCCGGTACCTACTCTTCTTCTATTCGGGGCATTATCAAACCACGCTTAACAACATCTCATAACAGGAGTTGGATTTCTGTTCGTACGGTTAGCGAATTGTCGAAATGACAATTCCTCTACCCGTAGACCAACAATTCGACCTTTTTCAAATTCACTCAGCTGACGCAGGATTCGTGGTACTACTACATTTTCATACTGGAGTTTTTCAAGTTGTGCAAAGGTATTTAAATGTCTTCTGTAGATATTTCTTGAGAATTGCTGTTCGTTTTCCTGAGTTATTCGAGTACTTTTATTATTTTTTCGAATGAACTATCTCACTAAGTAAAGGATTTTTCCGCAAATAGCTAGGAAATTTTGACATACCAGTCAAAATTCGTCAACTTAAGATTTCCTAACTGTTAGGAAATATTCATTATAATTAATATGCATGGATATACGAACTTTTCTCATGATTTCTTCGGCAATTATTCTAAAGAAGCAGTATTTCCACTGCATCAACCAGCTCTGGAGGAGTCCCAGAAATAGAAAATTCATCATCACTTATCATTTTACACTGTTTTAATTTCGGAAACACAAGCAATTAAATTTATCTACGCCTATAGAATGATATATCCATTATTCAACTGATTTTGATCTGTAATAGTCTCCATGAACCAATAGTGTGAGGTAATAATAACTCAAGCCTATAACTCACTCTAATACAAATAGGAAAAATGTAGCTTACGAAATGAATAAAAAAGTCGGGTCAACGGGGAACTTTATTTCAGATATCAAGGTAAAGTGCTCGCCATCCATTTCTACATTTTCTTAGGTCTGAATATCCAAAAATTGCAATCGGAAAACGTGAATTCTTGACGTTTTCTACGGGATTCGATATCAAATTTTTTTCGGCCACAGAAATCGCTTTTGACAACTGTCGTCAATTTTGAAAATGCAGATTAATTCTAATTTTACTGAAGAAGTCGAAGATAAAGTATAGTGTTCAATTCGCGGTAATGGTCATAACACACTTGATGAATGACAGTAATGACACCCCTCGCCTGACGGCTCGGGCTGCAAAATTCATCTGCGTGTATAATATACTATTATATGCGTCAACTTTGACAATTCAACATGAGTACGTTTCCATAGTAACGTAACCAATTTGAATACGAATTTCGAAGCATCATTCATTTATGAATTAAATAATTCGCGATTTCATCAAAATTAATTGAAATCTGTCGAATTTTGAACGATTTGCGGAAAAATAGTATGTTCACCTCGTAGGAAAAGACACATTCCTGGACTCTGTGTTGCCAAGTCTCGGCTTGCGCCTCGACTTAACAATTTTCACAATCGTCCAGGAATGTTACGCTTTTCCTACCCGGTAAACAATGTACTAATTCTGTTCATTATTTTTCAGTAAAATGTCAACACTCGTTTCTTGATTTTCGTGAAAGTAAATGGCATAACTGAATCTTCTAACCAATTTTATATACGTGAAATCCCAAGTAACACGACAGGCTTCGAATTAGCAGTGAAAGCGATTTCTATGCTATCTATAATGCGATTTGGCATTTAATGTTAGCAAAAATGACGTATTAATAACGTTGTGTGGACGTTTTCCATGCCAAAAAGGAGCACATATTCTGGCATGTATTTAGATTTAGTGGTCAACTTTTAGCTGCAAAATCTAAAAAAATGCTAAGGCTGTTTTGATTGCAATTCCAACTTTTGGCCATAGTGATTCGATTTGGTGGCCATATCGCTTTGGCTTTATTTTGGCGTTTACTCGATTTCTTAACCTCAAATTTTTCCCGTAAGTTCCGTTTCCGTCTGTCTGTCAATCCATAGAAAAACAATATTTGTGTCAAACATTGTCAAATAGACATTATGAGATCTGGCATAAACAATACTGTAGGAGTAAATGTGTATGCATGATGCATGTGCCAGGTATTGCCAGAAGTATTTGGCAGGGCAAATTTTAGGTGAATATATTGATAAAAATCCGAAAAAAATGAGAGGCCATCAAACAAATCAAATATAGACTTCTATTATTCATGAAAAATCAGCACTCTAATTGCGTAGTTGCCACGTTCACAAAAATTCTGATTTATATCTGAAAGTTGTTACAAGGATTTACTAATATTTTTTTGTTAGCATAATATACAGAACTCTGAAAAATATCAAAAGCTTTTGCCTAAAATATTATGTATACACAGGGGCCCGCGGTACCTCGGGGGCCCTAGTCCAGACCCATAGCAACCCCATAGGTTTTCTCCGCTTGGATGCGCCAGTGATCCGGACCAATTTTATCGTTAGGCATTCGGATAATGGAATATCCGGATGATACTACATCGAAATATGTCAAGCAATCATTGCAACTTGCAACACCGCATATTTCTGTGTGTTAGATATCCTCCATATTTATTTTTGGCATGGTTATTATCCAAAAGAATGCTTAGTGGCAATTGTTGCCATATGGCATTCAAAAATGCTATTTGCGAGCTGACAAGATAAGAAGAAACATTTTGAACATTCAGGAGACAACTGCCGGGAAATGGGCACTTTTGAACTTAAAATGTTACTCTCATTCACTGTTTTCAAGCGTTCTCGAATTTGTTCAAAATATCGGCCACTGCGTTGAATGTGCGAAATTTTTTTATTCTATCAAAATATTCATCTGGTTTTTGTTCATTATCACTGAATGTATGAATGTAAAAGAGCAGTTGAATGTCTCCATTTGGAAAATAGTGTAGCCATAAAGTCCAAACAAATGCTCTTTAAAATTCCATAGAGCAATAGAATTCTTCTAGCCTTCATTCAAGCAATAAAGGCGCAGTTATTTCTTCAAGTAATGCCATATGGCTTTGGAATTACTTTGACATTTTGTTTTGCATTGAATGCTATTCTAATGCTCCGAATAATTCCTCATGGCTTTGGAAATACTTTAGCATTTATTCAAGCTTTAGATGCTATTTTATTGCTTCGGAAAATTCTATGAAGCTTTGGAATTGCTTTGGCATTTTTTTTAGCATTGCATGCCACTTTATTGCTTCAAAAAATTCTATATTGCTTTTAACCCAATTTGGCATTAGTTTTAGCCTTGATTTCCATCTCAGTGCACTAGAAAACAGCCATTTGGCTTTGACATGCTTTTGGCATAGAATTTGGTTTTTGAGGCGAATTGATGACATGAATTTGGCATTCAATGCCAAAGAAATATGACAGTGTTACTTGGGATATTTCCAGCATTAACAGAAAAAAAGTATCTTCAACATTCACCAGGTCTTTGGAATTATTGTATTCACATAATGTTTTCTCAAATTCGTTATTTTCCTAAAGTGAATAAACATTTTGATAAATACGTAATTACTACGATTTTTAATTAGAAACGACACCGTTGCATGCGTATCTGACAGGGGTAATGACTATAACATAGATGCATAGAATACCTGGTGTTGGCATTGATTATATTTTGTTTAAGACTTTCTTGTCGATCGAAAATATGAGAATTGGTCCTGCTTTTCATTCCTCCCAAAAGGGGTCGCGCTATTTTCGACTGCTGCAATAGGGCCACGATCGCAAAATATTGAGGATTATTCCGGAACTAGACCAAAATCTGAAATCTAGTAAGCCGTTTTGAACTACAAATTTTGGTCACGATTTTTAGTAAGGAGTCGTTACACCAGATATTCTATGCATCTATACTATAACCTAACATTTACAGAATATGTGAGAATTTCATGGCCAACCGGGATACTTTATAGAAGTGAATGGAGTATACACCTATAGACTTCGTCTAAAGCTGTCACTAAACGCGCAATATCATTGTGCAAACCGAGTTGCACAATATATTGATGGCAGCCCCTAGACGCTCATTGTTATGGCACAATTTTATCGTTTGTGCAAAAAGTTGTACAGTGTGAGGGTGAAATTGAAGGTTGTGCAATATATTGCGCAATGTCACACTCAGACGTGCAACAACATTGTGCAAACAGAGCCCACAGGATTCCATCAGGTAAATATGTCAACATAAAGTGACAGTGAATTGTGTTGAGTAATGATTGCTGTGGCTGCAAGTGCAAAAAAAAGGAATGGCTCACATTTCTAATATGTTCAGTTCAACTTTCGCGCAATAATTAATATGATGGCTCCCATTTCCCATGTGAGCGTGAAATGGGCTGCCATAACCCCAACATGTCGGGTCATGAGAGCGATTGAATCATAAGAATGTTAATAAATGTGGCTTAGTAGGCTCTCATTACCTCACGCTGCCCTAGTATAGATTACGGACGGAGGAATATTGCGCAATGTTGTCCTCAGACGGCTCAATATTTTCCAGTTTGTGCAATTTATTGTCAACTCTTCGTCAATCACGCAATATATTGCACAATCTCACCCTCACACGATCAATGATATTGTACAAACCAGAATATTGCACAATAATATTGCGCGTTTAAGCGGCCCCTAAACGCGCAATATTATTGTGCAAACCGGGTTGCACAATATATTGATGGCAGCCCCTAGACGCTCAATATTATGGCACAATATTATCGTTTGTGCAATAAGTTGTACCGTGTGAAGGCGACATTGAAGGTTGTGCAATATATTGCACAATGTGACACTCAGACGTGGAACAGCATCAGGATTCCATCAGGTCAATATGTCGACATTAAGTGACAGTGAATTGTGAATTTTTTACATTCGAAAAAAGGAATAATCGATTCATACGTGTGTGAAATTTCGGTTCTCCAAGCGAAGTAGGAGTATTCTTAAAAAATTCGCGAAATTGGCGGAAAAATCCGACAAAAAGGTCCATTTTAAACTCGATTTTATACGGTCGAAAAGAGCAATAATCGATTCATACGTGTGTGAAATTTCAATTCTCTAGGCGAAGTAGAAGTATTTTTAAAAAATTCTCGAAAATGGCGAAAAAATTCGACAAAAAGGACCATTTTAAACTCGATAAAACTTTTTTCACAGATATCCTGGCCGTGATGTGAATATACGGATCGAAAGAGGAAAAGTCAATGCAAAATAGCTTGGTATTCATCTCCCATAATTTTCCCATTTCTTCAGGAAAATTGATAAAACTTTTTACCTAAGTAGGCTCCTATTACCCTGAGATGCCTATTATAGAGTACGGTCGGAGGAATATTGCGCAATATCGCCCTCAGACGGCACAATCCAGTTTGCGCAATATATGGACGAGTCTTCGTCAATCACGCAATATATTGCACAATCTTTCAATCTCACCCTCACACGATCAATTATATTGTACAAACCAGAATATTGCACAATAATATTGTGCGTTTAGGGGCCGCTTTAGAGAACGCTTGAGAAAATGACGCTTACGGGCCTGATAGCTTTCGCACCTCAATAACTGCTTCGGATTCTTTGTCGAGTCAACTTTCAGAAAAGCACTGCCGCCGCTGCCGATCAAATGGATAATATTATTAGGTCCAGACAAACACCCGTGTGATGGTTCGTTGGAGATTGAATTCGAGTAGTTGAAAGAGAATCGAACACCCCAAAGTTATTCAAGGTATATTTGTTCTTCGGGATATTTCTTTGCAGGTATTCATTCCCCTTAGATTTCGGTAGTTACTTGGATATAGATATACCGTTGTTGAAACAACGGTAGGACTGCAATTCAAACTGAATGAATTTTTTGTACGGCTTCACCCGAAACGAATCCAAATATGGAACTCAAAAATTAGAGAAATTTTGGTTCAACTATACAGGGTGAGTCTTTGACTTGCACAATATATTTTAACTGTAAATTCCTTTCATCAAACGAAACACTTTTTTTTCTATACCATTTTTCAAAATTCGGTTTGGTTTGGGAGATACAGGGTGTCGAAAATCCATGAAAAAACACTTTTCTGTTTATATCATCGGAACCGTTATTTCGAATGAACTGAATTTTGGTTGAGTTTTTACTCTATTCATGGTGCATATTCCTCAAACGAAACCTATTTAATATCTCTACTAGTATAAAAGTTACAGGTTAGGCGACTCATCAATACACGCTAAAACACCATAAAACCACTTCAAAAAGATAAACGGTCCATATTTTCGAAAGAATCAATCATTTAAGAAACTAAAAGTATTCCTATTTTTTTTCAATAAAATGCGTCGTTTTCGAGTTATTTTCAATTTTACCCGGAGAAATTTGACGAAAAAATCATTAATTTCAAGAATAATCTGAATGCGTCTCTGAATTAGATATCATCGAATATTATTCCTTCTCTGGTCTTTAAACGAGTTTACAATGTTGTCACAATATTTATCAACTTTGTCGAGATATTTTAATAATAAAATCCCACAAATGTGGGAGATAAAATTGAACACCAAGGAGGATTTAATACGCACAGTTTCTATTGAAAATTCATAGTTACCGGTCCATATTGAGGTTAAATGTCGATGAAATACAAAATTCGGATATGAATGATGAATGGCGATACAAACTACTTATTAAATTGAAATTAATGAAAAATAATACGATACCTGATAATCTGTGGCGATGGTTCTATCTAAACAACATCCTCTTGGAATTTTATAAACTCGACAAGGTTGAAATAATATTAATTCACTTCACATAATAATCACATTAGAACAATAATTTACTGAATGTATTCAGAACTTCACATAACGTTTACAGTTTGTTCAGAGACTCTGGTTTGTTATTGTTTATAGTTGGCCTCCAGAGTCCAGATAACCAATACATACTTCGGTTTTTCGCTTTACGCATGCGTGGTAAAATTTGGCGGCAAAGTCGATTTATGATGGAAATTGCAGAATTCATAGATATTTATACCACGGTACACAAATGTATCGTGATTTATACTATGTTTCGTAAAAAATCCTTAACCTCAATGAAAATATCAGCAAGCTGACAACATCTTCTTGAAATTTCTGTGCAAAAATTCCCAGAATCGATACAAACTAGATTAGGTTAGGTTGTTTAATAATAAATCTGAATGAAAAGTCTTTCTTCATGATATTGTTTGGGAATTTCGAGGAAGATTTGAACAAGTTATTAGTGTTTACAAACTAATCTGCATAAAAATCGAAGAAGGAACTCATTTTGGTGGAATAAATGTGGCTTTTAAGTTGCAGATATAATCCGATGAAACTAACTGTTTTTGTTGAAATTATCGTGTTTGCAATATTTTTATTCCAATAAGGTTAGTAATTGAGTATTACCTAAATGTATAAAGTAAATTTCTATCGAGAAATATGAACTTTGAATCAATTCCACAGTATCATTTCAGGGACGTAATAAGCACAATTTTTTTTTTCAAATGGCTATATCTTTTTAACAGAGCCGAATTCGGAAAAATGGAAAACGAAAAAAAGGTTTCTTTTGACCTCAAGAATCTTCAGTTAAAATATATCTACAAGTCAAAGACTCACCCTGTATGGTCACCTTAATTCTAAAAAATTCAGTATTTATAAGCATCTCATGAGAAGATGTGAATTAGAAGTTGGTTGCAGTAGCCATCCTACCATGATGTAGAAGTGTAACAGGCATTGACTTATCTAGTGAAAAACTGAACACAAAATTTGAATGATATAACGTCAGGTAACAGACCTCCAATATAAAAATTAATTTTTTCAGACGTTCATATTATTGACAGACACTTTTGAGTCAGAAATGTATACTAATTGACGGAGTAACTGCGACTTTTGGTTATACAGAGCGGTGGTACGTCCTATTGTCACATATGCTTCCTTAGCATGGTGGACAAAAACCGGAGAGGTCACCATACGCAGCCGGTTGGAGAAACTACAAAGGCTGGCCTGTATTGGTGTCACGGGAGCTATGCGTAGAGCTCCTACAGCAGTCCTTGAGGTCATACTCGATTTGCCTTCCTTACATCGACATGTGAGGAAATGCAGCCTGCTGGATGCAATAAGAATATCCCTTATCGGGAAACTCCTACCTCAAAACTGGGTTGGATACATGAGGATATTGAATCAACTGGATTCAAACCTCTTGACAAAACCTTCGGATGTTATGCCAATAATCTTTCATTTCGAAACGGCCTTTGAAACGGTCATAGCTGACCGTCACAGTGGAATAAGTTTCGGAAATCGCTTGGCAGAAAGTCATCCATATGGTTTACCAATGGATCAATATCTGAAAGAGGCACTGTTATTGGGATATATGGACCTAGATTGAGGATCTCTAAAGCCCTGGGAAGTGAACCCTTCATTACACAGACCGAGATACTGGCTGTGTACGTATGCGCTCAGGAGTGTCTTAAAATGAACCTCAAAGGGGCGCATATCTTCATCACCACGGACAGCCAGGCCATGCTGCGGTCCCTGGAATCACACTGCCAGGGGTCTCTGCTGTCCTGGCAGTGTCGTAACACCATAAACCAACTGGCCAGAGGCAATATGGGTGCCAGGGCATTGTGGTGTTGAAGGAAATGAAAAAGCCGATGGTCTTGCGATAAATGCATCAAGGTTAACACCTGCTGGATCTGAGCCTTTCTGTGGGCTTGGAAAAGACCACTATAAGGTAGCGGTTCAACAATGGGAGTTGAACAACAGAATGACCCTCTGGAGAAACACTCCTGGACTTACTCAGTCCAAGACATTCGTGATGATTTCACCGACCTATACCAGTAGGTTCTTAAAGCTATCACGAGCTGAGCTTAGGGTGATGGTGGGTCTGCTGACGGGACACTGCCGGTACAAACATAATTTGTACTGTACTGGCAAGTCAACAGATGAGATTTGTAGACTCTATGGATCAGAGGCAAAAACAGCTGAGAACATGGTATGCAAGTGTCCAGAACTGGCTGGTCTAAGAACCATTCATATTATGGGGAAACCGGTTCTGGATACCCATGAGGTAAAGGCCAAGGCTCCGAGGGATGTTGTCGGTTTCAATGAATGAGTAGGGTAGTGAACAAAAGATCCATGTGGTCGCAGTTCCCGGAAGGCTAACTGAGCCATCATCGACCCAAGTTCAAATAATAATAACTGCGACACCCAGAAGGAGCTGTTTAAATTTAATTTTTGTTTTTGGTAAAACATAGATATCGTAACGTTCTCGGGGTTAAACAAATTTTCTGCTGAATTTAAACGTCTAATTTATTAACAATACCACTAACTGATCACACTACAATGTACAATGTACAATAACTAATACTGATTTATTTACACACTGGCTAATAATGCTAATTTATATTCACAACTCGGAATTCTGACAAGTCGTTCTTCTCAGATGGGTTTTGTCATGTTCTTCGTAGTCCGCCTCATATTTGCCTAAACGATTTATATGGACCACACGTTTCTGGCCTCCGGGTAGTTTCTGGATACGGTACACTACATCTTTGATTCGTTTTACTACCCTGTATGGCCCTTCCCAATCCTTCTGCAGCTTAGGTGATAAACCTCTCTTCCTCTGGGGGTTGTACAGCCAGACTAAGTCTCCCACATTGAAACCACCTTCTGCAGCTTTGCTGTCATACCGAGTCTTCATTCGGTCACTCGCTATTTGGAGGTTCTGTCTGACCTTCTCATGAATGTAATGTAGCCTACCCTTCAAGAGGCTCGCGTAGTCCTCACCAGCTACCTCCCCTCCAGGCTTGCATCCAAACTCCAGGTCACAAGGCAACGTTATTTCTCGGCCAAACATAATACAGGCTGGTGTCTCGCCGGTCGATTCTTGCACTGATGATCTGTAGGCCATAGTGAACAGATGGAGATACCTGTCCCAGTCTCTTTGGTGATCAGAGACCACTTTAGTCAGATATTTTCCCACAGTTCTATTCATTCCTTCGACCATGCCATCTGAACGTGGGTGAAGCGCAGTTGTCCTTGTCTTTTTGATTCAGAGTAATTGGCATACATTCTGGAACAGGCTAGACTCGAAGTTTCGTCCTTGATCCGAATGTAGTTCGAGAGGCACACCAAACCGGCTAAACATCTCCTTAATCAGAACATCCGCCACTGTCGATGCCTCTTGATTCGGAATAGCACAAGCTTCAACCCATTTGGTGAAATAATCCATCGCAACCAGTATGTACTTATTCCGATCTTCGGTTTCGAGGAATGGACCTGCAATATCGATGGAAACTCGTTCCAGAGGACTGCCCACGTTATACTACTTCATTGGAGCTCTGCGATTTCCCCTCGGGCCATTCGATAAAGCACATAATCTGCATTTCCGGCACCAGTCTTCTTGTAGTTGACCCAGTAAAAACGCTCTCTGATCTTTTCTAGCGTTTTTTTGATACCGAAATGGCCACCGGAAGTTCCGTCATGTAACTTTTCTAACACCTCTCTCACTCGACTCCTGGGAATTATCAGCTGATTCCTGGTTGCGGTACCTTCGTCATTTTCGATGGACCTCTTCAGGAGTCCATCCTCCAAAATGATAGAATCCCACTGTGCCCAGTAGGACTCGACCCTAGGATTCAGATGACTCACTTCCTCCCATCTTGGTCTCTGTCCGCTTATCTTCCAATGCAACAGCATCTTCAATTCTGGGTCACTTTCTAGATCTCGCTGCAGGGCTTCTGGCATCCAGTCTGTATCCACGATGGTCGTTCTCAAGCAGAATTCTTTCTCTTCTAACTTATTGCAATGCTTGCAATCTGACGGACATGGTCTCCTAGATAATGCGTCAGCGTTGCCATGAATCTTTCCTGCACGATGTTTGACAGTAGAATTATATTCCCGTTCCTGACATTCAGCTGGCTCTTTACAGTAGCGCCGATTATGTCCTTCTCCGCCACAATTCCAGCATCTAAGTCCTCTATTCCGTCGCTCTTGACGAACTCGGCGTAGTTCCTTTTCTATAATTTCATCGCTGACCGAGGAATCATCCACAGTGCGTCTCATCTTGCTGTGTACCATGTGCGAAGCTTGTTTGGCAGCTTCAAACTCTAATGCAACGGCCAGGGCGTCATCCAGAGTCTTGGGTCGGGCCAATCGTAGTGTCTGCTTGGTTTCCAAATCTCTCAAACCATCGACAAAGGTCTGGATAGCGAGTAGTTCCAGGAAGCTTTCCGGTGCTGTAGGATATGCCAGTTTTACCAACCTTGCTATATCTGCTTCAAATTCCTGCAACGTTTCTGCACTCCTCTGCTGGCGACTCTTGATCTGCGCGTGATACACTTGTTGGAGGTGTGCATTACCATATCTTGTTTGGAGTTTAGTTGTTAAAGCCTCGTAATTACCTTGATGACTCACAGGAACAGTCTGAAGTATATTCAATGCATCTCCCCTTAGTGCAACAATCAAGGCTGTCGCTATCTCTTCCGCTTCCCATCCATTGGCATTCGCTGCTGCTTCAAATTGCTTCTGGTACGTGCACCAAGGTGTTTTTCCATCAAAAGTTGGAGGTTTAATCTTCATTTTACTACTTTCTGTGTTGTATTCCGATTTCACGAAGTTATTGGATGGTGAGGCTAGAGTTTCTTTTCCATGTGATGTTCTCTTCAGGGACTCTATCAACTTGGCATGCTGTTCAATTATTTTTGATATGTCTTCGAATTTTTCGTCAACCTTATCAAATTTTTCATTGAATTCTTCAATTTTCTCGTCAACCTTATCAAATTTTTCATTAACTTCATCTATTATTACTTCCTTGATAGTTTCCATTTTCTCATCCAATGCACTTGCGATTTGACTCACCAATTCATTACAATTGTTCATTTTTGAACTAATCTCTCGGGAATTTTCTTCTATTTTCAAGCTCATTTCTCGAGAATTTTCTTACACCTTATTTTCCATTTTATTTTCTAATTTCGAGCTCATTTCTCGAGAATTTTCTTCCATTTTCAAGCTCATTTGTTCAAAGGCTTGCTCGAAAAGTTCCATACTCGCCTGGCCCATTTTCTCCTTTTGCGATCTTGTTGTTGGCATTCAAAAGTTTCACAATGAAATCCACAATTCGATTAGCACAGCAGTTCAATTGACCCCACACCTGACACCAATGTAACTTTCTCGGGGTTAAACAAATTGTGTGCTGAATTTAAACGTCTAATTTATTTTCAATACCACTAACTGATCACACTAATTTATGTACAATAACTAATACCGATTTATTTACACACTGGCTAATAATGCTGATTTATATTCACAACTCGGAATTCGCTATTCACAATTCGATTCGGCTTCACTCAGGAAAGTAACTAACTCGTCCCCAACGTGCGCGTCTTTATATATCGATACGGCCCTGTTCGAGAACGGTCGAGATAGTCTCTGGAGGCTTCTAGAATTTCTGTACGTGGGATCAGAGAGTCCAGAGACGTATTCAGGCGGACTTCGTCCGCTACAATATTATAACAAGGAGTAAATGATTGAAATTTGGAGAAAAAACGAAGGGTTCACAATTTTTTCTAATGAATTTGTTGATTATGTGTTGGTCCACCGCGATTATCTATACACTCCCCTACACGTCCCGGCATTGATGCATTAAGATGGTCTATTTCTTCTTGCGAGGGATACTATCCCAAGCAACCTGGTTTATCTACCCCCATAGAATAATATATCCATTATTCAACTGATTTTGATCTGTAATAGTCTCTATAAACCAATAGTGTGAGGTAATAATAACTCACACCTATAACTCACTCTTAATACAAATAGGAAAAAGTGTAGCTTACGAAATGAATAAAAAAGTCGGGTCAATGGGGAACTCTATTTCAGACATCAAGGTAACGTTCTCGCCATCCATTTCTACATTTTCTTAGGCATGAATATCCAAAAATTGCATTTGGAAAACTTGCATTACCGCTCATTGAACAATATACTATTAATTTTTTGACGTCGAACTCTACACTGAGACTTCTAATAAGTTATTGTTCGTTGATATGGTATCGCAATATTTTGTTTATGCGAGGAACTGCTCTGGGCTAACTAGATATCAATACATCCTCGTACGTTAAAGAAGGAAATTTATTTAATCACATCCTCTACACACAGGTACACTGCACGCCTGCATCTCCAAAAGCTCCTATTGTAAGAATTTCTATTTGCAATAGTGGAACAAAAGAAAGTACGTTGATACAGCTTCTTGTATGAATTATGAAGAAATATTATACAGGGTGTCTGAAACAGGTCTTCAAAGTGATCCTCAATAAAACTATGAGATCTCATTTTTTTTCGAATGGTAACCGTATAATTTTGTAATTCCGATGGATTGCTCGTCAAAATCTAGACCTTTCATGTCTTTAGAATCAGTCGTTTTGCCGTTATAGTATAAAATTCGAATTTCACGACATCACCTACTCTAATGCGTCTAATGAAATACTTAAAAAAACCACCCTGTATAAAAAGGACTCTTTATTCAAATGTGCCCAATTTGGCTCACTGTACTTGGTTGAAAATTATTAAGCTCCCCCACTCAAGAAAAACTCCCTAGATGCTCTAGTGCGTTGAACTCACCAATGATATATTGATGAAGGCTTCGATAAGTAAAATTAGTCTCCTTACCATTCAATTGGGTCGAAATCTTCCGAAATAATTGTTATAATCATCTGATATTTTATGAGAACTTTTCCGAAATTCGTGGAAATTGAAAAACGAGGACGACTTGACATCGATCATAACATAACCAACTCTCACCCAATCGATGAACTGGGTGTTCCCAATTAAGCGGGGGTATAATGCTGAAATCGAGTCGTAAAAAATTTCAGATGTGTTTATTTGAATAGTGGAGATTGCACCTTCCATTCAGAATGCTAAAATTCATTTATGACATTTCCAATATCCGAAAATGTCACGGAGGCATAAAATTCGATCATATTGAAACATTGTTGACGATTTTCTATCCTACGAAGCGGAAATATGTTCAGCTTTCTAGCTCAAATGGTCACACCAAACGCGGGTGAAATGCGGGATGAAGCGTTAAATGAAAATATGCCCTTTTCAAAGTGAATTGAAAAAACCTTATCCTTTTGTTTGATTGAAAATGAAGAAAAACACCTGTTCAATGACTTTCTTGAATTTTACTCCAAAGTGTAAAAATAGGGGATGAAAAATAATTTGAAATAAAAATTAACTTTCGTAAAACTTTTCCTTGAATTTCAAGGTTAATACTATCATCATTTATGATATGATATGTAATACTGTTCTTGTTGTGAACACATGAATAAAGACGTGTTTCGTATGCTCCGTGAATTTTTGAAATTTTCTGACTATATTGTGCGAGATTAATTTTGAAAATTGTACCACGCTGTTGCTAATTTTGTGCGCTTTCAGACTCTATAAAATTTTTCCCGAGGCGGCTTGTGGTTTCGCGATCATTTGATCATTCTCGAGTTCGTTTGCCTTTTTTCTGCAAAACATGCCTGTCAATTGTTTGTCGTGTAACACACCTGGTAGCAGGAACCGGCCAGCTGTGCGATGTTTCTCGTGTGTCGGTGAAATACACCTCGCTTGCCTGGGAGTTTCAGCCGATGTCCTGAGGAAGGTTGGTGATGTAGGCGGGATAAAGTGGGTCTGCAAGAGATGTTCCTCGGATGAGTCAGATTCCAGCAACAACAACATAGGCAAAAAGCTAGACAAAATTGTGTCTGATTTGGCTGATATCACGAGCCAGCAGGCCGAATTCATGAAATCTCTTAATTTTTATGGAAATAAGATAGAAGACTTCGAGTCTAAATTGGCGGGTTTGAAAGATATGGGGATTAAGATGGGTAAATTCGAAAACCGTTTGCTGACTCTGGAGAGTGAGAACGGTACACTTAAGCAGGAAATCAATAAGCTTCAGCAGCAGTTAAAATCAGGGAATTTGGATATAATGGGAGTTCCTGAAAGAAAAGATGAAGATGTGTTGAGCATTGTTGAGAAAATTGCGCTGAAGCTGAATATCTCTAATGTGAGAGAGAATTTATCCAGGGTTGCCACAGAATTCATTTCATGCCGAAAAGGGACAATAAGAGCAGACCTATTGTTATTGATTTCAAAAACAAATATTATCGAGACAATTTCTTGCGAGCATACAAGGATAACAGAGGTAATGTTAAGTCGAGTGATATTGGTTTCGAAGGGATCGAAAGTACGATCTATGTTAATGAAAGTCTTTCTCTCAATAACCGAAGACTGTTCAATGCCACAAAACAATTTACTAAGGATAACAACTTCAAGTACTGCTGGATTCAGGAGGGAAGAATACTGGTGAGGAAGAATGAAGAATCAAGAATTTTTCATATTTCTACTGAAGGAGAATTATCCAAGCTACTTGGTCAATAGTCACGCAAATTTTTTTTCCTTTCTATTTCTGATTCCTTTTAATGGCTTTTACTCTCAGTCTTTATTACCAAAATTGTCGAGGTTTGCGAACCAAGACAACCGATTTTTTGACATCAACCTGGAACAGTAATGCGGATGTGATATGTGTCACTGAATCATGGCTTAAACCGACAGTGAATAATTCGGAATTTATGTGCGAAAACTATAGCGTGTTTCGTAAGGATCGTTCTGATACTAATAGTTCCAAGAAAGATGGTGGTGGTGTTTTCATTGGTGTTGCGGGGCACCTGCAGTGTATCCCGGTTTCGGATTGCCGTCATTCCACTCGAGTTGAAGACCTATGGCTCAAAATCAGGATTAATGGATCACTGAATCTGTATGTTGGTGTATGTTATTGTCCACCCGGTATATCTTCGACGGATTATTTGAGTTACTTCGATGCGGTAACGGCTCTTATGGAAAATCATGGAGAGGACGAGTTCGTTCTTGTTGGGGATTTCAACTTGCCAGCTCTTTCTTGGTCTGAGACGGGTGGGGGCATGGTTTGTGATCGGGTCCAGGGTGACTCCTACACTGTATTCAGATATTTTACATCCTACAACTCTCTGAATCAATTCAACTGCCATCCTAACATTAATGGTAAGATTTTGGATTTAATTTTGGCATCCACTGTTGATGTTCGATCTACACGGGCAGCACTTCCTTTTGTTAGCGAGGATCATCATCATCCTGCCTTGGATGTTCTGGTGCAGTTTCCGGGAGAACAAGTCACGCCAAAGAAATCAAGATCTATGTATAAGTTTTTCAACGTAGATTACTGTGCTATCAATGACGAAATTTCCTCCATTGATTGGAAGCTATTATTAATTAATGAAGATGTTAACCTTAATGTAGATACTTTTTATAATGTAATTAATTGTATAATTGAAAGACATGTACCATCTAGAACTGTTAAAGATGAGAGATTCCCATCATGGTTTACTCGCGAAACTATAAAATTTGTCAATCTAAAGGCCAAAATTCATAATAAATTCAAGAGGTTTCGAAATATGGATGATTATAGAGAATTTTCTATTTTGCGTAAACGATGTAAGGAACTGATTCGCAGAGACTACGCGGATCACATTTCACGCGTTGAAAATAATATTATTGTAAATCCCAAAAACTTCTGGTCATATGTTTCGGAGAATCGAAAAGGAGATAATAATTCACCTAAATCGGTGACTCATAATGATATCGAGTACAATGGAAATCAAGATGTGGCGAATGCATTCGGTAACTTTTTCGCAGGTGTTTTTGAGGACTCCACTAAGCCAGTTATCGACAAACTCAATGTGGGGGATATCAGATATTCATGTGTTCATATGGATTGTGTTAGTTCAGAGGAAATTCTCAAAAAGGTCGAGGACCTGAAAGTAAACAAAGGTCCTGGTCCAGATTTGATACCGCCAATATTCATTAAGTCCTCAGCTGTTTCACTTATTTCTCCACTCCACATAATTTTTAACCAATCATTACGCTCTGCTGTCTTTCCTGATAGGTGGAAACTCGCCAAAATTACTCCGGTTCACAAAGGTGGGAAAAATAATGACATCTGTAATTATCGACCTGTTTCCATTCTGAACCACTTCGGAAAATTGTTTGAATCAATTATAACGGACTTTTTATTCAATTCACTCAAATCGAAGATGAGCGTCAGGCAGCATGGTTTTTTCAAGGGTAGATCCGTTTTAACTAATTTGTCACCATACATCAATTTCATCTCTCAACATCTGGATCAGGGTACCCAGGTAAATGCTGTTTACACAGATTTTTCGAAGGCATTCGACAAGGTTCACCATGCTACACTTCTAAAAGTTCTTTCAGAATACGGCGTGGGGGGAAATCTATTGGGATGAATTAAATCCTACTTGACTGATAGGTTTCAGTATGTCATCGTGAACGACGCTTTCTCTAACGTTCATTCAGTAACGTCTGGAGTGCCCCAGGGCTCACATTTGGGTCCAGTTCTTTTCATGTTATACATAAATGATGTTCACAAGTGTTTTTCATATGTATTTTTCGAGCTTTATGCTGATGATCTCGAAATGTACCTGGCTCTTAGAAGTATAGAGGATGCACTGAGGTTTCAGGACGATCTTGACAGATTTTCGGCCTTTTGTTCTGTTCGTTATTTATCTTTAAATGTTGAGAAATGTAAACATATCATATTCACAAGAAACTTGAATGTTCTGAGGCCTCCCCTGTCACTCTGCGGCTCGAATATTGAAGAAACAAATACCGTTAAAGACCTCGGAAGTTATCTTGATTCGAAACTTTCATTTGAGCATCACATAGATGATATCGTTTCCAGAGGCTTTAGGATGCTGTGTTTCATTTTGAGAATTTCACGACCATTCTATAACGTTGAAACTGTGAAGGTTTTATATTTCTCGTTGGTACGCAGTACCTTGGAATATGCAACACCGATTTGGAATCCCTTTTACTACAAATACATTGATCGCTTGGAGAGAGTTCATAGAAAGTTCACCAAAACCCTGAATTATAGATTCGGAAATCGGCAGGTCGAGTGTCCCTACCACGAGAGACTCAGGTTATACAAGTTGACAAGCTTAGAGCACAGAAGAGTTATTTTCGATCAAAATTTTTTATACCGAATAATAAACGGCCACTTTGATTTTCCTCTCATCAACGAGATTCTTTTCAATGTCCGCGTTTTTACTGGCCGTCGAAGGGAGCTTTTTTTCATACCTAGGGCCCGTACATCTTTATTTTACCACTCGATTTTCTTGAGATTAATGCGTTTTTATAACTGGCACCTTTATAGCATCGATATTTTCAATTTGTCACTTACCGTCTTCAAGAGAAATCTGATCCAATATTTATATAGGAATTACTGAATGTGTTTTTTTTAATGTTTGGCTCATAAAACTTTAGAATAGTTTAGGATTAAGTTCACAACATGTTTGAATATTTGTTTTATTTAGTGAATCCCTGTAATTGGGTTCGCCTGTTGGGATTCCTGTTTATGTAAATAAATAAATAAATACTATATTGTAACGTTCTCGGGGTTAAACAAATCTTCTGCTGAATTGAATGTCTAATTTATTTCCAATACCACTAACTTATCACACTAATTTATGTACAATAGCTAATACTGATTTATTTACACACTTGCTAATAATGCTGATTTATATTCACTACTTGGAATTCGCGGTTCACAATTCCGATTCGGCTCTATTCAGATAGTAACTGACCGTCCCCATCGTACGCGTCTTTATATACCCAATACGTCTCTGTTCGAGAACGCTCCAGATAGTCTCTGGAAGGGTTCTAGAATTCCTACGCGGAATCAGAGAGTCCAGAGACGTATTCAGGAGGATTTCGTCCGCTACACTGCCCCCTCCTTAAGACGTTCGGTCCCCGAATACCCTGGATGGTGTGGCTGAATCTACAGGCGTCTCCTTTTCTGCAGCACCCCTGTCGTCCGAAATAGCACTCCACTGTCTTCTTCTTCGGCGTATATCCGCTCGGGTTGAAACTTCAAACCAGTATCTTCATTCCCGTCCTATGGAAAATGACCTCAAGCATACTTCGAACGATTCTCCAGTTGAGCTGATCTAGACCACAACCCAACTTTGGCACAGCTAGCTTATTCACCTTCAACTTGGTGAGCTCGTCTCTCAGCTGCAACAGGGTGTCCCACATACTTTTGTAGCTGGGTTTGTTGTCGGAGAATCTCTTGGTTACCAGGTAGAACAGGTAACGCTGGCCATCAGCCAACCTCAGCGTTTTCCCAGTACGAGGATGTTGTTTTAGGAGTTCTGGTACACGGCCAAATTTCTTCCGGAAGACGAATGCTATTCCTCTCGACATACGCAGGTCCTCCAAGACACAATGGGCTAGTGAATAATCTTCAGATACAGAGAAGAGATCTTGCTGTTGCTCAATGGTAACTCCAAATCTTGCCTTTCCGGTTCCACCGTACTTTGCCATAAATAGGTCGAAACTCATCTCCTCATGCTCCGCTTTCTGAAAAGTCGTTCTTCTCAGATGGGTTTCGTCATGTTCCTCATAGTCTGCCTCATATTTGCCTAAACGATTTATATGGACCACACGTTTCTTGCCTCTGGGCAGTTTCTGGATACGGTACACTACATCGTTGATTCGTTTTACTACTCTGTATGGCCCTTCCCAATCCTTCTGCAGATTAGGTGATAAACCTCTCTTCCTCTGAGGGTTGTACAGCCAGACTAAGTCTCCCACATTGAAACCACCTTCTGCAGCTTTGCTGTCATACCGAGTCTTCATTCGGTCACTCGCTATTTGGAGGTTCTGTCTGACCTTCTCATGGATGTAATGTAGCCTACCCTTCAAGAGGCTCGCGTAGTCCTCACCAGCTATCTCCGTTCCCGGCTTGCATCCAAACTCCAGGTCACAAGGCAACCTTATTTCTCGGCCGAACGGTGTCTCTCCGGTGGATTCTTGCACTGATGATCTGTAGGCCATAGTGAACAGATGGAGATACCTGTCCCAGTCTCTTTGGTGATCAGAGACCACTTTAGCCGGATATTTTTCCACAGTCCTATTCATCCTTTCGACCATGCCATCTGACTGTGGGTGAAGCGCAGTTGTCCTTGTCTTTTTAATTCCGAGTAATTGGCATACATTCTGGAACAGGCTAGACTCGAAGTTTCGTCCTTGATCCGAATGAAGTTCGAGAGGCACACCAAATCGGCTAAACATCTCCTTAATCAGAACATCCGCCACTGTCGAGGCCTCTTGATTTGGAATAGCATAAGCTTCAACCCATTTGGTGAAATAATCCATCGCAACCAGTATGTACTTATTCCCATCTTCGGTTTCGGAGAATGGACCTGCAATATCGATGGCAACTCGTTCCAGAGGACTCCCCACGTTATACTGCTTCATTGGAGCTCTACGACTTTCCCTCGGGCCATTCGATGAGGCACAAAATCTGCATTTCCGGCACCAGTCTTAAACATCTTCTTTGCAGTTGACCCAGTAAAAACGCTCTCTGACCTTTTCTAGCGTTTTTTTTGATACCGAAATGGCCACCGGAAGTTCCGTCATGTAACTTCTCTAAAACCTCTCTCACTCGACTCCTGGGAATTATCAGCTGTTTCCTTGCTGCGGTACCTTCCTCATTTTCGATGGACCTTTTCAGCAGTCCATCCTCCAAAATGATAGAATCCCACTGTGCCCAGTAGGACTTGACCCTAGGATTCAGATGACTCACTTCCTCCCATCTTGGTCTCTGTCCGCTTATCTTCCAATACAACAGCATCTTCAATTCTGGGTCACTTTCCAGATCTCGCTTCAGGGATTCTGGCATCCAGTCCGTATCCACTATGGTCGTTCTCAAGCAGAATTCTTTCTCTTCTACTTTATGGAAGTGCTTGCAATCTGACGGACATGGTCTCCTAGATAATGCGTCAGCGTTACCATGAGTTCTTCCTGCACGATGTTCGACAGTAAAATTATATTCCTGCAATCTTTCTATCCATCTGGCAACCTGACCCTCTGGATTCTTGAATTGTAGAAGCCACTTCAGAGCGGCGTGGTCAGTCCTGAGAAGGAATTCTCGACCGTAAAGATATTTATAGAAGTGTTCCATGGACTTCACTGCAGCGAGAAGCTCTCTTCTTGTAACGCAATAGTTACGTTCGGGCTTTGACAGGACCGTGCTGAAATATCCTATCACTTTTTCTTGGCCATTCTGAATTTGGGACAATATGCCTCCTATGGCCATGTTACTCGCATCTGTGTCCAAGATGAACTTTCCACTGACTTGGGGATAACTTAGAACAGGAGCCATTGTTAGAGCTTGCTTCAGCCGATTGAAAGCATCCTCGCATTCCATATCCCATTTGAAATCCTTTCCATCTTCCGTCAGTCTCGTCAAAGGCTTCGCGATATTGGCAAACCCAAGAACGAATTTTCTATAGTAGGTACACAATCCAAGGAAACTTCTTACTTGACCTGTCTTGCGGTATCGGCCATTCTTGTACGACCTTGACCTTGTCTGGGTCAGCACTAATTCCATTTTCGGATGCTACATGCCCCAAGTATTTCACTTCTCTCCTGAACATGTGGCACTTCTTCGGACTGAGTCTCAAATTTACAGTGCGTAGCCTCTCCAGAACGTCTCTCAAATTTCTCAGGTGTTCTTCGAATGTCCGACCAAAAACAATGACATCATCCAAATAAACCAGGCACGTCTTCCAGGATAATCCTCGAAGAATGGTTTCCATTAATCGCTCGAAGGTCGCAGGTGCATTACATAGACCAAATGGCATTACTGTGAACTGCCACAGTCCTGTCCCAATGGTGAAAGCTGTTTTCTCTTTGTCCTTGGGATCTAGTTCCACCTGCCAATACCCGCTCTTCAAGTCCAGTGTGGAGAACCATCTTGAGCCAGAAAGAGTGTCCAAAGTGTCATCAATCCTTGGAAGGGGGTAACAATCTTTCTTAGTGACTTCGTTCAGACGACGGTAATCGACACAAAATCTGGTGCTGTCATCTTTCTTTTTCACCAGAACCACAGGTGATGACCAAGGACTATCTGATGGCTCTATTATTCCTTGTTGGTGCATGTCCTTGATAATATTCTCTGCTTCTTCCCTCTTTGCTATCGGAAGTCTTCGTGGGTGTTGGCGAATGGGACCGGATTTATCAGTGTTGATTGAATGTCTCACAACATTTGTTCTTCCCATTCTAGTATCATCCGTAGCAAAAACGTCGCTGTATTCACTTATCAATTTCTTCACCTCGCTTATGTGTTCTGGTTCAAGGTCTATGTAGGAAGAAGTCAGTATCTCAAGTAATTTTTGCGAACACTTCCCCCTTCTGGTACCCTTGTTCTGTTCATCCCGAATGTCTCCTGTCACACAAAGCACGGAGCAGCTTTCTCCCAGAATCGTGTCCTTCTTTAATGTCACCGGATACATGTTGGTATTCAATATCCTCACAGGAACTTCCTTCCTGCCTCTCACTAAGGTTTTTCCGAGTAGCAATCCTTTTCCTAGGTTCGATGAGTCTTATACCGCTATCCCGAAGGTTTCTGTCTAAGTACCCCTTCACTATCGTTTCTGCCTGGCCACCTAGGTCAACATCTTCGCTGAGCAAGACTCGAATTGATGCACCTTCACATCCGAAGAATGGGATTTCCAGACTTCCAATTCTCAAGACATCGTTCCTCATATCCATCTGGAAGCCATAACCTTTGATGACATCCATTCCCAAGATGACTTCCTCCATGATATCTGCTACCAGCACCTCATGTTCGAGAGTTATGTCTCCAATGCTCAGGACAATCCTTTTCTTTCCATGTGTTGATACGTCCTCTCCAGTAGCTGTTCGTAAACGGACCATTGTTTGTCGGATTTTTCCCTTCCTATCAACTATTCCTGGCTTTACTATGGTCCGGGTTGCGCCTGTGTCGACTAACATTTTAACCGACCGCCCATCAACTTTACCGTCGACATAAATACTTGAAGAGATGTTCTGAATTATGACTTCTGGGGCATTGTCATGGCGGGTCGGTTTATGCCCCTTCTCACCAACCCGTTTTAGTTTTCCTGTTCCTGACGTTTAGCTGGCTCTTTACAAAAGCGCCGAATATGTCTTTCTCCGCCGCAATTCCAGCATCTTGGTCTTAGTTCTCTATTCCGTTGCTCTTGACGAACTCGGCGTAGTACCTCTTCTATGATTTCATCGCTGACCGAGGAATCATCCACAGTGCGCCTCACCTTGCTGTGTCCCTTGTGCGAAGCTTGTTTGGCAGCTTCAAACTCTAATGCAAAGGCCAGGGCGTCATCCAGAGTCTTGGGTCGGGCCAATCGTAGTGTCTGTTGGGTTTCCATATCTCTCAGACCATCAACAAAGGTCTGGATAGCGAGCTGTTCCAGGAAGCTATCCGGTGCTGTAGGATATGCCAGTCTCACCAACCTTGCTATATCGGCTTCAAATTCCTGCAACGTTTCTACACTCCTCTGCTGGCTACTCTTGATCTGTGCGTGATACACTTGTTGGAGGTGTGCATCACCATTTCTCATTTGGAGTTTAGTTGTCAAAGCCTCGTAATTACCTTGTAGGCTTGCAGGAACAGTCTGAAGAATATTCAATGCATCTCCTCGCAGTGCAACAATCAAGGCTGTCGCTTTCTCTTCCTCTCTCCAATCATTGCCATCCGCTGCTGCTTCAAATTGCTTCTGGTACGTGCACCAAGGTGTTTTGCCGTCAAAAGTTGGAGGTTTAATCTTCATTTTACTACTTTCTGTGTTGTTTTCCGATTTCACGAAGTTATTGGATGGTGAAGCTAGAGTTTCTTTTCCATGTGATGTTCTCTTCAGGGACTCTATCAACTTGGCATGTTGTTCAATAATTCCTGATATTTCTTCAAATTTTCCGTTCACCTCATCCACTACTCCTTCAATTTTTTCGTCGACCTTATCAACTACTTCGTCGAATTTTTCATCAACTTTATCAAATTTTCCATTGACTTCTTCAAATTTTTCTTCAACCTTATCAATTTTTCCATTGACTTCTTCAAATTTTTCATTGACTTCATCTATTATTACATCCTTGATAGCCTCCATTCTCTCATCCAACGTACTTGCAATTTGACTCACCACCTTATTTTCCATTGTATCCATTTTCGAACCCATTTCTCGAGAATTCTCTTCCAATTTATTTTCCAATTTCGAGCTCATTTGTTCGAAGGCTTGCTTGAGGAATTCCATACTCGCCTGGTCCATTTTCTCTTTTTGCGATCTGGTTATCGGCATTCAAAAATTCCACAATGAAGCCCACAATTCACTTAGCACAGCAGTTCAATTGACCCCACACCTGACACCAATGTAACGTTCTCGGGGTTAAACAAATCTTCTGCTGAATTGAATGTCTAATTTATTTCCAATACCACTAACTTATCCCACTAATTTATGTACAATAGCTAATACTGATTTATTTACACACTTGCTAATAATGCTGATTTATATTCACTACTTGGAATTCGCGGTTCACAATTCCGATTCGGCTCTATTCAGATAGTAACTGACCGTCCCCATCGTGCGCGTCTTTATATACCCAATACGTCTCTGTTCGAGAATGCTCCAGATAGTCTCTGGTAGGGTTCTAGAATTCCTACGCGGAATCAGAGAGTCCAGAGACGTATTCAGGAGGATTTCGTCCGCTACAATATGTATATTTAACGATAATATACCAACTGACAAGAAACTGCAACACAGTATAGCAAGGAGTAAATGATTGAAATTTGAAAAAAAAACGAAGGGTTATATTTTTTTTTGATAAATTTGTTAATAATGTATGTCGACCGTGATTATCTATACACTCCCCAACACGTCTTGGCATTGATGCAATAAGATGGTCTATTTCTTCTTGAGGGATAGGTACTATCCCAAGCTACCTGTACTTCATGTCTCAGAGCCGCCAAAGTCTGTGGGGGTCGGGGTAAATTTCCAAGCCTTCTACCCATGATGTCCCAAACAAAAAACTCTATGGGCGAAAGATCGGGGGATTTTGGCTCTATGCATTTTAACAACAACTAGACATCGACTTTGGATCTTCTCGAACAGCTGGTTTGTTGTAAAATTTAAAAAATGGCAAAAAAACGACTACAATATCCAAGTAACAAAAAATGTTCACATGAAAAACCTTTCCGATTTTTTTCTCCAAATTTAATCATTTCCTCCTTGCTATGCTATCTTTGTTTTACCAATAAAAATTTAGAATTTAAACAGCTCTTTCTGGCGGTTGCAGTATCTTTGTCAGTATAAATCAACTCTGATTGAATCAAATATCGATATCAGCGTTTCTTCAATACCAGATTTATACTTTTTAATCTGGTGGAATATAAATATTTTCGAGGGACATAACTCTTTCCGTTGGAAGGACGATTCTTTCGAACAACTGGATGCAGTGGCTAGAGTTCTGCCATTGTCAATTTTCTCATGGAAACATTAGAAAAGAACGCCATTGAAACAGTTCCGAAGAAACCATTCAAATGGCTGCAACATGAAGATGATTTCCTCGTGATTTGGAGTCACGATGAAGAACAACTGAATGTCTCAACACCTTAGTAGCAGGCACCCATACATTAAGTTTACCATGGAAGTAGAGAAATATTGTGCACTACCTGAACAAAATACAAGAGCTCTCTCGGAGAGAAAAATGGACTGCTGTACCAATTCTCTTCACCACAAGAATTAAAGAATGAAATAGATGTATGAAATGGTACTTAGGGTTGGAGTCACTTGAAGATACATATGATATTTTTGCTGGTGGTTCTGTAGCCTCTTGAGGATATTTTTTTTTCTTTCACGGAACGAGTTCGCTGTACGAACACTTAGGTTTTAGTCTTCCTTGCCACGGAACGTATTCACTGTGGCGATCTGAGCCGTATGACCGATGCGACTAGTAGCAGAGTTATGATTGAACTGAACTGATGGAAAAAAGCTGTGGACTGGGGACACGACCAAAAAAAATCGAGAACATGAATTCTCGGTCTTATTCTTAACCATCCATAGTATGAAGTATGTGGTATAGAAAAAAATTAAAAATCTGAATTTTGAACACAACACTTCATGCACGTATTGGTTACTAGGAAGCCTAATGGCAAACTAGGTCTCAAGGTTTATAAACACACAGAAATATCTACACAAGAAGTTGAATTGCCAGACGAATTGCAACATTTGCGACAAGCATTTATTTCAAACTAGCTGGCCCGGCGAACTTTGTTCCGCCCTAATGATACTTACGGTGGATTTCACAAATCCACTCTGATTTTTGAACTGTCAAATGTTTCCATGGATATGAGCTATCACACAGAACAAATACACAAAAATAATATGTCTTAATATGTCAATCACTAATAATGGCAATTTTGGATTCAGTTATTTCCGCAAATATATTTATTACCCAAACATGAACTCAAAAACGTTTCGAAAATTATGAGGAAATATGAGAACGGAAAATTCACGATTGAAACTAATCGCCAAAATCCGATTTAATTGAAATTTCGATAAAAATTCACTGTGATATTCAACCGCTTTTTGATCTCTTGATACCCTTTCATGGTACCATAAGCCCTATGTAAATTACACGGTAATTGATGTCATATGTTCTTTTTTTCGACCATTTCAAACCACGACGACCGAAATGCTAAAAAAAAAAGATGACATCAATCGATGACCGCGAAAGCCTCAACAAATTCATCGTCATTTGATTGTGATAATGTCAAATACAGTACCTTCACGATTACGTTATTTGGAATGAAAAAAACTATAAAAATAACTAATAATCATCAGTCCTAATGTGTGAATAGCGCCATCTGAATTGGTAAGAACGAAACTTTTCTCATATCTCAACGAAATCTAATCATTTTAGACATCTGTACTCCTACGCTGAGACATTTTGGTTTTGCCCAACAGCGCAGAGTTGTAGGCAACTCAAATTACACACTATTACAGTGACTATAGAGGGAATATAGTCAGTGTACACACTATTTGTTTATATCGCCATCTAACGCGGAGAATATCAAATGAAGTACCAACGAATAAGCGGTAGCGTAACTGTAACTGTAGCGACATCTAGTGGCCTTTCTCAAAAGGAGGAAAAGCATTTCCTGTATAAGTAAAATTTTCATCGATTTTTTCAAAGTTTCATTGTATTTTATAATAACCAGATCGTAGAGGAATCCGTATATGAAGTTTCATAACAAACAGTCCATCCGATCTCGAGTTATAAATGGTGTAACCAACATCTTCCTTTTATATATATAGATGGGTACAACTGGGACGAGATCGATCGAGCCTTAAGACTGAAACGAACAACAAATGAAAATAAACCATCCGGAATCATTTCCAGGGAAAAACCATATTTAACTTTCAATCCATCGTTGACGGGCGGAATTGGCAAACTTCTAAAAAGACATGATCTGAAAACAATCTATAAATTAACACAAAAACTGGAACAGGTCCTTAGGTGTACCAAAGTTCAACCTGATACACTTTTTCAAACTAGTGTTTATACAGGCTGTTCCAAAATAAGTATATCAACGGTCAACTGTAGACTTCTCATGAAAAATCACATTTTGAATTTTGTTTTACCAAATCTGAGTTTTCATGAAATTGGCTTGAGATAGAAGGATTCTGTTTGTACTAAAATTCATGAATCTTATATCTGCTTGGATCAACTATCATCGGATGAAGCTGAGTCCATTTTGTCCAATATTTTCGAAGCGAATTTTTATTTTACCAAATCTGAGTTTTCATGAAATTGGCTTGAGATAGAAGGATTCTGTTTTTACTAAAATTCTTGAATCTTATACATATGTACTCGGAGTAAATATCATCAGATGAAGCTGAATCCATCCCGTCCATTATTTTGGAAGATAATTTTTATTTTGCCAAATCTGAGGTTTCATGAAATTGGCTTGATATAGAAGGATTCTGTTTTCACTAAAATTCATGAATATTCTATGTACTTGGATCAACTTTCATCGGATGAAGCTGAGTCCATCCTGTCCAATATTTTCGAAGCGAATTTTTATTTTACAAAATCTGAGTTTTCTCGAAATTGGCTTGAGATAGAAGGATTCTGTTTTTACTAAAATTCATGAATCTTATATGTAATTGGATCAACTATCATCGGAAATTTTTTCAAAATTTTTTTTACCAGTTTTTTTCTAATATCTCAGAAACCGTTTGAACTACAGAATTGAGTTTATATACAAACATTGTCGGTAATAATAGCAACTTTCATGCACTTTACGGGGTTTTATCAGACGTGCCAGTGGCGGAGATATTGAAGTTGCCCAAAGGTCCTACCCCGAAACTTTCACAACACTGGACAAATTTGCAATTGCACAATAAATTCTGATGCGCATATGTGTTACATAAAGAAGGTACCCCTAGTTCATTACTCTGAAGTCTAAAGGAAACCATTATCGAGAAAACGGTTATTTAATGATCAAAAACAGTTGGCCTAAAGCATTGTAAATTTCTTGTAATTGGAAAAATGAGTAGTGATAATTAAAAAGTTTATTAATTTCAATAAAATTTGACCACTAGGTTTTTAAGTTCAAATTGCAGTCCTTATTTTACGCGACCATAGTAAATAATAGTATATTGTTCAATGAGCGGTAATGTAAGTCATAACACACGCAGATGAATGTTTGCACCGCGAGCCGTCAGGCGAGTGGTGTAATTCATCAAGTGTGTTATGACCATTACCGCGAATTGAATACTATGCTTTATCTTCGACTTCTTCAGTAAAATTCGAATTCATTTGCATTTTCAAAATTGAAAACAATTATCAAAAACACTGACATAAATTTCTGTGTTCACTGAATATTTCATGCAGTCATATATGCATCTATGGGCAGTCCAATGAACTGTCATCGTTCCATGCTTGGTTATTTTGAGTAGGTTTTCAGCATTTTACATTGTTTTTCTTGAATGAAAACAGGCCATTCTTTAGTTATGTTGTGAACTGTGGCAGTAGACAAGAACGAAGTAGGGTTGGGTTACTCAGAATATCGTCTATCGTCATTTTCCTACATATTTCTATTTGAATGAATAAGCCAGAATCAGACAATCGAAATTGATCATCTGTGTTGAGAGGGTTGTGTTAATACCTATACCCAACTGAGAAATTCTTGAAATTGCTCAAAACCCCCTCTTTTTGGTAAAATTATAATATTTTTGTTCATGTTGCATACCCTCCAGAATCATGATCAGCTATTTTCTTTGACTTCCCTATCAGTATAATATCTGTGAGTATAACAATAAATACAAGGACTTTAGTAATTAGGTACTAATTTTCTTTATTGATAACATAAACTGTAACATTTGAACAACCTTGAATCTGAATATTTGGGAATGAATTATGCAAGTTTATTGTTTCTTCTTGTGTTTTTTGTATATGTGTTGTTGATGTACTAACTGGCTGGGGTGTTATAGAACTGTAAATTTTATTTGCAGTATCTTTCTTATTTTTTTCGGAATCATCAATGTACCCCTCAGCCACAGTAGTTGATCACCAACCGCCATGGCGCTTTAGTGCCGTTATGTCTCCTCCAGAATCTACTAATAAAGTAGCCGACGAGCGGCGAAAACAATGCCCTGTGTATAAGTTATAGTCAGGTAATTTTAAAAAAGATGCAATGTCTTTCCCCATTGCTCCAAATTTATTGATGCCAATTCTTTGTGGGTGATACTTTCCATTTTGAAATTTAAAGAATAAAATATTGTGCGATATATTGTTAGGCCTCAGATTCAAATATTTCTTCACTATGATATACAAATTTCCAGTAATAGCAAATTTTCTGGCAATTTTTGTTTTTGTATTTGGTACATTGACCATTCAAATAGATCCTTGGTCTTCTAAATCATTAATCTGCATAGAGTACAATTCTGCTGCACGACAAGCACCCATAATGCCCATTATTAAAGCAACCTGAAATAAATTATATATTTGACGAGATGATGAAAACGATTGAATTATTGTGAGATCTACTACCTTTGTTGCCAGATATTTATCATCAGAAGCTTCATTCAAGAATTTATTCACTTGTTCTGGCGTAAAAGTTTTTGCCTTTTTGGCAATATGTTTTTCTGATTTCCGTTTCAGAAATGCACGTAATTTTGAATAGTTTTCTATATTGACTCCCTGATTTATGTCAAGTGTGCTTCTTAGCATGGAGTAGAAAGTCCATAGGGATGATGCTTTATATTTAGTGCTCAATTCACTAAAATATGCCAGAAGAACGTTCTCAGAAATCGATGACTTGATGTTCTTACTTTTACACCAATCCAAAAAATTTATGTATGCAGCTTTCTGCTTTATACTTTTTTTCGGATTTTTCAGGCAATAAATTATGAATTGTAGTATTAGCTGCTTCCCGTATTTCTGGAGGTGTACATAATAATTCATCTTCACTATCTGAATTCATCTCTTTCATCAAAATATCCACAATAATTAGATACCTATCAATTCAATTCAAATACAGTACATCAAAATTATTCAAGTGACATTTCTCGTACTCGCCTACTCCCCTCGATATCAATAATGAATAGTTCCCGTTCGCCGACGCCTACACCCCTCGATGTCAATAATGAATTGTTCCCTTTCGTTCAACAAGCGCGATTTCTGTGGTCGAGAATTGAATCGCGTAATGAACGTCAAAAATTCACTTTTTCCAAATTCGATTTTTGAATATTCAGGCCAAAGGAAAGGTAGAAATGAATGGCGAGAACGTTACCTTGGTGTTTGAAATAGTGGTCCCGATCGATCCGACTTTTTTTATTCATTTGGTAAGCTGTTTTTCCTATTTGTATAAGAGTGAGTTATAGGCGTGAGTTATTATTACCTCACACTATTGGTTTATAGAGACTATTATAGATCAAATTCAGTTGAATAATGGATATATTATTCTATGGGAGTAGATAAACCTGTTAATTATCACTACTCATTTTTCCAATTACAAGAAATTCACAATAAGTTAGAAAATTGTTTATGATCATAAAATGCCAGTTTTCTGTTCACTTTAGAGTAATTAACCAGGAGTACGTTTTTATGTAAAACACATCGGCGCATTAGAATTTGCTGTGCAAATGCAAATTTGTTAAGTGGTTTAAAAGTTGGAAGGTTAAACCGTTGTGCAAATTCAATATCTCCGCCACTGGCAAGTCTAATGAAACCGTGTAAAGTGCAAGAATTTATAGCTATTATTAAGCCGAATTTTCGCGTGACAATATTTTAAAACTATTTCGTCCGTTTTGAAATGTTCGTGTTTTCGCGTCGAACTGGTGACGTCACGCACCAAATGGTTCAAAATAATAAATTTGAAGCGGTTTGAAAGCAGTTAGCGGAATAGTTCTAACTGCAGTTTGAAGTTTGGAATCAGCTGATTGAAGAATATAGGTTATGAAGTAGTGCTAACGACCTCAATAATCATCAAAGGGAAGTATGATAGGTTTGAAGGTCTCGAACAAGAAAACCACTTGTGTACTAAGCCGACGTTTCGTTTAATATATAAACTTCTTCAGGGCACTAGAAGAGAACAGTGTGGATAAAACGAAATCATCAAACAAATTACATAATTAAAGAGAAGTAATTTTCTTTTGTAGATATAAAAAAATATATGTTATAACTTTTCTTCACGAAAACAAACAAGAAATCACAACAAACAAACAATAGTCAGTAGGAAGGTACATACAATCAACATCTCTACTCAATGAAAGTGAACTACAAAATAATGATTCATCAAAAATTGCCGTGTGAAACAGAAATTATAATCTTCCAAAACTTTTTTTTTTCCTGGTTGTTAAAAATCATGACAAATTACAATTCGATGTAGTGGGAAAATGGAAAATTTACTCACGGTACTATGTAGTTTTCATTGTCAGAAGGTACAAATTCAGACAAAAACACTGCATTGAAATCAAGAACATATTTCCTAGGTAAGAGACAGGCATCAACTAATGAGTTTAATACAAATATGTAATCTGAATGGAAATCGTATGTTACATCTTTGATATCAAATAATAATGAGCGGTGTTCAACTTTTCAATATCGGTTCTCTTGTTAACTGAACTAACATCTCCTTTTATTTCAATCATCTCTTGTAAAAGCCTTTTTTTCAAGATTTGCTGTTTTCCCAGGACTTCACTTTTCTCAAAATCGAATGCGTGCAAAGTACTCTTACTGTGTTCAGCTAATGCAGTATTATTTTCTTTATGTTTTAAAGGATTAGTACTATTTCTCATGTCTCTCAAATGTTCAGATAGTCTGACTTTCAGATAACGTCCTGTCCGCCCAATATAGGTTTTCGTACAATCAGAGCATGGAATTCTATATATGACGTCAGTCTTGAAATCCTGAGGAGTTCTAGCTTTCAACAAAGAATAAAATTTGCTCCCAATAGTGTTCTCTGATTTTTGAGCAATGTCGAAGTGATCCGTTTTGAGCACTTTACGAATTTTCTCCGAGACGTTTTCAATGTAAGGTATTTTATAAAACCTTTTATCGACCTTAGGTACAGCCTGAGAATTAGAAGCACGGAGAATTTTCTTCACTATGCTAGGTGGATAATCATTAGCCGTCAGGATATCTGTCACCTTCTTCAAATTATCATGGTGGTACATTGGGTCCGACAAACTAATAGCTCTATGTTTTAAGTTTCTAATAATGTTCAGTTTTTGTGAAAATGGGTGTTGTGAATTGAAGTTAAGGACCCTATTAGAAGAGGTTGGTTTACTGTACCAATTGAATTTGATATGTCCTTGATGTCTAATAACTGAAGTGTCTAGGAAGGATATCTTTTCATCCTTCTCAATTTCAACAGTAAACTGTAGTCTCGGATGTATCGAGTTAAAAGCTGTTAAGAGACTACAGTTTACTGTTGAAATTGAGAAGGATGAAAAGATATCCTTCCTAGACACTTCAGTTATTAGACATCAAGGACATATCAAATTCAATTGGTACAGTAAACCAACCTCTTCTAATAGGGTCCTTAACTTCAATTCACAACACCCATTTTCACAAAAACTGAACATTATTAGAAACTTAAAACATAGAGCTATTAGTTTGTCGGACCCAATGTACCACCATGATAATTTGAAGAAGGTGACAGATATTCTGACGACTAATGATTATCCACCTAGCATAGTGAAGAAAATTCTCCGTGCTTCTAATTCTCAGGCTGTACCTAAGGTCGATCAAAGGTTTTATAAAATACTTTACATTGAAAACGTCTCGGAGAAAATTCGTAAAGTGCTCAAAACGGATCACTTCGACATTGCTCAAAAATCAGAGAACACTATCGGGAGCAAATTTTATTCTTTGTTGAAAGCTAGAACTCCTCAGGATTTCAAGACTGACGTCATATATAGAATTCCATGCTCTGATTGTACGAAAACCTATATTGGGCGGACAGGACGTTATCTGAAAGTCAGACTATCTGAACATTTGAGAGACATGAGAAATAGTACTAATCCTTTAAAACATAAAGAAAATAATACTGCATTAGCTGAACACAGTAAGAGTACTTTGCACGCATTCGATTTTGAGAAAACTGAAGTCCTGGGAAAACAGCAAATCTTGAAAAAAAGGCTTTTACAAGAGATGATTGAAATAAAAGGAGATGTTAATTCAGTTAACAAGAGAACCGATATTGAAAAGTTGAACACCGCTTATTATTATTTGATATCAAAGATGTAACATACGATTTCCATTCAGATTACATATTTGTATTAAACTCATTAGTTGATGCCTGTCTCTTACCTAGGAAATATGTTCTTGATTTCAATGCAGTGTTTTTGTCTGAATTTGTACCTTCTGACAATGAAAACTACATAGTACCGTGAGTAAATTATCCATTTTCCCACTACATCGAATTGTAATTTGTCATGATTATTAACATCCAGGAAAAAAAAAGTTTTGGAAGATTATAATTTCTGTTTCACACGGCAATTTTTGATGAATCATTATTTTGTAGTTCACTTTCATTGAGTAGAGATGTTGATTGTATGTACCTTCCTACTGACTATTGTTTGTTTGTTGTGATTTCTTGTTTGTTTTCGTGAAGAAAAGTTATAACATATATTTTTTTATATCTACAAAAGAAAATTACTTCTCTTTAATTATGTAATTTGTTTGATGATTTCGTTTTATCCACACTGTTCTCTTCTAGTGCCCTGAAGGAGTTTATATATTAAACTAAACGTCGGCTTAGTACACAAGTGGTTTTCTTGTTCGAGACCTTCAAACCTATCATACTTCCCTTTGAATATAGGTTATGTTTGTTGGATTTATTTTGTTTTCATCGTTTTTATTTTGAATAAATAATAATAATAACTGTTCTGCATTGCATTGAATATCATTTGAATATGACAGCTTTGTTTTTAGAATGCATTGTAACCTGTGTGTCTAGGCCCTCAATTATTTTTCTTAGATAGAAAAATTTAGGAGAACTCAGACACAATAATATATCTATAAGTTATGGACTGTAGGATAACTTACGCTGCGATCGGTAGATTGCGGGGATGAAGCGCTGATCCGGCGAAGATAATCCTGCCTTGCAAGGTTAGGAAGCCGGGATTCAGGCACTGCACTCTATTGTTTCCAATTATCCAAGTTTTCCACAGTTTCGGGAAATAATTATTTTCGGACAACTCCGACGAATTAAACGACTAAATTTATAAAATTCTCGATTTTTCCCAATAACAATTATGCGAACTGCGCGACGATCTAAATCTAACTAACTTACACATTTGCAGGTCGCAAGCATATGTTATTTTTTTTATCGAACCAATATATACTCAAACACATAAATCAGGAAAACCGATTCTGATGGAATCGGCGCTAACACTGTGACTGTGAAGTAATAAATCACTTCGTGTAGAGCACACATTTATTTTAGAATTCTGAATATTATTTAGTTTTGAAAATGTATGCTCAAATTTTTGAAATTGATTTTACGGCTTCTTCCTCTTGATTCAATCAATATGAATATTGCGTATATTTTTTTCAACAAGTCGATAGTCAGGACGAGAACATTCAAATTCATCATAAACTAATTGGAGTCCAATTTGAAAATACAAGATTTAATAATAATTTACAAATAAACACACCTAAAATTATAAATATTTTTATTATAATGTGCGTGTATCATGTTTCTAACTTTTAAATTCATAAATTGAACTGACATTTCTATGATGACGTCACCGTTATGAAATTGTGGCATTTTAGCGATGCATGAACTGGTGACGTTTACTTCGAAATGTTTTTGAAATAGTTTTGAACCGTGATTCACGCGAAAAAATGGCTTTAGTTACAATATGAGGAGAGGAACAATTCAGTTGTGTGATTCAAACGGTTCCCGGAGGTAAATATGGAAAAGAAAAAAAAATGTTATTTCATTTATGGGAAATCTACATTTGACTGTTGATACAACTATTTAGGAACAACCAATAGATTACCTTACGTAACGTCATTTAAAAAGTGGAAAAAAATTACCTTATGCCATTTTCCTTAGGTTTCCGGAATGATTATTTAAAAGCTTCTCTCATTTCCAATTTTTTATTATTTTCAGTTTTTTTATTAGCCGAAGTTGATATCCCATCCAACTTTCACATACAGTTTCAAGATAATAAAATTATTTTTTCTTACAGTTTTTCACAACGTGGCAGAGCTTCAGTTTTCTCCCCTATGAAGGGAGCAGAATTTAACATTATCAAGAATTCAGTGGTCCAGCTCATGAAAACATCTGTGGGATATACATATTTTCATTTATTCATTCGTTTGTTGGCATAAGTACTTCAATCCTGTGGAAATACAATTTTAATACTGTAATGCACTCAATTTTTGGACCCACTATCCTAACACGTCATAAAATGTTATGACTGAGGAAATGGATGATATTTCAAGAATGGTTGATCATGAAATATGTCATTTTCTAGTTTTCGCTTGTACTATCTCCGAATAGTCTTCAGCTCTGTTCCGACTAGGCCAGTAGTTTGGTCGAGTGGAAAGTTGCGAGTAACTAAACTACTCGCTATTGTCTGAAAACCGTTCTCACACATGTCGAGTCCACAAGTGAGTGGAGTTTTGAAGAAAGGCAGCCAGCGACACATCAGGCAATACAACTGGGCCTCTATTATTTAAAACCAGGGAGTAGAACACTCGAGAGAACGGTGACGTGGTTCTACTGATAATCTATAAGTGGTATTCTTGAACGTCTTTCTGTCGGAAGGTAATAGAAGGATGGCTTCTACTGGGCAATTTCAGGGGATCAGCCGGGGAAGACTAACAATTTGACATTTTAGGATACATATATTTCTTATTTATTTCTTTGTTTTGTGCTTTATTTATATCTATCTTGTGTTATAATTTTGGATTAAATTAAATTAGATCACTGGTTATATCGACTTGCTTCTACAATAATCATGAATAACAATCTTCAAATATTTGTTTTGTGGGAAGAAATTATGGAAAATGTTGAAGATGATGAAACATTTCATAACATAAGGCAGAAAGTAATTCCGAGGACAGATCCTTTCGATCTTTCCGATGAAAAAGTTCGAAAGTTATTTGGGCTTACAAAGCCTTCGTTTGAGAATCTTATAAATATGGCCTTACATCCACGAACCCACTAGAACATCAGCATTCAGCATTAACAGTCCATTCTTTATGGAACCGTGAAAAAACTCAAGCTAACTAGGCTCTTGATGAGCCTTATGAGCATGGATTAATATTGTCATACAAGGGTAAAATAGTTATTGTCGATAAACAATGATAATTTATTTTGTATTATAATAAATTTTAAGGAATATTATTAACTTAATTGCAAGTAACCTTAATGACATTGTACAGTCAATGCTGTTTGTACATTGGGTTATATTCCACATTTTTGTTGAGCTCCATTACTTATGATCAATTTATACATTTTGAAAATATAAACGACCAGAAACGGGATGACAATTATGAAATGACAGCCTTGTCTGTCCAAACATTCGTATTTATGATTGGTCAAGAAATTCGTCAAAGCTTGTAGCATTCCAAGTTTGTAAATCCTAGGAAATATTATTTGAAAAGAGAAAAGGCAAACCCTACCCTGCTCTGGTGAGCTGGCTAAAGGTAGAATTACGTTAAAGGGGGTTTTATACTTATATTTTTGGCTTGTGATGTGATCGTCTAGATTGGTAGAACTCTATGTTATGTCGTAGTAATTCAGATTCGTAATAACTCAGATTAGTGAAATATAGGATGGGAAATAATGAGATAAAATAGATAAATAATACACAAGATTGTACATAAAAATGGAACAAGAGCCTTTAATCGTCCAGCACCATAGTTCGAGGAACTATAGCCATATGAAGGAAAAACGAACGAGAATCAATTGAAACTCAAAGCAAAAAACCTTCTAGCATTACAGATGATATGTTTACAATCCATAGAACAATTATTAATAAGACGAGCACTGGTGATATCTACAATATGGAGCTTCCTATACTCCGGTAAGGTTATTACTGGCACAATTGTGATAAAGAGCAGAATCCAATACATCCAAAGTTATCCAAAGGTTATAGGCATATAGAGTGTGTCACCTGATTATTAATGAAATTTATAAGCAGTATCCTTGTAGTTCCTAGTGTGAGAATCCTTCCTTCTAAGTGTTATGTGTGAGATCATAGCAGTCGCGTTGGTTTGGAAGTGACGATAAACTCTTTATATTTCCTGTTAACTGATGAACGATGGCACCTTCAAAGCTTTCCTTGCCTATCGTGTACGCCAAGGGCCCGAAGGCGAGGCTTGGTTTACTGGAGACGTTCGTTATAGAACTTCCAGAGGAATTTTCACTGGCCACTGTTGTGGGGGATATTTTCCTTAGCACAGGCGATATAAACAGTTTACCCTAGGCCTCCAAACCCGTGATATTTGTACGTAAAATATTATCCTAAAAGCAACAACTCCAAACGCCTATACCATAATGTCGAGTGAATAGTTAAATGTGCAGTAAGCCTTACGAACAGTATAAGAATATTCCAAATGGGTTGGTAGCAGAACAGAGTTCCACAATATTCAATAGAAATGCAATAATAAAATAGAACAAGCTTACATGAGATTAAATCTTGTGAAATGAAACAGTTATTTAAATGGAGATCGTGTACATACCAGATAACAAAGAAGCGTCTTTAAAATATACTAAAATGGCGGATTCCTAGAAGAGGAACTCCATTTCGAAGGAACACTATTGTGAACCAGAATGCAAGTGAAAACACACCGCAGCCGCGTTAAAGTGAAGTCAAAGAGCCCTTCCATTCGTTGTCGTTTTGGAGGTTAGTTTTTCTGCCACAGAATCGTATTTCTTCGATGGTCACAGAAGAACAAGTTTACTTCATGGTGGATCTTCGATATGATTAAAATCTCCTATTTATAAAGATGCGAATTGCCTAAAGTATTGATTGAAGTCGTACTAATATTCATCATTCATAGAATTATAAAATAATATCAAATAAGTTCATTCAACGTAGTTCCACGTTTCGACAACAGCCGTTGCAAAGTTGGAAGCCATGGAGTCTGGCAACGGTGCATTATATTTCATTGCAGGGTAGGAAATTCATATATGTTACAAGCTGTAGTTTGGTTCCCTCAATTCATGCTCTTTCCTTTATGTCCGAGAATACGGAATTACGATTGTAGGGGGCAGCAATAGAGTAGAATCGAGGAACGATTCCTGGTGAACGTTCTATTGCCGTCAAGAATCGACACCCTGGAGAGAATAATTTTTTGAGTTTAGGGTTTAGAAAATGTCCTCGCGGACCAATAAGAATTCCACAATGCCCTTATGGTGATGGTGGTTGATCCCCATTATCGCCTCAGGAAGTTTGACGTGTGGCAACTTAAAACTTATAAAGAAGTACTGGATGGATGTACGAATGATAGCAGAAGAAAGAATACGAACAGGTCGGCGTTTAAAGCGAGTAGGAAAGCTCATCCGATAGAGGCGCCACCGTGCATTTTCTGAACGAAATTATCTGTAGATTCACTTTTAATCGGATGTTGAACTATTTTCATGGGTCTTTCTGTTGAAATAAAACAGAAGCATGAGTTGGCTCATTTTCTTCTATTTTTGAAAGAAAAAAATTAACTTTCGGAATGAAATAGATTTAAATCATCTCTAATCCTTCATGAGTTCACCCACAAAATTTCAGTTCTCAAAGTGAAACCGTTTTCAAATGCAACACAAAAACACACTACATTGAACGCCCACTTTAACCACGGAATGTAATCCATGTATGAAAACAAATAATTAGAGATAATTCACGCCGTCGCTGGATATAATGGGTGAAAAAAATTGGGCCAAACACTCCCCCGATTCGATTGTCTTGTATGAATGCAAATATATCAGAGTTTATATTCTTCGATTGAAACTGAATTGATTTATATATTCAAGACTCAAATGAAATAAAATAAAAAATCAGATTTGTCCGATTTTGTCTGCATTGTCTTAAATTAAAAAGCAGTAGGTATTTCTTCCTTTAAAATACCTTCCTCCTCCTATTTTTATTTGAAAGAATCAACATATTCAACTTTTATGATTAATTCACAAGAGGCACAGAGAAAATTTGGTATCAACGTTGCAACAAAGATCATATTCCTAAAGATAGGGAAGTTAATTCTTCGGTGGATTATATTGTATGATGAGTATCTATCAATTCCACATCAAATCTCCAATTTCAAACCTCCGCCTTCGATCGGTGACTGCAATTTCAAATACATCCACTGATCTGGTTGAAATGTTCAATTTCTCCACGAATAAAATAAGGAATTAAATAGTTGGACGACTGAATACTGGATACTGTATTATTTTGTCTTCATACTGTTTTAAAGTTAAATACACATAAAAATGCCCAAATAGACAAAGAAATGCAGATTTTCAGATACCTTGTATTGTTGTTGTCGAGTACGTACAGTTTTTCAAACTGAATTCCATCTGCTTCCATACCCAACAGAAATTTTCATTAATCCTCAAAATACAAGAAGCTTAGATGAAAATACCCTGACGAAATATGGCAGAGTTTGCTCCAGACACTCTCTAACAGTTGGAAGAATATCACTGATATTCTTTGATACAGTTATACCCATTACTTTTAAATTCAGGAGAAAATATGACACAGGTCATTCGACTTCAGATCTTTATAATAATAATATTTATTGATCTCAATGAGTATTTGTAACAACATCAAATAAGAGTTCTATTCAAAATTTACACTAAATAAGAAGCTAAAGAAAATGGAAAAGAAAACTTCATAAAGAATACAAATAAGATTTAACATTTAACGAATTGAATATAGATGTAATGACTCAGATTTTTCAGTTAGGCGCCAATTAATCGAGGAAGAACGGATCAGAATCGATGTGATATTTATGAAGGTGTTTTGAAGACCTCAATACTGACAGCAGACTGTAGGTGCTTAGGCAGAAAAGTGAATATCCGCATGGCCGTATAAGGATGAGGACCCCTCGCAAATCGTGATCTAAAATGAATGGGCAATGGATGTTGCATACTCGTATTCACTGAAATAGGGACCTGTTGGTTAACGAAAATCAGAAGTCTATACAGATCCACAGTGGGTGGCACATTAGACGTTTCTGGTGAACCAGACATTGGATCGATTTGAAAATTTAATAGAGTGCATTATTAGACGTTCTCTACCCAACTGAAATATTTTCGTCAATGCAGTGCTGTCACTTCTATTAGGAAGTAGAAGCAACTCTGCTTTTTCAAATGGAACACCTGGTATATTATATTATTTTTGGAATCTCCAACAACTTCTCTTAACATTTCCTCATAGCTATTGCCGTTTTCGAAATATAAATTAATTTCAATTTTTTTCACCGGAAATCCTGACCTCCAAAAATGCTGATAACTTTGGGTTGAGAAACACTATGGCATTGAAATTTGGTTCGGAGTTTCTTGGTGCCTTTATTATTAAGAGCTACTTTCAAATAGTAATCATGGCCTGTCTACCAAATACCGAATGGGAATACCATTCTGAAGGGACATTTTGACAAATGAATGCTCATAAGTCCCAAATTTGACTAGTTAGGTATAGGCATGATATACATAGTATGAAAGCAAATTTCAGCAGGTTTCTGAATTTCTAATAATATACGGGGAGTTCCATTTGAAATAAACAACATTCAGTCACTTTTTCAAGCAAACAAAGAGACTGTATTTTTTACCACCCTGTATTGAAGTAACGTAGGTCAGGTGGATGTGTTAGAAGCATTCATGTATCACCTAACTCCAAACCAAATTTCAATGTCATAGTGTTTCTCAACCCAAAGTTATCAGCATTCTTAGAGGTCATGATTTCCGGTGAAAACAATTTAAATTAATTTATATTTCGAAAACGGCAACAGATAGGTATAGAGAAGTGTTGAGAAAAGTTGTCGGTAAATTGTTGGAGATTCCAAAAATAATTTAATATATCAGGTGTTCCATTTGAAAAATCAAAGTTGCTACTACTTTCTAATGGAAGTGGCTACTCCACATGGACGAAAATATTTTAGTTGGGTAGAGAATGTCCGATAATGCACTCATGCAGATTTTCAAATCGATCCGATATCTGGTTCACCAGAAACGTCTAATGTGCCATCCACCGTGAATCACCCTGTATATAAAGGGCGTAAAGCGTTGGGATGTTATTGTCTTTAATGTAGTAATGCTAAAGAAAGATTTCGGCAATGGAAGTTGATTCTCACATGTCAGGTAGAAAATTAATATGTAATTTCTATTAATCTTGTGTAACCTAAATGTTCCATCTATCGAGAAATAAAGAAATGGAAATCAATTAATTCATATTGAATATATTTCAAACGATGTTGATTATTAGAAATTGAAGAACTAAAACAGTTGCTTATTTTTGAAAATTTCTCCAAATGATAGTGTGATAATCGGTAAAATTTCTAAGCAATTATTTTCTACACCAAAAAACTGATGCATGGAAATTATGATACTCATTAGGTAACATGACAACATTGTTTACATTTATTTTGATCTCAGAGTAAGTAATTATTCAGCGAGTTGATTATAATGCACAATCAGGAAAGCATCCAGATTATTCTTGAAATTAATGTTTTTTTGTCGAATTTCATCGGATGACTTTGGAATAATTCGGAAACGCAAAAAACGTACATATTGATACTTTTTTCCAGAAAAATGTTGTTGTATTTTTCGTGAACTCATGGGTCGGCTAGGCTATAACTTTGACATCCGAATAAAAACTCGATTAGTGTTGAGGAATATGTAGCATGAATGGAATAAACATTTCACCAACGTAAAACGGATTCTAAGATATGCACAACAAAGTGTTTTTTTCAATGGTTTTCGACACCCTGTATTTTTCAAACGGAGCTGAATTTTGGAAAAAAAAATTTTTGTTTGATGTGTTGAATCAATAGTTAAAAGAAGGTACAAGTGAAAGACTCACCCTTCACACTGCGAAATTTTCCTAGTATGGGGCATATTACTCAATCAGCAATTATTCAGTATTTCTTTGTTGTCAATAATAATAATAATCAGGGGCTCTGGATGGTTTTCTGGAGTACGGGCTTAGCACACCCGAGGTACCCTAGCTACCTGGCAGTAGGTATAAAATGCACTTGCAATGGAATGTACAATTTACGGAGTAAACGGGTGAATCGGCATTGTACCACCAGAACCTCCTGTCGCGTTCAAGATTTAGGAAGAGGGTATTGTTCGAAAAATGAGTCACAGTCTCCCTCGGATAACGACGGAAGCAGCGTGATACCGAGTAGGGCTACTGCAACACCCCACCAAGAGGAAACTGCTATCAACAGGCCTCAACCCACTCTTGATGCTTCAACGGCGACGCAAGTCACTATGCCCGCGACCACGAGAGCTGGACTCCCTAGGAAACGCATGAAGTGGACCCAAGAAATGAACTCCTTCATTATGCGCTCCTACTACAAAATCACACACTTGGAATCGAACATGACAGCATACCGTTATGGATTGCATCAAGAATTCATAGAAAGATATCCAGAACTCCACCACATTTCTGAACAAAGGATATCAGATCAACGACGAACTATTGTGAAAAACAACCTACTCTCTACGGACACATTGAGGAGTATACGAAATGAAGTCCTCATGGAACTGAGCAACGACACTGGAGCTAACATCGAAATACATCCAGAACAAAACCAGAATGAGATCCAGAATATGGAATCTAATGATAATGGGGAAGTACCGTCTGATTCAAGTGGACCAGGGGAATATGCGCACTCTGCAAGATCACTACTCAACACAGCCATGGTTGAGTTCCAGGGAGCCAATCCAACAAAACGCCCAAAGCTGCCTAAATTAAAAACTAACAAGAGCACCAATATTATTCTGGCCAGTATAAATGCAGCCTTCGATGACCACGTGAGGACTTCAACAGCCTGGAAGGAATACACACTCTCGTGTATTGTGGAGCAGTAGCAACCCTTCGACTACACAAACAACAAGTCCACACCCCCGAATATCACGGGAAAGAACCATAAAGAAACCACCATGGCAAACCCGATTGGAGAAAGACATCGACAAAATCAGAAAGGAAATAGGCCGACTTACTGAGTTCTTGCGGAATGAATCCCCGTCACGACGCCTGAAATCGTTTGTTAGAAAAATTCTGAAGAAGATTGATAACACCATGAACAAATCTGAAAGCAAAAATCATATCATCATATATGTGGATACTCTGAAACAGAAACTTCAAGCGAAGGCGAAAAGACTATCCAGATATTTGAAATGCACTCAACGGAAACAGCATAACCAATTGTTCCACAACAACGAGGCAAACTTCTACACACATCACCAAAAGCTCAAACAAAGTCACCAGAGCTATGCCAGAAGCCCAATCATTAAAAAATTATTGGGGTTCTCTGTGGTCGATGCCTAAGGAACATAATGAGAATGCTGATTGGATCAGGAGGGAGAAAAATCGAACGAACATCCCACAAATGAACTTCGAAGAAATATCAGTGGATGAAGTGGTGACAGCACTGAAGGAAGCAAGCAATTGGAAGGCTCCAGGAGTCGACAATATCCATAACTTCTGGTACAAGAAATTCGGCCATCTGCATGAAGCCATAGCGAGACAGTTTACGCATATACTTCAACATCCTCAAGAAGCTCCTAAATTCTTAACCGAAGGAGTAACCTATATGCTTCCAAAAAGCGATAAGACTCAAGAACCATCGCAGTACAGACCTATCACTTGTCTTCCAACACTGTACAAAATACTCACCTCATGTTTATCCAACCGAATATATCAACATTTGGATGAAAACAACATTATGGCAGAAGAACAGAAAGGATGCAGAAGAAAACACCAAGGGTGCAAGGAACAACTCATCATCGACTCAGTGATCATGAAACAGGCCCATGAGAAAGGACGCAACTTGCACTCAGCCTTCCTCGATTATCAGAAGGCATTTGATAGCACCGCTCATTCGTGGCTCATCGAGGTGCTGCACATTTATGGAATCAATCCTGTTTTGGTGGAATTTTTGAGGACAACAATGTCTCAGTGGCGAACATCAATACAAGTCACTATGAACAACAAGACGATTAAGCTCGAAGAAATCCCCATTCGTCGTGGGATCTTTCAAGGAGACTCCTTGAGCCCATTATGGTTCTGTTTGGCAATGAACCCTTTATCATCGATGCTCCAAGAAACGAAATGTGGATTTAAGATCAAGACAGCGCGGGAAGAACATACTATTTCCCACCTACTCTACATGGACGACATCAAACTATATGCTGCAAACAAGAAGCAATTGGATGAGCTTCTGAAAACCGTCAGTTCTTTTTCAACTGATGTTCGAATGGAATTCGGCATTGAAAAATGTAGAACCCTGAACATCCATAGGGGAAAAGTCGTGGACGGTGAATCACAACTACCGAATGGAGATATACTTCAAGCCATGAGGGATGGAGAAACTTATAAATATCTGGGATACCAACAGGCTAGATGTTTGGAGCAAAAGCAGTCGAAGGCAAAAATCCGGGAGGAGTATACTGGCCGACTGAGAACGGTGATGAAGTCACTGTTGACTTCTGGAAATCTCATCAAAGCCATCAACAGCTACGCAATCCCAGTGCTGGTTTATTCATTTGGAGTTATCAAGTGGACCAGGACAGATCTGGAGGACATTCAGAGGCAAACCAGAACGATGCTGACGAAACAGAGAGGTCATCACCCAAGGTCGTCAGTATTAAGAACCACTTTACCACGGAAGGAAGGAGGACGGGGACTTGCGGATATTGTCAACCTTCACACTCGCCAGATTAAAAACCTCAGGGAATTCTTCTTTGAGAAGACGAATAATTCCAATCTACACATAGTTGTTACTTAGGTTGATAAGAAGTTCACACCTTTAACTCTGGCTACTACAGATGAATTGCTGGATCTGCCATCTCTTTCTGAAACTGACAAGCTAGAACAATGGTCAAAAAAAGAACTCCATGGACGGCATCACCATGAGTTGAATCAGCCACATATCGACAAAACCTCATCCAACAAATGGTTGTCGAAGGGTGAACTGTTTCCTGAGACGGAAGGTTTTATGATGGCTATACAAGATCAAGTCATCTCCACCAACAACTACAAGAAATACATCATGAAGAACCGTAAAGTGCCAACAGATATGTGTAGGAAGTGTCATCAAAAATCTGAAACAATTCAGCATGTAACTTCTGGCTTCGAACAACTGGTCAACACTGATTACCTCCACCGACATAACCAAGTGTGCAACACCATACACCAGAAATTGGCGCTCAAGTTCGGACTTCTCAACTCCTACAAGCCGTATTATAAGTATCAGCCGCTGCCTGTGTTAGAAAATGACTCTTTTAGACTATACTACGATAGACCTATTATCACTGACAGAACGGTGACGAATAACAGGCCGGATATTGTGGTTTACGACAAGAGGGTCAGAAAGGCAATTTTGGTGGATGTAGCTGTGCCCAACAACAACAACATGTTGAATAAGTACCAGGAGAAGATAAGCAAGTACACAGACCTGGCTTTCGAGATCAAGGAAATGTGGCACCTAGAGAAGGTTGATATCGTTCCATTGATCATCTCGTCGACTGGATTGATACCCAAGAGCTTACACAATAGTCTGAACAAATTAGAATTAAATGTAAACAGCTACATTGAAATGCAAAAAGCTGTTATTCTCAATACCTGTAGAATTGTTCGTAAATTTTTGTCAAGTGTATCATGATCGAGCCTATTCCCTTTGATTATTGTATCTGGGAAAGGTAAATTTATCCGGCCGGATGCCGAGATAGTGAATAAGTCCACGATCATACTAATAATTTATTCACAAATAATCCATACACCATTATGATATCCCTAAATGTAATACATGAAAAGTGAACAAATAGCTATAGGGGAGACAAACCCGTGCGTAAACCATCACAGCAAGTCAATTTCAGCTTGTACAATAAGAAATCAATAAAATAGCACCAGCAATACAATATATAACAAAAAAAGAAATATGAGCAGTAATTCCACAACAACAAAATCAGAAAAAGGTTGAGCAACAGTATCAAAAGTTTGTTGAGGGAGAGGGACTGTAAGTAGCTATTCAGCCATTGTTGTGGTGTATTCTAGTTTGTGGTCTTACCAATCACATGGTACACTATCACAGAGAGAAGCGTTGCTGACGAAATGACGAAACACCAATAAACCACACATTCTCTGATTCAAACTTTTATTTACCTTAGGTACCAAACACGATCACGTTTGAACCTGGTGTTGTAAGCATGATCAATGTCCACGAGTTCATGTTTATTGAAGTGCTGTCGGACAGGACAGACAGGACTGCAGAACAATTGGCGAACATCTATCAGCTGGGCCTCCGTGACGAGGGCGTTCGTTTCGTATCTCCAGGGTTTTTCAAGATCTATTTTTAAGATACGTTTTTGTACGATTTCTAAATCGTGGAGATGTCTTTTATTCGTTTCCCCCTAAGCTACAATGCCATAGTTTATGTGAGTCTCCACCAGAGAGTGGTATAGGATTTTCATCTGCTCGACCTCAAGAACCTTGGAAAGTTGTCTAAATTCAAACAAGAGTTTACGGAGCATTTTCGTTACGTACTGACTATGTTGGTCCCATTTTAACAGGTTGTCAATAATCACTCCCAGATACTTCACGTGTGCACCTCTATCAACTGACAGCTTCTCGGGCAAGCTTGGAAGGTATGAAGTATCTGATTAAATTTGAAGAAAAATTCGTGGAGGTTTTTTAGTGTAGACATTTTTTGGTACTTAAATATTGAAGTCGTTGTTTGCAAATTTTTTGAATTTAGCAACAAAACAGCTCTTCGAGGAGGTTCAAAATCGATGTTTGGTTGTTGTTAAAATGCCTAGAGCACGTGTACCTGGAATTTATCGTCAGCTAAGTGAATTTGAAAGAGGTAGACGGCAGGCGCGGTTGTCCAACCACTGTTATGAGCGTGGTTTGATAATGCCAAGAATCGAAAAAGAGTAGGCACCTGACGTCAAAGGGGCACAAAGTTCAAGATCGACGTCTAAGACTTATGGCCTTCAGAGACCAATTCGTGACAACTCGATCTTTGGCTGATGAGTGGTTAGGAGAACCAGGCCATCCTGTAACTGTCCGAACGGTTTACTGCCGAATAGGGTCTTGTGAACTGCAGCGTTATCGACCTCATATTGTGTTACCTCTGACGGATGAGCATCGCCGGCAACTATCACAGTGGTGCAGAGACCGTCAACTGATCAATCTCGATTCTTCTTGGGTGCACATGAAGGCTGAAGAAGGGTGAGACGAACTCGGGGAGAAAGACGTGAACCTTAGTTTGATGTTGAACGTCATGTAAACCGGACAGTAGGCGTTATGGTATGGGGTGCTATTTCACATGCAAGTAGTTCACCTTTAGTATTTTCTCGAGGTAACATGACAGCGCTGCGTTACCTTCAAAAAATAGAGGAGCCATAAGTTCTTCCACGCCTTAACCGTCTCGGGAATCCAATATTTCAGCAAGGTAATGCTCGACCTTATGTTGCCAAAGTTAGTTTAAACTTTTTTGGCGTGACCCATGTGAATCTTTTGCCATGGCCGCCCACATCTCCCGATTTTTCGCGCACATCCCTCGATCTGTCGCGCATATAGAATATGTTTGGGACATCATGGGTAGAAGGCTTGGAAATTTACCCAAGCCCCCACGGACTCTAGCTACTCTAAGACATGAAGTAAAGGTAGCTTGGGATAGTATCCGTGAAGAAGGAATAGACCATCTTATTGCATCGATTCCAAGACGTGTTGGGGAGCGTGGACAAACACATTATTAACGAATTTATCGAAAAAAAATGTATAACCCATACGTTTTTTTGTCCAGATTCCAATCATTTACTCCTTGATATTCTTTCTATGTTTTACCACAAAAATTGAACAGCTCCTCCTGTATGTTGTAGTTTCTCTGTCAATTGGTATACACAAACCTAAAGTTCACGCTGTGTATTGCTTCAAGTCGATTGAAAAAATTGATAGATAGTTTTTTCGACTTTGGGCCATTTTCCTCATCTATCTTCCTTTGTTTCAGATATGGACATGGACGACCTCATTTTCCAACAACCATCTCAAAAGAGGGCTTTGACAATGTTCGGAAGGTGGGGACCAATCAACGAATTAGGTAAAGAAAGATCTTCCATAAGGAGTACCGACAGGATTCATCCTTCAACTGGGCGAAAAATGGGACAACCGTTCAGATGGGGCTAATCCAGCAATAGCTCGATATAGAACCAAAAAGAGATAAAACCAGTAACTGATGTGTGCTAAGTTTTGAACAACAATTTCAGTTACAAAAATACCTTCAGTTAGAAATTATTCGAAAATGAAACACAAATTATAAAATGTACAGAATATGAGCAAAAATTTATTTGTGTACAATTAGAAGTAAAAAATAAATTCAAATATTGTAGAACCGAAACCTTGAAAATATTCTATGACAACTTTCAAAATACATAAAACAATCATATTTATACCTATATCACACTCACAGTTGTATTTAGTATTCAGAGAAGGATGGATATTTGACTGGGGGTGACAAAATTAGGGGGCGACAAATGGAGCAAAATGATTTTATATTCTTCGTAAGCTGATATTTGGATAGGAATTAAAATTGGATGAGACTAAATTCGATGGCAATAGGTTCATTTTCGACATTTTCATCAACCTTTAGATTACCATACCACCCTGCATGTACTTTCAGAATCCCGCCCAGTATGGGATCTTAGCTCTTTCAGCGGATTCATAAAAGCGAACCAAATAAACACGCACGTGTAAGACGTTGCTACGTTGATAAGACATCACTTTTCAAACCGAAATTCAACTAAATGTTGATTCTTCGTCCGATTTTCGTATACAGGACAAACATCCATACTGGTGTAGATGACATTGGGTTAGTGATTTGTGCCTTATGGCATATACCCGTTTTCGAAGCAAAAGGGGGATACTGAATTTCTGATTGATATCTGTGCTGTGGTAAGTTATGCGTGATCTTTGAAATAACGGTTTCTGGTTACATTTTTTTATTTTTGATCTCAAATCAATTGTGGTGTAGAATTCTCGAAAAAAATTCAAATGGCGAAATACCTGCAAAGTTGCTTTATTTCATTTTTTATTGGCGAATTTGATAGCATTATTTCAACGTACTCCATTTTCTGATATTTTCCCTGAAAAAATTTTCTGAAATTCTAACTCAACTTTTTTTTGAATGTCTACGGTGAAAAAAAAAGTTCACCCAAAATTGTTGAAATGCTTCAAGGTTGAACTATTTCTTCATTCCTATCATTGATGTAAAAACAGAATAACCAAATATGTATGCATTTTCTGAGATTTTTCGTGAAAAATTTTCTGAAATTCTAACTCAACTTTTTTTTGAATGTCTACGGTGAAAAAAAAAGTTCACCCAAAATTGTTGGAATGCGTCAAGGTTGAACTATCTTTTCATTCTTATCATTGATGTAAAAACAGAATAACCAATTATCATTGATGTAAAAACAGAATAACCAAGTATCCATTTTCTGAGATTTTCCGTCAAAAAATTTTCTGAAATTCTAACTCAACTTTTTTTTAAAATGCCGATGGTGAAAAAAAGAAGTTCACCCAAAATTGTTGGAATGCTTCAAGGTTGTACTATCTTTTCATTCTTATCACTGATGTGAAAACAGAATAACCAAATATGTATCCATTTTCTGAGATTTTCCGTGAAAAAATTTCCTGAAATTCTAACTCAATTTTTTTTTCAAATGTCGATGGTGAAAAAAAAAGTTCACCCAAAATGGTTGGAATGCTTCAAGGTAGAACTATCTTCTCATTCTTATCATTGATGTGAAAACAGAATAACCAAATATCCATTTTCTGAGATTATCCGTGACTTATCCGTATCTTTTCATTTTTAGTGAGGAAGTTTCCGTAGAAACGATCGTTTCATCCCGAAAAAATTTTCAATCCGGCAAAACCAACATGTTGGTTTTTCAGCGACAAAATTTTTGACGTTTCTCGAATTCATAGATAGCTTCGGAAATAAATATGATAGAGAGAACAAACAACGTTTAGTGGTTTAGTTAATCTATGATGAAATCTAATTTGCCAAATAGCGCAATACGCGTCAAATGTGAACATTTTACCGTATTTTCTCGTAGAATAGTCATGCCGAATTCCACTCGAGAAGAAATTTAAGCAGGTAATATTTCTCTCTTGTGATATTCATGTTTGTTGCTTTTCGGAAATTTCGGAGCAACAAACTTTCATATTACAATCGAGAAATTTTGCCGGCAAAATTCCATCTCTAGTGGTATTACATATGAAAAAATTTTCTGAAATTCCAACTCAAATTTTTTTGAATGTCTATGGTGAAAAAAAAGTTCACCCAAAATTGTTGGAATGCTTCAAGGTTGGACTATCTTTGCATTTTTATCATTGATGTGAAAAAAGAATAACCAAATATCCACTGGTTTTCTTTTTGAAGCCTTCCAAAGATTCCGCTCGGAGTCCTACTTTCATCATTTTTATTTGAAAACTGGTGGCCTTACGAAGGTCCAAATTTTGCTAATGTGTTGCCAAAATGATCCGGATAAAAATATTAATTAATAAAAAATACTTCCGTGGGAATCGAACTCCTTCCACTTTCGATTGACTGGCGTTGCTTGGTAACAGACATTAATAACTTAAGGGTAGAATAAATTCAATTTACACTAGATAGGCAAGGTTAATCTGCTGACCGAGAGTGGAGAGAGGTCGATTGCCTGTTTTTTGAATAAAAATTATAAAAGTTCTATCCAACGCGGCTATCAAAAATATGTGACCAGAAACCGTTCTTTGAGAGTTGTTACCAGAATATTGTTGAAAGTTGACATATATCTCGCTTATGTTTGGAAAATCGAAAATGGGGTATATGTCATAAGGCCAATATGACTTCTTCCTATCATCTGCACGGTGAAACACCCTGTGGAATACAACTCGATATTACAGTAACCATCATGAAACGTGTATTCGAAATGAACTATGAGACACTTTACATAAACCGGTACTATTCAACAAATTGAGCAAACTATATTTTACGTTTCAGTGAAATTCTTTTTCCAAAAGATTTGTGAAGCTACAAGTCACCTCGTAAATCACCAAAAAGCTTCATTACTGATAAATATTGAACAAGCTTTATAAGCGTTTTTGAAAAGTCATTAGAACGACAATTGATTCTTGTCCATGATTCAATAAAACTCATCAGGAATTTGGACAATACGTTATTCTTTCAAATAATGTTCAATGTGCTAAAGTTTAGGAGGCGAGTTCCACCTTCTTCAGGGCTTATTCAAATGATCGAATAGCTAAACACAAATATGATACAAGAAACGTTAACAACACGGAAAAGACTGCCCTAACCTATCATATGTTCGGTGAAGGCCACAATTTCAACTTCGAGGATGTGGAAATACTAAATGTGGAGAACAATGGTTATAAGAGAAATATCAGTGAGATGATTTCCTTCAGGAGCAACAACATCGTAAATTTTAGAGAAGACGCAAAAAACCTTAGCTACTTTCATGGTATAGAATAAAGATAAATACATCGAATGTAGCATGACGAAAAGAAAAAGAGACATTTATAAGTTGTCTATGCGACGATATCTGTTATTTAGTCTGATTTCATGAAAGACTATTACTCCGCTCTATTTTCTCGAATAACTGGGTATTCATGATATTGGTTTCCGAGGCTGTTCTTATTATTGTTTGTTGAGTGTCCTTTGTTTTTTAGCCCTTAAGAAGCAGAAACTCGGCTCCGAAACGTTGACGCATTGAACAATTTGAGAAAATAAAGCATTGTCAAAATTCCTGATAAGTTTTATTAAAAAGTCATTAGAACGTTTCAGGGTGGTAATGCGAAGTTGATTCATAGTCAATGTTTCATTCTTCCAATTAAAGATATGTTTGTAATGAGTAATGATATCCATATTATTAATCAACGTTGATTCGAACAAGAATATAAGCGTTACCTCAATACTGGATTTCTACGTTTCAATCTCTAGTGGAAAAGTAAATGAATAAAAACGATGAAGAATCCTAAAAGAAGGGTTACATAAAAACCTAAAAAAACGTTATACAGGGCCCGGCAGAGATGTATGACGTTTTTTGGATGCGTATAACTCGGCGAAGGGGAAGCCTAAATTTTTCGCAATGGTTGATATGTGACCGCAAGGAGTTGCCATTATTTCTTGTTCAGTCGCCATGGAGCCGTGGACGCTAGAGCAACGGGTGTTTGTGTACGATTGTTTCATTGAAACCGATCGTTCTGTGGTAGCAACTCAACGTAGATTTCGAACACATTTTAATGTTGGAAGGCATGGACGTGTTCCTTCACGAAACACCATCCTAAAGTGGGTGCACAATCTCCGGACGAGAGGTTCGTTGAGCCCTGGTGTACCTAGGGGCAGAGAAAGAACTGTTAGAACTCCGGAAAATGTGGCCTCCACGATCTCACCCCATGTGATTTTTTTCTGTGGGGGCACCTAAAAGCTCGTGTATTTATTGACGAACTTTCTCTTGCAATCACCCGCGAAATTCAAGCAATTCCAAACAACATGCTGGAACGATGCATGGACAACTTCACAAATCGGCTGCAGGAGTGTGTGGAAAAACAGGGCAACCACTTAGATGACATCATCTTCCGTTCATGATTATTTTTTATCTTTTTTTTGATGTGGTATCAATGGCAAACTCTCATGTACATTTAAAAAAAAAATTTTTTTATAATGTTTATTGCTAGCAAGGGCTGGAACCGGGCGTGAGTTGTTGCGGATGGTAAAGGCACGGAAGGTTTCTTACTTGGGGCATATTATCAGAGGAGAAAAATATGAGATCCTGAGACTTATTTTGATGGGAAAGATAGAGGGGAGAAGAGGTCCAGGGCGGAAACAACACTCTTGGCTGCGGGATATAAGAGTTTGGTGCGGGGTTCGCAATGCCGGAGATATTTTTGCTCTTGCTAGGGAGAGACAACTTCGGATCGATGGCGAATGAACGCTTACACGCTGGTAGCGTACAGCACATGAAGAAGATTGCTATTTTACAATCTACTTCTTACAGAGTATTGAGTAAAAATAAATGAAAAGATAATAGACATGAAAGTGTGGTGCCCACTGGCAACACAGCACTTCTGCTCAGTGATGTATTAGGAGATCTTCAGGCCAGGATTTTTTCCATTTCTGTAGAGGTTTTCTATATGGTCGTTGGTGTGGCCAGCTGTTCTGTTTTTATAGTTTGTGGCGACTGTACTGATTTCTTCCCTGATGTATGGTACTTGGAGATCTTCATGCAGAGTTTTGTTGGTTACGTACCAAGGAGCATTTACTATATAACGCAATGTTTTTGACTGAAATCTTTGTATAATATTTACTCTGGATGATTTTGCACACCCCCAAAGTTGCAGGCCATATGTCCAGATTGGTTTCAGCATTATCTTATAGAGTAAAACCTTATTCTTCAAGGATAATTTTGATTTTCTTCCTAGTAACCAGAACATTTCTCTAAATTTGATGTCTAGCTGTTTACTTTTCGATTGAATGTGTTTTTCCCAGGTGAGCCGGCGATCTAGGTGTAATCCAAGGTATTTAACATGGTTTTTGATAGGTAAAGAAACTCCATCAATCGCGACTGGGGGGCAGTGGCTATGGCAGGTAGTGAACGTCACTTGTGCGGATTTAGATTGATTTATTTTGATTCTCCATTTTTTGTACCAGGAGTTCAGTGTGTTCAGGTGGTTCTGCATGTTGACTGACGAGGTGGATGGGTCTTCATTGACGGAAAGAATAGCAACGTCATCTGCAAAGGCGGCTATAGTCGTAGAATTACTGACAGGCAGATCATAAGTATATATCAGATAGAGCAGTGGACCTAAAACACTACCTTGTGGTACGCCGGATCTTATTGAGTAATGGTCTGACGTTGCATCGTTATACTTCACTGAGTAATATCTTTCTGACAAGTAGGAACTCAAAAGAAGGTAAAAGTTGTGCTTCAGGGTGATTTTGATCTTGAATTTCTGTCCTTTGTGCCACACCTTGTCAAAGGCCTGTGCTATGTCGAGAAATACTCCAGTACAGTATCGTTTTTCTTCAAGTGTTTTTGAAATTGTGTTTACTATTCTGTGGGCTTGATGAATAGTAGACATGTTCTCCCTGAAGCCAAACTGGTAATTGGGAAGAATGTTTGTTATGTTGTGTTCTTCGTGAATTCTATTGAGCAACAATCTTTCAAATATTTTGCTAGTTACTGGTAGTAGGCTAATTGGCCTGTATGATGTTGCCTCTTCAGGGGGTTTGCCGTTTTTGTGGACCATTATTATAGTAGCATATTTCCATATAACAGGGAAATAGCATAATTGCAAAATTGTGTTAAAAATTGTTGTGAGGAAAGCGATTGCTCTTTTAGGCAGTTTTTTCAGGATTTCTGAAGTTATAAGGTCGTATCCTGGTGCTTTTCTGTTCTTGAGTTTCCTTATTTCTAGTTTTACTTCTGCTGGATTTATGTGTCGGCTCGGTGGTGACATTTGACAAGGTGAATTGAGAAGTGCATCGATATTTGGGGATTCTGGTGTTTCTTCAGGTTCTTCAAACACCTTGTATAGATGTTTCGCGAATGTATTCGCTTTCTCTTGGTTTGAACGTGCCCATTGGTTGTCGCTGGTACGTATTGGGGTGACTGGGGGGGTGGGTCTTTTAAATTTTTTTGTTGCCTTCCACAGGCTATGATCATCAGAGGATAGGTTCTGCAAGTATGTGTCAAACATAGAGTTTTGAGCTTCCTTGAGAGTTTTAGAGAGTTTCCTTGCTAATGCTCTATATTGATGCAGGTCATTTTGGTTTCTTGATCTCTGCCACTGTCTCCTGGCTGTCCTTTTTTCTGTTATCAGATTTCTGATCAATAATGGGGTGCTCAAGTGTTCATTGGTTCGTTCTTCTTGAGGAGTTGCAAACCATGCAGCTTTTTGAACAATGTCAGTGAAATATTGTGCAGCTTCATCTATTTCTGTTGGTTGCTTCATCCTTACATTAGTGTCCAGATTGTCCTCGATATAGTTCCTAAATTTATCCCAGTTTGTTCGTGATGTGGTTAGCTTAGGGTGTGCACTATTGTTCAAGTTGGTGGAGCATAAGTTCATGATGACTGGTGTATGATCTGATGAGAGGTCGTAGTTGGATTCTGTGGAACAACTTTGGGTTGGTATATATTTAAAAAAAAATGAAATTTCATTTTCCTCAAAATCTCACTTAGTTATGATTTCTTCAAAAACGTCATACATCTCTGCCGGACCCTGTATTTCAGTAAAATTTCGGTTAGAATTATAGTAGATTCTAAAACTAGTTGCAGAATGGGCTCTTATTCCAATACGAATGCGAAATTCGAATACGAGCGACGAAGGAGCGAGTTTTCGAACGCTTGAGTGTTGGAATTGCACCGAGTATTAGGCAATATCCTCTATTTCATTCAAGTTTTGTGAAATATTGTCGAAAATATATGAAAAGTTCGGATTATACATCCTAGTGACTTTTGTGACGAATCTTGGCAGTTGGTGTGACTGAAGAAAATTTTCATTTCCAAATTGACGTATGTTGAAATTTGATAGGATCGGAAGTCATTCTTGACAACCTCAAAACGAAAAATATAACTGAAAACAAGGCTGTAATAAATCCATTACAGCACTGTTTTTAATATTGTAATAAACTCGTTATGATACTGGAATAGAGAAAAATATTTACAACGTGTAAATAACGTTAAAGGTAACGTTACTTGAAAACCGGAAAAAAAGTATTGCCTAAGGACATTTTCCCGTGTTTTAAACGAGTTATGAGGGTGTCGTTACTCGAGATATACAAAGTGTTTTCTACGTTTGTGTGTTAATTGAATTTGCCATCATTTCATATGGTCTGGGATAGGCTTCATAAAGTATCAGAAATCGAAGAGCTCGTTCAATGTTGATTGCCTGAAATAATCCACATGGCGGCAAAAATAGAAAAAAGTTGCGTTACATAAGGTGAAGTTTATATTTTTATTTCGGTATTGTAGATGTTGACAATCCTTTTATTGGCTCTCTTCATTGCTTCATTGCTCTCGGACCACCTATAGAGTAATGAGTAAATTTTCAGAAGACTTGAAAACTGTCGGGAATTCAACAAAATAAAACATACAATTATCTCGAACATTTTTTATGATATGTTATCTAGTTAGAACCATTATATCCATAAAATTTGTCGAAGAAGTCCAAGAATAAATGATGACATGTGGAGTATTTTGAAATCAGAATTTCATGGAGATAATGAGTATGATCATTGAGTTCAAATATACCTGGAGAAACAACGCAGTAGAACGAATTGAAGGTAAAATTTCAAGCCATAAAGTGTCGGCACATAGTTGCTACCAAAGAAACTATAACCTGACGGGACAGTCTGCTCCATTTTGTCAGCATTCACAGAAATCTGTAGGATATTCATTTCCCTCCAGTACTATGAATCATAGGTAGGGTAAGATTCGTCCAAATTATATATCTTCTTTACAAACGGTGTGAAATAGAGATCATTTGGATCATTTGAATCACAATAATTAATATATCATGGATTCGTGACCAGCCAGCTTCAGAAATAGTACTTTAGGGTTCAGCTACTCACCGCCGGATACAAAATTTCGATTCTCTGACACACAACCACGCCCCTATGAACTGGGGATGGAACTTCAACTGAAATCGGCTTCAATTCGTTCAAGGGCGATGTACCTCTATATACATATATTCAAACTCAATGGTATGATATAAATATCGGGCATTTTCATTTGAAAAAACAGGAATATATCGTGTTTCACCACTTTCCGACCAAGAATCCTTTCAATTATTTAGCTGAGGCCAAGAAAGAATTATTCACAATATTTTTCTATGTGGATTCATATTTCGATTCAATTACTGTCGAAGGAATTCCGACTGAGACATATGGTGTACAAACTTCTTATCAAAAAACTTTTTCATTCTAGTTTGAAAACTATTTTACCTTTAGTTATAAATACACGTAGGCGCATTTGAATAGCTTTATCATGCTAACGACCCAAGTTTGCTCACATTGCATTCACAATTTTTCTGAAAACTGAGGCGCCTTATTATATCCCAAGAAATTTTCTATTTCAAAGGAAGCTTTGGCTAAGGGTCCTTTCTTACGGGGATTGATGGTAATAATGTCTAATCCAGCTTTCACCTGAACATCACAGGATATTTTGGACAGCTTAGATCCAAAGAAACCCCAATTTATTTTTTTACACAGTGGCTCTCCTTAGAGGAACTCAAATTGAAAACATGTGTGCTGATTGTACACTTTGTTGTTTGCAAATGTGACTTAAATGAAGTATTGGAAATAAGTAGTCCTTTCGGAATGAAATTCATTCTTTTCCAGTCGAATCTAAATATTGGATTGCAAGGATTTCCACCCAGTCATTTCCTGGAAGTTAACTAAAAAATACGTGAGAAACAGAATGAATTATCCTTTTATCAGGATTCCCAAAGTTCCAATGAATCCTTTCTTGCAGCTTTGGTCATAAATAATTCATGAATTTTTGTACAAGCAGATCATAAGGATAGAAAAAAGATTGATTTTCCGAATTATTCTTCGGCAGAATTGTTCTGAGAACAACTTCGAAATATTTTTCTCGCACATTGAATTTTTAGGAGTATATCTGTCACTATTCATCACACAAATTATTTTTCGAATAGAGTTCATGCGTAAAGGGGCCTATAACGTCAGTGTAGAATAAGCAAGGCCTAATTTTTTGAAAGCTACACATCAGTTAATGGTCACGATGAGGAAAATAAAGACTGCAGATTAGCGAAATAGATTGGTTTATTTGTTTATAATCAGAAAAAGATTGAAATACGAAAAGAAAATCTTCTCAATATTTTGAAAGCGATAATTCTCCTTTAGGGATTTGATTAGCATAGTTAGAGTTATTGATAATTAATTTTTCAAGTATATCAAGACCATTGTAAATTGATGCCATATATAATTAAAGTTAATTATTGTGATTTAATTGGTTAGATGGGTATCTTCTTCATGTATGTTATATTGTAAAGAAAACTAATAAAGAAGTACGAACTGAATTGATTATATTTATCCATAAAAATCCTAAACCTAAATAAACGTAGAACATATTCTATGTCTTCTTTCAATATCAGAATTCTTCTTTTTATATACCTAACTATGTGTCTGGCTGGTCGCGAACTACACTTGACTGTGAATATGAAATGCCAAGTTTGCAACAATGAACCACTATAATTTGAACTTTGGAATTAACACTGAAACATCTAGTGTGTTCTGCCAAACGCTGCAGAGAACTATTGCGCATGTGCGATAGAAAATATTGTGATTGGGTGATCGGCAGCACGAAGAAAATTCCATTGACTACACCCCAATCACTTTTATAATATATCCCGGTTGGCCATGAAATTCTGACACATTTCACCGAGTAAGTTTATTTAGAAAATGTTAGGTTATAGTCATGTTCCTGTCAAATATGTACGAAACGTTGTCGTTTCTCGATAGAGATCGTAGTAATTACGTATTAATCAAAATATTTATTTTCTCAGGAAAAATAATGAATTCGAGGAACTATTATGTGAATTAAATGATTTCAAAGACCTGGCGAATGTTGAAGAAACTTTTTTCACTGTTAATACTTGAAATATTTCACGTAGGTATACAGGGTGAGTCTTTGACTTGTACATATATTTTAACTGAAGATTCTTGAGGCCAAAAGAAACCTTTTTTTCATTTTCCATTCTTCCGAATTCAGCTCTGTTAAAAAGATATTGCCATTTGAAAAAAAAATTGGGCTAAATACGTCCCTGAAATGATACTGTGGAATTGATTCAAAGTTCATATTTCTCGATAGAAATTGAGTTTATACATTTAGGCCCAATTAAGGGAATGCTCAAGTAGTCAAGTACTAACCTTATTGGAATAAAAATGTTGCAAACACGATCATTTCAACAAAAACAGTTAGTTTCATCGGATTATATCTGCAACTAAAAAGCCACATTCATTCCACCAAAATAAGTTCCTTCTTCGAGTTTTCTGCAGATTAGTTTGTAAGCACTAATAACTTGTTCATATTTTCCTCGAAATTCCCAAACAATATCATGAAGAGAGACTTTTCATTCAGATTTATTATTAAACAACCTAACCTAATCTAATTTGTATCGATTCTGTGTATTTTTGCACAGAAATTTCCAGACGATGTTGTCAGCTTGCTGATATTTTCATTGGGGTTAAGGATTTTTTACGAAACATAGTATAAATCACGATACATTTGTGTACCGTGGTATAAATATCTATGAATTCTGCCGTTTCCATCATAAATCGACTTTGCCGCCAAATTTTACCACGCATGCGTAGAGCGAAAACCGAAGTATGGTTATCTGGAGGCCAGCGTTAAACAATAACAAACCAGAGTCCCTGAACAAACTGTAAACATTATGTTTTAAGCTCTGAATAATCTGAATACATTCAGTTCTAATGTTATTATTATGTGAAGTGAATTAATATTATTTCAACCTTGTCGAGTTAATAAAATTCTAAGAGGATGTTGTTTAGATAGAAACATCGCCACAGATTATCAGGTATCGTTGTAATGAAATTTGCTTAGAGCTTATTTTCTTTTTTAAAGATATCTCAGGGTGGGCTCACCGATATTGAGGTCTCTGACCACGAATACTATTCAAAGAATAAAACACATCATTTTCAAACATATATTAAAACCATCAAAGATATAATCAATCTCAATATCCGCTCAACAGTAGATTTCACCCTACTATATTCAAAGTGAATCAAAAGTTTACGAGTTTCCATGCATTAAACGTCTTCTTACAAATGCATATGATCTTAAAATTGTTGAAGAAAAATATAATTTATGAATAAGTGGTTGAAATACGGAGATAAGTCCTTGAATCGGCGTTGAAGGGAATCCTGATGTGGAACTCAACAGGTTACCTTCGATCAAATGGCTTGGTCTCAGCACTAGTGGCTGGGTATGCAGGAGCGATCTGGTAATTTCAATCCACCGAAGTATCTATTTTTCCCAATCCTTTCTGGACACACGGTGTAGATGGAGAATGATGCCACAGCGAAGTTGTGAGTAACAAGAAATGAGGAGGAGCAGCAAGAGTATCAGGAACAGCTGGAGCAGCCGGAGGACCTATGTATTAATTCATGTGAATTAATATAAGTTTCACTCAAAAATACATTGCTCTGTCGTCAGTGGTTTGTGTTGAACAAATAAAAAAAATCTTAATATAATTCAGGATGTGAAATATCGAAAAATGCAGACGGCAGTGCAATGGTTTCCATCGACAACAAAATGGCGATAAAAAAAATAGCATAAAAAAAATGAACACAAAACGATTGATAAAAATTATATCTTACCCTCAACATCCAGATATATCACTGAAATTTTCGATTTTCAACAAATCGGACACTGAAGATATTTATCTCAAGAAAAACCAACTATAAAATTCACTATAGGCTAACGACGTCTTCATTCATTAGCGTTCCAAATTCAAAAGGAATGAGGATCATATGTACCTAGATAATATGGTACCTTACGCATGTCGTCATCCAATATGCAATTTATAGTGGCACATATATCGACAAATCACAACACGTTAACAATCTGAGCGGGAATTGAAACAAATTTGAATAAAATGCAAACGGAACGTTACACCACCCCATCAACAACAAAAAATTTTGTGAACAAAATTTTTCGTGTTTCAACATCACAAAAAAAAACTCACTCAAACAACGATAACCTCAATATTAGGAAACAATACACAATAAGTTATTGAAAATAGGTTATTCAGGTGGTACATATAAGAAGCTCAGACGTTGAGAAACTTCATTGGACATCACAATTGCACTAGGAAAATTTGCTTCATAGTTTAACTACAAGTAAGGTTGAGAAAGATGTAAAATAATTTCTGTCTGCCATGCATTTTTAGAAAGAAAAGGTGATCTTACGCAATACTCCAAGATAATGGGCGAGATGTGAACAGAAATAATTAAGAATTCTCTTGAAAATTCCGAAGGTAATAATAAAAATAAAATTAGAACATTGAGTCCATAAAATAGGACCTATAAATTTTTCAAAAATCTATATTCATGTCTTTTCAAACACAAATTTTGCATACGAGGCACTGCATAAAGAGAACATTGAACTACAGTTAATTTAATTAATGAAAAAATTCGCATTAACGTGTCATAACACAAAATTTCAATAGGTAAGGTAAATAATAGGTAGGTAAGGCAAATCTTAGGTAGATATAGAAGCTATAGGTATAGCAAGATAATTAGATAGGTAAGGTATTCGAGATATAAAATCTATGAACCGTGTAATAATATTCATACATTTTGGTAAAAAAATAAAGGGGAGCATTGTGTAAAATCCCCTGTTAATTTATAGGGATGGATACAATAAATAGCAGACAAAAATAAAAGTAGTGATGGACAAGCAAAGTTTCCGATGCAACATGTAACAAGTTTACAAAATTTCGTACATTTCGCATTCCTATTGAACAAAAAAAAAAACATAGGAAATTAGACTTTAACTCAATGATTCATCATCAGATTTCTCATCCTCGATGTTCAGCTCTTCGGTAAGATTGAGTTTCAGATCTTTAATATGAAAATTTCCTACGTCATTGCCATTCAAATCTTCAAGGTTATATACCAAGGGGGAAATAACTTTTTTGATTCTACAAGGAATGAACTTCGGTGCCAATTTTGCGGAATATTCATTCGGAGCACTAGATAAAGAAAAATCGCGTTTCCATACATGATCTCCAACATGAAATCTTATATCTCTCTTGTTCATATTATAATATTTTTTATTAGTGATGTGTGAATGATATATATGGTTTTGAACTTGTTGATATAATTCAGGTAGTTTCTGTTTGTAACACGGATTCAAGAGTTTATTTGATATAGTTACTTGATTAGAGGCATTTTCAGAAATTTTTCCAAAAAATGAACCATCAGTAGGAATGTTTCTATAAAAATTAAGAAATGATGGTGAGAATTTTGTGACTGCATGCTTCGAGAGATTTATTGCATGACAAATTTCATAGATATGTGTGTCCCAAAGTTTATGATCGGTTATGAAGGATCTTATGGCTGTTGTTATAGTTCGATTCACTCGCTCAGTAAAATTAATTTGAGGGTGAAAACGTGCATTGTACCATATTTTCTGTACGTTATATCTTTGTAACAGATTTTTAAATTGGTGGGAGATAAATTGTGGACCGTTATCTACAGCTGCAATTTGGGGAACACCGAAAGTTAGAAAAACATGATTTTCAAGAAATGTAACTATGTTTTTTGATAAGGCACGTGATACGGGATGTACTATGGTGTACTTTGTAAACCAGTCAACAACAACCCATAAATATTGTTTACCGGATTTAGACCTGGGATAAGGACCTAGTAAGTCAGCTGATATAAACTGGAATGGAAAGTTCTTATATTCTCCCATCAAACCAGCTTGAGGAAGGTTTGAAGCTTTGCTTGCTCCACAAGTCTTACACTTGCTTACGTACTTAATCACCGACTCTCTCATTCTTGGCCAATAGTAAAGATCTGACAGTCGAGAAAAAGTTTTAGAAACACCAAGGTGTGCTGCCATAGAAGAGTCATGATATCGCTGAAGCAACTCAAGGCGATGTGCTGAAGGCACTACTATTTTCCAATCGGAAACAGCATCCTGTGAAAATTTATTGTGATTAAAAATATGTTTATATAAAATATTATTTTCCACTTTGAAGGATGGATACAAATCTGGATTTTTAGAAACTCTAGATAACGTTTTCTCATACCAATGATCTAGTTTCAAAGATGATCCAGGACAGAAAGATTAGCAATTTCAGGGTAATATTCTGGTATACGAGATAAAGAATCAGCAACAACGTTCAACTTACCACTACGATGAATGATTTTAAATTTATGGAAGGAAAGTCTGAGTAACCATCTACATAGCCGAGGGGATGGATTTTTCATGTTATTCAACCACAAAAGGGAGGAATGATCAGTTATGACAGTGAAAGTAGTTCCTTCAATATAAGGGCGAAACTTTTCAATTGATAGCAGTACACCTAACAGTTCCTTTTCAGTGGTGGAATATTTTCTCTGTTGGCGATTCAATACTTTGCTGAAATATGCTATTGGATGTTCTAAGCCGTGTTCAGTTTGAAATAGAACTCCACCTACACCTGTGTTACTAGCATCTGTACTTATGAAAAATTCTCGAGAATAATCAGGGCTAGCTAAAACTGGTGCTGTCGTTAGTGCCAATTTAATTTTCTTGAACGCTTCTTCTGCTTCGGCGTTCCAAACTATAGGTTGACCTTTCTTATTTCCCTTGAAAAGGTCAGAAATGGGTGAACATAAAGTCGCAAAATTATTTAGGAATCTACGGTAGTAACCTATCAATCCTATTAATCGTCTGATTTGAGTAGTATTAGTTGGTGCAGGATAATCTAAGATAGAGGCAACCTTTTCAGGGTCTGTTCTTAAACCGTTTTCGTCAACCACAAAGCCTAAAAATTTAAGGGATGGACGACAAAAATGACATTTTTCGAAGTTAATTGTTAAACCTGCGTCTTTTAATTGGCGAAAGAGATCTTTTAGAACTTTAATATGCGTCTCAAAGTTCGGAGTTGCTACGATAATGTCATCGATATAATAGAAAACATATGGATCCAATTCAACACCTATTACTAGATCCATAAGTTTACACATTGCTTGGGCACTATTATTTAAACCGAAGGGAAGGACGTTAAAACAGAACAAACCTCTGCCGGGAACAGCAAAAGTTGTTTTCAATTTAGAGGAGTCATCTAAGGGAATTTGAAAGAAAGCCTGTTTGAGATCTATGGAGGAAAGAAACTTAGCATCTCGAATTTTCGTAATTATTGAATCTATTAACGGCATTGGATATGAATCAGGTTTAGTGATTTTGTTGAGCTTGCGTCCATCAAAGCAGACGCGGAAAGTACCGTCTTTTTTGGGAACCAACCATAAGGGAGAAAGCCAGCCAGTTGGCGTATTAACTGGGGATATGATTCCCTGTTGAAGCATTTTATCTATTTCAGAATTTAAAATTTTCAACATGGCCGGAGATAGAGGATATTGTCTTTGTTTTACAGGCATTTCTTGGCCAGTATATGTATATGGTGAATATACAGAGATGTCCTACCGATTCCATCTGTAGGACCTATGCTTTTGAAATTATTAATGACACTGTTCAACTCAGTTTTTTGTACAATATTTAAGGAATCTGCGTCAGCAATTTTATTGATGACACAGGAAGAATATTCAGGCATACTATAGGTGGAATCGTGGAAATCTAATGATATGTTAAAGGCCTGTAGAAAATCTACTCTTAAAATTAGGGGGTGTACTATCGATGGTACAATTACGAGCTTAATAGTCTTTGTTACCTCAAGTAGGGTAATTGGAAGGTGAACATAACCCATGACATTTTGAACATCACCGTTAGCTGTTGAAATTTGCAAAGAAATATCATAATTAATTGTGGCATTCAATTCCTTCAGCAGAAACAAAGACGAAGATCCGAGAATTGAAATATTTGCACCCGTATCTAGGAGAGCTGACAGCGATTTTGAAAAGATATTCACGGAAAGATATGGTCGATTATCACTATCACGAAAATTTAATAAGGGCGAAATGTCATTTTTAACGACTAATTCAGGTGAAATCGTTTCAAATGGGGTATCGCCAAGGGGAGATATTTGCGTATTTATTTGTTTAGTTTCATAGGTGTTATTGAGAAAATTTTTATTTTTTAGGTTATTTCAGTGGAGTCAGTAATAAGTTCTTTAGTTTGTTCAGTTAGTTTCTCGAGTTTTGATGGTTTGAGGTATGAGTGAATGTTGTGTTTCTTTGTGCTGAATTTTGATGTTTTGTGTCCTGATTTGCGGGATTCTGGAATTTCATGCTCGCCTGACCGTTTACATCCCGTTGTAATCGGTCTGGCCTGTAACCGTTTTTTCAACAATTAGCACAATTTAATTTAGTTGTATTCTTCCTACCACATCCATAACAAAAGATGGTCTTTTTAGATGTACAAGAATTATAGTGGTGTCCTTCACGATCACAACTAAAGCATTTAATAGATACAGAACTTACATTTGAATTTGCGGAATTATGTTGAGAGAAATTTTTAGTTAAAGATAAGGCAGATTCAATGCGTTTACAAGTATCGGAAAGTTCAGTTATTGTATTTATATCAGTCAAAATTAAAGCTTTGATATAATCAGGTAGAAGATTTCTTCAAATTTCCTCCACTATCTCTTTTTCATCTGGGGGTTTAGGCAAACAGTAATACAAAGCTTTCAATGAGGCAATAAAATCTATCGCGGATTCTCTAGGATGTTGCTTTTTTGATCTTATTTGTTCGAGAAGATTACGTTCATAATCTTCACCTAGATAATTTCTTTTTAATAGGTCAATTAATTCTTTCCAATTAGAAAATCTTTTCTGGCGATATGAATTATGCCACCATGTCCAAGCTTTACCTTCAAATAAATCACCAGCAGAATTGTAAGGATCTGCTTGTGAACGATTTCGGGATAAGCGATATGACTTTACTTGTTCCAAAAATGGTAAAAGGGGTTCTTTACCACTGAATTTTTGTAAATTCCATTTGAATACTGGTATCTTGCTTTGAGCTATAGGGGATGATGCTTCTAATGGTTCAGAAGATTCAATTGGCTTGACCTTGTCGCAAAGATCGCCTTCAAAACTTAAAAGACCAATTTTTAACTGAGATAAATCTTTAGCTTCAGCATCATCGAGAGGAATCATGCGGGAAATTCGACCAGATATATGAGTCAGGCGTGAAACTAATCTTTTATAAAGCGAATCAGTTGTTTGAAGGGTTTTTGCTGTTTTCAAACTATCCTGAACATCCTTGATTGAAGCCGCAACCTCATCATAATCTTCTTTGAATTCATAACAATTGGAAATTGTTGTGAAACTACGATCCGCGGATTCTTGCGAGAGACATCCACGTAAAATTTTACGTTTTTCATCTACACTATCAGGGGGAGATAAACCACGTATTTTAATTTCATATAACAACTCGTTACTCTTTAGATGATCGGGGCAATTTTTTTTTGACATTTTGGTGTCTCAAGAGAGCTCGACAAATGACAATCTTATTTTGCCAATATGATGGATGCGAGGGTCCTTTTAAAAAAATTACCTGTGAATACTCAAATATGCAGGAACAAGAACAATTGAGCAGAGAAAAATTCGTCGCCGACTTGATCGATATTCAATTTATATGGTGATGTAGATATATTGAAAACAGAATGAAATCAAAACCTGCAGCGAAAAGGAAGATAAAGAAATAATTTTCCCTACAATGAATTTTACTATAGATAAGGAAATATAGGGAAAATTGTATCGCTGCAAATTTTTAAGATCAATCAAGAACCCAGTTAGATACTATGGGTAAATATAGATAAATGTAACCAAGTTAGACATGCATGAAAATGTTAGTTAAATAGCAAAATGTAGTTTTACTCCATGAATTAGCATCGCTTCGGGCCCCACACGTTGGTCGCCAGTGTAATGAAATTTGCTTAGAGCTTATTTTCTTTTTTTAAGATATCTCAGGGTGGGCTCACCGATATTGAGGTCTCTGACCACGAATACTATTCACAGAATAAAACACATCATTTTCAAACATATATTAAAACCATCAAAGATATAATCAATCTCAATATCCGCTCAACAGTAGATTTCACCCTACTATATTCAAAGTGAATCAAAAATTTACGAGTTTCCATGCATTAAACGTCTTCTTACAAATGCATATGATCTTAAAATTGTCGAAGAAAAATATATTTTATGAATAAGTGGTTGAAATACGGAGATAAGTCCTTGAATCGGCGTTGAAGGGAATCCTGATGTGGATGGAACTCAACAGGTTACCTTCGATCAAATGGCTTGGTCTCAGCACTAGTGGCTGGGTATGCAGGGGCGATCTGGTAATTTCAATCCACCGAAGTATCTATTTTTCCCAATCCTTTCTGGACACACGGTGTAGATGGATAATGATGCCACAGCGAAGTTGTGAGTAATGAGAAATGAGGAGGAGCAGCAAGAGTATCAGGAACAGCTGGAGCAGCCGGAGGACCTATGTATTAATTCATGTGAATTAATATAAGTTTCACTCAAAAATACATTGCTCTTTCGTCAGTGGTTTGTGTTGAACAAATAAAAAAAATCTTAATATAATTCAGGATGTGAAATATCGAAAAATGAAGACGGCAGTGCAATGGTTTCCATCGACAACAAAATGGCGATAAAAAAAATAGCATAAAAAAAATGAACACAAAACGATTGATAAAAATTATATCTTACCCTCAACATCCAGATATATCACTGAAATGTTCGATTTTCAACAAATCGGACACTGAAGATATTTATCTCAAGAAAAACCAACTATAAAATTCACTATAGGCTAACGACGTCTTCATTCATTTGCGTTCCAAATTCAAAAGGAATGAGGATCATACGTACCTAGATAATATGGTACCTTACGCATGTCGTCATCCAATATGCAATTTATAGTGGCACATATATCGACAAATCACAACACGTTAACAATCTGAGCGGGAATTGAAACAAATTTGAATAAAATGCAAACGGAACGTTACATCGTATTATTTTTCATTAATTTCAATTTAATAAGTAGTTAGTATCGAAATTCATCATTCATATCCGAATTTTGTATTTCATCGACAATTAACTTCAATATGTACCGGTAACTATGAATTTTCAATAGAAACTGTGCGTATTGAATCCTCCTTGGTGTTCGATTTTATCTCCCACATTTGTAGGGTTTTATTATTAAAATATCTCGACAAAGTTGATAAATATTGTGACAACATTGTAAACTCATTTAAAGACCAGAGAAGGAATAATATTCGATGATATTTAAGTCAGAGACGCATTCAGATTATTCTTGAAATTAATGATTTTTTCATCAAATTTCTCCGGGTAAAATTGGAAATAACTCGAAAACGACGCGTTTTATTGAAAAAGAATAGAAATACTTTTAGTTTCTTAAATGATTGATTCTTTCGAAAATATGAACCGTTTATCTTTTTAAAGTGGTTTTATGGTGTTTTAGCGTGTATTGATAAGTCGAATACCCTGTAACTTTTATACTAGTAGGGATATTGAATAGGTTTCGATTGAGGAATATGCACCATGAATAGAGTGAAAACTCAACCAAAATTCAGTTCATTAAAAATAACGGTTCCGAAGATACAAACAGAAAAGTGTTTTTTTCATGGATTTTCGACACCCTGTATCTCCCAAACCAAACCGAATTTAGAAAAATGGTATAGGAAAAAAGTGTTTCGTTTGATTAGAGGAATCTACAGTTAAAATATATATATAAGTCAAAGACTCACCCTGTATAAACATGGTAGGGAGATTCAGTTATGCTATTTTCTTTCACGGAAATCAAGAAGCGTCTGTTGAAATTTCACTGAAAAATAATGGACCAGAATTGTCCGTTACTTTGTGATAGTTCATTCGAAAAGAACAATAAAAGTATTCGAATTACCCGACAGAAAAACTTCTGAACGAACAGACGGAATTCCTCACTATTCAAAATTCTCAAGGAATAAGCTTACAGAACACGTACATTTAAATACCTTTTTGCATAAATTGAAATACTCCAGTACGGAAATGTTTTAGTACCCACTACGAATCCTGTGTCACATTAACCAAGTTGAAAAAGAATGAATAGAATAGCATTGGCAATGTCTCTCAGAATTATTTGACTTTCACGAGTGCCAACCTGAGTAAGAACTTGATAAACCTGAATAATGCCCACCTGGGATACCTACTTTATGGAAGTGAATGGAGTATACCTACATACAAGCTGTCACATTGAAAAGGAAACAATATTTTTTACTAGAAAAAGTCAAGATTTTGGAAAATTTCTTCGACCATCTTTTTTTTAAATTTATGTATCCATTTACAAGGAATACAAACAGGATATACCCATAAATAGTATTCACAGTTTACACCAATAAGCGAAATAACCAGTGACAAACTAATTAACCAAATTTATACAGAAAAAAAAACCAACAATGAGAAAAAAAAACAACAACAAAAAAATTACATTCGAAGAAAATGTCTTTTGAGGAGCAATTTGGAATTCAAAATGTTACCATGAAAAATGTCAACGACTTCTTGTAGTTCATTACAGGTGCGGAGCATTCGAATTAAAAGTTGATTTTTCGAAGCATTGGTTCGCCTCAAAGGAATGAAAAAAGTTTCGAAAGTTCTGACATTGAATGTTGGAACATTTAGACCAACAGCCTGCAACAGACTCGGCACCTGTAACTCACCACTCACAATTTTTTTCATTACAAGGAGTTCATTCACTTTACGTCTGTCCTGAAGGGATAAAAGATTGAAATGTTTACATGCCAAGCAATAAAAATCTTCATTCTCACGAACGGTAAAATTACATTTCAAACTCAAAAACCTTAGCATTTTGTTTTGGATACGTTCAATTCTATTAATATGAACATTATAATGAGGACTCCAGATTACACAGGCAAAATTGACTCTACTGAACACATACGCGTAGTAAACACTGAGGATCGATTTATAGTTTTTGAAAAATTCTACATTGTCTAAATAAAAATCCGAGCATTCTGTTGGCAGTGTTGACGATGCTATCGATATGTGGAGTGAAAGTTAGTTTCTGATCCAATATTATACCCAAGTCTCTGACCTGATCGACTCTGACTAAAGCCGAACCGCCAAGGTGATATTGAAAAAATATAGGAGTTTTCCCACGATAAAAAGAGAGCACCTGACATTTCGACACATTAAGATAAAGTTGGTGACTATTACAGAATACTTCAAACCTCCTCAACTCATCCTGAAGAGCAGCGCAGTCATCACCAGACTTGATGACAAGGAAGATCTTCAAATCGTCTGCATGTATGAGTATCCTGCACCGTATGAAAACATTGATGATAACATTAATGTATACTAAGAAGAACAGTGGCCCAAGATGAGAGCCCTGCGGTACACCGGAAGTGCAGACAAATCCCGAAGAATTATATCCATCCACTGATACATACTGCGTCCTCTCGGAAACATATGATCCGCACCAGTCCAGGAGACCGCCACCCACACCAACCTCGGAGAGACGTCTAATAAGTACCTCATGGGATATTTTATCAAAAGCTTTACTATAATCTGTATAGACGACGTCAACTTGAAGATTCTCATCCATCGCCCCGTGCAAAAAGGTGACAAAATCAAGGAGGTTAGTTTCGATTGACCTACCCTTCAGGAAACCATGCTGCTCAGGGATTATCTGATTTTTCACAACATGGAACAGGTGGCTGTAAACACAAGTCTCCAACAGCTTAGCAAATATATTCAATTTACTGATGGGTCTATAGTTCTCTACAGAGTGCTTATCGCCCCCCTTGAAAATCGGGACAACAGTAGCATTCTTCCAACGGCGTGGAAATGTACCAGTACCCAAGGATAGGTTAAAAATATGTTGAAGAGGCTCACACAAAGCAGGACAGCGGCGGACGAAGTAAGATGGAATTCCGTCAGGACCAGCACCCTTGCTCTGATCCAAGGATCTTATCGACTTATCAATTTCCATCTGGGTAACCACTATGTTCGTGATGTAGGCAGGTGTTGCATCAACAGTAACGTCCGTAGAATAAGAGTTCCGTACCGATGGTACAAATGCACTCTGAAAGAATTTTGCGAAACTGTCGCATATGTTCTCTCCCCCGTCACAAGTTTTACCATTATACGACATTGAGGACGGAAATCTGTTGCCTTTGTTTTTATTTTTTGTACGACTTAAATTGAACAGCATCTTAGGGTTATGGGGGAGTTCCTCTTCGACGTGTCTTATGTAATTAGAATGATCTTGTTCAATCATTAATTTCGACAAGGTTCGAAGGCGCTTAAACTCCAACAGGTCTCTTGTATTATTGTAATTTTTTAATCTTTTATGGATTTTGTTTTTTCGCTTTATTAATTTAATAGTACAACTAGAAAAGTACGCTGGGAATCTAGGATTCACGCGACGTTTGGGTATATTTTTATCTACAACATCGTAAAGCAAATTATAGAATGAGTCGATATCATCGTCAACATCAATGCCCTTTAAAACATCAGACCAAGAAATCGCCAATATCTCCTCATTTATACTATCATAGTCACCTCTTCTGAAGTCATAAATGGGTTTTATTATTTTTGAAAGAAAACTGGAATTGACGGTGGCCCAAAACTCCAAAGGAGGGTGATGGCTATCCTCTCTAACTAAAGGGCTGCAGCAAGGGCTCAAATGAGATAAAACAAATTGATTGCATAGAATTAAATCCAAAGTTCTCTGATTAGGATTAAGAATATCATTAAACTGCATTAGTTCGCATAGAGTAAGAGCATCAATCAACTCAGAATATTTGGTTTCAACATTACTTGGTTGGAGAAAGGCGCCATCGGAGTCCAAATCTGCCACCCACTGAACACTGGCACAATTGAAATCACCGCACAGAATGACCAAATCATTTTCGATTTCACGCTTGATGTCACATAACTTTGTTGCAAAATTGACCATCAATTTATTTCGGGGCCAACACCTGGAATTCGAAAAGGGAAAATGTGTCGTGCGATATTATTATACATCATTCCATGCATCAAATACACGATTGGCCAAAAAAGGTTGCCTCTGCACTGATTTGAAATTTTCCTTCTTCAACTTGAGAGAATGATCACGCAAACGCTCGTCCGAATTGATCACAAATAAGTTCCGCAAACTAACACCAAATATGTCAGCCCGAAATGTTGATGAGTTCATTATTGAAAGTCTCTCATTGTAGGAAGGTCGCGAAACACCATAGAGTAGACGAGTAGCGCGACGTTGAAGGCCCTCGAGCAGCGACAAATCACGGCTCAGAACTGGGCTTCAAACGGAACCAGCGAACTCCAGGATGGGGCGGACATACATCCGGTAGATTGCTGCACACGTTCATTGGTCACACCTGCCAAAAGCCTTCTGGATCAGAAATAAGGATCTCTTGGCTTTATTGACAGTATGGAGGATATGATCCGACCAGCTCAGGCTATCAGTTATGATCACCCCCAGATCGCAGTGACTACCAGAAACTGGGATGGAGCTTCCACCAAGGTAGTACGGCCGTCGTGGATTGCGGGCTCCCATGTGAAGAACGACGCACTTTTCGATGTTGAGAGGCAACTGCCAGTCTCGACACCACTGCGAGATAGAGTCGAGGTCCCCCTGAATAGTATTGGCACCAGTGGGGTTACCGAATTTTTTTGTATCATCGGCTTATGGGACACACGGTCAAAAGCACGAGAGGAATTAAGATAAACAACATCGACTGGTACACCCTTGCCGAGGTAGACCCACCAGGAGTTGGCGCATTCGAGGAGGTTAGTAATGATCAAGCGCCCCCTGTGGCCCAATGCAAAATGAAGAATTCTCTTGTCCCCCTTTTTGAAAATAGGCGTTACACGTGCATTTCGCCAACAGGAAGATAGGGAGGAAGTCTCAAATGAGGCAGAAAAAATAATAGCAAGGGAGAGCGAGAGATAATGAGCACATTCTTTGAGTAACCTAGCAGAAAGTCCATCAGCAGCGGGCGAGGAGCGAGCGTTGAGAGCAGAAAGATGATATTCAACGATGGAAGGAGAGAAAATTATGGCACGTAGGTCCTGGGGAATACGAGGGGAACCAACAGAAGGTGGTGAACCAACTTCTTGGGTGGAGGACGATGAAAATGCATCAGCTAAGATGCTGGCAGCCTCATCTGTGCCTGAACACGGTTGATTATTTTGGTTAAAGACCAGTGGAATATCAACTTTAGATTTCAAGGTCGACCTGACATATTTGAAGAAACTTTTGCGATCGCCCAGCTCGAATTCTCTCTCAGCATCAAAATTCGATGATCTTCATAGTCTCTTCGATCATTTCAAAGTCTGTAATGTTGCCATATGGATTTTTTGTGACGGATCAGCTTGAGAATATTGGCATAAGAAACTGTTGTTGAAAAGATCTTTTCCCCCTGAATATGACAGTGAACATTTTATAGAGATCTGATTATTTATTTACGTAATATTCGGCTTTGGCAAGGAAACCTCTTAATTTATCTGAAGCTTAAAATGACTACCAATGTCTATGGGACAAGCCAGTAAGGTAAAATCTAATTAAAAGAATGGGCTATCTGAAGCACTGACGTTCCAAACTGATTTTTGGAGTTCCTATGGGAGATCCTTTGAGTCCTATTATTGCGGACATAACCATGTTAAGTTGGAATCACAGGCTATAAATTTTTTTGACTATCAAATACTTGTATATTTTAGATATTTTGACGACATTGGTACTTTTACTCGTCCCTATAGACAAGATACAAGACGTATTTAATACATTTAATAGTATGCTTAAGTTCACATTAGAAATTTCTGTTGATGACCAAATAAACTTCCTATATCTTACCATCACACATAAAAATAATAATTTCTACAGGATAAAAGTTACAGCCACTTTTCAGAAATGCACATTCAAAAGGAACACACTAAAAAAAGGAGACGATGAGACACAGACAACAGTTTTTGTGTATCTAGATTATAAATAGCACTTTACATTCAGATGTGTCCAATTGGGTCTACTCGGTAATATTGGTTAAAAATTGCCATCCCCTCCCCCCTGAAAAACTCCTTACATACGCAAGTGATAACAAACGAAGCCATCAACTTCAGGCAAGTATGGCACTATAACAATGCTTCTCGGACTATTCTTTTTGAGCTTCCTGCAACTAAAGAGAATTTTTTCTCGTCAATTGTCATTACGCAAGCGCAAAATGAGCGATTTAACAAATGTAACTAATGTAATCCTAACAAATGTAACTAATGTAATTCAACCAAATGCACATGGAATCCGGAAAGTGGATTATGTGATGAATTGACCATATTCACCGTCGCCATATTGTTGTGCGACAATACCAACTACCCAGTGTTCCCAACGGAGAAATATTGAGTTTATCAAAAAATACTATCAGATTATTAGTATGGTATGTGGTATGAGAGGTTATATAAAATTGGTGGTAAACTTTGGTTAAGTATTTTGTGATGAAATCCAGGAAATATGGGTAGATATCAGTATAGTGGAGGCCATGGTTGTTGTCAGTAATTGTTCGGCAAGAAATAGATTCGGTCCTAAGAAATTAGTGACTTTCGTTATTCGATGTTGAGAACCCTGGGTAGTTGGTATTGTCGCACAACAATATGACGACGGTGAATATGGTCAATTATCAATCAACTTTAGACTCAGGCAACGGAACATTACCTGGAATAGGAATCTACTTTGAAAGTGGATCTAATGATCCACGACGAATTTTTTTGGGAGCTGCAGTATTTTTTTTCCTATTTTGACAGCTGCCAACTTTTTTCCTATTCGTTAGTTGAATTGAAAGATGCAAATCTACCTGCAAGTTGGATCTACCTTGAAGGTGTATAAACTTCAAGGTGAATCTACCTACAAACTGCATAGAGAACGATTTTCGTCATCCGAAGGAGTGATTGAGGCCTCCAAAAAGCATGTTCTAAAGCTATCATTTTCTGACTGCATAAGGTGCTTCAAAAGTATTCGGTGTTTTTTTAGAGGTATAGAATTTTCGAAAGGGATGATTTAACAGAAGGTAGAAGCCATGTTGTTTTCACATTTCTTTTCAGTAAGCATTCACAAATTACCTGAAGAGTCATACGCCGAAACAACGATTACAAATTGTTGAAATTTATTCTCAAAATCAGTGTTCCATTCGACAAACTTATAGAGAACTTCGTGAAATTTATGGTTTACATAATCGTCCATCAGAATAGCTTATTCGTCGAACTATCGATTTTCTGGTTGTAAAGCTACGTAAACAATCCTCAAAGCAAAGATCTAATTTCCCAAGTACACCACTGGTGTCACCATCTCAGCAGGATAATGACAAACCGGTTTCTGGCTTGTTAGCCGTCATCAGTGCCGCATAGCCCTTACTGCGGTAGCAACCAACTGAAAAGGCAGAACTTTTGGTTTATGCTGTTAAACCAGAAACGATAGATATACGCTCTAGAAGCCATCATAAATGGAGTTTTTGCTGAAATACGGCCTCCATTACTCGAAAAAGTGGTCCGAAATTGGTCTGGTCTAATGCGGTTCCTCAGAGCTAGTCGTGGTATAAAATATAAATGTCATAAAATAATTTTTTAAATAAAAAAAAATTGGCTTCCAACCTAATTCAAATTTGTTTCTTTCAATTCGAATTTCTTTCACACACCCGATATATGAATCTTGGATGCGAATATTTTGGAAAGCAATAAAAATATTTTTGTTGAGAGTAATTTGTTTATTGTTTCTATTTTCAATACATTTCGCTGAAATCATTTGCAATATTCCCGGAAAAACGTTGTTCAATTCTTTCATTTCCAACCGTCTATGACGATCTTTAGTCTTCCCCGAATTTCGCGTACAAAAAAGTGAAGAGTGATGGAAATCCACACATCGTTAGGATAATACAGTACAAATCGATAATTCATTATGTTCGCGATTTGACAGGTGCTCTAAATAAGAGAACTCTCTCTTGTATCACAGCTTTTACCTCTGTTATGATATGCTGAAGAGGTCGAACGAACGTCAGTGAGGATACTTCAGAGTGCAGATTTTGAGATGATGCGAATAAGGGTTATCACACAAGGTGTGTTCCATCGTAAGAGTTCAAAATTTGGCCAACAACAGTACTGTGTGATTGTTTTGAATCGAAATTAATCATGAACAGTTGAGGAACAAGCTTCTATTGAAAATAGAATTGAAAAAAAAATAATTATGACATTAGCCAGGAAATTATACAACAATCACAAAAAATAACCGGAAATGAGTTAATGACATTAAAATAAATTTGAAAGGGAGATAAGAATTCGTCTGTAATATCCTCGAATTTCCAGCCAGGTATTTCATGAACACAGGGTGAATCACGAGGAACTGTACATATTCCACATTTAGAGGCTTTGCAGGTAGACCAAAATAATTAAAATTGCCTTTTTGTCTTCATATACAGGTTGATTTCCAGTTTTTAACAAAAATTAAGATCCGCCGTAACTGTGGAATGTGGAATACTATATCAATTGAAATTTTCAGGGAGTATTGTATTGATATGATATATTGTTTATCCTGATTACTCCTAGGTCTCCTGAGGAGACCCCTCTGAAACTACAAGCTTCGAAGCTTGTAACTTGTGCCGTGTTCGGAGTAAGTATTGATATGTACCTTCCGGAACCAACCTATTCATCATTCTGAAAATTCAGGTCCGGATCTAAATATTTCGGTTGTTTTTTAGCCAGTGTACATTTTTTTTGTTTGTTGATGAATATTCAAGTCTTAGTAATTGAGGAGGAAAACTGCCAAAAAGATTTTTGCTCACATCATTGCAGGATCTTTTATTGAATAATGAATTTTAGTAATTATTCTGGTTAAGCATTTAACAATTGAAAAAATTTGTCATTATATAATATGATAGTACAGTGTGACAAAAACCTCGGACAAACTCTTTTTAATTTAACTTTATTAAACAGAAGAAATCGAACAAAACAACATTAAATAATAATAGCTTGAACATTTGTTAATAATATATTCAAGCCGTTTTGAAGTGACTTCCTTTGGCGGCGATACACAGCTTCAGACGCTTCTTGAAATTTTCGGCAATGGGCCGCAGGTCCTCGGGCGTTAATCGGTTCCATTCCCGGCGCAGAGATTGCTTCAGCGACTCCAAATTTTTGTGTTTTTTAGCACAAGCCCTGTGCTCCAAATTCGACCACATGCTGTAGTCCAGTGGGGTGAGATACGGTGAGTAGGGCGGCCATTCTGCAGATGAGATGAAACAAGGAAAAGGGGTCTTACACCACACCATTCTTGCGTCATTTTCGCTCTGTGAGCCGGAGCTGAGTCCTATTGAAAGGTCCAATGCGTATCGCCGAAGTGCTGCTTGGCCCACGGAAGTACTACGGCCTCGAGGATGTCGCGGCAGTAGACTTCTTGATTGATTTTAACCCCTTGATCCACGAAAACTAAGGGAGTTTTACCATTGCCGCAAATTCCGCCCCAGACCATGACGGATTGAGGATTTTGACGGTGTTCGACGATGGCCGATGTACCGGGAGCCTCTACGGACCAGAATCTGTCGTTTTGGTGGTTGTGGGATTTTTTTTACGGTAAAAAGCTTCTCGTCTGTGAAGGGAATTCGTTCCCATTGCTGACCGGCGGCGAGACGAAGGTGTTGGCGGCACCTTTGGAGTCGTATGTGCTTGTTTTCCTCCGTGAGGAGTTAAACTTTTTGGAGCTTGTATGGCTTGAGGTTGAGCTCCTGTTTGGACATTTGACGGACTGATTCGCGGTTGATACCGGTCTCACAGGGTATTTTCCTCATGGAAACCCTCGGACCTCGATTGACTCGCTTCTTGACGATGTTGCGATTGGTGGGTGTATTGACAGTGCGTTTTCTACCAGTTCCTGGACGACGACCATCATGGCCAAGCTCCTTGAAATGACGAAATGCATCGGACACGGTTTGTCGAGGCACATGGAGCAAACGAACAATTTCGCATTGACGCCTAGCTTGACGAAACAGCTCCAAAATCGCACTACGTTTGTTTGACATTCTAAAACTCTGTGAAATTGAATTATCTAAAACTGAAAATTCACATATTAGTACAGGAAAGTGTAGAGAAACCAAGAGAATAAAAATTATTCGGCTGCGTTGAAATACTCATGTTCCAGACCACAGCAAAATTTGTCCGAAGTTTTTCTTGTCACCCTGTATATTGTTCAACAAGAATTAAGTGGTAGGATAATTTTGTGTCATTGTATCCTACCTCAGACTTGCTTCCCCTGGATATCTTCCGAAAAGTGAGGCGGCCAGGTGAGCTCTCAGGGTGGCAAAAAAACGGAAACTGAAAACTGGCGACTACTCAGGACACCTTCGAATCCTTTACGAGTGCAAGGAGCTCGCGGATGTGGTCACAGATCCAGAATCCAGAATACCACTGAGAATCAAGTTTCAGCCCCTTGGTATGGGTTTCTGTCCTTCGGTATTTCAAGCAGAAATCGTTGCCATAAGGAAGTGTGTTACGCTTTGTATAGGACGCAACTACCGAAGGGCAAGAATATACATAGTACCGAACAGCATAGCAGCCCTGCTAGCGCTTGACTCCCACAAGTTAGGTTATGAATGTAAAACGTCCCTCAAAATACTCGGAGAAAGAAATCAGGTCAACGTTATTAGGGTTCATTGTCACTCCGAAATAGCTCGCAATGAAGCCGCAGTCCAACTGGTCAAGAAAAGGCGATCAATCCCATTCACCGGGCCGCATTTTTCCGTTCCCTATACAGTCAGCGCGACAGGTCGCTCTCACCGTATAGGAAACGGAATGCACGAAGGAACACTCCGTTTCCTAACAGATATGCGCGATGTGCTCACTGCCCTAGTCTTCTGGGTGCCGATGGGACAAATTGCAAATTATTACTTACTGTATAGGGGGTATTAGGTAGATTTTTTTCCTCTGTGAACATTTTTGTAGTCGCGGTTTTTTCTCAGCAAATCTCTAGTAAGTCGACCATATTTTCATTTTTTTTAAATCATACGTACTCTTTTTTGTAAAATGCAATCATAAAAACAATCTGGAAAAAATGAGAAAACATGTGGCGTTTTTCTTGTCTGACAGATGAAAATCGACGATTTTTTTGAGTTTTTAAATTCGTTAATATTTGTCGGACAAGAATGAATTCATATTTTAGAGAGATTCGTTTCATAGAGAAAACAACTGTCCACCACATAAAATGCGGCAAATCCTTAGTCTAGTTGAATATAATGGTTTTGTTTCAGAATCTTTTTTCGTTTATTATTGAAATGAAACTATTGATTTTGATTGAAAGTTTATAATTCAAATTGTTTACTGACATTTTTATTCAAATCTAATAAAAAACAATGAAAATACTCCTTCTTCACATTAAATTCGTTGTAACAAGACGAATGGTATTCAGTAAAAGTATCACACCAATCGTCAGGTAAAATGACATCTTTATATTTGTGATTATGATATTCTCTTGATGCCAAGAATATTTTGCACGGTTAGAGGATGACACTTCCTCCTTTTTCGTTTTGAAGCCACGGATATATTTTAAATGTTTGCACAAAAAACACTCCATCATTATATCGGCAACAACCAACAACTGAAATTGCTTAACTTTATTCGTCGGATGATAGTATTCAGCACATCCTTCTTAAATGGTCCTCAAAAAAACGAATGTTTATTTGTAACATGAGTGATTTATTTATTTAAATAAAGACAAGGGTTGAGATTATTAAATCTATGAACCCAACTCAAATACAATCATAATAAAGCAACTGAAGGAACTTAAGTACTGTGTAAACAAAACATGGTAAATAACAAAAATAAAATATAAAAAAATAAAATATAATGATATCCGATAAATGGATATAGGGTAAAACCCGGATAGATGCCCCAGTTGGATAGATGCCCCATTTTCAAATTACCTAATTTCCCAAACTCGCCACTAGGAATTAATAGTGTAAGAATGAGCGACTGACACCATAGACCTCAGTTGGTCACGAAATATTGTACAGTGAGGACGCGTTTTGCAAGTTTATGTGATTATCTCCGCAGCGAACTTCGAAAACACGTAAAAGTTTCAAAAGTTAGTATTTGCCGTTGTAGAACTTTTGAAGTAGTTATAAATTCCGTTATATTTTTTATTATATCAATACACTGGTTCTTTACGTGTGCATCTAAGTATGACTAGTTGCCTTTTTGTTTTTAATTTGTGAAAAAAATGCATAGGCATCTATCCCTATCAAAAAGGATAGTTGCCCTGATTTTCCGAGGTATAGAAGCCCTTAGGGGCATCAATCCCTCTATACACCCTATACCCCTGTATAGTCTGAGTGTTAATTCTTTTATATATTTTTAGTGTTCTGTTATAGTTTGTGTACCAATCTGAATAAAAAAAATCAGCAGATATTTTGAATTCTAACGAAAATATTATAAAGAAGAAAGTTGTGGCTGAAAGAAAGGAGAAACAAATAAAAAATAAGAATAAGCAATACAGGACTAAGGAAGATAAAAGACTAAGGAAGAAAAAAGAAAACCCAAGATAACAAAAAAAGGAACCAAATACAAAAAAAAAGAGAAAATGAAAATATTAAACAAAATATAATCATTCTTCTAGTGATAGCTATGATGAGGAAACAGCTGATTTCTGTGAAAAGGAAAATAATAATAATTCAAAAGTGAAACGGAAAGGAGCTTCACTAAAAAGATAAATTATTCATAGTTCTAACAGCAAAGATGGAAACAAACCACCTAGCTTCATATTCAAAAGAAAGAGAACAAAAGGATTGCCCATAAAAAATGATAGAAATGAAAGGATGAACAAATAACTCTAAAGACAAAGAGGAATGTTATTGCATAGAGTGTTTCGAGAACTATGAAAACACAAAGTCTCAATCCGACTGGATTCAGTGTATAAGGTGTCACAACTGGCTTCATGAAACCTGTACACTCTTTAGGAACTACTGCTCAAGATGTGGAAACTTAAAGCACTATCTGACTGATCTTCTCTTCGTTGTTTTTGAAAGAGTACATATTGCTGTTTCTGTTGAAACCTATTATTTAATATTTTCTAACAACAATGAAAAATTCATATACCTATTTGTTGATACCTAACTAATATTTTATGATTTAAAGAATTCATATTTACGTTTAATGAATGCTTCTGAAATTTGATTAAGTACGCTTATTTATGTTATATTACGATTATAACAGACATAACGAGAAGATATTTAATTGAATTTGGTTGGGTTTTTGGATAACACAATGTCAAGGGCATCTATCCCGGACTGTAGGCATCAATCCTTCTCAGTAATTTCATGGTGGGGCAACTATACATACCTGTAGGCATCTATCCCCAAAAAAAGTGTTCCACAAAAATCAAAATTCTGTAAAATCTGCAAATGCTAGGTAAGAAAAACTAACAGTATTTCAACTCAAATAATAAGGCTAGCTAATTTTATAGAAATTATTTATATAAAATCGATATTTTCGAAAATATGAGCCAATTTCAAAAAGTGGGGCATCTATCCGGGTTTTACCCTAGTCTATTCATAACCAAATTAAAGCAGTGAATTCTTTAATATTTGAATGAACGCCACATTTTTTTGTCAGACAACTGGTGCCCTACATTGTATTTTCAAGGTGGAGAGAAAATAAGAGAAAAAAGACATTATTCATAATTTTTTCATCCCAAAAAATCTTCGTTTTCCATTTGTCTGACAAGGAAATCGCCACATTTCTTTTTCGTATACTTCATATGGTTGTATCAACCGATTCTGAAAAATTCGGGAGGGTATCAATACTTTGAAAAAATGCGATTTTCAGTCATGTTTATGTTGTTGGACAATCATGTTTTCTCATTTCTCCCAGATTGTTTTTATGATTGCATTTTACAAAAAAGAGTATGTTTGATTCAAGAAAAATGAAAATATGGTCGACTAAAGAGAGGTTTGCTGAAAAAAAACCGCGAATTCAAAAATGTTCACAGAGAAAAAATGTGGTAGACTCTACCCAATATGGCTATACAGAAAGTAAGAAAACTTTATTAATAATTTGCAATTTGTCCCATCGGCACCCAGAAGACTAGGGCAGTGAGCACATCGCGCATATCTGCTAGGAAACGGAGTGTTCCATCGTGCATTCCGTTTCCTATACGGTGAGAGCGACCTGTCGCGCTGCCTGTACAGGGAACGGAAAAATGCCACCGGGCCAGAGCCAATTTGTAGTTTCCCTGCCATCCACCATGATGACACTTAAGGAAATAAAATAAACGCGAAAGCTAACGTTCTGGCGAAAGATCAATGGTCAAAGACAGGCCAAGGCATTACTCTCCTACTCGACATACTGGACTAAGCCTAGCCGCACATTGAGCGCAGCCCAGCCCAGCACAGCCGAGCCTAGCCTAGCAGAGGCTTTTGTAACACACGCAATTGAATAGAACGCCGCATATTGCTCTGCTACGTCCAATATGCGTCGTTCTATTCAATTGCGTGTGTTACAAAATCCTCTGCTAGGCTAGGCTCGGCTGTGCTGGGCTGGGCTGCGCTCAATGTGCGGCCGGCCTAAGAATGTTTCCCCACTCAGTAAACTGGATCTGAGGAAAACTGACTCACAGGCCACACTCAGGGCCCCCGCTACCATGCGTGCAAAGTGTGCAATGCACACGGGCGCCATCCTTTTATGGGCGCCAAAATCCTGGGTCAAAAATCGCAGAAATATTTATAATAAGGATATAGACTCCAATGCTTTGTTTAATGAAATTAACGCTTTAAAGTTGTAACTGACCCATTAAGTATTTTACAATATATAAATGAAAACAATTTTTAATCTCGACCCTTCCAAACCTAAGCATTTCACTAAGAATTCTTCTGACATTGCCTGTATGCACACTCCTGTGAGGTGTCATCTGAAGAACATGGCACTGAGACAGCCAAGCACTATGCGATGTGAAATTATTCATATGAAAAGGCTACAACACCTTGGATCTTGGTTTTTAAAGCCGGATTAACTGATGGATGTAGACCCCAGAATGGTGATAAAGTTCACTGAGACACTATTGCCTGACTGGTAACCATCGGGTGTATGCACAATAGATCTTTAAATCAAGGTGCATGCGAGGTCGGATGATCTTCTACCCCTCTTCTAATCTAATCCTAACTTATCTTCCGTACAAAAACTGAGATCGACAAAACCTCCTGCTCCAGGCCTCACTCAACTTCCTCAGACTACATATATTTGTAAAGTGGCTTACTATCACCTATCTACTGTTCTCGATCTGAGAACTGAACTCGATAGACGTGTGGTATAGAATATGGGTGAAGCCAGTGCCCTGGAACCCGATCTTTTTCTATTCAAGGCCGAGGTTTCCGCATATAGAAAGAGATGGGTAATCTGAAGGCTCTGACTAAACCCACCAAAGTTGGTGGGCAAGAAGCAATCGAAAGGCATCAGTGTTGCCGTTACAACAGGATTATCGTTAAATTTGCCGAATTGTTTTCTACTATTTGACGGTATAATTTTTTTCATTATGATTGTTGATTTCGAGCCTTTTCTTTATGAAATTACTAACTCTTGAGAGGTTTTCAAATAAATGTTCGAATTGAAAATTTATGTTTGTATCTATGTTTCTTTCATCCAATTGTCATAATACTTAAAGGAATGTTACATTTGGGATATAAAGTTTAGAAAAATAATTAATGGTCAAGTAAGCACAGCAATATCAATTGGAAAATCAGTATAATCCTCTTGAAGAAAGTTGTGTCGTCTCAGAATGGTCTCAGAACTCTGAATATTGGATATATTCAGAAAATAACCCGTCTCGGAAAGTTGACAAGGATGACGATACCAGCAGTCCATCTCTTTTTATATCCGAGGACAAAGCTGTTTTTCGAGGGGCTTGTCCATTCATTTTATAAGTCTTTGGGTGAAGCATAGAACTTATACTAACATGGAATGCGATTACCCGACCAAAAAGTGGATAAACATCTAAAGTTGGAGAAATCGCGAGATTTTCATGTTCCCATGTCACACAGAACAGAAATGTTTGCCGAAATGCCAAGTCAATCGGATGTTGACGATTAGTTTCATAGTATTTCTGTGTTTCTGTTCTGTGTGACAGGTCGTATCCATGGGAACATGGAAATCTCGCGATTCCTTCAACTTGAGATGTTTATCCAATAGCAAGGCACACACGAAAGGGAAATCTGTCAGATCTGATCGGCAGTCCAGATTTGTAACAGATCTGGACTTCGGATCGGATCGCTCCCGCCGATCTGGTCCGTCGCGGATCATATATCTCATTGATCCTCGACAGACCAGATCGGCGGGAGCGATCCGATCCGCAGTCCAGATCTGTTACAGATCTGGACTGCCGATCAGATCTGACAGATTTCCCTTTCGTGTGTGCCTTGCTATTATTTCAAGCTGAGCAGTCCATCCAAGAATTATTTACATCTCGGGCGGCTTTGGAAAATCGAAATTAGGTTGGTAATGCCCGTTCAGTGAAATTTTGAGTTGTACAATTGAGGTTGGTATTGAAAGTTAAAAAAATACAAAATTCTTCATATATTGAATAAATCCATTCGTTAAGTTTTGTTTCTGTCTTGATATCTATTACAATTTTCCCAATCCATTCAGTTTGCAGGTAATCGTATGTGATAATTGGAAACATTTTCATGTTCAGATTGCCGTACCTACTTTGAAAGATTAACATTTAATTTTCAGGTTATCTCTATATTTTTTTATTGCTATGATGAAAGCACAGAAAACTTTTAGTTACTTTTTTGTAACTAGAAACTACGCTGCGACTGCACTTCCAAGGCTTGCTCCGATGCAATAATTCTTGGATGAACTATTTATAGGCAAATAGCAATAGCAATGTTACTATAAGTTCTATGGGGTGAAAGTACTTACTTACAGAATATCGTTGGATTATAGGCATTACATTTTACATTTTAATCGAATATACAGATGAAAATAACCTTTCAAATCAAAGACAGCTGAAAGAAACATGATCTGGAATAAAAAACTCTTTTCTACTAGCAACCCCATCAGGAAATTGAATAGGGAAAGTGGGTAGTTTTGTAGCACAATTTTATGCATGAATTCAAATTTATATGAACCTGCAGTTCGTGTTCTTATGAGTGAATATGCACAGTTTCATGGTGTTTTTTTATGGAATTATGGTACCCATGAAACTAAAGTAAACACAGATGTTCTAATTGATCGTAAAATTTCTTTTGAAAAAAAAAATATTTTCAACAGTAGGTAGTAGTGAACATTTACCGTAAATGCTCAAAATGTCCTCAAACCTTGTAAATGATTAAATAAATAAATAAATAAAATGCACGCCATACGATTGCATAGAGTGATACACTCGTTCTTTAAGATCATTTCGTACCTCCTGTAGCATTTCAGGAGTGATGTTTCGATATTCTGCCACAATTCGTTCTCTAAGGTCGTCTAAATCTGCAACTCTAGTTTTATAAAACTTATGATTTCAAGGGGCCGCAGTGAGAATAATCAAGCGGTTTTAGATCCGGCGATCGTGCAGGCCACTCCATTGGGCCCCTTCGGCCTGTACAAAGTCCAGGAAACCTGCTATTCAGGTACTGTCTATCCTGAGCTGCGAAGTGCGGTGGAGCTCCGTCCTGCTGAAAACGTAATTCCTCTTCTGAAAGGTTTTCTTCTGCCTCCAAAGTTTTGGTGATTAGAAGATCAATCAAGTTGTCGAGCATATCTAGGTACACATCGCCAGTGTGATTTCCAGGAATGAACACAGGACCAATCAAGTAATCTCCCAACATACCGATACAAACGTTGAGTTTTTGTGTCAGGATTTTCATCGGACCAAAACCTTCAATTATGTTTGTGGTTGTTTCCGTGGAGGAATAAGGTGCATTCATCCCAAAAATACAGGATTTGTAATAATTTTTTACGAAATTATTAGGTATTCCCCGATCACCATCATCTTCGTTCAGTTCATGAACAAGTGTCATTCTATAAGGATGTAATTTAGCTAGTTTCAATATTCCCTTGAATATTCAGTTTCCTGTGACAGCTTCCACATTGTTCCCGTTCAGCCATTAGTTGACTAATTACGGCGACTTAATATAATTTAGATCAAGTGCGATTATGTTTTTGTTTGCAACTGATCCAGTCACCTAAAATTTATGTAACAACTGAATGATAAATGAATGATCAACATTTATATCAGGATGTCGTTCATTGAAAATCCTCGCAGTAGCCCTAGTATATTTCCTTTCTCCGCTCCAACGTGTAACCCATTTTGTAATTTTTATTAGGAACTGATAAAACGCACCTCTACTAAGTCTGCAATACAGAATACTGAAACGGAATAATTTCTTTGCGTATGATCGGGCAGTGCAGATTCTGATAAGCATGAAGAGAAAAACGGCATTTATCACTTTTTAGACACCTCATTGTTAGTTTTGTTTTTTTTATACGGTCAATCACAAAATCTCTGTTTCATTTAGTTTTATCGGTACCATAATTCCATAAAAATAGGCCTGTAACTTTCTGAATATTCACTTATAAGAAAGAATACAAACTGCAGGTTCATACAAATTTTAATCCATGCATACATTTGAGCTACAAAACTACCCACCTTTCCTATTAAAATTCCTGATGAGGTTGCTAGTAGAAACAAGCTTTGTATCCCAGATCATGTCCCCCTGTCATCAAAAATCGACCTATCCCAGTGTTTTCACAAATTCTGATTCGTTGTAGAGTTATTAAGGGTGGACACTTTTAAATGAGACACCCTCGAGTTGATATATCATCCGACAGAGCACAGGTTTCTGAAATGTCCATGATTATGAGAGGAATAATCGCTTCATTGGTCAATAAAACCATATCCGAAATTTGAGTTTCTTTGCGAAAATGTCCAAATGTTGATGAATCAAGCTTAATTTATCAATTATTGGTCGGAAGACATTCATGATAATGATAGTACACTTTTGAATTTCCACCTAGTTTAAAGATAACCACTAGCTGTAATGCCCTACAATTTCCTCTATTTAGTTATGAGCGAATACCACTTGGCCTCTGACTATTATTAAGGGGGCCCAGGTTAGTAAAGAAGGGATTTAGGTAGATTTATTGGTAGAGTTATGGGAGTTATGGGCATAAAGAAAAAAAAGAGCAGAACTTACCGCACTCCTGGAAATGATTGAAGAGAAAGAAGAAAAGTTGTAGCTGACTGTTGAATAAAATTATCACCCTTCGAACAAGGCAATAGTGGAATTGAAACCACTCAAACCAAAAAAAGAAATGAAATATATGTCTACTTAGAATAGGAAAACTGAATTGAATAAACCAGAAAAAATAATATATAAACAGGGAAAAAAAATTGAATTCGAAAACAAATCACCAATACTGTCGTGCTGGAGTTCAATGTGACAGGACCCAAACTTCTGCAGTACGAGGTTCTACAGTTTCCTTCGTTCCAAAGATGTATTGTGACACTTGGTGATGATTCCTGATTTGTTTTCTAGTGTCTGCCAGTAGGTACTCTGCGATTGGGAATTCGACACGTACACAAATTTGTTGACACTTCGAACGTACTCTGTAGTCTAACCCATTTCTAAGGAAAATAACTTTGGAGTTACTGTTTTTCAGATTTAGCTAGAATAGTGGGTCTCTTATTATACAGGCTGAGTCTTTGACTTGTACATATATTTTAACTGTAGATTCTTGATGCCAAAGGATACCTTTTTTTTATTTAACAGTTTTCCGAATTCGGCTCTGTTGAAGAGATATAGCCGTTTAAAAAAAAAATTGGACCAAATACGTGCCTGAAACAATTCTCTGCAGACACCTCGAAGTTCATATTTTTCGATTGAAATTGAGGTGATTATTAGATGTTCTGGGTGATACAATTGGAAAATACTCAAGCACTAACCTCATTTGAATAAGAATGAAACAAACACGATATTTCCTAACAAAAACACTTTCGATTATTTCTGCAATTGAAAAGCGATATTTCTCCCACCAAAATAAGTTCCTTCTTCAATTTTCTTGAAGATTAGTTTGTAAACACTAATAATTTGTTCATATTCTCCTCGATATTCTAAAACGATCTCATAAAAATTGGTTTCTCACTAATCTATCCTAACTCCATTATTCTAAGTCATAGGATTCGAGGTCAATGATCTAACCTAACCCATCCTCTGTGATATTTCACAGAACTATAAAGAAGACGATGCCAGATTGCCGATTTTCTCTTCAAACAATGGTATAGGCGAAACCAAAAAAACAGTACGTCCCCTATCGTTAACGGAAGAACTATCGCAAAGGCAACTAGTTTTATTTACTTTTCGCTAAACGCGTCTAGACTCTAGGCATTGCTCTTTGGAAATGCCAAACGAGTAGTTTCAATTCTCGCCGATATAGCGCTACGATCTTAATTTCAGTCGCGTTTCGCTGCGATGTAGCCGCCACGCAAGACAAGGCGTTGTTCTGTGTCTCCAACAAGTCCCATCAGAGGCCAGTCTATGATGCAATGAACAACTCTTACGTGATAACCTTCGCCACGGACTTCGATTTATTTATTTACATAGATTGGAGCAAACAGGTGATGATTGTGATGTGAAGACTTTCAGTGAATCGATGTAACAATAACCGTGTAGTGTCGAGTTAAAATTCCAGAGGGATATTGTTCAGATTGATATTTTCCTGAAGGACCGGTAACAATAAATTTTCAATAGAAACTGTGCTTATAAAATGTGTAACTTCATGCTTCTTAGAATTCAATTCTATCTCCCATATTTGTGGGATTTTATTATTACATCGAACGTTTTTCCATCATAGAGATTTAAGTCTTGACGAAGTTGATGAACATTCTGACAACACTGTCAATTTGTTAAAAGACCAGAGAAGAAATAATATTCGATGATTTTTCGTGAAATTCATGATTTTTTTCCTCAAATTTCTTCGTATACAATCAGGAATAACTCGAAAACGACGCCTTTTATTGAAAAAACATAGGAATACTTTTATTTTCTAAAATGGTTGATTCTATCGAAAATATGAACCGTTTAGCTTTTTCAAGTGATTTTACAGTATTTTTTCGTTTGATGAGAGGAATCTACAGTTATAATATATGTACAAGTCAAAGAATGGAATCGGCAACGAGAAACCCAAGAATGAAGTGGTGTGGAAAAAGAAACAAAACTAACTCAATTTGGCTCGAATGGTAATCTTGATTGTATCATGAATCCCCTATATTCACTCCAGAGTGGAGATGGAGAAAATGCTATGTTACATAGCGCACATAGCGTGCATCTCCAGTTCGGAGAGGTCATTCGTCGGGGTACAACCTCCTACCCAGAATCCTCTGTCTACCGCAGTTGTAGACGAAAAGTTAAGTGGAATTCCTATTAGATCACGGCTAGAAAACCTGAATCCATTCAGTTCTCGCACATGTTTGCAATGAAAACAGTAGCAGCTGTTTGCCAAAATTTCCAAATATCGTTGGAAATCACCCCAGATTCGAATAATCCTTGAATAGTAAATGTTTGACCAATGAATTGAATAACTTTGTTCGTAATACTTATAGAAGAGTATTGTTCAATTTCCTGGTCGGTTCGTCAAAAGAAACTTTGCGCTTCAAATAAATAATTATTGAATATTTTACTCAGCAAAGCAAAAAAACATGACGGAAGGGAATTTTTTCCATTTCGTGAATTCATTTGTGAGGTCTGTGATTTATTCTGAATCTGACATGTGGGCTCATTCATTCGGATGTTCATATCCAATGTAGTGTGATGTGATATTTATAAAACTGCCCAGCATTTTTCGGCATATACGCCTCAATCAATATGATGAAAAAAAAAACATACAATGTAATTTATTTATTGATATTGAAATGTCATACTCGTATCATTTAATGTTAATATAAGTTGTGATATATAAACGACTTCATCGGAACTCTAAGACAGGAAGATTCTTAACAATTTTCCCCAAATTGTCCCCAGCCACCTTCATCTTCTGAAGAAAATTCTCAGATTTAGCGGTTGTTGTTTTTCTACCACCTGTAATTAATAAAAATGATTATGTTCAAACAAATTGGTGCTATATACAGGGTGTGAAAACGGAAAACGAAACAGATAATTCGAAAGTTTGGTGTCCCAGATGTCGACGTCAAGCCAAAACATTGCCAAGTCATAAAAGATATCCGAAAAGAAAAGCTATCCAAGTCACCTGTATTCTCAAATTATTTTTATGTAATGGCGATTCCGTAGGAGACCGTCAGATTTTAGGAGAAATTTACACTAGTCAAGGCAGCTTCGAAACAATGTTTGGTTTATGGTTGGGGGCCAATATTGAGAGTCTACAGGGTGCTTTGTCCGATTCGACCGATTTTTCTCTTATTCATAACTTTGGTATGGCTCGATCAATATCGATGAAATTCTCAGTGTAGAACAATGTGATTGTCTACTTCCAATAATCCCATCACTTTTTCAAAAACACAGGATGAGAATTATGATGAGTTCAGATTAAATTTGCAGGTTGAAAAAACACCCTGTACATTCAGTACTCTGATTGTCAACTGGAGATTAGTTAGGAGATAAATAAGAAACCTCACCTGATTCGTCCATCTTTGAGTTCGTTATCAAGAATTTCCTTTCTGGAGTGGACGATGCTGCCAGTATTATAAATATGAAGACAAAAATTATAGTTGTCTTCTGAAATAAAAGAAATATAATTTTTAGGTATTTTTGAATATCACATATCGAAGAGGTAGGTTCACATAATATGAATTGGATCATCTTTCTCCTAAAAATATTGGGTCGATATTCAGTTGCTTCTTCTTCCAATGCATATCCAATAATGGATGTTTGCGATAACATTTTCCATCGCTTCTCTATTTCTTGCGGTATGTATCAAGGACTGTATATCGTGCAGTCCTGTCCACTGCCTGATGTTCCGCAGCCAGGACATTTTCTTCCTTCCGATCCCTCTTCTTCCCTCAATTTTACCTTCGATCAGTAAGTGTAAAAATTGATACTTGTTGTTCCGCATAATGTGTCCTAGGTACGCCATTTTTCTCTTCTTAATCGTTTCAAACATTTCACGTTGTCTGTCGACGCGTCTCAGAATTTCCTCGTTTGTCAATCTAGCCGTCCAAGGCACCTTGAGGACCCTGCGGTACAGCCACATCTCGAAGGCCTCTAGCCTGTTAATCGCAGTCTTCCTCAATGTCCAGCCTTCCATGCCGTAAAGAAGCACCGACCAGATGTAGCACTTCACGAATCTCAGTCGCAGGTTGAGATCAAAATCAGGACAAGCAAGAACTCTTCGAAACTTCAGAAATGCTTGTCGGGCTTGTTCAATGCGACATTTTATTTCTCTGTCTGATGTCCTATCTTCTTCAGTTGCTATTCAGTCATTATTCGGTAAAGAATAATAAATTCGACATCGAGTCTGTAATAGTATGAAACATTACTAGCAGATAAGAGGGTTTTTACTGGCGAATGGAGGATATAACTGACGAGCCGCAGGCGAGTCAGTTACCTCCTTGAGCCTGTAAAACCCGTTACCTTGCGTGTATTGTTTTATATTTTATTTGTTTCTCATTTGTAAAAAGGTTAGATCAATTCCAAAAAAATCTCAATAATTTGTCGCAAATGTCGTAAGCTATGGAAGCGTTGCCATGAACATGTCTGTTTATTTTTCTTTACATTTGTTTTGGCGAAAGCGAAAATGAATGTACCAAAAGAAATTATTGAGGCAGCCAGCAGTGTAGCTTCAAGTTTATTACCTGCAAAATCAGCTTCAATGTACGAGCGAGAATACGACGACTTCAAAAAGTGGAAAGACAAAAATAGTGTGATTGGGGTAACTGAAGATGTTTTGTTGGTCTACTTGAATCAACTATCAGCTAGATTCAGCCTTAATACTTTATGGGCAAAATGATCTATGCTGAAAAGCTGCTTGGAAATGAAAGAAAATGCCACTGTTCGCAGGTTTGTTTTCCTTAAAAAATTTATTGAAAAATATGACGTTTAGTTGTCATTTCAGATTTCAAAAGGTAATAGCGTTTCTGAAACGAAAAAATGAGCGTTATACGCGTATTAAGTAAAGAAGAGGCTGAACAATTTCTTTTACATGCTCCTGATGACCAGTGGTTGCTGGCGAAAATTGTAACAATATTTGGGATTTTTGGATGTTGTCGATGTGACGAAATTCTCTCCTTAAACATGAATGATGTAGAAGATATGGGAAAATACGTTATTGTGACATTGCGGCAAACAAAAAATTTAACAACAAGAAGATTCACCATAACCGATGCTGGCTGCAGCTTCAAGCCCTGCATGTTATATAAAAAATATGTAAATCTTCGGCCTCCTGGAACAGAAAGCCTAAGATTTTTTTCGACATACCGACATGGAAAGTGCATTTCCCTTAATGCTGGCCAGCACACTATTGGTGGTGTCCCAAAGCAAATAGCGAAATATTTAGGTTTAAAAGACCCAGAGTTATACACCGGCCACTCTTTTCGCAGAACTGGAGCCACTATGGTTGCGGATTCGGGTGGAGATATTTTAGCACTAAAGCGTGCAGGAGGGTGGAAGAGCACCGAAATTGCGATGAGTTATGTCGATGATTCGGTCAACAAAAAAATCGAAATCTAATAGTGTGTGAATATCGACTGGTAAGAATGTAATGTAAGGTTGATCGTCGGGTAGGCAGTCATAAACAAAAGGAGGAAAAACACTACTCTCTCTTTATTGTGGCCAAGCTTTCGGAGCTTTACAGTTCCTTCATCAGGGCCAACTCACATTGTTGTAGGTGACACATAACATATAATGTTGTAACATTGTACTTATCATCCCCTTTTTGTATTTTTAGCAGCCCTGATGAAGGAACTGCAAAGCTCCGAAAGCTTGGCCACAATAAAGAGAGAGTAGTTTTTTTCCTCCTTTTGTTTATGACTGCATACCCGACGATCAAAAAATAGAAATGTCTAGCAAATTATTTGGTAGTAAGGAGAGTACAAATGTTCTGCAGTCCTCGAGTTCAGCAGTTTCTGAGTCAACAGATGGTTCATCATCATCAGTATCAACTCTTTCATCATCAAAAATCTGTGTTACTGGAAATAACAATTGTACCATGATTTTCAACATATATGACGATAAAACAAAATTTTCTATTGTAAATAATACTACTAACTTGTAAAAATTAACTGTCAGTTTTACAAGTTAGTGACTTGATAAAATAAACTTTCTTGATTAATATTGTGTTTTTGGAAACTGACGTTTACAAATGGGAAACAAATAAAAAGCATAGAAAATCTCCACAGCGAAGTTATGTATAGGCCATTAGATTCATATTGTAATTTTACATTTGAGTCATTGTATTTTTACTGCGTGATCAGATATGTAATATTAAAACGAATTTCGTTACGATTGTACTTTTGAAGAGTTCTAATTCTGGTGAATGTCCTGTTTTCTCTATGAGAATCTGCGATTTTCTTTGAATATTTCTTCCAATTCTTCGTGAAGTAAATATTTTAGTCGATTTTTGCACATTTTTTTCAAATTTTACAGCCAACCAGCTATTTGAGGAGATCCAAACTCGATGTTTAGTTGTTGTTAAAATGCCTAGACGTGTACGCGGAATTTATCGCCAGCTAAGGGCAGGTATCATTAAAGGAGAACCAACGGTTGAAGCGTGCGTTATTTCTAGTCCGTATTTCTAGTAAGGAATTGGGTTTACGACGCAATGATTGAACCCTCGGTTACCCTTTATAATACCGGCCCAGAGTGAATTTTAAAGAGGTCGAAATATTGGTCTACGGAAGGCGGGATAGTCATTTCGAGAAATCGCTAACTGCACCGGACGTCGAAGGGGCACAAATGAGGTTCAAGACCGATTTGCGACAACTCGATCTTTTGGCTGATGAGTGGTAAAGAGAACAAGGCCATTCTATGAGTGTCCAAACGGTTTACCGCCAGATAAGATCTTTCGGACTGCAGCATATCGACCTCTTCTTGTGCTACCTCTGACGGTTGAGCATCGCCAGCAACGATCACAGTGATGCAGAGAATGGCAACATTGGAATGTGGAATGACATCAGGTCGTCTTTTATGATGAATTCCGATACTCCCTGGGTCTCATGATGGCCGAAGAAGGGTTAGACGACGTCGGAGGAAAAGACTTGAACCTCAGTTCTATGTAAAGCGTCATGTGGTCATGTTCACCAGATAGTAGGCGCTACGTTATGGGGTGCTATTGCACATGCAAGTAGGTCACCTTTAGTCTTTATCCGAGGTAACGTGGCGGCGCTGCGTTACTTTCAAGAAATGATGGAGTCATATGTTCTCCCGTACCTTAACCGGCTCTAGATCCAATATTCCAGCATGACAATGCTCGACCTCATCTTGCCAGAATTAGTTTGAACTTTTTTGAAGCGACTCATGTGAATTTTTTGTTATGGCCGCCCAAATCCCCCGATCTTCCGCCCATAGAGCATGTTTGGGACGTCATGGGTTTAAGGCTTGGAAATTTATCCTAGCTCCCACAGATAGCTTGGGATAGTTTTCCTCAAGAAAAAATAGACCATCTTATTGCATCAATGCCAAGACGTTTTGGGGAGTGTATAGATAATCCGGTGGACAAACACATTATTAACAAACTCATTAAAAAAATTCTAAATCCTTCGTTTTTTTCTCCAAACTTCAATCATTCATTCTTTTCCATCCTATCTATGTTTCACAAAAAAAAATAAAATTTAAACAGCTCCTTCTGGGTGTTGCAGTTTCTTTGTCAGTTACATCAGCGACAAAAGTGACTTCAAACCAGTTATGAATTTCGACAAGATTTCCACATCGAACCCATTCGGACGATGTGGACGCTATTTTTTCAATTTAGGTCATCTGTGACATTGTTCGGCAGAGGTAGCAACTTGGAATCGCCCGTCCATATTTATTCAATTCAGGCAAAAAGTCGAGACGAAATGGCTGAATGGAATAGTCTGGATATGTGCCCTTGGCTCAGTGGTTGGATTAGGACCTGGCTAGTCCGAGTTCAATCCCGAGCTAAGAAAGAAATTTTCTAGTCTCGGTAGGGGCTATCTTTTCACTGTTGGGTCGAAAATTGACAGTGCTGTGGCCTAAGGACACAGTTACAAAGACTACACAGAACACAACTGCTTCTTCGAACTCGTACAAGTTACAAGCTTCGAAGCTTGTAGTTTCAGAGGGGTCTCCTCAGGAGAACTAGCAGTTATCAGTATAAACCATATTATATCACATATCATTCTTGAGATCAATGTTGATATTGTTGACGTCACGACGTTTTGGAGTCAAATTCAAAATTATTATTGACATGAACCTGTGGCGTCAGATAACCACAATGCCAAAAGTCTTCAGACGTTGAATCGCAAGAGCGTGGATGCTAATTCTGGTCACCATATAGAGAAATAACACGACCAGCTGCATACTCGTGCAAGATTGTCAACGTTTCACGGGCGGTATGATATGTGGCACCGTCCTGCCGAAACCACATGTCATCAAGGTTCAATAGCTTCCCAATGAGGCACAAAAAATTGTGTCATCATAGCACGATAACCTTCGCCATTCCCCGTAACTGCATTACCTTCTTCGTTTTCGAAAAATGTGTAATGCTCCTTGTTTAGTTACCCTCATTTGTCAACTCGATCTGTCACGTCATAATTATCTATCATTATCTACCCGGATTCTTGAATATGACAAATAATGAAATCACAGTAGCAGACAGGTGCACCGACCAGAAGAAATCATCTCAAAAAATTCGCATGAAAACATTTGATCCTTCCTATTTGAAAGAATCTTTGAGAACGCACTAAAACTGGATTCTGAGAAGGCTAAAAGTGAAAAAACCCTACCTTCATCATTCTTAGCAGAGATATTTTGAGGTCTTGGGATTCTAATGCTCGTAAACACTCAAGCACATGAAAATGAATAATAGGACATCTATTAGGTAGAAGTAACAAACAATGATATGAAAAATCTCTCTGAGTTCAGGTATTAATCGACAGAAGTGATTATTATCGTCTGTAATCCAACAATATATGAGTCACAAGACATAACAGATAGAGGTTGAAACAATCGTTTTACGAGTAGATAAAAGTAGTATTTCGTTTTTATTCATTGTTGATATTATTTGGAAGAATACCAGGAAATGTTTGTCGTTGGAATACGAAAATATTTTCTCGGAATGCGTACTTTCGAAAATATGTGAAATATTCTCGACGAAACTTTCATTATTAAATTTTTTGAAGGGGAGAATTCATGAACTCTAAAATGAAAACGATTCTCTCAGGACACTCTCTAGCTGCACTTTCAAAACTGAAGGGGTCAGATCCTCCTCAGGGATCTCATCTGTGGCCCCTGTTATTCATAATTAATTTGAATAATATTTCCTGCTGCTTTCGTTATGCTGAGTTCTTGGTTAACGCTGCTGATCTCAGTGTGTGCTTTCACTTATTTTTTGCCTGCGGTAGGTTTGCTTCACGGTCTTCAGTCCTATTCCTATATGATAGATTAGCCCGCATGAGGTTTAATCTACCGATCAATATACATGAAGTTATATTTTCTTGTAACCCGACTGCATACGATGCATTGTATGCCTTTTTTAGTGATTGTAAGATAAAAATTTGAGATAACAGATTGAGTATTTTGTTGATTATGAGTTACCTTTGGTTTTCGGTCAGCATGTGTATCATCCTGTGTATGCTCCTTGTGTTAATACCATAGAAATCATAATATATATACTTACTCTAGAATGCTAATTCCTTCTAGTTCCGCAGCGAAAAACGTGCCGCATAGGCAACTGATTCACAATGTGCGCATGTTCACCAATAGGACATTTCACGTAGAACGATGCCAAGTCCCTAAATGTTTTGTCGGTTCTATTTTAAGTTCAATATAATCAAACAATAAAAATACTCCATTGAGCAACAAACTTATTTTATAGTTCATGCGCCACTGCCTACGACTATTAGACACATTAATATCATAAGTGAATTGCAATATTTGTGGAATTAGTGAGAAAATCAGAGTAGTAATGTAGTAGGTTTCACTAAATAGATATAGACCGCGCAACACCGCTTTTTCTGTCTCATGGCAAATGACTTTGAAATGACCTTAGTGAAAATTTAGGCAGGACCGTGTTCAGTGTCAGTCTGCAGCCACAGTTTAGTTTACTGCATAGACAAACTAGTTTACTGGTGCGTAACTGTTATTTTCGTGTTTGATATTCTTCGTGTGCATTTTGCTTTTGTTGTGTGTTGTGTTCGATTTGGATTTTTTCGTATCCGATAAACAATGAACTGTATAGTGTTGTGGTGTCCTTGTCTTGACCCGTTCATTTCCCACTTGAGTATGTAAACTATGTGCACCTTTTCATTCATATAAACTGTTAGAAATTTATGATTGACGCTTTGCTTTTCATTCGATTGACACATATCTATCCACTCGCACCATGAGATTGGTTCTTTATATAGCAAAAGAACGCAATTCATTATGAAAAATCATGAAATCTTGTGAGTAAACCATCTTTTAATGGATAATTCGAACTCGAAAATAAAATATATTGAAGTAAAACTTTGCAGTTTCATTCAGATAAGATAACAGATTGATTTTGGAATATACTCGGAACTCAAAAAGACAAATGATTTGGAGAACAAGGCGGATTTACGGGGGGGGGGTTACTGGGGGTAACTTCCCCCCCATGAGTATCGAAGACCTAAGAAAAAGGTGGTGCACATACAATATTTCATACATATTTCACCTGATTTTATGGTTTTCAATCGTAATTACCCCCCCCCATGATCGTTATTACCACTCCCATGAAATAGAGCTATATCCGCCCTTGTTGGAGAATGAATGTAGGTATCAGAATTCACTCATGAAACGATGCAGAGTAACGCATTGGCAGATGTACAATACATTTTCATGTTTCCACTATTTTCAGGAACACCGAAGAATAGAACTGTCCTGAAGGGATATATTAGTATATTTTGCTCATTTGATTTTTTTTTTCTGTACTTTACAAAGAGATTCGTTGTTTGTTAACCAGAATTTGTCTTCCTTGATCCTTGAATTGATTTTTATACCGAAAACGGTTTTTTTCAACGCCTGAAGAGGTTTTGGAACAATGAAAGATTTTCAGCTTATGTTCCAGTCGCTGATGATTCCAAATTTACCATTCAAATAGCTGTTGAAAATTATCAATATGTTCAAAACAACTAGTAAGTGTCGAATACTAATTATGAATTGATTAAATCCAACTGCAACAATAACAGCATAAAATTTTATTGAAGCCGACCCTGTTCAGAAACAACCTGATGGCACATATGCGCATTGTGGACCACACTGAAATTTTTACAACACTTCGATCCAATTGATTTAGCATTCTAGAGTAAGTATATATATTATGATTTCTACTGCTCAGTGTGCTCAGTGTAGGTATCATATTGAATAGTCTCATGATACAATGGGGAAGTGACGCGACTCTCATGGCCTCTCCTTCTCAAAAGTCAACCTCACCTGCAAGTGGTGCACCCTGCTAATACAAACGAGGCTCTGACGACCGGGTCACGGCGGTATAACCGTTATTTCGAAGCTGAGGAAATACAGTACTCAAAACAGACACTTCTCAACCCGCACTGGACCAGCGTGAGAAGGTAGGTCCAAACCTTCCCTAAATGAAAATGTCGAAATTTAAAATTTATGTACCCCAGGCAAGTAGAACTAAAAGTTCAGAATCTTGCACTGAAATATCAGTCTGTCCCATGGATTCTGGGGGGGACAAAAATTCGATAGACCCAACCAAGCAACAAAGCAAGTCCAGGAAAAGATACAACCCAAATGAAACTTTGTATACGGCAGCATATAATATACGAACAATGAGAAGTGAAGAACACCTCGCCTGTCTGGAACAAGAACTGAATAACATCAAATGGGACGTAATTGGAATTAGTGAAACGAGGCTGAAAGGTGAAATGAATACTGTCCTCAAGTCAGGCCACCTATTATTTCAGAACAACTCGGAAATAAATTCGCATATTGGCGGTGTGGCTCTACTAATTCACAAAAAAAGGAAACATCTAGTCAACAAGACCAAATCTATATCCGACAGAGTGGCATACGTGGTTCTGAAGTTGAACGCCAGTCTCAGCCTCCAAATTATTTGTGCATACGCACCCACTTCCACATCAACTGATGAAGAATTAGAACAATTTTATGAAGATTTATCTACCGCAAAAAACTCTGAAAACACCAATTCATCCATCATACTCGGAGATTTCAATGCCAAGATAGGAGCTAAGTCCCCAGAAGACCCTCCCTTCATTGGGAATTTCGGACTTGGAATGAGAAACAATAGAGGACAAACGATGCTGAACTTTCTCAATAGAGAACGCCTATACTGCATGAATACATTCTACAAGAAAAATCCGGATAGAAAGTGGACTTGGAGAAGCCCAGACGGCAAAGTAAAAAACGAAATAGACTATATCCTCGTATCAAACAACCGAATATGCTTAGACGTTTCTGTTATAAACCGCTTTAACACTGGTAGTGACCATAGGCTTGTCAGAGCAAGGCTCCATATTAACACCAAATTGGAGAGAAAGCGTAAAATGGAAAGAAATATTCGACCCGCCATAAGTGAGCTAAGACAAAAAGAGGACCAATTCAACCACTGCATAGACAAGAAACTAATAACAGAAAACTTAAGCGAACTAGGGCTAAATGATCTCTCGATAAAAATTACTGGCAGTATTCGAACAGCAATAAAGAAAGTCAGTACATTCCAAAAACAAAAGAATTCGAAATTTAGCCAGGAAACGGAACAACTAATGGAAGAGCGCAGAAACACCAGCAGAGACGCACAGAATTATAAAGAACTAAACAAGAAGGTTAAAAAGGCAATTAGAAGAGATCAAAGAACGCAGAATACAAAACTAATCGAGGATACCATCAAAAACAATAAAAACATGAGAATCCTTCGTTCCAGTCAATCGAAAGGCAGACTTACTATCCATAAAATGCGGAATGGTCGTGGAGAAGTGGTTACTGAACGAGATGAAATTATAAAAACAGTTGGAGACTTTTATCGGAATCTATACAGCCAATCAATGGCAAACCCACACACAAATCCAGAGGACAAGCCAAAACCTATTGTGAACGTGGGATCAGAAGAACTAGCACCTATCGAAAGTAGCGAAATGGAAGCAGCTCTGGAAAAACTCAAGAATAGTAAGGCACCAGGAGAAGATCAAATTACAAGCGAGATGCTCAAGATCGGAGGGGACACACTCAAGAAAGCACTCTTGATTCTCTTGAATAAATGTCTCGAGCAAGGTAGGATTCCAGACTCCTGGAATAATGCAGAAGTCATTCTTCTATTCAAGAAAGGAGACAACACGAACATCGAGAATTACAGGCCAATTAGTCTATTATCTGCCTTTTATAAACTGCTAACGAAGGTCATCACAAACCGTCTGAGCACGAAATTCGACTTCTACCAACCAGTCGAACAGGCAGGTTTCAGGAAAGGTTACAGCACCGTCGATCATATCCAAACAGTACGTACTCTGATAGAGAAATGTACGGAGTATAATGTCCCAATCCACATGGCATTCATAGACTACCAGAAGGCGTTCGACTCGATCGAAACCTGGGCAGTTGTAAGGGCGATGAACAGAGCCCGCGTAGATCACAGATATACCAACTTACTCCGATACATTTACGAGAATGCCACTTTGCATATAAAAATCAACGAAGATTGGACCACTGGAAAGATACCCGTAAGAAGAGGCGTTCGACAGGGTGACACAATATCACCTAAGTTGTTCACTTTGGCTCTAGAGGACGTTTTCAAGTCTTTATCATGGGAACAGAAGGGTATGAACATTGATGGTGGACGACTCAACCACCTTCGGTTTGCTGATGATATCGTTCTGTTCAGTAGCGACCCAGCTGAACTGGCAGCAATGATCCTAGAACTCAAAGATGCTTCCCAAGCTGTGGGCCTCAAAATGAACCTTCAAAAAACCAAACTTATGAGCCCTGACAATATAAATGTCTCCATTGATAATCATCATCTGGAAGTAGTCAGGGAGTATATATATCTGGGTCACAGTATTCAGCTTGGGAAAGGAAACCAAACATCAGAGATCACAAGAAGAATCAACCTTACCTGGATGGCATTTGGCAAGCTCGGTTACATCCTTCGCAACCCGGATATCCCAATAAATCTGAAAAGGAAGGTTTACGATATGTGCATCCTCCCAGTGACAACATACGGACTCGAGACGGTGACACTTACCGTGGGCAGTGCCAATCGTCTTAGGGTTTGTCAAAGAGCAATTGAAAGAACAATGCTTGGGGTGAGCCTAAGAGACAGGATAAGAAATGAGGAGATAAGAAGAAGAACAAAAGTATGTGATGTTATAGAGCGTGTAGCAGGTTCAAAGTGGCGTTGGGCAGGACACGTTGCCAGGAACAATGATAAATGGACCAAAGCACTATTACAATGGCGTCCAAGAATGTCAAAAAGAAGCGTCGGACGTCCGCAGGCGAGATGGAGAGACGACATCCAACGACATGCCGGAAAAAACTGGATTCAAACCGCCCAGCAAAGGTCGACGTGGAAGTCTATGGAAGAGGCCTATGTCCAGGAGTGGATATCTAGAGGCTAAAGAAGACTGCTCAGTCCCTGGATTCTGAACAGTCGTCGGAGGGCTTCAAAATCTTTCAAATAAATGCCCAGTGCATTTCAAACAAAATGAATGAGTTGGAGTGCTTAGTGGCTGATCAGTGCCCTGACATTATTAGCATTGCTGAGCATTGGTGTAATGAGAAAAAAATAAAGACGATGAATCTCCCGGGCTTCAGACAGCTTGCGTTTTTCTGCCGAAAGGATCATCATAATGGTGGAACAGTGATTTACGGAAAAGACACTTGTGAGTTCAAGATGTTGCAGTTGTCGCAGTTTTGTGTTGAAATGCATTTCGAATGTTGTGGTGTTAAAGTTTACTTGAAGAACAGGAAAATGTATGTACTTAGTATCTATCGTCCACCAAGTGGGGACTTTGAAATATTTTATTGTATGTTTCCTCGTCTGATGGAATTTTTGAGTAGTTGTGAAAAATTAGAGTTTTTTATTGGTGGAGACTTAAACATAGACTATTTGAATGATGGATGTATTAAAAAACGTATACTCAATGATTTGATCACTAGTTATAATTTATCAATTACATCTCAGACTCCCACTAGAGTATTTACAAATGGGTTGGGTCGAACGTCATCTTCTAAGATTGACTATATTCTTACAAATGTAAATATCGAGCATTGTACTTCTCGAGTTTTCGAAGCAAATCTTTCTGACCACAGGGTACTATCCCTTAGTTATTGTTTTATTTGTAACTATGGATCTGAGGGTCAGGCCCAGATCTACGATTTTTTCTGACCGGGGCAAAAGTTCATGATGGCGCCCCCCCATTTGTGTAATATATGAATTCATAAAAAATAACAAAAACAAATACTACAAATGAATAATCGAAATTAATACTATAATAATGAGGAAAAAAAGACAAGAAATTTCAATTTAATTTAATGTTTTATTATTTTCAATTTGCTTGACGTGGTAGTGCAGTAAATTCTTAAAGCTAAACTGACGTTAGACAAAGCTTTCTTGCAGATCTTGCCTGTGAAGAATTTGCAGCAGGTCTAATGAAGTCGATAATTTCAGGAACTAGCTCTTTGAAAACCGCTAGTTCCTAACAAAAACCAACTGCATTTAAGTCTCTTCAATATTTTTGCGCTGAGTCCCATTTTTCTGCAGATCCTTTTTTTTGCATGTTTAAAAGGGCATGGCCGTTGAGGAATGCGAAATTCTTATAATCTGTTGAAAACAACTTTAATTTCCTTCGAGAATAAACCAACTTGATCTAACGTTCTTGACTCATCCTCGCACATTTCGTCGACCTGCTTTGTCTTCTTGGAAACACGTTTATTTCTAAGAATTGGCTCCACATCCAATTCTTTCGAAAGAAGTGTGTAGCTTTCGATATCCAGTTTTCAAGAGGTTTTTCTCTCATTCCTTGCAAGATCTTCACAAGACATTGCATCAACGAAAATGAACGTGAAATAACTATATCTCCTTTCTGAATTTCCACGTTGACTCTATTGATCTCTCGCAGAATATCATACCAAATTGTTGGATGAATCTAAAATCCATCACAGCACGAAGCAAATGACCATAGCTTCATACTTGGATTCTGCGACTAGTGAGGATTCTTTGATTTGTTCCACAGCCTTCACAACTCCCGGTAAATTATTGAGCAAGCAGAGCAAGGCATTAACAGCTTGATGTTTAGCTCATCTTGTTTGGCTACTTCCTTTCAAATTTGTTTTCATGCACTTTTTCATAATAATTGTCCATCTTATGGTTGAACGTCACCATCTCCTTACGTAGGAGAAAGGACTGAGGAGGAGGATGGTTGAACAAGAAAAAATACAGTTTTTGTAAAACACCAAATAAATTCACTGCTTCTGAACATGATGAAGCCAAATGGACACCCACAAGATTCAAAGAGTGTCCTAGGCATGGAACTAATACTGCCAGCTCGTTCATCTGTAGAATTCTGGATTGGACTCCAGCTATATTAGATCCGTTGTCGTACAATTTTGACATCTAAATCATCAGTTCGCAGTTCATCTAGAATTCGCTATGATATAGATGCATAGAATACCTGGTGTTGGCACTGATTAAATTTTGTTTAAGACTTTCTTGTCGATCGAAAATCTGAGAATTTGTCCTGCTTGTCATTTCTCTCGAAAAGGGTCGCGCTTTTTTTTCCATTAGACTAGACCAAAATCTGAAATCTAGAATGCCACCTTTTTTTTAAGGAGTCGTTACACCAGATATTCTATGCAACTATGCTAAGATATTATTCTCCAGTTTTTCCGCCAACTTCTAAGAAGTCAATAAAAATTTTCCTTATGTCATATCCAGACTACGTTCTCTTTAAAAATCGTATAACCTGGCTCATTTGCTCTGTGTGAGATACTCGTACATCTGGAGTGCAGTCGAACATAATAGGTATTGAAATTGGTGGACCTCCTTGATCTCATTAATAATTTTATTCCGAGCTTTGGTGGCCATTAAATTTCATGTTGCAAAGTTTTAGACAGAAAGGATGTTTGTCCTTTTTTTGAGTGGTCAAGAGGGCACTTCAGAGTCGGGTCATATTCGATAATAATACTTTTTTCCGAGAAAATCAAAAATAAAAAAATCCCAGGTTGTTTTTGGCGCCCCCTTAAACTGGCGCCCAGGGCAAGCGCCCCGCTTGCCCCCCCTTGGATCCGGGCCTGCTGAGGGTATCTCTATACCCAAACATTGTAAATATCGTGATACCTCTGATCGCAATCTGGGACAACTTGTGTCAAATTTGTCGCGGATTGATTTCGGTGGGATTCATGCTTTTGATGACATCGATTTGAGTTTTGAAAAATTCATGTGTATTTATTTGGATGAATTCGGGAAGTGTTGTCCCATCGTCAGGTATAACTCGACTACTAGTTTTGTCAAAAGTAAATGGATAACAAAAGAAGTTGTACAGGCTAGTAAAATCCTGAAAAACTTACACTGGACGTGCAGGAACACAAATGACATGAAATGTATTGAGGAGTATAAGAATGAAAAAACTAAATATAAAATTGCTTTCGTCAACAAAATTGGATTACAATAGGAAATTAATAGAGAATTCAGCAAATCATTCAAAAGAGTATGGAATCTTGTCAATCGTGAAACAGGTAGGAGGGCGAAAAATTTCGGTCTAAATTTGAGGGGAGATAATGGTGCGGAGCCATATGAGAATGAGATAACGGGAATATTCGGACAATATTTCTCGAATAAAACTGTGGAACACTTAACGGCCCACTTTGGTGATGATATATCTAAGAATTGTAGTGTTTCGGAGAACTTTGATAAAACTTTCTTTTTCTTCACTGTCGAAATAAATGAGATACTTACTACTGTAAAGGAGCTAAAAAACAAAAAAAGTAAAGGGGCAGACGATGTGTCCATGAGGGTTCTGAAGGCAACAATAGAAATAATTTCTCCACATCTGGTTCATTTGATTAATCTTTCAGTTAGTACAGGTAAATTTCCTTCAGCGTTGAAGATGGCCACGGTGACTCCGGTGTATAAGAAGAATGATCCGGAGGATATTTCTAATTATCGTCCTATATCTGTACTTAGTGTATTTGCGAAACTGTTTGAGAAGATTATTTATAAGAGAATGTTGAATTTTTTGGATCGATATAACATACTTACTGAAAATCAACACGGTTTCAGGAAAAATAAATCAACCCAGTCAGCTGCTTACAGCCTTCTGGAGTCAGTGTACACTGCGCTCGACGAAGGAAAGCATGTGGCAGCTTTGTTTTTCGATCTGTCTGCGGCTTTTGATTGTCTAAATTTTGATTTCATAGTAAAAAAGTTAGAATGCCTGGGATTCCGTGGAATGTTTTTGGAGTTTATTAGAAACTATTTGACAGGGAGGAAGATGAGAGTGAAGGTCAAAGAATACCTGTCTGAGGTTTTTGACTGCAATATTGGTGTCCCGCAGGGGTCTATATTGGGCCCGCTTTTGTTTCTCCTTTTTGTCAACGACCTACCAGATCATATTCACCCGAAAGTGCTGGCAATGTTTGCCGACGATACCTCTCTAGTTGTCTCAGCGGATACCAATGCGGATCTCATAGAAAGCCTGGAGTACTTTTTGGAAAAATTTGTTAAATGGTGCAATACGAATGCCCTTATAGTTAATGTTGAAAAAACAGAATGTGTGTAATTCAGAATGACTAACACCCCCGAAATCGAATTGAAACTTCGGGTTGGCAACCTTAACATACGAGTATGCTCGAGAAAATCGGTCAAGTTTTTGGGTTTTTTTCTGGATCAGGGTTTGAATTGGGTCGATCAAGTAGACTACGTGTGTGGAAAAGTAAACAGCGCTTATTATGCTATATCCCGCATCAGAGATGCTATGCCGTTGTCTTCCCTTTTGAGTGTTTACTATGGATTAGTTTATTGCCATCTATCATATAATGTCATCATTTTTGGTAACGCGTCTGAGAGTCGCAGAATTTTCATTGCTCAGAAGAGGATAATACGTCTCATATTCAAAATGGCATATAGGGACACATGCAAACCCGTTTTCAGGGAGAATAGGATTCTCACCTTCCCTTCTGTATACATCATGAGATTGTTATTACATGTGAAAACAAATATTCATTCCATAGAGAAAAATTCAGATTTCCATGACTATCAAACGAGAAATTCAGAAAAATTATGTATTCCACACCATAGATCTACTAAATTTTCTAAATCTGCTATGTATCAAGGTCTTAAATTGTACAATATCTTCCGTCCACGTACAAATGTAACATTAGTTTTAAAAATTTCAAAAAAAAAATAATAATATTGACTAGAGCGTATTATAGTGTTGAGGAGTACCTGAACGATGACGTGTCATCTTTGTCTTTGTGATTTTATATTTTTGTCAATTTTATTATTGTCTGTGATCACACAGTTGACTTGTCTCATACATTGTTTAAATGTCTGAAGGGACCAATAAAGATTATTATTATTATTATTATTATGGTTAATACTCTTTGCTGCTAGCGCTTGAGTAAAGACTAATGTCGTTGACAAATATTGATAAATAATGTGGAATGATATAGGTCCGCCTAGACTCCTCAATCCCAGGAATCATTCTACCGATGCCATCACAAAGAAGTAAAAAGCTCACCTACTGATTTTGGGTACATAGCATAATTGCTGAGCCCAAGGCCTGACCTGGTGGATGCAAAGGGATTGTTTGTGACCCAGTGGATGGTATTTGAGAAGAAGAAGAATGTAGAGGTTATGTTTTTTTCTGGAACACAACAAGAAAATAAATATCGAGAATGAAAATATGTCACTCAAATGCTTTCAGTTCAATTTTAGAATATGAATAGGAGTTAAAAATGATATTAAGGGCTTGAAGAAGACGTAAAAAAGCGATTGAAACATTTCACATGCAATTGTGAGGTTATGATCGAAACTATTCACACTAAGTTAAGATTGACATACGTTTCACGACAAAATACGATGTCTCGGAGAAAGAGAGAATCAAATAGTATATAACATTACTAGCAAGGTAAGAGGGTTTTTACTGACGAATGGAGGATATAACCTTGAGCCAGTAAAACCCGTTACATTGCGTGTATTGTTTTATATTTTATTTGTTTCTCATTTGTGAAAAGGTTAGATAAATTCCAAAAAAATCTCAATGATTTGTCGCAAATGTCGTAAGCTATGGAAGCGTTGCCATGAACATATCTGTTTATTTTTCTTTACATTTGTTTTGGCGGAAGCGAAAATGAATGTATCAAAAGAAATTATTGAGGCAGTCAGCAGTGTAGCTTCAAGTTTATTACCTGCAAAATCAGGTTCAAAGTACGAGCGAGAATAAGACGACTTCAAAAAGTGGAAAAACAAAAATAGGGTGATTGGGGTAACTGAAGATGTTTTGTTGGTCTACTTGAATCAACTATCAGCTAGATTCAGCCCTAATACTTTATGGGCAAAATGGTCTATGCTGAAAAGCTGCTTGGAAATTAAAGAAAATGCCTCTGTTCGCAGGTTTGTTTTCCTTAAAAAATTTATTGAAAAATATGACGTTTAGTTGTCATTTGCAGATTTCAAAAGGTAATAGCGTTTCTGAAACGAAAAAATGAGCGTTATACGCCAAAAAAGGCCAAGGTATTAAGTGAAGAAGAGGCTTAACAATTTCTTTTACATGCTCCTGATGACCAGTGGTTGCTGGCGAAAATTGTAACAATATTTGGGATTTTTGGATGTTGTCGATGTGACGAAATTCTCTCCTTAAACATGAATGATGTAGAAGATATGGGAAAATACGTTATTGTGACATTGCGGCAAACAAAAAATTTAACAACCAGAAGATTTTTTTGACATACCGACATGGAAAGTGCATTTCCCTTAATGCTGGCCAGCACACTAATGGTGGTGTCCCGAAGCAAATAGCGAAATATTTAGGTTTTAAAGACCCAGAGTTATACACCGGCCACTCTTTTCGCAGAACTGGAGCCACTATGGTTGCGGATTCGGGTGGAGATATTTTAGCACTAAAGCGTGCAGGAGGGTGGAAGAGCACCGAAATTGCGATGAGTTATGTCGATGATTCGGTCAACAAAAAAATCGAAATGTCTAGCAAATTATTTGGTAGTAAGGAGAGTACAAATGTTCTGCAGTCCTCGAGTTCAGCAGTTTCTGAGTCAACAGATGGTTCATCATCATCAGTATCAACTCTTTCATCATCAAAAATCTGTGTTACTGAAAATAACAATTGTACCATGATTTACAACATATATGACGATAAAACAAAATTTTCTAATGTAAATAATACTACTAACTTGTGAAAATTTTGCAAGTTAACTATGAGTTTTACAAGTTAGTGACTTGATAAAATAAACTTTCTTGATTAGAATTGTGTTTTTGGAAACTGACGTTTACAAATGAGAAACAAATAAAAGATATTTGTATTCTCAATATTGCCGCTCAAGCGCAGATCTGGATTGTTACCAAAGTCCAACTTCAGTTTTGATTGGCTCATTCCCCATATAGTTCTTATTAGATAATATGGGCAATATCAATCCATGCTACTTCAAGTTCTATGTTTTTTTATTCGCATATTCAACATAATATCAAACGTCCACAAGACCGACTTAAACTTTTTTCAAAATAAGGGCTCGGTGGCTGAGTGTGTCTCGACTCTCCATAATGGTAATATCAAAGCTTTTGATCACGTAAGAGTATTCGGCATATTGAAAGATGAACCATTGAATCGGCAGAAACATACAATTTCCGTCTGTAAAAGATTAAGCAGCGCATATTATGCTCAAACGATTGAAAAATGTTCTACCAAGAGAATCACTGTTGATGGTTTATTTTTCGCTGGCCTCCTCTCATATGAGCTAGAACACAGTTCTATGGGGAAATTCATCTGTAGCTGGAGATGTGTTTATTGTGCAGAAAATACTGATAAAACTTATTTTCGATTTGGAGCACCACGAATCTTGTAGACCCAAGATTAAGCAGTAAAAAATATTGAGTTCTTCCTGTATCTTTATATTGAACTCTCTATTGTTTGTTGAGAAAAACGCATCAAAAAATGCTGTGAGTACCATGAACATGACACAAGACACAAGAGCACTCTGGAATATCCAATTCATAGAACTTCAAAATTCCAAAAATCAACATTGTATAACGGCATTCAACTTCCCAATCATTTGCCTACCAAATTCAAAACATAACGATATAATATTTCCAAAAAAGAAACTACGAAGTTGCTGATAATAAGAAGCTTTTATATTATTAGCATTTAGTTTTAATATATATAGAGGTACAGCGCCCTTGAACGATTTGATACAAAAAACGTAAATAGGCATTCAAACTTGGATCGACCTATTTCGGATCGATTATGTCGTTATAGTTGTGTGAGAATATCGATATTGAAAGTTTTTAGGTTCATCTGTTCGAAAGTTATAGTGTTTACGGACTGACAACTGACAGGACGGAAGTACAAAATAGAAGTAGAACTGGCCCCCAATGGCGAAGATGGACCAATTAACAGTTAATGCCCAGTATTCCATATAAATATTTTATATTCTACGCCACTGTAAGGGAATCCACGCGTCCATTTTAAAGAATAAATGGTCGTTCGCCTCAATACAATTATTCATGAGCAATTTAAATTACTTCAGCAGATGCGTAAAAATATGGTAGTGTCGTTTACACGAATACCAGAGATGATTCTAATAGATTTAAAATGGATTGATTACTAAATCGTAGCTAGGGTCTTTCTTGTTCACTCAATTCTGCGTATTCTTTCATTAGGTCCTTCGATTCGGTCGAAATTGGTTCGATTTTTTTAGTGGTTAAGTTTTTCGGTAATGCGGTCATAGTTTGCTAGTGGATTATAAGGGTGAGTAGATAGACAGATTTACACTGTCCGTACCACTTTATTTAGATGGTGGAGTATTCGAATCGACACTCATCTAACTTTAGTTTTTATATTGTCGATTTCTCAAAAAAACTCGTATTTTGCATGTTTCTAAATTTTAATAATTATTTGAAATACTCTCCTTGTATATCATAGGAACTGTTGTATTACATGAAATTCCGAAATTGCTCTATAAGACCAACAGAACAAGAGGATGAATTTCGATTTTCGGCTTTCCCCGATGAGTTCTTTTATTCTCCGACGTTCTTTAACTTCGTTCAGCATGTACTAAACATGTTTTCAATTTACTAATATTTGGAGTGAAACTTCATCCATTGATGAAGAAAGGAAAAAATATTTCTTCTTACATGAATTAGAGCCGACTACGCCGAATTTTTTCCGACATATCGAATTTTTTCAATATTTTTTCTTGTCTTTTAATCTAACGATTCGCATGAAAACCAACACCATCTCCAGTCTGAAAAAAATTTCAAAAATTTTCAACTAAAATTCTTCAATGAGGACTACGAACATAGGTCCTTCCTAAACCTCGAGAAATAACAGTTGATTACAAAAACTTAACATTCAATAGTTATGAAGGGTGTTTAAATAAGAGCGTAAGATTTGTGTGTTCAATAAATAGTAGGTATATTATTTCATAAGGAGGAGAAGTGTCACTTTTTGTAGCGAGCTTGAGTTTACTTGCCGAACGTGAGAGGTGGGTAATCGAAAGCAAGCCATGAAAATTCACTTCTCTTTCGAATGAAATATGTTATTTTATTTTCAAAAGTTTTGATATCTATGGAACTCTGAATATCCACTTCTGGATTGACATTTACGATCGTTATAATCAGTGGCGTAGCTAGATAGTCCGGGGCCCTGGTGCAAAAATCGAAGAGGGGCCCTTTAATGAATTGTTTTCGAGTCAAAATATAAATAATTCGAAGGAGCAAAGTTACTTACTGAAGGTACAGTTGAGGAGTATACTTGAATAAATTATGTTGTTATCTATGTATTTGAGTAGGTATATTAAATTCATTATATTAATGTGGATGAAAACGAGGGCTTTGAAAACATTTTTTATAGATATTTTCTATATATACAAATATTCACAAGAAAATTGTCATTGTCACTATGACCTTCTAGTCTTATTTTTCTTATTGATACGTTAGACTATTTGGTGAAATCACAATAAGAATAAATTATTCAAGGGATGAATTCAAATTAATTATTGAGGATTCGAACTTAGAGGTCCATCAAGGCTAGATTCATTTATTCCTTCGGAAAAAATATGTTTACAACTTCTTTCTAGACCTACTCTTTGCGAAAGATTCAATGACTTCACTCAAATCTAGACTTGATGCAGCTTCATTTTCAATTGATAGGTATAAGCCATAAATGTCGCAGTTGAGCTTGGCTCATAGTGTTCAGCAAATAATTTTATATTGTTCTTAATTTGCTGAAAGATCTTTCAGCTTCTACAGAGGTGACAGGAAGATTGTATGGAACAGTAATATTGCTGTAAATACTTCTGTTAGATCGCATTCCAGCATTCCGTATTTCCTTATTATTTTCATACAGAATTCATGAATTGTCGGCGTTATAATTGAATGAAAAATGGAACATTTGCCTTGTTATGGTTGTCTTGCAAAATTCATGTTTTGCATAACAACAGTTTTCCATGTCGCCGCACCGGAGGAAAAAGTAAGCCATAGCAACTATTTCTCCGCGTAGACGGAGAAATAGAACTTTGCGATGATCCTGTCAGTAAAGGAATGACGTTGATATCGGACGTTTGAAAATAATAGTATACTAGCTGGCCCGCGAACTTTTCACTGCCTGAATTATACTTAAAAGTTGTATAAACTTACCTTTGCTTTTTTTCAAGCAGGAAATAAATTAGTCAAAATTAAAGTTCAAAATATACAAAATTTCTATAATTTTGTAATTCACATGGAAATAATTCTCTTAATTTAAGCGGTAACCAATTGTTGTACATATAATAACTTTTTGATTTTAATTGTTGTACTGTTCTCTTTTTGCAGTACCTCATGTGACTGGGAATAGCAGGAGTATAATCCATATTATATACCTTTCCTCTAATATGAATCAAAATGTCAAGAATATGAACAAAAATTATTCCTTTAAAGAACTATCGACTATTAACACAGCCCCTCGACCAGAATTAAAAAATCAGTCATTTGTTAATAGCCCAACCTGAAGTGGCAAAAACAAAACTTTTCTAATACTCCCAAAATCTAATCAGAGGTCACACCATTATTTTAGACATCTTAGCTATGCTGCTAAGCTCAAAATAATGGGTAAAAATCTCTGTTGATGGAGCAGCGCGATTCTCATTATTCCATGTATATGAGCTGTCAATCTCTTTTCAATTTGTTCAATTTAGTTGACGATATCAAGCTCGTTAGAAGACAAATCGAGATGTTAAAATGTCGATAGTACGATCGACACGGCAAAATTATCAACACTGTGAATTGTGTTGAACTCATATTCATATTCAAATTTATTGATGGTCATTTGACCAGATCAGATTAGGCAACCCATGAAACATTATTGTAAATCATAAGTGAAAGCCCGATGAGCAAACGTTTCAAAATTATTAACGCTTACAATACTGTATGTGCGAACAGAAACACGAATATAATATGTCAATTACTTATTATGGGCAATTTTGGATTCAGTTATTTCCGCAAATATATCTATTACCCAAACAGATATTCGAAAGCATTTCAAAAATAAAGAAAAAGATGAAGATGGGCAAGATGGCCAACTCACGTTTGAAACTGATCGTCAAAATCAGATACTTGATCTTTCAGTAAAAATTCACAGTTTCACCAACTTGAGATGTTTACCCGCTTTTTGGTCTGGCAATAGACTTCCATGTTACCATGAGTTCTATGCGAATCACATATCGCCATCTTACAGCGGTAATATTAACCTACGACTTGTGTATTATCTGTACGACTACGCATCAACGGTAGCGACACCTAGTGGCCTTATTCAAAAGAAGGAAAAGCATTTCCTGCATAAGTAAAACTTTCATCAATTTTTTCGAAGTTTTATTGTATTTTATAATAACCAGATCGTAGACGATTCCATAAATGAAGTTTCATAACGAACAGTCCATCCGATCTCCAGTTATAAATGGTGTAACCAACATCTTTCTTTTATATACAGGGTGAGTCTTTGACTTGTACATATATTTCAACTGAAGATTCTTGAGGTCAAAAGAAACCTTTTTTCGTTTTCCATTTTTTCGAATTCGGCTCTGTTAAAAAGATATAGCCATTTGAAAAAAAAACATGGGGCTGATTACATGCCTGAAAACATTCTCTGGAACCAATGCAAAGTTCATATTTCTCGATTAAAATTGAGTTGGTATATTTGGGGGAACTCAAGTACTAACCTTATTTGAATAAGAATGTTAAAAACACGATATTTCTTAAAAAAAACACTCAGTTTGGTCCGATTATATCGGCAATTGAAAAGCCATATTTCTCCTATATAATTGAGTTCCTTCTTCGATTTTCCTAAAGATTAGTTTGTAAACACTAAAAACCTGTCCATATCCTCCACGATATCCCAAAAATATTTTGTGAATGATGGTTTTGAATTCAATTTATAATTTTGATCAAGCTATAACCTATGCAAATCGATGTTAATGAAATCTTCTGTGGAAAATTCACAGAACTTGAATGTGTATGTTGCCAGTTTCAGCAATATTCTTGAAACTAGGGAAATTGATTTTTCTGATTGCATTACTAGATAACTATCTATGAATTCGACCATAGATCATCTTCCTTAACATTAGGAATCGACCTATCTCAAACGAATCACTATTCCGTTCTTATACTTCACATGTCTGGGGTAGTTCAGACGGATATGAAATTTTGTGGGTGAACTCAGAAAGGATTAGGGTTTTTGTTGAAATAATTTTAATCGATTTCATTCCGACAGCCAATTTTTTCTCTTTCAAAAATAGAAGAAAATGAGCCAACCCATGCTTCTGTTTTATTTCAACAGAAAGACCCATGAAAATAGTTCAACTTCCGATTAAAAGGGAATCTACTGATAATTTCGTTCAGAAGATTAACTTGAAATACGGAATTGGCAGAGAATGGCCAAATTCAAATTTTGGCGGGAAAAAGTTCTTGCTTTACCCACAAATTCGCTTATTCCATAGTTCGGCGATTTTCGGATAGAGAGCGCCATTGTACATTTCATTCATATACTGCGTTCGTTATTACCAATCCGGAAGAGGAGCGAGAGAAAACGGACACAGAAATATAATAATTTGGATCTCTCTTTCTCTGGCTGAAAGAGGGAAAGAGAGAGAGATCCGTATTTATTATATTTCTGTGTCCGTTTTCTCTCGCTCCTCTCCCGGATTGGTAATACCGAATGCGCCTATGATTAGAGATATATTCATAGAACTTGATAGTGATAGTGTATGTTCTATGGAGATATCCATAAAATGGACGGTGGCGCCTCTATCGGCTGAGCTTTCCAACTCGCTTTAAACGCCGACCTTAATAGGTCAGTGATTTCCAAATGAAAATTCGACAAACATTCTGACAACGTTGTTAACTTTTAATTCGATTACAGAATATTGACACATCGATTCGGTGATATTTACAAGGCAGGAAAGTACTGAGATTATTCTTGAGATTTATGATTTTCTCGTGAAATTTTATCGGGTAAAATTGGGAATTGCTCGAGAACTACGCGTTTTATTGCAAGAACTAAAGAATGATTTTATTTTCCAAACCGATTGCTTCTTTCGAAAATAGGAACCATTCTTTTTTTTCACGTGGTTTTATAGTATTTTTGCGCGGATTTATGAGTTGGTTAGCTGTAATTTTCATACCGGGGGGAATATTGAATAAGTTTTGATTTGGGAAAATGCATCATGATAGGAATGAATACTTCACCAAAATTCAGTTCATTTGAAATAACGGTTCCGAAAATATGAACAGAAAAGTGTTTTTTTCGTGGATTTTTGACACCCTGTATATTCCAAACGAAACCGAATTTTGAAAAATGGTATGGGAAAAAAGTGTTCGGTTTGATGGGAGGAATCTACAGTCAAAATATATGTACAAGTCAAGTTAATGTCAAATTTGTAAAACCATCAATTCTTATAGTTCACTGAGACATGCTGAGACCATGTTTTATGTTTTCGGAAAAGAATAAGAATTTATGGTTTTACAAATTTGACATTAACTTGGCATGCCTGTTTTCCGTCTTAATTAATTTCATAAGATTTTTCACGTCGTTGTTGGTTGCTAGAAAGTATTTTGAATTTTATAGTATTATGAATTGTAGATCTTACAGATACCTAAATGTTAAATCTCTGAAAAATTAATAATCTTAAGGTTAGTTCTTGTCACATCTTTTTTGTTTGTTTGTTTTGCTGATGTTTTCCGTTTGTTTTTGTAGCCCTGAAGAAGAAGAAAATATTGTTTCCGAAACGTTGGCTCTGTACATTCAATTAGAGAAATAAACTGTCCACGTTCCTGATAAATACTTTAATTTATGTTATTTTATTTTCGAACATTTTAAAATTCATGTAAATCTGAATATTCACTTCTGAATTGACATTTAAGTTCACTTAAATTGATTGAAAAATGGAACATTTGTCTAGTTACAGTTGTGATGCAAAATTCATCCTCTGCATAACAACATTTTTCCTGCCGCCGGAATAAAAGTAAGCCATAGCAACTATTTCTCAGCCTAGGCGGAGAAATAGAACTGATCCTGTCAGTCGAAAACTGACGTCGTTATCGTACGTTTGAAAATAAAAATGCTTTTCTGTTGCACAGTATTTGAATTCATTGATTTAGAAAATATACATTTTGGAATTATGTGTGAAACAAAATATTTTGCAAATGGCCTCCATGGCTTTGCTAGCATATGCCTACTCTTTTGACGACATTTCCAATAAGGTTATTGAATTAACATGTGGTGGTATTCCATTGATACAGCGTCTAATTTCAGCTTTCAAAGCTACGATGGTTGCAGGCATATAGGCATAAACCCATGACTTCAGATAACTCCACAGCCAGAAGTCGAAAAGCATGAAATCGGAAGAGCGTGAAGGCCAATTCTGGTCACCAAATCGGGAAATGATACGACTAGGAGCGAAATCGTGCAAGATTATCAATGGTTTCACGGGCAATATGACATGTGTCACCGTCCTTCTGAAACCACATGTCCGACACGTAATGAATTACATTTTATTTTTGTATTCAAAAGCGGTACATTTTACGAGAAAAATACAGGTGATGAAAAAGTTTCTAAACAAATCAGACTATCCGAATAGGTGGCGAAAAGTTTTTATTTGAATATCCGTCATCTTCAAACCGCGATATCTCCCTAACGTTTGACTTTTGACCCAACATTTATATGACAAACTACCCTTTATTTTGAACCAAGAATCATCCTGAAATCCTTTGCACCAATTCAGAAACACCCTGTATATCGAATGACATCTTTCAGAGATTATATGGATTACAGAGGCTTTTCCTCTACTAGAACTAGAAGAAGTTGATTCATCAAAGCAATACTCAGAACAACTTACATAATTCAAAATCAGAACCATTCTTCACAAAGGTTCCCAAACATGAAAAATCCTCTTTGATCTTATTCGATTAATTGAAATGCAGAAGTAACTGCTCCTTTCTTTGGGAGGTCAACAGAGCTGTCTGATTTAAAATAATTCATCTATTTCGTTTAATTTACTCACAATCAATCTATTAGCGGGCGAATTGTAAATAAAAATTGAACTTCAAATGAGTAGGGTTGAGAATAGATGCATAAAAACCCTGGTGTAACGATTCCTAACAAAAAATCGTGACTAGAAATTGTGGATCAAAAACGGCACTCTAGAATGAATTACGGGCCCTACTTCGGGAATAATCCTCAATATTTCGCGGTCGTGTCGCTACTGCGGCAATGGAAAATAGCGCGACCCCTTTCGGGAGAAATGAAAAGTAGGACCCCAGCTCAGATTTTCAATCTACAAGAAAGTCTCAAGCAAAATCTAATCAGTGCCAACACTAGGTATTCTATGCATCTATGGTTGAGGTTACTTTAACAATTGGTACGATACAGGTATTCTGTGTACAAAAACTTCATCTTTTAGTGTGCCTTCATATCAAATCATGAAAATTTCAGGAATAACTTGGTTGGTAAGATTGAATTGATTCTAAAAAGCAGGTCCATGTTTTTTGATTTCCTAATTTGATTCAATAATTAAAATAATTCTTGAAATCATCATTATCTGACACTGGACCATACATAAAAGATCGGATTCGGAACATCTTTCTGTTGAATCCATTGATTGAAACTATGACCTGATTATGTGGCCTAATTCTCATCGTGGTCGACTCGAATTGAATGAAGATTTATATCTCCATCCGAATCGTTCTATTACTCACTTTTCAATCAATGGTCATTCGAGTTTGATCTAATTTTTTATTGATTTCTTATTAGGTTTATTGGACTCCTATGACCTAAATGAATTGTGAAAGTTATTCGAGAAAATATTAATTTCTGATAGATGCTTTTATTTATTGTTCAAAATAGCTCATATGAATTAGTTAGAGATATTGATTTTCAGTATATATCTAATGAAATAATCGTTAATAGGAAATGTATTTTGACTAGTCATAGTAAAAGTTATAGTTAGAAAGTGGTTACAGATCACGACGAACTTGAGGTCTATTGTGACCCCTAATAGAGCTATTCCCACCACGGACTTTACAGCTCGCCTTCCAGTTCAAGAGATCTAATGAAATCCAAAATCTGCGAAGGTTTCAGAGAGGCTAGTTCCCCACTCCTGCAAGTTCTGGCCCAAAGGATTCTCTCCTTTGGGATGCAATGGCAAGACATTTCGTGACTAGGTGAATAGGAGTCTTTCTACTCTCCACAGAATCTATACCCTTCAGTGTCCGATAAACCCATTCTCACCATATGCTTCCAATCCAAAGCCGGTGAGGAGGGATAGCTGGTTCTTGGGTTGTTGAAGAAACTTTTTTCTCTGTTAATACTGGAAATATACTGCTCCACAAGATTTAGGGATATCGTATTCAATCGTTTTCAAAAGTATGTAATCTTCGAGAAAATCGCTGTAAAATCATTTAAAACTCAATAACAACTTGAATCGATCCAATTGAAATCAGTATGAGACATTTCGTCAATCTGGTCGCCATTTTTCTGAAGTTTGGTTCTTTGCATATGCTTCATGAATGTTCTTATTTTGTGAAGTCAGTTTATCAACGGCTTCGATTTGAAAAAAGTTTTCTGAAAATGCCAAGACGTAAATTAACAAACGCTGAGGCTAATAGGGCTATCGGAATGCTACAGGGTGGCCTAACTCAGGTTGTTGTAGCGGAAAGGCTCCAAGTCAGCCAAAGTGTGATATCTCGAGTTTGAAATAGGTTGGAATAGGCTTGGTGGGCGACGAAAAACAACACCTCCTCAGGATCGTTTCATCGCCGCGTTTCGGCGAGGAAAAACCCTACATCTACGTGTAGAATGCTAAGGAAAACTCTTCAAAATGCAGATGGTACCCAAGTTTCCATCGAAACCATCAGACGACGTTTTAGAGAGGTGGATCTAGGTTCTAGACGTCCATTAAGAGGAGTTCCATTAACACGTGACCATAAGCGTCAGAGACTGGAATGGGCAAGGCAACATATCAATTGGAACGATCAATGGCGTAGTGTCCTTTTCACTGATGAATCCAGATATGGACGGTTTTCAGATTCTAGAAGAATAAGGGGTATGGACAATCCCACGCATACCCTGTAATCGTCGCTATGTCCAAGAAGTCCACCCATTCCGAGGGGGTAGTGTTATATGGGCCGGGATATGTTTCAACGGGCGCACAGATCTACACATTTGTCCTGAGAACATGACCGCCTCACACTATATGGAGAATGTCATTGACAATGTTGTGCCAAATTTTCACGTTGCTATTGGTGCAACTTTTCAATTTCTAGACGATGACGCTAGACCGCACCGTGCAGCCATAGTTAAGAATGCGCGCGAGGAGCTTGGCATTGCACATTTACCAATACCTCCCCACTCACCAGATTTGAATTGCATAGAACATGCATGGGATATGCTCCAAAGAAGATCAGATAATCATCAACCTATCCCAGAATGTTTAAATGATCTGAGAGAGCTTCTGCCCCGTTTATGGAACCAAATTCCTCAAGAAATGTTCAACAACCTCGTGTGTAGTATGCAAAGAAGATGTCAAGCTGTTATTGATGCCCGTGGAGGCCATGCATTGTACTTATTGATATTCTTAAAATGCTTGAATTCTCTTGGATTAAAATTTCGTTATTTTACTCGATTTTTATCAACCACCCTGTATACGCTGTAGACCTACAGGCTAAAATTAATTTGCAACTTGAAATCATATTAATATGAATTTTCATCACAAAAATCTTATTTCAACTATATTTTTTCTGCAATTTAAGTCAATATCCCTAAGAGCTTGTTCGGACCAGGCCAGTATTTTAGTCGAGTGGAGAGTCGATTCGCCCACTTACTGCACTACCACAATATCAATGACTCTAAAGTGCGGTTTACACGGGTAGAGTAAATGGTAGAGTACGGTGGTAGAGTACTTACTATCCCCCTACTAGCATAATGTAAACAGGCTGAGCTAGTGACAGTAGAGTACTAAAGATAGTGCACGGTAGAGTAGAGTGGATAGCACCTGTGGATAGTACACTCGACTATCCCATCCCCACTACCACAATTCTACTCTACTCTATTGGTTTGCTAGTTGACTATCCCAATGTAAACAGACACTTGCCTGGTTTCAGTAGAGTATCTATAGAGCGTGTTACTAGTCTCCCTATTGTTATTCGACCAATTTTCCGTTGGAAGATTTGTTTACGTACTAGCAACGTGTGAACAGTTACTCTACTGAAATGAGTAGAGTAGAGTATTTTCGCAAAAAAGTATGCTAGTGAACTCTACCATTTACTCTACCCGTGTAAACCACACTTTAAACAGTATAAGGTAGTAGGTACATCATCCTGTGACTCTACTCGACTCGATTGCTGGCGTTCGCACACGGGAAATTACAAAATCATTCGCTACTCGACTAATCTACTGGCCTAGTCCGAAGAAGCCTTAAGGTTCAATGTAGTGTGTTTTTATTTCAAGTTGATTTCGTAAACGGTTTCACTTTGAGAACTGAAATTTTGGGGGTGAACTCAGAAAGGATTAGGGTTCTTGTTGAAATAATTTTAATCGATTTCATTCCGACAGTTAATTTTTTTTCTTTCAAAAATAGAAGAAAATGAGCCAACCCATGCTTCTGTTTTATTTCAACAGAAAGACCCATGAATATAGTTCAACTTTCGATTAAAAGTGAATCTACTGATATTTTCGTTCAGAAAATCAACTTGAAATACGGAATTGGCAGAAAGTGGCCAAATTCAAATTTTGGCGGGAAAAATTCCTGCTTCACCCACAAATTGACTTATTTTATAGTTCGGCGATTTTCGGATAGAGAGCATTGTACATTTCATTCATGATTAGAGAGATATTCATAGAACTTATAGTGATAATGTAAGTTCTATGGAGATATTTCATAAAATGCACGGTGGCGCCTCTATCGGAGGAGATTTCCTACTCGCTTTAAACGCCGACCTTAACTCATGTGGAGTAGTTTTTTCCACGTATACAGGGTGTCCCAAGTTCGAGTGCCTATTAGACGTTTCTGGAGAACTGGACATATTTGAAATCTGAAATTTGGGATTATGATATTGTTCGAAATTCTCTACAGACCTAAAATATTTTCAGAGCCAGAGCACTTCCGGTTATACAGGGAGTGTAAATAAATTTGCTCAAAAAATTTTTTTTTCAATGTTTTCGTTTCTGATATGATTGAGTATTCAGTGCTGAATACATTTCTGTTGAAACCATTGTGTTCATTCGAATAGTTTTCATAATATCGAAAAAAAACCTGAAAAAAAGTAAAATATACATAGTCAGTATTATGTTCATTTTTCTTATTCTGAACATCCTGAGTGTTAACCGTTTTCACAACGTCAAAGTAGAAGAATGTGGAAAGGTCATGCATCTTTTGAATTTCATGAATATCATCACAGGGTGTTTCAAATTTCGTGTCAAAAACTGTGATCCAAAATTGGCCAAAACTTCTGTTTTTCAAATTAGAACCCTATTTTTTTATTATTGCGTTGGATTCTGCGGAGAAAAATAATGATAGCACTCTCTTTTCTGGATTCATGTTGTACGTAGAATCAAATTCATCTAATCTTTTACTTAAGAATATTCTGTGATCATAGAAGATAAGTTTTCCCATTAATAATTCCCAAGTGACAGGTCTAATTTTAGGTTTTATCTTTACTTTTCGATTTTATTATATGGTTTCATAAAAATATTCATCGAATATGTTGCATGAGAATATTTTGTGACCATAGAAGATAAATGATCCCATTAATAATTCACAAGTGACAGTTCTGACTATTACTTGTTACTATGGTTTCATGAGAATATTCATCGAATCTGTTTAGATTCGATGCATTTTACTCTACGTACGACATGAATCCTTCTTCTTCTTCAGGTGCCATCCCCTCTCAGAAGGTTGGCTATCAAAATGGCTATTTTCATCTTCGATACTGCAGCCCTGATCAACTCAACAGAACTGCACTTGTACCACTGTCTCAAGTTGTTCAACCAGGAGATTCTTCTTCTTCCGATGTTTCTCCTCCCCTGTATCTTTCCCTGAATAATTATCTGCAACAATGTATATTTCTTCCCCCTCAGCACATGACCCAGATACTGCAACTTCCGGACCTTTATACTATTAAGTATTTACTTCTCCTTACCCATTCTTTTCAGCACTTCCGTGTTCGTCACTTTATCTATCCATTTTATCTTAAGGATTCTCCTGTACATCCACATTTCGAATGCCTCCAGGCGATTGCTAACATCTTGCTTCAGTGTCCAAGCTTCCATGCCATACAGGAGCACAGGGAAGATATAACACTTCAACAACCTGATTTTGAGTTGCAAAGTGAGATCTTTTCCACAGAATACCTTTCTCATCTTGTTGAATACACTTCGGGCTTGGCCAATCCGCACTCGAATCTCCTCCAGACACTCATTATTCTCATTAACAATGGTTCCCAGGTATTTATACTTCCTCACTTTTTCTACTGGCTGTCCTTCAATCCACAAACTCTCTGGTCGTTGTTGGGCTTTTGTTATGGTCATAAATTTAGTCTTCTTCGCGTTCAATGTGAGGCCCATTCGTTCACTGCTTTCAATCACCTGATCCAAGATCGTTTGAAGGTCTGCAAGAGACTCCGCAATGAGTATGGTGTCGTCGGCATACCGTATGTTGTTAATAGGTCTTCCATTAACTTTAATGCCTATTGTTGTTTCCGCTAAGGCCTCCTCAATTATGCTCTCAGAGTACATATTGAATAGAAGAGGTGATAATACACACCCTTGTCTTACTCCTCGTTTTATTTGTATGTCCCTGGAAGTGTCATTTCCTAGTTTGACATTAGCCGTTTGGTTGAAGTACAGATGTGCTACTATACGGATATCCTTATCATCAAGACCTTTCATTTTGAGGAGCTTCATCAGGTTGTCATGACGTACTCTATCAAAGGCTTTATTATAATCCAGAAAGCAAACATAGAGCGATTGATTGACATCCATACATCTTTGGGCCAACACATTGAAGCCAAAAAGTGCCTCTCTTGTTCCCATCGAGTTCCTGAAGCCGAATTGGGAATCACTGATGTCTTGTTCTAATTTTCTGAACACTCTTTGGTGTATTATCTTCAAGAATATTTTCAAGGCGTGGCTCATTAAGCTAATAGTCCGATAATCTTTGCATTCTTTTGCTCTAGGTGTTTTGGGAACGGTGATGAATGTTGATTTCAGCCATTCCATGGGGATGATACCCGTGTCGTATATAGTATTATATAAGTCCACCAGTAGATCAATATGCTCTTCTTTTATAAGCTTTATCAGTTCTGCCGGCAGTTCATCAGGGCCCGGAGCTTTATTGACTTTTGCAAGATTTATAGCATGCTCTACTTCTTCTGATGTTATGACAGGACCTGACATGCTGTTACTCTTAACTATTAATACTTCTTGTCTCTGGTCGTCGAACAATTCTTGTATATATTCACTCCATCTTGCTAGTTTCTTCCCTGTGTCGACAATAATCTGGCCTTCCTTGTTCAAGAGTATATCACTTCTATTCATGGTTCTCAAAGCAGCCAGTTCTTTAATCTTTTTATGCATGTTGAAGATGTCGTATTTACCCTGCAATTCTTCTATTTCTTTACACTTATTTTCATACCATCTTTCTTTGGCTTCTCTAATTTTCTTTCTTATATCTTTATTAACGCTGTTGTATTTTTCAAGGTCTCTATTTTTCCAAGATCGCTTACTTTCCATCAGTTGCAGTATCTCCTCGGTCATCCAGGATTGATTTTCACTCCGATGGGTTAACCGCCTCCCGAAGACTTCCCGGCTAGGTGTCATTATGGATGATTTGATTGATTCCCATTTTTCATTGGGATTTTCGAAATTCTTTGGGTGTGATCTGCTCAATTCCACTTCGATATCTCCAATTAACTGACTTCTTATCGATGGTTCATTCAGTTGAGTCAATTGTAGTCGTTTATTGGTCCTTTGGGGTATGATCTTCTTCAATTTAACCTCAAATTGGGCTATCAGAGGGTTATGGTCTGTTCTAGCATCAGCACCAGGGAATTTCTGTATCGTTTGTTTATTAATATGAAATCAATTTGATTTCTGACGATTCTTCCAGTCCTATCTGCCGGCGATTTCCATGTGTAAAGCCTTCTTGCATGTAATGTGAAACATGTATTAGAGACTACCATGTCGTGTTCTTGGCAAAATTGTTCTAATCTATCTCCTCTTTCATTTCTCATTCCCAATCCAAACTCACCAATGAAATCTCCCACTTTACCTTTTCCTATCTTCGAATTGAAGTCACCCATTACAATTGTTATGTCTCTGCTTTTTGTTGTATCCAAAGCCCTTTGTATATGTATGAACATGAATCCAGAAAAGCTCAAATAACTCGGGAATAACTGAATTTAGGACCAAGAGCATCTGGGAGTGCTATCATTATTTTTCTCCGTAGAATCCAACGCAATAATGAAAAAATAGGGTTCTAATTTGAAAAACAGAAGTTATGGCCAATTTTGGATCACAGTTTTTGACACGAAATTTGAAACACCCTGTGATGATATTTATGAAATCCAAAGATGTATGACTTTTCCACATTCTTCTACTTTGACGTTGTGAAAACGGTTTACACTCAGGATGTTCAGAATAAGAAAAATGAACATAATACTGACTATGAATATTTTAATTTTTTTCAGGTTTTTTTCGATATTATGAAAACTATTCGAATGAATACACTGGTTTCAACAGAAATGTATTCAGCATTGAATATTCAATCATATCAGAAACGAAAACATTGAAAAAAATTTTTTGAGCAAATTTATTTTCACTCCCTGTATAACCGAAAGTGCTCTGGCTCTGGAAATACTTCAGGTCTGTAGAGAATTTCGAACAATATCATAATCCCAAATTTCAGATTTCAAATATGTCTAGTTCTCCAGAAACGTCTAATAGGCACTCGAACTTGAGACACCCTGTATAAACATGGTTGGAAGAGTCAGTTTTGCTTTTTTTACGGAAATCGAGAAACGAGTGCTGAAAATTCACTGAAAAATAATGGACAGAATTGTTCGTTACTTTGTGTTCATTCGGTAAAAGAATAAAATTACTCGAGAACCCCGAAGAAAAATTTCCAAACGAACAGAACAGTCGGACCTAGAAGTTCCCTAATTTTCAAAATTCTCAAAAAATAATCCTACAAAGACATTATTAAATACCTTTTAGCACAACTTGAAATACTCCCGTATGATAATGTAGTAGTACCACAGAATACCTAACTAACTGTAGTTAGGTATTCTGTGGTAGTACTGCGAAACCAGTGTCACAGATAAGCCCTAAAAGAATTAACTTCATTTACAAAGATAAAGAAGATTAAATAGAAATTAGCATTGGCAACGTCTCTGAGAAATATTCGACATTCACGAGTGCCAACTTGCGTCCGTCCATTTCATGGGATACAGAATTGAAATATTAGTCATCTATACTAATATTATAAAGAGGAAAGATTTGTATTTTTGTTTGTTTGATACGAATAGGCTCAAAAACTACTGGACCGATTTCAGAAATTCTTTCACCCTTAGAAAGCTTCATTATCCCTGAGTGACATAGGCTATACTTTTCACCCGAAAAAAATGAGGATACCTACTATAACTTAAAAAATTACAAAAAAATCAGCCATAATCAGCTATTTTCACGTGCGCTGCAGAAACCGTAAGACTTACGTGGATACAATGTATGACGGAAATGTACCTCTCAAATAGTTCTACAAAAAAGTCCGCGATAGCATATATCTATCTCTCAAGATTGACTTGCTATTACCTGTTTATGGTAATCAGATGTTTTCCAAAATTATGCACTATTTGGGAGTGTGTTTTTATGAATTGGGTATTGATCCTCATCCAACCTAATACGTTATTTATCCCCAGTATTTAATTTAAAACGAAATTGCTCTTCACATCATACAATTACAACGAGTACATCAAAAGATATGGCGGGTTGAAGTGTTGAAGATGAAACCGCCGCGTGAAACAAATTTCTCACCGGGCGAAGCTGGGTCGCCCTGCTTGTCTTCAATAAAACGAAATATCGTAAGTTTTCCACTAATAATTTTTTTGATTTAATGGATCCATTTCCAACTCGCATTAGTCGCATTGCATCGTGATGAAAAGCTGTATTTCTCATATTCTCATAATAATTAGGAGTGACTCAACGACATGAATTCCCAAAGACCGTTCAGGAATGTTTGCACAGCTATTTGATTTATTTTATATCCGAGTACGAGTTCAAAGGAGGATTCAGGATTTCGGGGGAGATTGAAAGCTTCATATTCTTTTTTTGTAAAAATATATTTAATCGTAAGCTAAATTAGAATATAAAGGGATGTTTAGATATTAATAATTTTTTGGTGATTGAAATTTCTTTCTGTCTATGGGTTCAATTAATTCTCTTATTCGTGAAGTTGGCAGGAAGTTTATAATATAATTTTAAACTGAAATTGGCCAATGCTCTTCGTGAACCCTTCAATGGCATTTTTCGAGACCTTTTGAGCATGCCTTCCATAGTTTCTATTATGATCTCTGATCTTTCGTTTCCATATTCAAGAGTTGAAACTAATGTTTTGAATTTTTAAGCAGGCCATTTAGATAGAATGATATCATTAATGAAGGGTGCTTGAATAAAAAAAACATTGATTTAGAAATAGTTATTTTTGTATCTAGTGCGCGAAATGCTACTTTGGTGATCGAGAACTGATTTTTTTTAACGAGGCGCAGCCGAGTTAAAAAAAAAATAGTCGATATCACCAAAGTATTTCGCGCATGAGATGCAAACAAAATTTTTTCTACAAACGTTCGAGCACTGGTTGCACCATAAAAGTTAACATTGTAAATAATAAATAGAATTAAGTAGTGTTCAATTTTCTCACAATTTGAAAGCCTTAATTTTTGTTATACATTAATAAATAAGTAATATCTTGGATTTTTGCTTGATTGAGTAACATAAAGGTTAAAATATAAAAATGCCATATAGTTTACATGCAGTGTGCGAAGTAAGTATTTCGCACACTACTTCGCGCACGGTGTCATGGTAACGAAGGAAAATGAAAAAAAGGGTCACTTCGCATATTGTCGTCTATGCGCGAACCTTGTCATTTTTTGACGTTTGTAGAAAAATATAAATTTGAGAATTTTGTATGAAATAAAATATCTCGTAATGGCCGCGCCACGGCTTTGCAGGCATATGCGTACCTTTTTTTGTTTGGTCATAAAAATTTGCAATCTACCTATTTTTTAAAGGTAGGCATTGAGTATATAATATTATGAAATGTAACAATCAAAGAAATCAAACATCAATAATTCTTGGTCTCTGTTATTTTCATTCGGTTTTTGGTTATCAATAAATTGGCTCAAACAACAGCAAATGAGTCATACTAATACAACCTTCAAGGTTCACGTCTAATTTGGAAACATCCTGTAAAACCATGGTCACCTTATGTGTAATTTAGGATGAATTTCTCAAAATCGCCATATTGCTCCTATTTTCCTTGACATCCTACTCCAAGCCCGTTCACCTTCATCGCACATGCGCCATAGTTCCGCAGGAGCTAGACAAAATACACTAGATATTTCTGTTTTAATTTCAAGGATAAAAATAAAGGAATGGAATTATGTGATATTCCAGATGAATTGAGAGGTAGGTAGTTCATTTGCAGAGTCGAATATTACGTAAACGAATAGGCAAAGAGTAGAAATATTTCTCCATCACAGTCAAGAAGAAAAAACCTTTTCAACAACATATCGCCCGACTTAACTTCCCTAATCAAATTCAAGGTATTGGTGTTATCGCCTAGAAGTATGAAATGAATGATGGTTTTTATGTATAAAGAAGTCCCGCTCGAAAACAAAATGCAGGGACCCAGCGCAGCGTTTCTCCAAAATCTACATATTTCGACTAGAAAACACTTATGTTTCCTTTTCAACACCCTGTATACAGTGTATACGGTGAGACTTTGACATACATTTCAACTGTAGATTCTTGACGCCGAAAGAAACCTTTTTTTCTTCTTCCATTATTGTTTTTGTTGCTTCCTTATTGATCTCATATTTTTAGATTATATAATCATGTTTAAGTTGAAAACCTTTACATGTAACTACCTCTGGTTTATGTAAAGTAAATATGAAATGAAAATAAAATAAATAAATAAAATTTTGTCGAATTCGGCTGTTAAAAATGTCATTTGAGAAAAAATTGAGCCAAATACGTGCCTGAAACGATTAACTGGTTTTAATGCAAAGTTCAGATTTTTTGTTTGAAAATGAGTTAATACATTCAGGGAATACTCTATATACTAACCTTCATGGAATAAAAATGTGAAAAACACTGTATTTCCTAAAAAATACCAAATTTTCTCCGATTATCCCTGCCATTAAAAAGCCATCTTTCACTCATCGAAATAGGTTTCTTCCTTCTTTTATTTTCCTGAAGATCAGTTAGTGAACACTAATAACTTGATCATATTTTTTTCGATATCCCAAAAATATCTCATAAAGAAAGGTTTTCATTCAATTTGTGATTAATCAAGCTATATCAACCTATTTTATATTGAAAACAATAATCTTCTATGAATATTGATTGTTGATTTTTCGGAAAACATAGTATGAATATCTTTGATCTGTGATGTCCCTTCTCTACGCCGCGAAATTTCAGGACGCATACGTAAAGCGTTGGACATCGGCTATTTCAGCTACTATTGGAGGTGCAACGAACTGTGAACAAACATGGGGAGAAATCGTTTCTAGAGCTTTGTTGTTATGAAATTGGAAAGTGATTATTATAGGTGTTTTCCTCGATCTCGTGATGATTATATGGAGGCTTTCAGTGAATTAATGTAATATTAACCGTGTAGTGTCGAGTTTATGGAATGTATACGTGCATAAATTGGCATATTTTCTCCCTCATTTGTGAAATTTTATCTGAACAATGGGGCACAAGGCCTACGTTTGGCCAACCAAGGGCCTCCGCATCAGAAGAAAAAGAAGTGGGATTTCATTATTATATATCTCTATATCAACCCTTTTTCCATCATAGAGATTTTAGTCTCGACAAAGTTGATAAGCATTATGACAACATTATCAACGTGTAGTGCGATCGGAGAGTAAATGAATTTTCTGCTATTCGGTGTTATTAAAAATCCAGGGAATAAGCATCCAGAAAATTGTTGAGAATGTCGTTTCGAAAAAAAATACAAATTAATGCTTTCATTTTCTGAAATGGTTGATTCTTTCGAAAATATGAACCGTTTTCAAGCATAGTATGTTTGCGTCGACTACGCTGTATTTTTTATACCTGGCGAAATATTGAAGGAGTATTGATTGAGAAATATGCACCATGAATAGAGTAAATACTCAACCAGAATGCAGTTCATTTGGAATGACGGTTCCGAAGAAATGGAAGGAAAAGTGTTTTTTTCATGGATTTTCGACACCCTGTATCTTTCAAACGAAACCAAATTTTGAAAAATGGTGCAAAAAAATGCATTTCGTTTGATGAGAGGAATCTCCAGTAAAAATATATGTACACTCTGTCCCATTTTGGTTGAGACTGCACTGTATCTCAACTTATATTCAAGATAGAGACATGCGAGTTTCGCGACCCAGTATCACTTTTTTAACTTTCAAAGCCCCAAACAAAAATATTCCAATTACTCTTGTTCTGAAATACAGGGCGAAAACTAAAATGTTAACTTTTGGGGATATAATTATTTCTTAGGCCCTGTATAAGATATGAGAAAAATGAAAACTGCTGATAATATATATTTGTACGTAGAAGTCAGTGGTGTATTTGAAAAAAAAAATTAAAGCACTGTTTTTGAGATTGGACACAAACTTGGTATTTTTTGAATGGGACACCCTATATAACTTCAAAATTTTGTACTTTTTTTTCTGAATACATTGATGTTTCACAACCTAATCTCCAATAAATTCTAGCCTCAAAAATCAGAAAAATCCAAATTCATATTTTTGATACTAGGCCATAAATCTTTTCACACATGCATAAAAGTTGTACATGCATAGAATAATGTTTTGCTTATTGCATACAGGGAAAATATGTCACGAACAGAGTCAAAACAAATCAATGATGATGGCTGACGGTGAAAACATGGAATTTCCAAATTTGAGAAAAAATAAAATGTATAGATAGTAGAATGTATGGATCAACTTCTTCGATTAAGAATTCTTTAGAGTTGATTAAAAATATTGAAACGACTAGACTAAATCCCTGTAGAGTTTACACTCTTGTTTCATTTGACATCGTTAATTTGTATACCAATGTTCCAATAGCGGAATCACTTAATTTGATAAGGGAATGTTTGATTGAATACAGTGAATCTGACAATAATCTAGACTCTACAGACATAAATAATATTATGGAACTTTGTCAGTTGGTTACAGAGCAGAACTTTTTCATTTTTAATGATTCGGTCTATTCAATGAAAGACGGCTTGCCAATGGGTCTACCATCCAGTGGGCTTATAGCAGACATATATGTAGACAAAGTAGAAAAACAAATCATGAAATTACCGGGTAGTAACAATATCATTTTATGGAAGAGATATGTGGATGACATCTTTTGTGTGTGGTCAGGCACTAATTTGGAACTTACCAACTTTTTCGACCTCATAAATTCCAAATTTAAGGTTAAATTCTCTTTGGAGAAATCAAATTCAAATTCTATCAATTTCCTCGATCTAACTGTCACCTTGAGTAATGATAATGTTTTTTCGTTCGACATTTACAGGAAACCCACACAAACTGATTCAATCATTCCATATGGTTCTTACCATGCACCCCCTGCAAAGAAAGCAGCCTTCACATTTTTATTCAGAAGACTACTTAATGTTCCTTTATCTGAAGAGAATTATAACAAGAAACTAAAAACCATTTATCAAATTGGAAACAACAATCAATATAAGAAAGAATTTTTAGACAACATTTTAAGATCTATAAAAAGAAAATTAATTATTAACAAGATTTACCCACATATTCTGACTGAAAGACATTTCGTTTCGACACCCTTTTTTGTTAACTTGAATCATAAATTGTCAATATCTCTTAAAAAATATAATTTCGACTTGTCAAATAAACGACATAAAACCCTAGAAAATATGCTAGTTAACTGCAGAGTTAAAACTAGTAAAGAACAAATCAGCGGAGTATATAAGATATCATGTACAGATTGCGAATCCTTTTATATAGGTATGACAACCCGCAACATGAAAAAAAGATTTGATGAACACCAGAAAAATAGACCTCACTCAGCTCTGGGAGAACACTTGATAGAACATAAACATAAGACAAGTTTTGAAAACCTTGAAATTTTACATGCTGAAGGTAATTCTTTTAAAACAACACTTCTCGAACAATTTGAGATATTGAAGAGTAAAAATGACAACCATCTTTTAAATAACTCATTAGATTTTAATACTTCAAAAAACATTTTCAAGCTCATAACCCCTTTTACTTAACGACCTAATATTTGAATATTCCCGCTAAAAAAATTTTGACACATCACATCTTGTCTTTCATGCAATTCCCACTTCCCTGCCCCCCCCCCCCCTTTTTCCTTTCACCATCGTCAGATGAATTCACGCCGCTTCAGATAGTTTTTGATTGAGAAAATTGGATAATATTATAGAGATATTGGAGGATAGAAATAAAAGTTTTATTACTGTTGATATTCTTTGATGAAAAAAATCGCCGTTTTCTGTAACTACTTCGATTGACGGTACGTTGCACATTTCTGCCTTTTCTAGTCGAATTCATAACCTTAATTCAGTTCCGTTCAATATTTTTACGGAAAATATAAGGAGAATTATATATTTTGACTGTTAATTATTATTTCAGCTGGCCTGATGATGGTCTTCTGACCGAAATCGATCGCCGACAGAATAAAAAAACATAGTGTGTTTCTCATTTGTTACGTTTATATAAAAAAAATGTAAGCATATCGGCGTTATAATATAGATGAGCTCCGTGTCCCAACCGAAGAAGCATTCAGAAACTCACAAAGGCAATCCTTAATACTTTTAAATGCCATAGGCGAATTGAAACTGTGTGGTTTATGTATGAGAGGAAATGGACGACAGTTAGAATAATTTTATTAGATTTATATATTCATTTTTGGTTTATGTAATTAATTTTCTAATTTGATTCCTGTAATTACAGTTTTCAATGTTAAATCTGTACCGATATATTTTTTGTTTATAACATTTTTAAGTTTATGTTGTATAGTGATATTTTGAGTTTATGTTTGAAATATAATTGAATAAAAAGGTTCGAATCACATGGCGTTTCTGAAAAGTATTCTTTGAAAGAATTCATGACCTACTATTGAAAGAACAAACATAAATATGGATTTTTCTGAAAAATGGTAAGCATCGTATATGAAATTAGAAGATCAGAAAATTGACCTGCAAGCGAGCATTGTTGGGCGGATTCAGTACCTGATTTGGTGGCCATTCTAGAAACGAATTTGAACAAGCGCGCGCATAAGCTCCTGACCTTAGGTTGATCAATTCGTTATTCACCGAATACTCTCCTCGGATAAAAGCTCCAAACCTCACTCAAAAACACAACTTACAACGCTGCACTTTTTCCATCGAAAGAAATACATGCTTCAACCAGTCGATATTGCCACAAGAGTGGGTCGACGAATACGTGCAAACTTTTCTTATTCTAATTGCATGTTACGGGTGGTTTGGGCTTCCAGAACCAATTCGAAGTTACTGCCATGTAAAACTGTCATTTATCTGTTGCCTACGCTTTAATTTCACCTGAAATATAAGGATGTAATGGGAAATTAATTATTTCAACTAATTGAATTAACGCATGGTTAATTTTGATGCTCTGAGCAATTTTTCGTCTTCGGATACGTTGGAATATTTCTTGGCTTCATCACACAGAAGCTTATGTCGGAAAACCGAAACAGCTATTATTAACAGAGTAAAAAATTAAAACTTTATGAAAGATTTAGCAAAGGAAAATAGTTTTTTTCGGCATTTCTTCAACAGCAATTATAAATCCCTACATAATTTATATGTGAAGAAGGCGATTACGTCGAAAATTGAGTCTTAGTGTTTTCTCTCTTTATTGATATTAAAAATTTTCGACTGTAATTTGCAGTCTTCTTCAGAGATTCAACAAACATTGGTTTATTGTTCAGACATACATATCGTCAAAAGTCTTACCCTCCCTTCCTATCAACTTGTTGAATGTAACTTCACAATTTGTGCGTGGAATCTTCACTATTTTATCACTTAAATGAAAAAACAATAAACCGCAGTTAATCAGTTTTCATGGAATAACGAGAGTTGTAATATTGAGAATATTCCGTGGATAATGCCGGGACATTCAATTTCTCAGTTTGACCAGGCAAGAATAGTAGCCCTACATCAAGAAGCTTTTTCGAAACACCAGATTGTGCAACGGTTGAATATTCCACGGACTTCAGTGAGGCGCATAGTGGCCTTTTCCTGGAAACTTACAGCGTCGCCCGGAGACCGGTACGCATTTAAACATTCCGTACTCGAGTTTGGCACCAAGCGCGAATAGCGCTCTGCCATTGGCCTGACGAACTCGAACTGAGAAACCAATCACACTTCGAATGCGGAACATAATCGTATAATAATAGGTGTAATAAGCGTAATTCAATCGAAGTTCGGTATTTATCATCTTATTCATCTAATTGAAAGTGGGATTATTCCAAGTGATGAATGAATCTTTACTGGTAATGTAGGTAATGTATATTCTGCAGCATCTAAATGGAATACTTTTGAGATGAAGAGTTATAAAGAAAGAACTTTTCAATTTTGAAGCAACGAAATGGAAACGTCTAGTTTGAATGGGGTACAATCATTTCGTACGTTTTCTAAACACGAAAATTCGATTAATTCAATCACTTTCCAACTTTCCATAAAAATCCAAGATACAATCTTGAGTATTATGGTGGGTTGGGTTGCAGTTCAGACTAAAAGCATCTCTACCTCCCTTATTGAAAAATCAAATGGAGATGAGAATAGGTAATCAAAATGAAGTAATTTAATCAACTGATATAACACGCGCGAGCAGAGTGAGGACATTAATACCTATAGTTTGATTTATTTTTATTCTTTCTTTATTGAACCTCTATATTATATGTGTAGGAAATCGTTGATACCGAAAGAAGTTATAAGCGATTTGAGTTATTTTTAAGGTTGTGAGTTTTCATAGGTTCTCGGCTTGTCTAGGGCTTGTTGAAAGAAACACAACTATTGCTGTTCTTTGTCTATATTTCGGACCGATTGGGTCCTTCGTCAAGACATGAGCAACTCGCTGTGAAGAAACCAGCTAAATAGCAGCTAATGTTCTGAAAAAGGAGCTAATAAAGGTCCGAAATATAGACAGAGAACAACAATAGTTGTGTTTCTCTCAACAAGCCCTAAACAAGCCGAGAACCTATGGAAATTCACGACCTTGGATGATACGGCTATACCCCTTGTATATTTTTTGTTTGTTATTTTTAAGTATAGATAGGTATGCCTATATGTATTCTAGATTTTTCAAGCAAGGAAAATACAGAAGAAAAACGACAGTGCAAGTGGGTAACGGTATTTTATGAAATAATCAAATATAATGAACATGAACATATATGCGGAGAAAATATTCAGTGGGATGATCCATGTTTAATAGCATTAGGCTGATCCCTTTTCACATTTTGTGAGAGATGTCCATGGCTCAGAGATGCCGTTTCGCATTCGAAGTGTGATTGGTTTCTCAGTTCCAGTTCGTCAGGCCAATGGCAGAGCGCTATTCGCGCTTGGTGCCAAACGCGAGTACGGAATGTTTAAATGCGACCGGTACCTGGTCGACCCAGAATAACATCTGCAAGGGAAGACCATTATACAGGGTGGACATTTGAAAACGAAACAGACGAGATTACAGATGAAATAAATTTTTTCGATAGAAATGCTCGGACAGGTCGATTTCTGTTTCGAGGGGGACAACTTAAGATGTAGGTTACGGACGCATAGCGCTTCAACCCTTGCTGCTACAACCCCCACCCCCAATTTTTGAATAGGGAAGATGGGGTGAGTGATTCCTCATTTGAAAGGTATTTTTATACTGATTTCAGCACAGTAATTGTTTTTTCATTTTATGCATTAGTTCTCGAAATATTCTCAACTAAGTATTTGAAAATGAAGTGGTGTTTTCATGGCACTTGTAGTGTTTTTTTGTGAAAAATCGACATTTTGAGCTTCAAAACAACCATGACTGTGGCTTCCTTCCTTCAATCCACTGACATAGAAATCTTTAATCAAGATGTCGATTTTTCACAAAAAAACACTACAAGTGCCATGAAAACACCACTTCATTTTCAAATACTTAGTTAAAAATATTTCGAGATAATGCATAAAATGAAAAAACAATTACTGTGCTGAAATCAGTAGAAAAATACCTTTCAAATGAGGTATCACTCACCCCATCTTCCCTATTCAAAAATTGGGGGTGAGGGTTGTAGTAGCAAGGGTTGAAGCGCTATGCGTCCGTAACCTACATCTTAAGTTGTCCCCCTCGAAACAGAAATCGACCTGTCCGAGCATTTCTATCGAAAAAATTTATTCCGTCTGTAATCTCGTCTGTTTCGTCTTCAAATGGCCACCCTGTATATCGCAAATGTTACTCGATGTAATTCAGCGGTGTCTGTAGCTGCCTTTTCAAGTCCTTTTTTTAGGAGCTATAGTTTGCTAATCTCTACCAGCATCATAAGAAGACGGTTGCATTCCTCAAATTCAAGGTCAAGTAGACCTTTAAGAGTACCTTGGCTATCACCTGACCATAGAGCTACACCTTTCGGCAATAGGCAGAACATTTTTCATTTTAACTATTCTGTCCCTTCCTGCATAAATCAAAGAGTAACAAACAAAGATCTTCTATCAAATATATTTCAGATGAAATAGAGAAAAATATGCCATCCGTTTTTTGAATAAAAATTATATAAGAACTTCGAACGGAATCTTTGGAAGGCTAGAAAAAGAAAACCAATGCATAATTTTTTATTTTGTTTTCACATCATTAAAAAAAGGTAGTTCAATCTTGAAAGATTCCAACAAGGTGACATTTTTCTCACTAAAGACATGTTCAAAAAAGTAGAGTTCGAATTTAGGAAAAACATCTTCACAGAAAATCTCAGAAAATCGAGAACATGGAAATAATGATATTCAATTTAGCAATCGAGATAAACAGTTTCAACTTTGCAGGTTTTCGGCCATTTTGATTTTTTTTTAATTCTCCATCACAATTAAATCGTGCATTTATGTCGTTTGTACTTCGCCAACTTGAGCAAAAATGACTTTCTCGATGTCGTCTACACGGCTATATATGTTTGGTCAGTTTATGGTGAAACACCCTGTATACTGGTGAGTCACGAGGGACCGTAAAAAGTTCTATCTCGTATAGCGGCTGATCAGGTGAATATCATATGTCCATTCAAAAGTGCAGTCTTCTCTTCATAAGTTTTATACAGGGTGATTTTCGGTTGTCACCGAAAATTTCGAACCGTCATAACATAACTCATGAACGCTTATTAGTGTTTGCAAACTAATTTTTAGAAAAATAGAAGAGGAACTTTTTTCGATTTTCCAACATATTATTCAAATGAGATTTGTACTTGAGTATTCCCTAAATATATCAACTCAATTTCAATCGAAAAATATGAAGTTTGCGGAGAATCTTATCAGGCACGTATTTGGCCCAATTTTTTTTCGAATGGCTATAACTCACCCAGACATCACAAAGATATCCCAGAGACATCCCTGCTACTTCTTTTTAGGAAGTTGTGACGCCTTATGTGACTTCTTTGGGAGGTTGCAGGGAGCTCCATATCTCCCCCAAATTTCCGCCGCAAAAAAACTCCCAGAGAGCTCTTGGCGATATCCTACGTGGATATTCTCACAAAATGGTTACGGTATACCTTCTGTATAAAAAGTACCCGGAATTGTAAAAAAAAAACACATAAATTTAAATTTAATCATCAATATTTATTTTGTCTCCTTCAAAATAGTCCCCATTGCTTACAATACAACTATGATATCGGCGAACCCACTTTTCCATGCACCGCTCATACGCCGCCAAAGGTATGGCCTTCAGTTCTCGTTGCGAATTTGTTTTGATGGCTTCAATGGACTCAAAACGCGTTCCACGTAGGGGCAATTTGAGTCTTGGGAATAGAAAAAAGTCGCACGGAGCTAAGTCAGGTGAATACGGCGGTTGTTCGATGGTATTTATTGAGTTTTTGGTCTTGTATTCCTTAATAATTATGGCTCGGTGCGACGGCGCGTTATCATCATGCAAAATCCACGAATTGTCTTTCCATAAATCTGGCCGTTTACGACGAACATTCTCACGCAAACGCCTCAATACACCCAAGTAATACTCCTTATTCACTGTCTGTCCTTCAGGAAGAAATTCTGAGTGCACAACACCACGATAATCGAAGAAAACAGTGAGCAAAACTTTAATTTTCGATCGACTTTGACGTGGTTTTTTCGGACCGTCTTTGAATGATTTGTACCAATCGTATGCTTGTGTTTTTGACATACAATTATCACCAAAGGCTTTTTTTAACATTTTCAATGAATCGGCACAAGAAAATTCGTTTGCAAGACAAAATTTGAGGCAAACTCTTTGATCAACTATTTTTTCCATTGTAAAATTCGCAGAGCACTTTTGAGGTCGACTGATACTGACAGCTGTTGTAAACACACTAGTTGACAGATCGCGCTCAAATTTGGCTTGGTAATAAAGGAAGGTCCTACCAACTTTAAGAAAAAAAAATTACCGATTCCTTTTTGGCGGTTCATTTAAATAACATTTTCCGGGTACTTTTTATACAGAGAGTATGTCCTTATAGGAGATAAAACTCCAGAATTTAATGAAAATAACACTTACCTTGGAGCACAAATATCCCTTTCGGAATTTCACACAATAACGAACCTCGTACAGCACACTTACACCAAGTAGAACAAATAACTAATCTATCCACAAAACCCCTCTTGATGTCTTGGTAAACTCGATGTTGTGTCTGCGCGAACAGATTGACCCTGTCTGTCGCATGGTGAGCTTTTCAAGATATCGATCGCATGGAGAGGTCTCAAAGATATCGCATGGCGGGGTCTCCAAGATATCGCTTTGGTACATCAGTGGGAACTTAGCTTAGTAACATCACATAGAGATCTCTGGGACCTCGCGGTAGGAGCTCGCATAAAATCCGCATTGTAACCTCTCAGAGGTATCGCGGAGAAGTCTATGTTGCCTGGACATTAACAGAGTCGAATTCGGAAAAATGGAAAAAAAAAGATTTCTTTCGGCCTCGAGAATCAATCTTCAGTTAAAACATATGTACGGGGTGGCCAGATTTCGATGGTGTAGTACAACAATTCCTTAACTATAAAAGACATAGAAAAAGTAAGATACATGTCATATTCTTTTTTTTTTTTGAGAAACATAGAATCCTGAAAACCCCAAGTTGCTACGGCGTTTAGTCTTCGAGCTACAGGGCGATTTTCGAATTTGGTCCATTTTTATAAATGGCTCTAACTTCCGTATTATAGTATCTACGCTCCCGAAATAAACACATCTTTGGGGCAGTTTTTTTACTACTTTTCATCGGTGCTATTGGATCTTTTGTATTTGCTCAAATTTCGGACCTGTAACAAAAAAAAAATTCAAATGGAAACCATAATGAAAAATGATAATTCCAAATTGATCTTCAACGATTTCAAAAATATACAGGGTGTGTGGAGGGTGAGAAGCCATAGGTAAATGGTGGATAGGTGATGCTCTTGGCTACTTGTTGCGCCTAATAAAATAACATTTTGCCCAAAGTTCAAAGTGTTATAATTTTTTTGCCATTTTTCTAGAAGTTTCCCACTTTTCTCATTAAAACCTTAAATTTTTTTAAATTTAATGCTCGAGGTGCCTATAAAATGAGGACGCTATTTTTAGCTGTGTTAGAATGAGAGAAAAGATTTTACCTGCTCAATGGAATAGTTTTGTTGTCACCCTTTTAACGCATCCTTGAAGACCAAACGGTTTTTTGTTGAGTTATCTGATTATTAATGGAACATGTTACATACCATTGCAAAGAGTATTAACTAGAGAAGTTTTTAAAACCATTTTAAGACCCCACACTATGTATTCTTTTTTATTTCACTTTGTAAAGTGGACACAACATTATTTTTTTTTCATTTTGATGTTTGATACGACGCTGTCAGGTTTTTCGAAGACGTTTGTATGAAATTATGATTCAATCTGAATAAGACAAGACTAGACTAAGAAAATAAATCATTTTATAGGCACCTCAAGCATAACATTCAAAAAGATTCAGGATTTGAATGAGAAAAATGGGAAATTTCTATAAAAATGACAAAAAAATTATAAAACTTTGAACGTTGGGGAAAATGATATTTTACTAGGCGCAACAAGTAGCCAAAGAGCATCAGCTATCCACCATTTACCTATGGCTACTCACCCTCCAAATACCTTGTATATCATGATATACTTCCGAAAATGTCGAAAAAGCTCTTTTAGTTCAACAAAATCCAAGCAGTATTTGATTCACTTCCTTCAAAACTGGGGCGGTCATTGATTTTCATGTCATTCATTCAGGATATCTCCCAAAATATATTTGAGATGCATTATAGGCATCATGATTTGCTTATAAGCTTATATAAAACATTCTAGCATATTATATTTTCATAATTCTCGTAAGGCGTGATCTAACGATACAACAATGATGGAACTGAATTGAGTTTGACAAGTGAAAATAAATAAAACATGAAATTCCATGTCGGCCTCAGTTTTGACGGAAGTGAATTCAAAGCCTGCTTGGATTTTGTTGAACGAAAAGTGTTTTTTCGAAAATTTCGATATATAGTGAACTCGGAAGTATATACATTTCTGAAATCGTTGAAGAAAGATCAATTTGGAAATATAATTTGCAATTATGGTTTCCATTTGAATTTTTTTTGTTTTAGTTCCGAAATTTGAGCAGATACAAAACATCCGGTAGCACCGATGAAAAGCAGTAAAAAAAGTGACCTGCAGGTGTGTTCATTTCGAGAGCGTAGATCCTATAATACGGAAGTTACAGTCAATTATAAAAATGGACCAAATATCAAAATCGCCTTGTAGCTCGGAAATTAGACGCCGCAGCCACGTGGGGATTTCATCAATTCATGTCTCTCGAAAAAAGAGGACATGACTTGTATATTACTTTTTTTTTATCCCTTATAGTTTAAGAGATGTAGTTCTAAACCATCGAAATCTGTACAAGTCAAAGACTCACCCTGTATATATTTATTTTGGGAATTTTGATTGTATAGAATAATTCAGGTAATGCTGTGAATTTTTCAGCTCAGAACTTATTATTTTTCAATACTCCGCCGAAAGGTGTTATCCAATTGGGATATTTTCATAATCCTGGAAAGGGCACTAAAAATCATGAAAATGCTAAGGTGCTAATTACTAAGGTTCGAATATTCTTCATCAAAATTGAAAAACCTTACAGTTGGTGAAATTTTGGCGAAAGACGAAAATAATCAAAATTTTCAGAGTCGGGCCAACATTTTCAGCAATGAACAATACTTCCTGAAAATTTCAGTTGATTCAAAATAACCGTTCAAAAGTTATGACGGATCGAAATTTTCAATGAAACTCGAAATTATCACTTCATATAATTTATGAAGATGAGAAGCCACTATCAAATGGTTATTTGATATACACCTGAGAAGCCTCCATACGTGAGAAGAATATCTACAGTTTCATTCGACTCACCCTGTATTTCGTTATTCAGAAAGTCTGGGAAATCCTGGGATCTCAATTTATTAATATCTAACCTACCATCGACCATAGGAGATCCTGTATAAATGTGTTGGCGTTATAAAAAAATTAAGGAGGATTCTGTTCGTGTATCTATGTATTCAAATTTGATTTTTTTCACTCTGATGAATAAGCCCCCGCTAGAAAATAAACGTGTTTACGGTTATGATGTATCCAGAAGATTTCCTCGTCTTCATCTGGAGAACTTGTGGGGGAAATGAATTCTGCGGAAATTTTGATCCATAAAATTTTTAATTACGACCTCTTCACGTTCTTGATTTAATCAGTCGAAAATTAAACCCAACAATTAAATATTCGTTAGGACGAGATGGAAAAGTATGCCGATGACGATAAAAATCCTACTTTTTACGAATATTCCTACCTAGGACAATACTTAATTATGGAATTTTCAAGATGAGAAACTTCTTTCATCAAAAGTCATTCCAATTCCGTAAATGTAATTCTTCCTTGGCAGTTGAAACGAGAATTAGGAGCTGATACTCCTAGCAGTAGGGAACAGTTAATTTGCTATTTTTACTTTTTAAGTGTGTCAGACTTTACTAATCCTGCGATGGCTTGATGTGAAAACGTTTGTTTTTTAGAACTTGTGGACACATCTAGTGAAGTCGCACCCGGAAATCCAATAATACTCCCACGTTGCGGGGGATGAATTATAAAATGATTGTTTAAATAGAAAACAACTGATGTACAGGTTGTTTCAACGTGAACTGGACAAAAGTATACAGTAGTGGAATGATACCGTAGGAAACATTTTTGCTTTATTATGGTGTGTCACCATAACCTGGACCAACATATACAGATATACAGCACTGAGCAACCTGCTGATTTTGCAAACAAAATCGTTATCAGTGCTGAAGCCCTTTTTGATATCGACATTTTTCACATTGATCAAACTATCATAAATAATTGGTAGACAATATCATAAATGAATATCTATTCTATGGTTCACAAGTATTTCTTAAAAGACGGCATAAAAAGTACTTTAATAATAATGGTCACATAAAATATAAGACGAGATAGTTTTGTCATTCCTACATCAATAAACTTTATCTTCTCTTAAATTGAAAAATTGCTCTACCTGCTTCAGAATCTACCATAAGTTAATATTACTAGAGCGTTTTTATTTTTTTGGCACACGTCCAGTTTTCATGGATTTTTTTTTAAATATGAACAATATCGTTATTTCGCTTCAAGGCTGTATATCGTCTAATATAATGATACAAAGCTCGTCCTGAGTCCTAAAGTAATCTTTACAAATTCGAAATTCATTTTTAATCAACCATATTCTGATGTATGAAATCATGTAATCCAGAAAATATCTGTTTACGTACCCTAGTAAACCAAAAAAACTAAAACAACTAGTACAGAATAACAACAATAGACGCAAATTTAGTTAGCCCTCACATTTTTGCAGAAAGATTAAATGGTGAAATTTATCTAAATCTATGTACAGGTGGCCAAAATTGGTGCTACATGAACTAAAGCTTTTTAACCCGAGGAGATAGAGAAAAATGAATGGTACCTTTTCGAGAAACTGATAATGCCATCAACTGCGTTCCTCTATCTCCTTTCGTTTCCGAGTTATAGGCCAAAATTGGAATTTAAGCGATTTCAACTTTGGTCATTATCTCCGTTTCTGTTTATGCTAGGATGTTGAAATAAAAACATTATACAGGCACTTTCCTGATAGCAAACCAGTGGCGTACTCTGATTTTTTCTAAGAGGTTTATTTGCTGAGTTATAACATAAAGTTGTGTTTTTTCTTATGGAAACAGTAGTTTGAAATGACTTACAAAGAATCGCCATTTTTTTCCGTTTCGGAAATGTATCACATGTCATACATGTTCATCTAGCACCAATTTTGCCCACCCTGTACATATCCGCTCTATGTACTTAGCCCAACGGAGCTCCACCTCACTTCGCATTGAATGTGAGAAATCATCTGGATGTAAATTATCCGAACAGATGGATTGGTCGTGGAGACCCTATTGCTTGGCCACCAAGATCGCCCGATTTGAACCCTTCAGTTTATTTTGTGTTGGGACATCTGAAAACAAAAGTTTATAAGGTTGAAATTTGAAGTAGAGAACACCTAGTTGAAAGAATTTTCGAGGAATGTAATAACTCAAAGCAAAATCAATCCCTCATTAGAAAATCAATTTGAAATTTAATAAAAAGAGAAAATCTGTATTTATCTTATATTTTTACAGACGCTAATATCCAACTTATCCATACATGGTCTTTCACGAGGAACCTCACCCATATTTATACGGGAAACGTATTTTCATGAAATTCAGCACTTATAAGTGTTATATTGTCCAGTCTGTATATGCAAATATGTTGGGATATTGCATTTCGGTGTTGACATATGTTCATTATTTGTATTCTTTTTATGGTTGAATAAATCAGTATTAAGTTGGATTCCGAATAGTTAATTGCTACTCCCTCGAATTATCACAGTGGCGACGAGGATTAAAAATCGAAATCAAAATTAAATACATTGGTATATCAAATCATGTCTTTCGGTAAAATCGAAGAATGTAAACAGTGTACTATCACAGTGGCGACGAGGATTAAAAATCGAAATCAAAATTAAATACATTGGGATATCAAATCATGTCTTTCGGTAAAATCGAAGAATTTAAACCTTCCGAGAAGAACTGGAATACGTACATTACCCGTATCAAACAGTACTTCAAAGCCAATAAAACGGAATCGGCACTCCATACAGCTATCCTGATCACCGTCATGGGGGATGAAGCATTCGAGTTACTTACTGACCTTTGTGCTCCAAACTCACCAGAAGATAAGTCATTCGAAGAGTTGATAAGAATTTTGCAAGAACATTTAGAACCGAAACCATCTGAAATTGCAGAAAGATACAAATTCCGACAAAGGAAACAACAAATCCAGGAGACAATTCCAGATTACATTGCAAGTTTGAAAAAACTGGCAAAGTTTTGCAATTTCGGAAATTCATTGGAAACAAATCTTAGAGCTCAGTTAGTGTTTTTAAACGTGGGTTTAGTGGATCGAATAACTGTTTTAACACTTTTATAATATAAGTTTTATTCTTAAACAGAACAGGAGAACAACGGCTTGCAATTTTTTATTCAACTTATGACGTACTACTTGACATAACATATTTCTATATGCGCAATACATGTCATAGATAAAATCATAGAATATGATCACTGTTACCAACAAGATAAATTAACTTGCCATTGTTCCCTAAACATAATAACAACACTCCCCCTCAATGGTAAGTTACCCCAAAAAAAAATCTCTCAAAATACATTGCAGTTGATTGTAAAATTATTGAATGAAATTAGAGACAGCGGTTTCGTGAACAAATCTGCGAGTTGCAGTTTGGTTGGAATATACTTTAGTGAAACCGTTTTATCATTTATTTTGTCTCGAATGAAATGATAACGAATATCAATATGTTTGAGTCTTTTGTGGAACTCTGGGTTCCTACACACTTTGATAGCCGATTGATTATCTTCATAAATCATGACATTTAAACTATCACAAATTTTTAAAATCACTAGTTAAACTCTTAAGCCAACAAGCTTCACTTATGGCTAAGCTTAAAGCTATATATTCCGCTTCTGTTGAAGACAGAGCTACGGATGATTGTTTTCTAGAGCACCAACTGACTGTGCACCCAAAAACCTTAAATACATAACCAGACGTAGATTTCCTGTCTGTTCTATCCCCAGCCCAATCTGCATCAGCATATCCTTCAATTTCATTCTGAAAATCAGTTTTTCTAAAAATTAAACTTAAATTTTGTGTTTTTTGAACATATCTTAAAACTCGTTTAATTGATTGCCAAAGTTGTGAACTTGCAGTTGATTGATATCTACTTAGGATACTTATGCTTATACATAGATCTGGGCGAGAGCATAACATGGCATACATTATAGAACCTATTGCTGCTCTACATCTTTCTTCAATTTCTATACTTTCAGAATTTTTGCGTTTAAGATCATCATGTCTAAAATTTGGTTCCATAGGGGTATTACAAGGTTTACAGTTTTCCATTTTAAAAATTTTCAACATTTTCTTTAGATATAAAGTTTGGTTGATTATGATTTCATTTTTCAATACATTTTGTGTGATGTGCATACCCAAAAAATAACTGATACCTCCTAAGTCTTTCATTTTAAAGTGTTGATTCAAAGTAACTTTTAGATCATCAACCTCTTTTTCATCTGATCCGGCAATTAATAAATCATCAACATAGATCAATACAAAAATCTTTGAACAGCCTGAAATTTTGTAGTAAATACAGTATTCATTTTGAGATCTTACAAAGTTCAATGTCATCATTAAATCATTAAATTTTTTATACCAATTTTTTGGTGAGGATCGTAATCCATATAAGGACTTCCTTAGCTTTGCAAATTTTCCTGTGTCAGTATTAAAACCTTTAGGTAATAAAATATATACATCATCATCTATTTCTCCATTTAAAAAAGCACTACATACATCAAGTTGATGTATCTTGAAATTTAAATTATTGCATATAGCTAAGAAAACTCTTACAGAAGTTAATTTCGCTACTGGACTATAAATATCGCCATTTAATGGAATTGTCTGTTGAAAACCTTTTGCAACAAGTCTTGCTTTGAATTTCGTGACACTACCGAACTCATCTTTCTTCCTCTTATACACCCATTTGCACTCTATGACAGGCCTTTTAACATCACTATCACACACTACTTCAAACGATTCATTATCTTGCAATGATTTTACTTCCTCCTCCATTGCCTTCCTCCATTGCTCAGCCTCAACGCTTTTCATAGCATCTTCATAGCATGTTGGTTCGTCATCTTCTGTAACTGTCAACACCAAACTATCCAAATCCATTTCAAAATCTTCAAACCTTGGGTTTCCTCTTAAGTTTCTTCTCAGGTTATATCTTCCATTCACTATTTCTTCACTTATTTCTGGATCCAACTCTTCTTCATCGGTAATTGTCTCTTCATCGTGTACAATATTATCAATTTGGGTATCTTCTAACTCCAAATCTTGATTTTCTTCAATATTACAGAATTCAGTCATTTTACCTTTTGTTTCTTGAACTTTTTCTGGTAGGAATATTACATCCCTCTGTATGACAACCTTGTTTTTATCAGGTAAGTACACTCTAAATCCCTTTGTGTCTTCTCCATAACCAAGGAAGTATCCTTGTTCATTTTTTGTGTCCCACTTCAATCTATTTTCCTTAGGTACTAGTACTGAAACTCTACTTCCAAAAATATTAAAATTTTCCATCTTATATTCCTTTTGATTCCATAATTCAAAAGGAGTTTTAAACTGAACTATGCTTGGACCAGAGCGATTCAGAACATATGTAGCGGTATTTATTGCTTCTGCCCAAAACATTTTTGTCAAATTTTTATTGCTATGTAACATTGTCCTGGCTGCTTCAACCAATGTTCGGTTTTCTCGTTCCGCCCTTCCATTTTGTTGGGGAGTATATACCACTGTACGTTGGTGGCATATACCTCTGCTTTGCAGACATTCCGTTACCTGTTTGTTCACAAACTCTAAACCATTGTCTGTCCTCAAAACTTTCATTTTTGCACCAGTTTGCCTTTCTGCCATAGATATAAAATTTTCAATTGCTTTTGCTACTTCAGATTTCTGCTTTAGGAAATAAACATGTCTATATGAGGTGTAGTCATCTTTAAATAATAAAAAATATCGAGCTCCTCCTAACGAAGGTGTTTCCATAGGACCACACACATCTGCATGAACTAGCTCTAAAGGTACAGTAGCTCGTGATTCACTATGTTGAAATTTTAATTTATGTTGTTTACCAGATAAACAGTATTCACAAATAAATTCATTGTTTATATACTCAACATTCATTTTTTTAAGGAAATCTTTGATGTACTTAATATTCTGATGGGCTAATCTGTGATGCCAAGTCTCTAAATTTTCTATATTTTTAACTGTCATACATTCAGAAATATTATTAGTTGATTCATTTTCTATTTTGTTTTCATACATTTTCTTCTTGAACTGCATTTTATATAATTTATTCTTTCTTAGTGCCTGGGCTCTAATATTTCCATATTTATCAAAAAACTTACATGATGAATTATCAGATGACATGAAATATCCCTTATCAAGAGCACATCCAGCCGAGAATAAATTAAATTTTAGGTCAGGTATATACAAAACATTTGATAATGACGTTTCGATGAATTTTCTTCCATTATAGGACCACATTTTAATATTTCCATATCCTCTTACCTCCACTGTTTGTCCATTTCCAACTTGCACCATCCTAGGGGTTCGATCCTCGAACATTTCCTCGAACAAGCTTCTATCCCATGACATATGTTCAGTGGCTCCCGAGTCAAGGTACCAATCACCTGATTTTACACCATCTGAATATACCATAAAAGCGTTGTGTTCCACTTCTTCTTTGACAGTATTCTTATTCGACGATTCTTCCTTTTTCTTCTTGATCCAACAAGTCTGAACTAGATGTCCTTGTTTTCGGCAGTAACTGCAAAATTTATTTGTTTTATCAGCCTTATCATTCTTAGAGTTCTTAGTTCGAAAGTAACAGTTCTTTGCTATGTGACCAGCTTTTGCACAGATGTAGCATTTTTTGGTTGGATTGTTCTGAGAACTCGTTTTGCTTACTAGTGCTGTTGTCGACTCTACTGTTTTGCATCTTTCTTCTTCAGGCAATAATCTAGAGGTTAACTCTTCCAATGTTTGATTTTTATCTGGTACTGACTCCCATGCTGATCTGAAGTGTTTAAAATGTTCTGGCAAGGTCATCAAGATTTTAGTAATTATCATTTTATCTGACAGAACTTCACCTGCAGTCTTTAATTTGGTTTTTATTTCCTCAATTTTAGATATAAATGTATTCACAGAGGAATCAAATTCGAGCATGAAAAACCTTTGTTGTAGTAAATGCACACTTACAACAGATTCTTTGTCATATACCGTTTTCAATTTGGTCCACATTTCTTTCGCAGATTCACATGACAGTAAGTGAGTTAGAGGACCTTCTTCCATACGTGTAACCAATAATTCTTGAGTTTTTGCGTCGTCCTTGAGCCATTTGTTAAGTTCATCTCCTGAACTGGGTTTTATTCTTGAACCATCCGCGATCTCGAAAAGACCTCGTCCTTTTAATATAATACCGGTTTGAAACTTCCATATGGGCCAATTATCACCATTTAATTTTAATGTCGTCGTGGTCGTGTTATCTGCCATTTTACACCACACGTGGTTTTTCGATTTTACTTTTCACACACTCGAAAAACGTATCGTTAAATTGTTTTTATTCCAGTTGCACGACTGGGCGCATAACCTGTTTTTAAACGTGGGTTTAGTGGATCGAATAACTGTTTTAACACTTTTATAATATAAGTTTTATTCTTAAACAGAACAGGAGAACAACGGCTTGCAATTTTTTATTCAACTTATGACGTACTACTTTACATAACATATTTCTATATGCGCAATACATGTCATAGATAAAATCATAGAATATGATCACTGTTACCAACAGGATAAATTAACTTGCCATTGTTCCCTAAACATAATAACAACAGTTAGTCTTCGGTCTCAGAAGTGAAATAATTCGTCAACGGCTTTTCACTGAAACCAATCTCACGTATAAATCAGCGAGCAGAATAGCAGTGAGCATGGAAACTGCGGAGAAAAATTCTGGCCTCATAGAGGGGGACAACATACATAAAATTGAGAAGAAAAATTTCCACGGTCCCCATCAGCAGGAGCCGCCATATTGTTCTTTACAACGGCAGTCACATCCGAAATCGAAAAATTGCAGCCATTGTGGAAAAACGAATCATCTGTCCGGAAAGTGCTATTTTAAAGATGCGCAGTGTCATAAGTGTGGTAAACTAGGTCACGTGAGTAAAGTGTGTAGAACGAAGACGGCGACACCATCTGTCAAATTCAATAAGTTTGTTGATGTTTCTCAAAACATCGAAGATGACGACTCTTCTGAATGTTTATTCAATATCAACTATAAATTTCGTAATAATCCTTTCTTATTGGATGTATTGATAAATTCTAAAAATATTCAGATGGAAATTGATACAGGGTCTGCCGTATCAACCATTTCAGAAAAATTTTATAATTCTGAATTTCATATGTATAAATTGTTATCTACTTCTCTTAAATTTAAGTCATACAATGGTTCAGAAATAAATTCTCTCGGTTATGTTAAGGTTAAAGTAGAAATTAATGGGCGAAGTAAATCAAATTTGAAATTGTTCGTTATTCCGGGTGGCGGTCCTCCATCACTATAGGACGTGACTGGTTGAAATATTTGAGTGTACCGATCGAGAAAGTCTTGAACATCAATAAAATTAATGGAAATTTCAAAATTATTGATACAGCAAAATTTTTAGAAAGCAAATTTCCCGAAGTTTTTGATGGTCAATTGGGACTTTTTACCGGGGCTAAAATGAAGCTTTATTTAAAACCTGATGTAAAACCTGTTTACTGTAAACCAATGTCCTTGCCTTTTGCACTAAAAGCCAAAGTTGAAGATGAATTGAATTCTTTAATCGAACAAGGCGTTTTACGAAGGGTAGAATTCAGTGATTGGGCTACCCCTATTGTACCTGTTCTTAAGAAAAACGGAGATATCCGAATTTGTGGCGATTTTAAAGTGTCACTCAATCCAAATTTACAGGTTGAAAAGTATCCTATACCAAAAATAGAGGACTTGTTAGCCTCACTCAAATATCATAAATATTTTAGTAAATTGGATTCTGCTCAGGCTTATGCCCAGTTTGAATTGGACGAGGATTCGAAAGAATTAGTTACAATTAATACTCATATAGGGTTATTTCAATACACTCGCTTACCGTATGGTATTTCATCTAGTCCAGGTATTTTTCAAAAACGAGTTGAAAGTCTTTTCAGAGGTATTGAGGGTGTTTATATCTTTTTGGATGATTTTTTGATAGTTTCTCAGACGAAAGAACATCATTTAGAGTTACTTACATTAGTTTTCTCGAAATTAAAGGAGTTTGGATTGAGGATAGGAATGGAGAAATGTAGTTTCTTCCAAGAGAGAATTGAATATTTAGGATATGTCATTGACAATGAGGGAATTCACACTTCACCTAAGAAAATTGAAGCTATTCTTGAAGTTAGAAATCCAAATAAATCCAAAAACAGAATTGAAGTCATTTTTGGGTTTAGTCAATTATTATGCCAGATTCATTCCAAATATCGCACATAAACTAAACCCTTTGTATAAATTATTAAAAAATGACCAACAATTTGTATGGCGAAGGGATCAGCAATCAGCTGTCAATAGAGTAAAAGAAGAATTGGTTTCATCACGTGTTTTAATTCATTATAATTCGGAATAACCTTTAATACTAGCCACAGATGCCAGTTCTTATGGCATAGGGGCTGTGCTATCGCACACTTGACCGAATTATCACAATAAGTATTTCACGAAGCTGATGAAATCTAAAATATTTTCAAGGCATGAGCACCTCCGGTTTTTCCGGAAATGACGTCAACTTCCGTTTTTCAAATTAGAACACCATTTTTTTATTGCAGAAATAGATTCCTTAGAAAATTTCAAGTTATTTTGATGTAACATTTTTCAGTTTTGGTTGGAAAATTCTCTCTGAGCGGGAAAATTCGAAAAAAAAATCGAAAATAGAGCTCCGCTGAAACAAGAATAACTTCGAGGTTTTTGGATGGAAAATTTTCATTTTTGGGAGTTTTCAAGATGTAAGATTGATGTATCCACTTTGAAAATCGAAATCGCGATTCATGATACAGGAGGTGAAAAAATCGCTTTCAAAGTTAGGGATGACAAAATCGTGAAAAATCAAATTTTTCAAATTAGAACCCCATTTTTATGGCAGATATTGAATCTACGTTAAAAAATAATGTGAGTGTATGCATCACACCCTTGTCCTAAAATGGATATTTTCTGAGTTATTCACAAGAAACTCTTTTTCGTCTTGAATTTTCAGCTATTTCTTTTCCCTTCACGCCAAAAAGATGAAATTTTCAGGAACTGTTATTTGAACCATGCTGTAGATTTTTCACCCCTTCTTGAAACCGACTTCAAGTTACTATTAGGAGAACCATGGCAAACTCTCGCAGTTATAACTAGAGAAGATGCTCAAAGTTTTGACCGTTAGTTTCTACACATTTATTTATACGTCTCAGGAATGCTTCGTGCGTTGCTCTTCTTATTTCATCGGGAGGAAGAGATCTGCAAAAGAGTTTAAAAACCAAATTGAGTTTCAAAACTATGAATCTAAAAATCTAAACAAACCTGAACGCATTTCTGACTCGTTCTATGCAGTCCTCTTTATCAGTCAGGGGAGTTGAGTAGACAATATTTTTTATCCTACCCCAAACATAATAGTCTAAAGGAGTTAAATCGGGAGAACGTGGTGGCCAAAGATGTGGACCATTGTTCGCCAACCATCGATCTTCAAATAGCCTGCAGAGGATATTTGACACATTGAGTGAATTGTGTGGAGGCGCGCCATCCTGTTGATACCATAAGTCATTATGGTTCTGTACTAGCGGCTCAATTATTTGAGTCAATATGTCAGAATATCTATCTCCTAAGGGAGAACATTCTTTAAATAATGCAAACATGTGTAGTTTTCTATCTTACCAGTTAAACTCCCATCATAAATGTGAACATCGAGAATTGCATTATTTTTGATGGCGCAAAAAACATTGAAACTCCAGGTCTCTTGAAAGTTCCATTGTCTGAAGTGGTGGTTGTTCTCTTCATCCCAATAATGACTGTTATGCCTATTGAAAGAACCATTCTTTGTGAATTTAGATTCATCTGTCCAAATTATACAGTCCAAAAAGTTTTCATTCTCTTGAAATCGAATCATCATAGCTTCGCAAAACTCTGTTCTCCTGACGAAATCAGTTTCCTTCAAATGCTGTATCCTATTGAATTTATATGGGTGCATTTTATGTTTTTTTAATATTCTCCAAACACTCGATTGAGATAATCCCAGATCAATCTCGGCATCTTTGAGAGAATTTTGAGGATTCACACGAAAATATGCAAGAACTGTAATTTCGTTGTTCTCATGTTCTACTACACTTTTTTCTCTGTGTATAGTTTTCTTAACGAAAGATCCGACATTTCTCAAGTTTGTCATGGTTCTGTTAATGGTATCTCTCGTTGGTCTGGGTCGGTCAGGAAACCTCCCAATGAACGGTCGAATCGTTCTATCTACAACTTTATTACATTCTCCATGAAGTAGAATGAGATTTAAATAATCTTCATTGGTAAAATTAGGCATAGTGATCGATTTTATAACTTAATACGAATTATCACCAAATTAATAGTAAACACAAAATGCTACTGAATAAAGAGGAATTTGGCAGATGTAATTAATGATATATATCATTAAAAAAAAAGAATGTAAAACATGGTAAGTTTTTGCATATGGTTCATAAGGAATTATTTATTTATCACTGGAGAGAAAACCGATGGCCGATTAGTTGAAATAAAGAGGTTTCCGATTCAAATTCGAATCCAAATTCGCCATCTATTTAGGAACAACCTGTAACTTTTTTCTCTTGCATATTAGGGTAGTAAAATCTAAACCATGGTTTAAGTAACAGTTCCTGAAAATTTCATCTTTTTGGCGTGAAGGGAAAAGAAATAGCTGAAAATTCAAGACGAAAAACAGTATTTTGTGAATAACTCAGAAAATATCCACTTAAGGGCAAGGGTGTGATGCATACACTCACATTATTTTTTAACGTAGATTCAATATCTGCCATAAAAAAATGGGGTTCTATTTTGAAAAAATTGATTTTTCACGATTTTGTCATCCCTAACTTCGAAAGCGATTTTTTCACCCCCTGTATCATGAATCGCGATTTCGATTTTCAAAGTGGATACATCAATCTTACATCTTGAAAAATCCCAAAAATGAAAATTTTCCATCCAAAAACCTCGAAGTTATTCTTGTTTCAGCAGAGCTCTATTTTCGATTTTTTTTCGAATTTTCCCGCTCAGAGAGAATTTTCCTACCAAAACTGAAAAATGTTACATCAAAATGACTTGAAATTTTCTAAGGAATCTATTTCTGCAATAAAAACATGGTGTTCTAATTCGAAAAACGGAAGTTGACGTCATTTCCGGAAAAACCGGAGGTGCTCATGCCTTGAAAATATTTTAGATTTCATCAGCATCCTGAAATACTTATAAGTGCTGAATTTCATGAAAATACGTTCAGTAGTTTCCCGTATAGATATGGGCGAGGTTCCTCGTGAAAGACCCTATATATATATATATACATATCTATACTCCATTCACTTTTATAAAGTATCCCGGGAGGCCAAGTTTTAGGTTTATCAAGTTTTTTCACCAGAAAAAATCGCAGGTTGGCACTTGTGAATGACATTACGTCAATTAATAAATTTCAGAGAGGTTGCCGATGTTTATTCATCATTATTAAATATTAATTATTAATTATCAAGCCTGGAAACTAAGAATGCCGAAGGTAGTTTCGAAAAAGCAGAGGTAACGTATCAGGAAATGCTATTTAGAATTGAAATCTGCGCATTCTAAAAGTAACCCTGATAATTTGGTATCGAGTATCGACAGTTCATGACCAGCTATCCAACATTTTCGACGTATAAGTGAGTGAAAACCAAGGTTTTACATTTTATATGAATAGATATTCATTTTTTAGCTGCACATAAACACAATTAGGAGGATTTTAAGTGAAAGAGACGACAAAGAATTTCCTACTATTGGGGCACCCAAAAAGACACTGGGTGAAGACTTTATTTTGAAGAAAGATCTGCAACGACAAATTTGGAATTATAATTTGAAAACACTTTTCGATTGATACACTACACTTTTGCGAAAGAGCTGCCTTTTTCAACAGAACCCTATGCAGTGTGAAAGACCTAACATTTGGGATTTCTAGTATTGCAAAAATGTCGAATACCCTCCTTATAAAACTATTACTATATCGAAGATTTTCTACGATCAAGGAGGTTCAACTGAATCAAACAAAATGAATTATATTATGGATATGGAAGTTGCTGCATACCACCTAGATAGAAAAATAACCAATTGGGAAACTTTGGGAAAGGCTTTCTCTTTATAAGGGACATAAAGCTTCTTCGTAAACCTGAGGATCTCAAAAATAATTGCTTGGAGGACCAGATATTGGCGGAAGACCTTCGTTATCAAGAATGTGGGTTATATACTATGTCCTGATGATTTTCTATCTCCTTTTCTGTTGCAGATTTCAAGATATTTTGTCAGTGTCAATCCGAAAGAAAGATGAAATGTTGTTCCTGAAGAAGATTCTGTCCGTTATGAATATGCCAGCCTATTCTTTGAAAAAAATTACAAAATCACTATACTTATTCAGATGTTTTTATCTTTGTGCTCATGTTTCATAGGTAAAAATGTATGGCGTCCTGTTCAAATCTTTTTCCTAATACTGCAATTGCTTTGAACATGCCATATTGTTTGATACATTAAAGAATCTAATGCTCTTTCTCAAAAAGAAATATATACATGTAACGATGTTAGAAATTATTATGTTTTGTGATGGAAAATTGTTGAAGTTTTTTTTATTATGTATCAAAACCAATTTCTTTATTGTGTTACCGTTTTCTCAAGTTTTGTATCCAATCATATGCCAGTTGATATGATAATTAAATTCAAGACGTTTAACACCCACCTGGAGATTGAATATTTGAATTGACTTCGAAGTATGTCCATAAAACTATAAAACATAATTCCATATCTTACTTTTGACTCGAATACTGTATGATAGATGGTTTTCATGCAGAATTTGTCCAGATTCTGGTCATTACACCCAAAGATAACAGACTGAAGCTAAGGTGCATCACAGTTTAGAAATACGTTCTTCTTGCTTACGGTTTACCTATCATTCACATAGATTCCCACGAACTTTGTTAATGGAGTTAGTTTAACAGTGACACAGGTTTCGTAGTACCACTACATTTTCATACTGGAGCATTTAAAGGGGTGCAAAAAGGTATTTCAATTTCTTCTGTAGGCTTATTTTTTGGAAAGTGGGGAATTCCACTGTTCCTTTATAAGTTTTTCTGTAGGGTTATGCGAATACTTTTATTCTTTTTTCGAATGAACTATCACAAAGTAACGGACTATTTTGACCATTATTTTTCAGTAAAATTTCAACTCTCGGTTCTTGATTTCCGTACAAGAAGATAGCATAACTGATTAACTGAATCTCCCAAGCATGTTCATATACGTGAAATATTTCCAGTATTTAGGCGAAAAAAGTGTCTTCAAAATTCGCCAGGTCTTTGGAATAATTATTGAATTCACATAATATTTTCTCGAATTCATTATTTTCCCAAAGTAAATAAACATTTTGATAAATACGTAATTACTACGACATAAATGTAGAAACGGCAACGTTGCTTGTTCAACTGACAGAAGAATGACCATAACCTAACATTTTCAAAATATACACGGTGAAATGTGTCAGAATTCCATGGCCAACCGGTATACTTTATAAAAGTGAATGGAGTATATATAAGGGGTTTTCCAATAAGGACTTGACAACTTTTTTTCGAAATAAAAAGCCAACCATTTGAGATATATCAAAAACTTCATTATCGGGTTGAAGTACAATCAAAACATTTATGAATGGAACTCGACTTCCTTCATATGGCCACCGCGGGCACGTTTGCAGCGGTCGATTCGTTGGACCCAATTTTCGATGACTCTGCCACACATTTCGGCCAAAACGGCAGCTATTTCGCGTTCAATGTTGGATCTGAGCTCTACCAACGTCGTCGGCTTGTTGGCATAGACCAATGACTTCACGTGGCCCCAAAGAAATAAGTCTAGAGGCGTTAAATCGCACGAACGAGGCGGCCAATCGACTGGTCCATTTCTGGAGATAACACGCTCATTAAACTTACTCTTCAATAAATCGATTGAAACGTGTGCTGTGTGGCTTGTTGCACCGTCCTGTTGAAACCACATGTTGTCCAAGTCCATATCTTCCAATTCGGGCCAAAAATAATCGGTAATCATGGTGCGATAACGATTACCATTCACAGTAACGTGACGATCATTATCGTCGACGAAAAAATATGGCCCTATGACGTCGCCGGCATGCAAACTGCACCAAACAGTTATTTTTCATTTTTTTCATTTTCACCCGACCAATAACGCATATTTTTCTTATTGACGAACCCATTGAGCCAAAAATGAGCTTCGCCACTGAAGATGATTTTGCGATGAAATTGATCATCTTGGCGCATCTTTTCCAGAGCCCAATCAGAGAACGTACGTCGCTTCAAATGGTCCATCGGCTTCAATTCTTGAGTCAGCTTAATCTTGTATGGGTGTAAACCAAGATCCTTACGCAAAATTCGCCATAAAGTGGTCTGGGCGATGCCCAACTCTTGAGAACGCCGTGGAATTGACTGATTTGGATCATTTGCTACGGACGTAACAACGGCAGCGATATTTTCGACACTTCGACCAACCCGTTGTCTCACTGGCACGGCAACATCACACAACGAATATGTAGACTCAAATTTTTGCACTAAACTTGTTAGTGCCGGTCTACTAGGGCGAGAATTACGACCGAAAATCGGAGTTAACGCTCTTAAAGTAGCGGTCACCGACTCCGAATTTCTGTAGTGAATTTTTATAATTTGCAGACGTTGTTCGTTCGTGTACTTTACCATGATGAAAATGTTGAGTTTACTGTGCAAATTGACAATGACAGTTCGATGATTAGTGAAAGGGTGCGTTCACAAATTGAATTCAAAGTTGTAAAGTCCCTATTGGAAAACCCTTTATATGTACTATTCTTCGATTTGGGTATCTAGGTTAGGATTACTTCAGAGAAATTTATTTCATATATAAACGTTTCGGCGCATATCTGCCTTCTTCAGTATACATACAGTTTAAAAATTACATTATTTGTTTCCGTTGCCGTCTTGGTCTCGTCTGGTGGGTGTTGTTCTGTCATCTATGTTATCCTCTTGAACGTCAAACGAGTTTTGTCCTCTTCTTTTATTTGGTGGTTTTCGCAGTATTGGTCTGTATATATGACTTAAAAATTTCGTGTCCTGTTTGTCATTTACCACATTTTCATTATTCACTTGTATGTGAATCATTTCCAATATTTCTCTCCGTTTTTGTTGGGGTTCGATTCCTAGAATTCTTGTGTCTTCGTAATTGAACTCATGTTTGTTGGATTTCTTGTGTTTATTGAGGGCTGTGGTTGCGTTTTTTGTATATTTATGTGCGTTAAGTCTATCTTTTAGTCTTTGTGAGGTCTGCCCAATGTATTGTTTGTCACAGTCCTTGCATGGTACGCTATATACGACTTGTGATTTTTTAGTTTTGGGCGTTGGTGCTTTTAGCTTACTAAAAATATTTCCCACCTGGTTGCAAGGCCTATACACTATTTCACGGTTGTACGGTTTCATTATATTATTTATCTTCTGTGATAGCCCCTGTATAAATGGTAATTGTATTCGTTTTGTGGCCTCTGTAGTTGGCTTCTTTGTATGTTGTGTGTTGTATAGTCGGTGTGTTCTTTGTTTTAGGAGTTTTTTCACTAAGTTCTCAGGGTAGTGATTATCCATCAATAGTTCTTTCACCTCTGTTAATGTTTCCTTCCGGAGTATCGGTGATGTCAGTGTCAATGCTCTGTCTATGTATCCTATGGCTGTGCCCCTCTTTTGTGAGTGATGATGTTGTGAATTTTAATCTAAGATGTGTCCGGTATTTTGCTCTTTTCTGTACCATCGGGTTATTAGTTCTTCATTTTTCCTTATCAGTGTCATGTCCAGGAAGTTTAAGCTGCTGTTTTCTTCTTCTTCGAGTGTGAATTGTAATGTTTCATTCACATTGTTGAACCGATTTAGGATTGTATGTATTTCGGATGGTGTTGTCATTAGAAGACAGTCATCTACATAACGTTTGTAGAATGTTGTTTCATGGTCTCTCATAATTTATATGATAGCACAGCTAGTGCTGGAGATGATAGAAGAAGAAATTATGAGAGACCATGAAACAACATTCTACAAACGTTATGTAGATGACTGTCTTCTAATGACAACACCATCCGAAATACATACAATCCTAAATCGGTTCAACAATGTGAATCAAACATTACAATTCACACTCGAAGAAGAAGAAAACAGCAGCTTAAACTTCCTGGACATGACACTGATAAGGAAAAATGAAGAACTAATAACCCGATGGTACAGAAAAGAGCAAAATACCGGACACATCTTAGATTACAATTCACAACATCATCACTCACAAAAGAGGGGCACAGCCATAGGATACATAGACAGAGCATTGACACTGACATCATCGATACTCCGGAATGAAACATTAACAGAGGTAAAAGAACTATTGATGGATAATCACTACCCTGAGAACTTAGTGAAAAAACTCATAAAACAAAGAACACACCGACTATACAACACACAACATACAAAGAAGCCAACTACAAAGGCCACAAAATGAATACAATTACCATTTATACAGGGGCTATCACAGAAGATAAATAATATAATGAAACCGTACAACCGTGAAATAGTGTATAGGCCTTGCAACCAGGTGGGAAATATTTTTAGTAAGCTAAAAGCACCAACGCCCAAAACTAAAAAATCACAAGTCGTATATAGCGTACCATGCAAGGACTGTGACAAACAATACATTGGGCAGACCTCACAAAGACTAAAAGATAGACTTAACGCACATAAATATACAAAAAACGCAACCACAGCCCTCAATAAACACAAGAAATCCAACAAACATGAGTTCAATTACGAAGACACAAGAATTCTAGGAATCGAACCCCAGCAAAAACGGAGAGAAATATTGGAAATGATTCACATACAAGTGAATAATGAAAATGTGGTAAATGACAAACAGGACACGAAATTTTTAAGTCATATATACAGACCAATACTGCGAAAACCACCAAATAAAAGAAGAGGACAAAACTCGTTTGACGTTCAAGAGGATAACATAGATGACAGAACAACACCCACCAGACGAGACCAAGACGGCAACGGAAACAAATAATGTAATTTTTAAACTGTATGTATACTGAAGAAGGCAGATATGCGCCGAAACGTTTATATATGAAATAAATTTCTCTGAAGTAATCCTAACCTAGATACCCAAATCGAAGAATAGTATATATAAAAAACTAGGTAAAAGACAAATCGTATTCTATATCTATATATATATATATATATATATATATATATATATATATATATATATATATATATATATATATATATATATATATATATATATATATATATATATATATATATATATATATAAATCCTGGTGCTGATAGACGTCCAGTATAAATCCAGGCTTATAACGTCCATCAGAAATAGGCGCATTCTTGTGAATGTCATGAAGTATATAATAAAGAGTGCCGCTATGGGTTCAGCAACCGTACTCAGTTTTTCTCATACACCAATTTTTTTTTCAGTTGTTTCAGTGCTATCTCATACCCTTTCATCCTCGTTCAAGTTGACGACCGAAAGCATATAATGCGTTCATTCTGCGTTTCTTAGACGTCCGACAGTGTTGCCTTTGAGCTTGTGCACGAATTCTATCGATCCAAATTCGCATATACATCCAACTGTATTAAATAAGTTCATTTGACGACCAAACGTTTTTATTTTATTACGCAGTAGGAAATATGCCTGCATCGTTATTCTGATAGCTCAATTATTTCGAAGGAACTTTATTCGATTTTTATATGGACGATATTCTACTCTGAAAATGAAAACGAAATATAGTGATGAAATTTTTACAATTAATTATCACTAATTCAGTTCTGAATGGTTAAGAACAAGGATTGTAAATAATCAACAAGGTTAATTCAGAGTAGTCAGTATGCAGACATAAACATTTTATGAAATGATTCGATATGTCTGCCAGTTTGCTCAGTTAATTAGTGATAGAAAACGATGGAAAAAAAAACTTTTATGAAGAACCATATTTTCTAAGGGTGAAATTGCATAGAATAAAATTTTTCGATCGAAATCTTTCTCGAATTTGAAGTTTTTTTCCCTTAACATTCTATTCCATACTTGAAATGATGCCTATTTCAATTCTCAGTTCATCGAATTATTCATTTTCTGAGGAAATCGAAAAGAATTCCATCTGATTTTTGCATTCTCGAAACCTTTATGAATCTCTATATTTTCATCAATGATTTATGTTTAGCAAATTTCTTGTCTTTATTTTTCATGAATATTTTCAATATCTATTGCTCATTTCCATATTAAAATAGAGTAATTCTGGCGAAAGAATTTCAATTCTGATGGTATTATATAATATATAATATATTATATTATATAATATTACTACCCTATTTTACTGTGCGTCCATGAAGTCTCGCACAAATTCGATTTGAATTCAGGTACATATAAACTTGCGAAAAATAAACTCTGACACACGTCAAACAAATTATCGCATGTGCACGTTTCGAGACCGATTTTTTGCTTACAGTGTGATCTATGAAGCTTGGGAGCGGTCCTAGTTTCTTATTTCAAAGGGGCACCCCATTTTTTTTTCAATTTCAATTCTGAATTCATTTTGAAATTCTAAATATTATTGATATAATATGTTACCCTATTTCAAAATCAAAGGGAATTTTTGGATGTCAGTGATTGAATATTGTTATTACGCGAGTATGAAACAATTGTGATAATTTTTGAAACAAAGATTGAAATACACGTTGAAACACGTATTTATCAAGATTCGCATTTTTTCATAAAGGGTTATCCATAAAACAGTAGGTACACGCCCAGGCTTTATGGATCACCCAGTATGCATGAAATCGGTCTTAAAAAATGCGCATTTCGGTAAATACCTTGACGTGTTCCAAAGGGTACTTCGGCCTTCGTTTCAAAAATTAATATTATTGTTTCATACTCGCGTAATTACAAAATTCAATCACCGATCTATGGAAAACCATTCAATTTGGAAATAGGCTATCAAAAGGCTGTATCAAAAATAATTGAGAATTTCAAAAAGAATGCAGAAATGAAATAATAGAATTGAAATTTAAAATAAGAAAGTAGGACCACGTCCAACCTTGATGAATCAATCTGTATGCATGAAATCGGTCTCAAAAAGTGCACAGCTTGATGTGTTTCAGCGTTTCGTTCAAAACCTCATACCTGAATTTTAATCCAACGAGTACAAGACTTTCTGGACGTACTGTAAGTTATTATTTTATGTGTGCACAGTGCACGATTATATACCAGCACACACAACAACACTGAAACGATGTTATTAGACACAGGAATTCAAATATCGGGTATTTGGACAGAACTTTATTAAAATCTTAAAACAAGGCCAACGTTTCGAAGTCTATCGACTTCTTCTTCAGGGCTACAAGAGAATACAACAACTTAGAATATGAAAAAACAAGAAAAAGTGAAAAGGTTACCTAGTTAATGCAAGATTAATGTAGAGTGGTAGTTGTTAAACCATTGTCTCGGTATTCCATAAGGCAATACATTAAGGAAAATTTGTTCTCTATTTTTGATTATTCACTCTGGCTGTTTGTTTTATTTTCGAATTATATCAAATCGCGCAACAACATGTGAGAGATGGTCTTATCGATGCAACATTACAAGGAAAGTAACCCCACAATCACTTCCCCCCGGCGGCCGAAACAAAGAAAGTTAACAATTGCTGCAGTTATTAGATCTCCTTAATTCTACCCGTTTTCCCGCTAAAATTTCGCATTTCTTCGGTCAAGTCCGATTCAATCTGATAGGAATCGCCGTAAGGATTCAGATGATGCAATTCCATTTTTGTTTCATTTATATGTTCTAGTTAGGGTTTAATTTTCAAATATAAGAACAGTTGGAATCACCTTTATGTTTTTTTACGAATATCATAATAAATCAATTCATAATATCATTTAGGCATGTATATATGGACGTCCAAAAAGCGGCCTATGAAAATTCACACTAATGTAATGGACGTCGAAAAAGCTGACTCTGTACGGAGTATATACAATAGTCGGACCTGAATTCACTTATTCAAGATCTGGTGAATTGGAATCTAATTAATTTGTGCGAAAACAAAACAGAATGTAGGGATGCAACTTCGTCAAATTCTGAAATATTTTTGAATCGTTAGATTGTTTTCTTAGATAAAGAAATTATATCTCAGTATGACACCAAATTCCATTCGGTGAAAATTCACATATTGATATGTGGATAATTATGAAATGTTATTAAAAAAATTATAACATACGCAAGTCAAACGATATTTTTTTGATTAATAATAATAAGTAAATATTTATACAAGTGCCTCTATAGATTCTTCGTGTTTTGTGTTAAACCCCACAAAGATTCAAATGAGTGATTTGCTGACCCTTTTGAATATCTTATTCGATTTCTATTAATTTTATGATGTACTACGATTATTTGAAGCATGGTGAAGTATTAAAATAAATTTATTTCCTGAACTCTTACCTACATCAATTTTATTCCGAACAATGCAAATCCGAAAGAATTCGAATTTCTAATTTGAAATAATGCATTCCTTATAATTGATATTGTAGCCGTGTTTTTCCTTCGAATTTAAATACAACAATTTTGCACTTTTCTCCTGAAACGTTAACTTGGTGGAATGATCGAATTAATGAAATTTTGAATAGGGAAGATAGAATGTGTAATAATAACGCCTATGAAAATCGAAAATCGGATCAAATTTGATTATTTGATGGATGTTAATAATTATATTGAGTGAATGAAAATATTTTCTGATTGGTGATAAGCCATGAATATTTTCTTGAAATTATGACTATTATTTTTTTTAAACTATGGATTCTCAGAAATTGCCGTTTAGATGAGAAATAGCCATCCCTAAGCGGGTTGGCTACCCCTTTTGAATTTTTACTAGAGAGGATTGGTCATGTTATAAATCAATGTAACGCTCATCACTTCATCTCTTTGTACGATTGATCTCAAATTATATATCATATGGCCACTCATTATTGAAAATTCGAGAGGGATAGCCACTCACTTCTTGAAGACAATTTCCAAGAAATTATAGTTGAAGAAATAATCAAAATTCCAAGAAAATGTGGATGTCTTATCGCGGATCAGGAAATACATAATATAATAAACATTCTTTCTGAGTCAAATTCAATCCAATACTCAAAAAAAGTACCAAAATGGAAAGCTGACGTAATAAGCTTTTATATGAGGTATCACACAATCTATCTTCTCTATTTAAAATTCGAGGGTTGGAGCCATTCAGTTCAGGGGGTGGCTATTTCACTAATGAATTATGCGCCAAAGAGTGTCTTCCTGCAAACAAAAACCTGCCTCTGCGTTTTCAACGAATGTGGCCACTTAGCAAGTGAATGGTCTAGTTTCAATTTCAAATAAAAAAAAATTTATGATTGCGTTGGATTCTGGAAGAAAAATAATTATTTTACATCAATTAAAGGAGCGAGAACATCTTTTCCCTGTTTTTCTTCGCAGAATTCAACGCTATCATAAAAAATAGGGTTCAACTTTGAAAAACAGAAGTAATGCCAATTTTTGATCACAGTTTCCGACACACAAAATTTGAAACACCCTATGATCATATTTCCTTTCGACAGTGCACTGCTTTGATGTTAGGAGAACGATCTACGCTCAGGATGTTGATAACAAGAAAAATGAACATAATAATAACTTCGAATCATTGACTTTTATTCTCGCTTTTTTTCGATATTTCAATGGCTGTAATAGAAATGTATTCAGCATCCAATACTCAATCATAACCGAAACGAAAAAATTGAAAAAAAAAATTTTTACTCCTTGTATAATCGGGAGTGCTCACCATCCAAAAATATTGCTCAGTAGCTCAGTAGGGAATTTCAAACGATACTACAGTCCCAATTTTCAGATTCAAAATATGTCCAGATCCCCAGAAACGTCTGATGGGCACTTGAACTTGGAACATCCTGTATATTGCTGAATATCGATATTGCTTCAATAGTTGAATAATCTGAATAAATTTAGAAAATCATTGAAACGTGTTCTTTGCTTTTATCGACGGTCATCGTGTACAGCGATTCATTTCAATTTCTATGATGGATTTCATCCCCACACACTGATTATTCGTTATTTTTGATTTAATATGCATTAAATTGACTAAAAATGATTTATATAGCAGATCAAGAATTTTCAAAACGAAAGAAAGAAAATAATACAGCATCATGTATACAGGGTGTCCCAAGTTCGAGTGCCTATTAGACATTTCTGAAGAACTGGACATTTTTGAAATATGAAAATTGGCATGATATCGATTCAGAAAATCTCAGATAACTCAGAAATGTCTGTATTTTAGGAGCAAAAGTGCTATCATTATTTTTCTCCGCAGAATCCAACGCAATCTTAAAAAAATAGGGTTCTGATTTGAAAAACAGAAGTTATGGCCAATTTTTGATCCAAGTTTTCGACACAAAATTTGAAACACCCTGTGATGATATTTATGAAATTCAAAAGTTGCATGACCTTTCCACGTGCTTCTACTTTGAAGTTGTGAGAACGGTTTACACTCGGGATGTTTAAAACAAGAAAAATGAACATAATACTACTGACTATGAATATTTGGTATTCTTTCAGATTTGGTTTCGATATTTTGAAAACCATGTGAATGAATACAATAGTTTCACCAGAAATGTATCCAGCATTGAATACTCAATCATATCGGAAACGTAAAAATGAAAAAAAAAATTTCCAACAAATTTATTGTCACTCCTTGTATAACCGGAGGTGCTCAGGCTCCAAAAATATTTTAGGTCTGTAGAGAATTTCGAATATCATAATGCCAATTTTCAGATTTAAAATATGTTCAGTTCTCCAGAAACGTCTAATACGCACTCGAACTTGGGACACCCTGTAGTTTGGGTGTAATGAACACGAATTCAATCAGTAAATCCACATACTATGATCCCCTTTTCTTCCCAAAGTTTATCACACGGCGATATCTGGATAGACGATTTTCATAGGTATTCACAAATGCAGCACCAAACACTTCATCGAGAAGCGAGGTCGCGCATTCAAAACAATTTTTTTCCGATAACAGAGTATAACGGACGTCCATTAATCGCACTGTATAAGAATTATTATAAGACTATGTTGCCAAACTTCATGTCCTCAAATGCTCTCAATATGAAATAGGGAAGATGTATATAACATATACGCGGAAAGTGGTAGTCAGCGCCACGATCGTGCGTTGGTTGAACTGAAATATGCGATTTTGTACAAGATGAGAGTAACTGACGTCATCGGCAAAAATTGGTGTACGGACTCAGGACGTGCCATAACGTCAAAATACACCGAGAATTGAGCAAGACAATTCGACGTCCGTATATCGGACGCCGGATTGCAAGCGGACGTCGAAATGATGGTAAAATCACAATGTATGGCTCTCGTAAGGCGGGATTCTATATATATATATATATATATATATATATATAGATTTGTTCGACCGCACATACAGACCCAAATCGGTATACTCGACCGACTTTTCAGTCCAAAAGTGACGTTTTCAGACCCGGCTTCGGGACTGGTAACGTTCGACAATAGAAACGTTATGAGGGGGCTGAGGGGATGCTAGGGGTGCATTTTCAGCCGGGTCTGAAAAGTCGGTTATACATGTGATTATATATGGAAAAGTTTCAGTGTTTGGCCAGTGCGAGGGCGCTTCAGTCGACATCAACTTGCTGTATATAATTCCTATAGTTGACCAACGCATTGGATCCCTAAATATGGCAACGCTGTTTTCCGTTCATACACCTCAAATACACTATTCGAGTACTTATACGATCCCGGTATGGACGAACGTCGTCATGGGTCTTGGTGAATATTTCGAATAGACTCGTAGATTTGATATTGGATTCTCTTGATATCAATATGAACTGCAGATTCTCCGGTAAAAATGCTTATACAAACCCGAGGGGTAAACCGCTGACCAAAATCTGTACACCGGACATCCCCGGGAAATCTACGGACATCCCTGGACATCCCCGGACATCCCTGGACATCCCCGGACATCCCTTGGACATCCCCGGGACATCCCCGGAAAATCCCCTGGACATCCCCTGGACATCCCCGGACATCCCCTGGACATCCCCGAGCTTGTACACCGGACATCCCCAGCGGTTTACCCCTCGTACAAACCCGATGAATATTACTGTAAACAAAGTTTTACCAAGTTGGTACGTGTGTCTTCGAGTAGGGGTTTCCTTTCGAAAGTGAGAAGAGAGACTTTTTTAAATGCTGAAAAAATGGCGTTTTGTGAGCAAAGAAGAAGTTACAGTCACACACTAAATTTTTTTGTTTCCGATTTACAATATTCGTTCATGCACAATCACAAAGGGGGGCAAAAGAGAAATTATTTACATTTCAAAATTCATTTTCAGAATTTCAATATCATATTATGACGGTATGTTTGTTGTGCTGAAAAATGACAAAGGGATCAAAATCTCAAGTCGGAGGCGTGTCCACCTGCCTGTGGGCACCCATAAAGGTACACAATATATTTCATTTGATTAAAGGAACTAGTAGAGCTCAGCAAACTACTTCATGATAGATCAACCTTTTCGCCATAATCCACCAAAAAAGGAATGTTTCAAACCCATGATAGATCAATGAATACTTAAAATGTTTACGTATCTCTCGAGCCCTCTTCGGGTTTTGGGGATGAATGTACGATTTTGAGTTAGAATACGGGCTAACGTGAAAAGCATCAAAAAATCACAAAAAATTGAAAAAATATTCATTTGTAAGACATGTCCACAAAATCGAATACGTCAATTATATACCTGGCTAATCACGTGTTATACTGCGGTTTCAACTGGAAACTAGTGGTGCGTTATCAAAATACTCTCAAATGAATATTTTTACAATGTAGCTGACAGACGTCTAAGGATTTAATTTTCAGCGCTCCCAAGAGAAAAATTGTATTTTTTCCTCATATTAGGAAGAATGTAATATTCAAAGGAAATGCCCACTAGCTTATGCCTACAAAGAATCATTCCCTGAAAGCTTTTGCACTTATAAGTACCACCCTGTATAATTAATAATTTGTTTATAAATGGAGTGTGATTCAGTTGAAGAGATTATCACAATATGCTGAGTTTTGGAATTTCATAGAAATGAAAGCTAGGAATGATGTAAATGATGTACCAGAATCGGATAATGATTATACAATATATAACAAGGCTCTTGTTTTTAGTAAACCAGTGATTCTTCTAAATCTGATTCTTGATTTCACCGATGAAAATCAAAAGTGAAATTGAATTTTCATAAGAATTTCAGAAGTTATACAATTGTGTTTTTCAATGTGATGTATGAAGGAGAGTAGTGTTATGAATTTTATCTAGGTCCTACCATTAAGCTCCTAACACATCGCTGAGATTGATGTTATTGACATTCTAAAAAAAGTACAAGTTCTCAGTTCTTTTCGTTACTTAATATATTTTTGTTATGAATATTTATTACCTCATTTTTGAAAGCATTCCCCTTCTTTTATATGTCATTCATAAGATCAAAACATAAATTAAATCTACCATTCCCTACTGATGGCCATCGTGGTTGTGGAGTTCTTCTAGGTGAACTATGTTGCATTACTCAAGCCCTTTTACTCCATAATAAAGGCGTTGTAAAGGAATACAGGGTGTCCGGGTTCAACGTTCATATATTTCAGGAGGTGATTCTGGAGAGTGGAGTTCAAAGTTAGATTATATCAACTTAGGCCCTAAAACACCAGTGCTAGAGGCTCTTCAGCATGACCTCCAAAGTTCAACTAATTTGCGATAACTATGTCATCATTTGTCGGATTTAAATGAAATTCAGTACATGGGGGTTTCTGGATAAACTGAATCGTCTGATAACAAGGGCGGATTTACGGGAGGGGGGGTAATGAGTATCGAAGACCTAAGAAGAAATTACGTTTTAAATTTTATTTGAGGATGTTGTGTACCTGAACTACCTGATTTAATGGTTTTCAATCATATCACCCCCCCATTAAGAAGAGCTATATCCACCCATGTCTGATAACCGATTCTCATCAGTGGAGGAAAATAATACTTTTAATTTTTGAGATTATGTTAGTCGAAGACATGGTCTCCTCAACCATTTCGGAGCAAAAGAGGTACGCCGCTACGGAGCCCCATCCTATAGAAAAAAAATGACTTAGAATGCATTTCATCACACTAAAATACTTTTATTCCGAGATAGGGGTTACGTAACGCTTTCAATTTGAAAATAAATTTGAAAATATTTAAGGAGCCCATTTCTTCGACTGAAATTTCAATTAGATCATCAACTCAAAAATTGAAAATGATTTTTTGAGACACCCCCTATTATCTCTGCTGCTAATGAGAATCAATCAGTTCTTTTACAATCAAACGATCAAGTTCATCCAGAAAACTCCATGCTATCAATTTCATTTAAATTCCATAAATTTTGGTGCAGAACTAACCAACTAACGGTACTTTAGAGTTCACCCGTGGAATGCATTAAGGACCTGAGTAGATATGGAAATATCTTCTAGTTTCGATATTCAGAATCATCTCCTAAAATATATGAACGTTTAATCCTGACACCCTTTATGTAATTCGTTATATATGACGGCATTGATTCTAATTTTTGTAGAGAGAATGATTAATCGGTATTCAGACGGATTTTCGAATTTCGGAAAAAGTTTTCACCTCGAACGGGAGTCGAACCACGTATCTTTGAATTTCCGGTCCAAGGTGTTAGCCAATTCAAAGATACGTGGTTCGACTCCCGTTCGAGGTGAAAACTTTTTCCGAAATTCGAAAATCTGTCTGAATACCGATTAATCATTCTCTCTATATATATTTCACAGACGATAACTTCCAATTTAATAGTTTACCAAATTTCGGTCTAATTTTTGTACTGTGTACCGGGCTGGTCAAGCTACACCAGCATTCAGCCTTTTTCACATCACGTGATAATATATGCGTTCAAATAATTCAAACTTCCAGCCGAACCGCGAAGAAATATTAAAAGGGAAAAAGGAAAAATCAAATATTTCATTCATGAAAACAACAATGAAATGTGTCAGATTTTTTGTTTTCGGTTGAATTTTCCTAAATATGCGGTTTTTCTAAGAGAATTTGAAAACAATAGTTTTTGTTAGATCAGATTCCTAAAGTTGCAATGAGTGGAAATCTCGAAAAATGAGATAATTATTCCCACAGTATCAAAAAAAGTAGTTTGTAGATAATGATAAGCATCAAAATCTCATTCGTACGAATTATACGATCTATTCGTAATCATTACAGACAGCATAATAATCTAATGAGGCAAAATGGATTATTGCTCATTCAAAATGCCTGTGCCCTAATATATAATATCAAGTCAAAGGGCTTGATGAAAGTAACTTGAAAAATAATGCGATGTTATTCTTAATCCAATATGGCGGACCATCCAAGATTTCGAAATAGTTATATTTATTCACTTCTACAATATGGGCATCAAATGGAAGGGCTTGTTGAGAGTAACTCGAAAAATAATGTGACGTAATCCTAAAACTAATATTTCGGAAAATCCAAGTCAGTGACTATAAAAAATTGATCCAACAAATGAGAATGAGGAATTTCATCTTCACAGACAGCAAAATTGTTCACTTCGTGAAGATATTTAGTCTTACCGACGACTCACTAACGCATATACAAATTCTTGCCATAACACCTCCTCTTACAATCCCTTTTATACATTGAAATCGTAGAGACTGATCCCGGCAATCTGGCAACAGTGCTGGGATCGAAAACGTTGATCGTATTTGCCGGTGCAGTATATGTGGGATTGAAAAGTTGGCACAATGTATCGGGTCTGAACAGGACTATCAGATATACAACTTTTTTGAATGAAACAAAATTTTTCCCCTCTCAATGTGCAGAGGGAGTTATATTTTAAAAGAGCCCATTTTTTGCATATATACTCGTAAAAAACATACGGATCATGTGGGTCTTAGGTCGCCTTAAGAACGAACCGGGACTGGATACGTCTGCCAGACAAATATATATATATATATATATATATTTGTCTGGCAGACGTATCCAGTCCCGGTACGTTCTTAAGGAGACCTAAGACCCACATGATCCGTATGTTTTTTACGAGTATATATGCAAAAAATGGGCTCTTTTAAAATATAACTCTCTAGGCAAATTGAGAGGGGAAAAATTTTGTTTCATTCAAAAAAGTTGTATGTCTGATAGTCCTGTTCAGACCCGATACATTGCGCCAACTTTTCAATCCCACATATACTGCACCGGCAAATACGATCAACGTTTTCGATCCCAGCACTGTTGCCAGATTGTCGGGATCAGTCGCTACGATTTCAATGTATAAAAGGGATTGAAAGAGTAGGTGTTATGGCAAGAATTTGTATATGTGTTAGTGAGTCGACGGGAAGACTAAATATCTTCACGAAGTGAACAATTTTGCTGTCTGTGAAGATGAAATTCCTCATTCTCATTTGTTGAATCAATTTTTTTATAGTCACTGACTTGGATTTTCCGAAATATTAGTTTTAGGATTACGTCACATTATTTTTCGAGTTACTCCCAACAAGCCCTTCCATTTGATACCCATATTGTAGAAGTGAATAAATATAACTATTTCGAAATCTTGGATGGTCCGCCATATTGGATTAAGAATAACATCGCATTATTTTTCAAGTTACTTTCATCAAGCCCTTTGACTTGATATTATATATTATAGGGCACAGGCATTTTGAATGAGCATTAATCCATTTTGCATCATTAGATTATTATGCTGTTTGCAATGATTACGAACAGATCGTATAATTCGTACGAATGAAATTTTGATGCTTATCATTCTCTACAAACTCCTGTTTTTGATACTGTGGGAATAATTATCTAATTTTTCGAGATTTCCGCTCATTGAAACTTTAAGAATCTGATCTAACAAAAACTATTGTTTTCAAATTCTCTTAGAAAAACCGCATTTCAAAGAAAATTAAACCGAAAACAAAAAATCTGACACATTTTATTCTTGTTTTCATGAATGAAATATTTGATTTCTCCTTTTTCCCTTTTAATATTTCTTCGCGGTTCGGCTGGAAGTTTGAATTATTTGAACGCATATATTATCACGTGATGTGAAAAAGGCTGAATGCTGGTGTAGCTTGACCAGCCCGGTACACTGTAAAAAAACTTAGAATCAATTCTGGATGCCATCATATATAACGAATTACAATCACATAAAGGGTGTCAGGATTAAACGTTCATATATTTCAGGAGGTGATTCTCAATATCGAAACTAGAAGATATTTCCATATCTACTCAGGTCCTTAATGCATTCTACGGGTGACCTCTAAAGTACCGTTAGTTGGTTAGTTCTGCACCAAAATTTATCAAATTTAAATGAACTTCATAGCATGGAGTTTTCTGGATGAACTTGATCATTTGATTGTAAAAGAACTGATTGATTCTCATTAGTAGCAGAGATAATAGGGGGTGTCTCAAAAAATCATTTTCAATTTTTGAGTTGATGATCTAATTGAAATTTCAGTCGAAGAAATGGACTCCTAAAATATTTTCAAATTGAAAGCGTTACGTAACCCCTATCTCGGAATAAAAGTATTTTAGTGTGATGAAATGTCATTTTTTTTTCTATAGGATGGGGCTCCGTAGCGCCGTACTTCTTTTGCTCCGAAATGGTTGAGGAGACCATGTCTTCGACTAACATAATCTCAAAAATTAAAAGTATTATTTTCCTCTACTGATGAGAATCGGTTATCAGACATGGGTGGATATAGCTCTTCTTCATGGGGGGGGGGTAATATGATTGAAAACCATTAAATCAGGTAGTTCAGGTACACAACATCCTCAAATAAACTTTGAAACGTAATTTCTTCTTAGGTCTTCGATACTCATTACCCCCCCCCCCTCGTAAATCCGCCATTGTTATCAGACGATTCAGTTTATCCAGAAACCCCCATGTACTGAATTTCATTTAAATTCGACAAATGATGACATAGTTATCGCAAATTAGTTGGACATTGGAGATCATGCTAAAGAGCCTCTAGCACTGGTGTTTTAGGGCCTAAGTTGATATAATCTAACTTTGAACTCCACTCTCAAGAATCACCCCCTGAAATATATGAACGTTGAACCCGGACACCCTGTATTCCTTTACAACGCCTTTATTATGGTTATGGAGTAAAAGGGCTTGAGTAATGCAACATAGTTCACCTAGAAGAATTCCACAACCACGATGGCCATCAGTACGGAATGGTAGATTCAATTTATGTTTTGATCTTATGAATGAAATATAAAAGAAGGAATGCTTTCAAAAATGAGGAAATAAATATTCAAAACACAATAAAATATATTAAGTAACGAAAAGAACTGAGAACTTGTCCTTTTTCCAGAATGTCAATAACATCAATCTCAGTGATGTGTTAGGAGCTCAATATATTAGGTAGGACCTAGACAAAATTCATAACACTACTCTTCTTCCTTCATTCATCACATTGAAAAACACAATTGTGTAACTTCTGAAATCCTTATGAAAATTCAATTTCACTTTTGATTCTCATCGGTGAAATCAAGAATCAGATTTAGAAGAATCACTGGTTTACAAAAACAAGAGCCTTTTTATATATTGTATAATCATTATCCGATTCTGGTACATCGTTTACATCATTCCTAGCTCTCATTTCTATGAAATTCCAAAACTCAGCATATTGTGATAATCTCTTCAACTGAATCACACTCCATTTATAAACAAATTATTAATTATACAAGGTGGTACTTATAAGTGCAAAAGCTTTCAGGGAATGATTCCTTGTAGGCATAAGCTAGTGGGCATTTCCTTTAAATATTACATTCTTCCAAATATGAGGAAAAAATACTATTTTTCTCTTGGGAGCGCTGAAAATTAAATCCTTAGACGTCTGTCAGCTACATTGTAAGAATAATTATTTGAGAGTATTTTGATAACGCACCACTGGTTTCCAGTTGAAACAGCAGTATATCACGTGATTAGCCAGGTATATAATTGACGTATTCGATTTTGTGGACATGTCTTACAAATGAATATTTTTTCAATTTTTTTTTATCTTTTGTTGCTTTTCACTTTAGCCCGTATTCTAACTCAAAATCGTACATTCATCCCCAAAACCCGAAGAGGGCTCGAGAGATACGTAAACATTTCAAATATTCATTGATCTATCATGGGTTTGAAACATTCCTTTTTTGGTGGATTATGGCGAAAAGGTTGATCTATCATAAAGTAGTTTGCTGGGCTCTACTAGTTCCTTAATAATCAAATGAAATATATTGTGTGCCTACATGGGTGCCCACAGGCAGGTGGACTTTGTCATTTTTCAGCACAACAAACATACCGTCATAATATGATATCGACATTCTGAAAATGAATTTTGAAATGGGAAATGTAAATAATTTCTCTTTTGTCCCCCTTTGTCATTGTGCATTAACGAATCTTGTAAATCGGAAACAAAAAATTTAGTATGTGACTGTAACTTCTTCTTTGCTCACAAAATGCCATTTTTTCAGAACTTAAAAAAGTCTCTCTTCTCACTTTCGAAAGGAGACCCCTACTCGAAGACCCACGTAGGTACCTACTTGGTAACACTTTGTTTACAGTTATATTCCTCGGGTTTGTATAAGCTTCCATACCGAAGAATCTGCAGTTCATATTGATATCAAGAGAATCCAATATCAAATCTACGAGTCTATTCGAAATATTCACTAAGACCCATGACGACGTCCATCCATACCGGGATCGTATAAGTACTCGAATAGTGTATTTGAGGTGTATGAACGGAAAACAGCGTTGCCATATTTAGGGACCCAATGCGTTGGTCAACTATACGAATTATATACAGCAAGTTGATGTCGACTGAAGCGCCCTCGCACTGGCCAAACACTGAAACTTTTCCATATATAATCACATGTATAACCGACTTTTCAGACCCGGCTGAAAATGCACCCCTAGCATCCCCTCAGCCCCCTCATAACTTTTCTATAGTCGAACGTTACCAGTCCCGAAGCCGGGTCTGAAAACGTCACTTTTGGACTGAAAAGTCGGTCGAGTATACCGATTTGGGTCTGTATGTGCGGTCGAACAAATCTATATATATATATATATATATATATATATATATATAGATTTGTTCGACCGCACATACAGACCCAAATCGGTATACTCGACCGACTTTTCAGTCCAAAAGTGACGTTTTCAGACCCGGCTTCGGGACTGGTAACGTTCGACTATAGAAACGTTATGAGGGGGCTGGGGGGATGCTAAGGGTGCATTTTCAGCCGGGTCTGAAAAGTCGGTTTTACATGTGATTATATATGGAAAAGTTTCAGTGTTTGGCCAGTGCGAGGGCGCTTCAGTCGACATCAACTTGCTGTATATAATTCGTATAGTTGACCAACGCATTGGGTCCCTAAATATGGCAACGCTGTTTTCCGTTCATACACCTTAAATACACTATTCGAGTACTTATACGATCCCGGTATGGACGAACGTCGTCATGGGTCTTAGTGAATATTTCGAATACACTCGTAGATTTGATATTGGATTCTCTTTATATCAATCTGAACTGCAGATTCTCCGGTATGGAAGCTTATACAAACCCGATGAATATTACTGTAAACAAAGTGTTACCAAGTAGGTACGTGTGTCTTCGAGTAGGAGTTTCCTTTCGAAAGTGAGAAGAGAGACTTTTTTAAGTGCTGAAAAAATGGCATTTTGTTAGCATGAAGAAGTTACAGTCACATACTAATTTTTTTTGTTTCCGATTTACAAGATTCGTTCATGCACAATCACAAAGGGGGGCAAAAGAGAAATTATTCACATTTCCCATTTCAAAATTCGTTTTCAGGATGTCAATATCATATTATGACGATATGTTTGTTGTGCTGAAAAATGACAAAGGGATCAAAATCTCAAGAAGGAGGCGTGTCCACCTGCCTGTGGGCACCCATGTAGGCACACAATATATTTCATTTGATTATTAAGGAACTAATAGAGCTCAGCAAACTACTTTATGATAGATCAACCTTTTCGCCATAATCTACCAAAAAAGGAATGGTTCAAACCCATGATAGATCAATGAATATTAAAAATGTTAACGTTTCTCTCGAGCCCTCTTCGGGTATTGGGGATGAATATACGATTTTGAGTTAGAATACGGGCTAACGTGAAAGCATCAAAAGATCACAAAAAAAATTAAAATATATTCATTTGTAAGACAATTCCACAAAATCGAATACGTCAATTATACCTGGCTTATCACGTGATATACTGCGGTTTCAACGGGAAACCGGTGGTGCGTTATCAAAATACTCTCAAATGAATATTTTTACAATGTAGCTGACAGACGTCTAAGGATTTAATTTTCAGCGCTTCCAAGAGAAAAATAGTATTTTTTCCTCATATTTGGAAGAATGTAATATTGAAAGGAAATGCCCACTAGCTTATGCTAGGAATCATTCCCTGAAAGCTTTTGCACTTATGAGTACCACCGTGTATAATTCATTATTTGTTTATAAATGGAGTGTGATTCAGTCGAAGAGATTATCACAATATGCTGACTTTTGGAATTTCATAGAAATGAAAGATAGGAATGATGTAAATGGTGTACCAGAATCAGATAATGATTATACATATAACAAGGCTCTTGTTTTTATTAAACCAATGCTTCTTCTAAATCTGATTTTTGATTTCACCGATGAGAATCAAAAGTGAAATCGAATTTTTCACAAGAATTTCAGAAGTTATACAATTGTGTTTTTCAATGTGATGAATGAAGGAGAGTAGTGTTATGAATTTTGTCTAGGTCCTACCTAATATATTAAGCTCCTAATACATCATTGAGATTGATGTTATTGACATTCTGAAAAAAGTACAAGTTCTCAGTTCTTTTCGTTACTTAATATACTTTATTGTGTTTCGATTATTTAATGCCTCATTTTTGAAAGCATTCCTCCTTTTATATTTCACTCATAAGATAAAACATACATTATCTACCATTCCGTACTGATGGCCATCGTGGTTGTGGAATTCTTCTAGGTGAACTATGTTGCATTACTCCATAACCATAATGAAGGCGTTGTAAAAGAATACAGGGTGTCCGGGTTCAACGTTCATATATTTCAGACGGTGATTCTGGAGAGTGGAGTTCAAAGATATATTATATCAACTTAGGCCCTAAAACACCAGTGCTAGAGGCTCTTCAGCATGACCTCCAAAGTCCAACTAATTTGCGATAACTATGTCATCATTTGTCGGATTTAAATGAAATTCAGTACATGGGGGTTTCTGGATAAACTGAATCGTCTGATCAAGGCGGATTTACGGGGTGGGGGGGTAATGAGTATCTAAGACCTAAGAAGAAATTACGTTTCAAAGTTTATTTGAGGATGTTGTGTACCTGATTTAATGGTTTTCAATCAGATTACCCCCTCATGAAAAAAAACTATACCACTCATGTCTGATAACCGATTCTCATCAGTGGAGGAAAATAATACTTTTAATTTTTGAGATTATGTTAGTCGAAGACATGGTCTCCTCAACCATTTTCGAGCAAGAGAGGTACAGAGCTACGGAGCCCCATCCTTTAGAAAAAAAATTACTTAGAATGCATTTCATCACACTAAAATACTTTTATTCCGAGATAGGGGTTACGTAACGCTTTCAATTTGGAAATATTTTAGGAGCCCATTTTTTCGACTGAAATTTCAATTAGATCATCCACTAAAAATTGAAAATGATTTTTTATCTCTGCTACTGATGGGAATCAATCAGTTCTTTTACAATCAAACGATCAAGTTCATCCAGAAAACTCCATGCTATCAATTTCATTTGAATTCGATAAATTTTGGTGCAGAACTAACCAACTAACGGTACTTTAGAGGTCACCCGTGGGCTGTGGAATGCATTAAGGACCTGAGTAGATATGGAAATATCTTCTAGTTTCGATATTTAGAATCACCTCCTGAAATATATGAACGTTTAATCCTGACACCCTTTATGTAATTCGTTATATATGACGGCATCCAGAATTGATTCTAATTTTTTTTTACAGTGTACCGGGCTGGTCAAGCTACACCAGCATTCAGCCTTTTTCACATCACGTGATAATATATGCGATCAAATAATTCAAACTTCCAGCCGAACCACAAAGAAATATTGAAAGGGAAAAAGGATTAATCAAATGTTTCATTCATGAAAACAACAATGAAATGTGTCAGATTTTTTGTTTTCGGTTTCATTTTCTTTAATATGCGGTTTTTCTTAGAGAATTTGAAAACAAGAGTTTTTGTTAGATCAGATTCTTAAAGTTTCAATGAGAGGAAATCTCGAAAAATGAGATAATTATTCCCACAGTATCAAAAAAAGTAGTTTGTAGATAATGATAAGCATCAAAATTCCATTCGTACGAATAATACGATCTTTTCGTAATCATGACAAACAGCATAATAATCTAATGAGGCAAAATGGAGTAATGCTTATTCAAAATGCCTGTGCCCTATAATATATAATATCAGGTGAAAGGGCTTGATGAAAGTAACTTGAAAAATAATGCGATGTTATTTTCAATCCAATATGGCGGACCATCAAAGATTTCGAAATAGTTATATTTATTCACTTCTACAATATGGGTATCAAATGAAGGGCTTGTTGAGAGTAACTCGAAAAATAATGAAAAGAAGGATAATGTCCCTAAGTTGGAACAAGCTAAATACATGTGAGAAAAATAATGTGACGTAATCCTAAAACCAATATTTCGGAAAATCCAAGTCAGTGACAGTAAAAAATCGATTCAACAAATGAAAATGAGGAATTTCAACTTCACAGATAGCAAAATTGTTCACTTCGTGAAGATATTTAGTCTTTCCCTCGACTCACTAACACATATACAAATTCTTACCATAACAACTACTCTTTCAATCCCTTTTATACATTGAAATCGTAGCGACTGATCCCGACAATCTGGCAACAGTGCTGGGATCGAAAACGTTGATCGTATTTGCCGGTGCAGTATATGTGGGATTGAAAAGTTGGCGCAATGTATCGGGTCTGAACAGGACTATCAGATATGCAACTTTTTTGAAGGAAAAAAAATTTTTCCCCTCTCAATGTGCCTAGGGAGTTATATTTCAAAAGAGCCCATTTTCTGCATATATACTCGTAAAAAACATACGGATCATGTGGGTCTTAGGTCGCCTTAAGAACGTACCGGGACTGGATACGTCTGCCAGACAAATATATATATATATATATATATATATATATATATATATATATATTTAAACTTCACGATAAGGGTCTACTGGCTCAGATTTGGGGAGTGAATGATGTACTACTCTTTATTCTATGCCAAGCTTTCGCATTACTTTAATGCTTCTTCAGGGCTTCTATTAGGACAAAAATAATACATGTAATTAATAATATGTCAAACAAATTTAAAAACACAACTCACTGAATGCGAGGTTTTTCATAAACATACACCTGCCATAAACCATACGTTAAAAACAATATACAATCATTTTTATTTTATTTCCTTCTTCATGGAATCTGCCTGATCTCAAAAACGACATACAAGAATTCTCATTTACATTAAACGAAAACTTCAGACTTCAGCACAAAATTTTCTTGGTTATGTTCTCTGTTCCATAGAACTTCGTCTGTTTCACTCCTCTATGTTCCTCATTGTCTCTACCCATCCAAAGGACCGTCATAAAAGACACTCATCTTCAACCTCTCTAGCAAATAACTGTATATGGAGCTCAGTTTATTTGTATCTGTCTTTTTGTTTACAGTGTTTTCCTCTTTGTTTATATTTATCATCTCGTGGACCAATCTCTTCTGGTAATTTTTTTCGGTTTTTAATATTTCTACATTTTCAAAATCTACATGATGATCCAGACTATGTGCATGAGAAGCCAAAGCACATCTTTCTGGATATTTTCTTATATCCGACCTATGTAGCGCCATTCTACTTTTCAACCACTGTGAGGTGTGTCCAATGTAACATTTTTCGCAGCTTTCACAATTTATTTTGTAAACGACATTACTTTGCAGGGGTGTTGGTATAGGGTCTTTTATTTTGGTGTACAGTGACCTTATGGTTTTTTGGTTGTAAACTGCAATCTTTACATTATCTTCTCTAAACACATTTTTCAATTTTCCTGTTAAGTTTGTAACATTAGGGTACGATGCATAATGTGTCCTAGTTGTTGTCGTATTTTGTTCTTCTGTTTGTCCAGTCTGTGTTTCACTGTCCGCATATAGTAGTTTCTTTAACATGCTGTTAGGGTATGCATTTTCTCTAAGGATCTGATGTAGTTTTCTTATCCCTTCTTCTATGAATGACTTATGACATATTTTTGATATCCTCTTTTTCATTTGATTTATTGTGTTGATTTTTACATTTATGTTGTGGTCTGAATAGAAATGAATGATCTTATCTGAATGAGTTTTCTTTCTGTACCATTTCAACTTTACTTTCTTGTCCTGCCTATATGCTCTGGTGTCTAGGAATGGTACCGATTGTTGTGAATCTTCTGTTTCCAATGTGAACTGTATATCTGCGCAGATAGAGTTGAAACAATCAAGTGTAAGTTGGATTTGTGTTTCTGGTACTATCATAAAAAGGTCATCTACAAATTTCTTCACTATCAGAACAGTAAACGGTAACCTAGGTAAGGTTAAGTTTAATTGGTGGTCCATAACATATTGTGCCACGATGGGGGATAACTTGGACCCCATTGCACATCCAAAAACTTGTCGATAAAATTCTCCCTGGAACGTACAATAATTGTTTTCAAGGAGGGAGGTGATTATTTCCATAAATAATTCCATGTCTATTTTGGTGTGTTGTTTTATAGTGTTCCACTCAAGCTTAAGAACTTCGATAATTTTACTCTTTTCTAGATTTCCGAATAGATTCACAACGTCGAGGGATATCAGTCTATGATCGTCTGGTATTTCAAAGTCATTGATTTCTTGTGCATACTGGAATGTGTCTTTTACATAGTATTTATTGTCAGTATTGTATGCACTCTTTAGCGTATCCGCCATAAATTTTGACAGTGAATTCATTGGACTTCCTATGCAGGAAATAATTGGCCTCAGTGGGTGTCCCTCCTTATGTAATTTTGGGTTTCCATAAATTATCGAAGTTCTTAAGCTTGAGTGGAACACTATAAAACAACACACCAAAATAGACATGGAATTATTTATGGAAATAATCACCTCCCTCCTTGAAAACAATTATTGTACGTTCCAGGGAGAATTTTATCGACAAGTTTTTGGATGTGCAATGGGGTCCAAGTTATCCCCCATCGTGGCACAATATGTTATGGACCACCAATTAAACTTAACCTTACCTAGGTTACCGTTTACTGTTCTGATAGTGAAGAAATTTGTAGATGACCTTTTTATGATAGTACCAGAAACACAAATCCAACTTACACTTGATTGTTTCAACTCTATCTGCGCAGATATACAGTTCACATTGGAAACAGAAGATTCACAACAATCGGTACCATTCCTAGACACCAGAGCATATAGGCAGGACAAGAAAGTAAAGTTGAAATGGTACAGAAAGAAAACTCATTCAGATAAGATCATTCATTTCTATTCAGACCACAACATAAATGTAAAAATCAACACAATAAATCAAATGAAAAAGAGGATATCAAAAATATGTCATAAGTCATTCATAGAAGAAGGGATAAGAAAACTACATCAGATCCTTAGAGAAAATGCATACCCTAACAGCATGTTAAAGAAACTACTATATGCGGACAGTGAAACACAGACTGGACAAACAGAAGAACAAAATACGACAACAACTAGGACACATTATGCATCGTACCCTAATGTTACAAACTTAACAGGAAAATTGAAAAATGTGTTTAGAGAAGATAATGTAAAGATTGCAGTTTACAACCAAAAAACCATAAGGTCACTGTACACCAAAATAAAAGACCCTATACCAACACCCCTGCAAAGTAATGTCGTTTACAAAATAAATTGTGAAAGCTGCGAAAAATGTTACATTGGACACACCTCACAGTGGTTGAAAAGTAGAATGGCGCTACATAGGTCGGATATAAGAAAATATCCAGAAAGATGTGCTTTGGCTTCTCATGCACATAGTCTGGATCATCATGTAGATTTTGAAAATGTAGAAATATTAAAAACCGAAAAAAATTACCAGAAGAGATTGGTCCACGAGATGATAAATATAAACAAAGAGGAAAACACTGTAAACAAAAAGACAGATACAAATAAACTGAGCTCCATATACAGTTATTTGCTAGAGAGGTTGAAGATGAGTGTCTTTTATGACGGTCCTTTGGATGGGTAGAGACAATGAGGAACATAGAGGAGTGAAACAGACGAAGTTCTATGGAACAGAGAACATAACCAAGAAAATTTTGTGCTGAAGTCTGAAGTTTTCGTTTAATGTAAATGAGAATTCTTGTATGTCGTTTCTGAGATCAGGCAGATTCCATGAAGAAGGAAATAAAATAAAAATGATTGTATATTGTTTTTAACGTATGGTTTATGGCAGGTGTATGTTTATGAAAAACCTCGCATTCAGTGAGTTGTGTTTTTAAATTTGTTTGACATATTATTAATTACATGTATTATTTTTGTCCTAATAGAAGCCCTGAAGAAGCATTAAAGTAATGCGAAAGCTTGGCATAGAATAAAGAGTAGTACATCATTCACTCCCCAAATCTGAGCCAGTAGACCCTTATCGTGAAGTTTAAATTTAATTATTAAGGCTCTTATGAATACAGTGATTATATATATATATATAGTAAATAATTGATAGGTTCTCGGCAAGGAAAGGGGCCACTATAATTGATGCACAACCAATTTGTTAACTGTGTCTATATTTCGGACATCGATTATGTCCTTCCTCAGGACTCTACAAAACAAATCCAGAAATTACAAACAATAAATCTAAAATGAAACAATTTTACACTTACAGCTAACTAGGCTGGAATTAAATTAGACCATAACTGTGAATGTAGTGCGTGACAGGAACGAACAATCATGGTAAGTCATAAACAAATTAAAATAATAACCAATTGATATAATGTCGCAAGGAAAATATTTCTTCATATATTCCAGAATGAGGTTATAAGGTGGTAACCATAGAACATCAAAATGTCAACGAGGTAAAAGAAAACGACAGGACACAGACTGAAGACGACAGCCACAGAAGGACAAGCGACAAAAGAAAGAACTGTCAATGACACATATACCAGGTATCATCAAAAAATTAGGAAACGAGGTGTAAGCAGATCGTAGGGTCTCCCAGCCAAAAAAACGTTCACCAAAGAATTGAAACATCAAGGGGGATTACAATTAAATTCTCTTGAAAGAAGGTAACTATATATGCTGCTGAGTTTTGCAACATCAGTTTTTTTGTTAACGTTATTAGAGTTAGCTCTAATGTGACACATTTCTAAAAAGGTCCTTTTTTGATAATTGGATGCTCTATCCAAGATCTTGAAATCCTCAAAGTTGAACCGATGTCCTAGTCTTGATGAGTGGAGGGCCAAAGCACAACGTTCAGGGTGAACTCTCACATCACTTTTGTGAAGAGTGATTCTTCTTGTGATGGTTTGTGATGTCTGGCCAACGTATACTCCCTCGCAGTCCAAGCATGGTATACTGTAAACACAGTCAGAAATTAAAGGTCGGGGAATCTTGTCCTTTAGTTTGGTAAGAACAGATCTGCCTGTAATGAGGTTATATTTGGCCACCCTTAATTGCTCTATCTCAGAGAAAATGTGTGAGAGCTTGGTGGATAATTGTGACACATAGGGTAAGGATCTATATTTTGGTGGTGCATCTAAAGGAATAGCATGTGAATTCTCTCCCTCGACAGGAACGGCACGGGGAGGGGAGTCTGGTGGTATGGCAGTGGCGCTCCAAAGGATCTTCCTCACAAACGTTCTCGGATATCCGTTGTTGATCAAAATATGTTCCAGACGGGACAGTGAACCATGGCGATAATTTATGTGAGTAATGGTTGTAATCCTATTTTTAAGTTGGTTTATCACATTCAGTTTAAGGTTCCAGCTATGATGTGAGAGATAATGTATGTATCGGCTTGATGAAGAAGGTTTTTGGTACCAGTCCAAACTGATCTCACCCTCACTGGATCTAACCACTCTGGTGTCCAAAAAAGGAACCGACATCTCAGTCTCCCCTTCCACTGTGAAATTTATGTATTGGTCATATGAATTAAAAACATCTATTATTTCTTCTACCTTGTCCTCAGGTAGGGACAGTATGAGGTCATCAACATATTGATAAATGAACCCAAGCGAGAAGGATAGCTTTGGTATACATGTAGTGAGCAATGAGGACATGACTATGGATGCAAGTATGGGACTGAGACGTCCCCCCATGGGACAGCCATGGATTTGGGTATAAAATTCTCCTTTATAAGAGAAAAAATTTGAGTCAAAAATGAAGACAATAATGTTTAAAAATTGATCTTTAGGGATATTGGTGTGAGAAGAGATCCTATGCCATTCTTGGCTGATGATGTTGACCATCAGTTGCTTTGAAATGTTAGTGAATAGACTAACAACATCTAGCGAAACCACCTCGTATTGCGATGGAATTATCAAACCATTTATTTTCTCTGCGAATGCGAAGACATCCTTGACCGCATACGTATGGTAATCCACGAAGGAGGTACTCAAAATTTCGGCCATAAATCCACAAAGATGTGAGGTAGACGAACCAATCGTGGAAATAATGGGGCGAAGTGGCAAATCAGGTTTGTGAACCTTAGGTAAACCATATATACAAGGTGGTATACCTTTATAGCAGGTGAGACCACTAGCAACCGCTGGGCTAACGAAACCACCATCTTTAAGGTTTTTTACTAACCTATTCAATCTACTCTGGGTACCCGATGTGGGGCTGGACCTAAGCTTTTTGTAGACAGTTGGATCCCGAAGTAGAGTGGCCATCTTATCTTCGTATTCATACACAGTTAACAAATTGGTTGTGCATCAATTATAGTGGCCCCTTTCCTTGCCGAGAACCTATCAATTATTTACTATATTATATACGGCAATACTCCTTTAAGTATTAGATTGAACATGGGTTTGTATGAAGAAGTAAGAACCATATATGGAGCGCTTACAGTGACCAGGTTGAAACTTTTGGCCCGTTGAAACAACAAGTTGGCCAGACTGGAATGTAGGAGAAACTTCTTATTAAGTTGCCGATCATTGGGATTACTACCTAGACATATAGTTCAAAGTCTGAGATGTTCCACCAATCTACTTGGATCAGGAAATCGTACCAATTCTAGGATAATGTCGTTCAGCCAGAAGGTATCGTTGAAGCTGTTGAATCTTGAAATAGAGATAACGTACAGGGACGTCCATCACATTAGACATAAGATAGACACCACCAGTCATTTATGTCGTTCATCACTCCCATCCAATGTTTTTGATAGATTTAATTTAACTCAAGCGAAGGCTTACAATACTGCTTTTAAACATCATAAAAAGATTCTTGAACAAAAGTTGAATAACCTAAAATGCTCACATGTAAAACTTATTAAAATACAGTCTAACTGGTTCAAGAATTACACGAACACTGAGTTCCCAAATGTTGCCACCACGGTCCTTAGTCTTGGCCCGAAATTCTGTTATGTTCCTCCACCAAAAAGTGTTTCTGTGATGTCTGTTTTGGCAGATGTGGAGTCCATTGTTAGTTTGGCACCTACGGAAGCTCAGGACATTATGAGACTTAGATGTGCTAATGTGTTGACCAATTTTTTCCATCAGAGCTCGCAGTCTCCAACTTTACATTATAATATGTTCCTCTCCACAAAATTTTTCTTAAAACAACATCCTGATGTCATCATCCTACAATCGGACAAGGGAAATATTACTGTGGCAATGAAGAGGACAGAATACGAAGATAAGATGGCCACTCTACTTCGGGATCCAACTGTCTACAAAAAGCTTAGGTCCAGCCCCACATCGGGTACCCAGAGTAGATTGAATAGGTTAGTAAAAAACCTTAAAGATGGTGGTTTCGTTAGCCCAGCGGTTGCTAGTGGTCTCACCTGCTATAAAGGTATACCACCTTGTATATATGGTTTACCTAAGGTTCACAAACCTGATTTGCCACTTCGCCCCATTATTTCCACGATTGGTTCGTCTACCTCACATCTTTGTGGATTTATGGCCGAAATTTTGAGTACCTCCTTCGTGGATTACCATACGTATGCGGTCAAGGATGTCTTCGCATTCGCAGAGAAAATAAATGGTTTGATAATTCCATCGCAATACGAGGTGGTTTCGCTAGATGTTGTTAGTCTATTCACTAACATTTCAAAGCAACTGATGGTCAACATCATCAGCCAAGAATGGCATAGGATCTCTTCTCACACCAATATCCCTAAAGATCAATTTTTAAACATTATTGTCTTCATTTTTGACTCAAATTTTTTCTCTTATAAAGGAGAATTTTATACCCAAATCCATGGCTGTCCCATGGGGGGACGTCTCAGTCCCATACTTGCATCCATAGTCATGTCCTCATTGCTCACTACATGTATACCAAAGCTATCCTTCTCGCTTGGGTTCATTTATCAATATGTTGATGACCTCATACTGTCCCTACCTGAGGACAAGGTAGAAGAAATAATAGATGTTTTTAATTCATATGACCAATACATAAATTTCACAGTGGAAGGGGAGACTGAGATGTCGGTTCCTTTTTTGGACACCAGAGTGGTTAGATCCAGTGAGGGTGAGATCAGGTTGGACTGGTACCAAAAACCTTCTTCATCAAGCCGATACATACATTATCTCTCACATCATAGCTGGAACCTTAAACTGAATGTGATAAACCAACTTAAAAATAGGATTACAACCATTACTCACATAAATTATCGCCATGGTTCACTGTCCCGTCTGGAACATATTTTGATCAACAACGGATATCCGAGAACGTTTGTGAGGAAGATCCTTTGGAGCGCCACTGCCATACCACCAGACTCCCCTCCCCGTGCCGTTCCTGTCGAGGGAGAGAATTCACATGCTATTCCTTTAGATGCACCACCAAAATATAGATCCTTACCCTATGTGTCACAATTATCCACCAAGCTCTCACACATTTTCTCTGAGATAGAGCAATTAAGGGTGGCCAAATATAACCTCATTACAGGCAGATCTGTTCTTACCAAACTAAAGGACAAGATTCCCCGACCTTTAATTTCTGACTGTGTTTACAGTATACCATGCTTGGACTGCGAGGGAGTATACGTTGGCCAGACATCACAAACCATCACAAGAAGAATCACTCTTCACAAAAGTGATGTGAGAGTTCACCCTGAACGTTGTGCTTTGGCCCTCCACTCATCAAGACTAGGACATCGGTTCAACTTTGAGGATTTCAAGATCTTGGATAGAGCATCCAATTATCAAAAAAGGACCTTTTTAGAAATGTGTCACATTAGAGCTAACTCTAATAACGTTAACAAAAAAACTGATGTTGCAAAACTCAGCAGCATATATAGTTACCTTCTTTCAAGAGAATTTAATTGTAATCCCCCTTGATGTTTCAATTCTTTGGTGAACGTTTTTTTGGCTGGGAGACCCTACGATCTGCTTACACCTCGTTTCCTAATTTTTTGATGATACCTGGTATATGTGTCATTGACAGTTCTTTCTTTTGTCGCTTGTCCTTCTGTGGCTGTCGTCTTCAGTCTGTGTCCTGTCGTTTTCTTTTACCTCGTTGACATTTTGATGTTCTATGGTTACCACCTTATAACCTCATTCTGGAATATATGAAGAAATATTTTCCTTGCGACATTATATCAATTGGTTATTATTTTAATTTGTTTATGACTTACCATGATTGTTCGTTCCTGTCACGCACTACATTCACAGTTATGGTCTAATTTAATTCAAGCCTAGTTAGCTGTAAGTGTAAAATTGTTTCATTTTAGATTTATTGTTTGTAATTTCTGGATTTGTTTTGTAGAGTCCTGAGGAAGGACATAATCGATGTCCGAAATATAGACACAGTTAACAAATTGGTTGTGCATCAATTATAGTGGCCCCTTTCCTTGCCGAGAACCTATCAATTATTTACTATATTATATACGGCAATACTCCTTTAAGTATTATATATATATATATATATATATATATATATATATATATGAACCCCTGTTAAGCTGTGACCTCCGTTAAGTAGACTGGGCGACCTCACCTCCGGGTGAAGGAGTAGTCTCAATGGAAAAATTTTTGTTGATATATGGAGAGGGGAAGCCAAAGAACAAAATTACCGAGAGAGGGGAAAACATTTTTGCTGAAAAAATTTTGTTTGAACAATCGAGGCGCTGTAGCCTCCGCTTATATTTCTTGTAGTGTGAACGTTATAACCTCCGGCGGTGTTGCCAAATTTCGGAGGTGAGTAGGTGAAGTGAATATATGAAATTCAATATTCATATATTGGATGCAGGTGGCTTGGTTTTTCAAGGTTGATTCATGTCTATAAAGGAGTCGGAGATCGGGGAGTATTCTTGTTGTTGTGGATTCGATTTATCGTTTCGTCAAAATATCTTCAATTGAAGAATTTTTAGCCGAAATGATCTTGAACGATTAGGTTGGAATCAATGGTGAAGAATATGTGGTCAAATTCGAAACTCCTTGCGACCAGTGAACCTTAAATGATTCAATTTTCAAAGGAAATCACTAAGTCTTGAAAATTAAAATTATTGAAACCTCTAGCCATTTGCCACGATTCATCCTAACAACTTGTGAAATAGTAATCCGATTCCAAAGCTGGGACTGGTATAATAGTAAAGATACAAAAATGAATAAATCGAAGGTTTCTTTTCGGGGAACTATATCCTAAATTCAGAATTTCGTGGAAATCGAATCATTTGTAACATGAATGAAAACTCACGAAATCAATAAAAAGTTGAAATATCAATATACATATTTTGAATTGTGTGATATCGCTAAAAAAAATCCCATCACAATGCTGCGAAATGGAGTTCTTGGAGAAAATAAGTGCAGTTTTTTTCGCAAATCGATATCTAAATAGTAAGAATGAAAATAGCCACAGAAATTGAGGTGAGGGGTTTTTCGTAATTTTACAATAGTAGCAATTCCAAAAATTATTGAATCAAACAATAACGGAAGAGAATTATATCGAGACGTTATTTTACTACAAACGGAAAGAAACAAGTCTTCAAATAAAATGGGAGAGTGAATAATTAATTGGTATAAGTGCAGCTTTTGGATGGATAAAATACTCGGCATAAAGAATCATCATTTATTTGATGCATGGAAATATGTAATTGTTATACGGGACTTACGGAAATACATAATAATCTTTATCTACTCCCATAGAATAATATATCCATTATTCAACTCATTTTGATCTGTAATAGTCTCCATAAACCAATAGTGTGAGGTAATAATAACTCACGCCTAAAACTCACTATAATACAAATAGGAAAAATGTAGCTTACGAATTACGAAATGAATAAGAAAGTCGAATCGTTTGGAAACTCTATTTCAGACATCAAGGTAACGTTCTCGCCATCCATTTCTACATTTTCTTAGGTCTGAATATCCAAAAATTGCATTTGGAAAACGTGAATTTCTGACGTTTTCTACGGTATTCGATATCGATTAGATTTTCGAACAAAGAAATCGCTTTTGACAACTGTTGTCAATTTTGAAAATGCTGATTGATTCGAATTTCACTGAAGAAGTCGAAGGTAAAGTATAGTGTTCAATTCGCGGAAAAGGTCATAACACACTTGATGAATTACACCCCTCGCCTGAAGGCTCGGGCTGCAAAATTCATCTGCGTCTGTTATGACTTACATTATCGCTCATTGAACAATATACTATAAAATTTCATTACCAAAAAAATGTCATATTTATAAATTCCTTCAACCAATAGCTCAACATAATATTGCTAAGCTTCTCATTTTTTTATTCATTAGGATAAAGAAGGGATATTCCCTACGGAATACTTTCTGTTATCACAAACTGAATCATCATTTGGACAGGGTTATTGGATGTTGTAAACTATTCTCAAATTTAGTTCTGATATAACTATACCCTAATTTAGTTCTGATGTAACTATATCCTTTAAAAAAAATGTGGGGTGATCTTATTTATTGAACGTAATTTTCGAAGGGATTCTGCCCACTTAATTTTTCGAATAGTCTTCCAATCATACTTTTACTGTCATAAATTTTTCCAAGCAACGATGATTCTTATTCTTGTCTTTCGTATTTCGCACATAGATTTCAATTAAGTGACATTATTTTTCAACACCATTCCCCTTTTGACAGCTTTTGAATTTCATAACTCTTCTAATAATTTCGAACTTTAAGCTCACTGATTCTTCTTTTCAACGGCTTTTTACTTTGTGTATTTTTCCAACAGCAACGGGAATAAAGATTAATTTTGTCAATTCGTTTCAGAAGTGAGAAGCCGATATTATAAATGCAAAAAAAGTAACTTGGTCAATAAGAACAACTGATAGAACACCCCTCGAAAATTAAAAAAAAATGCCATTCAAGAGATGGTTTTAGTCATTCTTTTCGCTTCGGTATAAAATCTATTCTAAATATCCTCATGTCTTCATCCTAGTAAATTTATTACTAAAAAGCATTTACTCTTGAATAAAAGGAATGATCAATTTTATCCTTCCGAAGGAGAACATTCAGAAAATGAAGGAAAACTTGTGTTGAGCCGAAATCGGTTTCCAGATAAAAGACGAAGGAAATAGCAAGCAGTACAACCTTCTGCTTGCTCGACGAAAAAAAAAACAAAAAGCTCAACACTCCTTAACAAAATGCGTCGAAGAAAATATTAGTTTGTGGGATAACAAATTCGTTAAATAATTCTTCCAAACTCATTTTTATATTATTTTATATATTTATTGTTTACACCTATTTGTTGAGAGGTTTGTTTCTATGTGATACAATTTATGTTCGAGATTTCAATTTTTTGTTAAACCCAATCATCCAAAGTAGGTCCCATTTAAGAAATGATTTCGACCATTTTCTTCGCTTCAGTATAAAATTTTATCTAAATATACTCATTCCTTCATCCCAATAAATTCATAACCTAATGTAGACCACTGACGAGGACTCTCTACGAGACTTTCGGGCATCCAGCATCGCACGAATGCTCGAAAAGAGTCCCGTGTATGGTCTATCGAGACTACCCTTCGGCGTTCGAGGTTGGTACTTGGAAGCCCATGTATTACATATCCAGAACCTCGAAAATTTCTAGCGATTATCGAAAGAATTTCAAGATATTAAGGTCGGAATCACGGACAGTATCACTGTCAATTTTTGTACGGCCTCAGTCATTTTTTTATAATTACATTCTCGGAATGTAAAAATGCGAATCTACCTACTAGGTGGATAGACGAGCACTCAGAAGCTACATACACCAAAAGCTATTTGATTTGTATTTCAAATTTTGAATTCATTTGCTTGCTGACAGGTATCGGCTCGTTTACTTGTTTACGCTGTTTGGCTGCATACTTTTTTTTGTAAGATAAGGCTCTTGATGAGAACATTGATTTTAAATTTTTGGGGCCGATCATTCGTAGACATTCAACTTTCGAGAGAAAGGAACAAACACTAGAAATTTTCTTGCTCGCTGTGGAGTCTTGATGGTGAGACTCTCTCTCGAACTAAATCTGCTCGACTGTTTTGGAGTTACATCCATTATCATTCACTTAATAACTCTAAAATACGATCGAATTTAAATTCACCAAAAAGTATATTCCGAAAAGGAAATGATGAGAAATTCTGTGAGGATCGTATTATAAGAAAGTTTCATTTTCACATCTAACCTATTCGTCAAGTTCGGCTGAAATTCTGCATGAATTTTTGAGTCGACATATTTCATCCAAGATACCATATTTCATGTTGGATCGAATCTGAAATCTTGAATATATGGTGACATTAACATTTCGGATCTGCTGAATCATCGGGTGGAATTTGAGGAAGCATAATTTTGATGCTCGCAAATAAAGCCGCTTTGTGAATATCGAATCTTCAAGTACTTTCTTTCGGAAATTATTGTGCTCTCGAGAGGCAAACTTTCATATATCTTGAAAAATATGTTACTTAAAAAACCTAATGCTTATATATAATCAACATACGAATAGAATTATTTATTATTAAGTGTTCATTATTGAAAGTATCCAACTATTTTCAAGGAACCTGTTTATAAACGGTGATTCCACCTTCCACCTTTCTCTTGAATCTGTTTCTGTGGAGAAATGTTCGCAGTTTATCTTAAAAAGAAACTTTTAAAATGCAATCAGTCACGAAGTTTTTTCCTTATTTTTCAAAATTCGACGAAACGGAGAAATTATGTAGGTACTATTCACCTTTGACGACGAAGCTCCAGTTCGTATATCGTCTAAATATTGGTGCAATGTGTAAGAATAAGAATTTATAATGATTTTTTGGGATGATTTCATTAGGCCCTAAGAACTAAAAAACTCAATTCGTGTAGGTGAAAAAAAATGAACGTCATTAGAAAACCGGCTCCTAATTCAGTTTCGGGAAAATATACTGTATTCAGTCGTACTAGTGTATTTCAATGAAATCTGGTATATGCAATTTTTTTATTCTTAGACAAACTCTGATAATCTTGCAAAACAAAAGAAGAAAGAACCTAATGAAACTTTTAATAACGACAATAACAAATGTTCCGTTTAAAGATTTTTAGTTATCTCATAGTCGGGTCAGAAATATCGACCTCCGAACTTTGCACAAACGATTCATTTTACATCAACCTGACGATTTTATGGTTCGAAAGAATGCCAGATGTTGTTTTGATACACTTTTTTATGCATGCCTCAGTGCACCTGCTCCATACGAGTATGGTTAACAGTGTTGCCATTTACGGAGGTGACAACGAACTGAATGTCTCTTCGACTTATTTCTCCATATATAGGACGGCGCACTAGCGCTGGTGGTATATAGCTGAACTAAAAGATTGTACAGTACAGAAATATGGTGCGTTCTGACCTCAAAACGATTTTTTGATATGTTGATCCCTGAAGTCTCCTGAGTCTAACAAGCTAAAAAACAAGGCAAAACGTTGTGACCTCCGATTTCGGAGGTGAGAGCGTTATATATGAGGTGACAACGCTTGTTGAGTTTATATTTTGGAGGTGACAATGACCATTAATAACTATATATATATATATATATATATATATATATATATATATATATATATATAATAATGTTTCTTCTAGGAAGTTTACAAAAATGAATACCTCAACTATTTCTCTGTAATCAAAGTTTATTTTTAAACTTATTATTTACAGTACTATACAATCAATGTTACCTGTAATCAAAGAAACGACATTAAAGTATATTCTTTGACGATGTAACTTCTTATTAATTTGAAATTGGAAAAACAATACTATGACATTCAATTATAAGTTTGACATCAGTCATCTATTCAAAATCATGTAATAAAAATGATAATTCCATAGAATCCGCACTCTCCAGGGTGCGGTAAAATTCAAATAAATAATATTTCTTTACATCTCCCCTCCAAGGGGAAAAAATTTTTTTTCAAAAAAAAATCAAATTTTTTAAATCATTTTCCCTATGAACTGATCAGCCTGTTGGATTTAGAATGAGTTTCGATATGTGGAATAGGTTCGATTCTGTTTTTCTGTGTCCTGTATCTATTTCATAAATTGATTTTGATAATTTGTTTAAAATTTTGTATGGTCCAATTTTTAATTCCTCCAATTTCTTTCGGTTCAACCGGTTTCCATTCTCTACAAAAACTGAGTCTCCAACATTAAATTCATAATTTCTCCTCTTTTTATCGAACAATTTCTTATTGTAATTGTGAGATTTAATGGTATTTTCCAGAGCAATCTTTCTATCTTCGAACAAATCGCGTTGTGTTTTTCCTTGATACAATTCCATTGGTAAAATTGTAACATTTTTTCCTTCCATTAAATATGTAGGTGTAAAACCTGTGACCGTATGTTCGGTTTCATTATATTTTCTTGTACACTCCTGTGCTATTGTTGTCCATGCAGATTTGGTCCGTTTTTCATTCATTCTACATCTTATTTTATTTATTAATGTTTGATTTAATCTTTCATTCAAACCGTTTGAGAAAGGTGAATTCACAGCTGTGAAAACAATTGGTATATTCTTTTCTTTTAAGAATTTCTTGAATTCTTTGGAATTTATTCCTGGATATTGATCAGATAAGATCATTCCAATGTCATTGTTATCAGTCACCTGTCTAACCAGTTTTATAAAATCATCAGAGCTCTGTGTTTTTGATGTCAAAATATAACCGTATCGTGTAAAATGGTCAATCAAGAGATGCAAATACCTTTTAGTAGATCTAGATCCACCAAATCCACCAATTGTGTCTATGGACATTATTTCAAAAGGCTTCTTGGCAGGTCCTAAATGAGACATCAATCCAATTTTAGTTTGTCCTCTTGATTTGTTCTTAATACAGATCTCACAGCTACCACATATTCTCTTTATATTTCGTGTCAAATTCTTCGCTGTAAAAAATGGTGTAATTTTGCTTTGCATTTGAGTAATTCCTATATGGCAATAATCTTCATGTATATTTTTTATAAGTTTCACACTGAAATCTTCTGATAAAATAATTTTTTCCCGTTTGTTTACTTTTTTATGGTATATTAAGTGTTTCAATATCAGTTTTTCTTTCTTTTTTTGTAAGTTTTCATTTTTCTGTTGGTCCATTAGAATATCTTTCATTTTTATTAGGTTTACAATTTTCAACTGTTCATCTTCATTTTCATGTGGTTCTAATACTGGGTTTCTACTTAAACAGTCAGCTTCTAGATTATATTTTCCTGGAGAGTATTTTATTTGAAAATCATATTGCGATAAGTAGTAAGTCAAATCACCTAAGTCTTCATCCGTTCTAGCTTTTAAGTTCATATTTTCCAAAGGTTTGTGATCCGAAAAAACCGTAAAAGATCGTCCGATGAGCCAGAATTGCCAATATTTAACTGCCTCTTTTATAGCTAGGCATTCCAAATATATAGCTTTTTTCCTTTTTTGTACTTCATTTAGTTTTTTAGAAAAGTAAGCCACTGGTTTCAATTCTTTATTTGGTTGTTCTTGTTTCAGAACAGCTCCTATGCCTTGCAAACTAGCATCTGTGTAAATGTATATTGGCAACTGTGGATCGAATATTTCCAGAACCGGTCGAGAACAAAGTATATTTTTTATTTTTTCAAAGGATTCTTGGCATGTATCTGTCCAAATAAATTTTTGTGCCTTTCTCAACAAATTATGCAGTGGATCCAATGTAACCGAGATGTTTGGTACATATTTATTATAGAAATTTATTTTTCCCAAAAATTGTCTGACGTTTTTCTGTGTTTTCGGAACAGGAAAATTTCTGATAGAAATCAGATTATCTTTCACTGGACATATTGAATTATTCCTAATCACATGGCCCAAATATTTCACGGAGTCCGATGCGAATGTGCATTTCGCAAATTTCAATCTGAATCCTTCTTTTGAAATCGCTTCTAATAATTGTTTTAAATGATCAATATGCTCAGAAAAAGATTTCGAAAAGATCAAAATGTCATCGATATAATTGACTGTGAAATTTGTTAATTTATATTTTCGAAGTATATTACTCAATATTCGCTGAAAAATGGCTGGTGCTGTTTTCAAACCGAATGGTAGACATGTCCATTGATAATGACCCTCTTGTGTTACGAACGCGGTTTTTTGTCTATCTTCGGTTCGTAGGGGAATAGACCAAAATGCGGAATTCACGTCCAATGAGGAAAAAAATCTACAATTCCTTGTTTTCACCATTAGATCGTCAATTAATGGAAAAGGTTGTGACTGAGGAACAACAATTTTATTGAGATCACGAAAATCGATGCACAATCTCGATTTTCTATTATCTTCCCGTTTAAATGCTAGGGTAACTGGAGCGGCAAAAGGGCTGTATGATTCTTCAATTAAATTTTTTTCAAATAGTTTCGATATTTGATGTTCTATTTCTTTCTTGTCTTCAATATTGCATCTATATGGTCTTTTACTACAATATTCATCAATTATTAAATCAATTCGAGCTTCATAATCTTTAACTGTTCCGATGTCATATTTATCCTTAGCGAAAATTGAACTATATTTTTCTTCTTCTTCTTCTTCATCTTTTTGTAGGCTCATAGCCTGTTTTCTCCAACTCAATCATTCATCTCGTTAGATGTTGAGATCCAGGATTCACGCCATCTTTTAGGTGGTCTACCCATTGGTCTCCTGGTTTCCGGGATTCCATCCCGTGCGATTCTCGCTATCCTGTTCGGTGCCATTCTTCCCACGTGCTCGTTCCAAGCTCTTCTACGCTTTCGTCCCCATCTCACTATATCGCTCACTCCGTGTTCGTTGCGTATTGTTGAATTACGAATACGATCTCTCAATGTATATCCCGATATTCTTCTGAGCACTCTCATTTCGGCAGTTCTAAGAATTGACTTCGTTTTACTATGGTCAGCTCTCGTCTCAATGGCATACGTCATGATCGGTCGAATACAGGTCTTGTATACTCTTATTTTCGAGTCCTTGCTCATGTATTTGTTATTCCAAATCACATCCGATAAGCTTCCTGAGATTCTATTTGACTTGTTTACTTGGCTTCTAACTTCTCGTGTTCTATCTTGATTTGCGGATATCTCGATTCCCAGGTAATTAACGATCATGACCTGTTCTATTGGTTTATTTTCTACTACTAGCTTGCATCTTAAGGGCTCTTTGCTTATTACGATGGTCTTAGATTTTTCAGTGGAAATTTTCATGTTGAATTGCCCACTTATGGTATAAAATGCGTGCAAGAGTCTTTGTAGATCGTCTTCGTTTTCGGATATTATAACGGCATCATCAGCATAGCATATTATCTTGCTATATTTTTCAATAAGTTCATTTATTTTTGCTTTCTGATGATAATCTAAATGATTAACCGTTATATTGAAATTTGAAACATCAACATTTTCATTAAAATTTATTTTGTATTCTTCGATATCTTGGTTTTTATAAATTCTATGCTTACTTGATGTTTCCTCTGCATCTCGAGGATATTCCAGCTTGAATTCTCGCTCCATAATAGGTTTATCAGCTATCAATTCATAATTTTCGTCTTCAATATTTTCCTTAGGAAAATCCGATATTTTCTGTTTGATTTCTAAGTTTTCATTTTGAATCAATTTGAATTTTTTTATCATGTCCAAGCCAATAAGGAAATCATATTTGAAATCTTCTTTTTTTATAACAAATAAATCAACTTCTTCTTCTATATCGAAAATTTTTGCTTTCATAGTCACCATTCCATTAGTTTTTTTCACACCATTAATAGTCATCAAATCTGCATTTTGTGTATCATCCATCTCTTCGGTTTTTAATTTTAATAATTTTGAATTAATTAGAGAAACATTCGAACCAGAATCGTATATTCCAAATGTTTCTAGGGTATTATTCAGCAGCAGTTTGACCTCTATCAATGGTGGCACTTTTAGTTTTTTTGGTTAGTATTCAGTTCAGTTTCAATCTCAGAGTTATTTGTGTACTTAATGTTTTGTTCTTTCTCCTTTCTATTTTCCACCTTGAACCAACATGAGGATTCAGGATGGTAACGCGAACCTTTATTTAATTTCGAACAAATTGCACATGGTACCTTCATTCCATATTGTTTCTTACAATCTGAACTCGTATTTTTTTCTTTTCCAAAACTTTTCTTTTTCATCAAATATTCATATTTATTTATTTCACCAAAAAGGTCCTCGGTTTCTACCAAGTTTTCTCTATCAATCTTATTTAATACAAATCGCGGTAAACCTGCTGCTATGAGATCAATTAATGTTCCTGTGTCTATTGACATTCTCACCTTCAACAAAAGTTTCTCCTTCTTTGTAGCATAGCTCAGCAATGAACCTTCCGTGTATTTAAAAGACAACGCATATGTAACCGGGCTCCATCCTTTGTTAACATATGTTTCACAAAACTTTCCTCTCCATATCCTCCATTCCGAATTCACAGTTAATTTTATTTTCATCGAACTATACCAGTCCAAACATGGTCCTTCCAGAAACCATCTGAGAATTTCAATTTTCTTCTCATCCTCTGTTACTTCAAACCGCTCACATTCCCTTTCAAAAGAATCCATCCATTGATTCGCATTGGGGTTTTTGCTCGTAAATTTTTCAATGATAAACTTTTCTGATAAATATCTCAAATTTTGGCGTCCGGTATTTTGTTCTTTTTCTACTAGCTTCTCTAATATTTGAGTGAGTTTATCAGCACCATTTGCGTTCGAAACATTCAGATTTTCTTTTGTTTCAATTTCTTCCAAAAAACAATCATGAAATTGCATATTTCCATTATCATCTATGTGAGTATCTTCCAATTCTTTTGTTAAATTAATCCAAATTTTTCTTGTTTGCCATCTCTTCTTGAGTGTATTACGCACTTTTTTATATGCATCTGCAGCAGTAACAACTGTGTGAAGAGTTGCTGATTGTAATTCGTCTGGGATACCAAAAGTTTTATTATCTTGCGTAGAAATTGAGACTATACACATCATATTTGATTTCCCATCTTCAGATGGTTTTATGATGAATTCAAACAATAACTTCTCCATTTTTTCTCCAGAAATGTCGTTTTATAATAATGTTTCTTCTAGGAAGTTTACAAAAATGAATACCTCAACTGTTTCTCTGTAATCAAAGTTTATTTTTAAACTTATTATTTACAGTACTATACAATTAATGTTACCTGTAATCAAAGAAACGACATTAAAGTATATTCTTTGACGATGTAACTTCTTATTAATTTGAAATTGGAAAAACAATACTATGACATTCAATTATAAGTTTGACATCAGTCATCTATTCAAAATCATGTAATAAAAATGATAATTCCATAGAATCCGCACTCTCCAGGGTGCGGTAAAATTCAAATAAATAATATTTCTTTACATATATATATATATATATATATATATATATATATATATCTATATCTATACTAATATTATAAAGAGGAAAGATTTGTATTTTTGTTTGTTTGATACGAATAGGCTCAAAAACTACTGGACCGATTTCAAAAATTCTTTCACCCTTAGAAAGCTACATTATCCCTGAGTGACATAGGCTATACTTTTCACCCGAAAAAATTAAGGATACCTACTATAACTTCAATAATTACAAAAAAATCAGCCAAAATCAGCTATTTTCACGTGCGCTGCAAAAACCGTAAGACTTACGTGGATACAATGTATGACGGAAATGTACCTCTTGAATAGTTCTACAAAAAAGTCCGCGATAGCATGTATCTATCTCTCAAGATTGACTTGCTATTACCTGTTTATGGTAATCAGATGTTTTCCAAAATTATGCACTAATTGGGATTGTGTTTTTATGAATTCGGTATTGATCCTAATCCAACCTAATACGTTATTTATCCCCAGTATTTAATTTAGAACAAAATTGCCCCTCACATCATACAATTACAACGAGTACATCAAAAGATATGGCAGGTTGAAGTTTTGAAGATGAAACCGCCGCGTGAAACAAATTTCTACTCGGGCGAAGCTGGGACGGCCTGCTTGTATTTAATAAAAAGGTCGCCAATATGCATTCAAAAAGAGGAAATCATTTAGAACATTCTATCTAAATTTTGTGTTAATGCTTAGCTCTGCCTTTCACAATATGTTTCGAATGTTTATTCTGTATTAGTTGTTGTAAAGTTTGTGGTTTACGTAGGTACGTATTTTCTGGATTAAATGATTTTATACATCAGAATATGGATGATTAAAATTGAATTTTGAATTTGGAAAAACTACTTTTGAACTAACGAAGAACTTTGTATGATTGGACGATATAGCTTTACTAGTTCAGAATATTCTCACTGCCTTGGAGAGAAATAACGATATTGTTCATCTTTAAAAAAAATTTCTAGGAAAACTGGACGTGTGCCAACAAAAATAAAAAAGCACCAGTAATGTTCAATTATGGTTTAATCTGAAGCAGGTAGCGATTTTTTTAAAACAGAATGTACAGGGTGTTTTTTCAACCTGCAAATTTAATCTGAACTTATCATAATTACCACACTGTATTTTTGAAAATATAATGGAATTATTGAAGGTAGACAATCATATTAGGAGTTCATCAGATACATCGCGTTCATTGATATTTATATCAACAACCGCCATGGATCCGACACGTACTTTTCAAAATCTTCATGATATTTATATCAATGAACGATGTATCTGATAAACTCTAGGAGTTTCCCATACAAGTGTGTCCAGAATGTTGCAGCGATTCAGGGAGACAGGTATGAATGTCCGAAGACCAGGACAGGGTAGACCACGGGTAACAACTGGCATTCAAGAACGTTACTTGAGAGTTTCTTCGTTGAGACAACGGTTTGCAACCGCTCGCCTCCTTCAAAATCAGCTTGAGCAAACTCATGAGGTGCAAATTAGCACTCAGACAATAAGAAATCGCCTCAGAAAATATGATTTAAGGCCTCGTGTCGCGGCAAGAAGCCCAGCTCTTACCCCAGCCCATCGAAGGGCGCGTTTGGATTTTGCGAGAGAGCATATCCATTGGGAAGAGGCCGATTGGGAAAGAGTTCTCTTCAGAGATGAGTCTAGATTCTGCCTCTACCATTGTGATCGACGTTCCCTTGCATACAGACGTCCACATGAAAGACAAGCAGGCCTGTCCCAGCTTCGCCCGAGTAGAAATTTGTTTCACGCGGCGGTTTCATCTTCAACCTGACATATCTTTTGATGTACTCGTTGTAATAATTGTATGATGTGAAGGGCAATTTCGTTCCAAATTAAATACTGGGTATAAAAAACGTATTAGGATGGATGAGGATCAATACCCAATTCATAAAAACACACTCCGAAATAGTGCATAATTTTGGAAAACATCTGATTACCATAAACAGGTAATAGCAAGTCAATCTTGGGAGATAGATATATGCTATCGCGGAATTTTTTGTAGAACTATTTAAGAGGTACATTTCCGTTATACATTGTATCCTCGTAAGTCTCACGGTTTTTGCAGCACACGTGAAAATAGCTGATTTTGGCTGATTTTTTTGTAATTATTGAAGTTATAGTAGGTATCCTTAATTTTTTCGGGTGGAAAGTATAGCCTATGTCACTCAGGGATAATGTAGCTTCCTAATGGTGAAAGAATTTTTGAAATCGGTTCAGTAGTTTTTGAGCCTATTCGTATCAAACAAACAAAAATACAAATCTTTCCTCTTTATAATATTAGTATAGATATGCAATTTCCTGAATACTACTGGTTTCGGGGGAGGATCGATTATGGTATGGAGTGGAATATCTTTGACTGCTCGCACAGACCTAGTGGTCGTTGATAATGGAGCTATGAATGCTGATAAGTATGTAAGGAACATTCTTGAAGAGCTTGTAGTGCCATTTGCCCCATACATTGGTGAAAATTTCATTTTTATGGACGATAATGCCAGACCCCATCGTGCGCGCATCGTTCAGGAGTACCTTGAAGAGGTTGAAGTCTCTCGAATGGAATGGCCAGCAAGAAGTCCAGATCTCAATCCGATTGAGCAGGTTTGGGACAACCTCAATAGAAGACTGAGAAGTTCAGAAAATCATCCAGCTACTCTTAATTAGGAATCCAACTCGGAGAAATGTGGGAAGGATTAGATCAGAAAATTTTAAGATCACTCATTTTGAGTATTAACCGTCGTTCCCGAGCTATAATTAACGCAAGGGGTGGAAATACCAAGTATCAAATCACTTATCAGCATTTCAGTATTTTGAAAATTGTTCATTTCTCTTCATTCACATAAGATTCGGTGAAATCCTGAATTTTTCTTCCATTTAATGTGTCTTGTTTCGTTCAAAACCTTCCCGAGAGAACATAAAAAATAAGTTATAAAGTCAATGTAGAGTTAACTTTCATTAAAATTGAGATTTTCAGAATGTGCGTTATTTTTTTTGCGCAGTGTATTTTGTTCTATACATAAGAGCTATAGTTAATTTTTATTTTTCAACTAAATATTTAATGGACTGGACTTGACCCTGAGAGACTTTTAACCTGAAAATGACTACGCACTATCATCGTATATTATTTTCACCAAAGATAAATCGTTTTACTTCCCACACGGGGTTTTCACCTCTACGAAAAACCCCCAGTGCAACGACCCCACTAAGTCGGAGTTCATTGAAAATTCCCCCCTTATCTTTCTTACAAAACATTAGTTCCGCACTTGTGTAACTTTCAGCTAGAATGAACATCGCACCCGAACAAAGTTCCTATATAATAGAACCATCTCAATGTTGATAATGAAAACATCGCAACGATTGATTCCATTCAGCAGACCAGAAGCTTTTAATCAATCGCTTTGATGTGAGTTATCTGGCAAGGTGAGAAATAGGACGGTAGTAGGGAATTTAGAGCGGTATAGATTTAAAGTTGGTTTTTTCAGCTTGAGATGCAAGATGGAAGTTTAGTTATGTCACTTCAGCTGGAAACAGCCGAAACAGGTTGAAGTAGGTTTTGTAATATAATTATCTTGCGAAATTCTTCATTGTTTCATAATATTCACTAGTTAAAGTTGCGAAGAGTTCATGCGAAATAGTGTTATTTCTTCCGGAACTGATCCGGCATGTCGAAATATAGCAGGAATAAAAATGGTAACCGGAGTCGGTGGCATACCTGGCAATGCGAAATACGTAGAAATGGTCCTGGAGAGTGACATTTTTGGGAGTTCGAGAAACCAATTGTATAGGAAGACCCAGAAGGAGTTGGAAAGACGACATAGTAGCTGTAACCGAGAAACAATATGGATGACAACAGAGAAGCATGAAAGAAACTAGAAAAGGCTCAGATTCAACACTGATTAAAAAAAAGAAGGTAAAAAAAGAAGATGATAATGTGAGAAATGAAAAAACGGGTAGTTTCAGGATCATTTGAGCGCTTGTTTATCCATCTTGTATGTAGATTCACATTTTTCAGTTAATTGAACAATATTTGGCTGCTGTCAAAAATTGTTGACAGCTCATGTCAGATAGATGGTCAATGTATCAAGTGCTACAGAAATAAAGGGATTTTTTTTCGATAATCAGCTACAATTTCGTTTGGTCAAAGACTTTCGCTTGGATACACCAAACTCCAAACGGGCATTTTTATGGAACCCCTCGGGTATTTCTCAGAAGGCTTTCAGGATGAAAAAGCTACTACTAGATGTAACCAGAGCCTCTGACAGAGTATGGCATGAAGGACAAGCATATAAAATGATATCTGCGGGTTATTCAACCAAGGCATTATCTGAGGGATAAAAACTTTTGTGTGAAAATGTTCATTCCACACTCAGATTTTAGAAGGAGGTGTTCATCAAAGATCCATACTAGGACCGCTACTTTATACAGCGTCCTGCAATAGTGCTTTCATAGTGGCTTTCATAGCTGCCAAACCAGACGTTTTAGAAATTTAGTTGAAAAGCATTTCCTTTGTTATTTCAATTCTGCATCTTTGGAAATCATTTTCTGATGAACAGGGTGTTCCCAAATAAAATTATTGAACAAATGAGTGATTTTTTAAATGGAACACACCATATATTATATATTTTCGCATATTTTGAATGCTCTTCAATGCCTCTATCTTAACGCACAATATTAGGGATATTTTTCCAACGGTACGGATCTTCAGATTCAGAAAAAACTTCAAAATTTCTAAGAAACAGTAGTTCGGTGAAAGCCCTCTACCGATTTCCAGAAGCGATAGAAACATGAATTTGATCAGAATTTCTTTTAACTCAAGAATTTGCCTAGTCATCGTTCCTAAATGATCAACCTTTTTTATACAGGGTGTCCGTTATCAATGTCCAAATATGAAGAATTTCAAATTGTTTTTTTCTCGATTTTTTCAAATGTAACACCCTGTATTTTTTCCATGATGATGTACACAGTTTAAAACCTTACATTTTTTCATAGGAAACCTTAGGATTATTTTCACTCCTGTGTCCAGCAGACACGAAAAATGACATTTCTACCAAAAATTTCAGGAATAATGAACATAATAAGTAACGGATATGAAAACTGAATGACCAATTTTTGAAAAACTTTAAAACCCTTCCAAAATCATAATCCTTGAAGTTCAACATGAAAATGATAATACAGGGTGGGGCAAAAGTCACGAAGGGATTTGAAAAATTGATAACTTTTTTAAATTCAAGTTTTATTTTCTTTTCTTTACACAAAACTGATATACAACAGTTGGAGTTTTTTTACAATTCAAGAGTGAAAGATTACATCACTCAAATGACCGCCATTTTCGACTACGAAAAGTGCAGCTCTTGAAAGAGCATTTTTCATGATCCGAGTCAGAATATCTGGACCCAAAGCCCTTACTTCTGCTCGAATATTTTCCTTTAGTTGCTGCAGGGTTCTGGGTTTATTAACATAAACCTTTCCTTTCACATATCCCCAAAGGAAATAATCAGGAGCTGTTAAGTCCGGCGAGCGGACGGGCCAATTGAATCCTGAATTCCTCGAAATTAAACGTTCGCCAAAAATCTGCCTTAGAAGGTGCATAGTGGCTCGAGCAGTGTGCGCAGTAGCCCCATCTTGTTAATATTCTGCGTAAAGACCTCCGAGACATCTGAAGCTCAGCAGAGCGTCTTCGGGTTGAGGTTTCCGAATTCTCCTCAATGCTAGCCTGAACGCGTTGAATGTTCTGTTCATTTCTTGCGGACCGTGGCCTTCAGCTTTGTGGAAGATCCATAACTGTGCCATGCTGCTGAAATCGTGTCACTAAACGTCGAATCATCGATTCAGAGGGCGAATTCCGCAAATTGAAATGACGACGATATGCTCGTTGAGTTTGAATGATTGAATGATGATATTCAAAATAAAATTCCATGAGTTTGCTTCGTTGGTTGAGGTCGTAACGCTCCATAATTAATCTCCCGGATTTATTTTACACAGTCATGAAAAAAAAAGAAAAAATAAATAAATAGGAAGAAGTTATTAATTTTTCCAATCCCTTCGCAACTTTTGCCCCACCCTGTATTTGTCCGAATAAGTAACACATACATAGGTATTATTGATTACAGAGTTTTATCGGCATCCAAAAAAATTATTAGTCATGAAATGGTTCATATGATTTTCATGTCGCAGCAGTGCCACAGAAACTGTTATGAAGTACATCGATTATTATCATTGATCAAAATATTGTTAAACAGAGCTCAAAGTTATTTCCAAATACAATAAATTGAGATGAATTTTGGTAAAGATGAAATGGTTGATATGATTTTCATGTTGGGGCAGTGCCACAGAAACTGTTTATTAGCCAGTAGATCCTATGCTGTCGAATATCCCGAAAGAAGACATCCACATGAATCGACTTTTCGGAGTTTTCAGATTTGTAGAGACAGGAGATGTCAAGTATAAAAAAGAAGAGATAAAATCGGATAAAATCGGCCACTAACGAGGACAAGGAGCTCGAGGTTTTACTGCATGTAACTGAAAATCCATACACAAGCCAAAAGGTGCTTGATGTAGTCTGTAATAGCGTACAGTTCAAAGAATCCTCAAAAAAAAAAATAAGTACCATGTCTACCATATTCTGATGCATCAGGCGCTTACCGATAGCGATTTTGAAAACCGTCTGAATTTCTGTATCTGGGCAAGTTTTCAAATTGAACCCTACATTTTTTAAATCTGTTTTATTCAGTGATTAAGCAACCTTCCACAATTCCGGAGCCGTCAATAGGCACAATTTTCATTATTACTCTGTAGAAAATGCAAGAATTATAAGGGAAATAGACAATCAACACAGGTGGTCATTGAATGTCTGGGGAGGTGTGATCGGCAATCATGTGATAGGCCCTCATTTTTTCGAAGGAAATTTAGATGTAGCTGCATATTTTACTTTCATTCAGAACATTCTTCCCGGAATGTTAGCAGTGTTACCTACGGAAATGCGGAATGAAATATGGTTTCAGCATGATGGAGCACCCGCTCATTATTCTCGTCCTGTGATGGTTTTACTGGACCAACAGTTTCCAAATAGATGGATTGGTAGGGGCGAACCGACAAGATGGCCTGCTAGATCACCGGATCTCACCAAAATAGACTTTTTTTGTGGGGATACATAAAGGGAATCGTGTATGATGAAGTTCCAACAACAGCTTCCAATATGCGAGAGAGGATTGTGACTGCTTTCCGAAGAATTACTCCAGCCATGCTGACGAGGGTTAGTGGGACATTCAACGATCGGATCGCTTTGTGATCCAGAGAAGGCGAACGACACTTTGAAGATCTCTTGGATCCTTGACACATGACATGATTTCATTTTTCGTACCTGCTGGACGCAGGAGTGAAAATAGCCCTTTGGTTACTTCTGAAAAAATATGAGGCTTCAAACTGTGTACATCATCATGGCAAAAAATACAGGGTGTTACATTCGAAAAAATCGAGAAAAAACAATTTGAAATTCTTCATATTTGGAAATTGATAACGGACATCCTGTATAAGAGAGGTTGATCATTTAGGAACGATGACTAGGCAAATTCTTGAGTTAAAAATAAATCCTGATCAAATTCATGTTTCTATCGCTTCTGGAAATCTGTAAAGGGCTTTTACCGAACAACTGTTTCGTCGAAATTTTGCAGATTATTTATCCCTAATATTTTGAATCACGGTAGAGGTATTGAAGAGCATTGAAAATATGCAAAAATATGAGGGGTGTTCCATTTAAAAAAATCTCATTTGTTCAATAATTTTATTTGGGAACACCCTGTATATCAGAAAATAATTTCCTGAGATGCAGAATTGAAATTGCAAGGGAAATGCCTTTCAACTAAATTTCTAAAACGTCTGGTTTGGCAGCTAGGAAAGCCTAACGCACTATTGCAGGACCCTGTATTCATGAGAAGTGTCACTTTTCATGGCGGGCTTGAGTTTACCCGCCTCACTACCTTCTCACTTCCCCTAGTTATGAAATAATATACTGTTGTGATACATGCACTTCTTTAAATCCAATTTTAGTATGATTCAATATTTCAAGGGGATAGTTTCAATTTTTTGGAGCTATTCCTATTACAGCAGCAAGAGCGTATTCTTTTGTTTGGACTCTATGTTATGAGTATGTAATGTAATTCAGCTTCGTGGCTACAAATCCTGGAAATTAAGTTGAACTGAAATATTTCACTTTCTATGTATAGAGAATTTGTGAAGTAATTTACGATTTCAGAGTTCTCAATTTTTTGACTGTGACTATAAAAACATAGTACAAGGTTTGTTCTTGTTTTCTCAGCTACCTTCCAACTTGAAACTTCGTGAATACGGTCCTGATCGAGACCTAGTGCGAAGACAGTAAGTGTAATGTGTTTAAATATGAGCCGGTAATTTTTTAAAGGAATATCGAACAGAAGGGCCGCTAAGTGGAACTAAATTGAATAGATGTTCGATCGATTGAAGACCGTCGCCTCATTTGTTCGAGCCTTCAGGGTATTAGCTTTGGTTTTGGAGGAGCAGAAACGGGAGAATGATAATAGAGAGATCAAAAGGTCAATTTTAGCCGGCGCATTAATGCTTCTTCTGGTGTGAACATAGAGTCTTCCATTCTGAGCAATATGTAAGGTTATTTTTGTTGACAGGTACCGTCTCCTGCAGAACTTGTAGGCGCCTGTTCAAAGTCTCACTCAACTTCGATTTCTGTTCAATCCGTCACGAAATGAATTCTAGATAATTAAGATTCATAATCCGGATGTTTTTTTTCGGAAATTCGGTTTTTCGCAGCACTTTCGTTATATCAATAATAATGTTCATTTACAAAATAGAAGATAACGTCATTATCCTGCTGTGGTGGTGATACCAGTGGTGTACCTACTTCGGGAATAGGATCTCTGTTGGTACATTTCCCTCAATGTTTATACATATATTATAATTTTTTATTTAACATGTTGTTTGAGAATGATTATCTGGAAGAATAGAATGTTTGCTTGGACCTTTTTTGTGGTTATCACCTTCCAGAACCCAAATCAACAAATACATGGTGTGGAAACCAGATCTCCCACATTTGAAGAAGCTGTAAAAAAATGCGAATGCCTACATAATCAAGTTTTTTTTCAAAAACAAACAGTAGAGGTATGTGGAGCGTAAATTCAAAAAAGCATAGGGCAACCTGCTTTCGAAATTACAAATCCGTGGATTTGTGGCTTTCCCTTAAACATAATTAGTCAGTATCGGATTAACCGGTACGCTTAGAACGCTGCAGCGTAGGGCCCCGAGGTTCATAGGGGCCCCCGGCGATCGAATAATTTTTTTTTCTAGAATGAAAATTCAGTCTGTAAGTGTGAAAAAAATAGTCAGACTGTACTATATTTTATAAGGAGCTCACAGCTCAGAGGCAACTTGTGAACATGAAATGCAATTGAATAACCAAAGCCTCAGAGCAAAATTGGAAAAAACACACCATTCAGCGTACTGTCCCTAATTATCTTGTCTGCATGCAATAAATTCCGTCAAGGCGGCCGAATTCAAATGTTTACAATTATGTATATCATAATTCAATAAATTTGTCGGCATTTTCTCTAAAATCTAGGAATGTGCTACAGAACGGCCAACCAGATGTTGATTCGTTTAGGGGTGTAAATTGAAAAATACTTGTGCAGAAGTTCTTAGGTCTGCATATTTTTTTTTCACATTCATTTCACAATAAGATTCAAATAGTGTTGACAGTGACGGGCGAGTTTCGTGTAAGATTCAAGTATTGTGTTGGTGTTGGTGAATTGAACTATTTCTGTTTGTGTATAGATGGAATTATGTTGAGTATTTCCAAATTAAAATATTCCTTAAAATGTTTGAGCGCTACCCGATGGTGATGGTGTGCTCATCGTGAGGCTGTTAAAGCATTGAAGTTTGGGTATAATGATTTATTAAAGGCTTTGAAGCACATTTATTTGGATGAACAGAAAAATAAATTGTAAAAATGAGGCCAAAAATTTATACTTACAAAAAGCTTATCGAATTAGAATACGCTATGTTAACTGTTATTAAAACAATTCTAGAACGCTTTGATAAAGTTTCTTCCAAACTTCAAAAACCTAATTTGGATCTTCAAAGCGGATATCATTTACTGGACTCTTTTAAGTCATTTTTGCAGGAAATTCGGACAAACACTGATTCACAAACAGACCAGATAGAGACATAATCTAGAGAATTGAGTGAAGATATTGAAAGAGAATACACCCAGAGCGAGTCCAAAAACGGCTAAGAAGAAGAAGAAAATTCAAACGCCTATATTTTTTGGAAAAGATAAATTCAGGATTGGGATATTTAATAAAGTTTTAGAATTTTTGATTGGCGACTTAGACCGTCGAAGTTCTGTCTATCGAGATATCATTGTGAAATTCAAATATACAGGGTGGCCATTTGAAAACGAAACAGACGAGATTACAGACGAAATAAATATTTTCGATAGAAATGCTCGGACAGGTCGATTTCTGTTTCGAGGGGGACAACTTAAGATGTAGGTTACGGACGCATAGCGCTTCAACCCTTGCTGCTACAACCCCCACCCCCAATTTTTGAATAGGGAAGATGGGATGAGTGATACCTCAATTCAAAGGTATTTTTATACTGATTTCAGCACAGTAATTGTTTTTTCATTTTATGCATTAGTTCTCGAAATATTCTTAACTAAGTATTTGGAAATGAAGTGGTGTTTTCATGGCACTTGTAGTGTTTTTTTGTGAAAAATCGACATCTTGATTAAAGATTTCTATGTCAGTGGATTGGAGGAAGGAAGCCACAGTCATGGTTGTTTTGAAGCTCAAAATGTCCATTTTTCACAAAAAAAAACACTACAAGTGCCATGAAAACACCACTTCATTTTCAAATACTTAGTTGAGAATATTTCGAGAACTAATGCATAAAATGAAAAAACAATTACTGTGCTGAAATCAGTATAAAAATACCTTTCAAATGAGGTATCACTCACCCCATCGTCCCTATTCAAAAATTGGGGGTGAGGGTTGTAGTAGCAAGGGTTGAAGCGCTATGCGTCCGTAACCTACATCTTAAGTTGTCCCCCTCGAAACAGAAATCGACCTGTCCGAGCATTTCTATCGAAAAAATTCATTTCGTCTGTAATCTCGTCTGTTTCGTTTTCAAATGGCCAGCCTGTATATTTGATATAGGTGATCTCTCGCAAGATAATATTGATAGAAAGAGTTTTAAAAAACTCTTGGAGTATTATGAGAGAGACCTTGAGGAGGGATTTATTAGCGAAGCTGGAAGCATCTCAATTCAAGGAATATCTTAAAAACTTGAAAAAAAAATACTAGTTGTTTAGAGATGTTGAAAATAATATATGATAAAGGAATGATAGAAGTATTCTCCAATTTATATATAGCTTCAAAGTTGTTTGTAACGCTACCTATTAGATACAAGTTGTGTAGCAGTCCGCTCATTTTCCAACTATCATTGATAAAAAATAAATATAGAACTGATATGACAGAAAATATACTGCAGTTTTTAGGAATTCTATCGAAAGTGATATAGCGAGCAGTGTCGATTATTATTCTGCAAGAAAAGAATTTGCTGATATTAAAATAAGAAAAAACAATTTTTCTAGTGACATTTTATTTTGTAGGTAACTGATTTACATTTTTACGATACTCGTATCTTTTGTGATGATTTTATTTATTCCGTTCTCGATGCCGCAATAAAAAATTTGCAGATATGATATTCTAGAGATATTCTGTATTTGAATTTTCGTGATATTTTTCCCTTTTCTTAAGATTTTCATTCATTTTTTATATTTTGTTTCGATATGCTTACCTACATACCTTGTATTTTATTGATAAACTTCCCAATAAATTTTTCAATAAAAAAATGGCACATGCAATTCTACCTCTAGTCACATCGCTGAATAGGCAATCAAATCACCTTCCATTTGATGTATCACTCTCCATATATTCCCATTTGAAAAAATAAAGAAGAGGGGCGGGGTTTATGGGGTGAGAAATATAAAATTCAAAAAAGCACAGGATAAATTGCTTTTGAAATTAGAAATCGACATGTGCGAGGATTTTCATTATTAATTCTTCATACAAGAATTATTGATATTATTGATATTCACGGAACTCCTTGTCGAGTTTTTCCTATTAACGAACTTGTCCGCGGATTCGTGATCCGAGCCTACCCTGGAAATGTTTGTCTAGGTTAATTCCTATTTTATTATTATTCTTCATCATCGGTCTCCCGGTCTCAGCTCGAGCTGGTATTACTTCTATGAACCAGTGAAAAAACATTTCAGTTCCTCCCACTAGTTCAGAAATTTCCGCACGATGTGACAGGTTTGCAAAGCTACAGCCTGCTGTGCATATCCCGCGATCCTCTGGGATATCTCGATCTTTTGAAGGTTTTTCTTAAATGATCTGGACATGACTCCCTCAGCCGAAATCACCAACGGTATAATAGTGACTTTCGATAATTGCCACATATTCTTCAGCTCTATTGCCAAGTTCTCGTACTTCCTTATTTTTTCCGACTCCGTTCTTCCGATGTTATGAGTCAATGGTACTGCCACATCAATTATCACCCCATACTTCTGATCCTTCTCAATGAATACAAGGTCCGGTCTATTGTAGTCCACTGATCTATCTGTTGTTATGGGTCTATCCCAATAGAGAACCGCTGTGTCCGTTTCCAACACTGCTGCAGGTTGATACTTATAGTATGGCGGACAAGTATCCAAAAAACCATGTCTAAGAGCTAACTGCTGGTGAACAATTTTTGCCACTTGGTTGTGTCGGCCCAGATATGCGTTGTCGGCAAGAACTCGACAGCCTGCTATTATATGTTCGATAGACTCGCCAACTGCGCCGCACTTCCTGCATTTGTCCTCCACGTTCAGCTTCAAACAGTGCTTCTCATAGTTGCGAGTTCTTATGACTCGGTCTTGGATAGCCGTCAGGAATCCCTCAGTTTCAGGATACAATTGTCCCGCATTCAACCACGACAAAGAAGCTAATTTATCGACATTTTCCCCCTCAAGGTGTTTGGGAAATCTGCCGTGCAGAGCTTGTTCCCGCCATATACTTATATCTTCGCTTCTCGTGGTGATATCGAATGTCAGTTCTCTGTGTTGTAGGTTCAGAGGTGTGTATCCCTTATCCTCTGTTGTCACCAATTTCATCAGGCTATCTTCAGACTCGAGCAGTCGCTGCCTCAAGTTTTTCTCCTGGGTTCTGCAGAGTTTATAGATGTTCAACAGACCTCGTCCGCCATCTCTTCTGGGTAGATAAAGCCTTTTCACCGATGCATTGGTGTGCATATTATTATTATTATTATTATTATTAAATTAAGTTTAAAGTTTAGGCATTGCCTATAAACTCACAGAAAATATGATATACAGAATCCAAAGAAAAAAGAAAAAAAAAACAAATTCAAATTCAAATGAAGAGGCCAAAAAGTGCTAAAATTAAGAGCGAAAAAAAAACACAGATCCTCAGAAAAATCACACAAAAATGTTCCATTAGTATTCTGAAATGAAGTAATGTTCACTCATCTCTGAAGGTGCCAACTGTCTAAATTGTTTTTAAAGGAGTTCACTGACACTGACTCAACCACAACAGGAGGCAACGCGTTCCACACACTAAATATTCGGTTCGTCAGAAAGTGTATATTTAACGGACGTTCGGCGGGGGTACTGATGTGAAAACAGAAAACGAAACACTGGTTTTCTTTTAAGCCTTCAAAAGATTCCACTCGGGGTACTCTCATAAGTTCATTGAAAAAACTGGACGCCGTACGAAGGCCCAAATTGCGCTAATGGGCTGTCAGATGACCCGGATAGAAATATGAATTCATTAACCCCAAAAAAAAGTTTTTTTCGAAAAACTTTGATGTACATCGAGTATGAACTGGATTTTGTTCTAACCTTATGAATGTCCGTTACCAAGCAACGCTAGTTAATCGGAATTGGACAGAGTTCTGTTCCAATCAAATTTTTTCAAAAAATTTTATTTACGAATTTATACTTCTATCCGAATCAATATGTTAGCCTTTTATCAAAATGTATAGCCCTCGTTTGATTTTAATAATATTCATTATGCGATTATTTCTTCGAATACACTTCAATCCATTTCCATTCCTCAACCGAAAAACAGTGTCGCGATATTTCAGAGGATGAAAGCATGTAAAGAAGCCATCAATTACTCGGACTTATCTCACTATTAAATCCTCAAAAAGAGTTCATTCATTCATTGTCGCAATATCACGATTCCTGCCCCCCAACAAATGACTACTGTCATTTAATCCTTCTTTTTTTGTTTTTCAGTCATGTTGCTGACCTAAATGTGAAGCTACAATGAAGTGGCCCCAAGATGGATGGTACATTATTTGGACAATTTCATTCCTCTTTCCTCCAATCTCCCACGCAGGTAAGTGGACCCACATTCCGTGATTATTTTAATCTCATTTATCTTGAACAATTTATAATTCAAAACAAGAGAAATCATGCGATGGGTAATTTATATGAAACTAGCTGGCCCGGCGAACTTTGTACCGCCTGAATGATACTTGAAAGTTGTATAAACTTACCATTGCTTTTTTTCAAGCAGGAAAAAAACTAGGCAAAATCAAAGTTCAAAATAGACAAAATTTTAATAATTTTGTGATTTTAATAATTTTGTAATTCACATGGAAAGAATTCTCTTCATTTAAGCGGTAACTAATTGTTGAACTTAAACATATAACTTTTTGTTTTTAATTGTTGTACAGTTCTCTTTTTGCAGTACCTCATGTGACTGTGAATAGCAGGAGTTCAATCCATATTATACCTTTCCTCTTATATGAATCAAAATGTCAAGAATATGAACAAAAATTATTCCTTTAATGAACTATCGACTGTTAACACAGCCCGTCGACCAGAATTAAAAAATCAGTCATTTGTTAATAGCCCAACCTGAAGTGGCAAAAACAAAACTTTTCTTACATTCTCAAAATCTAATCAGTGGTCACAGCATTGTTTTAGACATCTTAGCTATGCTGCTAAGCTCAAAATAATGGGTAAACATCTCAGTTGGTAGAGCATCGCGATTCTCATTATTCCATGGATATGAGCTATCAATCTCTCTTCAATTTGTTCAATTTAGTTGACGATATCAAGCTCGTTAGAAGACAAATCGAGATGTTAAAATGTCGATAGTACGATCGACACGGCAAAATTATCAACACTGTGAATTATGTTGAACTCATATTCAAATTTATTGATGGTCATTCGATCAGATCAGATTAGGCAACCCATGAAACATTATTGTATATCATAAGTGAAAGCCCGATGAGCAAACGTTTCAAAATTATTGACGCTTACAATACTGTCTCTTTGCGAGCACAAACACGAATATAATATGTCAATTACTAATTATGGGCAATTTTGGATTCAGTTATTTCCGCAAATATATCTATTACCCAAACAGAAATTCGAAAGCATTTCAAAAATAAAGAAAAAAGATAAAGATGGCCAACTCACGTTTGAAACTGATCGTCAAAATCAGATACTTGATCTTTCGGTAAAAATTCACTGTTCCACCAACTTGAGATAAGTTTACCCGCTTTTTGATCTGGCAATAGACTTCCATGTTACCATGAGTTCTATGCGAATCACATATCGCCATCTAACACCGGTAATATCAACCTACGACTACGACTGTCTATTCACTGTACGACTTCGCATCAACGGTAGCGACATCTAGTGGCCTTATTCAAAAGAAGGAAAAGCATTTCCTGCATAAGTAAAACTTTCATCAATTTTTTCGAAGTTTTATTGTATTTTATAATAACCAGACCGAAGACGATTCCATAAATGAAGTTTCATAACAAACAGTCCATCCGATCTCTAGTTATAAATGGTGTAACCAACATCTTTCTTTTATATATATAGATATTGAGGATAAACCATAGATCAAGAAATATTGTACTAACTGACAAAGAAACTGCAACACTCAGAAGGAGCTGTTTAAATTTTGTTTGGCAAAACATAGATAGTGTAGCAAGGAGTAAATGAATAAATTTGTAGAAAAAAATCGTGAAGGTTTTTTCATATGTAATACCACTAGAGATGGAACTTTGCCTGCAAAATTCCTCGATTGTAAATGTCATGAGCGAAATTTCCGAAAAGCAACAAACATGAATATCACAAGAGAGAAATTTACCTGATTAAATTTCATCTCGAGTGGAATTCGGCATGACTATTCCACGAGAAAATACGGTAATATGTTCACATTTGACGCGTATTGCGCTATTTGGCAAATTAGAATTCATCATAGATTAACTAAACCACTAAACGTTGTTTGTTCTCTCTATGATATTTATTTCCGAAGCTATCTATGAATTCGAGAAACGTCGAAAATTTTGTCGCTCAAAAACCAACATGTTGGTTTTGCCAGCTTGAAAATTTTTTCGGGATGAAACGATCGTTGCTACGGAAACTTCCTCACTGAAAATGAAAAGGGTGGAATAGTCATGTGAAAATTTTTTGTTACTTAAATATTGCAGTCGGTTTTTGCAAATTTTTTGAAATTTACATCAAAACAGCTGTTCGAGGAGATCCAAAGTCGATGTTGTTGTTAAAATGCTCAAGCACGTGTAGTCAGTTTCAAGTAAAAAAAACTTGATAAACCTCAATCTTGGCCAAACGGGATACCTTATAAAAGTGAATGGAGTTTATATAGCCATGTAAATGGCATCGAGAAAGTCATTTTTGCCTCATGACGTTTACCCCGTTGTCGAAGCATGAGCGAGATACTGGGTGTTTAATGCCAACATTGAGCAATATTCTGCTAACTGTGATGTATAGTTGAAGTATTTTATTTTCGATTGCCGAGTTTTTTTAAGATTTTCCGTGATAATTTTTTTAGAGTTTCGACCTTTTTTTTACATGCCATCAATGTAAAAAATTCACCCAAAATTGTTGGAATCTTTCAAGATTGAAATATTTTTCATTCTCAATAGTTATGAATAAGAAACATCCATTGCTTATTTTTTTGTAGCCTTCCAAGTGCCAAAATTATGCCAATGGGCGAATGAATCAGTTAGGGATAGGAAATTATAAACAGAAGAAATTTGTTTCAAAAATCTTTGGTGGGATTCTAACTCTCACTATACCAAGTGTGCACTATCGCTAGGCTCCTGTACAAGCGTCCTTCAAACGGAAATACTTGCAATCGGAAGATGTCTAGATATACATCTAGAAAGAAACTATCAGAAGTGCGATATAGCTATTCATACAGATAGTCAAGCTGCTATTAAAGCACTGAGCTCCTACGTCATTGACTCAAAGCTGATTTGGGAGTGCCGAAACAAACTCAATGAGGTAGGCAAGAAGAATAAGGTCTTTTTAATCTGGGTTCCTGGGCGCACAAACGCCACTCACTGGCCCAGAACCCTTCTGTGGTATAGGAAAATGCACCTATAAGAAGGAATTTATGCTGAAGGAGAAAACCGAAAGAGAAAAACTCTGGCGGAATTTCTCAGGGATGGATCACTCTAAAAAGTTCCTCCGGAACTTTGAAACTGCTAGATCCAAAAAATATCTGGATCTCAGTAAAAACCAACTTCACCTACTCACTGGCTTTCTCACAGGACATTGTCGCCTGAAGAAGCATCTGTTGAGAATGGGTTTATCGGACACTGATGAGTGTAGATTCTGTGGGGAGGAGGAAAAAACTCCTATTCACCTGGTTACGGAATGCTATGCCATTGCAAGCCAAAGGAAAGATAGCTTTGGACAAGAAACTTATAGAAGTGGGGAGTTATCCTCCTTGAAGCCGTCCCAGATACTGGATTTCATCAAATCTCTGGAACTGGAGGGCGAGCTGTAGGAGGCGCGACGATGACAGCTCTGTCAGGGGGCACAATAGACCTCAAGGTCGCAGTGGACTGTAACCCCTTTTCACTATAACTATACATATAACTAACTATAACTCTCACTAGGTTCACCTTGCCTCCCAAGTATGAATTGGATTTATTCTAACCTTATTTATTTCCGTTACCAAGCAACGTAATTGTCTAAAAGTGGAGGGCGATCGATTCCCACCAAATTTTTCGAAATGCATTTTTTTTAATGAATTTATATTTCTATCCGGGTGATTGGCAACATTGACACAATTTTGGTCTTCGCAATGCCACCAGATTTTAAAATAAAATTATGTAAGTGCTCTGATCAGATTCTTTGGATGGATATAAAAAGAAAACCAATAGAATTTTTTATTCTTTTATTGCATCAGTATTCGGAATGAAAGATTGTTCCTCGAACAGTTGACATGTAAAAAAGTTGAGTTCGAATTTCGAAAAAAGTTTTTCACGGAAAAACTTGAAAAATCGTGTATATTAATGCTATCCAATTTGGCAATCGAAAATAAAACAATCCAACTTTGCAGGTTTTTATCCATTTAGAATTTTTATTTCCAGAATCCTACAGGACCACAGTTGAATTGAACACTAAACAATACTGAGATATGACCAGAAACCCGTTCTTTCAAATGTCACACATAACTGAAACAGTTATCAGCATATTGCTCAAAGTTAAGCGCGGAAGCACCCTGTATCTCGCTTATGCTTCGAAAACGGAGTAGATGTCACGAGGCAGAAATTACTTTCTCAGTTACATCTACACGGCTATAGGTATTTATTTGTCCAGTTTATGGTGAAACAACCTGTATAATAGTTATACGAAAGAATGTTAGATAGGGATAACTGTGATTTAACAGAAGGCAGAAGCCATGTTCCTTCGACATTTCTGTTCAGTAAGCATTGACAAATTATCATGGGACGATTCACACCGCAACAACATTTACAAATGGTTCATATTTATTTTCAGAATATTCGCCAAACTCATAGAGCACTTCGGGAAATTTATGTTTTACATAATCGTCTGTCGATCAGAGTATCTTATTCCTCGAACTATCGGTTGGTTTCGGACAACTTTTTCTCTACCCGATGCAACAACAAGTCAAAGAACTGTACGTACAGAAAAAAATATCGCTCTCGATTATCGAGAGAAGCAATTGTCTCTGGTGACTGGTGCTCTTACTGGTCATCTGTTTACCAAACATTTAAAAAGAATGGATCTAACTGGGTGTTTCCTGTGCCGTTGGTGCAAGAACGCGGATGAAACGGCGGAACATATACTGTTCACTTGTGGCAACTTATCTATACTGAGGTTTACGTATCTAGGGAACCCTACACCTTCCATCTCTATGGGACTCCTCCCTGTCGGCTCGCGGCATTTTGGTCAGCGTGCCTTCGGGTCTGAGTCTCTCTAGTATTACACAAATGTGGTATGAACCAAGGGCGCAGGCACAGGAAGAGGAAGATCTATTGGTTTCGGACAACTTTTCCTCTACCCGATGCAAATACAACAAGACGAAGAACTGTTCGTACAGAATATAATGTTGCTCCTGTGAGTGATAGTGTTAATGAAGATCCAGATTTGTCTATTCGTCAATTTTCACAACAAGTTGGACTCTGTGCATTCACCACAAGGAAAATTTTGCGTAAAGGTCTTGGTCTACACCCATGCAAGATCCAACTGGTTCAAGAACTAAAACCACTTGACCATAATAAGCGACGTTCGTTTGCTAATTGAGCCCTAGAACAGCTGGTGTTGTTCCACTTTTTATCGAAAAATTGTGTTTTGTGATGAAGCTCATTTCTGGTTGAACGGCTACGTGAACAAGCAAAATTACTGTATATGAAGTGAAAGCAATCCTCAGGAAGTTCTGCAGGTTCCATTGCATCCTGAAAAATGCACATTATGGTGTGCTTTATACACGCTGGAAGCATCATCGGTCCATATTTCTTCAAAAACGATGCTGGAGATAATGTTACAGTGAATGGTGCTCGTTACAGATCGATTATCAATGATTATTCGCTTCAAAATTTGAATGATATCAAACTAGAAGTGTTTTGGTACCAAAAAGATGGTGCTGCACCCCATGCTGCTATCGTAACAATTGATTTATTGAAAGAATGATTCGGCGATAACATTTTTTCGAGAGATGGTCAAATTAATTGGCCTCCAAGAACATGCGACTCCAATGGATTATTTTCTTTTGGGTTAATTATGAGATCTATCAAGTTGGCCCGGAAGTTTCAGCATTTTTCAGAAAAAAAAATTATACGGTAAATGCTAGCTAAATGCTGATAAATGCGGTGGAAAAAAAATAATAATCTTCGCTAGTGGTGGAAAAATCGATGATTGAATTTTCCGGGCCAACTTATGTGCAGCCCGGAGACATCGGCATTTTTCATCGAAATGCTGACAAAGATTAATGCTAGCGAAATGCTGATGAATGCTTAAAAAAATCGAAATATCTGTGACCGTAGTGGAAAAATCGATGGTTGAATTTTCCGGGCCAACTTATGTGCAGCCCGGAGACATCAGCATTTTTCATCGAAATGCTGATAAAAATTAATGCTAGCGAAATGCTGATGAATGCTGAAAAAAAAATCGAAATATCTTCGACCGTAGTGGAAATATCGGTCATTGAATATTCCGGGCCAACTTATGTGCGATAGCATTTTTCTTCGAAATGCTGATGAAACTTAATGCTAGCTAAATGCTGATGAATGCTGAAGTAAAATTATCTTCGACAGTACTTAAAAAGTCGATGATTAGCCTATATGTAGCTGGTGTAAGTTGACATAAGATTCCGTATTCATATGTATAAACATATCTCTGGATAAGTTGTGTACGTCGCAGATGAATTGGCATATCCATAGAATTTTTGGGGGGCGTGAATATGATATTTTCCAGGAAAAAAAAAGAAATTAAAATATGTTTTTATATCACAATAAATAAGAGGAAACTAAAATAAAAAATAACAAGAGAAAAGGATAATCGTTTTCAAACAGAATATACTAAAAGGGTTGTTGAAACATAATTATCTTCGTCTATGCGACGTTCAGCTTTTTTCTTCAGGTCATCGTATTTTTCCCATTTAACACGTAATCTCTTAGCGAAAGCCACAAAGTGACCCACACAGTTTATTTCTCCTCCAATGATTTCTATTACACTCTCAGACAGTATGTTTTCTCCTGTATATGTATATCAGAAAGTTTACATTTTATATCATATCCCTTTTCATCCGCCCATTCAAGGAATATCAAGAAATCATTCAGTTTGTAATTTATTTCCTTTGAATTGCTTTTGCATTCTGAACAGAATAATTTTTTTCCTTCAAGTGAAAGATGAGGATTTGTTTCAAAATCACACATTTTGTTCACTGGAATTCAAGCCGTTTTAATTAATTCTTTAGATTTATGTTTTTTTTTAGATATTTGAGATTTATCTGCAAGATTGATAAAAGCCCATTCTTTTTGCGGTTCCAAATGATTTCCTAGGGCGATTTTTCTTCACAATGCCCTCACCACGCCAATTTTTCACTGACATTTTTTCTTCTAAAGATAATTTTTCACTGCTTCTTGATAGCTCCGAATTTTTTGTTACATTACATATCGGCGCATCGGCTTGTTTTTTCAGAGTCACATCATGCTTGATGATATTTTCGAACTGATAGCAATACGCATAGTTCCTTCTAAACTATCTATATGGCGTCATGACGGCTGTAAATTATGTAAATTATTGCCTCTTTGGACAGCCGTCATGACGCGATCCTAAAAAATAGTGGAACAGTTTGTTCCAGTGCAAGTGTTGAAAGTAATTTTCATGATATAAAAAATAGGATATTTCATAACTTCCAACTTCCTATTAGAGTAGATGGCATGGTCAAGAGACATATAGATAGTTCAGAAGGAATTATGCGTATTGCTATCAGTTCGAAAATATCATCAAACATAACTGCTCTTGATGTAACTCTGAAATAACAAGCCGATGCGCCGATATGTAATGTAACAAAAAATTCTGAGCTATCAAGAAGCAGTGAAAAATTATCTCTAGAAGAAAAAATGTTAGTGGAAAATTGGCGCGGTGAGGGCATTGTAAAGAAAAATCGCCCTAGGAAATCATTTCGAACCGTGAAAGGAATGAGCTTTTATCAATCTTGCAGATAAATCTCAAATAATTCCAATTGGTTTTTTGAGAAATGCTAACGCAAGTGCTTTGAAGCCGATTAAAATTGGTAATTCGAAATGTATTATAATCAACACTTGTGCGATAGATTGTCTCCTGCAAATTCTATGTACAGCATATTCTGATTCCTCTGAGTTCAATTCCAAAATAGGGAACTACTACTGATAATTTTCTATTGCGTATTCTCCAAAAGCTTGTTACAGGAAAAATTAGTGCGCAAGTATATGAGCTCCGAGGTAAAATTGTGAAAAAATTCATGGTGAGGAACTTTTGCAAAACTACTGAAGTACTATGCACTGTGTTTAAATCTAAAGAATTAATTGAAACGGCTTCGATTCCAGTGTGTGATTTTGAAACAAATCCTCATCTTTCACTTGAAGGAAAAAAATTATTCTGTTCAGAATGCAAAAGCAATTCAAAGGAAATAAATTACAAACTGAATGATTTCTTGATATTCCTTGAATGGGCGGATGAAAAGGGATATGATATAAGATATAAACTCTCTGATATACCTAATGATATACATATACAGGAGAAAACCTACTGTCTGAGAGGTGTAATAGAAATCATTGGAGGAGAAAAAAACTCTGTGGGTCACTTTGTGGCTTTCGCTAAGAGATTACGTGGTAAATGGTAAAAATACGATGACCTGAAGAAAAAAGCTGAACGTCGCATAGACGAAGATAATTATGTTTCAACAACCCTTTTAGTTTATTCTTTTTGAAAACGATTATCCTTTTCTCTTGTTATTTCTGAAATGATTGTTATTTTTTATTTTAGTTTCCTCTTATTCATTGTGATATAAAAACTCATTTCAATTTCTTTTTTTTTTCCTGGAAAATATCATATTCACGCCCTCCAAAAATTCTATGGATATGCCAATTCATCTGCGACGTACACAACTTATCCAGAGAAATGTTTATACATATGAATACGGAATCTCATGTCAACGTACACCAGCTGCATATAGGCTAATCATCGACTTTTTAAGTACTGTCGAAGATAATTATACTTCAGCATTTAGCTAGCTAGCGTTAAGTTTCGTTAGCATTTCGAAGAAAAATGCTATCGCACATAAGTTGGCCCGGAAAATTCAATGACCGATATTTCCACTACGGTCGAAGATATTTCGATTTTTTTTCAGCATCCATCATCATTTCTCTAGCATTAATTTTTTTCAGCATTTCGATGAAAAATGCCGATGTCTCCGGGCTGCACATAGGTTGGCCCGGAAAATTCAACCTTCAATTTTTCCACTACGGTCACAGATATTTCGATTTTTTTTTCAGCATTCATCAGCATTTCGCAAGCATTAATTTTTTTCAGCATTTCGATGAAAAATGCCGATGTATCCGGGCTGCACATAAGTTGGCCGGAAAATTCAATCATCGATTTCTCCACCACTATCGAAGATAATTAATTTTTTTCTACAGCATTTATTAGCATTTTGCTAGCATTTACCGTATAATTTTTTTTTCCAAGAAATGCTGAAACTTCCGGGCCAACTTGATAGACCTTTAATTATGTCTTATGTCAAGTCATTGGTTCATGCTGATAAACCAGAAACAGTTGACGCTTTGGAAGCCAACAAAACTCGTGTTATTGCTGAAATAAGGTCTGAATTACCCCAAAAGTGGTGCAAAACTGGTCTGGTCGAATGCGGTTCCTCAGAGCTAGTCGTGGTGGACATATGCCGGAAATTATTTTCAAAACAAATGTCATAAAATTATCTTTCAATTATAAAAAGAAGTGGCTTCAATCTTAAATTGAATGTGTTTTATTTCAATTTAAAGTTCTATCAATCTAAAAAACACCAGATATATCGAACTATCAAGCTTGGACAACTCTACTTCATATCAGATAAATCTCAATGAAAAATAGAAAAACAACACTCATGGAATAAATGAAATATACAAGAGAGTTCGAATACCCCAACAAACTCCGTAATCAATCCTTCAGTTTTCATTCGAAAACCGTTCTGACGTTCTTGGTAATTGTGAACGGGATGGAAAAAATCACCCAATTAATCCTCAAACGAGGTCGCCGATTATTGAGGAACGTACGTAATGTCACTCGGAAGAATTCCCACCCTCTTTGGCCTATCCCCCGTCGACGGCATGGATGGAATACATGCAGATAACCACCCTTTCAACGCGACGTCCTCATTCTTTTCATTCAGAAAATTGAATTGGATTTTCATGGATTTCTCCCAGGAATCGAATGATTGATGGAAAACTCTTTCATTCGTCCCAATTTCACGTTTTGCGATAGCGTATCTTGTTAGTGTGGGGAAATCATGAATATTTTTCGTAATTGGGTTGTTTTCAGAAATTTGGGATTAAAACGTACAGGATGGGCCAATAACGAAGCTTTTTCATACTTTTTCAATCTCAAATTGGTGCTAATCACATCCAAATTGAGATTAAAGTCGCAATGAAGAAAATAAACTTCATTTTCTTCATATTGAGAGCATTCCGGGTTTTCTAGCCGTGGTCCAAAAGGAATTTCACCTAACGTTTCGCCTACAACTGCAGTAGGCATCTGAACAGGTTTGTTGTTCGGAGATTGTGCCCCGACAAATAAATGCTCCGACTTGGAGATGTTACTGGGGGATCCAGCTGTATTCACGCATTCACATCCTCACGCCTCACGCCTCAGCCGCACCCCCGGCGAGACCGGACAGTTTAGTCCATCAGCTTTCTGAATTTCTTATAATATACAGGACGTTCTATTTGAAATAAACAACTTTCAGTCCCTTTTTCAGGCAAACGAAAAGACCGTATTTTTTACCACTCTGTATTGAAGTAGCGTAGATCAGGCTGATGTGTTGGAAGCATTTATGTATCACCTAACTCCAAACCAAATATCAATGCCATAGTGTCTCTCAACCCGAAGTTATCAGCATTTTCAGAGGTGGTTTCCGGTGAAAAAAATTGAAATTAATTTATATTTCGAAAACAGCAACAGATAGGTATGGGGAAATTTTGAGAAAAGTGGTCAAAAACTTGTTGGAGATTCCAAAAATAATATAATATACTATACTCTGTTCAAATATAAGACATCAAAATAAACAAAGTCGCGCAGAGGTAGGATGGGCTTTCTTCAGGTAGAGACTTTATTTCAGGGCTCCAGGGTCGGATCGAGGATAGTTCACACAATCATATAAACTCAAATTCATTTATTCAACATATTCAAATTACAAATGTCATAAGTTTGAAAAAAATAATGCAGCGTCCAAAATAATATATTATGTATTACCCTATTAAAAATTATTCAGAATTTTGTTGGTCTTCTTCTGTGTCACTTTCATCCAGATTCACCAGCACTCGCTCTATTGTTGACTCCATGATATTATCGAGCTGACACATTTTTTCTTCGACATCAGTTACAACATGATGTATGCATTTCTTCCATTTCTCAGCACCAATCTAGCCTATAGCTCCCAGAAACAAATTACGAACCTCAGCAATTTTAAATGAGGAGTTCTGAGCAGCTACTTTTCCTTTTACTTGAGCCCAAATGAGATCGATTGGATTCAGCTCGCAATGATATGGTAGGAGTCTCAATACTGTTCTTCCCGTCTCATTGGCCATTTCATCTATAATTAATTTTTCATACCTCCCTCTATTTGCCTTGACCAGAGCAAGAAGTTCCGCCTTCAAAAGATCATTTTCGAAGGAAATATTTTTACTGAGCAACCAATTTTTGACATCTTCCTTGCGGGTTGAAGACGGAATCGATTCCATTTTTCTCGAATGATAACTGGCGTTGTCCATTACGATGACAGCGTTATGATCCAGAGTTGGCAAAATTGTTGAGAACCACTTTTCGAACGATTCCCCGTTCATTTCCTGATGGTAATCTCCGGATTTTTTCGATTCGAAAAACCATAGGCCGTTCTCTACAATTCCGTCTTCTCCCCCTATATGACATATAATCAGTCCTTTTCCTTTTCCACTTGGGTTTTTGAGACCAGTTGACAGACCTTCTCGAAAAGCCTGTCTGTTGGACCCAATCGATTCATCGACCCATATTGAATTTTTTGTACATCCCGCATTTATCCATGTCTCGTCAAGGTAATACATTTTTCGGCCTTGCTCCCTAAATTCTCGAATTTTCTTCAAATAATTTCTCCTCCAAACAACTACTTCGTCTCTATCAATCAATAAACTATTACGACCACGTTTTTTGAATTTGAATTTCATTTTTTTCAATAATTTATAAAATGTTGTTTTTTTAAAATTCGGCAGGCTGTCATCGTTATTAACAACTTCCAAAACCTTCGAAATTGTAGGAATTTCATCAAGAAAAAAAACCGTGAACTATTCTCCTAATTAAGTTCATGTCGAAATCGTCTATTGAATCGATGCTTTTTAGCGACTGGGATTTCTGCTTAGGTGGAATCAATAGATGATTTCGTTTATATTATTTTTCAGAAATCTCGTCGGAAACCGACAAAGGGTTAAGTACAATTCAAACAAATATTTATAACCGGGACAAATTGAGGTACCTACTTCACTACGTTCTAAGCTTTAAGTACGATCCTGGCAGTCTTTTGGGGGCGTGACAAGAATTGTAGAAAAGATCCTTTGACCAATAAGCTGTTAGTATGCGCAAAACAAACCGATTTGGTTTGTTTGTTTACATTCTCTTATATTTGAACAGACTATAGGTGTTCCATTTGAAAAAGCAAAGTTGCTACTACTTTCTAATTGAAGTGGCAACACCGCATTGACGAAAATAATTTAGTTTGGTAGAGAAAGTCCGATAATGCACTAACGCAAATTTTCCAATCGATCCGATATCTGGTTCACCAGAAACGTCTAATGTGCCATCCACGGTGAATCACCCTGGTATAACGATGGGGATAGGGTTATAAAGGAACAATGTGAGATTCAACTATTTATTCTTTAAGCGACATTTCAGCCATTTCGTGTCCTTTTTCAAGCTGAAAACAAAAACAAAAATGAGTCCTCAAGCGTTACCTTCAATATTTTGACTACACATGATATAATTATGGAAACATAACATCACTAAAAAACTACAAATACTTAATCTGAACAATGAAAATCACAAAAATACGCAATATATCAAAAATTTTGCACCACTCGTCAAAACATTAGAGTAGGTAGGTACTACAACTCAATTAACATTCACAGAAAACAAACAATGATAGCACGATGTATGAACTCACCCCAGAAATTATAATATTGATGGAAATATTGAAGGGACAATCATTGATCACCCACAAGTGAAATAACTAATAATTACATCAGGGAAAACTCATTCAGACGTATTCAGCATCTCAATCGAAATGAACAAGTCTCAGTTCAAAGCGACATGTGAGAAAAAGAAAACACACAAAACAACGAATCGAATAGGTGTTAGATGTTGTACTCGTATATTCCTGGGTTGTTTCAGAGTATGTTGAGAGTGGTTGAACCTTATAAACAGGAGATTGCTCCTTATTATAAGAAAACAATCTCCAAATTATTTTCTAAATTGAAAGACAGTATAGGTACCAAGAGAAAAACAGTCAGTCAGGTCTTACATACCAGATTAATTGTAATGATTGTGATGGTACATATGTAGGAAAAACTAAGCAATATTTGCATAATAGAGTGACACATCCGGGATTGTATAATAATAGTAAAGAAACCACTAAATTGGCCATGCACGCACATATGACAAGTCATAAATTTAATTTCATGTCAAAATTTTGGATGAAGACAACAATTAATTGGTTTAGACGCTGTTTTGAAGAAATGGTATATATTAAAAAAGACCCTAAGTCTTTGAATTCGAGAACAGATACGGCATCATTGAGTTCGACTCACTAAAATTGTTTTATGTGGGGAGTGTATGTGATGTGTGTCAGGTCGCCTGTGCCGATTCGTTGTTTTGTGTGTTTTCTTTTTCTCACATGTCGTTTTGATCTGAGACTTCTTCATTTCGATTGAGATGCTGCATACGTCTAAATGAGGTTGTAGTGATGTAATTATTAGTTACTTTACTTGTGGGTGATCAATATTGACAATATTGTCCCTTCAATATTTCCATCAATATTATAATTCTGATGTGAGTTCATACATCGTGCTTTCATTGTTTGTTTTTTGTTAATCTTCATTGAGTTGTTGTACCTAGTTACTCTAATATTTTGACGAGTTATTCGAAATTTTTTATATATTGCGTATTTTTGTAATTTTTATTGTTCAGATTATAGATTTGTAGTCTTTTAGTCATGAAGGTACTGTTTCCATATTTCATGTGTAGTCAAAATCTTGATAGTAATGCTTTCGCACTCATTTTTGTTTTTGTTTTCAGCTTGAGAAAGGCCACAAATTGGCCGAAAGGTCTTTAAGAATAAATAGTTGAATCTCACATTGTTCCTTGAGATCGATAACCCTATCCTCATCAAGCACATAATGTATAAATGAAATAATAAATATATAAAATACATCAATAAAGCGACAAATATGTTATATTTAATATAATACAGAGTAAAAACAGAACAGGATTCAATTCAGATTTTGTAAGCATTGATAGATAGTACCTACAACTAACCAGGTAAGCTATTGTGAAGGGAAGCTGCGCAATAGACTCTACTGTGATCGCCACAGCAGACGGTTGTCTTTTCTTATACACGATTTATTTCGTGTGCTGTACTCATGTGAAGCTGATTGCAGGCTATATTTCTCAAAATTATCATGAGCATAAATTGAATGAGAATTGAAGGAAAGATCAAAATACCTAAACTCTTGAATGATTTCTCACAACATTTTCTGTATCCAAGACCAGCCACCAATCCGATAGCACTTCTCTGCATCCTGAAAATGTCATCACGTCGAGTATAATTTCCCCAAATTAGGACACAATATTCAAGCTTAGACTCATCCAGTGCGTGGTAAACACTTTTCAAACCCTCACTAGAGAGAGAATGCGATAAAATCCTCAGGGAATAAACATTCCTGCTGAACTGGACGCCAGCTCATCCGTGTGAGATATCTCTCTTCATGATGATCCTGATGTTTTCATGACCACCGTTGCATTGATCTGCTTCAAAAACATTCAGACTCCTTATGGCGTGGCGTTCTCTGAGTGTTATATTGCACTATTGCTATATGGCAGTTTGGCGTTCCTGATGATTCTAGAAGCCTCAGCCCCCACCTCTGGCAAAGAGCGTATAGCTTCTTCAAAATTGGCCACGATATCTTCAACAGGCATAATATGCTCATTTCTAATGGAAAAATTGATTGATTCCTCCTCAATTGTCAAAACCTTCCTGGAGAAATGGACAACAAACATCGATAAAGTTATCTTCAAATTGCTTAATACAATCAAATCGAAAAGGAACCCAACCAAGACCCCATTAATTCTGTTCACTCGGAAGAGGAAACTCCCAGCCATGAAAACGTTAGCATTACACGGAAATATCTTGGAGTGGGGGTCTGAAGTCAAATACCTAGGAATAACACTAGATAGCAAACTTCTGTGGAATAAGCATGTTGATAATGCTACTGGTAGAGCTACAAGAGCTCTGATGGCGTGCAGGCGTCTATGCGGCAGGAATTGGGGCTGTAACCCAAAAATACTGCGATGGATGTACGTCATGATTGTAAGACCTATAGTCACATATGGGGCAGTAGCCTGGTTTGCTAAGGCAAGTCGGGTGAGTACGAGGAAAATGCTCGACAAAGTACAAACGCTTGCCTGTGTGTGCATCACGGGAGCTATGAGAACTTGCCCAACCAGGGCGCTTGAGATCATCACAGACCTCACACCTCTTCATCTAGTGATTGATAGGGTCTCCCATGAGGCCATCCTCAGAGTATCTAAAGAAGGAGTAGGCAATGAGAGAGTCAGGTTGCAGAGAGTTTGGTCCTCTCTGAATGACTACACCTCATCTGAAAACCTTCCTAGTGATGTAATGATGTAATGATCAAGAAAGTAAGCACTGAGAAGAACTTCAGTACAATGCTTAGCAAAAGAGAGGATCGGGAAAGGGAATACACCAACTATAATCTCGAAGAAAATACAATGAAATGGTATACAGATGGTTCTGAAACCGCTACAGGAGCTGGCGCTGGGATTTACGGGACGAGTACCAAGTGTGCACTATCGCTAGGCTCCAGTACAAGCGTCCTTCAAACGGAAATTCTTGCAATCGGAAGATTTCTAGATATAAATCTAGAAAGAAACTATCAGAAGTGCGATATAGCTATTCATAAAGATAGTCAAGCTGCTATTAAAGCACTGAGCTCCTACGTCATCGACTCAAAGCTCATTTGGGAGAGCCGAAACAAACTCAATGAGGTAGGCAAGAAGAATAAGGTCTTTTAGTCTGGGTTCCCGGTCATTCGGGAATCGTAGGAATCGAAGAGGCCAATACACTGGCCAGAAAGGGCGCACAAACGCCACTCACTGGCCCTAAACCCTTCTGTGGTATAGGAAAATGCACCTATAAAAAGGAGTTTATGCTGAAGGAGAAAACCGAAAGAGAAAAACTCTGGCGGAATATCCCAGGGATGGATCACTCCAAAAAGTTCCTGCGGAACTTTGAAACTGCTAGATCCAAAAGATATCTGGATCTCAGTGAAAACCAACTTCACCTACTCACTGGCTTTTTCACAGGACATTGTGGCCTAAAGAAGCATCTGCTGAGAATGAGTTTATCGGACACTGATGAGTGTAGATTCTGTGGGGAGGAGGAAGAAACTCCTATTTACCTGGTTACGGAATGCTATGCCATTGCAAGCCAAAGGAAAGAGTGCTTTGGGCAAGAAACTTGTAGAAGTGGGGAGTCATCCTCCTTGAAGCCCTTCCTCTGGAACTGGAGGGCGAGCTGTAGAAGGCGCGATGATAACAGCTCTGTTAGGGGCACAATAGATCTTAAGGTCGCAGTTGACTGTAACCCCTTTTCACTATAACTATAACCCAACCAAATTGGAAGGAATCAATATCAAGCAAGACTATGACTTCATATGGAATTCGAAATCTGAAAATTCCAGGCTTTCTAGCCGTGGTCCAATAGGAATTTCATCTAACGTTTCGCAACAACTGCCGTAGGCATCCTCAGAGTTATCTTGGTCGAAGGTTGTTACCCCTATGATCTGGCAATTATGTTGAGGTCTCAAGTGGGAAACATAGAAGCTTTCATCAAAATGATCTGCTCGTAAGCTTCGAAGTACTTTTACTGGACCGGTACCCGCGCTTCCTATCTGTCATACATATATCAATAACCTCTTCAAGAGATGGATTGATAAGAAATTCTCCTCTGAGTGGAACACGAGAACGGATCTCAGGCAGTGGAGACTCCTTATCAAGGGGCCTTCGTCGAAACCGGAAGTCAAAAAGTTTTTGATTCTCGAAGGAAGCAATTGTCTCTGATGACTGGTGCTCTAACTGGTCATCTGTTTACCAAACATTTAAAAAGAATGGATCTAACCGAGTGTTCCCTGTGCCGTTGGTGCAAGAACGCGGATGAAACGAGAGAGCATAGATTGTTCACGTGCGGCAACTTATCTACTGTTGTGTCTTCCTTCCCAGTGGTTCCTGGAATCTCTGAATAACAGATCGGAAATATTTCCGGGGGACATAACACGTCTTTTCGAATTTGCCCAACATCGAGCTATTTCCGGTGGAAGGACGATTCTCACCAACAACTGGATTAAGTTGCTATGGATAACCGTCTAAGTTCTGCCAATGACGATGTGTTCGTGGATTAAAGTTTTTGTAGTACAATTTGTCATTCCATTTTTAATGTTCAATCATCTAGTGCTCAAATATACACCCTGAATGATGTATTTCCTTTCAGATTACACAACGGTGGACTTATTAGAGAAAGCAGAACTATCCTCCCTACCACCTGGAGTTACATTAGCCTCTGGAAGATGCTACAACGAGACACCTTCAGCTGCCCCCTTGAACAGATCATACCGTTTCGACAACAACTCTGAACTGATTATAGCCGCCAATGATGCATTTCCTGGAGGTTTTCCTCAAAACTTTTCAATTTTAATATCAGCCAAATTAGAGAGAGGTAAGTTTAATTATTTGAATAATATCACACGTCAGTAGTTATTAGCGAAATCCAATATATCAATTTAGTTTCCGCAACCAGGAACCAAATTGAAGCAGAAGGAAAAGTCTTAAAAGCACTTCTGTTTTTGTGGAACCCTTTATTTACAAATCATTCGGTGACATGTTTCGGCGCATTCGCCATTATCAAACCAAGGAATTCTGAAAAAGATGTTACTCGATAAAACTCAAAAATCAGGTAGTAAACCTGATTATGTCATTCATTACCCCTAGACTATACGGCCTTCCGAAGGTCCACAAGGACGGCATCCCCATCAGGCCGGTGGTATCGTTCTGTGGCAGTTTAGCCTACAGATTATCTAAATACTTAAACAAACTTTTAGTGTCCACAATTAACTTCAAATCGGAGTTCAGTGTTGATAATTCTTTAGATCTGATAAGAAGAATTAAAGACTTGCATATCCCAAACAACACCATACTTGCTTCTTTTGATGTGAGCAATCTGTTCACCTCTGTACCAGTCCCGCAAACCTTAAAGATTTTCAAGAACAGACTGATAGATTCTCAACTTTCTGATGACTTGACTGAGTGTGCATACCAACTCACAGAATTATGCCTTCAGCAAAACTTTTTCAATTTTGAGGGTGAAATCTTTGCTCAACGGGAAGGACTTAGTATCGGAAACTGCCTTTCCCCTCTTTTCGCCGAACTTTTCATGTCCTACTTCGAGAAAAGGCTAATTTTCATAACGAACAATCCTTTCAAAGACAGAATCCTTTTTTGGACCAGATATGTGGATGACATCCTGATAGCGTGGACAGGTAGTGAAGAAGAATTGAGAGATTTCCACAATTGGATAAACAAACTCCATTTGAACATAAACTTCACGCTGGAAGTCGAATCGGATCGGGAAATCAACTTCCTGGACCTCACGGTCAGGAGACAACAAGACAAGTTGACGTTTAACATATATAGAAAACCCACGCAAACTTCCACCAAAATCAATAAGACATCATGTCATTATATGGGTCATAAGATGGCAGTCTTTAACGCTAACATCAATAGACTGCTTAATATTCCCCTAAGCCAGGAAGCTTACACAGAGGAGGTTAACACACTAAAATATTTAGCGGTGGAGAACGGTTATCACCCGGATATCATCGACCGACTTATTGATAGGACAAGGAGGAGACGGACCACAGAAGAACTGAACTTGCAAACTCCGGGAACTAATGTTGTGTCAAATATGAAAATCTGTTGCATTCCGTTCTACGGGGGTATCTCATATAAAAATTGCCAACGTAATAAAACAAGTAGAGAATACCAGAGTAGCCTTCAAGTCCCAGAATATTCTACATCAATCCCTCATCAGAAACAAGAGCCCAATCGACACTTTGGACAAGCCGGGTGTTTACAGACTGGAATGCGGTGAACCAGGTTGTAATGTCGTTTATGTGGGGAGAAGCGGCAGATCCATTAGAACAAGGACCAAAGAACATCTAGCTAGTTCCAAGAACCCAGGCAATGACAAATCAATTTTTGGTTGTCATTTAAGAGAAGAAAAACACAAGTTTGATTTAGAGGAGAACACCCATCTAATTCATCACAGCGAATTTAACCATAGACAAGAAATTCTAGAAGAAGTAGAAATTTACAAACATCTCAAGAGTGCAGAATACAAAACGTTAAATTTGATGTTGACAAACAATGTAAAAGACACTTATAGACTTCTGTATTGAGTCTCTCTGCCGACGCCACTGTTTCTCGCTTGGAAATATTTCATACCCGCAGCAACCTGGTAGAATTGAAAAAGAAAAAGAGCAGGAACCTGTCTGCGCGAACGTCAATTGTTCATCTTCCGTTTATGTTTTTGTTTTTATCTGTCATTTTACGTCCTTACAAGATCTAAGCCTTTTGGCTATTCTTATGTATTATTTTTTGGCTTTTACCTTTTAACTGATATGTTTTTACCATATGACTTTGGAACCTAAAAATCGTAAGTTTTCATCGAACGATTCCTTATATTTTATTTGTTTTCTTTTACGCGAGCAAAATTTGTAAAAATCTTTTCCAACTAAGACCTCAAATCGGTTTACTACCTGATTTTTGAGTTTTATCGAGTAACATCTTTTTCAGAATTCCTTGGTTTGATAATGGCGAATGCGCCGAAACATGTCACCGAATGATTTGTAAATAAAGGGTTCCACAAAAACAGAAGTGCTTTTAAGACTTTTCCTTCTGCTTCATACCTAGCGCTTCATTATGGGATTTTATGAGTTTATAGGAACCAAATTGTTCATCATTCTAAAAATCCAGGTGCGGCTCCAAAAATTGGGGTTGTTTCTGTCTTTCGCGAAAATTCCATTCAGTGTACGAATCTTTCAATGTTCGATGAGTTAATTCGAATATTAATAATCAAGGAGCAAAACAGCCGTTTCGGTTTTTCCTAACAGTTTTGTAGGATTTTTAATTAAATCATTAATTTCAGTCATTATTTTCGCTTGTCACTTGTCTCATTGAATTCAGTATGAGGAGCAAGAGTAAGTGTCACCTATTCACATCAACTAATCACTTTTGATCTGGGAAATTTTTGAGTTCAAAAAATTTTGTGAATTTTTCAACTCGGAACTGATTATTTTCCAATAAATCGCCAAACGGGGTGTTCTGATCCTAAAAGCAAATTCAAAACACAAAATTTCTAAGGCCGATACTGAAAACACCACGAGATTATGAAAATTCTGTTTGATGTGTAAAGATCAATCCAATGATAAATTGATATTCAAAGCTAAGCGAAAATAATTACTGAAATAATTGAAAATCCTACAAAAGTGTGGGGAAAAATCATTTTGGTAGTTTTCCTCCTTAAATTTTGAGGTCTGCATATTTTTCATCAAGCGTTTATAAATACTATACCAATTTTCGCGAAAGACACGAACAACGCAAATTTTTAGAGCCAGACCTATGTCTATATAAAGTTAGCAGTGCCACTTGCGAGAAAATCGATGAAGCCTATTGCATTAATTGTCGAGAATTTGTCGTGAAAGAAAAAAAATTGTCGCGTTCTTAGTTTTTTTTCTACGGGGTGGCTTTGCTAACTTAACGTTAAAAGTTAGCTGAACCACTTTCTCAATATCTACCGAATATCATGAAAATGGTTATAAATAATTGTCGAGTGCTTGTCGAAGTCCACAAGAAGTAAAAAAAACACAAAAAATCCATTCCTTCTTGTTTATTTTACGTCTTTTTCCCGCGAGTTCGAGATATTTCTGGAATTATCGCGTTTTTGGCAACAGCGCATTCGTAATTGACTCCTTTTCCATTGCATTAATTGTCGAATACCTGCCTTGAATTTGCCCTGAAAGAAAAAACAATAGTCGCGACCTTCGTTTTTTTTTTACTTGGTGGCTGTGCTAACTTTGTCATAAAAAAAAAATTTGTCGCGTCCTTAGTCTTTTTTCTACGGGGTGGTTCTGCTAACTTAACGTTAAGTTAGAAAAGCCATCCTGTAGAAAAAAAATTAAGGACGCGACAATTTTTTTTCTTTCACGACAAATTCGGGACAGGTATTCGACAATCAATGCAATAGAAAAAAAGTCAATAACGAATGCCCTGTTGTCAAAAATGCGATAATTCCAGAAATATCTCGAACTCGCGGGAAAAAGACGTGAATTAAACAAGAAGGGATGGATTTTTTGGGTTTTTTTTTACTCCATATAGATTTCGACAATTACTCGACAATTACTCGACAATTACTGGACAATTACTCGACAATTATTTATAACCATTTTCATGATATTTGGTCGATATTGAGGAAGTGGTTCTGCTAACTTTACGTTAAGTTAGCAAAGCCACACCGTAGAAAAGAAATAAGGACGCGACAATTTTTTTCTTTCGCAACAGGTTCGGGACAGGTATTCGACAATTAATACAATCGTATAAAAGTCAATAACGAATGCGCTGTTGCCAAAAATACGATAATTCCAGAAATATCTCAAACTCGCGGGACAAAGACGTAAAATAAACAAGGAGGAATGGATTTTTTGTGTTTTTTCTTACTTCATATGGGCTTCGACAATTACTCGACAATTATTCATAACCATTTTCATCATATTTGGTATATATTGAGAAAGTGGTTCTGCTAACTTAACGTTAAGTTAGCAAAGAAAAAAAATTAAGGACGCGATATTTTTTTTCTTTCACGACGAATTCGAGACAGGTATTCGACAATTAATGCAATCGAAAAAAATTAAATATCGAATGCGCTGTTGCCAAAAATGGAATGATTCCAGAAATATCTCGAACTCGCGTGGAAAAGGCGTGAAATAAACTAAAAGGAATGGATTTTTTGTGTTTTTTTACTTCATATGGACTTCGACAATTACTCGACAATTATTTATAACCATTTCATGATATTTGGTCGATATTGAGGAAGTGATTCTGCTAACTTAACGTTGAGATAGCAAAGCCCCCCCGTAGAAAAAAAACTAAGGACGCGACAAATTTTTTTCTTTCACGACAAATTCTCGACAATTAATGCAATAGGTTTTATTGATTTTCTCGCAAGTGGCACTGCTAACTTTATAGACATGCCAGACCTAGATTTTCATGATTATGAACACTTTTGTTTCAGAAAATACATCAAGACAATGTTCTCTAAATATTCCAATTGATTCAAGATAACCTATCAATAGTTAGGATAGATCGAAAGCTTCGAAGAAAACTGAAATTCACGCTATATAACTTGAAGACAAGAAGGCGCATTCACATGGTTGATTTTGGGCACTCGTTTCACTCAAAGGAAGGCCATATCAATAACAGGATATTGAAGATTCAATAATATCTGCTCAAAATGTGTACCTGATGATAAGGCTTCGTAAAATCTGAAACACAATCCATTTTATTATTCATCCTTCAATGTGTCAAAGTGTAGATGTTTCTTTGACTAAGAATCGTGTTAAAACAACATCAAGTTATTCTTTTCAACATAATCATTTCATTTCACTCAATGATTTGGACTCCCATCAAGATTAATTCTCAACTTTGAACATGACACCAAATAATTACACATCACAGGAATGTGCTAATATGCATTTCATTAGCCTAACATACTATAACAGGAGTCCCTGTGTGTTATGCGGCCCACTCACGTTCACTCAGATCCAGGCGTTTTATGGCCTTTTATGACCTGAGTTAGACTCAGGCTCCAACCCGGACGCATATTCATATCCCACGTACCGTATCGCAGCTCGGAGACAGCCGAAGCTTATTCGATAAACCACGCGCGTGATCGCGTCTTATTTGGCGATATCAGTCGTGGAATATGAATTGGGATTATAGGTTATAATGATACCCCGATTCTTTTATTTTTTTTCAGTTCAAATAATAACGATTAGGTTTTTTCCTTAGTCTAAGGTTTTTTCCATATTCACGAATAATAATGGCTACCTCTTATTCCATAGTGAATACTTTAAGGTTATGAATTTATGGGGGTGAAAAAATAAGTAAATTTAGAATAGATTTTATACTGAAGCCAAAAGAATGATCGAAATCTTCTCTTTAATGGTATATTTTTTTAAACTTTTTGAGGGGTGTTCTAATAGTTGTTGTCATTGATCGAGTTACTTTTGTTGCATTCATAAGTTCGGCCTCCCACTTCTGAAACGAATTGACAAAATTAATCTTAATTTACATAGCTATCAAGCAAATTGAATTTTGTGAGTAGGTACATATTATATTCCGTTGCTGTTGCAAAGATACACAAAGTAAAAAGCCGTTGAAAAGAAGAATCACTGAGCTTAATGTACACAATTGATAGGGGAGTTATGAAGTTCAAAAGTTGTCAAAAGGAGAATGGTATCAAAAAAGAATATCACTTAGTTGAGATAAGTTGTCCAACATACGAAAGACAAAAATAAGGATCATCGTTGATTGGAAAAATTTGTGAAAGTGAAAGTATGATTGGAAGACTATTCAAAAAGTTAAGGGCATTAACAGCATTTTTTCGAAAATTATATTCAATGAATAAGATCACTCCACATTTTTCTCAAATGGTGTAGTTATATCAGAACTAAATTTGGTAATACCTAGTTAACAACATCCAATAACCCTGTCCAAATGATGATTCAGATCGTTATAACAAAAAGTAGTTTGTAAGGAGTAAGAGTAACCCTATTTTACCTGAATGAATAGGAAAATGAGGAGCTCAGCTATATGTCGATATAAAATTCATTCTATATACAGGGTGTCCGGTAAACCTTGTACAATATTGAAACTGGTGATAGACCAGATCATGACTGTTCAGAATATCAGAATTTCACCTCAGTAAAAATATCACCATTTTCGAGATAATGGGCATTTTCTAAATATCTAGAAAATCACTACCTCACCTCCGTGTTTTGAGAGCTAATTCAAATATCTTTGTTGCTGAAGATTAATGATGAGTGATGCTTTCAGACGTACAAAACAGTTTTTTGGAACTTGATACATTTTTCAAGAAATAGAGGTAAAATGCCAGATTGGAATCCCACCAATTTGTACAAAAGTTTGACATTTTTGTCTGGACCACGTGGAGGTGAACATTCATAACAAAAGAATGCCCATTTTGTCCAGACTCTAAAATGGTATGAAAGTTTGTATAATTATTTTTGGAAGGAGTGGTATTTCGATTATAAGTGATTTTCTAGATATTTAGAAAATGCCCATTATCTCGAAAATGGTGATATTTTTACTGAGGTGAAATTCTGATATTCTGAACAGTCATGACCTGGTCTATCAGCAGTTTCAATATTGTACAAGGTTTACCGGACACCCTGTATAATCAGCAATCCCTCAGTTGCCCGCCCATATATTATGTTCAGCTATTGGTAAAAGGAATTTATAAATATGAATTTTTTTTGGGTATGATATGTTAAGATTATTAAAATCTTTTCACAATTAACCTTTTTACAATTATTTCCATTCATCAAATAAATGATGATTCTTTATGTTGACTTAGATTCTTTTATCCATTCAGAAGCTGCACTTACCAATTCATTATTCAGTCTCCTATTTTATTTCAAGATTTGATTTTTTCAATTGTAGTTAAAGAAGGTCTTGATGTAATTCCCTCTCGTTTTTTGATTCAATAATTTTTCGAATTGCTACTATGGGAATATTACGCAAAACCCCTCACCTCAGTTTCAATTTCCCCTTCTGTGGCAGTTTTTGTTCTTACTATTTAATCATCGATTTGGAATCTGCGCTTATTTTCTTCAAAAACTCTATTTGGTAACAATGCGATAGCGATCCCATACAGGTCATAAAATACGTTCAAGACCTCAGGAACGGACGCGATCTCTTACGTTGAGTTTACTTCGGCTTCGGGTGAATTCGGATTGCGATACGGTACGTGGGATATGAATATGCAACCCGGACTCCAAGCGTCCAGAAATTCACCATCCACGTGGCATCCATGCAAGCTTCCGAGTCCGCCTCGGAAGCCGGCTTCCAGTCTAGCATTCACTGGCATTCAGTTGACACTCTCGAAACGCTTTGCTCTTCTGCCGGTTTTGCCCACTCACCAAGCATCTCGGAGATCGAGCTTTCAAGCAAGACTCTTTCACCTGCGATGCCGAACGCTTCGGACGCTGAAGGGGAGGCCCGATGACCATTCACGTAGACTCTTTTCGAGCATTCATGCGATGTTGGGTGCGAAACTCCAATAAAAGGCCATAAAATGCCTGCAACTGGAGTCTACGTGAGTGCCGGCTATTAGATGTAGTCTTATTCTTGCCAATCGGAAATCTTGGAGAGTTCAGCCGAGTCCAGCTCAAGCTGCATCAAAGATTTCTGATCAAATGCATTCTGGCAAATAAGCATCAAGATTCAAGAGTTCCTCCAAAATCCAGTGCCTGTTGTCGCTACACGCATGCGTCGTAAAGCATCTTCGTGCTACCGATTACCCAATTACAATACTAACTCATGCGCAATAACTAGTTCCCTCTGGCATTTGGCCGAACCCATCACATGTTTCAATTTCAATTTCATAGATCTAAATATAGGTATAGAATTATGTGGATATTTGACATAAGAACGGTGGGTTTCACAAATGTCTGTTAACTCAGAAATCGGTGTATTCCCAATCGAATGTGCATCAATACCTCAATACCACTCTAGCCTGCATATCACTACATCTCTGCACCAGGTTTATTAACATCCACGAAGTTGGGTGATTTCTTAGCGGAAATCTTGTTCTGTACAACTTATACGCTGAACTGGCATTTTGTTTTGATTCACCATTAATTGAAAGCATATCAACAAGTTCATTATTTGAATAAACGTGCGGCACTTTCGATACAAAACACTAGTACAATCTACACCGTACCTTCGCCGTAATACGACTGAAGACAAAAATATGTTGATGTTGATATCTACGGTGGAGCAGCCGTGGGAGCTGGTTAGACTGAGGAATTTTCAGATTCACCTAGAAACTGGAAAATATTAAAGTTTAATTTTCTCAAAACAGGGGCATAATTCATATAAAAAATTATATACTATTTGCGATTGTATATACAATGATGTACGTTGAAGTTTGATTTTTTTGCATATTTTTACAAGCTTTTATTTAGCTTTGGTTAGGTTCTTGGCATAGGTGAATAATAAAATCCCATATGAAACTCTTAAATTTTTACTCAATTAAAGCAGCGACGTTTCGGTCAATGATCCTGGCTATTTTCAAGCCTATAAAAAAATTTTTGTTACACAACACAAATTTTTTCAGACAATTATACAAAACTATAAACATAAAAAACACTCACACGCAAACATAGATAGATAACAGAGTTTATATGTTCGTTTCTTAAAAATATCATATAAATGATCATCGGAATAGTCTACACTCTACAGTCTACACCCTTTTCTCTCATTAATATGTGGTCTCAATGATAGAAAAATTCTCTCAACAATCCATTCACAAAACCGAGACATCAATCAACACTAATACCCAGACTTTTTCGAATACCGGTCATTCACGTTCTTGTATCGCCGGTTGCCTACTTGTTGGTTTCGCTTCATGCAATAGCTTCGAATATATGGAACTCAGATTTAAGCAGTCAGTTATTCTATTCAATGCTTTCTGTTCTTTCTTTATAAAAAATTTTTCGGCAAGTTCTCTTTTATTTTTTTTTGTTTTCTTTATATAGGAAATTTGTTTCGTCGAATTTCATATTATGACCCTTTTTTAATGCGTGTTCTGCCAATGCTGTACTTTCTGCTTTGTTTGTCCTGATAGTACTTTTATGGGCATTTATTCTGTTCTTCAACTTTTGTTTGGTGGTCCCAATGTATACAAGATCACATTCTTCGCAGGGAACCGTATATACCAAGTTTGATTGGTCCCATTTGTCTGTTTTATCTTTCAATTTTGTGTAAATCGTATTCAATTTATTGCTGTTCTTGAATATTACTGAATAACCATAGTGCCTAAAAAGGGATCTCAGTTTTTCTCCTGTTTCTTTGATATATGGCAGCACAACTATTTTCTCAAGATCTATTTGTTTTTTGATTTTTGTTCAGTGTTATAATGAAGAAACACTCTGTGTCGTATTATTTAACTTATTATGCTTTCTGGGTAGCCATTCTCCAATAGAACTCGTTTTACTAAGGTTATTTTTTCCTGTCTATTATCCGCAGTTGTTAATTTGATAGCTCTATCACTCAGTGCAATTGCCACTGTTTCTTTCTATTTCTTTGGATGACAAGATGTGTAATGTAAGTATCTACGCGACCATGTATTCTTTTGGTACCAACTTGTTAAAATCCTCCCATTATTTCTTGTTAATAATACATCCAAAAATGCAATAGATTCATTCTTCTCTTCCTCCATTGTGAACTTTATATTTTCATCAAAGTCATTGAATACCTCGAAAATTTGTTTTTCTCTTCCCCTCTTCACAGACAAGACTATGTCATCCATATATCGTTTGTAAAATGCAACATGTATTTTCAGAGTTTTCTTAATTTCGTCTTCTATATGTTCCATCACTAGATTCGCTATCGATGGTGCCAAAGGATTTCCCATTGCAATCCCCTCCTTCTGGGAATACCATTTTCCTTTATAGGAGAAATACGTGTGTTCAAGACAAAACTTTATACCTGTTAAAAATTCTGTTTTTTTCCAGTTTTGTATACTCTTTTATTTCGTCCCATTTTTTTGAAACTACTTGAATTCCAAGGGTTACAGGTATACTTGTATACAAGGACACCACATCTAATGATAAAAGTGTGTAATCATTTGGTATTTTAATTGTTTTTATATACTCTACAAAGTCCCAGGAGTCTTTGGTCACCTATGCCAAGAACATAACCAAAGATTCATAGCCCGGGTGAAGAAATTGAATAATAGCTTTTATTTAGTTTTACCTGTCCCGGTGTCTGTAATCAAAACTTGCAAGTTAAATATGACACACTTCTAATCGTCCAATTGATTTGAAATTTGGCAGGTGTACATAATTCTGGTGACAATGCATCATAAATACTTGTTATAGGAAAAAAACAAAATGGCGGCTCCAATATGGCGGATGAGTTTTGTAATTATGATTCCGATTCTATTCAAAATTGGTATCTGTGGGTTTCCTGGGTCGGAAATTACGAATCTTTGATGTCGAGGAACTCAAGTTGGTGGCTTCAAAATGGCGGATTAGTGTTGTTATTTATAAAAGCTTGTCTTTAAAAATGTTTTCATCTGAAAGCTTGTTTTCTCAAAGCATTTGTTCTTCGCACTGCGTGCGCCTGTTATACCACCATTTCAGATTGAATAATGGTCGCCAAATACGTCACATTTATTGCTGCTCGTTTTTGTTAGATTGATTCACGAAGAAAAGACTAGGAATAAACAAACAAATGGTTTTTCTTCGTTGGTTTGTCGTTCCTTATGTAAATTATACTTTTTGATTGTTTATGACACTATCAGCCACCATCGGATGTTGTTAGTAGCGAGGCATAACCTCAAATCGGTGTAAGTGAATTTTTGTTATTTATCTTTCGAAATCCTCGAAAAAATCAAAATTGGCATGAAAATCCTGTTAATTTATGGATGAAGGCTTTCACGATCGGATTCAACTTCAAATCAGGAGTATTCCGGGTTTTCTAGCCGCGGTCCAGGTGAAATTCCTATTGAACCACGCCTAGAAACCCCGGAATACTCTAGACGTGAAAATGAAAATCCAGTTATTAAGTTGTGTTGAATAAATTCATTGAAAATTGTGACATACTAAACTCTTGCTCTGTTGAATATCTTGTGAAGTGCTTATTCTATGGAAAAGAACTTGAACAAAATTGAAACTTTGACACCCGTTATTCGAAAAACAAACGTTTGCGGTCCCAAATTTATGGGACTTTGTTCATTTATAGTTATATATAGTTATAGTGAAAAGGGGCAGAGGCGGTTTTATTTATCTACTGAGGGGGGGCGAAGTGAAAAAATAAAAAAGCAGTTCGTGGGGATTTTTTCAATGGGACGACAATGATAGAGCTAAAACAAAAATTCTAAATGAGGTGAATAAAAATATACAGGGTGTCCCAAGTTCGAGTGCCTATTAGGCGTTTCTGGAGTACTGGACTTATTTGAAATATGAAAATTGGGATTATGATATTGTTCGAAATTCTCTACAGACCTGAAGTATTTCCAGAGCCGGTTATACAGGGAGTGAAAATAAATTCGCTCAAAAAAATTTTTTCAATTTTTTCGTTCCTGATATGATTGAATATTCAATGCTGAATACATTTCTGTTGAAACCATTGTATTCATTCGAATAGTTTTCAGAATATCGAAAAAAACTGAAAGAAAGTAAAGTATTTATAGTCAGTATCATGTTCATTTTTTTAATTCTGAACATCCTGAGTGTAAACTGTGATCACAAAATCAAAGTAGAAGAATGTGGAAAGGTCATGCATCTTTTGAATTTCATGAATATCAACACAGAGTGTTTCGAACTTTGTGTCAAAAACTGTGATCGGAAATCGGCCATAACTTCTGTTTTTCAAATTAGAACCGTATTTTTTATTATTGCGTTGGATTCTGCGAAGAAAAATTATTCTACGTACATGAATCCAGAAAAGCTTAAAGAACTCAGGAATTACTGAATTTAGGAGCAAATGTATCTTAGAGTGATATCATTATTTTTCTTCGCAGAATCCAACGGAATAATAAAAAAATAGGGTTCTCATTTGAAATACAGAAGTTATGACCAATTTTCGATCACAGTTTTTGACACAAAATTTGAAACACATTGTGATGATAATCATGAAATTCAAAAGATGCATGACCTTTCCACATTCTTCTTCCTTGAAGTTATGAGAACGTTTTACACTCAGGATGTTCAGAATAAGAAAAATGAAAATAATACCGACTATATGAAAATTTTACTTTTTTCAGTTTTTCTTTCTTAATTTTGAAAACAACAGAAATTTATTCAGCATTGAATACTCAATCATATCAAAAACGGAAAGATTGAAAAAAAATATTTGAGCAAATTTATTTTCATTCCCTGTATAACCGGAAATGCTCAGGATCCAAAAATATTTTAGATCTGTAGAGAATTTCGAACAATATCATAATCCCAATTTTGAGATTTCAAATATGTCCAGTTCTCCAGAAACGTCTAATAGGCACTCGAACTTGGGACACCCTGTATATTGAATATATTTACTTTTCAGGTATCAGGGGTCATGCCAGTCAGACCTATTTCACTCGATTATTATGTTAACCTAATAAAATTAAAGTTTAGGGGGGGGGGGGGGCGATCGCCCCTGTCGCCCCCCCCTGAAAACCGCCCCTGAAAAGGGGTTACAGTCCACTGCGACCTTAAGGTCTATTGTGCCCCCTGACAGAGCTGTCATCATCGGGCCTCCTACAGCTCGCCCTCCAGTTCCAGAGATTTGATGAAATCCAGTATCTGGGACGGCTTCAAGGAGGACAACTCCCCACTTCTACAAGTTTCTTGTCCAAAGCTATCTTTCCTTTGGCTTACAATGGCATAGCATTCCGTAACCAGGTGAATAGGAGTTTCTTCCTCCTCCCCACAGAATCTACACTCATCAGTGTCCGATAAACCTATTCTCGACAGATGCTTCTTTAGGCGACAATGTCCTGTGAGAAAGCCAGTGAGTAGGTGAAGTTGGTTTTTACTGAGATCCAGATATTTTTTGGATCTAGCAGTTTCAAAGTTCCGGAGGAACTTTTTGGAGTGATCCATTCCTGGGAGATTCCGCCAGAGTTTTTCTCTTTCGGTTTTCTCCTTCAGCATAAATTCCTTCTTATAGACTTTGTTCATTTAGGAACACCCTGTATATATTGGGTCTGGCCGATGAGTCACCGATGCAACGTTTTCTTTTATTGAGTAGTTATCATCAGGTACGAATTAAAAGAGGGTATTATCGAATCTTCAATATTTTTATATTCATTCGAATTTCCTTTTTTTGTGAATAGTAATAACTTTGGATTCAGATGAGATATGACAATGCCTTGTACCGTTTTGAAATCAGCATCGAAATAGCAACCTTTTTTTATGTTCATACATTTATTTTTCACCATAAACCATTAAACTTTCACATAATGAAATATTCATCAAATTTTATGATGAAATTTCAAGTCGAATTTGTTTAAAAAAAATAGTTGTTCTCATAGTTTTCTGCATATCTATTAGTATTTTAATGAACAATATTTTACCATGAAGAAACTGATTGGTTTGGTTTATTTGTGAGCGCTCAAAGAGGCCAGAAAATTAGGTTCAACTATGTCATAGTATTACACACCAAACTTTCAGGAATTGTTATTGATAATATATTGAATCTATAAAAATAATGACAGAACTTTTTCGTCCCTCCTAAGTGTTGGCAGAACTCTTTGAAAATTCATTAAGAACAACTGTACTTAGGTATGTCATTTCAGTACGCTTGAAATTTACAGGAAATAAAGAAAATGTATCTAGAAAGCGAATTATAATCACGACAGAAATTTTTCACATCACGAACCATCTGCCAGAACGAGAAATGTTGCCGCGCAAATGCGAGCGAAATGAGCTTATTCATATTTGCAAGTCAGACCGAGAGCGCATATTGGGCATGTATTATTGTCAATGAAAGGAATAAATTAAAGGAATTAAAGGTGTTTATTTTCAACATTACAACAATTTATTTAGTAATAAACTATTCAAAAAAATATGCTCTTCCTACGCATCAATTCTCAGTTCAACACACAGAAACATTAAAATCGATACGAAAAGTACTCCATTGTTTCTTACTCGAAGAATATTTTTTAACAATATTATAATGGTAAGTTTCCAAAAAATGGGTAAAAATATTTTCACCAACAGATTATTAATAAACATTGACTTTGTTAGAAGAATTTATGCATGAATCTGAACTGAGCTCCAAGAATTTTTCGAATGGATTGAGGAGGTCTTGAGTATACCTGTGTGACTTACGAAACATTCAAAGAAGAGTAAGATCTCAGTCACATTAAGGGATAAAAAAAACCATCAGGGCATTTAAAACCCCAAAAGTTGGGTAGACTAAGAGTAGTAAAAGAGAGTATAAGACTTTCACAGTGAGCTTTAGTATTACGAGTACATAGCGAATACCCTTATCATCGGATCAGGTAAATGAAACTGAAAACAAATTCTATTATTTCATAAAAGAATTTTAGCTTCCTATCAACTTTTGATGAGTCTCGTAAATGCCCAATATGCGCTCTAAGGGCTTGTTCGGACTAGGCCAGTAGACTGATCGAGTAGCGAATGATTTTGTAATTTCCCGTGTGCGAACGCCAGCAATCGAGTCGAGTAGAGTCACAGGATGATGTACCTACTACCTTATACTGTTTAAGAGTCTTTGATACTGTGGTAGAGTAGTCAGTGGGCGAATCGACTCTCCACTCGACTAAAATACTGGCCTAGTCCGAACAAGCCTTAAGTCTGACTTGCTAATATGAATAAGCTCATTTCGCTCGCATTTGCGCGGCAACATTTCTCGTTCTGGCAGATGGTTCGTAATGTAAAAAATTTCTGTCATGATTATAATTAGCTTTCTAGACACATTTTCTTCATTTCCTGTAAATTTCAAGCGTACTGAAATGACATACCTAAGTACAGCCGTTCTTATAATGAATTTTCAAAGAGTTCTGCCAACACTTAGGAGGGACGAAAAAGTTCTGTCATTATCTTTTATATAGATTCAATATAATATCAATAACAATTCCTGAAAGTTTTGTGTACGATACTATGACATAGTTGAACCTAATTTTCTGGCCTCTTTGAGCGCTTATGGTAGTCTACTCCGGCCATTATGGGCTGGCAGAAGTGATTCTCATTTTCGAGCAGATATTGAAATTTTGGTGAGTTATGAAATGACATATGAAAATTGGTCACTGGCTCTTGGTCTATTCCATTCTTCCATACATCGTTTCAGGATTATCCAATCATCCTGAGAAACCCTGTAAAGGTATCTCTCATATACAGGGTGTATTTTAAGGTGAGGCTTTTCTTTTGACAGGTAACATAACTCATCAAAATAAGTCATTTTTCCGAAAATTTCTCAAATCAAATGTTCAATTTAAAAAAATTATAAAAAATTTTGGACATCGATACCTTAATACTACTCTGGCCTATTTCTTAATCAATGCCCCAGGTTGATGAACATCCGTGAAATTGGGTGATTTCTTAGAGGAAATCTCATTCTGTACAACTTAAACGCTGAACTACCATTTTGTTTTGATTCACCAAAAATTAAAAGCACATCAACAAGTTCATTATTCGAATAAACAAGCGGAATTTTCGAAACATAAACACTCCTTCAATCTACACCGTACCACTGATCACAATCGATATTCTGCGTCATGTATGATAAGAAGACAAAAAACATGTTGATATCTACGGAAGGGCAGGCGAGGGAGCAGGTTCGGACTGAGCAATTTTCAGATTCGCATAGAAACTACACTCTGTTCAAATATAAGAGACATCAAAATAAACAAAGTCGCGCAGAGGTAGGATGGGCTTCCTTCAGGTAGAGACTTTATTTCAGGGCTCCAGGGTCGGATCGAGGATAGTTCACACAATCATATAAACTCAAATTCATTTATTCAACATATTCAAATTACAAATGTCATAAGTTTGAAAAAAATAATGCAGCGTCCAAAATAATATATTATATTACTCATAGAATAACATTACATTGAATTATCTATGTAAGTGGCAGGAAGACTTCGGTCGATAGCCATTTGATTTGAATCAATAAAGTTAATTTCTCTCTCTCTCTAATATATTATGTATTACCCTATTAAAAATTATTCAGAATTTTGTTGGTCTTCTTCTGCAATTTTAAATGAGGAGTTCTGAGCTACTTTTCCTTTTACTTGAGCCCAAATGAGCTCGATTGGATTCAGCTCGCAATGATATGGTGGGAGTCTCAATACTGTTCTTCCCGTCTCATTGGCCATTTCATCTATAATTAATTTTTCATACCTCCCTCTATTTGCCTTGACCAGAGCAAGAAGTTCCGCCTTCAAAAGATCATTTTCGAAGGAAATATTTTTACTGAGCAACCAATTTTTGACATCTTCCTTGCGGGTTGAAGACGGAATCGTTTCCATTTTTCTCGAATGATAACTGGCGTTGTCCATTACGATGACAGCGTTATGATCCAGAGTTGGCAAAATTGTTGAGAACCACTTTTCGAACGATTCCCCGTTCATTTCCTGATGGTAATCTCCGGATTTTTTCGATTCGAAAAACCATAGGCCGTTCTCTACAAATCCGTCTTCTCCCCCTATATGACATATAATCAGTCCTTTTCCTTTTCCTTTTCCACTTGGGTTTTTGAGACCAGTTGACAGACCTTCTCGAAAAGCCTGTCTGTTGGACCCAATCGATTCATCGACCCATATTGAATTTTTTGTACATCCCGCATTTATCCATGTCTCGTCAAGGTAATAAATTTTTCGGCCTTGCTCCCTAAATTCTCGAATTTTCTTCAGATAATTTCTCCTCCAAACAACTATTTCGTCTCTATCAATCAATAAACTATTACGACCACGTTTTTTGAATTTGAATTTCATTTTTTTCAATAATTTATAAAATGTTGTTTTTTTAAAATTCGGCAGGCTGTCATCGTTTTTAACAACTTCCAAAACTTTCGAAATTGTAGGAATTTCATCAAGAAAAAAAACCGTGAACTATTCTCCTAATTAAGTTCATGTCGAAATCGTCTATTGAATCGATGCTTTTTAGCGACTGGGATTTCTGCTTAGGTGGAATCAATAGATGATTTCGTTTATATTATTTTTCAGAAATCCCGTCGGAAACCGACAAAGGGTTAAGTACAATTCAAACAAATATTTATAACCGGGACAAATTGAGGTACCTACTTCAGATATATCAGGTTATAACCGTTGCGAATTTTAGAGGACCTAATTACAAGGGTTACAAGGGTGTAACTGAGTGTAACAAAGAAATCCAAAACATTCACTTGTATTCAAATTTCATAACTTTCCTGTACCTACTATCGACATGCCGTTCTAAGCTTTAAGTACGATCCTGGCAGTCTTTTGGGGGCGTGACAAGAATTTTAGAGAAGATCCTTTGACCAATAAGCTGTTAGTATGCGCAAAACAAACCGATTTGGTTTGTTTGTTTACATTCTCTTATATTTGAACAGACTATAGAAAATATTCCAATTTTATTTTCTCGAAACAGGGGCATAATTTATACAAAAAAAAATTGTGAAATTACTTATTTTGATGAGTTCTACCATCTGTCAAAAGAAAAGCCTCACCTTTGAATACCCCTGCATACAATTCCTACTACGATTCATGATAACGAAACTCGGCAACTTTTTCTTTTGAAAATGAACGAACCCGAACTAACTTTTTACCTATTACGTCCTGTATTCAACCCTAACTCCGAAGCATGTCTCCATTCAATAGCTGCGTTACATGATTAATGATATGAAATATTCACGATCCGTTTCCAATTACCTCCAGCGTATCGATATCCACTGTTAATTCAATAATAAATTTTTCGTTTCTTTCAGGTCAAACTACCTCTGTTTTCACCCTCTATTCCGACGAAGGCGAGGAGGTTCTATCCGTTATTTTGGGGAGAGAAATAACACTTTTTTACGATGATGATACGGGGCCCGATGATGGGAATTTGATTAGTTTCGGAGGTGATACAGATAATGGAGAGTAAGTTTCGCAATAATTCTCACTATTATAAAGGGTTATCCTGTTCGTGCTCTACGATTTTTAAGTGAAATATGGGCAATATTGTTACACGTGACACATAAATTCATCATTTACATTAAGGGTTATTATTATAAAATAACAGCGTAGCAAATTTACTATAAACGTAAAATATCTTTCACTAAATATCTATTGGCGTGCAGTTTAATCTACCACGCTATATTATTCTTTATTCGCGCTTAGGACTAAAAATCTCGCTTATATGCTGGATGGTCCCAAAGCTCAGTTGAAGATGGGAGTGGGTTATACAAAAACGATATTTTTGAGGGGGCGCCAAGTGAATTAATATTCACATCCAGCAAACTTGCTCTAGTTGCCGAAAAATCACTAAACAAATCTAGATAAATGATCTCTAACGATAATTCTAAAGGGGCAGTGATTACCTCGAGGTCCTTATACAGCGCTATATATGGCTCACACTGTAGGTATATATAAATAGATCATACAGCGATAGCAAAATTATGTGTGAAATAATGTACAGAAATCTTATGAAGTTCCTATCAAAATAACTTAAATAGGTCTCATACCTTAACCTAATAGCAATGAGACTTAATAATAATACGAGTATTATCTGACTTAAACTTAATAAAACAGTTCGATATCAGCGCTGATAAATTCCAGAAATTGATGATACGACCTTCATATAAAAATCCTCGATCCAAAAGGAAAAGGTAGTGTTGATTTGGAACCTCCACGATGTTGAAATCACCAAAAGGTAACTGACGGCAGCAGGACTGACCTTCTTGGGCTTATCTGACCCGGTGACTTATCAATCGACAATAGATGTTGCAGGTATTCCAGCGAAACCTCTGAAATGTCCCAGAACAAGGACCCTATGTACACAAATTCCGAGAAATCGAAATGGTGAACTCGCCAGTCAGAAATACCTACCTCTTTCAGAAGGTTCTCTCAGTACCAAATTAAGTACAGTTTCCTCACTGATTATAAATGAGAATACTTCACCGAAATAGAGTTCCAGCAGAATATTGATCCTGGTTCTAAAATAGAAGACACAAATTGCACGAGGAAGAATTGAAGGAATGATGAATCTCATCATCTCTCAATATGGCAAATCCATTTTCAGGTACAGTAAGATCAGACAAAATCCTCCAAATAAGCTCTGAAGCTAAAGGAAACAGTCCCCCTATATATAACGTTTTCGAAATTCAAATCCCAAAATCAGGTAAGTATTAAAACTCCTCGACTTTCGAAAACCATCATTAAATTGAAGAATCTGCAGAAAACAACCATTACACTAGTCTCCACGTTAATCAAATTCCCCCATCACCGTATTTCAGTTCCGAAATCCTCAAATGAAATCCCTAACCAACATATCCTCATTCTTGTCCCACAAATCGCAATTTTCAAAATTCTATCTCGTTCCCACACCGCAGGCGATACAACAGGTTTCCCGACAAGAAAACATATTCCCCCCACCTCGTCGTAATACAGTGGCGTTACCACGATCAGGAATCGGAAAGGGCGAAGTTTAGGGGGGGGGGGGGCGATCGCCCCCCCCCCTAAACTCTAAACTTACTGCTTAATTCATTTTATTAGGTTTACATAATAATCGAATGAAATAGATCTGACTGGCATGACACCTTGTTTTCCCTTTTCCCTTTGCCACTGTTACTGCCATTGCCCGATCCATACGTTCCGAAAATCATCAGCAGTTTAAAATTATTGTCACTTCATTTCGCCCCCCCCTCAGTAGATAAATAAAACCGCCACTGAATGGCACTATCGAAATAGTCCTGGGAATTAGAGCCGTTTCACAAGGGACTGATGGTCAGTCCTGATGGTCGGTCGAACCGATCATCAGTCGGCGGTATTTGTTTTCACATCGATGAGTATCGTCTGTCGCCGCTATCAAAGACCATTTGCTGCCATGGATTTAAAGCGTGACACTGTAATTGCTTTGAACGAGAACCGTCCGATTCCCGCACGAAGTGAAAACTTTTTTCCGTATTTCGAAATTCTTATATTGGAATTATTATTGTGTAGATTCTTTGTTTGAAAAGTTATATGGGAAATCTACTTGATGATTGGTTCAAGTTTTTTTGAAGTTTTAAAATTTACTCTATCATCTTGTATATAAAAAGCCAAAGACTTCAGACAAAAAATTAAGGAGCGAGGACATTATCGACGATCAATCTGTTGATGAATATGCAAACTTGCTTCGTCATTGAAAAAAGATTCTTGAAATCTTCCTGTCATACACAAATCAGAGCCAGATCCTCCCAATATTCAAATCAATATTTTTATAATTTTCTGGGGATGTATTCCATATTTGCATTTTTTTTCTATTGCACTAATGAGCATTTCAGTTTCAAAATTAACTTTTTCCTACCCATTGACTATTATCCACTATTATTGGTGAATAAATACAATCCTTTCGTAAATACTTAGAAATTCCTAAGAATATTCAAAAATAACATGTGCAACACCGCAATCGCATCAGGACTGACGGTTCGCATGCATTATGTGAAAACCTCCTTTGTGCCTCTTGCCGCGACTCGATCCGACCACACGCAAACGCAGCACGCCGAACCGATGCTCATGCTTGTTTCATGGGTCGACTGATGATACGCATTCATGTGAAAGTATCGCAAAATCCAGTTCAAACGCCGGTCCCGACTGACCATCAGGACTGGCCATCAGGACTGACCATCAGTCGCATGTGAAACGGTTCTCAGTCCCATGTGAAACGGCTCTTATTGCCACACAACTGTTGCAGTTGCGTCTGCTGAAAGGAGTTTTTCGAGGCTTAACCCTTTACCGCATACCAAATTAACAAAACTTATTTGAAGAATTCAAGATCGGCTTTCAGTACTTGCTATTCTTTCAATAGAGAATGACGTAGCTCATTCGTTGGATTATTGTGTTCTAATTAAAGATTTGAGTCTCAGAAAAAGCCGCGAACATCAATTTTGAAATTAAACATAAATTTTAAAATTTATCTTCTCCGAATTTGTTGAATTTGTAAACCTTTCGAAGTAAAATATTTTGAAACACAAATTTTATTTAGTTGTAAAACTATGGGAGTTTTTATCAAACATGACAAAATACCTAAACCAAACGACCCGACCTAAATTCGAATCACATACTTTTCACGAAGGACAAAGGGCCTCGCAAAGACCTGCCGCCCGGGGCCTTGCAATTGGTAAGGCCGCCGCTGGGTACGATCTAATAGTGCCCATCCACGGAGGACACCGAATCGGAAACATTGTAACCCGATCTGCAATAAATCATGGCCAATAAAATGTGCCGCTTGGGTTTTGACAAGAGGTAGACGGATTATGTTGCTAGAATTTGCCAGCGTTGCCACTTCTACGTACGATTTTGTTCGGTATTGAAAGGAAGTACATATTATGAAATCAATTTATGATGGTATTTCCCTGAATATTGTTTCCAAATATTAGAAACGAAGATATTCATTTATATTTTGCGTTATTCCAAAGCGGGTACTATTTTCTTTGTTTTTAAGAATCAATTCCTACTCTGGGTTCTTCCTGATCTTTTGTGAAGAGCAGCATATCGAAGTACCATAAATTGGACACGTAAATCGATTCTTGTCCTGCTCCTGACCTTTTGGAATCCTCTATTTTTTTGTATTCCCTTCTGAATGCACTCCGTATCGTCTTAATTTTTCTTTTCACCCAGTCTATATCTACTAATTAATTCTCATTTTTTTCCTTACCATAGATCATAAGTTCCTCATAGGCCTTATTTTTAAGATATCTGTTGGAATATCCTGTGCTTTTTACTTTCCACAGGCAGGTTTTCTGACTGTACAATTCTATGAATCCTGTTGAAAATTCTTTCATTTTAAGCAAAGTTGCTTCTGAATTTCAACTAGAAGATGTTCTGGAATCGACTGCCCAGTGCTGCCACACGCGTAACTTGAAAATGAGCTGAAAAAATTTGTAAGGTAAAATTATGAAAGAAATCAATAACGGGAAGTCAAACATACCTTTTAAATTGAATAAAAATGTCACACACCACAATGAATTTCCACAGAAAATGAGGAAGCTATCAGTAAGGAGGCTGGAGAAAGACTGAGTATAAAATGAATAGATAATTCTTAGCGGAAATCACAGATGCAAACACAACAAAATCTTGATTACCCAAATTCGACCGTCTTCTCATAATAATAAGAGTGAAAATAGCATACCTACCTGTACAAGCACCACCAGTCTAGGTACAAATTCGCACCCTGAATTGTAAACAGATGTTTTTTTTATGACATCTAATGCATAACCAATTTTGCAAAACTGATAAGAATTCAACTACCTGGTACAATCATATTCAACAAAATCGGAGATGCCGTTGAAACTTTCTGAATTCCCTAATTCTACAGAAATTTTCGTAGAAGTGACTGACACAACTGCAAAAATTCCGATGTTCTTCATGGGAACTGATAGCATCTGCAGTGGCACGCGCCGGATTTTATGGCCCTTTATTATCTTTGCCGCTTGTGTCCGGTTCGGTTGCCTCGTCAGTGGAGACCATAAGACTATATGAAGACCCGTTTATTTACATTGAAATAAGTAGCTACATGTTGCCAAACAGAGCAGGTTGTAGCTATATATTATACACAAAAACTATTTCTGAACCTTTCACAACTCCGAAACCATAACTGTAACTGTGTCCTATTTTGGTTGAGACTGCACTGTATCTCAGCTATTATTGAAGAGACATGCGGTTTTCGCGACCCTGTATCACTTTTTTAAAACTTCCAAAGTCACAAACAGAAATATTTCAACTACTCCTGTTCCTGAAATACATTGCGAAAACGAAAATGTTCACTTTTGGAGATGCAATTATTTCTCAGGCCCTGTATAAGATAGGAAAAAAAACTGAAAACTGCTTATGATAGATATTTTTACATATAAGTCAGTGAAGTTGAAATTTTTTTTCTCTATTTCAGTATCGTAATGAGTTCATTACAGTACTAAAAACAGTGCTGTAATGAATTCATTACAGCATCGTTCTCAGTAACATTTTTCGTTTTGTGGTTGTCAGCAATGACTTCCGATCCTTTTAAATTTCAGCAGACGTCAATTTAGAAACGTCAATTTTCGTATTTCCTACCATTCACACCAACTGCCGAGATACAATATGAAAGTCACTAGGACCTATAATTCGATTTTTTTCGTTGAATTTCACAAAATTTGAGTGAAATAGAGAAAATATCGTCTAATACTTGTTGCAGAATGCAATTCCAATACTCATGCGTATTGGAATAGGAGCCAATTCTGCAACTAGTTTTAGAATATATGTACTATTAGGGCACTGTTTTTAAGCTTGAGCACAAACTTGGTATTTTCTTAATGAAACACCTTGTATATTTCAACGTCAAATTTTTTCAATTTTTTTTCTGAATACATTGATGTATCACAACCTAATCTTCAATAAATTTCAGCTTCAATAATCAGAAAAATCCAAATTTATGTTTGTTTTTTGATACTAGGCCATGAATCCTTCCTGACACATGCATAAAATAATGTTTTGTCCACGACTTCCCTATAATCCTTACATTTCGAATGATCTTTGAGAAACTTAATGATAGTCATCTTTCACCGGTGAATAATGGCAGTGAATAATGATTCATTAATCACTGCTAAACATTTACTTCTGAAAACTTGTAATCCGTCAGGATTCGAACCCGAGACGCCTTTTTTCCACGATGGAAAAATGACTGCCAACCACCAAGCCATCAGCGCGATGACAAATAAGAGAAAAAATAACCACTTAATGTTTTCTTCTATGATTCCCATTCAGTTTGACATGCTGAAAAATATTCAAAACGTCTGTTTTCATTGTGCCTCCCATAAATTGTAATTCTTCTCGAAGATACCTGCATTACAGAGTCATGAAGAAATGTTGTGTACTCCACTAGAAATGAGACAAGCTGCACGAAATACTGCTTTACATCTATTGCCGAAAAAATCAAGGAATCTCAGCCTACAAGCGTTTTATGATTTCATGGACTGAGCAGCTAATAAAATCCAATCATTATCGGAGTCAGTTTTACTGACCTATTTTTCGAAAATATCAGCTACCTATAAACAATTATAAAGAACTGCGTTCAATTTTGAAAAGGAAATCAGAAGGAAGAAAGCTAGAATATTTTTTTGGCGAAGAAATTATTCCTGAAGCATGCGATCAAAAATATCTTGTGATGAAGGTGAGACACTAGCTTGTATACATTTGTATTTCATTTTCATCAGAGCGAAAGTATGGAAATGAATCGATGTCAACTGAACTTTTTGACGTTTATCGAGATTTTGCATTATTCAGTGCGAACACAGAACATGTTATGTCAACGCTTTTGATAACTATTTTCGTTGTTGAAAATGCAGATTGAATAGAATTTTACTGAGGAAGTCGTGGACAAAGTATAGTATTCTATTCGCACATAATTACTATTAATATACTATTAATAGTAATCATTATGTGCTCATCGAATAATATACTATTGTTCATTGCATTCATGAAAACTAAGTCGCAAACAGAGTCAAAACAGATCAATAATGATGGCTGACGGTGAAAACGTGGAATTTCAAAGTTTGAAAAGTATGATATGAAAAAATAAAATGTGAGCATATCGGCGTTATGATATAAATGAACTCCGAGCCCCAACCAGAGAGGCATTCAGAAACTAACAAAGGCAATTCTTAATGATTTCAAATGCCTCAAGGCGAATTGATACTGTGTTGTTTATTTTAAGACAAAATGAACGACAGTTTGAACAATTTTATTAGATATATATGTTTATTTTTGGTTTTTGTAATTAGTTTTCTGATTTGATTCTTGTAATTACAGTTTTTAATGTTAAATCTGCACCGATATATTTTTTTGTTCACAACATTTTCAAGTTTATGTTTAAGAGTGATTTGAGTTTATCTTTGAAATATAATTGAATAAAAAGGTTTTAATTACATGGCGTTTTTAAAATGTAATAATCGAATGCAGGTGTGAAAAAATTCATGGCCTACTATCGAAAGAACAAACATAAATAATATGGATTTCTCTGATTTTTTAAGCTAAAATTTATTGAAGATTAGGTTGTGATACATAACTGTATTCAGGAAAAAAAATCGAAAAATTTGACGTTAAAATATACAGGGTGTCCGTGTCCAATCTTAAAAACAGTGGCCTAAAAAAAATTTCAAATTCGCCAGTGACTTTTATGTAAAAATATTTATCATAAGCAGTTTTCAGTTTTTTTCCGTTCTTTTATAGGGCCTGAGAAATAAATACATCTCCAAATGTGCATATTTTCGTTTTCGCCCTGTATTTCAGGAATAAGGGTAGTTGGAATATTTCTGTTTGTGGCTTTGAAAGTTTGAAAAAAGTGATAAAGGGTCTCTATCTTCAATAATAGCTGAGATACAGTGCAGTCTCAACCAAAATGGGACACAGTGTACAGTTATGGTTTATTGTAATCAATTCCAACGTTCCGAACGAGAGTTCTCCTTCTAGCTAGATGGTCCGCATATAAATTCCGCGGCATATAAACTTCATTTATCGAATTATACCCATGCAGAAATTTCACACAATGGAAGATTTATAAAATTTACTCTCAATCTAGTTCGGTCATTCAAATAAACAAATTATTGAAGAAAAAACAAAAACTTTTTAAAAAAAGAAAATGAATATAATTTTTAATAACAGGTAAATAAAATTCAATTTCCACAAACAATATTTAATTTTGAACAACGATCGTTTCGCCTCACTGAGGCTTCGTCAGGTTCTACATTTGAACTAATTGGGTGGTATAATAACAGGCCATTATATAGGATATACAGGTATACATGGGGTTGTTTAGATGGTATTCACAAGTTACAAGAAGAAGTACCGACAGGGGCAATAAAAGTTATTGAGTTTTGCCGCTGGTTTTTCCAATCTACGTGAAGATATTCAACAACGGCGATCTATTAACATCCGTTTGGTCATTTAACAAAATTTTTTGAGAATTATATCTGTTAATTTCAAGTGATTCTAATAGTGTTAATCTTGATCCTTTACTCTCGATATGGATAATTTCGTAATTGTGGTTGAAATTATGACCAAATTCTCTTAAATGGTCGGCGATGTTTATACATCAAATAGTCCACATTCAACATACGCCGACCATTTAAGAGAATTTGGTCATAATTTCAACCACAATTACGAAATTATCCATATCGAGAGTAAAGGATCAAGATTAACACTATTAGAATCACTTGAAATTAACAGATATAATTCTCAAAAAATTTTGTTAAATGACCAAACGGATGTTAATTAATCGCCGTTGTTGAATATCTTCACGTAGATTGGAAAAACCAGCGGCAAAACTCAATAACTTTTATTGCCCCTGTCGGTACTTCTTCTTGTAACTTGTGAATACCATCTAAACAACCCCATGTATACCTGTATATCCTATATAATGGCCTGTTATTATACCACCCAATTAGTTCAAATGTAGAACCTGAGGAAACCTCAGTGAGGCGAAACGATCGTTGTTCAAAATTAAATATTGTTTGTGGAAATTGAATTTTATTTACCTGTTATTGAACATGAATTTCCATCAAGTAAAGACTGAATCCATCAAATAATATAATTTTTTGTGCGTATAATGTATTATAGGCTGCAGGCGCGTATCCAGGGGGGGGGCTATTGGGGCTCTAGCCCCCCCCAAGGCTTTCGCCTCAGGCGAAAGCCTCTTTCTTTCCAGTGAATTGAAAAGATGGAAAAAAAAGTGGGCTACTTCAACACCGGATGATTCCAAATCATGTGCTTCATCTGCACTTTCAGCTCTAGAGAAATGTAGCGGAGATTTCTAACCAAATTTGTGCATATTGCTTCAAGTGTTTGTGTACACTGTGTCCCATTTTGGTTGAGACTGCAGTGTATCTCAGCTATTATTGAAGATAGAGACATGCGGTTATTGCGACCCTGTATCACATTTTTGTAGAACTTTCAAAGCCACAAACATAAATATTCCAACTACTCCTTGTTCCTGACATACATGGCGAAAACGAAAATGTTCACTTTTGGAAATGTTATTATTTCTAAGGCCCTGTATAAGATAGGACAAAAACGAATACTGCTTATAATAGATATTTTTACATAGAAGTCAGTGCCGTATTTAAAATTTTTCTTGAGAGCACTGTTTTTAAGATTGGACACAAACTTGGTATTTTTCAAATATATCACCCTGTTCCTGTATATTTCAACGTCAAATTTTGCTATTTTTTTTTCTGAATACATTGATGTATCACAACCCAATCTTCAATAAGTTTCAACTTTAAAAATCAGAAAAATCCAAATTGATGTTTTTGGTACTAGGCCATGAATCCCACTCATGCATAAAAGTTGAATATGCATAAAATGATGTTTTGTTTATTGAATTCAATAAAACTGATTCACAAACAGAGTCAAAACAAATCAATGATGATGGCTGACGGTGAAAACATGGAATTTCAAAATTTGAAAAATATTATATGAAAATATAAAATGTAAGCATATCGGAGCTCATCATCTTTAATACAGATGAGCTACGAGCCTCACCCAAAGAAGCATTCAGAAACTCACAAAGGAAATCCTTAATAATTTTAAATGTCGAATTGAAACTGTGTGGTTTATGTATAAGACAAAATGGACGACAGTTTGAACAACTTCATTAGATTTATATGTTCATTTTTGGTTTATGTAATAAATTGCCTAATTTGAATCTTGTAATTACATCAGTTAATGTTAAATCTGTACCGATAAATTTTTTTGTTTACAACATTTTTAAGTTTATGTTGAAGAGTGATACTTTGGGTTGTGTTCGAAATATAATTGAATAAAAAGGTTTGAATCACATGGCGTTTCGAAAAAGTAATAATTGAATGCAGGTGTGAAAGAATTCATGGCCTACTATTAAAAAACAAACATAAATATGGATTTTCCTGATTTTTGAAGCTATAATTTATTGAAGATGAGGTTGTGATACATCAAGGTATTAAAAAAAAATTGCAAAAATTTGACGTTTAAATATACGGGGTATTCCATTTAAAAAATACCAAGTTTGTGCCCAAATGTACAAACAGGGCTCTCAATATCTCTTATAAAGCGTTTTATTTTTTTTCTATCTTATATAGGGCCTAAGAAATAATTACATCTCCAAAAGTTAATATTTTCATTTTCGCACTGTATTTCAGGAACAAGAGTAGTTTGAATATTTCTGTTTGTGGCTTTGAAAGTTTTACAAAAAAGTGATACAGGGTCGCGATAACCGCATGTCTCTATCTTCAATAATAGCTGAGATACAGAGCAGTCTCAACCAAAATGGTACACACTGTACTTCCCGTGTTCCCGTAACAACGGCTGAATCAGAGCGCAGTTTTTCTCAAGACCTGGCTCAGCACCACTATGGCAGAAAACCGCTTGAACGGATTAGCTCTGATGCACATAAATTACGAGAGAGTAATAGATACAGAAATGGTTGTGACCAGATTTGCTGATGCTGGCGCTTGGAAATTTTATTTAATAACTAAAAACTAATAAACCTTTGGATGATTCAATCTTTTTTTTTCAAAGATTCATATTTACAAGAAATAATTTTTATTCAGTAACTGAAAACTAGTCAACTGCATGCTTCAATATTTTCTTATTTGTTTTTTATGATTTCTCATGGTTAAAAGACATAACTGTTTTTGTTACATCTTTCACTGGATAAAAGCTGAGCCCCCCCCAACATACCTTTCTGGGTACGCGCCTGATAGGCTGCACTAGGCAATGTCTTTCTCACCACTCACCTAAGCTGATTTTTTTTATTCTTCAGGAAATGTTGTTATAGAAATGATTCATTTTCTGAAATCTTTTTCAGGTGGCATCGGATAGCATTCAGCGTTAAAGGAGATTCTGTAACGATGATACACAACTGTGAGACTACAGCAACAAAACCGCTCATGAGATCAACATCATCGACATTAACTACTTCGGGAATAATCGCTATTGCTCATGAATTGGCTGAAGAAAATCATTTTAAGGTGAGTTTCAACCAGTTTTGATGCATTCACGTTGAATTCATTCTATAAATATTTATTACGAATTCTTCCATAAGTAGTGAATTTTAATAAAGATCGAACACACTTTTTTTATTATTCTAGTGGCTATCGATTTCGGCCATGAGCCATCCTCAGATCAGCTGAAAATTACACCAAATAAATCTACATTCAAAAATACAAATATACAGGCTCAAATAGCGCCTAAACTATACCTTGTCGAAAAAAAACTTATTATGGATGTAAGTTTGACAAAAATCTACAAACTAAAAATATGGTATGATGAGTACAAGAAGATAATACTTAACATAAAATAGAATTTAATCAGAGTAGGTGTTCAAAATATCCTCCGTTTTTCCGACACAAGACTTTTTTTTTCTAAATAATCCATTGCTTTTAAACGGTTGGAAGTCAGCTGTGAGGTCATTGAAATTCAATAAAAATTCAGATTATACATCCTAGTGACTTTTGTATTGTATCTTGGCAGTTGGTGAATGTTACGAAATGGACATTTCCAAATTGACGTGTGTGGAAAATTGATAGGATCGGCAGTCATTGTTGACAACCACGAAACGAAAAAAAAAAAACTAAAAACAATGATGTAATGAGTTCATTACAGCACTGTTTTTAGAACTGTAATGAACCCATTACGATACTGAAATAGAGAAACTGAATTATGATATGCCTCTATGCACCAAACGCCCCCGACGAGTGACGACGTAGCTAAGAAAACGAAATGTGAATTAACATTTTTCATTAGTATTGAATTATTTGAATATATCAAATCGAATTTGATCAGTGTGTTGAAATCAAATTGATATCGTCTAAGTGCTTGTAGTAAAAATATTGTTCCTAACTCGTGTTGAAAGTGACTTTCCCGCACACAACTGCTTACCCACACTCCGCTTCGCGTCGTTCGGGCAAATACCACTTTCCGCACTTGTTAGGAAAATAACTATTACGATATGCATCCTATACATTACTCACACAAAATTATATCGATTGAATATCGGGGATTTTTTAGAGTGATAGAACTTCAAACTGAAATAAAACACATTCAAATTGAGATTGAAGCCAATTTTTTTTTATTTTAATTATAATTTCCGGCATATGTCCACCACGACTAGATCTGAGGAAACGCATTCAACCAGTTCAATTTTGGACCTTTTTTTCGAGTAATTAAGGCCTTATTTCAGCAATAACATTAGTTATGTTGGCTTCCAAAGCGTCTATTGTTTTTGGTTTATCGGCAAAAACCAATGACTTGACATAACCCCAAATAAAATCATCCATTGGAGTTATGTCGCATGATCTTGGAGGCCAATTAATTGGACTCGAAATGAATTTATCGCCAGATCATTCTTTCAATAAATCGATTGTTTCAGTAGCATTATGAGGTATAGCACCATTCCACTTCTGGTTCGATACCATTCGAATTTTGAAACAAATAATCATTGACCATCGATTTGTAACGATCACCATTCACTGTAACATTTGCTTCAGAGCTAGTCGTGGTGGACATGTGCCGGGAATTATTTTTAAAACATGAATGTCATAAAATTATGTTATAAATAAGAAATATTCAGCTTCAATCTCAATTTAAATGTATTTTATTTCAATTTTAAGTTCTATCACTCTGAAAAAAACACCCGATATATGCTTTGTATGTTCTTTTCAATGGAAAAGACATTTGATTAAATGTCTTTACAGTGGAGGTTTTCAGTTTTTTCTTTGAAATTTTGTTTTTTCAATGTGTTTCATTTGAAAACTTTCGGAATGAGTTGCAATGACTGTGAAATAATGCTGGTGTTGTCAATTCATATTTCTTCAGTTATCAGAATGAATTCACGTCGATAAAATATTATCTTCAATTTCCTTATTCAAAACATCCTCCTTTTGGGAGGGTGAAAGTGTAGCAATTGATCCTTATTTATTTCCCTACATCTACACTTTACAGGGAGAAATCGAACTACTCAGAATAGCCTCAGTTCCCGATGAAGCCTACGATTTGTGTGAAACGCATGCACCAGATTGCTCCTCCGGGATCTCCAGTAATTTCGCGAAGCATTCCCAGGACTCGCACTCCATCTCCACAACAAAGTTTGGCTACGACTTGTCGGCAAACGAGGCGAACCAGACAGATACAGAGGATGAGGATATTAGTAAGTTGAGAGTTTTCAACCGTTCTATCCTGGAAGATAACAAATTATAAGATATAATGAAGGTACAGGATTGGATGTCTTGTGGGTGGAACGAAAGATTTATATATTTGCCTGTGTTGCTTCTAAGAGACTTATTAATACATTTTTGGAAGGGGCGGTGTTTGTTCACTACCGCTTAATCGCTTCGCGAAATACGATGAAAATGATACCGAGAATTTGAAACTAATGATTACAATGGAGGTGCTGTGGTGCTAGGTAAGAAAATTTCTAGGATGTTGGAAATGTGTAGAATTAATCACTTTCCTCGTGTCTAAATGGGATGAGTTGTCTGAATTTTACGATTCGTTCTCAATATCAACTGTCGATTGGTTGAAAATTCTATTTTCGTTTAAGGCCCAACTGCACCGATTTATTTTTATGTTGAGCTTGGCTACGCTCCACCATTGAGTTTAAATATTCTAACTGACCCAGAAGGAGCTGTTTAAATTTTATTTTTTTTTTGTAAAACATAGCAAGACTAGCTGACCCCGCGAACTTCGTTCCGCCTTAGAGGCAATAAATAAGCAGTTTTTGTTATACCACGTTCCTGTTAGGTTAGGTAGAAGGGTGAAAATTTAGGGTTGTATGTATTTTTTTGTGCTGTATCATAAAAAATCAAAATAAAGAATTTTGTCCGAAACAATTTTAAAAAAAGTAAGGGGTGGACCACCCTTAACATTTAGGGGGATGAAAAATAGATGTTGGCCGTTTCCTTGTCCTACCCGATATGCAGGCCCGCCGCTAGCTGTCTAAGCGCCCGCGTGCAAATACTGTTATGCCGCCCCCATTATGGTGGGAAAAAAAAACCTATTGAATTATTGTTATATATATATTATATTATTGTTATTTCTATTTATAAAATTGAAAAATCGTATAGATACACACTCAAATATTTATCTAAAAAAATTTCACTCTTCTCGCTTTAATATTTGCGAAATCTTCTATAATATTAGTCATATCCAATCTATCCAAAATTTGGTGATCAATTGAAATTATAGCTAAATTACTTAATCTGTGTGGGATCTTAGTGGATCTTGAATAATTCTTGATAATTTTTAATTTTGAAAAAGATCTTTCTCCAGATGCAACTGAAACCGGCAATGTTAGTAGTATTCTTAGTGCTACTATTATATTCGCAAATGTAGAAATTAAGTCATTGCCAAAAATATATTGTAACAGTGATTGTGGATCCTTCGATTGGTGTTCTGCAAAATGCGATTTTAGTGCAATAATTTCATTAAAAAAATCAATACCGTCAATGTCTGATTCATTAGTAGCATCATCTTTAAGCTTCAGATTCAAGTCTTGACAATACTTCATCAAATCAACATTGGAATAGTCGAATAGGTTGTCGCTAAGAAACCCAAACACGTCGCAAATTGTTGTCAACTCTTCGAATCTATTTTTCAAGGAATTGATTGTTTGATCTAGTATCCTAAAATAAAACTCCACTCGGTATTTGGTTTTTGGGTCGGATAAAACTTCATCACTGTGTTCATATTGAAATTGTGTTGGTTTTCTTCTTGGTCTGATTTTATTGATTGGTGGAAAATCTGTTTCTACATTGAGTTCGTGGGCCATTTTGGAAGATTCTGCTAACACAATTTCAAAATGTTCAGCCGTACGATATTGTTTGAACATATCAATCAACGTCTTCAACAAATTCATGCAAATTTGGGTATTCATGGTGGGGCTCTGCATCATTTTACTCAAGGCATTAATTTCATTTAGGATATCAAACCAAATTACTAATGAGCAAATAAATCTATAATTTTGTACGTTTAAGGCCAGCGAATGAGCTTTGTGGGAAGTAGTACAATCCCATTCTGAGGAATTATCAGATATTTCTAGCAAAGCATCAAAAATTTTTTCGAGGTGATAACGTAAGGGTTTAACTGCATCGATTCTGCTTGACCATCACGTTTTACTTAAAGCTTTTAATTTCAACTTTGGTAAATGTTTACAGATAACAGACCACCTTCTTGTAGATGACGAAAATAAAACGTAAATTTCTTGAATTATATTGAAGAAATTCACAGTTTCGTGCGTACCTAATACTTGCTGCATCATTCACTACCAAATTAAGACTATGAGCCGAACACGGTACGTAAAATGTACGGTTATTGATTTCCAAAATTTTTTTTTGTAGTCCACTGTGTTTTCCACGCATATTTGAACCGTTATCATAACCCTGGCCTCGTAAATTTTGAATGTTGGGATTTAATTGCGAAAATAAATCCGTAACAAAATTCAATAGACCTTCGCCTGTGGAGCTGTTGATAGGGCAGAAATCAAGGAAATTTTCACATATCGTAACATTTTTTGTCTCATTATCTAAAAGAACATGCCTGAGTATAACTGTAATTTGTTCTATATGACTAACATCTTGTGTGCAATCTAATATGATGGAGAAATATTTCGATTCTCTGCGGAACTTCGGGGGCGGTAGTGCCCCTCCCGGAAATATACCTGAAAGAAACACTGCAGTGAATTCACCGAAATATACGGAAATTATCGATGTTGGCCGCCTGTCCTCCCGATCCTTCAGAGAAAAAGTCTCTCTAAGGGGGATGGGGAGACCTTGCCGTCCCCAATGTTGAACGGAGTTGGAGAAATTTCAAAGCAGATGGCAAAGTTTCGATCGCATATGGCAAAATTTCTATGTTTCTATGACAGTTGGCAAAATTTTAAAGCAGTTGGAGTTGGACAACCGCCCCCCCTTTTTTTTCGCCCCCCGCTTACCACGTTGTTTATCCCCTCCAAAAAAATTTCAATTTCACTGGATTTGCCGCCCCCTGGACGTGCCGCCCTTGTGCCGGGCACGCCTTGCACGCCCGCTTACGGCGGGCCTGCCGATATGCACACAAAATTTCACGAAAATCGGTCTAGCCGTTTCGGAGGAGTTCGGCCACAAAATGCAGACATGAGAATTTTATATTGGTGACCAGCATGTTATCGGTTTCGTATATATATTTTTTTTTTTCTTCTTCTGTAGGTGCAGCAAGTGTGTAGTACCTATATATAACCGGGCCACACAACACAGAGTCTTCTGTGCATCGGTTTTTTAATCGTTGTGTGGTCCTATTTGTCATGTTATTGCTAATTTCTCATCTGGCAAACATTGTACTTCTATATGACAAATAAATAAATTATTATTATTATTATTATATAAATATATTTTTACAACTCGAAAAACCGTTTTTAAAAAAAAAACACGGAAAGACTTAATACGAGCTTTATACAGATGTATCTACCAACCTAACTGTCATACAGTTCTACAAGCTTTTATAAACTCATGAATAATGTCTACTAAGCATACTGGCGTTCATTGCCACTACTTCGAGGAGTTACTTGAGATATGGTTACATATTATCTCCCCCTTTTAATGAACTGAGTTCAATCTTATTGTTTGAACTCCGTTTATCAATGATCATTTGAAATTTTATTATGAAAATTTTATACATTACATAGAAAATTATGATTAAACATATAATTATAAAAATGAAGTACAGGGTTGAAAGATGGTTTGGATGTAAATTCCATTCGTACAATTTTAAATCAGAAATATTTGTTACATTCAGAGGTTCTACAGTTAAATCTCGAATATGTGAGATGATTAAATCATTAAGTTGGAATACATGGTATAAATTATCAATATTGGATAATTCAAATGTTTTTAGTCCATTAGATATGATGCAGTTGCTTTCAATCATTAAAATCTTCTTGGGTTCATGTTCGTATGTTAAATGTCCTGAACAGTTTTCACTTAAAATGCTATTGAATAATGATAAATATTGTCCATTGGGTAATAGTTGTAAGTCTTCAAAACTTGTTATCGATTTTCTCGAACAGTTTTTCACGCACAAATTCACTCAAACACGTAGGTGGTTTCACTAGTCTGTTTTGTGGGCACAACATCCATTTTTCCACTTGCTGGCATTCTTCGTACAGGGACCATATGATTTCTTCTTCTTTGATGAGCAAATACTTTGGTTGATCTATTATATTGGTATTTAAGAAGGGAACGAAATTCAACTCTAAAGTACTATAAGGAATATCATTCACCAAAGGCACTTTTATAATAAATGTAATCTGCGATTTCTCAATTTTAACTGATGTGAAACAGACTGAGTAAAAATCCTTCAAGTAGACTAATTTTTTCAATAAATTATCATCTTGAATATAATTCCTGAAATAACTCAATGACAATATTGACTCATGTAGTAGGTGAAGCCTAGCAAAACTAATGGCAGTATTTATTTCTGAAAGAATTCTGGATATTTTATTCTGTTCAAATTGCAAAAGGAAAACTTTATCTAAGATTTGCTGTAATTTCATGAATTTATCAATTTGTTTTATCATAATATTGGTTTGATTCTGAAATCTATCAGATATCGATTTCACTATACTTATAACTCGATTTTGATTTATCTTTATGGTATCTGCATCATTTCTCAATGATCGAAAATATTCTTGATAAAGAGTTTCGTCTTCATCGTCTAAAGTGCCAAAAAGAAATTTGGAAATTCTTCCTCCAATATTAACAAGGCCTCTTTTCTTTCTTGATGGAATTAATTCATGCAAAATTTGTTTATTTGTAATTATTTGATTTGATGTCAACTCATACAAGTATTTCGTTGCTTCATCCCTTGGTTCATTTTTCTTAATTACATCATTTAAAATTTCTTCATGTTTGTTGAGGATTGAACCTATTCGTAACAGGTCATAATGCCCATAATGGTACATAAGAACATGGTCTTTTTGAATTATGAATGTTTTAGGACCATTGAATGCAATTATATTATTTCGGACTTCTTTCGTTTTTAGGCAAAATAGTATTTCAAGAAAAAGTAGAATTATTGTCATGTAGAAAGGGACCATCCTGAAACAGATGATTATTATTTTTTTCTTTGTTTGATTTTACTTTTATGATAAACATGTCCTTTATTTGCTTCCTTTACGAGGACATTATCTAAAATTTTGATATTTACTTCTTTGAATCGGGGTTTCCATTCAGCGTCTGCCGGTAATTTGAAAAATGCTTTCTGATCATCATCTAAAATAACATCTTCCGATCTGTTTTCATTTTCCTTCTGTCGTCTTTTTTCGTTTTTCTTGTTGTTTTCCGTCAATACTCTAGAAATTTCCTTAAGATTCTGATTATATTGTTCAATATAATTGGATACTTTTTCATTATCCGTGTATTCAACGGGAAGGCTATAATTCAAATCAGATTTTATGATCTGTAGAGGACTATATTTAAGGGTTTAAGAATGTATAGAATTATTATAACTAAGAAGGGCTCTATTTAATTTCTCTCTCAAACTCAGATTTTTATCTTCGATTACCTTTATTTGTTCGGTCAAGGTTGAATGAAATCTCTCAACAATGGCATTCGATGTTGGATTATAATTTGTCACGTAATGTATCTCTATATTATGTGTGGAAGCGAATTCTTGAATTATCGCGTTCTTGAATTCCGTTGTCCGTTCCATTGTCGGTTGTGATTTTCCTAGGCGTTCCATGATTCGAGAAATAGCGAATAAGTGATTCTACAATTTCTACTGACGTTTTACTTTTAAGAATGAAACATTGCCCGTGTCTTGAGAATGAATCTACTAATGTGAGACAGGGTGTTTTCGAAATATTTATTGTATCGGCATATAAATGTTCGAAAGGTTTTTCACCGATTGGATTTTGTTTGAATATTAATTTATTGGGTTGTCTTTCATATTTTTGACGTTGGCATATATCACAACTATTCACATAACGCTGGACTTTGAATGACATTTTTGGAAAATAGAATTTTTTCTTAATGCTTATTACATTCTCTTGGATACCTCTATGAGTAGTTTTAGTCTCATGATACATTTTGATTTTTTCAATTTGTTCTTCTTCATCTTCTATATCTTCCAATAAGATATTTGAAATTTTGAATTTGAAACTTCCTGAATTGAAAAGTTTATGTGCATATTGTATAAATGGCGTTTCGATATTTTTATCTTGGAAGAATATTCCATATGTTTTGTCTGGGGAAATGAATTCTTTCAAAAATTTGGTAAATTGATTTTCTTCTGAAATAGATAAAATTAATCTGAATTTTGATTGATTATGTAATTTTATTTTACTAACATTGAACTCATTGCTCTTTTTGATAATGATTTGGTATTGAAAAACATTAATGGCTCGTTCAGTGTGAGGAATTTCTAGAATAGGGTCTTCTTGGTTCGAATGTATTGTTTCATTATCTGAGTTATCATCTGCATCTATTGACATTAATTCATCAAATTCTTCTGGTCTTGATTCTAAATCTTTATGTGATATTTGAGGAATAATTGAATCGAGATCCGATAATAATTGTTCTTTCTCAGTAATATTAAATTCATCATTTTTAATTCTAGATAGAGCATCTGCGTTGTTACTCGCACCTTTCCGATACTTTATTTCAAAATTGAATTCATCGAGTTTTATTCTCCAACGCATCAATCTTGAAGAGGCTTCTTTTAGTGAAAATAACCAAGTAAGAGGTCGATGATCAGTGTAAATAATAAATTTTCTTCCAAATAAATAGGGTCGAAAATGTTTTGTTGCCCAAACAATAGACAGTAATTCCTTTCCAATAGTTGAGTAGTTTATTTCTGCTTTATTAAGAGTACGGCTAGCATAAGCTATGGGCAAGTCGTTCGGTGGATTTCCCTGCGATAAAATAGCACCAACTGCATATTTCGAGGCATCTGTTGTTAGAATGAAAGGTTGATTAAAATCTGGGAATTGAAGAATAGGATGATTCATCAACATGTTTCTACTAATATTGAATGATTCCAGATATTCTTGATTTTCTAAGTTTATCTTTGCATCTTTTTTCAGACATTGTGTTAAAGGTTTAGTAAGCTTGGAAAAATTTGGAATAAACTTTCGGTAATAACCAATCATGCCTAAATAGGATTTTATCTCTTTGAGATTTTTTGGAATTAGAAAATTCTTAATAGCTTCTATTTTTTCTGGGTTTGGCTCGACTCCTTTATCTGAAATTTTGAATCCTAAAAACATTACTTCATTTCTGAAAAAATATGATTTATCTAATTGAATTTTGAATCTTTCTTGTTTTAGTACTTCCAGTACAGTTTGAATATCTGCTAAATGTTTATCAGGATCTTTAGAGAATATTAATGTATCGTCCATGTATACTACACAAATTTTTCCTAATAGGGGTCTTAAAACTTCATTCATTACTCTCTGAAATGTGGATGGGGCATTTTTGAGACCAAAAGGCATTCGCAAAAACTCAAAATGTCCATCATCCGCAGCAAAAGCAGTCTTTTCTATGGATTCTTCGTCGAGTTCAATTTGGTGATATCCTGATGCTAAATCTATAGTGCTGAAATATCTTGCACCTTTCAAATTATCTAACATTTCATCAATATTTGGAATTGGGAATTTGTCATCGATTGTTTTTTCGTTAAGTTTTCTATAATCGATTGCAATTCGCCACTTCTGTTTGCCTGATTTATCCGCTTTTTTGGGAACGACTACAATAGGAAAAGACCAGGGTGAAATACTCGGTCTAATTATATTTTTATTTAAAAGATCTTTGATTTGATTTCGGACTTCTTCTTTGTGAATTTCCGGGTATCTATATCGTTTAACATAGACTGGGTTATCATCAACTGTTCTGATATTGTGTTTGATCCTACTTGTAAAATTTAGTGGTTCTCCGGGAAATTGCAAAACTGATTTATTACTCTGTAAAATTTTTGTTAATTGATTTATCAAATTTTTATCTAGGTGATTTAAATCTAAAGATAATTCTTCTCTTGGTTTCACCTGTTGTAAATGAAGGTTATGGGAAACTATTCCATTAGTTAAAACATTATTTTTCATATCCACAGTAAGTTGTAGATCTTTCATTAAATTATAACCGATTACACCGTCATATTGAGGATGAAATTTATAAACAACAAATGGGTAGGATAGCCAAATATGTCAAGAGGGAATAGCATTTTATTGTTACAAGAATCTTTTCCTGTAGCTGTTGTGAAATATGTACTTTCTTTATAAATTGAATTTGGAAAATAATTATAAGCAATTATTGGATCGATAATTGAAATTGAACTGCCTGAATCGACTAGTAATTTACAAGGAGGATTCTGCAATTTAATATATGGAAGACTTGCTATTCTTTCGTCATTAAAATTTAGGTCATGTGTGCTTGATAAGGACTTTCCTGAAAATTTTCGTTCTCGATCTCTGATGGAGATTGAAACTCATTTGAATTTAGGTATTTCGATTCATAATTTTCATCGTAATTTTCATCATAATTTTCGAGAAATTGTTCTTCTGGTGGAAATTCATTTTGCTCTTCCGTATTCGTTAATTCTTCCGATATAAAATTTGGAGGTGCTCTTGGTCTAAAGTAGTTTTCTCTAGGCTGATAATTTGGTTTGGGTTGACGTATACTTGATGATTCATTAGGACGTTTTTGAGGTAAAATTCTCGTTCTTATTGACATTGGTTCTGGTTTATTGGTGGGTCTATAATTAGGATTGGGTTTGAAAACGTTTTGAGGTTTTCCAAATACTTGCTCATTAGTAAAATATTTTGTTTGACTTGAATGTTGAATCGGTTGCATACGTATTGGTTGACTTGGGAAATTCTGATTCGGAATAAAATTGATATGTGGACGTGTATTCTGTTTGAAGTAATTTTGATTATGAGTGGAATGATAAGAGGAATTGTTAATTTTCTCTCTACTGGTATGAGGAGTTTGTGAAAATGAATTTAAATTTGGAATGAAATTTAGTTGTTGTCTCTTTATCTCTCTATTTTCTAACATTTTGCATGTTTCATCGAACTTTCGTTCATTATTATCTAACAAATTTCTGACATTTTCATCAACATTATTATAAATTACTCTTTGCCCAATTCTTTCAGAAATATTCCTGTAAATCACAAGTTCGTTCTGATTGAATCCTTGCATCTGCAATTGATAATCAAAATGCAATTTGGTTTGCTTAATTCTTTCCAAGAAATTTAAAAGAGGTTCTTTATAGGCTCTACGCATATTTTGATATTCGTCTTGTAAAACATCAAAATTGATTCTAAATCCAAACTTATCAATTAAAATTTGTTTTAATTGTAGCCAATTATTTGGGATGGGGCCTGAATTCATAATTATTCTTGCTTCATCAATTATTCTAGATTTTATCATAGCAAAGCAATAATGATTAATTCGAGCATTGCTCGTGCCTCCGAATTTTGAAATATAATTTTCTATTTCTACAATAAATGATTGGAGTTCGTTTTGACTTCCTGAAGCCTGAGTCATTTTGGTATCAAGATTTTTGAATTTTTCAATTAAATCGTCTATTTTGATTTCGGGTATTTTACCAGTTTGTTTCTTACAATTACTTCTTAAAAATAAAAAAAACAAGTATTCCTTTGGTCTAGAGAATAGAAAAACTAGGAGGTTAGCAGATCAACCAACTCACTCTATTGCCTTCTGTCCTGGTTTGAGGGGCGCTACTCGATCAATCCTCAGGGGTGTTTTCAGACGTTGAAGAGCTCACAAGCAGACCAGAAAGGCCGAAAGGGTTCACCTTACACTTCTTCAGGGATTCAGCCTCTCGTCGTGGACTCCTGCTCACTCGTGGGTTTGTTGCTACTTTTGATCGGTTTCACACTCGATTGACGTCACAAACTTTCACAACTGCAGTTCTTTGTATATTGCTCAAAGAAATTGATTTCACGTATTCTTTTTTCGGAATACTAGCAATATCCCATCCTCGTCGCCAAATATATTTTTACAACTCGAAAAACCGTTTTTAAAAAAAACACGGAAAGACTTAATACGAGCTTTATTCAGATGTATCTACAAACCTAACTGTCATACAGTTCTACAAGCTTTTATAAACTCATGAATAATGTCTACTAAGCATACTGGCGTTCATTGCCACTACTTCGAGGAGTTACTTGGGATATGGTTACATATTAATATATAAGACTAGCTGACCCCGCGAACTCCGTTATTCCGGCAATAAATAAGCAGTTTTTGTTATACCACGTTCCCATTAGGTTAGGTAGAGATGTGAAATTTTGGGGTTGTATGTATTTTTGTCTGCTGTATCATAAAAAAATTAAAATAAGAAATTTCGTCCAGAAAAATCAAGATAAAATTTTGGGGTGGACCACCCTCAATATTTAGGGGGATGAAAAATAGATGTTGGCCGATTTCCGGTACTACCCGATATGCATACAAAATTTCACGAAAATCGGTCTAGCCGTTTCGGAGGAGTTCAGCCACAAAGTGAAAATAGGAGAATTTTTTATAATAGAAGTAAACGACTAAATCTTGAAGGTTTTTTTCGTGTGAACATTTTTTGTTACTTAAATATTGTAGTCGTTTTTTGCAAATTTTTCAAATTTCACAACAAACCAACTGTTCGAGGAGGTCCAAAGTCGATGTTCAGTTGTTGAAACGCGAAATTTATCGCCAGCTAAGTGAACTTGAAAGAGGTCGAAATATTGGTCTACGGGAGGTAGGGTTGTCATTTCGAGAAATCGCTAACCGTACGAACACAAATCCAACTACTGTTATGAGATGTTGTCAAGCGTGGTTTGATAATGCCCAAAATCTAAGAAGAGTAGGCATCGGACGTCGAAGAGTCACGAATGGAGTTCAAAATCGACGTCTAGGAATTATGGCCATCAGAGACCGATTTGCTACAACTCGATGTGATGAGGGATTAGAGGAACAAGGCGATCCTGTAACTGTTCGAACGGTTAACCGCCGGATAAGGTCTTTTGAACTGCAGCATTATCGACCCCATCTTGTGTTACCTCTGACGGTTGATCATCGCCGGCAACTATTACAGTGGTGCAGAGAATGTCAACATTGGATTATGGAATGGCATCAGGTCGTGCACATGAAGGTTAGACGACGTCGGGGACGAAGATGTGAACCTCAGTTTGATGTTCAGCATCAAGTACATGGGACAATGGGCGTCATGAGCGCCCGCAGGGGGGCCATGGCCCCCCCTGAGATTTTGATGGCCCTAACGTTTTTCAGCACGACACCTTAATTTCTATTTTGCCCCCCCCCCTGAGAAATATTTCTGCGGGTTTCTGCGGGCGCCCATGATGGGCGTTATGGCATGGGGTGCTATTGCGAGGTGGTCATCTTCTACCTTTATTCGATGTAACATGACAGTGCTTTGTTACTTCCAAGAAATAGTGGAGCTATATGTCCTCCCTTACCTCAACAGGCTCGAGAATCCAATATTTGAGCAAGATAATGCTCGACCTCGTGTTGCTAGACTTATATAAACTATTTTGAAGCGACCCATGTGGATCTTTTGCTATGGCGGCCCATATCTCCGATCTTTCGCCCATAGAGAAGGCTTGGAAATTTACCACAGCCCCCACGGACTTCGGCGGCTCTGAGACATGAAGTACAGGAAGCTTGGGATAGTATTCCTCAAGACAGTGGTGCACCCAAGAGCGGGTTCGAAGCTGAAGTTCATTTTCAAACGTCAAACATTATCAAACAGTCTTCTCTTGGTTGATTTGAAACTCTGTCATTTTTGAAGTATTCCATATTCACTTCCCCAATACATAATAAACAAAAGACAGGTGTCTGAGTCTGGCCATTACTCTGAAATGGGTTAGAGCTCCATCTATCTAAAAAGGCCTTCGAGTACCTACAGGAAGATGATTTTGGAGAATATCTAAGTAAAGAACAGTGATCACGCGTAAGCCGTCTTGGCAGGACGTGTGGTCCATTCGATCGATTTTTATGAACGTCACACCATACGTATGGACATTGCAGAAATGCATTCTCAGCATGATGGAGCTCCACCCCATTTCAGAGTAATGAGCAGGCAATTTTTAGATCAGAACTTTCGGAATATGTGGATTGGCAGTGGTGGACCGCATACCTGGCCTGCTGGATTACCAGTATTCAATCCTGTTGATTATTTCATTTGGGGTTATTTCAAATGTTCAGTATATTCATCTGAAATAGAAAGTGAGGAGACATGATCAAAAAAAGTATCAGAAACATTTTGAAGAGGGCAAGAATGTGAATCGAGCAAAATGGTGGTACTTTCGAGCACCTTCTGTAATTCACGTAAAGTTTTTATATTTTTTATTTATTTTTATTTATTTATTAATCTTTGTTGATTTCGAATAAATTTTTTCAATCGATAATTTTTTTTCCGGAAATAACTCGAAATGATTCCTCAGAATATTATGAGATTCGAATTTGCTATTAGTGGAATAAAAAAATCAATTTGATCACAATGTACGAAATCTCTAAGAATTCAGTGGAATTCCAATATTCAATTGGATATTTCCCTGAAGCTTTCTTTGAGCAAAATGACATGCGAGACGATGAAATCTACTGAACCTCATTGAAAATTTTCTGCTCTCCTCAAATATCTGAATCAAATCCCAAAATTTGAAAGAAGTCCCATATTTTTCAAATATGGACCTGGAATTTTTTGGGAAGTCAAAGTAAATCGATCGATCTGTGGAAGTGGATCATACGTTCCAAATATCAACCGACTATACTGACAATACTGGTTCAAAAGTTAAAAGAAATTAAAATTTTTGGTGGATACATGAACCACCATGTGTATCTCGGTTATGGATTTGATTAGACCCATCATATATCGGTTTTTTGGACTCGTCTAAGGTAGCTCTAGCTCAGGTTACCGTATGTTCGTTCACCAATGTAACTCTCTGTATAAAGCAAGAATTCTTCAGTTCAGTTCAGCCCCCCCTATAACAAAATCCTGGGTGAGCCACTGTCTAAATAGCTCTTCACAAGTAAAAAATTTCAGAATTTCAATAAATTCTAAATGAGATATTCTTCTAGATCAGCATCTACAATTTGAAAGCTTTCTGTCCTTCTGTATCAATATATTTATTAAGTTATTATTATTTTTATTGTACGTCTTGTGTGGGGTCATCTAGCTTCACTTGCTTCTTTGAAAGTTTGAGAAACTAAAATCATAAAATTGTAAGTTCACAGGTTTGGAATTTCCCTATTAATAATCCTATCAGAAAAGCAATTTAGGGGGCGACGAAATTCGTACGCAAATGTACAAGTCGAAATAACCCTCATGCAACTACATTTCTATAAGTCGTTCACCCTTACACCAACAACATAAAAGGAAAATTTCATATTTGCACAAACTCATATAGTACGAATGGAAGTTGTTCAATTTTCACGACAATTCCTTGGATTTGCCTTGGAAATATGGAAAGTACTCGGGATAGCTGTAGGAATACGTAGAATATTGTGTAACTATAGGCAATAATCATGCAAATGAACGGGTATTCACATAATGGGTACATGTCTACGGGAGATTTGAATACTTGTGGAGAATGACCTATCTGATATAGTTACAGATTTAGTTGGGATTGATCATTTGAATACTCTTCGCTTTTGAGAGAAAATTTCAATCAAATGAAATTATTCCATCAACGTAAACAGTTAAATGAAGTTCAAAAGAGGCATGGTTTTATGACAGGCAATGTTTGTCCTAATCTACTGCATAGAAATTTCGATTAAATATGCAGTTTGGTGATCCAATGACTAATCCATAAATGAAAAGAACGAATTTTGATTTTTAGGGGAAAGTTTTGGAATGGAATTCGTGAATTAACATCCTATAAGTGTATCTATCATGTGGTTTATAAATGAATGCTCGAAATTTGGAGCCCAACGATCAATTTTGCTTGAGAGGAATAATTAAAATAAATTTACTTTGTTTTCTATCACTTAATTTATTAAATACAGATTTAATAGTGACTCGAGTTTCGTAGTTTTAAGTGATAGAAAACAAAGTAAATTTATTTTAATTATTCCTCATCATGAACTATCACGAAGTAACGGACTACTTTATCCAATATTTGCTTGTGAGAGTGAATCAGTTTGGTCTTTTGCACTCCAGTTTTTCTTTGTTGGTTTGTGGGCTAATATTATGTCGTTCTAGAAGTTTGCCAATTTTGTCAGTCACGGATGAAATGACGTAAGTGATTTCGGATGATCTATTTTACTTTGTTCTTCGCTTATGTCTTGAGAATCGATAGATGGGTACAGTTGTACCCATCGATAAATAAATAATTGTGGCAAAGGTTCCAATTCGTCTGACAGATTATAAACCTCATATACAGGGTGTTCCTAAATAAGTGTATCAACTGTAGATTTCTCATAAAAAATAACATTATTTTTCTCCAGGTCTTTCGTTGAATTACAGAATTGAGTTTCTGTACAGCGAACCAACGAACAGCGAGGATTTGGAACACGTTGCCTAGGGAGGTGTTCCCCGAGGCACATAAACTCCAGAAATTCAGGAAGAACACTAATTCACACATGCTTGCCCTTGATTCTCACGATGTTCTCTGAACATTACAGGATTTTTTTATGTAATATGAAAAGTATTTATTTATGGTATTTTATACTTATTCCATCATAAAGAAAAATCTGGTCATAGAAAGTGGATAAAAATTCTCAGCCGTATTGATGTTTTAATAGCAAGAACAGTGGTGAAAGAAAATTCCCACCTCAACGGAGTTTATCTCGAAATAGAGGGTGATGAAAAAGAAGGTGGTTTTTGGGTATTTTCGTGAGGTTCACAGTTTATTTCATGACTGAATCACCCTGTATTTTTTGAAGTCCATAATGATATGTTCTGAAAAAATCAAACAAACACCTTATATCAACCCGAAAATACAGGGTGTCCACTTAATCTTCATTGTGAATAGTTTCTATAATAATGGATCACCCAGTATGAATTCTGGGTAGGTTTTTCGATACATATCTAGTGAAATAGTTCATTTTGAGAACGTTCTCGCTCTGGAACTGACATATTTTATACTTTCAAAATTGGGCATGCATTCAATTATGGATAACCCTGTATTCGTAACGATTTTGGCCCATATTCCTATATATGGTTCCTCCCTGGGGATAGAAAGGAATGTTTCTTGAGAAATTTGAAGTTCGTTCGATTCTGTTTCGAGATACTGTAGTACCTGCGGGGTGTTTCTAAACACACCTGTACCCGCAAATAAGAAATTTCAAAAGAGAACCTTACCTTTTCAAGCTAATACACTTTTCCAGCCGAAAGAAGATCGAAAGGGAACCTGGATTCGTGCCTTGAGCAAACGCAAGGTCTTATGAAAAATGTAATCGTTTTCTGAGAGGGGATGAAATAAAAGAAACTGTCATTAAAATCAACAATATTATAATTTAAACAAAATCTCTTCTACATTTACTGAGCAACAAAAAAAAACAAAGCTGCTATGTTTCTAACTTTTCAAAAACCCAACAATAAGCATAAAGAAAAACAATTATACCGAAAACCAATAAAATAGAGAGCGACGCAGTACCTTCTGGTATATACCTATCTCAAATAATCATTTATTAAAGAAAAATGTCTCTCTTACCAGACCAAACACTCCCGAAACACTGATAGTCACAAAAATAAAACAAATTGATTAATTTCCAAATTACCGTTAATTTACTTTTAAAATCTTGAAAAACCGACCGAACTTTACTTCCGATTAATATAGGTACTTCCTACGAATTTTGTATTCGAATGTTCCCTCCCATAGATGCACACGTTGTGCCTCTCTATTTCACGCCACTCTCGGCACTCCCGTCAAAATCTCTTTCGGTTCTCCCCTTTAGTTCCTGAAAATTTGACTATTTAAATCAAACTCCCCCCTGCCTCTTTGACCCCTTGGAATATTCTAGAAGGAATTTGTTTGAGACGACGTGGTCTTACACTATTGGTTAAGAAACCATAAAATCTGATGAAGAAAAAAACCGTTGACTACGCTTCCCGTGGGTTACGCGACCCCTTGAACTGTTTATCAGAGTCCCTAACAACTTACGCCTGTCGAAATTTTAATTTATGTGTCTGAGATTGATCCCACAAGTTTGAATAACTTTCCTCTAGAATTATGGTAAAACTGAATATTTTTCTTTTTAAGATGAAATAATTTCTGTTCATTACCCAGGGTACTACAACACTCTCTCCAATGAAAAAGTTTCTGGCTCCACTTTGCCAAAACTTTTCCCTCTTACCCCTACATATAACATTTCACTATCCTAATTGTCATGAAACAATTTTTATAGAATTACTAACTTACATGCATCCATTTCTTCCCAGTTCAATAACATTATTACTGCCTGTAATTCAAAAACAACAAAAAAAAACCATTACATGCACATAGCCATATGAAACATAAAATACCATTAGCAAAATCTATGCTCTATAAATTAAAAAAAAAATTTCCAAAATTAATGATTCCCGATTGTCCTTGAACACTTTCGAACAATTGTCTTGCGCGCACCTTTCCCGAATTGTTCCTAAGTTTTTCGCGTCCCCTTCCTCGAATTTTCACTACACATCCCCTTCCGCTGTAGCTTTTCTGGTCCTCTGTTTCGGAATAACCTTCGCTTCCTCATATCCAGCCAACCCAAGTCTCTCACGCAGTTGTTACGCCACTGCTCTACCTCTACTTATGTCGCACTCCCGGTAGCATTATTATTGTTTATGCCCTGTCCTTTTTGACCAAATCTGTTGTCTTTGGCACCCCCGGTGCCATGGTACATCGCCGCAGTATCGATAAAACTGAACACATATCGAATTTCTTCTGTTCTCGATGATTGATGAGGGTGGTACCTAATCGTCTAGCGTCGTTGTTGTCGTACTCAATTCCGGAAGATGAAATTGTAACCATTTACTCTTTGAATAATTCGACTTTCGTGATTTATTATACCATGAATAACTTTTAACAAGATATGCTGTCCTTCTCTTCTTCCATGGAAATCTTGCCTGGCGTAACGTGATAATGAAGTAGGGCTGAACAGGAAGGTTATTCGTCGGATGATTGCCTGATGATTTAATCCCTTCTTTTGTCGGTCACAAAACTTTTCGTTGATTGTCTTCACTGTCCTTATGCGCGCATTGTTCTAACGTTCACTTAAATTTCAAATAGACACATCCTCACACAAAAAAAAATCAAAATTCATACAAAAAAAAATCAATCACATCAGAATAATGGTATCAGTACAATCTGAAACTTATTCCAAAAAATTGCAATACAAAAAAAAATCATAAATCAAAATATCATCCAAAACATGCAAGGCCTTGTGCTCGCGTTAACCAGCGACCAAAACGCTTCCTTATAATCTGTTTCAGATTATCTTCATACATCCTCCAACTCAAATTGATCAAATTAACTTCAAAATACTCAAAATCATAACGTGAATCAACAAAAAAAAATTTGCAATACTCTTTTCAAATTTTCGAATTGAGGCCAAAAAAATGTACCTAACTGCTTTTTCTGAATAATTACTAAAAATTCCAAACAAGGCTATATTCATTTTTATCCACAAAATTTACTGAAATTCATTTCGACAGAAATGAAAGTTTTGAATCGCAATAAAAAAAAATTGGGCTACTAAAACCAGAATTGCCCCTGTTAACTCTACCAACAAAAAAATATTAAAAATGACTTAAATGGCCTTCGCATGATTAGGTACTTATTTGTTAACTCGGAACGTGGGGTCGTCAATGCCCAATGGTACTCAAACCACTCCGTGCGAAAATGTATTTCCTCAATACCTGGTCCATCGGTCTGGTGGACGTGCAATTTTTCTGGACCTTCACAAAGATAGGACTGGTTCTTCCATCCAGTCTTCCCCATCGCTATCGAGCTCCTCGTCTGATTCAAAGTAAATTGTCAGTCTATCGACATGGACAATCTTTTCCTCAGTACCCCTAAATTCCCTTATTTTGCATGTCCCATAATTTGGAAATCCCGTTATTTGATAGGGCCCAATCCAGCTTTCCCCTATTTCCTTGGATGACCCACGCATTTCTTTCAAGAGTACCTTATCCCCCAACTTGAATTGGCGATCCGTCATAAGGCACTCGCTCCCAAAACCCCTCGGTGACTCGCATTTTTCGCGCTCCATCACCTTACATTTTTTCTTCTTCTTTCTTGGCTTTTCCACGGTTTCTTCGATATATTGTTCGCTTTGAACTTCTGCATCCACACAATTTTTTTCAACTTTTGGTTTACCACTTTCCAAAATTTCCGAGCCAGTTTTTAGTCTTCCAAAATGTTTTCCCGTTTGTGTGTATGCATTCACACAAAGTATTCCAACTTTTGGTTCCACACTCTCCCCTGGTTTCTTCAAAATCTCCACGTCAGTATTGGCTCCCTTATTTTCACTTTGGGAAAATGTATCCCTGTAAGTGTTCCTACCCCCAATTTTCTGCGTTTGTTCTTCCCGTCTGGCGATCTGTCCGATCTCTCTAACGTCCTGAAACGTACGTTCATCGAGAATTTCTTTGCCCAAAAGTTTGAACACGGTCCCTCTTATGGTCACAGATGGATCATGTACATAATCTATATGTGCATGATTCGCATACAAGAAATCTCTGCCCAAAATAACTTGGACATTCCCTAAAATCATGTCGTCACATACAACGGCCATCCAGGTAGAGCTCCATTCTTCGTTTTCGGGTCCCATTGAAATATGGGCCGTACCCCAAGATTTTATAGAGTGTCCTGACACACTCGAAAGCCGATATTTGTCTGCTTCGTTCGGATTGATTTCGCCCCTCGAAACCAAACCCCGCCGAATAAGTGTGACAGCCGCTCCTGTATCAACCAAGCATCTGGTAAGTGTCCCGTTCACCCTTGCTTCGATTAAATGCGGGATATCTTCCATCTCATCGATATTTACTTCCGGAATAACCATAATACTTTGTGCAGTACTACCTGTTATTCCCGAATTTCGACAGTCCCGGGCAAAGTGTCCCGCCTGGCCACAAGAAAAACATTTTTTCGGTCTAATTCTTCTCGGACCCTCTCGCCTACCTCTGTAACAACTTTCCCTTGCCGAATACCCTTTTCTTCCACCTGAGTTCCCAATTCCCACTGTCGCAATCCTCATATTCGATGTGTACCCCTGTACCATCATTAAGATCGTTTCCTGTAACTTAACAATTTCTTCTGCTTTTTCCAAGTTCAGGTTGTCTTCCCTCAACAACCAGATTCCAATGGCCTTCATCAAATCCTTCCTTAGCCCCATTTTGAACTGGTTCAAAATCAGTTCCCTATTCTTCTTCCTTATGCCTGGTTCCTCCTCCTTTGTGGCCCCACCCAAATCCTCCTTGAGCAAATTTTCCCCAAGTATGCGCAACCTTGTACAAAACGAAGATACGTCTTCGTCTTGTCCCTGAAAACATTGACTTAGGTTCCACTGATTTTCCCCTGGGAGCTTGAGTGGTGTGAATTTTCTCAGAAGTTTTTGCTTCAATTCAGAATATTGGAGTTCATCTAGTGTCGCGTCGGATTTAAAATAATTATAGGCGTCTCCATGTAATTTGAATTTTAACAGTTTTAAAGTATCGTCTTCCGACCAACCCTCTAATTTCGATCTCAATTCCAATTTATCAAAATATTTTTCACATTCTCTACCCGAAAAATCTTCTAACGTCATTGAAATCATTCCTAACATTGAGGTATCGGAGAATTTAGAAACTAGTGGTAGATTTGCGTTAGAATTTGAAAGCGACATTTTAAGTTTATGATCTTATTATTTCTTCCGTGCAATAAACTATATCTTTCACCTACCTGTGACTCCCTTAAAGCTGAAAATGCCTGATCTGCTGCCTAAGACGATCTGAAGCTGAAAATAGAATAGCCTACCTTGACAATTGAAAGAAAAACAATCACCACCCAAAGCAAAATATAAATTCAGGTCAATCTAAACGTCCACTTGATTAAAAAAAATATCAATTCTTTCCTGAGAAAATATCATGAACAACACGAACAAACAGAATCCAATGAATAGTAGGTATCCTGTAAATTGAATATGTAATTCCTGGAAAACAATATATTTTGCTATATTATGTTTCAAAATATCACGCCGGATCCACCTTTCCAATGACGATGATCATTACCTATAAACACAAAAACAAAATTAAATTACCGAAACGTCTCAACTCCCAATATTTTTTCTTTTAAACAGACCTGTTAGCCTGTCATGCTCAACTTAATTCATTCACTTTAAATCGCCAATAGAATGAATCAAAATTATCGAATTCAATTCACACTTGTTTCCCCAACCAGAAGTACAAAATTTCGAAACAGAATTATTATTCTTCTCTAATTTATTGTGAAACCCACACTCTCAGAAAACAGATATATTCAATCTCGCCGCTGTCACCAAAATGTAGTACCTGCGGGGTGTTTCTAAACACACCTGTACCCGCAAATAAGAAATTTCAAAAGAGAACCTTACCTTTTCAAGCTAATACACTTTTCCAGCCGAAAGAAGATCGAAAGGGAACCTGGATTCGTGCCTTGAGCAAACGCAAGGTCTTATGAAAAATGTAATCGTTTTCTGAGAGGGGATGAAATAAAAGAAACTGTCATTAAAATCAACAATATTATAATTTAAACAAAATCTCTTCTACATTTACTGAGCAACAAAAAAAAACAAAGCTGCTATGTTTCTAACTTTTCAAAAACCCAACAATAAGCATAAAGAAAAACAATTATACCGAAAACCAATAAAATAGAGAGCGACGCAGTACCTTCTGGTATATACCTATCTCAAATAATCATTTATTAAAGAAAAATGTCTCTCTTACCAGACCAAACACTCCCGAAACACTGATAGTCACAAAAATAAAACAAATTGATTAATTTCCAAATTACCGTTAATTTACTTTTAAAATCTTGAAAAACCGACCGAACTTTACTTCCGATTAATATAGGTACTTCCTACGAATTTTGTATTCGAATGTTCCCTCCCATAGATGCACACGTTGTGCCTCTCTATTTCACGCCACTCTCGGCACTCCCGTCAAAATCTCTTTCGGTTCTCCCCTTTAGTTCCTGAAAATTTGACTATTTAAATCAAACTCCCCCCTGCCTCTTTGACCCCTTGGAATATTCTAGAAGGAATTTGTTTGAGACGACGTGGTCTTACACTATTGGTTAAGAAACCATAAAATCTGATGAAGAAAAAAACCGTTGACTACGCTTCCCGTGGGTTACGCGACCCCTTGAACTGTTTATCAGAGTCCCTAACAACTTACGCCTGTCGAAATTTTAATTTATGTGTCTGAGATTGATCCCACAAGTTTGAATAACTTTCCTCTAGAATTATGGTAAAACTGAATATTTTTCTTTTTAAGATGAAATAATTTCTGTTCATTACCCAGGGTACTACAATACGCGCGTAGTAAAAGTGGGTAATTCTCAACTTCAACGCCCTGTATCTCGAAAACTAGTCATAGGATTGAGTTGGGGCCATGGACACTTTTGATCAGTAGGTCGAGTACTACATTATACCAAAATTTAAGAACATTTGTCGGAACGCCATTTCCCATAAGGAAAGTGTGGAGTCCTTTACAATGCGTTAGCAAATTGGTTCATATCACAAAATCGAAATTTTCTCGAAAACGGTTCCCTTTAGAGTAAGAACCAGTGGTACCTATTTATGTAAAACACATTGGCGCATCAGAATTTGCTGTGTAAATGGAAATTTATTCAGTGGTATAAAAGTTGGGGGTTAAACCTGTGTGTAAATTCAATATTTCCGCCACTGGCAAGTCCAATAAAACCGAGTTGAATGCAAGAAAGTAACTATCATCAGTGAAAATGTGTGTACAAAAGCTCAATTCTGCAATTCAAACGGTAACAGAAATATTAGCAAAAAACTGAAAGTATAATATAAATTTTTGACAACCTGTTTCTCGAAAACGAAGACTCGGAGAGAAAAATGGAAGAGAATTTTTCCAATACACTCCCTTAGGAACACCCTGTATAAGTCGAGCTCTCTCAACAAGTGTTTTGTTCACAGCCTGCATTTGTGGATGGTGATAGGACTCCTTGTGTAGACATCTGTCTTTGTGGGTCGCTTCTCTGTAGGGTAAAACCCGGATAGATGCCCCATTTTCAAAATACCTAATTTCCCAAACTTGCCACTAGGAATTAATAGTGTAAAAATGAGCGACTGACACCCTAGACCTCAGTTGGTCACGAAATATTGTACAGTGAGGACGCGTTTTGCAAGTGTATGTGATTATCACCGCAGCGAACTTCGAAAACACGTAAAAGTTTCAAAAGTTAGTATTTGCCGTTGTAGAACTTTTGAAGTAGTTATAAATTCCGTTATATTTTTTATTATATCAATACACTGGTACTTTAAGTGTGCATCTAAGTATGACTAGTTGCCTTTTTGTTTTTAATTTGTGAACAAAATGCATAGGAATCTATCCCTATCAAAAAGGATAGTTGCTCTGATTTTCCGAGGTATAGAAGCCCTTAGGGGCATCTATCCCTCTATACACCCCATACCCCTGTATAGTCTGAGTGTTAATTCTTTTATATATTTTTAGTGTTCTGTTATAGTTTGTGTACCAATCTGAATAAAAAAATCAGCAGATATTTTGAATTCTAACGAAAATATTATAAAGAAGAAAGTTGTGGCTGAAAGAAAGGAGAAACAAATAAAAAATAAGAATAAGCAATACAGGACTGAAACTAAGGAAGAAAAAAGAAAACCCAAGATAACAAAAGAAGGAACCAAATACAAAAAAAAAACAGAAAAAATGAAAATATTAAACAAAATAATAATCATTCTCCTAGTGATAGCTATGATGAGGAAACAGCTGATTTCTGTGAAAAGGAAAATAATAATAATTCAAAAGTGAAACGGAAAGGAGCTTCACTAAAAAGGCAAATTATTCATAGTTCTAACAGCGAAGATGAAAACAAACCACCTAGCTTCATATTCAAAAGAAAGAGAACAAAAGGATTGCCCATAAAAAATGATAGAAAGGAAAGGATGAACAAATAACTCTAAAGACAAAGAGGAATGTTATTGCATAGAGTGTTTCGAGAAATATGAAAACACAAAGTCTCAATCCGACTGGATTCAGTGTATAAGGTGTCACAACTGGCTACATGAAACCTGTACACTCTTTAGGAACTATACTGCTCAAGATGTGGAAAACTTAAAGCACTATCTGACTGATCTTCTCTTCGTTGTTTTTGAAAAAGTACATATTGCTGTTTCTGTTGAAACCTATTATTCAATATTTTATAACAACCATGAAAAATTCATATACCCATTTCTTGATACCTAACTAATATTTTACGATATGAAGAATTCATATTTTCGTTTAATGAATGCTTCTGAAATTTGATTAAGTACGCTTATTTATAAATTATAACAGACATAACGAGAAGAGATTTTATTGAATTTGGTTGGGTTTTTGGATAACACAATGTCAAGGGCATCTATCCCGGACTGTAGGCATCAATCCTTCTCAGTAATTTCATGGTGGGGCAACTATACATACCTGTAGGCATCTATCCCCAAAAAAAGTGTTCCACAAAAATCAAAATTCTGTAAAATCCGCAAATGCTAGGTCAGAAAAAACTAACAGTATTTCAACTCAAATAATAAGGCTAGCTACTTTTATAGAAATTATTCATATAAAATCGATATTTTCGAAAATATGAGGCAATTTCAAAAAGTGGGGCATCTATCCGGGTTTTACCCTAAACTTTGTGTCCTAGTTTGCAATTAAGCATCCTAGTAACAGTAGTAACCAATACACCCGAGTACGGTAGTGTATCATCTATCTCTACCTGCATGGTGAACTCAATGTTCGATTGTCTGCTATCCAGGTGTCGAAGGAACGCATTCAGTTATTCTTCACCGTGACTCCAAACCACGAAGGTATCATCTCTATATCGCAGCCAATTGGATGGATTCTTTAGGGCTGTTTTAGTTGTGTTCTTTCCGAATTCCATGTAACAAATTGGTAATTGCAGATCTTAAAGGATTACCCATCTAAATGAAATTCTGCATTCGGATTCAAGCTACGTGCAAAATTTTGTCCAGATTGCTTAACCAGAACCTCATAAAATTCTTGATAATTATTGCAAAAGTACCGATATTTCTTTGTTAACACATCTGGGATTACAACGATTGATTTCATTGACAGCTGCTCTCACAGTGCATTTCCAACCTTCCTTAAAGCTGGCAGTCCACTGGGTCAGAATGGCGGCGTGACCCAAGGTGGGACCTGTCCCTTTCAAACGGACCCGAATTTTGAAAAAAGGTATAAAAAACTGTTTCGTTCGATGAAAGGAATCAACACTTGAAAAATGTACAAACCAAAGTCTCTCCTAGTACTAGGTTCTATTTCTTCTGCTTGTCCTAACAATTTTTCATGTGAATTCCTTTCATCAAGAGAAAAACTTTTTTTCTTATCATTTGTCAAAATTCGGCTTTGTTTGAAAGATAAAGTGAACTCAAATTATTTTTTCTTCAGAAATTTTATTATTTTATTATTATTGATTGTGAATGAAATAAAAATTTCTATGATTTTTCTGCTAATTAATATCCACATTCTACTATTCATGGAAGTTTTTGTTTGCTTACTTCTATTTTTCTCGTAGTATTTGGAGTTACCCCTTCCATAGACCCACCACCCACGGGCGGTTCTGTTTTGGACATATCAGATGTCAGTGGCGCTACACCATTTTACTATGACTACGAAGAAGGTAAATCTAGCACTATTCAACCAAATAATTGCTCAATTCGATAATTTTTGACTATCTAAAATACAATCTCTGAATTTTACAGGCAATATCGACACCACCATCAGAACAAGCACTTTAACCATATATCCTTCAACTTATCCAGAAACGACGACTGTGGAGATACCAGAGGTATTAACAGATTATTTAAGATCATAAAGAACATCAGAAAATTATAAAACAAACTATTTCGTCCTCATTGCCCTAATTTTTTTTTGTGCTGAATTCATATGTGAACTAACATTTCAGTTCCAATTGAATTAATTGTTCTGGAGTATATGACAAATATGCCTTGGAATAATTTTTTTGGTGATCTTATTGGCTGGAATTCCGCAAAAAATGAAATTTTAATGATACTTCTTTTACTCACCAACTTTTTATTCGATTTTCAAGTGATGAAAGCAAAAGAAGATCATAATAACAACGTGAAAATTTTTAAGAAGATGATTCATCATTCAAATCAGATTTGTTGCGGCATTTCTGCAAATAAGTAGATAATATCTCAACAAAATTTCTTTCAGACCTCATGATGAAAAAAACCAGTACTCGAATCTTTATTGTCTTTAAATAATTGAAATGCAAATTTGATTGGAGATATATTTTCGTTGCATTTACTTTGGGTACTCAAAACCAGATTAATTCAAGCCTGTCTTTTTAAGAAATTTTTCATCTGCAGATAATTATCAATAAACTGCGTTAATCAAATCGTTTATCTGGTTATTTTTTGGAAAGAGTTTGATTCAGACTGTACTTGTTGATCATTATCAACAGATTGTGGGAATTCTTCCTCCTATTTTTTTTATTTATCGAATATTCAAATTTTTAATTGGAAACTTACGGCTGTGAAATATAAAGAGTGTAACAGCCAAATAGAATAAATTCGATAACGAATAAATGAGGGGGTGTTAGGGAAAACGCTCGGACACGTCGATTTGTAATTTTAAATGCGCATATTTTTCAAGAAAATGAAACTATATAGGGTGTTCCATGCGACCGTGGCCAATACCAACTTTCTTATTTCAAATGCAACCCCCTGTATATTATTTATTTTTTGGATTCTTCAGAAAATTCTAGACATAATTCATGTAAAATGTCCTATACCTATCTTCAACTTTTTCGGAAATATTAAGTGTTTTCAGATTTTTTACAAAAATTAACATTTTAAATGAAAATTATTTTATTTCACAAATTTGATACATTACACTCAATACTTATTTCCCATTCACCTCTTGATATGAAAAAGTAAGCAAAAACCATTACTGAGAAGAAATTAAAAAAAAACAAAAACAGATTCGTTTATTCTCATAGCCTTTGTTGTCGCCTTGGTCGAACAAATTGCCTTTGTCCAATAAATATCTTTATTTTAGTCTAAAAGATACACTGACGTCCTTTCTTGACAAAGGACCCCGCACTTTTTCTATGGCAAATGGCGTTCCGTCAAATTTTCTAAAATTTTGGTATAATGTAGTACTCGACCTACTCATCAAAAGTGTCCATGGCCCCAACTCAATCCTATGACCAGTTTTAGAGTTACAGGGCGTTGAAGTTGAGAATTACCCACTTTTACTTCGCCCGTATCTCTGAACAGAATCGAATGAACTTCAATTTTTCTCAAGAAACGTTTCATTACATCCCCAGGGAGCAACCATACAGAGGAATATGACCGAAAATCGTTACGAATACAGGGTCATCCATAATTGAATGCATGCCCGATTTTGAAAGTATAAAATATGTCAGTTTCACAGCGAGACCGTTCACAAAATGAACTATTACACTAGATATGTTGTTGTTACATCGAAAAAGTCTGCAATACCCAGAATTCATACTGGGTGATCCACTATTATAGAAACTATTCTCAAGGAGGGTTAAATGGACACCCTGTATTTATGGGTTGATTCAAGGTGTTTGTTCAATTTTTTTAGAACATATCATCATGGACTTCAAAGAATACAGGGTGATTCAGTCATGAAATGAACTTTGAACCTCACGAAAATACCCAAAAACCACCTTTTTTTTTCATCACCCTGTATTTCAAGATTAACTCCGACGAGGTGGGAGTTTTCTTTCACCACTGTACTTGATATAAAAACATCAATACGGCCCAGAGTTTTCATCCACTTCCTATGAGCAGATTTTTTTTATGTAATATGAAAATTATTTATTTATGTTATCCTATTCTTATTTCAGCATAACAAAAAATCTGGTCATAGGAAGTGGATAAAAACTCTCAGCCGTATTGAGGTTTTTATATCAAGTACAGTGGTGAAAGAAAACTCCCACCTCGTCGGAGTTAATCTTGAAATACAGGGTGATGAAAAAAAAAGGTGGTTTTTGGGTATTTTCGTGAGGTTCAAAGTTCATTTCATGACTGAATCACCCTGTATTCTTTGAAGTCCATGATGATATGTTCTAAAAAAATTAAACAAACACCTTGAATCAATCCATAAATACAGGGTGTCCATTTAACCATCCTTGAGAATAGTTTCTATAATAATGGATCACCCAGTATGAATTCTGGGTATTTCAGACTTTTTCGATGTAACAACAACATATCTAGTGTAATAGTTCATTTTGTGAACGGTCTCGCTCTGAAACTGACATATTTTATACTTTCAAAATCTGGCATGCATTCAATTATGGATGACCCTGTATTCGTAACGATTTTCGGTCATATTCCTCTATGTGGTTGCTCCTTGGGGATGTAATGAAATGTTTCTTGAGAAAAATTGAAGTTCATTCGATTCTGTTCCCAGATACGGGCGTAGTAAAAGTGGGTAATTCTCAACTTGAACGCCCTGTATCTCGAAAACTAGTCATAGGATTGAGTTGGGGCCATGGACACTTTTGATCAGTAGGCCGAGTACTACATTATACCAAAATTTTAGAAAATTTGACGGAACGCCATTTGCCATAGAAAAAGTGCGGGGTCCTTTATTCTGACAACCAACATAGAAACAATTATCATAAATTATAAAATTTAATATACAGGGTCTTCAGGAGTTTTCAGTCGTCCAACAGCTTACAATCTCCCCCCTGCTATAGGAACTAGTTTTCCTGTAGCTCCAATCTGCAAATCTTAGTGACTGGTCTTCTATATTCAGATGAGGCTGTCTTTACATCAACCACACGAATCCTACCATCAGGTCCTGGATGAATGGCAGTTATTCGGCCCATTTTCCATTCGTATCTGGGTGCGTTGTCTCTAATGTACGGCAAACTTTAAATGTTGGATATCATTACATCAACAATATATTCCGGTCGTCCAAAGCGCATTTCTAAAGTTTGCATAACCAAATCCGTGTTTTCGGAAGTCAACATCATTCCTGCAACCGCAGCTTTGGCTTCACCTTTCAAACTTTTCTGCAATTTGAGCATGATTTCTTCACTACTGTATTCACACAGACTGCATATATTCTTGAATTGCTTGTGGAAGAGAGGCCATTCTTGCGAGTTACCATCGAAATATGGAAAGTCTTTATCCACTGTGTGTCGAGCCAAGAATTTTGTTGATTTTTTATCGTTTGAAGGTGCAACCGATTTCAGAACGTTCGATAAAGTCTCACAAAGTAATTTAATGTCATTATTTTCTGGTTTATTTTCAAACTGTTCATGAGTTTCTTCAGGTGTTTGGTTGATCCAGTCTGTTACTGTTCTGCGCTTCTCATTTTCTTCGATAGGACTATCAATTATATCTGATATTCTTGAATTCTCACTTCTTTCGTCTTCTTGCTCTTCTATTATGGCATTTTGTAGATCATGTTCCATTTCTAGAAGACGGATGCTATCTTCAATTTCATTTCGCTTCTGTTCCATTTCTTGTTGAATTTGTCTCTTTTTTCGTTCTAATTCCTGTTTCTTTTTCTCAGTAATTATCGCTAACTTTTTCTTCTCTAAGCTAACATGAGAATGTTTCGAACTTGAGGTTTTCTTCGACGAAGTCGATGGAGCAACCAGATTATCAGGCAGCGATCTTTTTTCAGATTCAGCATTTCTGATATTGTTAGCTCCAAATTTACTCGGCCAGACGTAGTCTGCCGAAAGATGACGATTCAAACCAGCACCTTCTCGTCGGGGTTTCTGATCTTTCTCCATAGTCGTGATCACGTCGGGGTCACCAAATGTTGTCGCCTTGGTCGAACAAATTGCCTTTGTCCAATAAATATCTTTATTTTAGTCTAAAAGATACACTGACGTCCTTTCTTGACAAATTTATTCTGACAACCAACATAGAAACAATTATCATAAATTATAATTTAATATACAGGGTCTTCAGGAGTTTTCAGTCGTCCAACAGCTTACAGCCTTAGTAACACGTTGTCTGTTTGCATGACAATAAGTGATCAGTGTAAGTGCTATTGTCTTTTGAATTTCGATAACTGTACGTAATTATATTAGAAGAATGGTTCATTCAACAGAAATGCACAAAATAACCATTCTTCAAAATTCAAATGATTGGTTATGGAGATTACAATCGGACACAAATGAAAGTCTCTCGCTTATTTCACGAAAAATTTCCAAATTTGCCGCCTATATCCCAAGGAACAATTAGCAAAATAGAAAAGCAGTTTCGAGAGCTTGGTCATGTAAGACAAATAAAAAAATTGTGATGATACGAAATTGGATATTATGCTTGAGTTTCAAGAAAGCCCACATCATTCTGTTCGAAAAGTAGTCCAGCTGTTTACCGTCAGCCACACGTCAATATTTCGATAATTAAAGGAAAGTAAGATGCATCCCTACAGAATGATGGCAACTCATGAGCTTATAGAAGACGATTTCGATAAGAGAACGCATTTTTGTGAGCAAATGATGGCAATGTTTTGTTTTCGGATGAGAGTACATTTACACTACATGGTCATGTTAATCGTCAAAATTGCCGCTATTGGTCTAATGAGAATCCTCACTGGATGAGAGAAGAACATACGCAATATCCTGAAAATGTTAATGTTCAGGCAGGAATTGTTGGAAATCATATCGTTGGTCCCTTTTTTATTGACGGCAACTTGAATGGAAAAAAATATTTAGAACTACTCCAAAATAATGTCGTACCAACTTTGATAAACTTATATCCTGATCCAGCAAATCCAATACTGCCAATATAATATGGTTTCAGCAAGATGGAGCACCGCCCCATTACCAAATCAATGTCCGGCAGTACTTGAACCAATTTTTTTCAAATCGATGGATAGGGAGGCGCGGATCGATAGAATGGCCAGCACGATCTCCTGATCTGACACCATTAGACTTCTTTTTGTGGGAATGTGTCAAAAGTTCTGTATACGAAACGAAACCCTCAGACTTAGACGACCTAACAACCGAATCACGCTTGCGATTAGATCAGTCACGCCTGAAATGTTGAGTTACGTTAGAAGACAATTCTACACCAGATTAGCATGTTGCCAAGACGTTCGCGGCGAGCATTTTGAGCATTTGCTACATTGACATTAATGTTTTTTTTGTTTTTTTTTAATAATTAAGAAATAATCAGTATTACTTATTAGGTTTTAAGTGTAATGTACCGAATTTGTGAAATAAAATAATTTTTATTTAAAACGTTGATTTTTGCAATAAATCTGAAAACACTTAATACTTCCGAAATAGTTAAAGATAGGTATAGGTCATAGGACATTGTGCATGAATTGTGTCTAGAATTCTCTGAAGAATCCAAAAAATAAATAATATACAGGGGGTTGCATTTGAAATAAGAAAGTTGGTATTGGCCACGGTCACATGGAACAACCTATATAATATTATGTTCTTAAAAATATGCGCATTTAAAATTACAAATCGACTTGTCCGAGCGTTTTTCCCAACACGCCCTTATTTATTCGTTATCGAATTTATTCCATTTGGCTGTTACACTCTGTATAAACATATAAGAAAGTGTGAGAAATGGACTAGCAGAGATCTAATTTCCGAAGTACATCACCAGGTGGCACCACAACAACAGGATAATGACAAACTGGCTTGTTGGTTTCTGGCTTGTTAGCCGTCATCAGTGCCATATAATCCTACTGTGGTAGCAACCAACTGAAACGGCAGCGGTTCTTTCAAAAACTAGATCTCTACGTACCTTGACTTTTCCCTACAGAGTTTCGGAAGTACCTGTATAAAGTCTCATGCATTTACCGTGGGGAGTCGAATACGCCTGTTCTTACGGTTTGGAGCCCGCAAGTATTAAGAATCAAAAATGAGGATCATGTCCTTAAGTTAGGACCAACTGAATGAATGTAAGAAATGTACTAGCAGAGATTTAATTTCCGAAGTACACTACTAGGTGGCACCACCACAGCAGGATAATGACAAACCGGTTCAAGCAAGAAATGGTTTTAAGCCAGAAACCGGTTTTCACTTCCAGCGGGAGTCGAACCATAGAGGAATGATAAAGGGGGGATCCTTTGTCAGACGTTAGTCATTAACATCGAATTACGGAAAAATGAGTAACTTAGATGGTGTTATTGGTAGCCCATCGGACCGGAAATCTGAAGATGCGTGGTTCCATTCCCGCTCGAAGTGAAAACTTTTTCGGGAATTCAAAATTCGTCTGAATACCGATTAATGATTTTCCCTCATTTAAATTTTCTTTTGAATAAATATTCATTTCTTCTCTTCAGAGTAACTAAGTTTTATCTATAAATCCACATGATAAATCCTCACTCTCGACATAAGTAACATCATGGGGTATTCTTTTCTTGATACGGCAGTGAGGATGAACCAGCCGAACACAGTGGGCTACTGCTACAGTATTGAACGGCATCATGGTATTTCGAGAAGTTTCCTAATAAATAAAAATATATAGACGAAACGTTGTTTCACTGGCTGTCCTACTTCCCATTATCCTTGTTTGTATTTATAAATAAAAATAACATATAGTACAGCACTATAGCCATATTTTGCAAAAAATAGAGAGATATTTGTCAATCCCCGGCTTATCCCATTAAAATCTATTTTTGAAAATTATTTTCTTCTCGTAGTTGGCATCTGTTGTGAAACAAAAGATTAAAAATCTACATCTTTCAGACTACGAGTATAGGAAATGAAATCAATACCACAGAAACCAAGACTACAACAGATCACTATTATGATCACTATTATCCCAGTTACTATGGAACTCTCGGGCCCAAAGGAGATCCTGGAAGGGATGGTATTCCAGGAACACCAGGTGTTCAAGGCCCCCCAGGACACATATTTTTGATTCCAGTAAGTTTATCAATTTTTTATTAATCCTTTGATAATTGCAAAGATATAATTGATTATTTCTCTAACTGTTAAGATAAAAAAATCAATATCGACTTTGGGCCACTTGTAAAGCTCTCTTTGAGCAAAATGACGTGCGGGAAAATGAAATCTACTGAACCCCGTTGAAAATTTTCTGCTCTTTTCAAATATTTCAATCAAATCCCAAAATTTCAATATACAGTGTGTTGAATCTCATATTTTTCAAATACGGACCTGGAATTCTTTGGAAATTCAAAAGTAAATCGATCGACCTGTTAAAGTGCATCATTCGTTCCAAATATCATCCGACTATACTGGTTGGTTCAAAAGTTATGAGGAATTGAAATTTGTGGTGAATACATAAACCACCCTGTATCTCGGTTATGGAATTGATTAGACCTATCATATATCGTTTTTTTGGACTCGCGTATGGTAGCTCTAGCTCAGGTTACCGTATGTTCATTGTTCATTTACCAATGAAACACCCTGTATTGTATTTACTCGTGATCAATGCACAGAAAAAAAATCTCAATCTGCTACATATCGCCAATACAGTATGTCCTATCATATCTTCGTTATTATATAAGAAATTTCAGTTTTCGCAATCGTGAATATTTTGAGTGAAACTGATGATTCCGTGAACAATAATTTCATCCCTCTCTTGGCTTTCGAGATACAAGATGTATCTGAAAATTTCTCGTGCTATTCTGAAGTAAAGAAACTGAGCACGCTGGGGAAAAATTCTGCCTTCAGCGTGGAGGTAGTTTCTGATGATATGTTCGAGACAGTCTGCAGTTCTGAAATATGGCCTGAGGGAGTGGTGATCAGAGAGTTTTGATTTCGAAACTTTTTTCGGCAATCAAATTCTCTTGGACAGGAAAAACGAAACAGAAACTAAGAATGTGAACTCCTCACTGAAAAGCACCGGTGATCAGGGCAATCAAATTACAAAATTGGTTCACATCAATGTACAGCCACTTTCAACATCATTGGGTGGTCTAGAAGTACTTCTTAAGAGTGAAGATATCGACTTTTCAGCAATTACAGAACATTGGCAAAGCCAAGAACAACTTAATTCTTACAGATTACTTGATTATACTCTTGTCTCCAGCTTCTGCAGAGCTCAATATGAACATGGAGGAAGTGTAATATTTGTCAAAGACAAACACATTAAAAAATGTAAAAAATGAATGAAATCAATGAATTGAGCATCCCCCACATAGTGGAGTACTCAGCTGCAGAGTATCAATGTAATGATGGCAAAAGATTGATAATAGTATGTGTCTATAGGCCATGCTCCTATCGTACTGAGGATGTGGAAATATTTCTCGAGAGACTCTCAGTTGTGCTGGAATCACTCAATAAACAAAACAAAAGTAAGTTCATAATAACAGGAGACTCCAATATAGACATTTTGAATAAAGAAAGTAAGAACACTGAAATATTATTATCACTACTGGCCTCCTACAACTTGACTCCTTCAGTGACCGAACCTACAAGAGTAACACCTACCACAAGTACTTGCATCGACAATATTTTCACAAATCTTGAAGATGCTCGAACTTCCATAATACAGCCTCACAATTCTGACCACTTGGCACAGCTGATGTGTTTTGAAATGCAAAATGGATTTTCCTTGAAACCCAAATTGATTATAACTCGAAAATTCAATGACAGCACCATTTCCGCCTTTGTAGATGAACTCTGTACCGTGGATTGGGATATAATATACAGGGTGGCCATTTGAAAACGAAACAGACGAGATTACAGACGAAATAAATTTTTTCGATAGAAATGCTCGGACAGGTCGATTTCTGTTTCGAGGGGGACAACTTAAGATGTAGGTTACGGACGCATAGCGCTTCAACCCTTGCTGCTACAACCCCCACCCCCAATTTTTGAATAGGGAAGATAGGGTGAGTGATACCTCAATTCAAAGGTATTTTTATACTGATTTTAGCACAGTAATTGTTTTTTCATTTTATGCATTAGTTCTCGAAATATTCTTAACTAAGTATTTGAAAATGAAGTGGTGTTTTCATGGCACTTGCAGTGTTTTTTTGTGAGAAATCGACATCTTGATTAAAGATTTCTATGTCAGTGGATTGGAGGAAGGAAGCCACAGTCAATTGTTTTGAAGCTCAAAATGTCGATTTTTTACAAAAAAACACTACAAGTGCCATGAAAACACCACTTCATTTTCAAATACTTAGTTAAGAATATTTTGAGAACTAATGCATAAAATGAAAAAACAATTACTGTGCTGAAATCAGTATAAAAATACCTTTCAAATGAGGTATCACTCACCCCATCTTCCCTATTCAAAAATTGGGGGTGAGGGTTGTAGTAGCAAGGGTTGAAGCGCTATGCGTCCGTAACCTACATCTTAAGTTGTCCCCCTCGAAACAGAAATCGACCTGTCCGAGCATTTCTATCGAAAAAATTTATTTCGTCTGTAATCTCGTCTGTTTCGTTTTCAAATGGCCACCCTGTATAGATACGACAAAACTGATGTGGAGGGAATGTGGAAGTATTTTCACGACAACAACACCACATTATTTGAGAAAAGTTTCCCCTATACTGAAACCCGTACACACTCCTTGGACAAAAGACTACATATCAATGACCCCAACATCCAGTCAATAAAAAGGAATTTAGATGTTCTCTTTGTGATATCCCAAAGAAAGCCTGAGACCCTGAGTATATATAAAAACTTAAAGAGGAATATGACAATAAAATAAAAACATACAAACAAAAACACTACTCAAATATAATAAAAAATTCACGAAACAAATCCAAGACAACTTGGCAAATAATCAAAAACCTATCAGGAAAATCAGATACCCTAACATCCTCAATATTACCTCCAGGCGACCCTCAAGAATTGACAAACAAGTTTAATAAACGTTTTGTTGACATCACTAATCAAGAAGGTAGTACAGAAACAAACATAAATCATCATCAGATAACAAATAGAATAAGACAATCATTCTTTATGTTTGATGTAACAAAAGATGAAGTGATAAAAAGCATCAAACAGATAAAAAACAAAACTTTCAGAGGATATAATGAGATTCCCTTTGAAATTATAGAGAAATATATGTTTGCGATTGTTGATCCCCTAACATACATAGTAAACAGATGATTTATAAAGGGAATTTTTCCAAACGAATTGAAAATCGCTGTGGTGAAGCCAATTTACAAAAAGGGACCTAGGGATGATCTGGGAAATTATCGTGCAATTATTATGATGCCGTCGTTCTCAAAGATTTTTGAAAAGTTATTGTCAAATAAACTAATGTCATTTTTCAGAAAACACCAAATATTCGCTAAACAGCAACATGGCTTTATCAAAGGTAAAAATACAGAAACTGCTATATACGAGATGACACAGGTAATCCTTGAAGCAATGTAGGCTGGAAATGTTCCACTGGGGCTGTTTTTGGATCTATCCAAGGCATTTTACAGTGTTGACCACAAGGAGCCTCTGAGGAAGTTAGAGATATATGGTATTAGAGATAAACAGCTGAAGCTCATTGACAGTTATTTGAGAGGCAGAAAACAAAGAGTAGTTATAAAACACGAAGGCAATACATTTATGTCAGAGGAAGAAACCCTTGAAAGTGGAGTCCCGCAAGGAAGCATACTTGGACCACTTCTGTTCATAATTTACATAAACGATCTTCCAGCAACAATTCAAGAGAAGAACCTTGACGTCACTGTATACGTAGATGATGCAAATATGGTCATGCAATCAGAGAACAACCAGTCATTGACCAGCTACTTGAAAACAACCGTAAATAAAGTCCAATCATGGTGCTCCGTTAATAAACTCAAACTGAATATGAACAAAACAGAATCTGTCATATTTCAGGCATCAAACAAAAACCCTACAGTTGACAGTATTTCCTTGAATAATATGGCAATAAAAGTATCTGATAGTGTGAAATTCTTAGGAGTTTGGATGGATTTGAACTTGAAGTGGAATTGCCACATAGAACAGCTAAACAACAAACTGAACTCTGTAGTTTACACTTTCAACTTCATGAAACACCATATACAGAAAGAAATCATGAAAACCCTCTATTATGCAAATTTTGAATCGAGAATCACATATGGTATTTTATTCTGGGGAAACAGCTCAACATCAGATAAAATTTTCAAGAAACAAAAGCAAGTACTGAGAATAATCAATGGAATGAAATATAGAGAATCTTGTAGAGGGATATTCAGAAAAGAAGGAATACTAACAATGACAGGAGTTCACATTTTAAGATGTATCCTTTTCTTAAAAAAGAACAGCGAGTTATTCCAGGAATTTAGAAACACAAACAATACAAGAAGAAGATACCCCTACATTTATCCTTGTCATAAGCTAACCCTTACTCAGAAAAATTCTCAGTACATGTGCTTGAAACTTTTCAACTATCTACCTAGGAAATTTCAAGACATAGAGGATATGAAAACTTTAAAGAAGAAGGTCAGGCAATTCCTGATAAATAGTGAACCCTACACTCTCCAAGAATACTTTGAAGGATGCAAGAGCTCTAATTAATTTTGTACTTGACTCATTTCATTTTATTGTGGAAACACATTAATTGTTGAAATAAATACTATTCTTCATCATCGATCTCCCGGTCTCAGCTCGAGCTGGTATTACTTCTATGGACCAGTGAAAAAACATTTCAGTTCCTCCCACTAGTTCAGGAACTTCCGCACGATGTGACAGGTTTGCAAAGCCACAGCCTGCTGTGCACATACCGCGATCCTCTGGGTTATTTCGATCTTCTGAAGATTTTTCTTAAATGATTTGGACATGACTCCCTCAGCCGAAATCACTAATGGTATAATAGTGACTTTCGACAACTGCCACATATTCTTCAGTTCTATTGCTAAGTTCTCGTACTTCGATATTTTTTCCGACTCCGTTCTTCCGATGTTATGAGTCAATGGTAGTGCCACATCAATTATCACCCCACACTTCTGATCTTTCTCAATGAATACAAGGTCCGGTCTATGTAGTCCACTGATCTATCTCTTGTTATGGGTCTGTCCCAATAGATAACCGCTCTGTCCGTTTCCAACACTGCTGCAGGTTGATACTTATAATATGGCGGACAAGTATCCAAAAAACCATGTCTAAGAGCTAACTGCTGGTGAACAATTTTTGCCACTTGGTTGTGTCGGCCCAGATATGCGGCAAGAACTCGACAACCAGGGATTATATAAAAAGAAATGTTATCTCCGTAAGGAATCGTAGTAACACATCAAGAGTTTATCAGATACATCGCGTTCATTGATATAAATATCAACAACCGCCATGGATCCGACACGAACTTGCCAAATTCTTCATCCAGGGAACTAATGAAAGTTCCAACCTCATCGAAGTGGGTAGAAGTCGACCTAGGTTTCGATCATTGTTTTGATCATCTTCAGGACAACATAACCCAACATCGATGAAAATTGGAGTGGAACGGAGGTCCTCTTAAACAAAACTAGACAAAGTCTTGAGATACAGTATACATCAAGGCGACATCTAGTTAAGAATCAGACAACCAATTCCCTCTCGAAGTCACCTGGACGAAGATAGATGGCATACCTCTCTTTTGCCCTTTCGGCAGGAATCAGCTGAATGTTTTCAGATTGATTCAAGCAGGGGCGTGAGAATCGTTCGCATTTTATCGGCGTAAGCCAGTACATGACATATTATATGTTCAATAGACTCGCCAACTGCTCCGCACTTCCTGCATTTGTCCTCCACGTTCAGCTTCAAACAGTGCTTCTCATAGTTGCGAGTTCTTATAACTCGGTCTTGGATAGCCGTCAGGAATCCCTCAGTTTCAGGATACAATTGTCCCGCATTCAACCACGACAAGGAAGCTAATTTATCGACATTTTCCCCTTCAAGGTGTTTGGGGAATCTACCATGCAGAGCTTATTCCCGCCATATACTTTTATCTTCGCTTCTGGTGGTGATATCGAATGTCAGTTCTCTGTGTTGTAGGTTCAGAGGTGTGTATCCCTTATCCTCTGTTGTCACCAATTTCATTAGGCTATCTTCAGACTCGAGCAGTCGCTGCCTCAAGTTTTTCTCCTGGGTTCTGCAGAGTTTATAGATGTTCAACAGTCCTCGTCCGCCATCTCTTCTGGGTAGATAAAGCCTTTTCACCGATGCATTGGTGTGCAGACATCGGAACTTTGTCATTAGGCGACAGGTGAGTCGGTGCAACTCATTCAGATCAGCATCTGACCAATTCAAGACTCCGAAAGTGTAGGTCAGAGCAGGCCTAGCCCATGAGTTCAAGGCATCGATCTGGTTTTTAGCAGACAGCTTGGTGTTGAGCACTTTGGTTACCCTGTTTTTATATTTCGCAGTGAACTCAGCCTTCAAACTATTATTATCGTAAATACAAAATACCAGCTAGGTTGTATGAATCACTCTGTTTAGTCAAATAGTATGTAGTCTGTGGTCAAATATGTTGATGACTGTCCAGTATGATGTACTTTCCTAAGTTTCTCATAGAATTATAAATATAGAATTTGAGCGTAGTGGCTAATAAGTATACAAAAGTGAAGCCCTTGTTCCCCTGCAATCCAGAGTCAGTTGTCGCTATACTCATAGAAGAGAAGAAGAAGAGAAGGGACATGTAATTGTGTATCCATGGATACCAAACGCAAATAAAAACAGACAAATAACAATACTGCATCCGCTGATCGCCACGATGCCCCTATTTTCCCACTCTCCGTTATCGCACATGCTCAATAGTCTCACTGACCCTAGGCACAGCCCTCTAGAGGCTTCACTTTTAATTTCAAGGATCAAATTATAAGTATAGAATTATGTGAAGTTTCTTATTTTTTTGAAAATAGTTGTTTCCGACTACAGGTCATTTGAACTAATCTGTGTTCCGTAATTTGATATTTCTTCGATCGTTTGAAAAAATTCTATATTTTCCAGATGAACGCACAAGGAAACGAGAAAGGACCGGACTCGCAAGCAGAAACGTTTCGTCACATGATGGCTCAACACTTGGTGAGTTATATCCCAGAAAATTAAACTCGGCGTTAACAACTACTCCAACGAGCAATTGGAAAAATTCATGAAACATAAAAACGCTTCGTACACTTTTCTACAGTTGCCTTTATTCCTACTTCACGTGGGAGGTTTACAGTTCTATTTCCATTATAATAGAGTGGATTCAATCCTTACCAAAACAGTTTTTTGATTCGGAATATTTCTATATTCGAAATAACAAGAGGAGACTAATCCTTTGTTACTGACGTCAATATTCGCAGATAAACAAACTCGACTGAGGACATTCCAACTTTATCATGTAGAAGTTGTCCTCACAAAATATCTGTGGGAAGCATTACTTCCAACTATTTCTTCGTTCGCAAAATGATAGGTATACAGTATTTTCTAATTGTATCACCCACAACATCTAATCACCTCAATTTCAATCGAAAAATATGAACTTTGAAGTGTTTGTAGAGAATTTTTTCAGGCACGTATTAAGCCCGAATTTTTTGTTCAAATGACTATATCTCTTTAACAGTGCCTAATTCGGAAAATGGAAATTGAAAAAAAGAATTCCTTTGGCCTCAATAATCTTCAGTTAAAATATATGTACAAGTCAAAGACTAAACCATTATTTTATTCTTCAACTGGGTCAAACTCCCCAACAAGTCCTGTCACGGTCACCAAATGTTAAAATTCGGAGAATTATTAGAGGAAGATTCTTAACAGAGTTCACTAGTAATAACTATTCAACGAAACAAAACAAAATACATTTAATTCATATAAAATTCCTAACCGTTGAAATATAAGGTTACGACCAGCTCCAGCTGGTCTCCAGATTTGTCCACTTGCTAAGACAAATTTACCAATCAGTCTCTCCTACTCACTGGCGGATCCAGACCGTTCTTCAGGGGGGGGGGGCATGAATTCATCCAGGGGGGGCATCAATGGACAGAAATTTTTTACCAACGTTATAGGACCATTAATAAAGGGATTATTGTCAATTTCGAGGTCCAGTGCTCCTACTGAGACTACTGAGAGATAAAGAGATATTTTAAGAAGACGTTCAAGAACCGCATTCCTGTAAGTAGCGATATGTTACAGTTACCAGGTGATGAATATACCAGCCCTATGTAATATAAACCGAGAATCCTCGAAAAGAACAGACTGAGAACTCCTGCTTTTCACAAATCCAAGCTGGAAACCTGTGAACACCTCAAACTTCAAATAGTATATTCTAAAACTAGTTGCAGAATGGGCTCCTATTCCAATACGAATGCGAAATTCGAAAACGAGCGACGAAGGAGCGAGTTTTCGAACGCATGAGTGTTGGAATTGCATTCTGCAACGAGTATTAGACGATATTTTCTCTATTTCAGTCAAATTTCGTGAAATACTGTTGAAATTCAATGAAAAACTCATCCTAGTGACTTTTGTATTGTATATTGGCAGTTGGTGACTGGTACGAAATTGACATTTCCAAATTGACGTTCGTTGAAAATTGATAGGAGCGGAAGCCAGTGCTGACAACAAAAAAACGAAAAATATAACTGAAAACAATGCTGTAATGAGTTCATTACAGCACTGTTTTTAGAACTGTAATGAACTCATTACGATACTGAAATAGAGAATAGTAATTTACGTAACAAGTCCGGAAAATAGGGTTTTTTTGGACGAATAGACAAGATTCTAGGACGAGCCGGAGGCGAGTCCTGGAAGTCTGTGAGTCCAAAAAAACTATTTCCGGGCGTGTTGCGTACAATATTTTTTCGGCAACCGTGAAGAATTACAAATCAATGAGATGACACATCTCTTTATTGATTTTGATTCATATTCGAATTATACAGAACAGAACTGTCATCCGTTATTTCGTTGCTATTGTGATGATCATAACAATGACAACAACGACGTGTTTTTCCGGCCTAGGCCGGGAAGTACGTACTTTCCGGCCTAGGCCGGGAAATGCTACTTTCTCAAAGAAAAAGCGTCCGGGAAGTGGGTACTTCCCAGACGGTTGCCGAAAAAAGAATTTTCGGAATCCAAAATTTTGGAGGAAGAGGATAGTTTATATAATGGGTCTGCAGTAAAACCCTTCTTGTATGGGGGTTCAACTATTGTCACACCGTTCACCATTAGTTTGGTGCGCTCAAGCTGGCATAATCCTAAGTGACTCTCTAAATATGATATGGAGAGGGACATTTTCGAGAAATTCATAGGAATTGTGTCCATTATCCACATGATGACATGAAGAACAGTCGGACCGCGGAACCCCGGTCCCGCGCGAGCTCTGTGTGTAGAATGCTACACATTTTGTGGACAGTGAGTCGCCACACTGTTATAACCTCTTTGAGTATTCCATTTTTCATTATCTCCCTACATAAAGATAATTATCAGTTTTGGGTATCATTTAAATTATTCTAACTAAACGATGTCACCAAATTCCATCTAATAATTCGATTTATCTAGCTGAATACATGACAAATTCCGGAAATATATCAACGGCTTTATGACCTTTTTCCTAAAGCAATAAAATACCCATCCTCTTTTATTGCCGAGCTTAATATTGAACGAATTTTTGGATCCTGTTAAATTTCCAAATATGTTTCAGGGTTCACTATAGAACAGATTGAACGTTTCACAGCTTTATAGCTAATTCACACACATGACAATTGGGTCGATCGTTCGGAAATCCAGTAATTTTCGTTGATTTATTCATGGGATTTCTTGAGGGACCACATTTCTCAATGGAAATCATTTGAACCTGATACATTATTTTGATGTATCTACGTGAGCTCTTTTCTCATGAAAAATTTCATAATTGGATCAAAATCGCAGTTATCGCACACACAATAATATTATGGAGGGAAAGGAAAGGATACGAAATTAGTATATTTCATTACTAGTCCAGAAAGTAAGCTTTTTCCGTGCGCGCGCGAAGAGTTCGTGTAATGAACGATATTTTTCATTACACCTCTCTGAAAACAATCCAACGATATGTGTTCTTCGACAGAAAGCATTTCGATATTGTAAAACAATAATTATTCGAAACACTGACGTCTACTGTCATCACGCAATCGTTGCTTTGTGTCTCAGCATAGATGCATCTATGTCTCAGCGCACGAAAAAGGGTCACTTTCGGTGCGGCCGCACGGAAAAGGGTCACTTTCGGTGCCCTGAATCGACATGTTTTGATAGGGTTTTCAGAGCGGTGTAATGAAATAGTATATTTCATTACTAGTCCAGAAAGTAAGCTTTTTCCGTGTGCGCGCGAAGAGTTCTCGTGTGAGGCGGAGCCGAACACGGGAATTCGTGCAAGCACGGAAAAAGCCTTTCTGGACGTGTAATGAACGATATTTTTCATTACACCTCTCTGAAAACAATCCAACGATATTTGTTCTTCGACAGAAAGCATTTCGATATTGTAAAACAATAATTATTCGAAACACTGACGTCTACTGTCATCACGAAATCGTTGCTTTGTGTCTCAGCATAGATGCATCTATGTCTCAGCGCACGGAAAAGGGTCACTTTCGGTGCCCTGAATCGACATGTTTTGATAGGGTTTTCAGAGCGGTGTAATGAAAAGGTTATTTTCACCTACCCTATATTTAAAAAGAAAGTCTCAATAGTTCTTAATGATATTCAGTGTGAGTCTTCAACTTGTACATTCATTTTAACTATAAATTGTTGAGATCAAAGAAAACCTATTAAAAAACATTTTTCACTCAATAAATGATTCAATAAGCTGTCTGCTGTATCAATCTATTTTGTATTCAAAACAATCAAAATATTTAATTTCCACTTTAACATCAGGAATCGAATTCTGAATTAACGAATCGGATCTCCAATCTGATACGTCTGCCCTTGACCGGTGACTACAATTTCTGTACTGCAAACAGTTTCACTGATCGTCTGTGGTGTAGTTCAAAATTTTAACATCATTGATTGCGTAAACGTAAGACGAGTGGCAGATCTACGATATTGCAGGTGGAACATACCATTGAAGTTGCCCACATTTAATAACGGTCATATGAGCTACATATATTGATATTATGAAAGAGTCAAAACATTCCCTTTTTATTTGGTCAAAAACAAAGGCAATAATGTGGTTTGTGCTACTTTTTTCAGATGTCAATGAGAGGAGCTGAAGGTCCAATGGGTTTGACAGGAGTACCAGGTCTACAAGGTCCTACTGGTCCAGAAGGGGTTAAAGGAGAACCCGGAGAAGTTGGAGAAATGGTAAGAATCTGATCTATAAGAACGATTATTTGAAATTTTTCCACTACGGGGACCAGACGTATGAATCAGAATTTAAGATGTCATATAATGAGTGACTCTTTGTGAAGAAAGGCAAAATACTACGTGCTTCAAGGGCATTATCAAAATTATAATTGTTGAACTATTGTCATTGTCTCGATCTCATATTTAAGAAACGAAAAAGGTACAAAACTATCACTCAATTAGAACGGTCATTCAGAGCAAATCAAACGAAATTCATTAAAACTAGAAGAGTACAACTTCAAAATTATATATACGAGTATGTATACAGGGTGTATTTAAAGGTCAGGTTTTTCTTTCGACATATGGTAGAACTCATCAAAATAAGTCATTTTGCGAAAAAAATGTTCATGAATTATGCCCCTGTTTCGAGAAAATGAAACTAGAATATTTTCTAGTTTCTTGGAGAATCTGAAAATTCCTCAGTCCGAACCTGCTCCCTCGTCGCCTGACCCTCCGTAGATATCAACATCTCTTGTTTTTTGTCTACATATCATACTTGACTCAGAATATCAATTGTGATCAGTAATCTTACGGCTAGGGTACGGTGTAGATTGCACGGGTGTTATGTTTCGAAAATACCGCACGTTTATCAAATAATGAAATTGCTGATATGCTTTTAATTTATGGTGAATCAAAACAAAATGCCAGTTCAGCGTATAAGTTGTATAGAACAAGCTTTCTGCTAAGAAATCACCTAACTTCGCGGAGAGATGCAGGCCAGAGTAGTATTAAGGTATTGTTGACCAAAATTTTCAATTTTTTTTTCAATTGAACATTTAATATAAGAAATTTTCGGTGAAATGACTTTATTTGATGAGTTTTATCACCTGTCAGAAGAAAAGTCTCACCTTGAAATACATCCTGTATATACAGGGTGTTTCACCGGTGACGCGGATCTCGTTTACTCGTAAGCAGTGAAATTTTTATGAATTTTGTTGACGTGGAATTACGTCAATGAGGGCTATATTTTGAAATTGTTTCGAAACATACAGGGTGTCTCAGGAAAGTGGTAGGAACCAAACATATGTTTTTTCTTATGGAACACCCTGTATTTTACTGTGGATTTGACATCTCGTTTGGGGGCCTTGGAAAATACCCGATAACTTCGACTAAAATGAATTTGCTGAAATGGGATTTTGGCCGTAAATACTAGAATAGTGGAATAGCATCTATCATAATTATTCAAAACTCTGCTAGGTGTTCGAAATGGGACAACGCATTGACAAAATATTCAAAATATAATTTCAAGCTTATTTCAAATGGCACACCCTGCATTTTATTTTCTCATTTTATAGCAAATTTTATTGCCTTTAAAAGTTATGGGGGCCTTTCTGGTCTAGTTCTTTCAGTTTAAGATTTATTTGTTATTTTGTGAAATTTCCTATATGCTCACTTTTCCATGGGGGAGAAATTTGAAATGCCTTGTCCGCCATAAGATCATATTTTATTTATTGTTGCTATTTTTTATATCTAAATAGCACCACCGAAGTAGCTTACTCAAATCTTCATTCTCAAACTCAAGGAGAATCGATGTAGGGGTATCTATTTTCTATGATTTTCATTTATTTTATGAGTTTTGAAGTAGGCTGCTGCCAGAAATTTTCACATACATTTTCTTCTTCTATCCATATTTGATTATTATCGAAGTTGTAGTGGTGTGGTAGTTATTCATTAATTGAAATAATTTCTCAAAATGAAATATTCAGTTCAAGAACGAGTTGATATGATTGGCGTAATGAGTGAATGTCTAGGAAATTATTTATTGGCGGCAAGAGTCTATGTCCAAAAGTATCCTAGTAGACGACATCCTGATAAAAGGGTTCTTGAAAGATTATTCCGAACATTCAGTGACAGTGGTAGTGTTAAATACGCAAAATATTAAATACTCAAACCAGTAACCGAAAATGAAGACAATCAGTTAATGGTACTGGGATCAGTTATCGAAAATCCGAACATTAGCATCAGAGCTATAGCTCAGGAAACCGATAATTTGAGCACATCAAGGGTATTCAGGATGTTGAAGAATCACAAATACCACCCTTACCACATTGAAATCCACCAGACTCTTTATGAAAATTATTTTCAAAAACGCAAAGATTTTGCTTCTTGGGCTTTAGAGAGGTTGAGTGAAAATTGGGATTATTTCGATAATGTATTATTTACAGACGAGTGCCACTTTGATAATAATGCAGGAGTAAATCGGCATAACTTTCATTATTAAGAAACTGAAAATCGCCACGTGTTCCATACGCAAGATCGTCAGAAGCGATGGAGTTTGAATGTTTTCGGAGGAATATTAGGTGACCAAGTTATAGGGCCATATTTTTTTGAATTCCATTTGGACGGAAGGAGGTTCTTGAAATTTTTAGAAAAAAAATTTATAGGAACTTTTGGAAGTCGTTCCATTAAGTACATATTAGACTCCGCATGATGATTTAATTAGATGGTGCTCCTGCACATTTTGCTAGAGAACTGAGGAGCTTTTTGGATAGGAAATTTCCCAATAGGTGGATTGGAAGAGGAGGGCCGCATGCTTGGCCACCTAGGTCTCCCGACCTTACGCAAATTGATTTTTTTTGTGGGGTTCCATTAAAAATATAGTCTATACGAATCCCCCTACAAATGCGGCAAATATGAAGGAGAGAATAAAGAGTGCCTTTCAAACCATTACGCCTAACATGCTATTCAACGTGAGAACATCTTTTAGGGAGAGGCTAACACTTTGTGTTAACGAAGATGGTCATCATATTGAACATTTGTTATAATTTCAGTGTTTTTAGCCGAATAATTTCATATTTCCTTATAGTATTGATGAATTTCATGTTTTTTTATGTTCTTGTTGTGTTGTCAGTGAATATCCAGCTTGCTCATAACTTTTCATCATTAAAATTTTTTTTTCAATAAAAAAAATTGGATATTACGGTATCATACATTTGTGTTAGTTATTTTGGTAAATCCCCAGGGAAATGATGAAATGATGAAAAAAATCACAAACTTGCTAATAAATCCGAAACTGTAAGATTTAGGTCTGACAAACCTCAATAATTTTTAAAAGGCAATGAATTTTGCTATCGAATGAAAAAATAAAATACAGGGTGTGTCATCTGAAATAAGACCAAAATCATAATTCGAATATGTCGGCAATAAGCTGTCTCGTTTTGAACACCCAGTAGAATTTTGAATTAAAGTCATAGATGCAGCGTCTATTTTCTTTATTCTAGTATTTGCAGCCAAAATTCCATTCCACCAAATTTGTTTTAGACGAATTTATCGTCAAACAATAAATGATCATTTAAAAAATCATTTATTGTTTGTTTATGATGGGTTGTTGACGATCGACTTTTCCTGTCGTATTTTATGCCCTTGTGTGAAACTGATTGTAGTTCTTTATGTCTGATGATGCTCGTAAGGGCGAAACACGTGTAACCAATAAATTTCAATATCATATGAGGCTTGGACTTGTGTTTTCCCGATTTCTCCTTGTTGAGAGCTGTTATAGATACCGTCGTCATATTAGGATGGCTCTTCCTGATCTTTTATGTGCTACGTTTTTTGAGGTACTTTTCGTTGAATTGAGGGATGATACTGACAAGGGGGCTCCACGGCTAGTTCCCACATTTTTGAAAATCACCGAGAGGAAAAAGGCTGCAAGATTGCTATAACTTTCGTTTTGCGGAATGCGGCATAGGACTTGCTTAGAAGTATTTTTTTTTCGTTTATTCTTTTCAAGTGCCTCAGTCGATGGAGGTATTAGTATTTCTTGTAATGCACGGTGATAAATAGGTATTATTTATCGCATCAAAATGTTTTGCAACTTTCATGATGGCATCCTCCTGAATAATGGAAGATAAATAAAACATCGCAATGACGTACATTTATTCCCTATTCCAGATCTCGCGTATTTTTAGAGTTCGTTAAGTATATGACACCTTCAAATGAGGCGTAGACATTTGATTAGCTGAAGAAGGAGCGCGCAATCAGAGTTCCTATAAAAACGCAATTTCATATTTTATCCCACTAGCGCTATCTGTTCCAGAGCTGTACTTCGGAATTTCCCGTTTGAGTGCTCGTTACCCGTCATTATGAACTGTGAATGTGGTTTTTGTTAGTCCTGAAAATGTTATATTCCTGTGTTGAAGCAACTTGCATGTCGAATAATCAATTACGGAGTACGGAATGAAGCATCGCAGATGCGAATTGCTGGATACACAAAATAGTAAACATACTATTCCCACTGAAAGTCAGTTTTTCGTATCGATCCAGAACTCGTCTTTGGTATAAGGAGGAGTTTATGGTGAAGGAGAAAACCGAGCGGAAAAACCTTTGGCGGAATCTCCCAGGATCACTCCAAAAAGCTCCTCCGGGACTATGAAACTGCTAGATCCGAAAAATATCTTGATCTCAGTAAGAACCCACTACACCTACTCACTCCATTCACTTTTATAAAGTATCTTGGTTGGCCATGGTTTAGGTTCATCAAGTTCTTTCACTTAAAACTGACGCAGGTTGGCACTCGTGAAAATCAAGCGATATTGCCAAGGCTAATTTCTATTTACTCTTTTCCAACTTTGTGAATGTAGTCAGTTTTTTCTAAGGTTTAACTGTGACATAGGTTTTGTAGTACCGTACAACTTCATTTTCATACTGGAGTATTTCTACTTAGGCAAAATAGTAATTTACGTAACAAGTCCGGAAAATAGGGTTTTTTTGGACGAATAGACAAGATTCTTGGACGAGCCGGAGGCGAGTCCTGGAAGTCTGTGAGTCCAAAAAAACTATTTCCGGGCGTGTTGCGTACAATATTTTTTCGGCAACACTGAAGAATTACAAATCAATGAGATGACACATCTCTTTATTGATTTTGATTCATATTCGAATTATACAGAACAGAACTGTCATCCGTTATTTCGTTGCTATTGTGATGATCATAACAATGACAACAACGACGTGTTTTTCCGGCCTAGGCCGGGAAGTACGTACTTTCCGGCCTAGGCCGGGAAATGCTACTTTCTCAAAGAAAAAGCGTCCGGGAAGTGGGTACTTTCCGGACGGTTGCCGAAAAAAGGATTTAAATGAAAATATCAGGAATTTTGGATTCTCTTCATTTCAATTGTTAATTTGTAACAAACGCCGACGTTTCGAAGCAACTTGTTTCTACTTCAGGGCTAAAAATGAACACACATATACATAGTGTAACAGCCAAATGGGATAAATTCGATAACGAATAAATGAAGGGGTGTTAGGAAAAACGCTCGGACACGTCGATTTGTAATTTTAAATGCGCATATTTTTCAAGAAAATAATATTATATAGGGTGTTCCATGCGACCGTGGCCAATACCAACTTTCTTATTTCAAATGCAATATTATTTATTTTTTGGATTCTTCAGAAAATTCTAGACATTATTCATGTACAATGTCCTATACCTATTTTCAACTTTTTCGGAAATATAAAGTGTTTTCAGATTTTTACAGAAATTAACATTTTAAATGAAAATTATTTTATTTCACAAATTCGATACATTACACTCAATACTTATTTCTCATTTACCTCTTGATATGAAGAAAGTAAGTAAAAACCATTACTGAGAAGAAATAAAAAAAAAACAAAAACAGATTTGTTTATTCTCACAGCTTTAGTAACACGTTGTCTGTTTGCATGACAATAAGTGATCATTGTAAGTGCTATTGTCTTTTGAATTTCGATAACGGTACGTAATAATATTAGAAAAATGGTTCATTTAACAGAAATGCACAATATAACCATTCTTCAAATGATTGGTTATGGAGATTACACACGGACACAAATGGAAGTTTCTCGCTTATTTCCAAATTTGCCGCCTATATCCCAAGGAACAATAAGCAAAATAGAAAAGCAGTTTCGAGAGCTTGGTCATGTAAGACGAATAAAAAAATTGCTGCCAATGCAGTAAATGCTTGTTCGGACTAGGCCAGTATTTTAGTCTAGTGGAGAGTCGATTCGCCCACTGACTGCTCTACCACAGTATCAAAGACTCTTAAACAGTATAAGGTAGTAGGTACATCATCCTGTGACTCTACTCGACTCGATTGCTGGCGTTCGCACACGGGAAATTACAAAATCATTCGCTACTCGACTAATCTACTGGCCTAGTCCGAACAAGCCTTAGTGATGATACAAAATTGGATATTATGCTTGAGTTTAAAGAAAGCCTACATAATTCTGTTCGAAAAGTAGCCCCGCTGTTCACCGTCAGCCACACGTCAATATTTCGAATAGGAAAGTAAGATGCATCCCTGAAGAATGATGCCAACTCAAGAGCTCATAGAAGACGATTTCGATAGGAGAACGCATTTTTGTGAGCAAATGATGGCAATGTTTGATAACAATGTGATCCAATCAGAAAATGTTTTGTTTTCTGATGAGAGTACACCCCCCCATGAGCATCGAATAGCTAAGAAAAAGGTGGTGCACTTCTTCAGGCTAGCCCTGAAGAAGACCAGAAATAAAGGTCGAAACGTCGGCATTTCATGAAGAATTTCATTTTCCCAGTCCTCTAAGCCACTACCCTCACTACATATTTTGAAGAATAGGACACGAACACTAATAATGAATGCAAGATGTCGTGAGATGGTCACGAGGGAGAAGAAGAGAATGGAAAGAGCATGTAGACAGGATGGAAAACGGCAGAAACGCCAAGGCCGCCTACAAGGAAAAGCCGAACACGACTAGACCCTTAGGAAGATCACCAAAAAGATGGGCTGATTCCTGGACTTCGTCGTCACAGGACATCGAATAAAAAGTTGGAGGAAACAGGACATTGTCCTAGCTAAAGGAAGAAGAAGAAGAAGTGTTCCATGTGACCGTGGCCAATACCAACTTTCTTATTTCAAATGCAACCCCCTGTATATTTTTCATTTTTTGGATTCTTAAGAGAATTCTAGACACAATTCATGTACAATGTCCTATACCTATCTTTAAATATTACGGAATAAGTATTAAGTGTTTTCAGATTTATTGCAAACATCAACGTTTTAAATAAAATTATTTTATTTCACAAATTCGGTACATTACACTTAAAACCTAATAAGTAATACTGATTATTTCTTGAATATTAAAAAAAACATTCATGTCAATGTGGGAAATGTTCAAAATGTTCGCCGCGAACGTTTTGGCAACATGCTAAGGACAGCGTGTTACTAAGGCTATGAGAATAAACAAATCTGTTTTTGTTTTTTTTTAATTTCTTCTCAGTAATGGTTTTTGCTTACTTTTTTCATATCAAGATGTAAATGGGAATTAAGTATTGAGTGTAATGTATCGAATTTGTGAAATAAAATAATTTTCATTTAAAATGTTAATTTTTGTAAAAAATCTGAAAACACTTAATATTTCCGAAAAAGTTGAAGATAGGTTTAGGATATTGTACATGAATTATGTCTCGAATCTGAAGAATCCAAAAAATAAATAATATACAGGGGGTTGCATTTGAAATAAGAAAGTTGGTATTGGCCACGGTCGCATGGAACATCCTATATAATTCTATTTTCTTGGAAAATATGCGCATTTAAAATTACAAATCGACGTGTCCGTGCGTTTTTCCTAACACCCCCTCATTTATTCGTTATATCGAATTTATTCCATTTGGCTGTTACACTCTGTATATTAACTGGCAAAGGAACTGCAATACCGAGAAGGATGTGTTTGAATATTAACTTTGTTTTGGTAAAACATAGATAGTATTGCAAGGAGTAAATGATTAAATTTGGAGAAAGAAATCGTGAAGGTTTTTTAAAGTAAACATCTTTTGTTACTCAATAATTGTAGTCGTTTTCTGCAATTTTTCAGATTCAACAACAAACAAGCTGTTCTAGGAGATTCAAAGTCGATTTTTAGTTGTTGTTAAAATGTCTAGGGCACGTGTACAGGGTGGGCAAAATTGGTGCTACATGAACCTGTATGGCATATGATACATTTCTGAAACGGGGAAAAAATGGCGATTCTTTCTAAGTCATTTCAAACTACTGTTTTCATAACCTCTTAGAAAAAATCAGAGTACGCCACTGGATTGCTATCAGAAAAGTGCCTCTATAATGTTTTTATTTCAACATCCTAGCATAAACAGAAACGGAGATAATGAACAAAGTTGAAATCGCCCAAATTTCAATTTTGGCCTATAACTCGGAAACGAAAGAAGATAGAGGAATGCAGTTGATGGCATTATCAGATGCTCGAAAACAGAGGACTATAAGGTGCCATTCATTTTTCTCTATCTCCTCGGGTTGAAAAGTTTTAGTTCATGTAGCACCAATTTTGCCCACCCTGTACACGGAATTTATCGCCAGCTAAGTGCATTCGAAAGAGGTCAAATCATTGGTCTACGTGAGGCAGGGTTTTCATTTCGAGAAAACGCTTACCGTACGAACAGAAATCCAACTACTGTTGCCCAAATCGAATAGTAGGCACCGGACGTCGAACGGACACAAATGAAGTTCAAGATCGACGTCTAAGACTTATGGCCATTAGATACCGATTTGCGACAACTCAATCTTAGGCTGATGAGTGGTTAGGAGAACAAGGCCCTTCTTCAACTGTCCGAACGGTTAACCGCCGGATAAGGTCTTCTGTACTGCAGCATTATCGACCGCATCTTGTGTTACCTCTGACGGTTGAGCATCGCCGCCAACGATTACAGTGGTGCAGACAACGTCAACATTGGAATGTACTCGTAGAATGGCATCAGGCCGTCTTTTCTGAAGAATCTCGATTCTCCTTGGGTGCACATGATGGACGAAGAAGGGATAGACGACGTCGGGAAGAAAGGCGAGACACTCAGATTGATGTTGAGAGTCATGTACACCGGACAGTAGGCGTTATGGTATGCGGTGCGCATTTAAACATTCCGTACTCGCGTTTGGCACCAAGCGCGAATAGCGCTCTGCCATTGGCCTGACGAACTGGAACTGAGAAACCAATCACACTTCGAATGCGAAACGGCATCTCTGAGCCATGGACATCTCTCACAAAATGTGAAAAGGGATCAGCCTAATGAGTAATGCTATTTAACATGGATCATCCCACTGAATATTTCCTCCGCATATATGTTCATGTTCATTATATTTGATTATTTCATAAAATACCGTTACCCACTTGCACTGTCGTTTTTCTTCTGTATTTTCCTTGCTTGAAAAATCTAGAATACCTATCTATACTTAAAAATAACAAACAAAAAATATACAAGGGGTATAGCCGTATCATCCAAGGTCGTGAATTTCCATAGGTTCTCGGCTTGTTTAGGGCTTGTTGAGAGAAACACAACTATTGTTGTTCTCTGTCTATATTTCGGACCTTTATTAGCTCCTTTTTCAGAACATTAGCTGCTATTTAGCTGGTTTCTTCACAGGGAGTTGCTCATGTCTTGACACTCTTGACGAAGGACCCAATCGGTCCGAAATATAGACAAAGAACAGCAATAGTTGTGTTTCTTTCAACAAGCCCTAGACAAGCCGAGAACCTATGAAAACTCACAACCTTAAAAATAACTCAAATCGCTTATAACTTCTTTCGGTATCAACGATTTCCTACACATACCTATAATATAGAGGTTCAATAAAGAAAGAATCAAACTACAGGGTCTTTCACGAGGAACCTCACCCATATTTATACGGGAAACTACTGAACGTATTTTCATGAAATTCAGCACTTATGAGTATTTCACGATGCTGATGAAATCTAAAATATTTTCAAGGCATGAGCACCTCCGGTTTTTCCGGAAATGACGTCAACTTCCGTTTTTCAAATTAGAACACCATTTTTTTATTGCAGAAATAGATTCCTTAGAAAATTTCAAGTTATTTTGATGTAACATTTTTCAGTTTTGGTTGGAAAATTCTCTCTGAGCGGGAAAATTCGAAAAAAAAATCGAAAATAGAGCTCCGCTGAAACAAGAATAACTTCGAGGTTTTTGGATGTAAAATTTTCATTTTTGGGATTTTTCAAGATGTAAGATTGATGTATCCACTTTAAAAATCGAAATCGCGATTCATGATACAGGGGGTGAAAAAATCGTTTTCAAAGTTAGGGATGACAAAATCGTGAAAAATCAATTTTTTCAAATTAGAACCCCAATTTTTTATGGCAGATATTGAATCTACGTTAAAAAATAATGTGAGTGTATGCATCACACCCTTGCCCTAAAGTGGATATTTTCTGAGTTATTCACAAAAAACTGTTTTTCGTCTTGAATTTTCAGCTATTTCTTTTCCCTTCACGCCAAAAAGATGAAATTTTCAGGAACTGTTACTTAAACCATGTTTTAGATTTTACTACTCTATTATGCAAGAGAAAAAAGTTTCAGGTTGTTCCTAAATAGATGGCGAATTTGGATTCGAATTTGGATTCGAATTTGTATCGGAAACCTCTTTATTTCAACTAATCGGCCATCGGTTTTCTCTCCAGTGATAAATAAATAATTCCTTATGAACCATATGCAAAAACTTACCATGTTTTACATTCTTTTTTTTTAATGATAGATATCATTAATTACATCTACTGAATGAAGACGAATTTGGCAGATGTAATTAATGATATCTATCATTAAAAAAAAAGAATGTAAAACATGGTAAGTTTTTGCATATGGTTCATAAGGAATTATTTATTTATCACTGGAGAGAAAACCGATGGCCGATTAGTTGAAATAAAGAGGTTTCCGATACAAATTCGAATCCAAATTCGCCATCTATTTAGGAACAACCTGTAACTTTTTTCTGTTGCATATTAGGGTAGTAAAATCTAAAACATGGTTAAAGTAACAGTTCCTGAAAATTTCATCTTTTTGGCGTGAAGGGAAAAGAAATAGCTGAAAATTCAAGACGAAAAACAGTTTTTTGTGAATAACTCAGATAATATCCACTTTAGGGCAAGGGTGTGATGCATACACTTACATTATTTTTTAACTTAAATTCAATATCTGCCATAAAAAAATGGGGTTCTAATTTGAAAAAATTGATTTTTCACGATTTTATCATCCCTTACTTTGAAAGCGATTTTTTCACCCCCTGTATCATGAATCGCGATTTAGATTTTTAGAGTGGATACATCAATCTTACATCTTGAAAAATCCCAAAAATGAAAATTTTTCATCCAAAAACCTCGAAGTTATTCTTGTTTCAGCGGAGCTCTATTTTCGATTTTTTTTTCGAATTTTCCCGCTCAGAGAGAATTTTCCAACCAAAACTGAAAAATGTTACATCAAAATAACTTGAAATTTTCTAAGGAATCTATTTCTGCAATAAAAAAATGGTGTTCTAATTTGAAAAACGGAAGTTGACGTCATTTCCGGAAAAACCGGAGGTGCTCATGCCTTGAAAATATTTTAGATTTCATCAGCATCGTGAAATACTTATAAGTGCTGAATTTCATGAAAATACGTTCATTAGTTTCCCGTATAAATATGGGTGAGGTTCCTCGTGAAAGACCCTGTATAGGTATTAATGTCCTCACTCTGCTCGCGCGTGTTATATCAGTTGATTAAATTACTTCATTTTGATTTTTCAATAAGGGAGGTAGAGATGTTTTTTGTCTGAACTGCAACCCAACCCACCATAATACTCAAGATTGTATCTTGGATTTTTATGGAAAGTTGGAAAGTGATTGAATTAATCGAATTTTCGTGTTTAGAAAACGTACGAAATGATTGTACCCCATTCAAACTAGACGTTTCCATTTCGTTGCTTCAAAATTGAAAAGTTCTTTCTTTATAGCTTTTCATCTCAAAAGTATTCCATTTAGATGCTGCAGAATATAAATTACCTACATTACCAGTAAAGATTCATTCATCACTTGGAATAATCCCACTTTCAATTAGATGAATAAGATGATAAATATCGAACTTCAATTGAATTACGCTTATTACACCTATGTATTATTATACGATTATGTTTCGCATTCGAAGTGTGATTGGTTTCTCAGTTCGAGTTCGTCAGGCCAATGGCAGAGCGCTATTCGCGCTTGGTGCCAAACTCGAGTACGGAATGTTTTATTGCATACGGTGCTATTGCACATGCGACTAGGTCACCTCAAATCTTTATTCAAGGTAACATATCAGCGCTGCGTTGCCTTCAAGAAAAAGTGGAGCCATATGTTCTCCCTTACCGTAACCGGCTCGAGAATCCAATATTTCAGCAGGATAATGCTCGACCTCATGTTGCCAGAGTTAGTTTGTACTGTTTTGAGGCGACGCACAGTGGGGCAGAATACCTTGAAACCTGGCATTAAATATTTAGGTGTTTGTTTAGTTTGAAAATACAATATATTATTATTTCTATATGTTAATTGGTAAAGGTAAAAGGCATTTTGGATCCTACAAATATTTATTAACATCGGAATTAATGTAATCACACATAAGAACACAATTGAAGACCTTTTGGATGATGATTTCGATTCATTATTCGGATAAATCGGAAAAACTGGAATATTCTGATGAATCCAAGTCTTCTTCTCAAATCCTGTAGTGGGACGCTAGCCAAGGGCGGATATAGCTGTTTTTCATGGGACGGTTAATAACGATCTTGAGTGATTGAAAACCATCAAATCAGGTACACAATGTATGAAATATTGTGATAATCATTGGGGGGGGGGTACACCCGTACACCCACCCTCGTGAATCTGCCCTTGACGCAGGCAACAGTTTCTGTAACACGTATATATTATTCGGATAGCAGAGCTTATTTCTGCTTGGACAGTCTTGTACGAAGGGAATATTTGAGGAGCGCTATCCCTCACAGCTCCATATTGATGTTGAGATAACTTTGCTCTTATCAAAACAGCTAGACTCTAGAGCATCTTAGCCAGGCGTAGATTTTGGTTGTGAGTCCAACGAAGATATAAAGGCATTTCTATATTTAGTGGCCCGTTTTTGAGACGTAGAAGTTATTTCATGAAGAATTTTTGATGCATGTACTTAGCCTTCTGACCTCAGACTCATTTTTGTTGTTATGTCAATACAGATACGTGAGTCGTATCCTAAAGTTCTTTAGTTTTAAACCATTTTGTTTTTTCATCTCTCTTAACGATCATCAAAGGCATCTTCAGGACGATCAAGCCTTTTCTCAGTTATACTAGGAAACGAGTTCGACCTCTCCAGTCATTCTTTTTTGTAATTTTGGAAACGTACAACCATTCTTCGTGCTTTTGTGTAACGAGACTCATACTCTGCCTTCAAATATAAATTTTTTTTCAGAAGCATCTTCCTCTGCTCTGCATTACATTTCGTACGTTTTTTTTTCATTTCTCCGTTCAAATAATCAAATTTTTTTCAATTTAACTGTTTCCGCAACTCCTCATTATATCTATGAGCTCTTTTCCTTCAAAAATCATTGCCCTCGAAGTCGTTACTAGAGGAGAAATAAATTTCAAAGAAATAATCGATTATCAATGAGTGCCCACCTCGCTGTCTAAAATTGATTTTTCTGAAAAAAGGCAGAATATGGGCAACAAATTTTCATGATTCTAAAATGAGCATGGATGAAGCTTCGCAGAAATGTAAATATCAAACTTTGGACGGCCTTGGAACATAACTGAAAACCTTCATGATTCTGAGAATACGATAAAAATTTAAAGATTCAATCATAGACAACATCAACAAGAATTAATTATTATTCTATGTAAGTTTTTATTCATCCAAAGTTCTTAAATTATCTACACATACCTGAACTTGAAGCTGCCATCAAAAAAACTCGTAACAATAGTGATCTGTTAACAGAGTGACGTTGTAAAACTACAGCAATTACGGAAAAATTTTGCAGGCGTCTCGACTCGGCCAAAAAATGGCTACAAAGAAGAGCTGTCGGGAGCGCAGTGGGGATCAGGAAGGGTTAGTATTGTGCTTTTTTGTCGCTTACGGTAGTGGTCTGTCGCTTCGACAAATGACGGTATGGAAATATGCATTTTCAATTTTTGATTTAATGCCAGGTTTCAAGGCATTCTGCCCCACTGTGCGACGTATGTGAATTTTTTGCAATGGCCGCCCAGCTCCTCCTTTCTTTCGCCAATAGAGCATGTTTGGGATTTCATGGGTACAAGGCTTGGAAATTTACCCCAGCCCCCACGGACTTTGGCGGATTGGGATAATATCCCTCAAGAAAAAACAGACCTTATTGCATCAATGCCAAGACGTGTTGGGGAGTGTATGGATAATCGCGGTGGACAAACACATTATTAAAGAAATTGTAAACCCTTCGTTTTTTTTCTCCAAATTTCAATCTTTTACTCCTTGCTACACTGTCTAAGTTCGACCAAAAAAATTTAAAAATTCAAACAGCTCCTTCTGTGTGTTGCAGTTCAGTGGAGCACCCAGAAATTTTATTCGTGGGGGGCTGCTCAAGAGTAATCAGGTTTTTGTAAGTTATAAAATTTAAAAAATTCGCCGCAAGCAAAAACCTTCTTAAGTAATGGATATATCGCATTCGTTATTATACCGGGTGTTTCATTGGTAAATGAAAATACGGTAACCTGATCTAGAGCTACCCTAGGCGAGTCCAGAAAACCGATACATGATAGGTCTAATCAATTCCATAACCGAGATACAGGGTGCTTTATGTATTCACCAAAAATTTCAATTCCTCATAACTTTTTAACCAACCAGTATAGTCGGTTGATATTTGGAACGTATGATTCACTTCTACAGGTCGATCGAATTACTTTTGAATTTCCAAAAAATTCCAGGTCTGTATTTGAAAAATATGGGACTTCTTCCAAGCTGAGAGTCAACACCCTGTATATTGAAATTTTACGATTTGATTGAGATATTTGAAAGAGAAGAAAATTTTCAATGGAGATCAGTAGATTTCATTGTCCCGCACGTCATTTCCAATTGAATATTGGAGTGCCACAAAATTCTCAGAAAAATCGTACATTATGATCTAATTGAATTTTTTTTGTCCCACTAATTGCATGTTCGAATTTCATAATATTCTGTGGAATCATTTGGAGTTATTTCCGGAAAACATTATTCATCGAGAAAAATTTAGTTGAAGTCAACAAAGATGAATAAATAACTGAAGAAACATAAAAACTCAACGTGAAATACAGAAGGTGCTCGAAAGTACCACCATTTTGTTCAATAAACATTCTTGCCCTCTTCAAAAAATATGTCTGATACTTTTTTTAATCATGTCTGGATTATTACGTATTTCATTGCATAATAAAATTCTGTAGACCATTCTTTTATTTCGTAAAATCCAGCTACTAAAGTTAGTTCTTCTAATTTCATCACCTGGATCCAATCGTTTTTCTGGGAATTTTGTGGAATTCCAATATTCAATTGGATCTTTCCCTCGAGCCTCTTTGAGCAAAATGACGTGCGGGACAACGAAATCTACTGCACCCCATTTTCTTCTCTTTTCAAATATCTCAATAAAATCCCAAAATTTCAATATACAGGGTGAATCTCATCTTGAAAGAAGTCCAATATTTTTCAAATACGGACCTGAAATTCTTTGGAAATTCAAAAGTAAATCGATCGACCTGTAGAAGTGAATCATACGTTCCAAATATCAACCAGCTATACTAGTTGGTTCAGAAGTTATGAGGAATTGAAATTTTTGGTGAATACATAAACCACTCTGTATCTCGGTTATGGAATTGATTAGACCTATCATATATCGGTTTTTTGGACTCGTCTAGCTCTAGCTCAGATTAACGTATGTTCATTCACCAATGAAACACCCTGTATATGTATATCAATCCCTATTTCTATCTGTAAAGGAAATGGTCAAGTTTTCATTCTGTTCTAAAATAATTATTATTACTTTTAGAAAAACAATAAGATGGAAATATTTGAATTACTTTTCTTTGTCACAGCTCGGAGGGGGGGTGGCTGCAGCCTGACAGCCCCCCCCCCCTCGGTGCGCCACTGTTGCAGTTCCTTTATCAGTTAGTATACAGTGTTCGTGTATTCTGTTCTTGAAGAGCTGGAGCTAACGGAGCAAGAGAAAGGAGTTGACGTATATTAATTCACCAAAAGCGACTAATGAACCAAATGTTTGATGTTCAATTCAATGTTATACAAAAATTAACGCTCAATAGTTTGATCGCATATAAATCTCATCTAACCGAAGGATAAGAGTGACAATTAGCCACCCTATCACCCGAAAATATGTGTCGCGATATCGTCATTTAATATAATAAAAATCCTATTTTATGATACAAATCACGACATAAAATACGGCTTAGCCAGTCGAGCGACACCGTTAAATCCTACTGTGCTCCGCTCGTATCAGATATTCCATATTTTGCGTGGTTAGTTTTATAATAAAGGTTATTAAATACGCATCATCACGGGGTAGGAAGAATATGAATACCTTTTATTAGGCTCGGTGTTTACGGTTTTTCTCGTTTTAACGATCTTGATTTACGTCTCATCTCTCAGGATGGGATGATAATAAACATCGGATGAGAAGAAGAGATAAATGGGCCCTAATTGAATCATTAATGAAAAAAAAAACAGAAATATTTTCGAAAAATATGTAGTTTTAATACCCTCTCATAGATGTTGAATGTTGAAAGACAAGTGTATTAAACAGAACAGGTAGAATGTTTTGTGGTAGTTATGGGTCCTTCAGACCACAGATTCGAAGACGGAAGAAAGTCATAAAGCATACATAATGTATTCGTGGAATTCATTTGGTTTTTATCAAGGATTTGAGGTGTTTTTCGTAAGTAATATCATATGGGCATCTAATTTTTCCGAAAAAACACGTTGGTAAGTAATATTTGAACAAGAAGAATGAATGAGTGCTGGTGGCAACATAAATCAGAGTCGAAGACGAGGATTTTTGCACCTGCACGAATGCTTATTGTGAAAAAATTACTTACCAACGTGTTTTTTCGGAAAAAATTAGATGCCCTATGAAATTGGTAAATACGTAGGTAAAGCAGGAACTATTTCCCGCCATGTATTTGAATTTGGCCATTCTCTGCCAATTTCGTATTTCAAGTTGATTTTCTGAACGAAATTATCTGTAGATTCATTTTTAATCGGAAGTTGAACTATTTTCATGGGTCTTTCGTCTGAAATAAAACAGAGGCATAAGTTGGCTCATTTTCTTCCATTTTTGAAAGAAAAATATAGTTATTTTCCTAACATGTGCGGAAAGAGATATTTTCCCGCAAGAAACTGCCGTTGCCCGAACGACGCGAAGCGGTTGGAAAACACTGTTTTAAGGACTGAGAATAAATTCGCTATCACAAAAACGCTTATATCTTTTGAACCACTGGACCGATTTCGAAAATCAAATTCATTTTCGAATCATCATCTAATTCTTATAAAAACTGTTTTTACAATAAAAAAACCAAAACTATTTTTTACAAAATTCATAGATTTTTTCTTATGGTGTTCTCAGTCACTTTCTGGGATGCTGTCTTCCACTTTTGCTTGAATTCCGCTGATGTTTTCGTTGATTTCTTATTCTTCTTCAATTCTCTTTTTACCAGGGCCCAATATCTTTCGATTGGCCTGAGTTCTGGGCAATTTGGTGGATTGGCCTCTTTGGAGACAAAAACCACCTCATTAGCTTCGTACCATTCCTTGGTGGCCTTGCTGTAGTGGCATGAAGCTAAATCTGGCCAAAAGATTGTTGACACATCGTGCTCACGTAAAAATGGTAAAAGCCGCTTCTTCAAGCATTCCTCGATGTAAATCTTCGAGTCAACAGAGCCTTGGCCAACGAAAAATATGCTCCTTTTCCCACAAGTGCAAATTGCTTGCCAAACCAGGAATTTTTTAGGAAACTTTGCTCGTTTCTTCACACGAAATTGTTCGTCAACATTTCCACGAGAATCTGCAGTATGAAATTCCTGACCAGGAAGTTGCGAGAAATCAGCCAAGACATAGGCTTCGCCCAACACGCAACAGGAAAACTTTTTCGAGAAATGTTTTTTTGATTTCTTTGCTCTTGATTTCGCTTCTTGATTCTTCACAGCGTTCCTGTCTGGCACTTTCTGCACTTTGTATGTTCTAAGCCCACAACTCGACTTGATTTTCTGAACGGTTCACTGCGAACAACCCACTATTTGGGCCACTTTCCGTCCTGAAAGTTTAGGATTCTTCTGAAAAAGGCTGATGGCTTTGTTCACTTTTTTCGGGCTATGAAACCTCTTTTTCCTTCCGGTTCCTTCCTTGCGGTTAATTGTAAGATCTTCGTTGAAGCGCTCAACAACTCTTGATTCCGTTTCCGGACGAACGCGAGCCTCTTTTGCTATTCTTTTGAAGCTCCATTTTTGATTATTTTGAAAAAGTTTCACTATAAAGCCCGCAACGGACGGCGAGCGATAATATAATATATATTATAGCTTTGCATTGACATATGTCATTTTAGTATGGAAAAATATCGTAATATCGGAATATATATTATAGCGTCGTCCGCAGGGCTTGGTGCATTTTCATAAGGAGCGATATTGGTGTAATATATGAGATATAATATATCGCTCGCCGTCCGTTGCGGGCTTAAATCCTCGTGTTTTCACTTCGCTTGACATTTTGCGACAGAGAATTGGAATATCTATGTTCCACATGTTTCTGACATAACAAAGCTAACTATGATCAAATTTTGATTTTTTCTCACTTAATTCAAGAGATATAGGGGTTTTTGTGATAGCGAATTTATTTTCGTTCAGTCCTTTGAACGTTAGGCCGCAGAGTCGAAGTGGGTAAACCAAAGAGCTCTGGGTCTTCTTTGTTAACGACAAAGTCCATTCGCAGTATGAACTTTGTGATATTAAAAATGAAAATATGAATCCCTAAAATCCCTCAGCAGACGATCAATTCAATCTGAATAATTATTGATTGAAAAAAATATTATAATATAAACACCATTTATGAGTGCCCTTGGATCAGTGGTTAGAGCATTGGATTAGGACCCTGTAAAAACTAGCCAAGTCTCGATGGAGCTGCTAGTTTATCTCTAAAAAGTAATGAAATCTAGAAAAGTCGAGCCAAGTAAGGCTCCTTACTGCGATTTCTTTATTATTATAGTTAATGTTGTGTGACTTGGCCGTTGAACATTCTTATACGTTAGTGGGTACAAGTCAATTTTGTTTACACGTAATGCTATATCTATTGTAACTACCAATGTTTGTTAAGCGAGATAATAGCCCATGCTGGTATTGGTAATTGGACGCTAGTGTCTCATTTTAGGCTGTTGTTGATTGTGCAACACATATGCATTCAGCATTGACAATGCTGACTTCTGCTCTCTTCTTTTTGGAGCGTCAAATCGACCACCGATCTAAAATAAAATAGACGTACAGACGGTCTTCTATCAATGATTAGAAGTCCGTCTGTACTGGAAATAATTTTTTATACTGTTTGTTTCAGGCTCGTATTATTGAATACGCAGCTTTATCAAGCCTACAATTGACTGGTTATTAAATGAACGTTTTCCAAGTGGCAATTTTCCATCTTCAATGGGTTGCGTTTCTGGCGACAGATTGGTGCAATGGTGTCATGGAGCACCTGGTTTTGTACCCTTGTGTACCCTTCAACGGCCAAGTCACACAGCACGCAGTAAGGAGCCTTGAACTTGGCTCGACTTTTTCTAGATTTCATTACTTTTTAGAGATAAACTAGCAGCTCCATCGAGACTTGGTTAGTTTTACAGAATGTTTTTGGTGGGATTTCACTTCTTTTTGTAGAAACGTGGGCATATTGATCTATTTTATTAGATTTTCTTATTTGACACTTTTTTTCAGGAGTAGTTTTTTTTTTCACAAATCTTTATTTTTTTTTCGGTTCTGAACTATGGTAGATAAAGCCACCGATTATTTTTTATTGATTTCAGCGTCCTCGAAAACCTATAGTTTGATACCAAATTTGTCCATATAACCCATCTCTCACCCGATTCTTTTTCGGATTCAATTTTTTCTCTCCCAATCTAACCACCGCAGACCCATCTGATGATGTTTTTTTCTGAAGAGCAATAGACGTTCTATATTGCACAAAAATTTCATAGCATTTTTTTATTCAGTGATACAGAGCGAAACACAGTTTCTTCTTCATCAAGCTCTTCGGAATGGAAAGAAGATATAGAGAACATAACTGCTTTTACAGTTGCTGGTGATTCTGATAGAAGAGATTTGATTCACCAAATAAATCAACGAAGAGAGGAAGTGGGAGGATTACCTCAAATAGTACAACAATTGTTGAATGAGCACCCAGCACCCAAGCTTGTTGTCGTACATTCTGATCCCTGTACTCTGATGAAGAATGATCATAGATCACTTCATGAAGCCTGACAAGTTTGATCAAATTTTCATCCATTTTCACTTCATCAATCACTTCACAAAATATCCGACGTGATATCACTTATGTTTAGAAAATGTAAATTTGCGGGTAGTTCTGGTGTGCTATCAAGTGACAGCAGATGCTAACTTCGTGAATGCGTGAAATGATAACAATTGAAAAAAGGATAATAATCGGGTGATCAGTCTTATACACAGTGATAATTTTTACTGTCTCATTTATTGTTCCGGCCTAGCTTTCGAAAACCTATCGTTTCCTTGAACAATAAATGAGACAGTAAAAATATCACTGTGTATAAGACTGATCACCCGATTATTATTTTTTTTTCAATTTATATTCTAAAGTCGATATTCACATATTGAGTATGATAACAATGTGTTTCCAAGCGCATAAACTTCCATACATTATTGTGGTTGCACATTTTGCGAAGATGACGTGATAGCACGTGAGCTCACGTGACGTGCCAACAGATTTTCGAATATCCTAGTTTTTATAATTTTCCCTTTATGTGGCCATTAAACCCTAACTATGTACCAAATGTCAGCTCTCTGAGTTCATGGGAAGTTCTAGTTCTATTTTGATGATCATGAGTGAGTGAGGGTCGAAAATGCGAAACTTTGCTTTCGCGTTATTTCGGAACTAAATGACCTACACACTTGAAATTTTGGATTTTGAGTACGTGATTATAGCTTACTGGATGACGAAAGTTTCGGCGTTCTGGTCTCATCCGGAGGTTCTCAAATAGGGGCCTGAAAATGCGGCGAAATGGTTCGGGTAAAGATAGTACGGCAGTGTTTGCTTCGCGCTCGACTTGGCGGGGCCACTGCCGTGCTCCCAAATAAATGAGTTTATTCAGAATAAACCAATTACATCACAGCGGTACATAATCAATAGTATTGTGGGGTTTTATCCCCTAATTTTTGATAAAGAAATACTTGAGTTCTTACTTGTTTGAATATAATGACTGACTTTTTTACAATTGTCAAAAACTCTCATTTTTTAAGTAATTAAATCTCGCCTTCTTATAAATTTGAATTATGAATACATTCACATTATTATTCGATCTATGATTCGATTTCAAACATTCCGCCCACCTTGAAACCTCATAGTTTCAACAAAACGAAAAATGAGAAATGATAAATTTACAAACTGATTGAAATATAGCTAGATTATAAATGTGTTACTTATTAACTAATAAAATTGTCTTCAATCGGAAGCACACAAATCTTTTGCACGGCACGAGTTACTTCACCGCCTTGTGTTTTTATCGACACCACTCGAATGATCCCATCTGATCCTGGGAAAACCTTTAAAACTCTGCCCAATTTCCACTTCAGAGGGGGAAGATGATCTTCCTTCAAGATAACCAATAATCCTGGTTTCAACACATCTTTGTTCGTTGTCCTCCATTTGGTTCTTTGTTGTAGTGTGGAGATGTACTCTAATGACCATCTTGACCAAAATCGTTGCATCACCTGAGTTATTTGTTGATATTGGGTCAGACGACAGACTTTGGTTTGTTCTAGATCAGGCTCTGGTATTGATGATAAAGATGCACCAATGAGGAAATGACCTGGTGTTAGGGCTTGAATATCTTGAGGATCAGAAGACAGGGGAGTCAAAGGTCTTGAATTGAGACAAGCTTCTATTTGAACTATTAATGTGTGCAACATTTCAAAAGTTGGTGTAAAGTTTACATTAAGAATTCTATATAAATGAAATTTTGCTGCCTTCACGGCGGATTCCCATATACCACCTTGATGAGGTGATCTGCTTGGAATGAAACTCCATTGAATCGACTCAGATGCTAAATGATTGCCAATTTTATTCTGTTCTGCACCCAAGACCTTCAAGAAATCTTTCAATGCAGAGTTTGCGCCAATAAAGTTTGTACCGTTGTCGGAAAATATTTTGACAGGTTTGCCCCTTCTACCGATAAATCTTTTTAAACAATTGAGAAAAGCATCCGAGCTCATGTCACTAACTAATTCTAGATGAGTAGCCTTAGTGGCGAAACACACGAAAATGCATAAATACACCTTTATTATTTTTGTGTTTCTCAATCTGTTGGCTTTGATATTGAATGGACCGGCAAAATCTGTTCCGCAAAAGAGAAAAGGACGAGTTGCCGTAATTCGTTCTTTCGGTAAATTCCCCATTAATTGTTGCATGGAAAGAGGTTTGGCTCTAAAACAAATTATGCATTTTTTTAACACTGACTTTATTTTATTTTTGCCTGAAATTGGCCAATATTGCTGACGGATTATTGATAAGAGTGCCAGTGGACCAGCGTGCAAATTTTTATAATGAAATGACTGGATGATTAGTTCTGTTAACTTATGATTTTGTGGCAAAATGATTGGAAATTTCTGTGAAAATATCATATTAGTAGCATTCTTCAATCTGCCACCAACCCTTAAAATTTTTTCATCATCTATGAATGGATTGAGAGCTAATATTTTACTTCGCATGGAAATGGGATTTCCTTTTATCAACGCATTCATGTCATCATAGAATGATTCTATTTGAGCAGTTTTTATTAGAAATTTCATAGCTCTGTTGAGCTCTTCGACTGTTATGAATTCTTTCTTTAGTTTTTCACTCATGACTTTGCAATTTTGAACGAATCTGAGCATGTAAGCTGTAACTCTTTGCAATTTCAACAATGAAGAGAATTTATTAAAAAACTCTGAATTTTGTTCCGATTTCACTAAATTTATCATAGTTGGTTTACATTCAGGGATCTCTTCAGGAACAGTTGATGAACCTTCTGGCCAAAACTCTTCATTTTCAGAAAGCCATGATGAAGCTTTCCACCAAAGATTCGACTTTTCCAACTCATCAGGTGCGAGTCCTCTAGAGATAATGTCTGCTGGGTTGTCTCTACTTTCTACGTACTTCCACTGGTGAATATTTGTTAATTCTTGTATTTCTGAGACCCTGTTGGCAACGAAAGTTTTCCATTTGTATGGTTCTCCTGATATCCAAGCAAGTGTTATTTGGGAGTCACACCAATATGTAATGCGGTTGATATCAAGTTCCATTGCGCTCACAGTTGAATGAACTAACCGAGCCAATAATAATGCACCACACAGTTCCAATTTTGGTAGTGAAATAGACTTCAGGGGAGAAACTTTTGATTTGGCACAGATCAATTGGATGTAATGAGTGCCATCCAATGCAGTGGAACGTGCATATACACAAGCACCATAGGCTTGTTCTGAAGCATCAGAATATCCATGGATCTGTACTTCCACTGATACTTGACAAATTATTTGTCTGGGAATTTTGATGTGTTTCAGTTTCAGAAACCTTTCTTGAAATTTCAGCCATTCAAAATGAATATCAGCTGGAACTGACTCATCCCAAGACAAATTCAATCTCCACAATGTCTGCATAATTAATTTGGCTTTAATCGTGCAAGGTCCTACCAATCCAAGAGGGTCAAATGTCTTTGACAGTGTTGATAAAATTTTCCTCTTGGTGACTCTTCTTTCAACTGGAGATTGCTGAATAGTGAAATGTAGAATATCTTCCGTTGAATTCCACAGCAAGCCTAATGTTTTCTTGATTCCATCCTCTGGAATCAAATGCTTGCTTGGATTATCATTACTGTTGTTTATAATTTGGGGAACATTTGATGACCACTTGCGGAGGTTGAAGTGAGCCTTATCTAATATACTCTGGAGTATCATTTTGATATTTGTTGCTTCTTCTACTGAACTGGCTCCGGTCAATAAATCGTCGACATAAAAATCCTTGCAAATTATATTTGCTGCTAATGGTTCTGTTCCCATTGATTCTATGCCAACTTGATGTAGACAGCGTATTGCCAGATATGAAGCTGATGACGTGCCATATGTCACGGTCTTCAATTTGTATTCCTTGACATCGTCATCAGGATTCAATCTCCAGAGAATTCTTTGCAAGTCTTGATGCTCTTCTTGGACAAGAACTTGACGATACATTTTTTCTATGTCTGCTGATAACACAACATTGTGTTTCCTGAACCTGACTAAAATAGAAAAAAGATCTTGTTGTATAGTTGGACCTACTTTCAAACGATCATTCAGTGAGATTCCTGTGCTAGAAGCGCATGAACCGTCGAAGACTACTCTCAATTTAGTTGTTGAACTGTCTTCCTTCCAAACTCCGTGATGAGGTAAATAATTAACCAACGTTTCCTTTGATGTTGACTCCTTTACCAAAGTCATATGACCTAGACTTTCATATTCCTCCATGAAATTGATGTAATACTCTTTCAGAATGTTACTTCTGGAAAATTTTCTTTCCATGTTTTTGAGCCTCTTCAAAGCTGTTTGATATGTGTCACCTATATCTTCAATGTTTCCCTTGAATAGCAATGGCACAATGAACTGTCCTGTCTCATTCCTTTTATATTTTTCTGTGAATTCCCTTTCACATTCTTGATGGTCCTGACTTGTGAAATTCCCTTTTGAACATTCCTCCATTTCCCAAAACTTCTTCAAATCGAAGTTCACGTCTCTGACTAAGTTACAGCTTTTTTTTAATTGTGTTGAATTCGAGGTTGTGTTGCCTGCTAAAATCCAACCCAATTTGGTTTTTTGTAACAAAGGACGATTTTCACCACTTTTTATCTGACCAATGCACATGAGCTCATAAAATATTGAAGCGCCCAATAGCATGTCCACTTTCCCTGGAGAACAAAAAGTGGGGTCTGCCAAATTAATGTTGGATGGAATTTCGAAGATAATTTTAGAAGACGGCAAATCATCTGTTATTTTATTTATAATTAAAAATGATAAATCAGCCTGGAATGAATTGAACCTTGACTTCAATTTAATATTGGCCATTTCATTTATGTGGAAACATCCTTGATTGATCCCAACTACTGGAACATTCACTTTTTTGGTCTTCAATTGCAGTCTATTAACCAAGTCCTTTGTGATAAGATTCGTTTGAGATCCTGAATCCAACAATACTCTAGCTTGAATGAAATTTCCCCTGTGATCAACTACGTCAACGATTGCTGTTGCCAATAGCACATCATTGGATTTCGATGAAGACATGACTGACAAGAGACTTGTTTGATTTTCTCTCGACTGTTCAGCCAAGTTATTTTGGACATCCCTTTCTTGTGAAACCCTGTTATGCTCTTGCTGATTATTGATATGTAATAGAGTATTATGCCTCTGACCACAATTCTTACAATTCACTGAAAAGCAAGAATTCACCTTATGATTAGGCTTCAAACAATTAAAACATAAGCCCAAACGTTTGACCTCATTTCTTCGAGAATCAACTGATAAACCCAGAAACTTGTTACAATAAAACAATAAATGCTCTCCATTGCAGACCTGACAAGTGTGCTTGTTGTGTTTATTTGTTGATAAAAAGGTTTTTTGATTTGGTTTATAGTTGTTCGATTTGATATTGAATTTGTCTGTTTTGTAACATAAATTTTCATTTAAAGTTTCTAATAATGAACACCTTTCTTTCAAGAAATTCAAAAGGTCTGGCATTGTTGGCAACTTAGAAGTGATATTTGCTGATTCCCATGTTTTGCGTGTTTGAAAATCTAGTTTACCGCTAATCAAATGAATAAGCAACAAATCCCATTGAGAGACGGGTTGTTTGAAACTTTCCAGCACTCTCAAAATCCTTTTAACATCGTCTAGTAATTTTCTTAATGCTGCAAAAGATTCCTTTGGAATTGAGGGTAGATCAAAGAGTGCTCGAATATGACTATTAATAATTAATTTGTCATTTTGATATCTTTCCCTAAGAAGATTCCATGCAATTGGGTAATTATCATTGGAAACTTTCAAAGAATGAATTACTGCTTCAGCATCCTTTTTCAAACATGATTTCAAATAATAGAATTTTTGAACATTGCTTAGGCTTTCATTGTTTTCTATTAATGAGGTGAATGTGTCATTGAATTCTAACCATTGATTACTATCTCCCGCAAATGTAGGAAGATCAATTTGTGGCAAATTAATGCCATTTGACGATGAATTTGTTTTATGAACAACTTGCGTTAGTTGCACTTGAGAAAGACCTGCATTTTCTAATAAATCAGATGCAGCAGCAGTGACCGTAAAATATAATTCTTCAAATTTCTCAAACTCTGTATTGTAAGTTTCCTTATTGTCTGGGTCTAATGCAACCAATTTGATATGAATATTACTGTAACTGTTAAGAAGATTTTGAATTTTGTCTAATCTAATTTGTAGTTGGTTAATCAACGTGTTGTTATCGTATAGTTTTTCTAAAAATTGCTGAAATCTGACTAATTGACTTTCAAGAGTTTCTTTAGTTATGATACAATTTTGAAATTCACTCATGATGTTTCAAAAATGATTGCTCACACAAATCAAAATGAAGTTTGCGTATTTCAAGACAGACCTGCCTTCCAAATGGTTTGGAATCTGAATTCTTTGAATCTGATCTCCTTGAATCTGAATCTGCTCCTTTCTTATGAGAATGATGAATCTTCTTCGTTCGACGTGTACGCCTTGGAAATGTTCTTGAGATGATATGAAATTGCTGAATTGCTCTTGATTTTCTTGTACGGATTGATATCCGGCTCTCGAAGGACCAATTTGTGGGGTTTTATCCCCTAATTTTTGATAAAGAAATACTTGAGTTCTTACTTGTTTGAATATAATGACTGACTTTTTTACAATTGTCAAAAACTCTCATTTTTTAAGTAATTAAATCTCGCCTTCTTATAAATTTGAATTATGAATACATTCACATTATTATTCGATCTATGATTCGATTTCAAACAAGTATCATAACCCGTACGTAACAATAAATTGATTATTTTTCTTAAAAATTGTTCTATACAGATAGATTGAAAAAAAAATGCAGACACATTACATTCGGATACATAACATAAACATTCATTTCATTTTTTTCAAAGGGACCTCGTGGCATGCAAGGGCCAATAGGTCCTCCAGGAAGAGAAGGGCGGAGAGGTCGTCCTGGTAGAGACGGAGATAGAGGTCTGTCCGGTCAACCAGGTGATAAAGGGGAACAAGGTGCTCCAGGATTGCCTGGCCTACCTGGAGAAAAGGGAGACAGGGGTGAGACAGGAGCTGTTGGTCAGCCTGGACTTCCTGGACATGACGGTCAACAAGGTGAAGAAGGACCTCCGGGTCAACCTGGTCTTTCTGGAGAAATGGTGAGCAAAAGCGTCAAACGCATAATTTCAAATATTTTTCGAGAACTTATGCAGGGTGAGTCTTTGACTTGTACATATATTTTAAATGTAGATTCTTGAGGCCCAAAGAATTTATTTTCATTTTCCGTCTGTTCGAATCTGTCTCTGTTTGAAAGATGATGCCATTTGAAAAATACAGCCTCTCTGGAATTGATGCACAAATCATATTTCTCGATTCAAATTGTGTTGATACACTTAGAAAATACTTATTATGTGAAGATTTTTAGTGAATTAATGTAGTGATAACCGTGTAGTGTCGAGTTAATAAAATTCCAAAAGGATATTGTTCAGATAGAAACATCGCCACAGATTATTTAGTGCTAAGTGTCATCTTATTTTTAGTTAATTTCAATTTAATACATGGTTTGTACGGCATTCATCAATAATATCCGAGTTTTGTATTTCATTGAAATTTATTTTCAATATGGACCGGAAACAATAAATTTTTAATAGACACTGTGCGTATGTGAGATGTATAATTTCGTGCTTCTTAGATTACAATTTCATCTCCCACATTTGTGGGATTTTATTATTACATATCTCCACATTAAACGTTATTCCATCATGGAGTAGTCTTGACAAAGTTGATACACATTCTGATAACATTCTCAACTTGTATAGAGATTAGAGATTTTATTAATTTCAGCCATTCTGTGATATTGAAAATCCAGGAAAGCATCCAGATTATTCTTATGATTTTTTATTTTTTCGACAAACTTTATGGGGTCAAATTGGACATAACTCAAAAACGACGCGTTTTATCAAAAAAAAAGAAATAATTTTATTTTTTGAAATGATTGATTCTTTGGAAAGTATAAACCGTTTATCTGCACTATGAATAGAGTGAACAATCAACCGAAATTCAGTTCATTCGAAATAACGGTTCCGAAGATATGAGGGGAAAAGTGTTTTTTCGTGGATTTGCGACACCCTGTATCTTTCAAAAGTGTTTAGTTTGATGATTGATCAGCACCTCTAAATTGAGACAAACCTACCTGAATTTAGAGAAACTAACCTGAACAAGACAAACTTACATGAAATAGACAAACTTACCTGAACTAGACAAATTTACCTGAATTGGACGAACTCACCCGGAGACGACATGATAACTCGAAGTTGACATATACACATTCTCGACATTATTGATTTTGTAATTCGTGAGTTGGGCTCATATTGTTATTTTATTTTCTTTTTTGTGATAACCTGAAGCACAGGCAATGTTCACTTATATTTCCTCTACTAGCTGGCCCGGCGAACTTTGTTCCGCCTGAATGATACTTGCGGTGGATTTCACAAATCGTAATCACCGGTGATCGGGGATCCACGACCTGGTTCTCTGATTTTCGAGCTGTCAAATGTTTCCATGGATATGAGCTATCACACAGAACAGATACACAAAAATAATATGTCATAATATGTCAATCACTAATAATGGCAATTTTGGATTCAATTATTTCCGCAAATATATTTATTACCCAAACAGAAATTCAAAAACATTTTAAAAATTATGAGAAAAGATGAGAATTGACATCTCACGATTGGAACTCATCGCCAAAATCCGATTTACTTGACATTTCGATAAAAATTCACTATGATATTCACCCTCTTCTGAATCTGTTAAAAGCCTTTCATGGTACTATAAGCCCTATGTAAATTACACAGTAATTGATGTCATATGTTCTTTTTTCGACCATTTCAAACCACGACGACCGAAATACTCGAAAAAAGAACAGATGACATCAATGGATGGCCGCGAAAGCCTCAACAAATTCATCGCCATTTAATTGTGATAATGTCAAATATAGAACCCTCACGATTACGTTATTTGGAATAAATAAAACTATACAAATAACTAATAATCATCAGTCATAATGTGTGAATAGCGCCATCTGAAGTGGTAAGAACGAAACTTTTCTCATATTTCAACGAAATCTAATCATTTTAGACATCTGTACTCCTACGCTAAGACATTTTGGTTTTGCCCAACAGCGCAGGGTTGTAGGCAACTAAAACTATTACAGTGACTATAGAGGAAATATAGTCATTGTACACACTATTTGTTTATATGGCCATCTAACGCGGAGAATATCAAATGAAGTACAAACGAATAAGCGGAGCGTAACTGTAACGGCAGCGACATCTGGTGGCCTTACTCAAAAGGAGGAAGAGCATTTTCTGTATAAGTAAAATTTTCATCGATTTTTTCAAAGTTTTATGGTATTTTATAATAACCATACCGTAGACGAATCCATACATGAAGTTTCACAACAAACAGTCCATCCGATCTCGAGTTATAAATTGTGTAACCAACATCTCTCTTTTATATATATAGATTCTTCAATTTATTCATGTATTTACTTGGATAGATCTCAACCAGATCTTTCATATTGTTAGAAAATTGGATCAGTTGTATTATGTATGAATAAATATTATGTTATGTTTTGAGAGTAACATACTGTTAAAATGTATATGTTCAAGTCAAAGACTCACCCTGTGTATATTAAATTTTTTCGTACCCCAAGTTTTAGATTGATCTTCAAAGAACACTTCCATCCATTTTGCAAATAGATCCACCTTGTAGGTTTATTCGCATTCAAGAGTCCAAATGAAAAAAAAATTGACAGCTGCTGAATATTCCTTATACTAAAACGTCTAATGATCATGTTCAGGGACCCAGAGGATTTTCAGGACCTCGAGGTATACCAGGTTTACCTGGGCCTCCAGGCATTCCGGGAAGTGAAGGACCACCAGGTTTGAAGGGCAATACTGGAGCTCCGGGTCAGTCAGGCTCTCCAGGACAGTCTGGACCCCCTGGACCTATAGGATCACCAGGTCCCCAGGGATCTTTAGGACCTCCAGGTGTTATTGTGAGCATTATTTCTCGATTAAGTCGGTGTTCTTTATTCAACTTCAATATCTTTCTGTTTTTGTGGTGATTTAGTTTCGTTCGCTATGTATTCGTGTGGTTCAAGAACTTCCAGAATAATTGAAAAAGTAACTTCATAATAATTAATAAAAGGAGTTCATGTGCTTATTCCACGACTGTTTTGTGTCCTTTTAGGGTCCTCCAGGAAAGCCAGGTTTTCCAGGTATACCAGGCATCGACGGACCACCAGGACACCCTGGTAAACAAGGAACTCCAGGAAGCAAAGGCGATACTGGTCCTCAAGGCTATCCTGGACCAATTGGTTTCCCAGGATCGAGGGGTTTCAAAGGAGATTTGGGCCTACGTGGTGCTATTGGGGAGAAAGGCGAAAAAGGGGATAGAGGCTTTGAGGGGGAAAAGGGAGAGCCCGGACCAAAAGGAAATTTGGGTCCAGCTGGTCCTCCGGGTATTCCAGGATTAGAGGGTGTAGAAGGACCTAAGGTAATGATATTGCAAAATATTCGTCAATTTATAATTGTTCTGGGTCCAACTGATGTTATAAAAGTATTCATTTCGCGGTAATAACACACTTGAATAACATACTTTATCTACTCCCATAGAATAATATATCCAGGTTTGCCACCTGTCATCGTCCAGGGCTTCGAGAGAGAATTGGTTGTCTGATTCCTAACTAGATGTCGCCTTGATGTATACTGTACCTCAAGACTTTGTCTAGTTTTGTTTAAGAGGACCTCCGTTCCACTCCAATTTTCATCGTGGTAGGGTTATGTTGTCCTGAAGATGATCAAAACAAGATCGAAACCTAGGTCGACTTCTACCCGCTTCGATGAGGTTGGAACTTTCGTTAGTTCCCTGTATGATGATTTGTGGCAAGTTCGAGTCAGATTCATGGCGGTTGTTGATATTTATATCAATGAACGCGGTGTATCTGATTAATCTATTAATATATCCATTATTCAACTGGTTCTGATCTGTAATAGTAATAGTCTCTATAAACCAATAGTGTGATGTAATAATTACTCACGCCTATAACTCACTCTAATACAAATACGAAAATTGTAGCTTAGGAAATGAATAAAAAAGTCGGGTCAATGGGTAACTCTATTTCAGACATCAAGGTAATGTTTTCGCCATCCATTTCTACATTTTACTAAGTCTGAATATCCAAAAATTGAATTTGGAAAACGTGAATTTTTGACGTTTTCTACGGGATTCGATATCGATTCGATTTTCGACCACAGAAATCGCTTTTGACAACTGTTGTCAATTTTGAAAATGCAGATTAATTCGAATTTTACTGAAGAAGTTGAAGATAAAGTATAGTGTTCAATTCGCGGTAATGGTCATAACACAATTGATGAATTACACCCCCCGCCTGACGGCTCGGGCTGCAAAATTCATCTGCATGTGGTTATGGCTTACATTACCGCTCATTAAACAATATACTATTATCTTCGACTTCTTCAGTAAAATTCGAATTAATCTGCATTATCAAAATTTACAACAAATGTCACAAGCGATCTCTATAGTCGAGAATCGAATCACCTAGAAAACGTCAAAAATTCACGTTTTGCAATTTTTGAATATTCAGACCCAAGAAAATGTAGAAATGGATGGCGGGAACGTTACTTTGATGTCTGAAATAGAGTTTCCAATCGATCCGACTTTTTCATTTATTTCGTAAGAAATTTTATTTTTCCTATTTGTATTAGAGTGAGTTAAAGGCATGAGTTATTATAACTCACGGTATTGGTTTATAGATACTGTGACAGATCAAAATCATTTGCATAATGGATATATTTGGTTTTCGTCCATGATTATTATTAAATAAAAACTTTCAGCAATTTGGACAATTCTTTATTTTCTCAAAAATTGCTCAATGTGCCGACGTTTGGGAGGCGAGTTCCTCCTTCTTCAATGGTCAAGAGTATCAAGTTGTTCGAGAAAATAGTGAAAAATAAAAATCTTTCATAACAAATTCAATGATTTTAATCTGATGTTATGAAAGATTTTTATCTTTCATAACAAATTCAATGATTTTAATCTGATGTTATGAAAGATTTTTATTTTTCACTATTTACTCGAACAACTTGATACTCTTGAGCACTGAAAAAGGAGGAACTCGCCTCCCAAACGTCGGCACATTGAGCAATTTTTGAGAAAATGAAGAATTGTCCAAATTGTTGAAAGTTTTTATTTAATAATAATCATGAACGAAAACCAAATATATCCATTATTCAACTGTTTTTGATCTGTCACAGTATCTATAAACCAAAACCGTGAGTTATTATAACTTATGCCTATGAAGGTGCAGACACATTGTTATCACGTCACGTCACATCACGTCATCTTTCCAAAATGTGCAACCACGATAATGCATGGAACTTAGACCATAGGAAGAGAGACACACCTTTCAATAATAAATAGAGCCAAATCATCAGAACTAAACTGGGTGATTTTACTGTCACGTTATAGCACTGAAAGCAGGCCGCGTGAAGTTAGCGAAAAGTTGGTGGAACAAATTCTGAAACCAAGCTAAATATTTAGTACTGAATTTGTTCTAATTTGTTCTGTATCAATCATCCCCAGCACCCTTATGGTTTTCGAGTTATTGGCATGTCTTTGATTTAGTGCTGACTTCACGCTCAGCACCAACATGTTCGAATTTGGAAAAAATTTGTATGTCAATATTTAGTCCCGAATTTGTTCCAATTTGTTCTGAAGAAAATTCTCCGATATCATTTTCCGTTAACGAGTTATTCACATTCGTAACATTCGGTGATGACGTCACACCCAGCTCCAAAGCTTTTTGTTCTCCAAGAAATTCGAAGAAATTTTGATGCAAATATTTAGTACCCAATTTGTTCCAATCAGTAAAAGTTGATTTGTTGAAATACCATTGTTGGTTTTCGAGTTATTAACAATTGTTTTATTGTTTTGAGCGAGCGTGAAGTTAGCGAAAAGTTGGTGGAACAAATTCTGAAACCAAGCTCAATATTTAGTACTGAATTTGTTCTAATTTGTTCTGTATCAATCATCCCCAGCACCCTTATGGTTTTCGAGTTATTCGCATGTCTTTGATTTAATGCTGACTTCACGCTCAGCACCAACATTTTCGAATTCGGAAAAAAATTTTATGCCAATATTAAGTGCCGAATTTGTTCCAATTTGTTCTGAAGAAAATTCTCCGATATCATTGTTCGTTAACGAGTTATTCACATTCGTAACATTCTGTGATGACGTCACACCCAGCACCAAAGCTTTTTGTTCTCCAAGAAATTCGAAGAAATTTTGATGCAAATATTTAGTACCCAATTTGTTCCAATCAGAAAAAGTTGTTTTGTTGAAATACCATTGTTGGTTTTCGAGTTATTAACAATTATTGTTTTGAGCGAGCGTGAAGTTAGCGATAAAGTTTTAAATTATAATTTTTTTTTTCTATATCTAATAGTAAGTACTCAATTTGTTCCAATTTGTTCTAAAAAGAACGAATCAATTTCATTATTAGTTTTCCAGATATTAAGGATTTACGAAGATTTGATTACGTCACAATAGGTGTAGCTTTGAATCTCCATTCGAGACCATACCACCGAATGCAGATTTGGATTCAGGACCAATTCGTTTCTTATTCTCGCTTATTAAATTGTTAGGAAATAATTATTTATATCAGAACTTCTAAATTTGTAGTTTCCGTTATTTGGACTCAGTGAAATCCTCTTTATACGTAGGCAATTTTTCAAATTGAAGCAAATTATTCAGTTAGATAAATCGTCTGTTATACAGGGCGAGTCTTCGACCTGAACATATAAAGGGTGTTTCAATTTTTCAAATTTCGTGTTTTTTTTCAAGAATAAATAAAATATAGATGGCGCATTGAATTCGTCTTGGTATTTTGGCATTCAAGAAGTATGATGTATGAAATTTATAAAAAAGGCTTCGTACGAGTGTATCGAACTGACAGATATTCGTGACACGATATCTGTTTCTGTTGACAATATGAACCAAGTTCAACATTTTGCCATTTTTTAGAAGTGGAATTTCAATATTGTTGTCGTAACCGATGTATTAAATTTCTGGGGTAGGAATTCCGTAGTATCTCTTACTTATCACATTTTTTGATTTTCCTAATCCACCCCAGTGCTCAATCTCAATGCCTTGAAATCTACATGCAAGGTACGATTTTATGACGGCGTTTCTTTGTATCGTAGAGATCAAAATGCCGCGAATGCGTATATAAAGATAAGAGCGACTGCGCCCGGCGCATGTTCGTTTGATCTGCGACGTTTTCCTTGAGCTATCGGTGTCGTTGCTTTCAGAAAACACATGCGCGGTTGCTCTTAGTCCAGTGATGAATTATTTAGATTTATAGACTGCTCCATTATTTCGATTTCTCAATGAACTCAAATTCAATCATTTTTCAAATTTTCGAAGTTATATGTTGCAGTGATCTCGTAATAATTATCGTATATACCTACCCCGATATCAGTTGATTTAGGAAAGGTGATTTTAGTTATCATTCTGTAGAAATTGCTCTATTTCGCGCTTCTGTAGCAGTTAATACGCCCGGAAGAAAGCGAGCGTTAGATAATGCCTTAGTTGTGAAAAAACTAATTGAACACAAGGATAAATTATTAGATAAATTGGGGAAACCCAGTGATGAAATATGGACATTCATCAGCAGAGAATTTGATAACAAAATTTCTGCGAAAGCATTGTACGTATTTGTGAGGAGAAATTGCTCAGAATGCTGGAAATATTTGGCAATATCAGAAAACAATTTCAATTTGGATAAATTATCCTGTTCTAAGAAACCGATTCCAAGCTCTGCTAACTCCACTTTGTGAAACATTCAGCCGGCGAGCGGCTTCTTCTTGCGACAAACCAGGAACAGCAATTTTTTTTCTCAATAAATCAATTGTGTGCGTTGCAAAATGAGGTGTAGCGCCATCCTTTTGAAACCATATGTCCTCTAGATCAATATTCATTAATTCAGGCCACATAAATCCGATTATCATCCGACGGTACCCAACACCATTTCACAGAACGCTGATTCTCATAATATAATTCAACAATCTCAACTCGTTGTTGTATAGTGTAGGAAGCCATTTTTATAAATGTCATAAATCACACTTCTTGAATGCCAAAATACCCAGACGAATTCAATGCGCCATCTATATTTTATTTATTCTTGAAAAAAAACACGCAATTTGAAACACCCTTTATATGTTCAGGTCAGACTCGCCCTGTATAACAGACGATTTATCTAACTGAATAATTTGCTTCCATCCGAAAAATTGCCTCCGTATAAAGAGGATTTCACTGAGTCCAAATAACGGAAACTACAAATTTAGAAGTTGTTGATATAAATAATTATTTCCTAACAATTTAATAAGCGATGATAAGAAACGAATTTGTCCTGAATCCAAATCTGCATTCAAACGTGATAAAAGCGGCTGCGTGCGGCGCATGATCAAAGAGACAACGGCACTTCTCATGTTTGATTTATGACCAATTACAGATAGCTTTGTATGAGCCAAAACTGCCGACAGTGGTATGGTCTCGAATGGAGATTCAAAGCTACACCTATTGTGACGTAATCAAATCTTTAATATCTGGAAAACTAACAATGAAATTGAATCCTTCTTTTTAGAAGAAATTGGAACAAATTGAGTACTAATATATGTTGAAAAAAAAAGTGATAATTTAAAACTTTATCGCTTACTACACGCTCGCTCAAAACAATAATTGTTAATAACTCGAAAACCAACAATGGTATTTCAACAAAACAACTTTTTCTGATTGGAACAAATTGGGTACTAAATATTCGCCTCAAAATTTCTTCGAATTTCTTGGATAACAAAAAGCTTTGGTGCTGGGTGTGACGTCACCACCGAATGTTACGAATGTGAATAACTCGTTAACAAAAAATGATATCGGAGAATTTTCTTCAGAACAAATTGGAACAAATTCGGGACTAAATATTGACATACATTTTTTTTCCAAATTAGAACATGTTGGTGCTGAGCGTGAAGTCAGCACTAAATCAAAGACATGCGAATAACTCGAAAACCATAAGGGTGCTGGGGATGATTGATACAGAACAAATTAGAACAAATTCAGTACTAAATATTGAGCTTGGTTTCAGAATTTGTTCCACCAACTTTTCGCTAACTTCACGCTCGCTCTAAACAATTGTTAATAACTCGAAAACCAACAATGGTATTTCAACAAAACAACTTTTACTGATTGGAACAAATTGGGTACTAAATATTTGCATCAAAATTTCTTCGAATTTCTTGGAGAACAAAAAGCTTTGGAGCTGGGTGTGACGTCATCACCGAATGTTACGAATGTGAATAACTCGTTAACGAAAAATGATATCGGAGAATTTTCTTCAGAACAAATTGGAACAAATTCGGGACTAAATATTGACATAAAATTTTTTTCCAAATTCGGACATGTTGGTGCTGAGCGTGAAGTCAGCACTAAATCAAAGACATGCGAATAACTCGAAAACCATAAGGTTGCTGGGGATGATTGATACAGAACAAATTAGAACAAATTCAGTACTAAATATTCAGCTTGGTTTCAGAATTTGTTCCACCAACTTTTCGCTAACTTCACGCTGAAAGCACGCAAGATCTATATTCCGCAAATTTACATTTTCTGAATGCACGTGATTTCACGTCTGATATTTTGTGAAATGTCATTCTGACATACATTTGAAACCGATCTGGGTGCTCATTCAATAATTCTTGAATTAATTGATGGAATTCCCCCACTTCCTATGTTCGTTGATTCATTTGGTAAATCGAATCCCTTTTATGAGAATCACCAGCAACTGAAAAAGCAGCTATATTTTCCATATCTTCTTCCCAATTTCTCGCGTGAGCTCACATGACGTGACAACAATTTGTATGCACCTTTAAGGTGCAGACACGCGAGGAAATGGGAAGAAGATATGGAAAATATAGCTGCTTTTACAGTTGCTGGTGATTCTCATAGGAGGGATTCGATTCACCAAATGAATCAATGAACAGAGAAAGTGGGGGAATTCCATCAAATAATTCAAGAATTATTGAATGAGCACCCAGATCGGTTTCAAATGTATGTCAGAATGACATTTCACAAAATATCAGACGTGATATCACGTGCATTCAGAAAATGTAAATTTGCGGAATAAAGGTACATACAAACTGTTGTCACGTCACGTCACATCGCGCGAGGAAATGGGAGAAAGATATGGAGAATTTAGCTGCTTTTACAGTTGCTGGTGATTCTCATAAAAGGGATTCGATTTACCAAATGAATCAACGAACAGAGGAAGTGGGGGAATTCTATCAATTAATTCAAGAATTATTGAATGAGCACCCAAATCGGTTTCAAATGTATGTCAGAATGACATTTCACATATTATTAGACGTAAAATCACGTGCATTCAGAAAATGTAAAATTGCGGAGTATAGATCTTGCGTGCTTTCAGTGCTATAACGTGACAGCAGATACAATGATGCAAAAATTTTTACTACATTTTGATTCCGTAGTAGTACAATCACCCAGTTTATTTCTGATGATTTGGCTTCACTATTTATTATTGAAAGGTGTGTCTCTCTGCCTATGCTCTAAGTTCCATGCATTATCGTGGTTGCACATTTTGGGAAGATGACGTGATGTGACGTGACGTGATAACAATGTGTCTGCACCTTTAAGATCTTGCGTGCTTTCAGTGCTATGCTATAACGTGACAGCAGATACAAATTTTTACTACATTTTGACTCCGTAGTAGTACAATCACCCAGTTTAGTTCTTATTATTTGGCTTCACTATTTATTATTGAAAGGTGTGTCTCTCTTCCTATGCTCTATGTTCCATGCATTATCGTGGTTGCACATTTTGGGAAGATGACGTGATGTGACATGACGTGATAACAATGTGTCTGCACCTTTACTCACTCTAATACAAATAGGAAAAATAAAATTGCTTACGAAATTAATAAAAAAGTCGGATCGATTGGGAACACTATTTCAGGGCTCCTTCTTCAGGGCTCAAGAGTATCAAGTTGTTCGAAGAAATAGTAAAAAATAAAAATCTTTCATAACAAATTTAATGATCTTAATCTGATGTTATGAAAGATTTTTATTTTTCACTATTTTCTCGAACAACTTGATACTCTTGAGCCCTGAAGAAGGAGGAACTTGCCTCCGAAACGTCGGCACACTGAGCAATTTTTGAGAAAATAAAGAATTTTCCAAATTCCTGAAAGTTTTCATTGAAAAATCGATATATCATTCTATGGGAGTAAATAATAGTTATTATTGTAATAATAACAACATTTATTCATCCTTTGCTGTCACAAAAATGACATAAGACAAGTCCAAAAAAGGATACCAATGTACATATCATAAAAACACACACAAAATTTCATATAAGACATAACAAAACAAACGATAAAATAATCAATAATCAGGTTTAAAATCCATAGTGAAGTTACACACTTTTGCAAAAATCAACAATTTACAATGTCAGCAAGGTATTCATCTACCGAATTATTAGTTTCATCCACTAATAAATTTTTAGAGGTCTTTTGAATTTATTGATATTAGTTTCGTTTTTTATGGATCCTGGCAGGCAATTAAAAAAGTTTAATACGGATATACGTTGGTGATTCTTCAAAAGCGAGGACTGCTTTGCCGTTCTGATGAGTTCACCATGTCTAGTTGGACATCGGTGGTTATCGGAGACTTTTTGTGAACCACTTTCATTTTACTAATACATATACACTTATGTATATGTATAGACATGATGGAAATGTAAAAATGTGCCCACTCTTAAGCCGGCCCCAATTCTTCGCTTAATATGATTTCAGACTACATGCAACCTCTATACTCATTCGAAAAACCATTCAAAACACAGCTCGACTGGAACAGATGGGACTCGAGTATAGAATCACAATCATCTGCAGAAATAGTCTGGTACACAGACGGTTCTAAGACAGATGAAGGAACAGGAGCGGGAATACATGGAGTGAGGCCAAGAAGGGATTACATAATACCTCTCGGCAAACACGCCACGATATTTCAAGCTGAAACATATGCCATTAGGACATGCATACAGAAGAACCTGGAAAGTGGCTACCAAAGAAAACACATCCACATTCTCTCTGACAGCCAGAGCGCCATCAAAGCTCTCAACTCGACACAGATAAAGTCTAGACTCGTCTGGGAATGCCTCCGGGACCTTCTGGAGCTGGCAAAACACAACAAGGTCACTTTGATGTGGGTGCCAGGTCACAAGGGAATAGCAGGCAACGAAAAAGCAGACCAGTTAGCAAGACAAGCATCTGAAACGCCATTCACAGGGCCAGAACCTGTGCTTGAAATCAGCAAAAACCGATGCAGGACCCTGATTGAGGAGTGGATAAAACAAAGACACCGACAACACTGGGAACAGATCGACGGGCAAACACACAGCAAAGCCATGGTAGGACGCACAAGCCAAACCTTGACAGCTGACTTTTTGAATCTAAACAGAACAAAGGCACGCATAATAGTAGGTCTACTGACGGGACACTGCGGCCTCAGAAAACATCTGAACACCATAGGAATACTTGAAGAACCCGTGGATTGCAGACTCTGCGGCGAAGAGGAAGAAACAGCCTCTCACATAATCTTTGAATGCGACGCCTTGGGAAGAAGGCGCCACAGAATCTTTGGTGAAATCAATCCGGAAACGGGAATGAATCCGAAAAACCTCATAAAAAGGCTACTGAACCTGATAAAGGATACAAACCTATTCTCGTGAGGAACCACTGACGAAAGAGTGATACAATAGACCCAAGTTGGTCGCAGTGTCACAGGGAGGCCAAGCGCTAACCCGGTCTCTTGTTTGTCAGTTTATAAATCAATCAATCAATCAAGCCGGCCCCAGACAATGCGTGTATTTGACGTGTATGTGCCTTCGTAGTGCGCCTTCGGGTATCCTCCCACACACTACGGCAAACGCGAAATGTTCGACATTCGTTTCGCTGTTGACAAACGTTCGCCGCACGGCCTCAGTATAGAACAGTAGCGGAGCTGACTGAAGACAGAATAGGCAATCTACTACAATGTCTGGGAGCTAACGCGAATGAGGGCGAATGTACTTCGTCTTCCTTTGATTCGTGCCGTTTTACCGACAAGACTTCGGATAGCAGGCGAATGCCGAACGATACCCGCAGCTGAGCTCACACACAGTACGCGGAGCACCGCGAATGCCGAACATTCGTCAAATACACGCATTGTCTGGGGCCGGCTTTAAAGAAAGGCTCACAAGAATCCAATGATTTGATATCGAATAATATTATCTCTGAGCATGTCATAACTAGCTGAAATACATGGTAGATATCATTCCGAACCGCGTTTTGAATTGAGATTTTGAAGCACTATTATATATATATATATTCTTATGAAATGGAGCTGTACAGATTTGATTCCAAATATGGCATGTGTCTCGAAAAGGCAACAAGGAACAGATCATTCAAACAAACATATTGATCCATTCCCCGCTCCTAATCTCAGTATTAGCAGAGGAATGTGAAACGGGGCACCATACAGTTCTGCGTATGATGCAAGAGCACAGATAAAAACCTCAGCAAAAACTCTGTCTCCCCGTATAAGTGTAGGGATATTGGATTTGTGTACAAATATTCATGTTGCATTATTGATTCTTATCTTCTGTTTGACACGATTTCTTGTGTGAGTGAGTGTTCATATCACAATGATTTACAGGGAAGTGATGGACCACGCGGGGAAGCTGGTGCAATGGGCCTACCAGGTGATAAAGGAACCATGGGTCTCCCTGGATTTCCTGGATACTCAGGAGCTACAGGTGAAAAAGGAGATAAAGGGTCAGCAGGAAGGTCCGGACCTTCAGGCGATAAAGGAGACAGGGTAAGTCGCTGTTTATGCTAAAAATTATTTCTCATATTGCTTCATTCCAGGGGATTACTGGTGCAGCTGGCGAAAGAGGTGAAAGTGGTCCAAGAGGTTTCAGAGGACAAAGAGGTAGAAGAGGGTCACATGGACAACCAGGTTCTAAAGGCGATACAGGTCAACCTGGTTCTGTTGGTCCCAGTGGAGAAAGAGGACCTCAAGGTCCAGAAGGTCCCCGTGGTTTTGCCGGAACACCAGGTCCTATGGGACCTAACGGAAAGAATGGTCCTCCAGGACCTCCCGGAGAACGTGGTGCACTGGTAAGAAGCTACTTACTCTTATTTAATTCGAAAATTTATAATTCATACAATAAAGTCATATTCATCTATTTCAGAACGATCATACTCAGCTATCAGAATATCCATAAATATCTGTACGATTTTACAGGGAGAACCAGGAACTGCAGGTCCGGCTGGTGCTCCGGGTGTTATAGGACCTCCTGGACCAACTGGAGAAGTAGGAGCGACGGGTGAACCAGGAACTCCAGGCCCTCCGGGTCCTCCTGGAGAACCTGGTACGCCAGGTGAATCAGGAAAGGAAGGACCTATCGGTTTGCCTGGACCAGAAGGAAAACCGGGTCCCACTGGTCCTACTGGTCTTCCAGGATTTCCAGGAGAGAGAGGACAAAGTGGTATACCGGTAAATAATAATCATTGAAATTTATAATTAATCTGATAATAATTATAATTCGACAAAACACGGGAAGGTGTTCTAAGAGACCTAGTCAACACCCAAATTTGTACTTTGGTAATATCCTGTAATAGATATTTTCCTCGTATCACAAGTTATACAAATTGTTGCTTTCCTCACGTTACTTCATATCCCAAGAGTAGGTGGAGGTAGAACTTCTCAAGCATGAATGTGTGCAAACAGTACAGGGTGTTCCTAAACAAGTGTATCAACTGTAAATTTCTTATCAAAAATAAAGAAACATTTTTCTCTTCCATTTTCAGGAACCGTTTGAATTACAGAATTGAGTGTATGTGCACATATTGTCACTAATAATTGCTACTTTTTTGTTTTTTACTCGGTTTCATTAGATGTGCCAGTGGCGAAGATATTTAATTTGCACAAAGGTTTTACCCCCCAACCTTTACAACACTGAACAAATTTGCATTTGCACAGCTAATTCTGATGCGGAAATGTGTTTTACATAAAAAAGTACTCCTGGTTCATTGCATTGTTTTCGAAAAGACTGGCATTTTATGATCAAAAATATGCTAACGCATTGTAAATTTCTTGTAATTGGAAAAATGAGTACTGATAATTAACAAGTTTATTCATTTCAACAAGATTTGATAACAAGGTTTTTAAGTTTGAATCGCGAAGGTATTCTTCAATATTTTCAAATAAATGTTAATTAATGTTAATTGATAATTATCACTACTCATTTTTCCAATTACAAGAAATTTACAATGCGTTAGCGAATTGTTTTTATCATAAAATGCCAGTTTTCTCGAAAACGATTCACTTACTTCAGAGTAGTAATGAACCATGAGTAGGTACCTTTTTTATGTAAAACACATTAACGCATCATTATTTGCTGTGAAAATGCAAATTTATGCAGTGGTGTAATAGTTGGGGGATAAAACCTTTGTGCAAATTCGATATCTCCACCACTGGTACGTCTAATAAAACAGTAAAGTGCAAGAAAGTAGTTATTATTAGTGACAATGTGTGTACAGAAACTCGATTCTGTAATTCAAACGGTTCCTGAGATATCAGCAAAAAACAGAAAAAAAATTTTGGACACCCCGTATCTGTAAAACGAAGACCCGGAGGAAAAAAGAAGAAAAAATGTTTATTTTTACATGAGACATCCACAATTGACCGTTGATACAATTATTCAGGAACACCCCCTGTATTAAACAGTGTATAAGGAACTAAACTAATCGAGAGAAGGAATTAAGAAAGAGAAGGAATAAGAAAAGATGAAGGAATATGAAAAGACAAAGGAATAAGCGGCCAAAAAAAAACGCAAAGGAAAATTTTCACAAATTCGAAAACATTTGGGATTAGGCGAAAACGATCTTTTCATAAGAGATTAATTGTAATTGGAAAAATGAGTAGTGATAATTAACAAGTTTCTTAATTTCAACAAAATTTGAGAACTAGGTTTTTATGTTTAAATTACAAAGTTATTTTTCATTATTTTTAATAAACTTGCTGATTATCACTACTCATTTTTCCAATTACAATATATTTACAATGCGTAAGCAAATTGTTTTTGATCATAAAATGCCAGTTTTCTCGGAAACGATTCACTTTAGAGCAGTGTTTTTTATTTAACCTGTGGGTTGCGACCCCCTGGTGGTTCGCGAACCTCCTTCAGGAGGGACGCCAGAGGTCTAGAGAACTTAAGTAAATGAATTTCAACAAAGGCATATACTCATAAACAATTGTTTGTCAATACAAACGAATCAACAAAAAATAAAATCCCAAGACTCATGTAAATGCGATTAATGCGAAGGTTGTGGACAAGTGGAATATATTTCGTCGAGTTATGATTTTTGTTAGAAACCAACCCAAAAAAACCCACAACTCCTTCCCTGAGTCTTGAAAGTCTTCAAATGAAAGAGGATTCAATTTTTTTATCAACCCATCAAGCTCACATCTAAATCTGATTGCAATTTCACTGAGCTATGAATTTTTTTTTCAGTAGCCATTTTTTGTCTCTGAGTGTATGTGTGGAATGAATATTTGAATAGAATCGGATCATAATTACGAAACTCGTCCGCCATATTGTTGCCGCCATCCTGAATTTTCCAATTTCGATAGAAGAATCATCATTGTCAAACCCAAAAACCTCTAGATACTAATTTTGAATGGAATCGGATCATAATTACAAAACTCATCCGCCATTTTGGAGCTGCCATTTTGTTTTTCTATTACTAATATTTCCAGATGCATTGACACCTGAATTATGTACACCTGCCAAATTTCAAATCAATCGGATAACTAGAAATGTGTCATATTCAACTTGCAAGATTTGATTACAGATACCCACACAGCACATGTACGTACAATGGACGAACAATGGATGTTTATTATGGATGTTCGAGACATCCATCGGATGTCCAGAATTGGTACATAGTACATCCAATGGACGTTCATGGGACGTCCAGGACACCACTTTGGACGTACAATTCAAGCCCAGATAACGTCCAATGGATGTACATTGTGCCTATCTTGGACATCCATTGTACGTACATTGGATGCACATGTACGTACATTGGATGATCAATGGACGTTAATTATGGATGTTCGAGACATCCATTGGATGTCCAGAATTGGTACATTATTTATCCAATGGACGTACAATTCAAGTCCAATGGATGTTTATTGTACGTAACCTGCAAATATCGGTCTATGCTTCACTTTCAAAAACTGTTAATATCATCCACCACAAGATAAGGAATGCATTATTATTAATAATATAAACAAATCTTCAACTTGATTCAAATCCATGAAATTTATTCAGTAACACTGAGATTCATCAGATTCAGATACGGCGTTACTAGTTACTAGATATACCTATAACATAACAATGGGATCTGACTCAATCTTGTCAGCTTGCCACTTTTCATCATCCAGATTCCAGGCACCTAGCGAAGGTTCCAATGTTCCATCCTCATCAATTCAAGATCTTGTACGGATCTCCGGAGTTAATTATATATCATCGGAGCGGAACGAAGGTCCTCTTAAAACAAAAGGGAGGATTGTTTTGGGGAAAGACTACCACATGGCGACATCTAGTTAAGAATTAGACAAACAATTCGCTCTCGAAGTTACGCGGACGAAGATAGATGGCATATTTCACATTTTCTCCTTACAGTGACTATATGGTAATATAGTCACTATATTTCTCCTCAGCAAGCAAGAATGTGAGTTTTCACATATGAAAAATGCAAGCCGGGAGCGTGAGAATCGTTCATACTTATCGGCATGTCCGAAAATAATAATTATCCAACGAAAGTTTATTCTAGAAGGAATTATTACAAAAGGAAATTAATCAGTAAAACTGAGATCTGATTTATCTTAGCTTAACTAATTTCTTCTGGAATTAACTTTCGTCTTGGTCTGAAACATGGCCAATATGGCGCTCATCTGCGAATCGTCTATAATGTATCTGAATTGGACGTACAATGGACGTCCAGAAATGTACATTAACTGGAACAACAAAATGCACCATTATTAATTTATCCGAATTGGACGTACAATGAATGCTCACTGTTGGACGTCCAGAAATGTACATTAACTGGACCAACAAAATATGCAACATTAATAATGTATCTGAATTGGACGTACAATGAATGTTCACTTTTGGATGTACAATTGAAGTCCAGAAATGTACATTAACTGGACCAACAAAATATGCACCATTAATAATGTATCTGAATTGGACGTACAATGAATGTTCACTGTTGGATGTACAATGGACGTCCAGAAATGTACATTAACTGGACGAACAAAATGCACCATTCATCAAATTTCATTTCAAGATTGTGTTTGGAAATACTATTGATTTTCATTTGGAACAGAGAAAAAATATGAGATTCAAACAGATAATTCATATATATTTTTGGACATTATATGTATGTACAATGGACGTACGTTCGTAACAACCAATGGACGTCAATAATTGTAAGTACAATGGACATCCATTCAACGTCCATAGACGTTTGGACTTGATATGGTCGTAAAATGGACGTCCAATGGATGTCGTGTGCTGTATGGGTAGGCAGACACCGGGACGCATATTCATATCCCACGTACCGTATCGCAGTCCGAATTCACCCGAAGCCGAAGTAAACTCAACGTAAGAGATCGCATCCGTTCCTGCGATCTTGAACGTATTTTATGACTTGTATGGGATCGCTATCGCATTGTTACCAAATAGAGTTTTTGAAGAAAAGAAGCGCAGATTTTTTTGCAAATCGATGATTAAATAGTAAGAACGAAAATAGTCATCAGAAGGGGAAATTGAAATTGAGGTGAGAGATTTTGCGTAATATTCCCATAGAAGCAATTCGAAAAATTATTGAATCATAAACGAGGGGGAATTACATCAAGACCTTCCTTAACTAAGTTTCTGAATGGATAAAATAATCAACATAAAGAATCATCATTCGATGAATGGAAATACATAATTGTGAAAAGGTAATTGTAAAAATATTTTAATAGTCTTGAAATATCATACCCAAAAAAATTTCTGAGCTTCTCATTTTCTTATTCATTCAGGTAAAATAGGGTTACTCTCACTCCTTACAAACTACTTTTTGTTATAACAATCTGAATCATCATTTGGACAGGGTTATTGGATGTTGTTAATTAGGTATTCCCAAATTCAGTTCTGATATAACTATACCATTTGAGAAAAAAGTGGAGTGATCTTATTCATTGAATATAATTTTCGAAGAAATTTTGTCCACTTAAGTTTTTGAATAGTCGTCCAATCATACTTTCACTTTCACAAATTTTTCCAAGCAACGATGATCCTTATCTGGTCTTTTGTATGTTGCACAACTTATCTCAATTAAGTGATATTCTTTTTTGATACCATTCTCCTGCTGACAACTTTTGAACTTCATAACACTTCTATTAATTTTGTACATTAAGCTCAGTGATTCTTCTTTTCAACTTTGTGTATCTTTGCAACAGCAACGGAATATAAAATGTACCTTCTCACAAAATTCAATTTGCTTAATAGCTTTGTAAATTAAGATTAATTTTGTCAATTCGTTCCAGAAGTGGGGGCAGGGCCGGATTAACCATGTCGGGGCCCCTAGGCAGTGCAATTTTTGGGGCCCCTCCCTATTTAACCATTATCAGAATTTTTCAAGTTGATAAGTATATACAGGATGGTCCACCCCAGACGCGGTTCTCATTTTTAGGCAGTAAATGAAGACATTTTGAAAATTTTTTTTTTCGTGAAATGTAAAGGGCAATCAGATGCACAATTTAAAATTGTTTTCATAGATACAGGCTGTTCGATAACAAAGACATAGACCAAAGTAACACTTTTTTCAATGTAATACCCTATAAATGAATTCAAAAATTGAGAGGCACGCTCAAATAAGGATGAGTTCATAAAGACCATTTTATGCCGTAGGGCCTAGGAGAACCATTTAAGAGAAAATGGTGAAACAAGTATTTTTAATTTGCAATTAATGAATAAACCCTTCAAGCCAACGAGACAGACAATGTTTATTCGTGTAGACATATTGGCTTCCCTTATGCAGAAGAAAAAAATTTAACTCTGTTGGAATATACTGAGTGATCATAATTAATATTCAAACATTAACTACAAATAATGGTCAAAAACTTTCCTATTTAAAATGGCACACCCAGTATTTCTATACCTTGTTGAACGTAAAAATTAATATCAAAACTATCTTCATTGGGTTTCCCTATACCTAAACCTAATAGTTTTCCAGTAATTTTCGATTTTTAATTCAACTTGTAAACCGACTATTATAGGAGCAATGATTTTCATAGAAGTACGTTCTATGATGAATGATCTGACAGACGGATAGGTTGTGGATGCCCACAAAATTGGCCTGCAAGGTCACCAGATCTAACATCTCTCGAATTTTTTTTATGGGGTTATTATATCAAAAATATTGTGTTTGAGAATCCCGTAACAACTTCTCAAGACATGAAAAGAAGAATGAAAGACACTTTTGCAAGCATTACTACCCGAGTATTTGCTGATGTTAAAAACTCTTTTCTTAAACGAATTCGTTAATGCATTGGGAAAGATGGAGGATCATTTGAGCGGTTTATGTAGATTTTCAATTATTTTTTTGGTGATTTTTTTATTTGGTTTTTCCTTTGTATTTATTGATTTTCATTCTAATATGTATATCCATAAACACCCGGCAATTCACTTCCGATCTTGTTCCGAAATTTCCTGAAATACTAGTATGTATGTCATTCTAGAAAAATAGCGAAAATCATATTATTGAAACTTGTTCTCCATTGGAGAACATTGAAAATAAAAAAATAGAAGAGGCGCCCAACAGAAAAATTAGCAAAGTTATTAAATATAGAACCTACTTTCAATAATACAATTCTAAGTAAAAAAATCATACACCAAAAAAGTCACAAAATATTGAACACTTTGACTCTGAACGCAATCTCAACGTGGTTTCACTAGAATGGAAATAGAACTAAAAAGAATCTGGAATATTGTTCCCCTTCTGGGAGAATATCCTGATTGGAGACTGGATAATCATTTTTGAAATATAGAAGATGCCGCCTGTCGCATGTGAAACGGCTCTCACATCAGCCTGCGTAATAAAACTATCATCCAGTGACGTTTTAAGAGAATGCCGACACTCTTGATGAGTATAAAAAGCTCTTGAAATTAGGGGATGTGATCTGCCGACTGGAATGTAATTCGGGGATATTTTTCTGGTTTACGTATAATTATACCTTCCTGGGCTATTGAATTTATTTGTTTTGCTCATTATTTCAGAGAAATTACGCGAATCGGGGGTCCATTTATTGCTCTTTCGTTTGGCTCGGGGACACCTTTAGTTCCGGGCACGGTGGACGGGGCACGGCCACGGGGCCCCTAGCTGATTCGGGGCCCCTAGGCAGTTGCCTACTCTGCCTCTTGGTTAATCCGGCCCTTAGTGGGGGCCGAACTTATGAATGCAACAAAAGTACCTTGATCAATGACAACAACTATCAGAACACCCCTCAAAAAGTTTAAGAAAATATACCTTTAAAGAGAGGATTTCGATCATTCTTGTGGCTTCAGTATGAAATCTATTCTGAATTTACTTATTTCTTCATCCCAATAAATTCATAACCTGAAAGCACTCACTCAGAGAATGAAGGCGAGTTTATACAGCAACTAAAATAAAATAAGAACTAAAATAAAATAAGAATGTTCACTTGATGCATTTCAATGACAGCGTTTATACAGGCTACAAATAAGGAATAAGAATAAGAATATTCTTATTCCTTATTCCTTATTTTAGCCCATTTCCTGTATAAACGCTGTCATTGAAATGCATCAAGTGAACATTCTTATTTTATTTTAGTTCTTATTTTATTTTAGTTGCTGTATAAACTCGCCTTGAGAAGTAGCCGTTATTATTCGAGAATATGGAAAAAACCTAATCTTTATTATTTGAACTGAAAAAAATAAAAGAATCGTGGTATCATTATAACGTATAATCCCAATTCATATTCCATGACTGATATCGCCAAATAAGATGCGATCACGCACGTGGTTTATCGCGTCAGCTTCGGCAGACTCCGAGCTGCGATACGGTACGTGGAATATGAATATGAATATGCCACCGAGACGGGTGAAACTAAATAAAAGCTTTTAAGCTTGTAAAATTAAAGAAGGATGAACAAAAATAGAGTAACTGATCTCGGGAATAATCCAGCAAAATGGAACTGGGCAAAACACTCAAAACGACAAGGGAATGAATTATAAACAAAAACGAAAATCATTGCCCTAAATTAGCAACTGAGCCCAAAGACGATATACAACAAGCTTGTTGGATTTCCAAAAGAAAGTGCCAATTGTTGTGTTTTCATATGCGTAGATTTTCAAAAATCGTTATCATGTTCGAACGAAACTTTATTTTAGTTTATGCAATGTGTCATGGAGTCATGGCAAATTACTTAAACAATCTTTCTCTGAAGACAATTAATCGTCTCTTCTCTTTCCAACCTTCGAAAACTAGACTAATAGGTCGCAAACATTGTGTTAATAGGCAATAGCACACCATCACCAACGGTGTGTTTTCCACATTGAATCGGACAGACAGGGATTCATTACTAAAATTCGGGAAATTGCAGGCATACTATTACAAAATGAATAATTATTGTCGATTAAAGAACATATTTTCTAGGGATCACCGGGAAGTAAAGGAGATATGGGTCCCCCAGGCCTCCCTGGAAGTATAGGAGACAAAGGCCAGCAAGGTGAGTCCGGAAAAGATGGGGCACCAGGACCTGAAGGTAGACAAGGACCCCCAGGACCTCCTGGTGCGGGTGGTTCTAAAGGAGAAAGAGGTGAGGGAGGCCCACCTGGTCCGATAGGAAGAGATGGTTTTCCAGGCCAGAGAGGTCTACCAGGAGGTCCAGGTCCGATGGGACCACCTGGTGAAGATGGCGATAAAGGAGATATAGGTCCACCTGGGGAGAAAGGATTCAAGGGTTCTGCTGGGGAAGCTGTACGTTATTCTTTTCAATTCAAGATAGTTTTTATATGAATACTGGAAATTGCGTCCTCCATAATAAAACAATCGAAATCTTCTTCTCGGGAAATAGGACAAAATAAAAACAGATGGTGTTATGGTTTCTTCACATCAACCGTGGCCACGTTTCGCAGAAGTTGCCTTCTGCTTCCTCAGGCCTACAATTTATTCAAAACAATAGATACACTCAAATTCACAGATCTTCAAGTACAATCAAACTCACCAAAGAAGCGTGATAAAACAACCTACATAAGAACTAACATTAAAACAAGTACAACAATTCACGAACATCTACAAGGATGAAGTGGAATTCATCCTTAAAATACATAAATTACAAAATATCAAATGAAATATCCTTCCTTTCTTTCCTTAATTTTTTTTACTTATTATCTGCTCTGTTTCAACTGTCATTAATTTTTTTTTTTTTTGCTCCTCCTTTATTATCAGTCTGTTATACAGGGTGTTTGGAGGGTGAGTAGCCATAGGTAAATGGTGGATAGGTGATGCTATCTACTTGTTGCACCTAATAAAATACACAGGGGCAGCTGCCCCCTCCCTGGCGACGCCCCCGGGAGTATTGTTAGCCGATGATAGAGAGAGCACGCTATTTTTAGCTGTGGTAGAATGAGAGAAAAGATTTTGCCTGCTCAATGGAATAGTTTTGTCGTCATCCTTTCAAGGCATCCTTGAGGTCAAAACGGTTTTTTTGTTGAGTTATAAGATTATTAATGGTACATGTTACATACCATTGCAATGAGTATTAACTAGAGAAGTTTTTGAAGCCATTTTAAAACCCAACAGTATGTAAATTTTTTTTTATTTCACTTTGTTAAGTGGACACAACATTATTATTTTTTTCATTTTGAAGCTTGATACGACGCTGTCAGGTTTTTGGAAGACGTTTGAATGAAATTTTGATTCAATCTGAATAAGACAAGACTAGACTAAGGAAATAAATCATTCTATAGGCACCTCGAGCATTAAATTTGAAAAATTCAAGGTTTTAATGAGAAAAATGGGAAATTTCTAATGGTAAAAAAATTATAACACCTTGAACTTTGGGCAAAATGTTATTTTATTAGGCGCAACAAGTAGCTAAGAGCATCACCTATCCACCATTTACTTATGGCTACTCACCCTCCAAACACCCTGTATTTTACTTTATTATTATTCTATGTCAAATTTACAAGATTTTTATATTTAGAAAAGATGGAATTATAATGTCCAGCTAGGTGCTCCGTATCAGTTCTAAAATTCATGGTATCAAACAAACTAATATAAATCATCTCTAAAATATTTCTCTTCTTGAAGTTGTCCTCCCTGTCACAAATTACGACACTTTCAAAATCAATGATATGATCCTCATTAAAGTAATGGGTGCAGAGGGCTGTTTTTTCTTTGTTTTTTACGTCTTTCAAATCATATTTGTGTTGTTTCATTCGACTACTTGAATACTGTTTGGTTTGACCAATATATGATTTGTTACATTTAGAACAAGGGATTTTGTATATTAGACCAGAGAGTTGGCCCCTATCGACTTTATCATTTAAATTACTATATTTTTCACAAATGTTACTCATGAAATGGTTGTTCAAATTGTTAAGAAAAGATGGCACATTATATCTGCTTATACGGAAATAGATAAAAAAACTTTTTTAGGTTTGATTGATTTCTTGTTTCAGTCCAACTATTTTAAATTCAATGGACAATTTTTTTCTCAAATAGATGGCACAACTATGGGAAGTATTGCCAGCCCCTCTCTCAGCATACTTTGTATGATGTTATAGTGACAGCACTTGAAAGTTTAGAGTTTGTTTTACCTCTTGTTAAATTTTATGTTGATGACACCATCTTGTCGATACCGGAAAATAAAGAGTCTGAAGTTTTGGACTCTTTCAATAGTTACCATCCCAAAATAAAATCCATTATAGAACGAGAAACTGATAATGCCGTTCCATTCCTTGATGTGTTGGTACAAAGATCTCATGATCAAAGAATAACAACCAACTGGTATGTGAAGCCAACTAGTGCTGGTAGAATTGTGAACTATTTATCCACGCACCCTTCGGTATACAAGATCAATGCAATTTCGAATCTTCTTTTCAGAGCAGTCAAACTGAGTAACTCTTATTTTCACCTCGATAATATTGAAAAGATAAAGCTTATTTTGAGGAGAAATAATTATCCCCGTAAATTTTCTGATCGTATTGTACAAAAAATGTTTAATGAAATTAAGGGTAACAATGTTATAATTCGATCGAGGGATAACTCTGTAGATGATGAAAAAGGGAAGGTTTATTACAAAATACCCTACATTCCTCATCTGTCGGAACAGATCAGACGCTGTTTGTTTAATGAAAATTCTAAAATAGTATTTCCCAACCTGAAACGATAGGAAAGGTGACATATAGTAATTCAAATTATAAATCGATAGGGGCCAACTCTCTGGTCAAATATACAAAATCCCTTGTTATAAATGTAACAAATCATATATTGGTCAAACCACACAGTATTCAAGTAGTCGAATGAAACAACACAAATATGATTTGAAAGACGTAAAAAACAAAGAAAAAACAGCCCTCTGCACCCATTACTTTAATGAGGATCATATCATTGATTTTGAAAGTGTCGTAATTTGTGACAGGGAGGAAAGAGAAATATTTTAGAGATGATTTATATTAGTTTTTTTGATACCATGAATTTTAGAACTAATACGGAGCACCTAGCTGGACATTATAATTCCATCTTTTCTACATATAAAAATCTTGTAAATTTGACATAGAATAATAATAAAGTAGAATATAATAGACTGATAATAAAGGAGGAAAAAAAAGAAAAAAATTAATGACAGTTGAAACAGAGCAGATAATAAGTAAAAAAAATCAAGGAAAGAAAGGATGGATATTTCATTTGATATTTTGTAATTTAAGTATTTTAAGGATGAATTCCACACAAGATTGTAGAATGGAATAAATAAATTCATGTTTTGTTTCTGTGTTCGACCGGTAATTTTAGACGTATGTTATTACTTGATAATCTTTCTTTTGATTTGCTCAGTTGTTTACACCGCTGGTGCTCTTTTATTGCTTAAGGAAATTAGACTGTTGAACTTGTGGATGTTCGTGAATTGTTGTACTTGTTTTAATGTTAGTTCTTATGTAGGTTGTTTTATCACGTTTCTTTGGTGAGTTTGATTGTACTTAAAGATCTGTGAATTTGAGTGTATCTATTGTTTTGAATAAATTGTAGGCCTGAGGAAGCAGAAGGCAACTTCTGCGAAACGTCGCCACGGTTGATGTAAAGAAACCATAACACCATCTGTTTTCATTGTGTCCTATTTCCCGAGAAGAAGATTTCGATAGTTTTTATATTTATGTGAATTCATTTCCTTCATAATCTGTTTTCTCAAGTTTTGTACACGTTATATTTCAATGTATATTCTTTCAGGGACCAGCTGGAAATCTAGGACCACAAGGACCAAGGGGAGAACCAGGAGCACCAGGTCTAAATGGCGAAAAAGGACCACCAGGCGAAATAGGCCGTCAAGGATCCAAAGGTGAAGCTGGGCCTGTTGGTCCGACTGGACCTGCCGGGCCACCTGGCTTGCAAGGATTGCCAGGACCTCCAGGTGTTAAAGGTGAACATGGAGACATCGGCATGAAGGGCCCTTTAGGACCTGCAGGACCTCCGGGAGAACCAGGTACACGAGGAGAAAAGGGTGTTGAAGGTTTAGTAGGACAACCAGGTCCTGAAGGTCCCCAAGGAATGAAAGGAGATTCTGGAGCACCAGGTGTACAAGGACCTCCGGGAGAACCTGGAAAAGATGTGAGTAAAAACTGGAGAACTTTCACAATAAGTATGATCATCTTCAACCATCATCTTAGCATCTTATTGATGTTGATCTTATTCATCAAACACAAATTTGTGGACTCCAGGGAGAAAGAGGTGCTCAGGGGCAAAAAGGCGAAGATGGTAAAACAGGACCTCAAGGACCTCCAGGTGGTAGAGGACTCCCAGGCCCGGAAGGACCAAAAGGTAACTCTGGACCTCAAGGTTTTCCTGGTTCTCCTGGTGAACCAGGTTTGGCGGGATCGAAAGGAGAACCTGGAACAAATGGAGAGGACGGAAGACCTGGAGAAGCCGGACCATCCGGCGAGAGAGGACCTACTGGTGAAATGGGACCTGTTGGACCACCCGGGAAACCTGTACGTATGGAAATCATCCATCAATGGAGTTATTCCGACTTTTCTCATCCTATTTAGAATTCATCGAGTCAATTTTGAAGGGTCGCAGAATGAATACCCTTTGGCAGGATACAATTAATTCATTCTGCGCGTTCGACAAATATACAGGATGTTTAATGGGACGTTGGCTATAGGCTAGTGATGAATACAGTTCATCCAGACTTATCGGAAAAGTTGCTCGTTTTATTGTAGTACCTGCGGGGTGTTTCTAAACACACCTGTACCCGCAAATAAGAAATTTCAAAAGAAAACCTTACCTTTTCAAGCTTACACATTTTTCCAGCCGAAAGGGAACCTGGATTCGTGCCTTGAGCAAACGCAAGGTCTTATGAACAATTCAATCGTTTTCTGAGAGGGGATGAAATAAAAAGAAACTGTCATTAAAATCAACAATATAATAATTTGAACAAAATATCTCTTCTACATTTACTGAGCAAAAAAAACAAAATTTCTATGTTTCAACCTTTTCAAAAACCCAACAGTAAGCATAAAGAAAAACAATAGAACAGAAAACCAATAAAATAGAGAGCGACGCAGTACCTTCTGGTATACATATAATTATGATTTTTCCTCTCAAAATCACTTTTTAAAAAAAAACAATTTATTTCTGGAAACAAGTTTATTTGAAGCAGGTCTGAATAATAATGAATCGTAAAACTATTCCTTTAACAACGGAAAGTGAAAACTGCTGACACAAACTACGTGACGATTCCTCGACGACACTCGAGGATGTTCACCTTATTCTAAGGAATGCTTAAGCCTATACTACATAACACGTCCCCCTTTTTTTTAAGAAATAACTTCAGCATCAATGGTTGAATTATTTTTATGAGTTTTAACAATATTTGTGAATTTATCAATAAAAATCTTATACAGGCAATATGCTATCATCATGATAATAATTAGGTTGAAAATGAAATAAATAGAAGATACATGGTTAGGGTGGATTTTCCAATTAAAAATAGTTTCCTGGAAAGTCGAATTGTCAAATAATAAATCTGGTATAGTAAGATTTTCAATTGTTTCTGTTTTCATATTAATGAGGGGCACATTATGAAAAATGTTGGAAATTTCTTCCTTATAAAAGAACTTAAAATTATTCGTTATATTACATGCGGTTTCTATCAAATAAATTCCATTAAGTTTATAATATTCTGTATGGTCTTTACAAACTTCGCCGATTTGCACATTACCGGTCGATAGAAACTTTCTCGGTGATAACTTCACTAAATCGTCTCTGCACTGAACACGATGTCTTTCACAATTTTCTTTCTTCTGGAAAATTAAGTCTTTCATACATCTGGGCACTGGTCGTAGTAAATTCTGTGGGCATATCCACCAATTTTCCACCTTGGGGCATTCTTCGTTGACAGACCATAAGATTTGTTCTCCCTTGGCCAATAAGTATTTGGGCTGTTCGATGAGGGTAACATTTCGGTATGGGACATATTGAAGATGATAGGTATCCAAAGAATTTGGAGAAGTTAATGGTACTTCGATTATAAAGATTACATGATTATTTCTTAACCTTACCGAAGTATAGCAAACAGAGTAGAAATCTTTTAAATAGTACAGATGTTTCATGAAATCTGTTGAATTTACAAAATCATGGAATAAATCTAAAGGCAAAATACTTTCATGTAGGAGATGAAGTCTCGCAAAGCTGATGGCTGTGTTGATTTCGGTCAGAATTCTATTTATAGTTAATTCTTCGAATTGTGTAAGAATGAGTCGATTAATATCGTTCTGAACCAATCGATAATGATTATAATTTCGTATGATTTGACTGGTAATATTGGAATATTTTGCTGTCATAGATCTCACAACACTTATAATTTGATTTTGTTCTGTTTTCAATGACTGAATTTTATTTTCAAAAGAGTGAAAATAATTCAAGTATAAGGATTCATCATCACTGTCAAGTGTACCGAATAATATTTTGGCTATATGTCCACCGACATTTACTAAACCTCGTTTATGTTTAGAAGAATACAAATTTTTGAGTAGGATCTCATTTTGCTTTAATTGGGTTTCAATCGATTCCACATAGTTTGAAACCATCATAGTGGAACTGACTGAGTCTAACTGATCTACTAAGATATAATGATCATTTAATATTTTGGTAATATCACTTAAATTATAATGGTACATCAATATGTGTTTTGACTCACTGATATACGTTTTGTCTACGAAAAAGGGAATAACATTGTGCTTTATTTCTTGAAATTTCAACGATTTATAAGTCGGGAAGAATAGAAGAGTGAAGAGAAGAGAAATGGTTCTCATTTTTTTTTGCTCTGAAAGAGAGAAAAACAATTATTACTTTCTCTGTTTGATTTTGTTCTTGTGATATATTTTCTGAGAATCAGGATTCTTGATAAGAATATCATCTAGAATCTTTATATTAGTTCTTTTGAATTTTGGATCTAATTTTGCCTTTTTCGGTATGACTAAATAAGCTGGTTTCGTCTCATCTAGCTCTTTCACCTGTTGCCTGTTCTGATTGGTTTGGTCTAGTTTCGTTTTTTGTTTTTCTTTACGAGAGTTTAAATGATCTGCAATTTCTTTCATGTTTTCACGATATTGATGGATGTATTCTGAAATTTTTTCATGAGTAGATTTTTCCACTGGTGTGTTATAGTTCAAATCTGATTTAATGATTTGTAGGGGTGTGTAACATGTCGCAGAGTGTATTGAATTATTGTAACTTAAAAGCGCTCTATTCATTTTTTCTGTTAACGAAATATTTTTTTCGTCTAATACTCTAATCTGTTCAATCAGAGTGGAATGAAACCGTTCAACTATGGCGTTGGAGGTAGGATTATAATTTGTTATAAAATGAAGTGATATTTTATGAGTTTCTGCTAGATCTTGTATGATTTGGTTTTTAAATTCTGTTCCATTATCTAAGGTTATCTTTTCTGGGATACCGTGATTGGAAAAATAACTAGTAAGTTGATTGGCAATTTCAGTCGCAGTCTTGCTATTTAAAATATAGCATTGACCATGTCGCGAAAATGAATCTATTATAGTCAAACATGGGGTTCTATTCATAACGATGGTATCCATGTATAAATGAGAGAATGGTTTTTCTCCAACTGGATTACTTTTAAAAATCAGTTTGGTCGGTTGTCGCTCGTATTTTTGACTTTGACAAATTTCGCAAGAGTTAATATACGATCTGATATCTTTGTCCATTTTGGGCCAATAAAAACGTCTCTTAATGCTCTCTAAATTTTCTTGAAAACCTCTATGTTTGGTTTTGGTTTCATGAAATAATTTGATTTTCTCTTGTTGTTCTTCTTCCGTTTCTATGTCTTCTAAAAGTAAATTAGAAATTTTAAAAGAAAAAGCATTAGCTTTGAATATATTTTGTGTCATTGTCAAAAATTCTTTTTCTAATTCTTTCGATCTGAAATATATACCATACTGTTTATTCGGACTGACATATTCTTTTAAGAATTTGGTGAAATCGTCTGATGACTGTATTGATACAATGAGTCTAATCCGAGTGTTCTTATGCAATTTTAATTTTTCGATTTTGAAAACGTTAGTCTTCTGAAATATTATTTGATTCATTGATGAATTTAGGGAACGTTCGGTATATGGTATTTCTAATATGGGGTTTTCTGCATTACTATGAATTGTTTGAGAGGAAGATTGTTCATCTTGGACATCTTCTGAACATGTTTTCGTAATAATTTCGTCTAATTCTTTCTGGGACAATTCTAGGTCTTCATGTGTTATCTGAGGAATAATTGCTTCTGCGTCTAGATCATCATCCGAGAGATCGTTTATGTTTAATTCGTTAATTTTTATGCGAGAGATTGCATCTGCATTATTGTTGACTCCTTTTCGATATTTGATCTCGAAGTTGAACTCTTCTAATTTTATTCTCCACCTCATTAATCGTGAAGATGCATCTTTGAGGGAAAATAACCATGTCAAGGGTCTATGATCTGTGTAGATAGTAAATTTCCGACCGAATAAATAGGATCTAAAATATTTTGTTGCCCATACTACCGCTAAAAGTTCTTTTTCTATTGTCGAATATTTGATTTCCGCTTCATTAAGAGTTCTACTTGCATACGCGATAGGAAGATCATTTGGGGGTGTTCCTTGTGATAAGATAGCTCCTATAGCATATTGGGATGCGTCAGTTGTAAGCACAAAAGGTTTGCTAAAATCTGGGTGTTGCAGAATTGGATAATTCATGAGGAGATTTCGACTTGAATAAAATGCATCGATATATTCCTGATCATGAATATCAAGTTTATTATCCTTTTTCAGATATTTTGTCATAGGTTTAGTTAATTTAGAGAAATTTGGAATGAATTTCCGATAGTAACCTATCATTCCAAGGTAGGATTTTATTTCTTTAACTGATTTAGGCATGGGAAAATTTTTGATAATTTCAATTTTTTCGGGATTTGGCTCTACGCCTTCTTCTGAAATTTTGTATCCTAAAAATATAATTTCTCTCTGAAAGAAATAAGATTTATCTAGTTGAATTTTGAGATTTTCTTTCTCTAAAAGTTGTAGAACTGTTTGAATGTCGGCTAGATGTTTTTCTGGAGTTTCTGAGAAAATTAGTATATCATCAATGTATACTACACATATTTTATTGATTACTGGTTTCAAGATTTTATTCATGGCACGTTGAAAAGTTGACGGTGCATTTTTGAGGCCAAAGGGCATTCTCAGAAATTCGTAATGCCCTTCATCTGTAGCAAATGCTGTTTTCTCGATCGATTCTTTGTCTAATTCTATTTGATGAAAGCCACTAGCTAAATCTAGGGCGCTGAAATATTTGGCATTTTTGAGTTGGTCTAATAATTCCTCAATGTTTGGAATAGGAAATTTGTCGTCGATCGTTTTTTCATTTAATTTTCTGTAGTCTATTGCCATTCGCCATTTTCGATTACCTGATTGGTCTGTTTTCTTGGGAACAATTACGATAGGGAACGACCACGGGGAGATGCTTGGTCTAATGATATTTTTAATTAACAAATCTTGAATTTGATTTTTTACTTCTTGTTTATGTACCTCCGGGTATTTATACCTTCTTACGTACACTGGATTTCCATCAATAGTCCTAATATGGTGTTTAACACTATTTGTGAAATTTAATGGCTGGTTTGGTAATTGAAAAGCTTGCTTGTGACTCTGTAATATTTTTGTTAATTGGTTTCGAATATTATTATCTAAATGGTCTAATTTAATGGGGAGAGTTTCGTTTGGGCTAGTTTGTTGAAGATAAAATTTTTGAGTTTTCAAATCATTTCCTAATTCATGGTTCTTCCAATCGAATTTTAATTTTAAATCTTTCAATAGATTAGCACCTATAACACCATCATATTGAGTATGGAATTTATAAATTACGAATGGATATGTGTTTTCTAGGCCAAATGAATTAAGAGGAAAAGCAACTTCGTATTTACTATGATCTTTACCCACGGCTGTTCTAAAATATGAGTGTTCTTCATAGATATTTTCAGGGAATAAACTGTAAGCTACAGCTGGATCAATTATACACATAGAACTACCACTATCAATCAATAGTTTACATGCTGGGTTTTCTAATTTAATGAATGGTAAAGTTGCCAAATGTTCTTTCGTAAAATTCAGGTCATGTGATGCTTGTAGGCTAATGTTTGAAAATTGTGATCTTCTTGTTCGATATTTTCCACTTCGTTCTGATCACCTATGTCGTCATTACAATCAATTTCTGGCTCTACTTCAAATTCTTCGATTTCGAAATTTTCTGTATTAGTAAGCTCTTCCGATATGAAATCAGATGGTCCGGTTTTTCTGAAAAAGTGCCGGTTATTCGGGGGCTCTTGGCGAATTTGACTGCTAGCTGGCCTTTTAATAGGATAATTTCTTGTTCTGATTGACATTGGTTCTGGTTTTGGTAGATTTAATTGTTGATTTGGGTTTGGTTTGAACACATCTCGCGGTTTTCCGAAAACTTGACTATTAGTTGCAAATTTAGGCTCCGGTATTCTATTAAATTTTAATGGTATTGGTTGGGACGGCCATTCTCTACTTGTCGAAGGACGTTGATTATAAATTTGACTACTATTCTGCCGTTCGCTTGATGAAGAATTTGGATGAAAAATGGTGGTTTTTGGAATCGTTGGTAAATAAAGTTGTTGCCTTTTGATTTCTCTATTCTCTAATAAATTACATGTATCATCGAAAGGTTTTGGTTGCAGGTCTAAAAGGTTTCTGGAATTTTCATCTACGTTATTGTATAAAACAGTATTTCCAATTTTATCTGATAAGTTTCGGTAAACATTAATTTCTGTGGGAGATAATCCTTGTAATTGAATTTGATAGTCATATTGTAGTTTTATGGCTTTCACTCTTTCAATAAAATCTGCTAAAGATTCTTTCGGCTTTCTTTTCATATATTGGTACTCACTTTGAAGTACATCAAAATTGATCTTAAAACCGAATTTACTATTTAATGTGTGCTTTAATTCTACCCATGTATTACAGGATGGTCCGGAATACACTATAGTTTTAGCTTGATCAATTAATTTTGATTTGATCGTTGCAAAACAATATCTGTTGATTAATTCATTATTTGTGGTTCCGAATTGACTCATGAAATTTTGTGCTTCTATAAGGAACGTTTGTAACTCATTAGGGTTTCCGTTGAATCTAGGTAATAATTCACCAAAATGTTTGACAGTGTTAAGATCTATTACAACACGATTTTCGTTTGGAGTAGTCATTTTCGATTGTTTCTTACTATTGACTTTAAGTGAGTTGAATTGTTCGATTAATGAATCAATGATTATAGATTATTTTTTTGATAGTCTACTCTTGAAATGTAATGATGCAAGAAAGTAAGACAATTCAATGATGTAGGAGAAATTGATTTTATGAAATCAAAAAAATGTTAAAAATAAATAAAATGTTACCTTATCTTTTGGTCCAGGGATAGGAAAAACTGGGATTATTATGACAGCCCAACTTACTTGTTGTTTGACCTTTTGTTTTTCAACCTGGTGCTTGGGGTGCTACTTCCAAACTCCACAGGGTGATTCTTGAGGGGGGTGCTCGTGTCGCTCCAGTCGGGGTTGGTCCTCTACCTCTTCGGTCCGGGATTCAGCAACTCTTCTTGGCTGGTCGATCACTGCACTCGTCTGAATCTGGTGCTCGGTGTTTCCTTTGGTTTCACGTCGTACCTTGATTCTCTTCTTCGGTTATTGTTGCTTAAAGGAATGAATTCCACGTGTGCCTTGTATCTGAATCGGTGTTTTTCTCCTTGAGAATTTAACGTCTTCTGATATTGCCTAACACACTAGCAACATCCCATCCTCGTCGCCAATTATGATTTTTCCTCTCAAAATCACTTTTTAAAAAAAAACAATTTATTTCTGGAAACAAGTTTATTTGAAGCAGGTCTGAATAATAATGAATCGTAAAACTATTCCTTTAACAACGGAAAGTGAAAACTGCTGACACAAACTACGTGACGATTCCTCGACGACACTCGAGGATGTTCACCTTATTCTAAGGAATGCTTAAGCCTATACTACATAACAATATGTACGCCTATATCAAATAAATGATTTATTGTAGAGAATGTCTCTCTTACCAGACCAAACACTCCCGAAAACACTTGCCGATAGTCACAAAATAAAACAACTTGATTAACTTCCAAATTACCGTTAATTTACTTTTAAAATTTTGAAGAACCGACCGAACTTTACTTCCAATTAATATAGGTACTTCCTACGAATTTTGTATTCGCATGTTCCCTCCCCGCAATGCACACGCTGTGCCTCACTGTCGGAACTCCCGTCGAATCTCCCTAGGATCTCCTTCGGATCTCCCTTAGTTCCTGAAAATTTGCCTATTTAAATCAAACTCCCCCCTGCCTCTTTGACCCCTTGGAATATTCTAGAAGAAATTCGTTCGAGACGACGTGGTCTTACACTATTGGTTAGGAAACCATAAAATCTGATGATAAGCAGAAAAACCGTTGACTACGCTTCCCTTGGATTACGCGACCTCTTGAACTGTTTATCAGAGTCGCTAAGAGCTTACGCCTGTCGAAATTTTAATTTATGTGTCTTGGATTGATCCCACATGTTTGACTAACTTTCCTCTAGAATTATGGTAAAACTGAATATTTTTCCTTTTTAAGATGAAATAATTTCTATTCATTACCCATTATATCCGAAGATTATCAATTTTAGAGTATTGACCATATTCACCGTCGCCATACTGTTGTGCGACAATACCAACTACCCAGGGTTTTAACATCGAATAACGAAAGTCACTAATTTCTTAGGACCGCGAAAGTTTAAATGGAAATATTTTGATGTCAGTTCTTTAGTTTTAGATCTATTTCTTGCCGAATAAGATGTCTTATTGCCGATTAATTATACTGACACAACAACCATGGCCTCCCCTATAATGATATCTACCCATGGCATATTTCCTGGATTTTATCACAAAATACTTAACCAAAGTTTACCACCAATTTTATATAACCTCTCATACCACATACGATACTCAAAATCTGATAGTATTTTTGATAAACTCAATATTTCTCCGTTGGAAACACTGGGTAGTTGGTATTGTCGCACAACAATATGGCGACGGTGAATATGGTCAATTCGGTTATTAGTTTCGATGATACAGGGTTAATCATGAATATAAGTCTTAATTTCCGATACCCATCCATAACTTTTTTTTAATTAGAGGTGTAATTTGGATTGAGTTCTGTAAGTTTGTTCAATTTTAGCAACCATTTGAATTCCAATATTTCCAGGGCAGAACGCAGAATATGAAAAATCTGGAGAATCTGGAAAATGTTGTTATCGTCATGAAGAGACACCTAATTCAGTTCGATTCATTTAAATTTCACTTTCAACGGGATATTTAAAGAAAGTAACCAACCATATATCGGGTCCGTGAAGTTAGCGAAAAGTTGGAAGCACTAATTCTGAAACTATTATCAATATTTAGTGCTTAATTAGTGCCTATTAGTGCTTCATCAAACTCTCATTGCACCATTATAGTTTTTGAGAAATTGACAATTGAAGTTTTTGGTGCTGACTTCACGCTCAGCACCAACATGTTCGAATTACTATGAAATTAATATGTCAATATTTAGTGCTTAATTAGTGCCTATTAGTGCTTCATCAAGTTCTTATGTCACCATTGTAGTTTTTGAGAAATTTACAATTGAAGTTTTTGGTGCTAACTTCACGCTCAGCACCAACATGTTCAAATTACTATGAAATTAATATGCCAATATTTAGTGCTTCATTAGTGCCTATTAGTGCTTCAGAAACGGCTGCGATATCATTTTTAGTTTTGAAGTAATTGAGTGTTATTTTTAGCCAAGCGTGAAGTTAGCGAAAAAGTTGGAAGCACTAATTCTGAAACTATGTCAAATATTTAGTGCCTGGTTAGTGTGAATTAGTGCTTCATAAAGCTATCATTCCACCACTGTAGTTTTTGAGATAAACGCAATTATATCTTTTTATACTGCGTCGCCATCTATGGGCGGACTTGGGCGAGTCGTTCCGTCTCGTAGATTCGGCTCTAGTACGTCGTAATATTTTCATTTCCTAAAGGGGCTCACGGACGCACGAGTTGGGTTGCCAAGCCAATTTCAATATCGAAGAAAGAAATTAATTTGTGGAGGCAAAACCATTCTCTGTAGTATATTCATGTATCGATTATATGAAGTGATGAAATCATTTACGAATACTTTTCGAGTTTTTGTGATGAATAAAAGAATAGAGTGAATAAAAGAATAAAGAGAAATGGATTGCTCGTGCCATAACAACAAGAGTAGGTACAGGTAGTAGGTATTACTTTTTTCTCAATTGAAGTATAAGAATTCCAACAAAAAAATTTGAAGTGCGATAAAAAAATGGGTGTTCCTAAATTGGAGGTAGGTACAAACGAAGAAGGAAGATTCGTTTTCGTGATACGGGTTGTTAAAGTTTGAATATTTTTCAAGTTTTTTTTTCATGGTATCTACAAGATATTCAACTGAAATTTGGCGTAGATATTACAATTGGGAGTTTACACCAAATGACATGTCAATTTCGATGGCAAATCCACAGGGTGATACTTTGCATCGGCACATTGTGAGTGACAATTTTGCTCTGAATACTCAAAACTCAGATTCTAGTTTATTCAATTTCCTTAATTTTTTTCCGAAAAATGGGAAAAAACGAAGTACCTACAAACTTCGGTGGGAGGTGCTCGAAAAAGATAACATTTTCAAGGTGAATGAGATGGTGAACGGAGTATATTATATTTAATTGATGTTAACTGTAACATTACTTATATTGCGACTCATTTATTGAAAAGTGATCCCACTTCGATTTCGATACATCAGTATTTTTGCGATAATTGTCCAAATTTCGTGAAAATAAAAAAATATTTTTTCATCCCGGTAATTCTTCATGAACTGAAAAGAAGGAGATTCAAATGTTTATATGAATCTATAGATTTCAATTCCCCTCCAAACTCTAAATGCATAAAAGCTGTCACAATTTTTTAAAAATTAAAAGAACGTACGCAGATTTTCTGTTAATCGACTGTGATATCGGAGCATCAGTAAGTATTGATGAAATCCAATTAAATCTATTCATCAATGACAAAAATGATCTATTACGGAGAATTGCTAATTTCAAAGCTCACTGTATAGAAATTGGGATAGGCGATGGGCAATTAAATTCCTATTGCAGAAGAAATGATGGGCAGTGGGAAGAATATGATGGCCTATCCAAGGACTACAATTTATTCAGAAACGACATTGTAGTAAACCCACATTTGCTATTGTACACTATTTAAATAAGTTTTTATCATATAATAATATATTTTTTGTATAAAGAACCCGAAATATATTTTTTTATGTACGTTTTGAGACAGTTCAATTTTCATATACCTAACCCTTCATCATTAATATAAATTAAACTACCTACTATATCTCCATTATCAGGTTGTTCCTAAATTGGAGGTACAAACGAAGAGGGGAGGTTTCTTTAGTACATGTCATATGGTGTAAACTCTCAATTGTAATATATATGCCAAATTTCAGTTGAATATCTTGTGAAGTGTAGATACTAAGAAAAAAAACTTATTCAACCTTTAACGGGTCCGTGAAGTATGCGTTCTCATGTGTTTTGGACTTTTTTTCACAATATAACTTAAGGAAACTCCCTTCTTTGTTTGTATCTCCAATTTAGGAACACCCATTTTTTTATCGCACTTCAAATTTTTCTGTTGGAATTCTTATACTTCAATTGAGAAAAAAGCAATACCTACTACCTGTACCTACTCTTGTTGTTATGGCACGAGCAATTCATTTCTCTTTATTCTTTTATTCACTCTATTCTTTTATTCATCACAAAAACTCGAAAAGTATTCGTAAATGATTTCATCACTTCATATAATCGATACATGAATATACTGCAGAGAATGGTTTTGCCTCCACAAATTAATTTCTTTCTTCGATATTGAAATTGGCTTGGCAACCCAACTCGTGCGTCCGTGAGCCCCTTTAGGCAATGATAATATTACGACGTACTAGAGCCGAATCTACGAGACGGAACGACTCGCCCAAGTCCGCCCATAGATGGCGACGCAGTATAAAAAGATATAATTGCATTTATCTCAAAAACTACAGTGGTGGAATGATAGCTTTATGAAGCACTAATTCACACTAACCAGGCACTAAATATTTGACATAGTTTCAGAATTAGTGCTTCCAACTTTTTCGCTAACTTCACGCTTGGCTAAAAACAACACTCAATTACTTCAAAACTAAAAATGATATCGCAGCCGTTTCTGAAGCACTAATAAGCACTAATGAAGCACTAAATATTGGCATATTAATTTCATAGTAATTTGAACATGTTGGTGCTGAGCGTGAAGTTAGCACCAAAAACTTCAATTGTAAATTTCTCAAAAACTACAATGGTGACATAAGAACTTGATGAAGCACTAATAGGCACTAATTAAGCACTAAATATTGACATATTAATTTCATAGTAATTCGAACATGTTGGTGCTGAGCGTGAAGTCAGCACCAAAAACTTCAATTGTCAATTTCTCAAAAACTATAATGGTGCAATGAGAGTTTGATGAAGCACTAATAGGCACTAATTAAGCACTAAATATTGATAATAGTTTCAGAATTAGTGCTTCCAACTTTTCGCTAACTTCACGGACCCCCATATATCATTGAATTTAAATATACATAGAGGAACATCCCAGTTGAACGATTTGAAGCTGATTTTAATGTAGTTCCTTCACCGGTTCATAGAGGGATAAGTATGTTTCAGAGAATCGAAAATTTTTACCCTCGCATATGGCGGTGATTATCTGAACTATAAAGCACTCTTTCCTAATCCGAATGCCATGACGATCAGAACCGGCTTATGGAAATGTGGGATATGTTCAGTCCTTCATTACACCTGCTTTTTTAGATGCAATAAAACGACATTTGATTCTGCCTATGCTTCAAAGGACTACAGTGAAATAAATATCCTACAGATTTCTGTAAATGAATAGCAACAAAATAGATCGGCAGATTATAGTTCCTTTAGTAACTACTAAATGTGTCGCACTAAAGTTGGCAGTAAACTGCCAAAAATTTTTGCATCATAGCGTGCCTACGTTGTACCTTTATCTATACTAATATTATAAAGAGGAAAGATTTGTATTTTTGTTTGTTTGATACGAATAGGCTCAAAAACTAATGGACCGATTTCAAAAATTCTTTTATCCTTAGAAAGCTACATTATGCCTGAGTGACATAGGCTATACTTTTCACCCGAAAAATTAAGGATACCTACTATAACTTCAATCATTACAAAAAAATCAGCCAAAATCAGCTATTTTCACGTGCGCTGCAAAAACCGTAAGACTTATGTCGATACAATGTATGACGGAAATGAACCTCTAAAATAAATCGAAAAACTATGAACCAAATCAAAAAACCTTTTTATCAACAAATAAACACAACAAGCATACTTGTTTATATATAAAGTCAATGCATATATCTAATATTCGCAATATAAATAATGGGCCAATGAAAATTGAAGCCAGTCATTGGTAGGATTCCATATCTGCGTAGGTACGGTAGTATTAGAAATAAGCAGTGCTTATTTTCTATCTTCCTCGGACACATTGTATTATGTATGTCGTAAAATGGGTGTCATCTGTTTATTCATGTGAAGATTTTCGATTATAGCCTGACAATTTCATGTCATATTACTTATTCGCTTCAATTCGTTTTCTACAAGTCCTGCATGCCGTTGATAATTCCTAATCATATCTTGGAACTGAAGTGAAAATATTTCAGTGACATATATTCATCATCGCCCACACAGCACATGTACGTACAATGGACGAACAATGGATGTTTATTATGGATGTTCGAGACATCCATCGGATGTCCAGAATTGGTACATAGTACATCCAGTGGACGTTCATGGGACGTCCAGGACACCACTTTGGACGTACAATTCAAGCCCAGATAACGTCCAATGGATGTACATTGTGCCTATCTTGGACATCCATTGTACGTACATTGGATGCACATGTACGTACATTGGATGATCAATGGACGTTTATTATGGATGTTCGAGACATCCATTGGATGTCCAGAATTGGTACATTATTTATCCAATGGACGTACAATTCAAGTCCAATGGATGTTGTTTATTGTACGTAACCTGCAAATATCGGTCTATGCTTCACTTTCAAAAACTGTTAATATCATCCACCACAAGATAAGGAATGCATTATTATTAATAATATAAACAAATCTTCAGCGTGATTCAAATCCATGAAATTTATTTAGTAACACTGAAATTCATCAGATTCAGATACGGCGTTACTAGATATACCTATAACCTATAACATAACAATGGGGCCTGACTCAATCATGTCAGCTTGCCACTTGCCACACTTCATCATCCAGATTCCAGGCACCTAGCGAAGGTTCCATCCTCATCAATTCAAGATCTTGTACTGATCTACGGAGTTATCATATCATCGGAGCGGAACAAAGGTCCTCTTAAAACAAAAGGGGAGATCGTTTTGGGGAAAGACTACCACATGGCGCCATCTAGTTAAGAATTAGACAAACAATTCGCTCTCGAAGTTACGCGGACGGAGATAGATGGCATATCTCACATTTTCTCCTTACAGTGACTATATGGTAATATAGTCACTATATTTCTCCTCAGCAAGCAAGAATGTGAGTTTTCACATATGAAACATGCAAGCCGGGAGCGTGAGAATCGTTCATACTTATCGGCATGTCCGAAAATAATAATTATCCAACGAAAGTTTATTCTAGAAGGAATTGTTCCAAAAGGAAATTAATCAGTAAAACTGAGATCTGATTTATCTTAGTTTTACTGAATTATTTTCTTTTTGGAATAATTTCTTCTGGAATTAACTTTCGTCTTGGTCTGAAACATGGCCAATATGGCGCTCATCTGCGAATTGTCTATAATGTATCTGAATTGGACGTACAATGAATGCTCACTGTTGGATGTACAATGGACCTCAAGAAATGTACATTAACTGGACCAACAAAATATGCAACATTAATAATGTAGGTATCTGAATTGGACGTACAATGAATGTTTACTTTTGGATGTACAATGGAAGTCCAGAAATGTACATTAACTGGACCAACAAAATATGCACCATTAATAATGTATCTGAATTGGACGTACAATGAATGTTCACTGTTGGATGTACAATGGACGTCCAGAAATGTACATTAACTGGACGAACAAAATGCACCATTCATCAAATTTCATTTCAAGATTGTGTTTGGAAATACTATTGATTTTCATTTGGAACAGAGAAAAAATATGAGATTCAAACAGAGAATTCATATATATTTTTGGACATTATATGTATGTACAATGGACGTACGTTCGTAACAACCAATGGACGTCAACAATTGTAAGTACAATGGACATCCATTCAACGTCCATGGACGTTTGGACTTGATATGGTCGTAAAATGGACGTCCAATGGATGTCGTGTGCTGTATGGGAAAGGACTACAGTAAAATAAATATCCTACAGATTTCTGTAAATGAATAGCAACAAAATAGATCGGCAGATTATAGTTCCTTTAGTAACTACTAAATGTGTCGCACTAAAGTTGGCAGTAAACTGCCAAAAATTTTTGCATCATAGCGTGCCTACGTTGTACCTTTATTTATATTTAAAGTCAATGCATATATCTAATATTCGCAATATAAATAATGAGCCAATGAAAATTGAAGCCAGTCATTGGTAGGATTCCATATCTGCGTAGGTACGGTAGTATTAGAAATAAGCAGTGCTTATTTTCTATCTTCCTCGGACACATTGTATTATGTATGTCGTAAAATGGGTGTCATCTGTTTATTCATGTGAAGATTTTCGATTATAGCCTGACAATTTCATGTCATATTACTTATTCGCTTCAATTCGTTTTCTACAAGTCCTGCATGCCGTTGATAATTCCTAATCATATCTTGGAACTGAAGTGAAAATATTTCAGTGACATATATTCATCATCGATATTTATCTTCTTGTCGTCTCTGGAAATTAAATAAATCTACGTTCCCGCATGTTTTGAATGTTTAGTTGACGCATGCGTGCATTTCAATCCTTAGCAAATTTTCGACTCCTCTTATTGACTCTGAGTAGCAGTGTGATACCTACATATTTATGTTATTACATAAATAGTTGAACAAAGTGTCCCAGAACTATTGAAATTCAAATTTCATCATAAAATGAGATGAATATTTCAACAACGTAAACAATATGCGCCCTTCATGCAGATTCAACACAATGAAGTAGGTATTCATCTCATTTTAAGATGAAAGATGGATATGTCTTCGAATTGTACATATATTTTCACTGTACATTCCTCTCATCAAACGCAACACTTTTTTCTTCTACCATTTTTCAAAATTCGGTTTCGTTTGGAAGATACAGGGTGTCGAAAATCCACGAAAAAACACTTTTATGTTCATATCTTCGGAATCGTTACTTCAAATGCCCTGAATTTTGATGAAATATTCACTCCCTTCATGATGCATATTCCCAAATCAAAACTTATTCAATATTCCTCCCGGTATAAAAGGTTCAGCCTACCCGACTAATAAATCCACGCAGAAATACTATAAAACCACTTGAAAAAGATGAACAGTTCATATTTTCGAAAGAATCAACCATTTTAAAAAATAAAATTATTCGTATGTTTTTACAATGAAATGCGTCGTTTTCGAGTTATTCCTAATTGTATACGAATAAATTCGAGGAAAAAATCATGAATTTCAAGAATAATCTGCAGGCTTTCCTGGATGGAATATCAACGAATATTATTTCTTTTCTGGTCTCGTAATAAGTTAACAATGTTGTCAAAATGTTTATCAACTAAGACTAAAATCTCTATGATGGAAAAACGTTTGATGTAGAGACAAGGGCGTACCCAGCCTTTGAGCTAGGGGGGGTCAAAAAAAAATCAGAATAGAAATAATGAACTGATTTTCGTATATTATGCTATTATTTCATGAGTTTTCAAGGAATTTTTAAGCTCTAGGGGGGTCAGCTGCCCCCCCCCCTAGAGCTTCCTGGGTACGCCCATGTGTAGAGATATGTAATAATAAAATCCCATAAATGTGGGAGATGAATTTGATTTCTAAGAAGCATGAAATTATACATTTTATACGCACAGTTTCTATTAAAAATTTATTGTTATCGGTCCATATTAAAAATAAATGTCGATGAAATTCATATTATAATAATGATGAATGTCGATACAAACCACGTATTGAATTGAAATCAATGAAGAATAAAATGATACTTAGCACGAAATAATCTGTGGCGATGTTTCTATAGAAATAATATCCTCTTGGAATTTCAACTCGACACTACACTATCAGTATTACATCAATTCACTGAAAGTCTTCACATAATCATCACCTGTTGGCATTAGTTTCTGTAAATAAATAGAATAAAATTGAGCAAATCGTCCCCTAGGACGAAGCATAATGAATGGTGGAAATGGAAATTAGTTCATTTTCCTCGTTCAAATACATAAATAAATCGTAGTCCATGACGCAGATTATCGCATTACGCACAGGGGACCACAAACTGGTCTGTGATGGGACTAACGTTGGAAACACAGAACAACGGTTTGTCTTGCGCTGGCTACCTCGCATTTCGAGGTAGCGCACCGTTATAGGCGACTGAAATTATGGTCGTAGCGCTATATCGGCGAGAATCAGAACTACTCGTTGGGCATTTCCAAAGAGCAACGCCTACACGCCATTAGCGAAAAGTAAACAACCCTAGTGCCCTTGCGATAGTTCATCCGTTAACGATAGGGGACGTACTGCTTCCTTGGTTTCGCCTATACCATTGTTTGAAGAGCAAATCAACAATCTGGCATCGTCTTCTCAAAAGATCTGTGAAACATAATAGAACATAGTTGAGGTTAGGTCATTGACCTACAATCCTATGACCTAGGGCCTAGGCTAATGGAGTTAATTTAGGTTAGCGAGAAAACAATTCTTTATGAGATCGTTTCATAATATCGAGGAAAATATGAACAAATAATTTGTGTTTACAAACTAATCTTCAGAAAAATCGAAGATGAAACGCATGTTGGTGGGAGATATACATATAGCTTTTCAATTGCAGAAAAAATCGAACAAAACTAGGTCTTTCTGTTAGGAAATATCGTGTTTGCAACATTCTCTTTCAAATAAGGTTAGTGCTTGATTATTTCCTAAATGTATCACCACAGAATATCTTATAATCACCTCAATTTCAATCAAGAAATATAAACTTTGCATCAATTCCAGAGAATCGTATCAAGCACGTATTGGGCCCAATTTTTTCAAAGGGCTATATATTTTCAACAGAGCCGAATTCAGAAAAATATAAAATGAAAAAGAGGTTTTTTTTGGCCTCAAGAATCTACAGTTAAAATATATGTACAAGTCAAAGACTCACCCTGTATAATTATAATATTCAGACACTAATTTATTCACCTTTTCCCATTCAGTACGTTCAATTTTGCGAAACAAATTTTCTTTCTTCAAGTTGGAGCCATAATCCTCTTTTGATGCGACGCTGGTTATGAATTCCATACCATTAAAGTTATGCGCATAACGCACGTTGAGAAAACCGGAAAAAAATAATTTTCTACCACTTGTAGTTACTCAAAACTTATGTAAAATTGAAGAATATACAATTTTCTTTCTTGAAATGGGATTCCCACGCAACTACAATGATTAGAAATTACCAATTTGAAGGCCTAAATAATTGCTCACAAAGCTATGAATCTGTTCATGCAGCTTCACGAAAAAACATCTGAAATTGTAATTTTCAGCCACTTGTAGTGAGCTCAAGTTACTATAAAAAAAATTATAATTTTTGTCTCTAAATGGCACTTTTGTGCTACTAGTGAAAATTCTCCATGAGGTTGTTAAACGTGAAAAAACTGATAAAATTTAATCAGAATCGAACCACTAATTGCGAAGTTGCGGATATCGGAAATTTAGGCCAATATTCAGAAATCACCATGTTTCTCCGAAACTATTGATATTGTCTGAAGAAATATGTATTCACCTCGATAATAATTATATCTTTCAAGGGAATGGAAGGAACTGCTGGCGCACAAGGTAATCCCGGTCCTGCTGGTGAAAAGGGAGATAAAGGCATGGTTGGAGCACCAGGTCTACAAGGGATTGTTGGTCCTCAAGGTCAACCGGGTCCTCAGGGTCTGCCAGGTTTGAGGGGATCCCCAGGATCAGCCGTAAGTAAAAACACTTGTAAAATCTAAACGGACATTGACGCTTTTTTGTTATCGTGACATTTGGTCAGGGCATCAATTTCATATGAGGTAATAATTCATCACAAGAAATGTCGTTCCTCAACTGCAATATGCAGTAAACTACTTGATTTTTTTTCTGCATTGGGGTCCCTGATCGACTCTGGGCTCCTAGACAGTTCGAAAAAAACTCACAGTAGCTGCCAATGAAATCTTCAATAATCCCCGAGTTTTGCTACAGGAAAATAAGAATTTTTTTTTAATTGGCTAGAATTGGTTAAAATCTTTCTCATCACTTGTATTTTTACAAGCTCTTATTTAGTTTCACCTGTCCCGGTGTCTTTCTGTCTGTGTGTTATCAAATCTTGCAAGTTAAATATATAACACACTTCTAATCGTCCGATTGATTTGAAATTTTGCAGGTGTACATAATTCTGGTGACAATGCATCTGGAAATATAAGTAATAGAAAAACAAAATGGCTGCTCCAAAATGGCGGATAAGTTTTGTAATTATGATCCGATTCCATTCAAAATTAGCATCTGAGGGTATTCGGGTTCAAAAATGATGATACTTTTGTCAAAATTGGAAAATTCAAGATGGCGGCCACAATATGGCTGACGAGTTTTGTAATTATGATCCTATTCTATTCAAAATTTATATCTAGGGATTTTCTGGGTCGAAAATAACGATTCTTCAAAATTGAGAAATTCAAGATGGTGGATGCAGAGTGGCGGATGAGTGTTGTTATTATGAAAGCTTGTCATCAAAAATGTTTTTTGGGAACAAGGCTTGTTTCAAGAAAATGTACCGTTTTGAAACACATAAAGAAATAAAATGTAAATCATTACGTGTCGGGAAAGATAAATTTGTTTTAGAACTGATTTATGTTCAATTTTTTCAAACATTATGTGTTTGCAGGCCCGGATCTAGGGGGGATGATGAGGCCTTGGTTTATTTAATGATAAAATAAATTTAATCCAAGAGACCTTTGCAATAATGAATTCAACCAGTTAAAATTTAGCAGACTTAAGGAAAAAAATATATATCATAAACTTGTTTCAATGCCCAAATAGACCACTTACTTTTGACCTCCTGATGGGTTTTCTGGTATCTTACGACGGTTTTCTGGTATCTTACGACCTTTCTAGGTGAAATATTAGGAAGGTTTGAAAGGAAAAGTAAGGATTGAAGATATACCCACTGGTACCAGAAACTGGAGAATATATGTTGTCTCCTGAACCTTCTTCAAAAGTTCTAAATAAGCGTTGTGACACCACACTAATTGTGATTTCACAAAACTATTAAACTATATTAATTTTAGCGGCGGAATAATCTAATAAAGAGAAACGAAATAATAATCATACAAGCGATTTCATTCATAGATCGACGAATACTGAATAAAGACATAAGTAGGTACATACGCGTAAATAACGCATATGGTTCTTTTAATTTCTACGTGAATGGGAAAAATGTGAAAATGAAATATACGGGGCACCAGCTTAAGGGGGCGTCAAAAACAACCAGAGGTTATTTTTTTTTATTTTTGATAATCTCGGAAAAAATATTATGATTAAATATGAGCCGATTCTGAAATGCCATCTAGACCACCTTAAAAAAGGGCCAACATGCTATCTGTTCAAAACTATACAAAATGAAATTATCGATTTGATCGCCATCAAAGTTCGGAATAACATTATTAATTATATCAAGGAGGCCAACAAATTTGAAAGGAACTGCCAAACAAGATGGTGGGCTAAACATCAAGCTGTTAATGCCTTGCTCTATAATTTACCGGGAGTTGTGAGGGCTGTGGTCGCTGTGGAAGAAATCAAAGAATCCTCACAAGTCGCAGCATCCAAGTATGAAGCTGGTCATTTGCTTCATGCTGTGATGGATTTTAAATTCATGCTGAACCTAACAATTTGGGATAATATTCTGTAAGAGATCAATAGGAAAAACGTGGAAATTTGGAAGGGGGACATAATTATTTCACGTCCATTATCGTTAATGCAGGTTCTTGTGAAGATATTGCAAGGAATGAGAAAATAACCTATTGCAAACTTGATCCCGGAAGCTACACTTCTTTCAGAAGAATTGGATGCGGAGCCAATTCTTAAGGCCTCTTGCAACGACAGAGAATTCTCGCGAGAATTTTCTGTCAAATTCACTGACCGAAAATTCTTGCGAGAATTCTCTGTCGTCTCTGTGTAATTCCACAGAGAATTCTACCGAAAGTAGTATGCAACGGCAGAGAATTTTCGGTCAGTGAATTTGACAGAAAATTCTCGCGAGAATTCTCTGTCGTTGCAAGAGGCCTTTAAAAATAAACGTGTTGGTTTCTTCTTGAAGAAAATCAAGGATGTTTTCGACAGATTATTGTCAGAAATCAGAAAAAGATCAGAAAGCGCAGAGAGTCTGCATACGAATTTCGCATTCCTCAATAGCCATGCCCTTTTAAACATGCAGAAAGAGGATCTGCAGAAAAATGGGACCCTTTCAGCGCAAAAATTAGAGACTTGAATGCAGTTGATTTCTGTTAGGAACTAGAGGTTTTCAAAGAGCTGGTTCCTGAAATTGGTGAAAGATTGACTTTATTGGACCTGCTGAAAATCCTTCACAGGCAAGATCTGCAAGAATCCCTAATGTTAGTATAGTCAGTATTCATACCATTTGTATCATTTATTTTTTATATTTCTTATGAATTCATATATTACACAAATGGGGGAGGGGGGCGCCTATAGAATTTTTGCCGCGGTCAGAAAAAATCGTAGATCCGGACCTGTGTGTTTGCTGAAGGCCATCTGACTATTACGGCATCCTTTGAGAGCTGTCAAGAAGAAAGATTTTAATTTGTCATATTTTTTTTTCAATCAATTGAATAGATATATCTCTCAATTTCCGTGGTGTCGATGCAACAAAACTTCAATATCCATTACTGAAAATGACTATCTTCCGGATTATTCCGAATAGAGAATATTTTTTTTAAAGTTCAAAACACTCTGGAAAGCTTCGGAATACCAGAGAAGTCATGTGATCAAAGTCACATTGAAATTCGTTAGGAATTTATTGAGCATGCCATTTGAAAAATCGAAGTTGATAGCTACTTCCTGTATAATCTGAAGAAACAAACACATGAAAATTTCCAGAAATTCTCGTCATCCTGGATATTATACTGAAAATGAATTTCATTAAAATACACACTTCGTCGAAAGTCTTGGCACCCTATCAACTCTGAACTTGTTTAATACAACGTGACATTTTTTTCTGTGTGGAATCCTCACTATCTTAACATTTAAATGAAAACAATTAACCAGCAAAAAATGTTTCTTGGCGTATTCGAAGTTGATCAGTTTTGTGCGAATAACGAGGGTTGTAATATTGAGAATATTCCGTGAAAAATGACAAGACATCATATTCCTCTGTTTGACCGGGCAAGAATAGTAGCCCTTGTAACAACACGACGAAGCGAGCACGGCGGCCAACGGAACGATGTCCCACCAGCCGAGCGCTACCAGAAAGACGACCGCAGCTACATAATATTCAATAGTGCATAACTCGAATGTATAAAAGCCAGTCCGGCATTCATACCAATAATCAGTATTCTGATTTCGGGATTTCCCAGTGGTTGATTAGCTTTCTAACTTTCTACCAACAAGTGCATCCTCAGGGAACTCTTGTTCAGAGGCATCCTGCAATTGGAACCTCTAGGTAGTGTTACTGAGAGCATCCCCAGCGGAACAGTTACACAAGATTGCTACATCACCTTCGCAGGTGAAGTAGTGCGTGAACGATTAGCTTCAATCGCGCCCCCCTCCCCCAAAGACCTTATTTGTTTTGTGTTAAATTCCATTTCTAATGGAAAAACCGCACGTATGCAACTTAATGTAAGACTTTGGAGAATAGATTATAACTAACGTTAATTGGTTATTTCTTAAATCCCCTTACACCCTACATTAAGAAGCTTTGTCGAACCACCAGATTGCGCAACGTTTGAATATTCCCCGGACTTCAGTAAGGCGCACACTAGCCCTTTTCCGGTAAGCATTTTTCCGTTCCCTATACAGGGTCTTTCACGAGGAACCTCACCCATATTTATACGGGAAACTACTGAACGTATTTTCATGAAATTCAGCACTTATAAGTATTTCACGATGCTGATGAAATCTAAAATATTTTCAAGGCATGAGCACCTCCGATTTTTCCGGAAATGACGTCAACTTCCGTTTTTCAAATTAGAACACCATTTTTTTATTGCAGAAATAGATTCCTTAGAAAATTTCAAGTTATTTTGATGTAACATTTTTCAGTTTTGGTTGGAAAATTCTCTCTGAGCGGGAAAATTCGAAAAAAAAATCGAAAATAGAGCTCCGCTGAAACAAGAATAACTTCGAGGTTTTTGGATGGAAAATTTTCATTTTTGAAATTTTTCAAGATGTAAGATTGATGTATCCACTTTGAAAATCGAAATAGCGATTCATGATACAGGGGGTGAAAAAATCGCTTTCAAAGTTAGGGATGACAAAATCGTGAAAAATCATTTTTTTCAAATTAGAACCCCATTTTTTTATGGCAGATATTGAATCTACGTTGAAAAATAATGTGAGTGTATGCATCACACCCTTGCCCTGAAATGGATATTTTCTGAGTTATTCACAAAAAACTGTTTTTCGTCTTGAATTTTCAGCTATTTCTTTTCCCTTCACGCCAAAAAGATGAAATTATCAGGAACTGTTACTTAAACCATGTTTTAGATTTTACTACCCTAATATGCAAGAGAAAAAAGTTACAGGTTGTTCCTAAATAGATGGCGAATTTGGATTCGAATTTGTATCGGAAACCTCTTTATTTCAACTAATCGGCCATCGGTTTTCTCTCCAGTGATAAATAAATAATTCCTTATGAACCATATGCAAAAACTTACCATGTTTTACATTCTTTTTTTTTAATGATATATATCATTAATTACATCTGCCAAATTCCTCTTTATTCAGTAGCATTTTGTGTTTACTATTAATTTGGTGATAATTCGTATTAAGTTATAAAATCGATCACTATGCCTAATTTTACCAATGAAGATTATTTAAATCTCATTCTACTTCATGGAGAATGTAATAAAGTTGTAGATAGAACGATTCGACTGTTCATTGAGAGGTTTCCTGACCGACCAAGACCAACGAGAGATACCATTAACAGAACCATGACAAACTTGAGAAATGTCGGATCTTTCGTTAAGAAAACTGTACACAGAGAAAAAAGTGTAGTAGAAGATGAGAACAACGAAATTACAGTTCTTGCATATTTTCCTGTGAATCCTCAAAATTCTCTCAAAGATGCCGAGATTGATCTGGGATTATCTCAATCGAGTGTTTGGAGAATATTAAAAAAACATAAAATGCACCCATATAAATTCAATAGGGTACAACAGCATTTGAAGGAAACTGATTTCGTCAGGAGAACAGAGTTTTGCGAAGCTATGATGATTCGATTTCAAGAGAATGAAAACTTTTTGGACTGTATAATTTGGACAGATGAATCTAAATTCACAAAGAATGGTTCTTTCAATAGGCATAACAGTCATTATTGGGATGAAGAGAACAACCACCACTTCAGACAATGGAACTTTCAAGAGACCTGGAGTTTCAATGTTTTTTGCGCCATCAAAAATAATGCAATTCTCGATGTTCACATTTATGATGGTAAGATAGAACACTACACATGTTTGCATTATTTAAAGAATGTTCTCCCTTAGGAGATAGATATTCTGACATATTGACTCAAATAATTGAGCCGCTAGTACAGAACCATAATGACTTATGGTATCAACAAGATGGCGCGCCTCCACACAATTCACTCAATGTGTCAAATATCCTCTACAGGCTATTTGAAGATCGATGGTTGGCGAACAATGGTCCACATCTTTGGCCACCACGTTCTCCCGATTTAACTCCTTTAGACTATTATGTTTGGGGTAGGATAAAAAATATTGTCTACTCAACTCCCCTGACTGATAAAGAGGACTGCATAGAACGAGTCAGAAATGCGTTCAGGTTTGTTTAGATTTTTAGATTCATAGTTTTGAAACTCAATTTGGTTTTTAAACACTTTTGCAGATCTCTTCCTCCCGATGAAATAAGAAGAGCAACGCACGAAGCATTCCTGAGACGTATAAATAAATGTCTAGAAATTAACGGTCAAAACTTTGAGCATCTTCTCTAGTTATAACTGCGAGAGTTTGCCATGGTTATCCTAATAGTAACTTGAAGTCGGTTTCAAGAAGGGGTGAAAAATCTACAGCATGGTTCAAATAACAGTTCCTGAAAATTTCATCTTTTTGGCGTGAAGGGAAAAGAAATAGCTGAAAATTCAAGACGAAAAACAGTTTTTTGTGAATAACTCAGAAAATATCCATTTTAGGGCAAGGGTGTGATGCATACACTCACATTATTTTTTAACGTAAATTCAATATCTGCCATAAAAAATGGGATTCTAATTTGAAAAAATTGATTTTTCACGATTTTGTCATCCCTAACTTTGAAAGCGATTTTTTCACCCCCTGTATCATGAATCGCGATTGCGATTTTTAATGTGGATACATTAATCTTACATCTTGAAAAATCCCAAAAATGAAAATTTTCCACCCAAAAACCTCGAAGTTATTCTTGTTTCAGCGGAGCTCTATTTTCGATTTTTTTTTCTAATTTTCCCGCTCAGAGAGAATTTTCCAACCAAAACTGAAAAATGTTACATCAAAATAACTTGAAATTTTCTAAGGAATCTATTTCTGCAATAAAAAAATGGTGTTCTAATTTGAAAAACGGAAGTTGACGTCATTTCCGGAAAAACCGGAGGTGCTCATGCCTTGAAAATATTTTAGATTTCATCAGCATCGTGAAATACTTATAAGTGCTGAATTTCATGAAAATACGTTCAGTAGTTTCCCGTATAAATATGGGTTAGGTTCCTCGTGAAAGACCCTGTACAGTCTGCGCGACAGGTCGCTCTCACCGTATAGGAAACGGAATGCACAATGGAACTCCGTTTCCTAGCAGATATGCGCGATGTGCTCACTGCCCTGTTATAGTCTTCTGGGTGCCGATGGGACAAATTGCAAATAATTAATAAAGTTTTCTTACTTCCTGTATAGCTTTATTAGGTAGGGTCTACCACATTTTTCTTCTGTGAAAATTTTTGTAGTCGCGTTTTTTTTTTCAGCAAACCTCTCGTAAGTCGACCATATTTTCATTTTTTCAATCATACGTACTCTTTTTTTGTAAAATGCAATCATAAAAACAATCTGGGAGAAATGAGAAATATGATTGTCTACAACATAAACATGACTGAAAATCGCATTTTTTCAAAGTATATCAATACCCTCCCGAATTTTTCAGAATCGGTTGATACAACCATATGAAGTATGGAAATGCAATTGTCCGACAAGAAAATGTGGCGATTTCCTTGTCCGACAAATGGAAAACGAAGATTTTTTGGGATAAAAAATTATGAATAATGTCTTTTTTTTCTTATTCTCTCTCCACCTTGAAAATACAATGTAGTGCACTAGTTGTCCGACAAAAAAGATGTGGCGTTCATTCAAAAATTGAAGAATTCACTGCTCTAATTTGGTTATGAATAGACTATACTCCATTCACTTTTATAAAGTATCTTGGTGGGCCATGGTTTAGTGTTATCAAGTTCTTTTACTTAAAACGGGCGCAGGTTGGCACTCGTGAAAATCAAGCGACATTGCCAAGTCTACTTTCTAATTACTCTTTTTTAACTTTGTGAATGGAGTTAGTTCTTTAAAGCTTTAACTGTGACACAAGATTCGTAGTATCACTACATTTTCATACTAGAGTATTTCAAGTTGCGCAAAGAGGTATTTAATTGTCCTCTGTAGGCTTATTTCTTGGGAATTTTGAAAAGTGGAGATTTCCATACGTCCGTCTGTTCTGTTCGTCTAAAAGTTTTTCTATCGGGTTAATGAACTATCACAAAGTAACGGACTTCTGTCCATTATTTTTCAGTAAAATTTCAACACTCGGTTCTTGATTTCCGTACAAGAAAATAGCATTACTGAATCTTCCAACTTCCACTCATGTTTATACTCGTACACGTGAAATATTTCCAGTATTAACAGAAAAAAAGTTTCTTCAATATTCGTCAGATCTTTGGAATTATTGAATTCACATAATATTTCCTCATATTCATTGTTTTCCCAAAGTAAATAAACATTTTGATGAATACGTAATTTCTACGATTTATATGTAGAAACGGCAACGTTGCGTCCATATCTGACAGAAGAATGAGTACAACCTAACATTTTCAAAATATACGCGGTGAAATGTGTCAGAATTCCAGCGCCAACCGGGCTACTTTATAAAAGTGAATGGAGTATATATGCATTTACCGGATGTAACTTTGCTCATGTTACGAATAAACATTCGATTTTTTGAGGGCCATTTAAGAAGGATGTGCTGAATACTATCATCCAGCTGTATAAAGTTCGGCAATTTCAGTTGTTGCCGATATAATATTCTTAGTAGTGAATAGTGATGGAGTGTTTTTTGTGCAAACATTTGAAAAATATCCGTGGCTTTAAAACGAAAAAGGAGAAAGTGACATCCTTAAACCGGGCAAAATATTCTTGGCATCAAGAGAACATCATAATCACAAATATAAAGATGTCATTCTACCTGACGATTGGTCTGATACTTTTACTGGATACCATTCGTCTTGTTACAATGAAATCAATGTGAGGAAGGAGTATTTTCATTGTTTTTTTTTAGACTTGAATAAAAATGTCAGTAAACAATTTGAATTATACACTTTCAATCGAAATCAATAGTTTCATTTCAATAATAATCGAAAAAAGATTCTGAAACAAAACCATTATATTCAACTGGACATAGATGCATAGAACACCTGGTGTAACGACTCCCTACTAAAAATCGTGACCAAAATTTGTAGATCAAAACGGCATCCTAGATTTCAGATTTTGGACTAGTTCCGGAATAAATCCGCAATATTTATCGGTCGTGGCGCTACTGCGGCAACGACAAAAAACGCGACCCCTTTCGGGAGAAATGAAAAGCTGCCCAAAATATCACGTTTTCGATCGACAAGAAAGTCTTAAACAAAATCTAATCAGTGCCAACACCAGGTATTTCTATGCATCTATAACTGGACTAAGGATTTGTCGCATTTTATACGGTGGACAGTTGTTTTTTCTATGAAACGAATCTGTCTAAAATATAAATTCATTCTTGTCCGACAAATATTAATGAATTTAAAAACTCAAAAAAATCGTCGATTTTCATCTGTCTGACAAGAAAACATCAACATTTTTTGTCGGACAATTGCATTTTCATATTTCATATGGTTATATAAACCGATTCTGAAAAAAATCAGGAGTGTAAATAATTTAAAAAATGCGATTTTCAGTTATGTTTATATTGGTAGACAATTATGTTTTCTCATTTTTCCCAGATTGTTTTTATGATCGCATTTTTCAAAAAAACAGTACGTATGATTAAAAAAAATGAAAATATGGTCGACTTACGAGGGGTTTGCTGAAAAAAAACGCGACTACAAAAATGTTCACAGAGGAAAAATGTGGTAGACTCTACCTAATAAAGCTATACAGGAAGTAAGAAAACTTTATCAATAATTTGCAATTTGTCCCATCGGCACCCAGAAGACTATAACAGGGCAGTGAGCACATCGCGCATATCTGCTAGGAAACGGAGTTCCATTGTGCATTCCGTTTCCTATACGGTGAGAGCGACCTGTCGCGCTGACTGTATAGGGAACGGAAAAATGCTTCCGGTAAACCCACAGCGTTGCCCAGAGACCGGTGCCTGGTCGACCTAGGGTAACATCTGCGAGGGAAGACCAAAAATTTAGAAAAAGAAAACTGTCAGCTCCACAAGTAGCACTCACCCGCGATGACACCAGGCATCATAGCTGTTTTTAAAAGCGTTCACAGAAACTGAGTCCACCACCGATGAAGGCAATGAGTTCCAGACGGAAAACACGCGGTTTGTGATGAAGAACTGTCTTTGCGGTGTTTTGAATTTCTCCTTCCTCAGCTTGTAAGCGTGGCCTCGCAGACGCTCGTCTAGGTTCAACTTGAAGAGACCGCTGAGGTCAACTCCGAATAAGTTGTGGAGAGTGCGGAAGGTAATGATGAGATCACCACGTAGCCTCCTGTCATCAACCGTGGACAAATTCATGATGGAAAGTCTTTCACCGTAACTGGGACGTAAGATGCCATAGGGTAGACGAGTTGCCCGTCGCTGGACGCTCTCCAACAATGCTGAGTCTCTAGCCAGTAAAGTGCTGTTTACACGGGTAGAGTAAATGGTAGAGTTCACTAGCATACTTTTGAAGAAAATACTCTTCTCTACTCATTTCAGTAGAGTAACTGTTTACACGTTGCTAGTAATTTGAAAGGAAAGTTCGATGTACGTGCCCAATGATGAACACGCGTTATTAGAAAATGTTTAGTGCAAGCGGCAAATATTTTATTAAATGATGTGAAAAAAGAATTTGGGCAAGGAATTGGATTAAGAGACGTGATACATTGGGAGAATCTGCTAAACTTTTAAGAGGAATGCCATCATTTTTAATTTTTATCAACGACTTAGGTCTTGTCATCCGATTCGTTAAATTCTTGCTGTTTGCAGATGATTTAAAACTTTTTTTTTCAGTTAAGTCTTTATCCGACGTTCAGGAGTTGAATTCGGATCTCAGGTCTGTGGAGGAGTGGTGTGCTGCCAATTGTCTCACTATCAACATCAAAAAGTGTAAATTCATGACGATTTCCCGTTTGGAGTGCCCTATCACGGTCGATTATATTATTGGTGGTATACCTATTGATAGAGTGTTTGTTTTTAAGGACCTTTTATGACAGCACGTTGTCTTTTAAGGCACATATTCAGGCAATTTCTACTGCTTCTCTCAGAACTTTGGGATTCATAATGCGAAATACTAGGGACTTTAACATCGAGACCCTACGACATCTGTATGTTTCTTTAGTTAGACCTATGTTGGAGTTCTCATCTGTCGTTTGGTCTCCATACATCTCGGTCGACAGTTCATTGATAGAGAGGGTCCAAAACAAATTTCTTAGGTGTGCGGCTGTAAGAATGGGTACATTTTCGATTCATATTTTCTCCGCGAGTCGAATGCGCAACTCTCTTGAACTGCCCTCCTTGAGGACTAGAAGATTTCATGCAGATGTGGTATTTATTGCAAAACTCTTTCAGGGCCTTTTGTACTCCGCTGACTTGTTGTCACAGTTCAATTTATATGTTCCCTGTAGACCCATCCGAAGGTTTGATCTATTTCGACCCGCCCAATCAAGAACCAATTATTGCTTTCATTCTCCGGTTTCGAGAATAATGCGAAACACCAACGTCGTGGACTCCTTGGGAGTTGACATATTTCATGACTCTATTTCGAGATTGAGGAGAGATTTGAGGTACCTGATAGAACTGTAATATTTCGAGTTTAATTGTATTGATGCTCTTGAGCTTTTTTTCTGTTAATTTTATTTTATCATATACATGCACTCAATATTTACTATTAATTGTGTTATGCTGCTTTGGTTTGTGTTCGTTTGATTTTCTTCTTGTTACTAAAAAGGTCATGTACCGTTAATAAATAAATAAATAAATCAGAAGACACAGAAGAATATAAAATGTGCTTGATAATGGCACCTGAAAGTTTTGAAACATATCAAATTGTCAAATTTTTGTTTTAATTCGGCAACACCAAAGTTTTCTCTTGTCATATATTTAACAATTTCGGCGTAGGCGGCTGATCTCATTGTCCTATTTCTATAATCAGGACTACTAATGATCCAAATACATTCATAATCTTTGTAGACTGCCGATAACGCCAGACCGCACCGTGCAGCCATAGTTGAGAATGCGCGCGAGGAACTTGGTATTCCACATTTTCCAATACCTCTGCACTCTCCAGATTTGAATTGCATAGAACAGGCATGGGATATGCTCCAAAGAAGATTAGATAATCATCAACCTACCCCAGAATCCTTAAATGATCTGAGAGAGCTTCTGCCCCGTTTATGGAACTAAATTCCTAAAGAAATGTTCAACAACCTCGTGTGTAGTATGCGAAGAAGATGACAAGCTGTTATTGATGCCCGTGGAGGCCATACATTGAATTGAACGAGAATAAATTCGCTATAACAAAAACGCTTATATCTTTTGAACCACTGGACCGATTTCGAAAATCAAAGTTATTTTCGAATCATCTTCTAATTCTAATGAAAACTGTTTCTGGATTTCTTCCCATCATGCTTCTTATAGTGTTCTCATCACTTTCTGGGATACTGTCTTCCACTTCTGCTTGAATTCCGCTAATGTTTTCGTTGATTTCCTAGTCTTCTTCAATTCTCTTTTTACCAGGGCCCAATATCTTTCGATCGGCCTGAGTTCTGGGCAATTCGGTGGATTGGCCTCTTTGGGGACAAAAACCACCTCATTAGCTTCGTACCATTCCTTAGTGGCCTTGATGTAGTGGCATGAAGCTAAATCTGGCCAAAAGATTGTTGGCACATCCTGCTCACGTAAAAATGGTAAAACTCGCTTCTTCAAGCATTCCTCGATGTATATCTTCGAGTCAACAGAGCCTTGGCCAACGAAAAATTTGCTCCTTTTCCTAGAAGTGCAAATTGCTTGCCAAACCAGGAATTTTTTAGGAAACTTTGCTTGTTTCTTCACGCGAAATTGTTCGTCAACATTTCCACGAGAATCTGCAGTATGAAATTCCTGACCAGGAAGTTGCGAGAAATCAGCCAAGACATAGGTTTCGTCGTCCATCATGCGACAGGAAAAAATTTTCAAGAATTTTTTGTTTAATTTCTTTGCTCTTGATTTCGCTTCTTGATTCTTCACAGCGTTCCTGTCTGGCACTTTTTGCACTTTGTATGTTCTAAGCACACAACTCGACTTGATTTTCTGAACGGTTGACTGCGAACAACCCACTATTTGGGCCACTTTCCGTCCTGAAAGGTTAGGATTCTTCTGAAAAAGGCTGATGGCCTTCTTCACTATTTTTGGGCTATGAAACCCCTTTTTCCTCCCGGTTCCTTCCTTGCGGTTAATTGTAAGATCTTCGTTGAAGCGTTTAACAACTCTTGATACCGTTTCCGGACGAATGCGAGCCTCTTTCGCGATTCTTTTGAAGCTCCATTTTTGATTATTTTGAAAATGTTTCACTATAAATTCTCGTGTTTTCACTTCGCTTCACATTTTGCGACAGAGAATTGGAATATCTATGAAGTAAATGTTCCACATGTTTCTGACGTTCATAACAAAGCTAACTAAGATCAAATTTTGATTTTTTTCTCAATTCGTTCAAGAGATATAGGCGTTTTTGTGATAGCGAATTCATTCTCGTTCACTCGTAAAATGCTTGAATTCTCTTGAAATAAAATTTCGTTATTTTACTCGATTTTTCTTAATCACCTGTATACGCTGCAGACCTACAGGCTAAAATTAATTTGTAACTTGAAATCATATTAATATGAATTTTCATCACAAAAATCTTATTTTAACTATATTTTTTCGCAATTTGAGTCAATATCCCTTACTCATGTGGAGCAGTTTATATGGCGGGAAAAAGTTCCTGCTTAAGCCACTTGATATTCACTAATTTCATAGTTCAGCGGTTTTCGGGTAGAGAGCGCCATTGTACATTTCATTCATAAGGATAGAGATATCCATAGAACTTGATAGTGATAATAATAAATCCATTTATTGTAAAGCTTCACAATATGGGACAGCAAAAGGTCTCATTATCAGAGTTTCAGTAACCCGGACTCTGCTAGGGCCTCAATTTAAATATGGAGATATTCCATAAAATGCACGGTGGCACCTCTATCGGATTAGCTTTCCTACTCGCTTTGAACGGCGACCTTAATGTCTATCACAATACAATGAACGAATTTATCATTTTTGTCACTTTTTTTGTCTCTGAAATTTGTGCCAAAACTTATGTAAGTATACTCCATTCACATTTATAAAATCACAACTCTGGCCTTGGAAATTTGACACATTCCACTCTGTATCGAAGTTATGACGTTTTTCAAAATATTTTTATGTTCCAAGTCAACACTATGTTGTCTTTTCTACATTCTTATCGTATTTCTCAGAATGTGAATTTATTCGGAAAATGAATGAATTGGAAAAGATGTGATGTACGAAAATAATTAACTTTTATATGAATTGATAGAAAGGATTCCTTTTCTAGTTATTTGCATGAAAAGTACAAGAGATCACTGTTGAAATATATTATTTTTCGCCATGGAAGAAAATTGCATTGCTTTCACATAATTTTCATAGGCATGCTTGTGAAGATTTAATATTTATTATCCTCTTGAACTGAAAATTCAAGACTTGACGACATCAATTGTTGATTCTAATCGAGAATTCATTAAAAAAAATCAACGCAAAGATATAAGATGAATAGATGCAATCGTATCTCAGTTTTGGTTATAAATTAATAAGCAAGAATTACAATTCCTGAAAGCTTTATAGATATACATTTCATTTATTTGATCTTATGAACAAGGAATAAAATATTCTGACTGTATAGTAATTCATTAGTTTAAAAAATATTCATACATTACTACCACGGTAGGTTTGTACAAATAAAATGGAATAGGTCAAACATATGCTTAACATTTATCATTCACCTGTTCTAAAATAAGACACAAACTCCTCCACATTATAGGGCCCTCACAGCATTAAAAGCTTGTGTCTCTTTTGAAAGAAGTAGCACTAGATATAATATATTCTTTCGATTAAAAGCAAATACATATTAAATTAAGACACAAAATAAAGTAAGCTGGGTTGGTGCAATGGGGTACCATAGGTACCGTACTGCGTATCATACAAGAGCTCATGGAAAAACCTCATCAGAAAAGGCCCTCTATAAATAAATGGTCCTATGGAAATAACTGCATTGTAGACTGGATGATGGATATTCACAAGTGTTGACAACCTGGGGCTCTTTTGATGAGAGTTGTCGCTCTTCAGTTCCATCAGCAAAAAAAAAGAGTTTCGAAAAAAGGGGTGAAATTGACATTCTGCGGGATCTTCAAAAAAATGCAGTGTTTCATGAAATATAACTTTTCGCTATTCTAACTCAAAAGGTTTCCAACCTATGGTATATCATTATGGGCAGATACCTGAGAACAATGGCTTCCATTGAAAAATTTGTATATTATACTCACCTCAAAATAGTAATTTACGTAACAAGTCCGGAAAATAGGTTTTTTTTGGACGAATGGACAAAATTCTAGGACGAGCCGGAGGCGAGTCCTGGAAGTCTGTGAGTCCAAAAAAACTATTTTCAGGCGTGTTGCGTACAATATTTTTTCGGCAACCGTGAAGAATTACAAATCAATGAGACAACGCATCTCTTTATTTTACATTTTGATTCTTATTTGAATTAAACAGAACAGAACTGTCATCCGTTATTGCGTTGCTATTGTGATGATCATTACAATGACAACAACGACGTGAGTTTTTCCGGCCTAGGCCGGAAAATACGTACTTTCCGGACTAGGCCGGGAAATGCTACTTTCTCAAAGAAAAAGCGTCCGGAAAGTGGGTATATCCCGGACGCGTAAAGGCAAAAGTCTGTACAGTTCAGAGCGCGAGGTCCGCACGACGCTCTGGATCACTCGTGGCTTTGTTTATGAATACGGTGCATGGCAGAAGACAAATTCCAGTGTAATACAGAGCCAATAAACTATATTATGTATTTGTCTCGTGTTCATATTTATACGTGCTTAATTAGGCATTGGCTATCGCGGAAGCAGTTAGAGACATATCATTTTGGTGGCTATGGGCTTGCTCGATGTATTATTTGTGGTGTCAAGAATTGACTCTAGTCACTTAAATAATTACAAATACTTAAAGAAGAAATATGATGAGGCAATTAGTTCAGCAAGAAGAAAATTTTATGGTGATAAAATAAAAAAATCCGACAATAAAGCTAAAACGGTTTGGAACGTAGTTCGTGATATTACAGGTAGATCTCAATCGCATTAGTTGAACCTCACTGGAAATTTGACTGAGGTGGTAGAGAAGTTCAATCAATATTTTGTTAAGTCTGCTCCTGAGTTAGTGTCTGGACTTCCGAACTCTGAAAAAAGAAAACTTGATCCTCGGGTAAATTCATTTTATATGTTTGAAGTCCAAGAATCCGAAATATATTGTGCAGTCAAACAGCTCAAAAATAAGAAATCCTTTGGACATGATCACGTTCCAATAAATGTCATCAAGAATTGTATACACTATATTAGTAAGCCATTATGTTACCTAATCAATCTATCTTTTCAATCAGGTACTTTTTCAGATGACTCGAAAATCGCTATAGTGAAACCCTTATTCAAAAAGGGGTCAAGAGATAATCTTGGAAATTATCGACCTATAAGTTTGTTGTCGTCGTTCTCGAAGGTGTTTGAAAAGGTCCTTGCGAATAGATTAATTAAATTTTTCCGAAAGTTTAATATTTTCACGAATTCTCAGCATGGTTTCATGAAGGGTAAAAATACAGAATCTGCAGTGTTTGAGCTTATGAGCAATGTTTTAGATTCCCTTGAGCGTGGGGAGGTACCCCTAGCCATTGCCCTGGACTTGGCAAAGGCTTTTGATAGCGTAGATCATGACCTTTTACTTTATAAACTCAGCATATACGGAATAAGGGACAAACAGTTGAAACTGCTTGAGAGTTATCTTCGGAACAGAAAACAAAGAGTTTTGATTTCTCATGAGAATAAAGAGTTTCTGTCCTCAGAACAGTTAATTGAGTTGGGTTTGCCTCAAGGTAGTATCCTGGGGCCGCTCTTATTTCTTGTTTTTATCAATGACCTTCCTGATATTTTTGTTATAAATTTTATTAGATTTTTGCTTTTTGCGGATGATGCTGATATCTTGATTTCTGCTTTGGACGCTGAGACGGCGGTTGAGGAATTGCGGAATGCTTTGGACAAGGTAAATGAGTGGTGCATCCAAAATCGTATTGTTATGAACAATAGTAAGACAGAGTGCATCTTTTTCAGAACAACTCAAACAAATAGAACCTATCCATATAGCATAGCTTACCGTGATTCTGATATACCCGTTGAGGCTTCTGTCCGTTTTCTTGGTGTTCATGTTGATTATAATTTGAAGTTTCAGAGTCATATAGATCAGCTTAATGGGAAGTTGAGGTCAGTCGTTTACACAATGAGAGTGTTTGGGAAACAGGCCGAGGTTGAGGTACTGAGGATGGTTTATTATGCCATGTTCCATTTAATCCTGAGCTACGGTATTATTTTTTGGGGAGGCAGTACAGTGTCAAATCAGGTTATGGTTATGCAAAAGATGGCGTTAAGAGTGATGTTCAATTTGGGATTTAGAGAGACATGTCGCGGAAAATTTAGGAACAATAAGCTTCTGACAGTTTATGGGCTCTATGTTCATAAAGTTTTGATGTTTATGTACAAGAACAAGCATTATTTCGAAAATTATTTGAATCTGAATAATACGAGGAGAAAGTACCCATACATTTTCCCTGCGCATTCAATGTCATTATCAGAAAAGGGTCCATTGTACATGGGCATAAGGTTACTGAATAGTCTTCCAGAAAGAATTCAAGTGTCTTTCGGTCATGAGTCTTTCAAAAAAGTTTTATTTGATTATGTTTTGCAGGTTGAACCTTATAGTTTGAGAGAATTCTTCAGCTATCATGTAGAATAATTTTCATTTCTTTGATATGTGACTTATCTTCTTTTCTACGTTGTATATATAGAAGATGAATAAAATAATGTTATGTTATGTTATTGTCTTCGAGCGTACTTGTTATGCGCTCAAATTCACAGCGCATTCTTATAATTTCTTCTTTAAATCGGCTTTCACATTCTTCGGTGTTAATTTGTAAATCCATTGATGTTGCTAAGTCTACTTCAGCAGGAACAGAATTAGTTGATTGAACTGAGTTTTCAAAGTTTTCAAGATCAGTTTGAAATGTTTGAATCCATATTTTTATAAAATTCCTCTGGTGCTGAATGCCCAACAGCTAATTTGGCCAATTCTATTCTGTCATGAACGCTTAGAACTGGAGACGTTTTAAATAATATACCAAATTTTTGTTCTATTGCGCATAGGTGCTTACAGAATTTGCCACCTGTTCCTGATGGACAATCACAAAAAGCAATTTTAGCATTCACTGTATAAAATGAATTGAAATATTTTTCAGATGCAACATGCAAAGTTGTATTCATCATCATAAAGCTTATCCTGTCCACTGCTGAACGAAAGCCTCCCTCAACTCTAGCCATCTTTTTCGGTCCTGTGCCACCTGAATCCAGTTTCCAACTACTCTTTTTATATCATCCGTCCACCGACTAGGAGGTCGACCTCTACTTCTATATGCTTCATGTCTGGGTCTCCACTCCACAAGTCTCTTCGTCCATCTTCCATCACTCATTCTCGCCACATGTCCAGCCCAATTCCACTTGAGCTGTACGATAGTCTCGACTGCGTCCCGTACTCCTGTTCGGTTTCTTATTGTTCGGTTTGGTATCCTATCTCTAAGGGTAACTCCTAACATTGATCTTTCCATTCTCCGTTGCATCACTTGTATTTTGCAGATGCTCCTTTTGGTCAATGTAAGTGTCTCAGCTCCATACGTGAGAACAGGCAAAATACATTGATTGAATACCCTCCTCTTCAAGCATATTGGGACATCAGCTGCTCTCAGCACATGTTTGAGTCTACCGAAAGCCGCCCACGTCAAACCTATTCTTCGTTGGATTTCGTGAGTCTGGTTATCTCTCCTGATGCCGATTTCATGGCCCAAATATTTGTAGACATGCACTTGCTCCAAGTTAATGTTGTTGACTTTTAGAGGGCTACTCAGTACCAAATTTGTCATGTACTGAGTCTTCGATAGATTCATTTTCAAACCGAAATCCCCCGAGATATCGTTCAGCATATCCAACATGTACTGCGCCTCTCGTATGTTGTCAGATTCCTATATTAATTGTATATCGTCAAATCTGAATTATGAGGATAAAAGTTGTATTGTCCCTTTGATAAATAATGTTAATTTCTTTTGCTCTAAAACACATATGTATTTCTATAATCAATTTGGGGTTACGATCTTCTTGAATTTGCAAATTCCAACAATTTTCGCTTATAGTAGTTTTCGAACACATTGATGATAAAATCAACCAATGCACAAGAGTTAAAAACCTTGCACCTTTGCAAAACTATATCTTTAAAAATCCTAATTGAAGCTTCAGTGTAATTATTAGTATTGTTACCTCTTGTTATTATATTATTTCTGTACGAAATACACCATTCTTTTCTGCGGACCCACAATTTCTCCGGATGATCATATAATGCTTTGTTACTTTGTACTATATTATTACTCATCAAGAAATCACAATTCTCTTCTGAATCTTATAATGTTGGAGCGTAAAGTATGTTCCTAAACATTTCCATCACTGTTCTTCTGTCCTCCTTTTTCACGTTGTGGTCAGTTTGCCAGAGCCATCTCCTTAAAGCTTGACAAAGATGGAATGTACATAGAAGTAATATGGAGTTCGGAAATACAGCTGATAACGCATTGCGCTCGGATGCACTGTCATCAGTCATAAACACTTTTGGATCGAACTTTCTATTTTATACTTCGATATCTTCAGTGGCAGACCGCGCAAAAGCTAAAGTATAATTCGCTTCAGTTTGGGATGTGTGAAGAATGCATGCGATAGAAACAGCCCCTGTTTTGTTTGAAGTGAATAGAAATGTGACACAAGTATTTGTCTGATCGCAAGATCCGCTGGAGTCCACGAAAACCATTTCAGTGGATAAATTTTGAAGAAATGCGCGTCGCATTATTGGAGTAATAACAACTGCGATAAAAGGATTTTCTTTGATGACTAGTGTACCGCCGGATTTCTGCAACAAGGACTTTCTGTTCTTGAGAACTTCTATCATACTTTTTTCTTCTCGACTACCGTACTGAGAGAAACGCCTCTTATCATACAAATACTTTATCTGCCTCCCAGTAGGATTTTCTCTAGCATTAGCAAGAAGATATGCTGTACTTACATTCTGTATTTCCTTCGTTTATTCAGAACCAGATTCAATTATTTCCATTTCATAATGAAATCTAGCAGCTGACGGAGTCATTCCCGAAATAAAGTATGTCTCAAAAATGTCTTGCACTGTCTTGTTCACACGCAAGTATCGAAAAGCTTGTGCCACATTTATCCTATGGGAATGTTGAAAATTTATTTTTATCACTACGTTAATTCCATCTTTTAACAGCACATCATTTTTTATTGTGTTTCTATTAATTTTTTTGAATTTTGTCTAATTGTGCTTTGCAATTTTTGTTCCTAACTTCACACGACTGCCGTTTTCGTTCAGCTACTTTATTCAATGATGAGTGTTGACACACGTATAGCTTTCGAAATTCATAGCGAGTTGCATTAGGATAACGTCTTAACGTTATCCAGTTTGTATTGGTCGAGTATGAAAAATCTTTTACCCAATTGTCACATTCTTCATCCACTGTGCCCACTCCTGAAAGCTTACACTGCACCAAAATACTGAACTTTTCGTTGTTGTCCACAGCGGTTATATTGAGAATGTTTACATTTTAGCACAAACGCCCGAACAAACTTTTTAAGGTTGATTCATCCATGATGCACGCGATAGAATCAAGAGAAAATAGAAATTATAACCTATAACAACGTGAACATGTAATATGCAACTAGTAACTAGGCAATATTACTATTCCAAGTGAGCCGGACGAGGAATTTTGACAGTTGCTCTGTATCTTACTGCGATTTGTCACACGCAATGCAGCGTATTCATAAACAAAGCCACGAGTGATACAGAGCGTCGCGCGAACCTCGCGCTCTGTACTATACAGGCTTTTGCCTTTACGCATCCCGGACGGTTGCCGAAAAACATTATTTATTCCTTCAACCGAGCAATGTCAGAATGTCAATTTTATTTTGTTGATAACTTTCTTAAAATCAATGTTGGGGTATAAAACTCGGCTGCGTTTGTTCAAACATCTAAAGAAGACATTTTTCCCCATCTCGACCTTTGAAAGGCGTTTCTTATAGGAGAATTAGGTCTGAGTTCCACCTCATTAGTGAGGTACCTAACTTTTGCAAATCTGCTCAGATATCGCCAAATTTCTTGGAAAACCTGAAAAATATCATCCTAATCGACCTCTCGAGGCTCCATCCGATCCATCTACTGCGATATCTGTCCAAATAACAGCTTTTTCAACGAAATTCCCGTGTACTCCTTTAACCTCGAAATGTAAACATTCGTCCTGGTCTTGAAAATCGTCCTCACGCTCCAAACTGGTGCTAAAAACAATAAACATACGTTAATCTTGGATATTCGACGAAAAACTCACCTGCAAATATCGATTAAATACCAAAAATCTGCGAACAATTTGTAAACCTAACAAAATGTGGAATATCTTCGATACTTTTACTTTGATGTAAACAAAGAAACTGGCAACGTCGTTTTGTCACTAACGATATTTTCTGTGCGCGCACTGACTTTTCATCATATGTTCTGTGCTTTTCATCAGGTGCACCAACTCCTGAAAACGAAACCATGACCTCCTATGTGATATTTTCGCATTTATCGGATCATACTGCACAGAGATTTGAGTTCTTTTGTTCTAGAGACGAGTCGTTGAATCCAAAGCGATACGTTCGCTCATATAGTCAGAATAATATTGACAGATTCGTACAGTTGCTTTCGTTGGAAGATTGGGGGGACATAATTGATTTTCGGGTTCAGTTGTCGGAAGATGTTGAGGTACAGTGGAACAATTTCTTTCACAAGTATAAAACTGCCTTTGATTACTGCTTTCCTTTAGTTGAAAAACGCGATAAACAATATCGTGCTAATCAGTTCATGAACTGTTCGGAGATTGAGAACATTCGAAAAAGGTTAGATATATTGTATACAGTCCTGGAGCGTAGACCAGACTTGAATAGTGAATACAAAATAACTAAAAAATTATATGATTCGACTATACAAAATAGGAAAAAGGAGTATGTTCGTGGCTGTATAGATAATTCGAGTAATAAATCAAGAACTGTTTGGAATTTGGTCAATCAAATGACCGGTAAAAGTAATAAACAGGCAATTACATTCGATTTTGTTGATAGTGTTCAGGACCTTGCGGAGACCTTCGGTGATTTGTTTATGGGGAGTGATAATATAAAGTTACCTAACACAAACCCAACAAATATAGAACATAATTTGAAATCGTTTTTTGTTTTCGAAGTTAGTGAACAGGAAGTAATTACAACAGTAAATAAATTAAAAAGTAGTAGATCTTTTGGACATGATGGGATACCCATGTTCATTGTGAAACTTTCTGTTGCCTACATTGCAAAACCGTTATCACTCATAATCTACAATGCATTTATAAAGGGTGTATTTCCTGAAGCATTAAAGCTCGCTATTGTTAAACCTCTATACAAAAAAGGAGATAAGAAAGATTTATCTAACTATAGACCAATATGTTTGCTCAGCTCTTTCTCTAAAGTTTTTGAAAAATTGTTGGCGGACAGATTGTTGAGTTTTCTTCGGAAGTGTCGGATATTTTCGGATAATCAGCATGGTTATCTGAAAAATAAAAATACTGAAACAGCAATTTATGAACTGATCCGGGCTGTTTTGTCTGCTATCGAACGTCGGGATATTCCGATAGCTCTATTTATCGACCTTTCAAGGGCCTTTGACTCTGTTCCTCATAATTTACTTTTAGAAAAGCTGTGCAAATATGGAATACGTGATGGTCAGTTGAGTCTCCTTCAGAGTTATTTGAGGGGACGAGTTCAAAGAGTATGCCTGGAGGTTGGGGGGCGAGGCTGGGTGTCGTCTGATCGATGCGTTGGATCCGGAGTTCCCCAAGGCAGTATCCTGGGACCTTTATTATTCTTACTCTATATCAACGATTTACCTGATGCTGTTTCTGCTACTCCCCATATTTTTATGTACGCAGATGATACTAACGCTTTGGTCAGTCGGCCGCAGATTCGTGCTTCCGTGGAGTTGGCCAGATGTGCCTACTCCGAAATTTCTGCTTGGTGTATGGAAAATGATTTACTCTTGAACACTGATAAAACGGAGTGTCTAATATTCACCGCCAGCAATATGGATGCTCCATCTCATATTGTATTGGATAATAACATCGTTAAATATAAACAAGATACGAAATTCTTGGGAGTCATTGTTGATCAGAAATTGACCTGGAGTGAACACATCAACTACCTAGCAAGAAGACTTAATTCAGTAGTATACACTCTGAGAGTACTCAAGCTTCAGGCTGACATTGATCTATTGAGGACGGTTTATTTCGCAAATTTTCAGGGCATTATGAATCATGGCATCATAGTTTGGGGTAATGCGTCGACATCCCCCAAAATTTTTAGAATTCAGAAGCTCGCTGTGAGGGTAATGCTCCGGATGTCCAGTCGTGAATCATGTCGTGGTTGTTTTAAAAGGCTGGGCATGCTAACCCTAGCAGGTTTATATATCTGTAGGTGTTTAATATTTGTTAGGAGAAATCCACAATATTTCAAATCGTACATCAATCACAACTCTACTAGACGCATGATTTATTTTAATTTGCCCCTACATCCTCTTACTATATGTCAGAGACAAACTGAATATATGTCTATTAAGATGTACAATAAACTACCTAAGCGGTACCAAACCATTGATAGTGACGGAATATTCAAGAGGCAAATAACTAAATTGCTAATTCTATGTGAACCATACAACGTTCGAGAGTTCTTCGAAACAAATCTAGATTCCATGGAGGTCTGATCGTTTTCTAGGTTTCTAGAATTTCATTTTGTGTTTATTTTTGCATTGACTGTATCTCTTTTTCATTTGTGTTTTGAATTCTGAGAATAAATGGCTATTATTATTATTATTATTATTATGTGATTAAATAAAAGAAAATGGAGTATATGAAGCCTTCCTTCCCTCCAGTTATTCTATGCTCCTAGCTTTTACTTTGATGTAAACAAAGAAACTGGCAACGCCGTTTTGTCATTAACGATATTTTCTGTGCTTCTCATCAGGTGCACCAACTCCTGAAAACGAAACCATGACCTCCTATGTGATTAAATAAAAGTGAATGGAGTTATATATTAAATGCTTTATTACAGGGAGATATTGGATCTCCTGGAAATCCGGGAGCACCAGGTCCCGTCGGTAAAGTAGGAGCTGTGGGTGAAAGGGGACCTAAGGGTGATATGGGCAAAACAGGACCGAAGGGGCACCAAGGAAATATCGGTATTCCAGGAGTGAAAGGGGATATGGGAGAAAAGGGAGAGAGGGGACAGAAAGGGGATCCGGGACCAATTGGACCAAAAGGCGATACGGTAAGTTTTAAAATTATTCTATCCATTCGTTCAACAAACTATTCAGATCGACTTATAATAATTTTTTATTCTTAAGGGCCCTGTTGGCCCCGTAGGTCTAAAAGGAAACGATGGACCTCTCGGATTACCAGGAATGGAAGGTCCACCAGGCCTGAAGGGGTCAGATGGTCAAACTGGTATGAAAGGAGAGGTGGGACCTGCTGGACCACCAGGGCCTCCAGGTCCTCCTGCAGAAATGCCGTTGCTTCCTCCTGAAATGCTATTTCAGAGTGAATTGGTCCGAAGGAGGAGAGATTTAAACAGTTTGATGTGAGCATTCGATTGTTCATTTAATGTTCCACTCATTTTGCATACAACGTTCTCCTTTCTCAATACATTCACTTTGTAACTCACAATTTCCATCTCTTTATTCCGGCTATAAAAAATTGTTTTCTCAGAATAACTTGAATAGCCATTATATGCGAGCAGGATATCCATATTTGTCCATGACTATAACTAATTTTGAATTAATTTTTATTAGTACGACGAAGTGTCGTTTCAAATTAATATGACATTTTATAGAATTCGTTACACTGAAGAATTTCTATTGATATAAACATATACAGGGTGTTTCATTGGTAAATGAACTTGGGGTAGTAACCTAAGCTAGAGCTACCCTAGGCGAATCCAAAACCCATATATGATAGGTCTAATCAATTCCATAACCGAGATACAGGATGGTTTATGTTTTCACCAAAAATTTCAATTCCTCATAAATTTTGAACCAACCAGTATAGTAGGTTGATATTCGAAACGTATTATCCACTTCCACAGGTCGATAGATTAACTTTTGAATTTCCAAAAAATTCAAGGTCCGTATTTGAAAAACATGGGACTTCTTCCAAGCTGAGATTCAACCCTGTATATTGAAATTTTGGGATTTGATAGAGATATTTAAAGGAGCAGAAAATTTTCAATGGGGTTTAGTAGATTTCATTGTCTCGCACGTCATTTTGCTCAAAGAGAGCTTCAGGGAAAGATCCAATTGAATATTGGAATTCCACAAAATTCTCAGAAAAATCATACATTATGATCAAATTGATTTTTTTTTTATCCCACTAATTGCACATTCGAATTTCATAATATTCTGAGGAATCATTTGGAGTTATTTCCGGAAAAACGTTATACATCGAGAAAAATTTATTTGAAGTCAACAAAGATGAAAAAATAACTGAAGAAACATTACAACTTAAAGTGAAATATAGAAGGTGCTCGAAAGTACCACCATTTTGTTCAATACACATTCTTACCTTCTTCAAAAATGTATGATACTTTTTTTGATCATGTCTGGATTATTACGTATTTCATTGCAGTCGACTTCGATACTTTGCATGAGGATATCCTCACTTCCTATTTCAGATGAATATACAGAACATTTCAAATAACCCCAAATGAAATAATCAACAGGATTGAAATCTGGTGAGCTAGCGGGCCAGGCATGCGGTCCGCCTCTGCCTATCTACATATTTGGAAAGTTCGGATCTAAAAATTGTCTGCCCATTACTCCAAAATGGGGTGGAGCTCCATCATGCTCAAAATGAATTCCTGCAATGTCCGTACCATCGAGTGATACAGGAAGATGATTTTGAAGGAAATCTCATAGATCACCCGTAAGCCGTCTTGGTAGGACGTGCAGTGATCCAATCAATCGATTTTTATTGACGCCACACCATACGTTTCTTGAAAATTTGTATTGGGATTCCGTATGCCTGACTGCATGCGGATTCTCTTCAGCCCTTTCATGCGAATTCCTCATATTGAAGACTCCATCCCTCGTGAATATGGCTTCATCGGTAAATAAAATTCTGTTGACCATTCTTTCATTTCGTAAAATCCAGCTACAAAAGTTAGTTCTTCTAATTTCATCACCTGGTTCCAATCGTTGTACCTTCTGGAGATGAAGAGGGAAAATTTTGTGGAATTCCAATATTCAATTGGATATTTCCCTGAAGCTCTCTTTGAGCGAAATGACATGCGGGACAATGAAATCTACTGAACCCCATTGAAAATTTTCTGCTTTTTTCAAATATGTGAATCAAATCCCAAAATTTCAATATACAGGGTGTTGAATCTCAGCTTGGAAGAAGTTCCATAGTTTTCGAACACGGACCTGGAATTTTTTGGAAATTCAAAAGTATGTCGATCGACCTGTGGAAGTGGATAATACGTTCCAAATATTGACCGACTATACTGGTTGGTTCAAAAGTTATGACAAATTTGAATTTTTGGTGAATACATAAACCTCGGTTATGGAATTGATTGGATTTTCACAGAGGAAAAATGTGATAGACTCCCCCTAATAAAGTTATACAGAACGTAAGAAAACTTTACTAATAATTTGGAATTTGTCCCACCGGCACCAGCCTATACTCTGTTCAAATATAAGAGACATCAAAATAAACAAAGTCGCGCAGAGGTAGGATGGGCTTCCTTCAGGTAGAGACTTTATTTCAGGGCTCCAGGGTCGGATCGAGGATAGTTCACACAATCATATAAACTCAAATTCATTTATTCAACATATTCAAATTACAAATGTCATAAGTTTGAAAAAAATAATGCAGCGTCCAAAATAATATATTATGTATTACCCTATTAAAAATTATTCAGAATTTTGTTGGTCTTCTTCTGTGTCACTTCACCAGCACTCGCTCTATTGTTGACTCCATGATATTATCGAGCTGACACATTTTTTTCTTCGACATCAGTTACAACATGATGTATGCATTTCTTCCATTTCTCAGCACCAATCGAGCCTATAGCTCCCAGAAACAAATTACGAACCTCAGCAATTTTAAATGAGGAGTTCTGAGCAGCTACTTTTCCTTTTACTTGAGCCCAAATGAGCTCGATTGGATTCAGCTCGCAATGATATGGTGGGAGTCTCAATACTGTTCTTCCCGTCTCATTGGCCATTTCATCTATAATTAATTTTTCATACCTCCCTCTATTTGCCTTGACCAGAGCAAGAAGTTCCGCCTTCAAAAGATCATTTTCGAAGGAAATATTTTTACTGAGCAACCAATTTTTGACATCTTCCTTGCGGGTTGAAGACGGAATCGATTCCATTTTTCTCGAATGATAACTGGCGTTGTCCATTACGATGACAGCGTTATGTCCAGAGTTGGCAAAATTGTTGAGAACCACTTTTCGAACGATTCCCCGTTCATTTCCTGATGGTAATCTCCGGATTTTTTCGATTCGAAAAACCATAGGCCGTTCTCTACAAATCCGTCTTCTCCCCCTATATGACATATAATCAGTCCTTTTCCTTATCCACTTGGGTTTTTGAGACCAGTTGACAGACATTCTCGAAAAGCCTGTCTGTTGGACCCAATCGATTCATCGACCCATATTGAATTTTTTGTACATCCCGCATTTATCCATGTCTCGTCAAGGTAATAAATTTTTCGGCCTTGCTCCCTAAATTCTCGAATTTTCTTCAAATAATTTCTCCTCCAAACAACTATTTCGTCTCTATCAATCAATAAACTATTACGACCACGTTTTTTGAATTTGAATTTCATTTTTTTCAATAATTTATAGAATGTTGTTTTTTTAAAATTCGGCAGGCTGTCATCGTTATTAACAACTTCCAAAACCTTCGAAATTGTAGGAATTTCATCAAGAAAAAAAACCGTGAACTATTCTCCTAATTAAGTTCATGTCGAAATCGTCTATTGAATCGATGCTTTTTAGCGATTGGGATTTCTGCTTAGGTGGAATCAATAGATGATTTCGTTTATATTATTTTTCAGAAATCTCGTCGGAAACCGACAAGGGGTTAAGTACAATTCAAACAAATATTTATAACCGGGACAAATTGAGGTACCTACTTCAGATATATCAGGTTATAACCGTTGCGAATTTTAGAGGACTTAATTACAAGGGTTACAAGGGTGTAACTGAGTGTAACAAAGAAATCCAAAACATTCACTTGTATTCAAATTTCATAACTCTCCTGTACCTACTATCGACATTCCGTTCTAAGCTTTAAGTACGATCCTGGCAGTCTTTTGGGGGCGTGACAAGAATTGTTGAAAAGATCCTTTGACCAATAAGCTGTTAGTATGCGCAAAACAAACCGATTTGGTTTGTTTCTTTACATTCTCTTATATTTGAACAGACTATAGTACGTTTCGCCTTCGCGCGGGCATTTCGTAACCTTTTTCGTCCTGCCCGATGAGTGCACATTGCTGCACTGCAATTCCTAACTGGTAGCGACGAGCAATCGTTGTCACATATGAGGCATTGTAAATGTGCGCACCGTATGTTCATTAACCAATGAAACACCCTGTATATTGAATTTTGATAAACCACAAATCAGTGATTTATAGATGCCATACTTAGTGCTTGAAGAAACAGATGAAAAATGAGCACTCTACTTGACGGACGTGGACAAAGATGTTTTCTAGCACTTATGCATGATTCGGATATAAATACTGAATTTCAGTAAATATTTTCGCTAAGGATTAAATAACAAAATTTTCGTCGAATTTAGTATAAGGTGTCATCTTCACACATCATACAGCATTTTAAAAATTTAGTGCTGTATCGGCTTATGAATGTAATTCGTTCTCAAGATTGGAATATGTACCCCGTTTGGCGTTTTATTGGAAAATAATCCGTTCTTAGCTTGAAAATTCACAAAATTTCCGATACTTTCGATGAATTCATTTATACGATCAAATTCACGAGATAAATGTATATTAAAGTCTTTTTCCTGTCAGATACATACGCAACGATGTCGTTTCTACATAGAGTATTTTACTTTCATGAGTGCCAACCTGCGTCAGTTTTAAGAAAGATGGTCAGCCATAACCGATTCAAAGGGCGTTTCGAAATCGAAGGTGGCTGGCACAACATCCAATGGTTTCGCCAAGAGGTTTGAATACAGTTTATTCAATATCCTCATGTGCCCCACCCAGTTTGCAGGTAGGAGTTTCCCGTTAAGGAATATTCTTATTGCATCCAGCAGGCTGCATTTCCTCACATGCAGATGTAAGGGAGGCAAATCGAGTATGAGCTCAAGCGTACCTACCATCGCTGTGTATAGCCACAGTACCATTTTTGGTTTCACGCCCCATGTCTTTCCAAAGAGTCTCTTGCAGCCCCATACGGCCGTCGTGTCTCTCGAAAGAATCTTATCTATGTGTTTCCTCCAGTTGAAGTTACTGTCCAGGATGACACCTAGATATTTGCACTCATTGGAGAAGTTCAGAGTCTGGCCATTTAGGACGGCCGCTCTGAGATCGAGATTCCTTCTTCTAGTGAACGGGATTAGTGTTGTTTTCTAGGGATTGACAGTTAGGTTATTCAACCATAAGACAACAGAAATATGTGGAAGCTAGTGGATTTAATTTCGAAATAAATCTGAAATGATTGAGAATTATTATCATCCTGTTGTTTCTTATTATTCTCGTACAAAATTATGTCTTTCTCGTTCGTGTTTGGTTTATTTCTTTGTGGAACAATGATGATTCGTGTCTCTTTTCTGACCTATGTCTATTGTGATCACAAAAATTACGTATATAGATTCTGTTACTTCCGGTAGCTCAGTTTTAATTTAAGAGAAAAGCGAACTGTATTTTAGCGTTCTGAAGCTGGAGCGATGGCGAAATGTTGTAAAAACAGTCAATGATCATAAAAATATCGGTCAACAGTGATGACTTACCTGACCGTCAGTTTTCAAAGACGTAGGGCAGCTCTGCCCCAAATCCCAGCTCTTCTCAGGGACCCTTGGCTGCTGTAAATCAGCTCCTATCTTCAGATTTCTGGATGCGTTGTTGAAACCACAAATTTTACGAAATCAGCAATATCAAAGCGACGTTCAATGCGAACGTTGTCAAAAGCGGATTATATCAAAATTAGCGAAAATATCAAAAATAGGTAATCAGCGTGCGAGAAATAACTTTTCACGAGGAAAATTAGCAATCAATTGTTAAGCGAAGAAGAAACGATAATATGCGTTTCATTGCGGAGTAAGATGAAGCCACCAATGTTGACTTCGTTTACGCGTAAGTTAACGACATTTAGCCATCGCTCAAGCAACATTTTTATCATGACGCAACAGATTCCGTGATAGATGCATAGAATACCTGGTGCAACGACTCCTTAATAAAAATCGTGACCAAAATTTGTAGATCAAAACGGCATTCTAGATTTCAGATTTTGGTCTAATTCCGGAATAATCCGCAATATTTATCGGTCGTGGCGCTACTGCGGAAACGACAAATAGCGCGACCCCTTTCGGGAGAAATGACGAGCAGGATAAATGCTCGATCGACAAGAAAGTCTTGAACAAAATCTAATCAGTGCCAACACTAGGTATTCTATGCATCTATCACTACTAACCCTTGCTCATCAAACTGAATTCAATGAGATTGTTATTTAATGCTAAGCGAAAATATTAACAAAAATTTATTATCCAATGGAAAATTATACAATAGTGTAAGGAATAATCTTCTTGGCAGATTTCCTCCTTAATGACTACGGTTTGAATATTCCTCATCAAACCTTAAAAAACCCATATAAAGGGTGAAATTCTTCAAAATCCGGACCTTGATTTTCAGAATTATGAACAATGGTTCCTGAAAGTACTAGAAAATATTTCCTGAAAATTTCAATCGGTTCGAAATAACCGTTAAAGAGTTATGACGGATCGAAATTTTTGATGAAAACTCAACACGAGGAGAAAACACTTTTAAATGGTCATATTTTATTCACCTGAGTAGCCTCTCTACGTGATAGGCATATGTAAGGTTTCTCGTGACTCACCCTGTTTGAAGAAATAAGTTAAAGTATGGACACACACGGAAGAAGATCAGTCAGAACACAACTCTTCTTCAGTTTAACTAGAGGATAGTCGCAACTCGCAATACGTAGAACCTTCCCCCATTTTGAATTTAACTATATAACTATCTTCTCCTGCAATGTTCAAATCATACATTTGCTTCGTTTTTTGTTCTTCAGCAATGATTATCAGGAGAGCGTAGATGCGAACAAGAAAGAAACGCTCAATGAAGACGGAGACAAGAACAAAGATGATCTGAGCAGAAAATTCTTAGACATCTACAACACCATCTACGGAATGCGAAGCGACTTGGAAAGATACAGAAAACCACTAGGCACCGAAGACAATCCAGCCAAATCTTGCAAAGATCTTCATTTCGCTCATCCCCAATTTCAAGACGGTGAGAAATATATTGCTTGGCGTAGTTCATTTTTGACAGATTATTTTTCAGGATGGTATTGGATAGACCCGAATGGTGGAATGATAGACGACGCCATTCATGTCTTCTGCAATATGACAGCTAACGGCGAGACCTGTGTCTATCCAGACAGCCATAGTAGGAATATGCCCAACATCCCTTGGAGCCGAGAGGGCAGCAAGAGTGATTGGTATTCAAACTTGAGAGGGGGTTTCAGGGTAAATAAATTCCAGAGCTCTATAATAACAAAATGTGAATGATAAATGTCCATTTATATTGGAACGGTCTACTTTAGTAAGAGTTCTCGCTAACTGTCGATTCGTACCTAATCATCGTTGTAGTTCTGACTTGGACAGAATGAAGAAATAAGTAATGTTCATTCCTAATATTGCTGCACCTGCGCAGCCTAGCTTCAATTTTCATTGCCTCATTGCCCATATTGGAATTATTTTATATATGAGCCCTCAGCCCTCGTTTGTTTCAATAGAGTGCTTATAAACGATTGTTTTGTCGTTTTGTCCACCTGTGCCATTGTGTACGCCTTTGCCCCAAATTGCTTTCGAATTTCTAAACAAACTCAGGAGATGGTATTGTCTCAAACAATGTAACAAATTATTTGTCCGTGCGGTGAATGTTGTGGACAATAACTGGCGCATTATTATTATTATTATTATTATTATCAATGTGAAGTTAAATATACTGCTCCACAAGAGTTAGGGATATCGTATTCAATCGTTTTTAAAAGTATGTAATCTTCGAGAAAATCGCTGTAAAATCTTTCAAAATTCAATAACAACTTGAATAGATCCAATAAAAATCAGTATGAGACATTTCGTCAATCTGGTCGCCTTTTTTCTGAAGTTTGGTTCTTTGCATATGCTTCATGAATGTTCTTTTGAAATGAAGTCAGCTTATCAACGTCTTCGATTTGAAACGAGTTTTCTGAAAATTCCAAAACGTACATTAACGTTTGTTAATAGTTTATAGGGCTATGGGAATGCTACAGGCTGGCCTAACTCAGGTTGTTGTAGCGGAAAGGCTTCAAGTCAGCCAAAGTGTGATATCTCGACTTTGGAATAGGTTCAGGGAGACAGGTTCCGTGTTGGAAAGACCAAGGCTTGGTGGACGACGCAAAAAAACATCTGCTCAGGATCGTTTCATCACCGTTTCGGTGAGAAGAAACCCTACATCTATGTGTAGAATGCTACGGAATACTCTTCAAAATGCAAGTTTCCATCGAAACCATCAGACGACGTTTGAGAGAGGTGAATCTAGGTTCTATCTAGACGTCCATTAAGAGGAGTTCCATTAACACGTGACCATAAGCGTCGAAGACTGGAATGGGCAAGGCAACATATCAATTGGAACGATCAATGGCGTAGTGTCCTTTTCACTGATGAATCCAGATATGGACGATTTTCAGATTCTCGAAGAATAAGGGTATGGACAATCCCACGAATACCCCGTAATCGTCGCTATGTCCAAGAAGTTCATCCATTCCGACGGGGTAGTGTTATGGTATGGGCCGGGATATGTTTCAACGGGCGCACAGATCTACACATTTGTCCTGGGAATATGACCGCCCTACACTATAGGGAGCGTGTCATTGACAATGTTGTGCCAAATTTTCACGCTGCTATTGGTGAAACTTTTCAATTTCTAGACGATAACGCTAGACCGCACCGTGCAGCCATAGTTGAGAATGCGCGCGAGGAGCTTGGTATTCCACATTTACCAATACCTCTGCACTCACCGGATTTGAATTGCATAGAGCATGCATGGGATATGCTCCAAAGAAGATTAGACAATCATCAACCTACCCCAGAATCTTTAAATGATCTGAGAGAGCTTCTGCCCCGTTTATGGAACCAAATTCCTCAAGAAATGTTCAATAACCTCGTGTGTAGTATGCAAAGAAGATGTCAAGTTGTTATTGATGACCGTGGAGGCCATACACTTAATTGATAGTCTTACAATGCTTGAATTCTCTGGGAATAAAATTTCGTTATTTTACTCGATTTTTCTTAACCACCCTGTATACGCTGCAGACCTACAGGCTAAAATTTATTTCCAACTCGAAATCATATTAATATGAATTTTCATCACAAAAATCTTATTTTAACTATATTTTTTCGCAATTTAAATTGTTAAATAATTCGATAAAAATATAAGATTATTTAAGTCAGAGTTATATGCTTTTGAAATGTTTCCCAAAACTTTCGGATCATATGTTATCCCTAACTCATGATGAGCAGTTTATTTGAAATTATATATTTTTTTACAGATTACTTACGAGAGCACAGGGAACGTTCAACTTACTTTCCTCCGCTTAAGTTCAGAAATGGGCTATCAAAACTTCACCTACACTTGCATCAACAGTGTGGCTTGGCTCAATGCAAACACAAAGATGTACGACTTAGCTGTCAAGTTCAGAGGTTACAACGAACAAGAGTTTTCACATAAAAAAATCAAACCAGACATCTTGGTCGACGGTTGTCAGAGCAGAAACGAGAAAAGTCAGAGCGTCTTCGAAGTTCGTACCACCAAATTGTACCAACTTCCACTCATCGATTTTTATCCGGTTGATTACGGAGGACACAATCAAGCTTTTGGATTCACAGTTGGACCGGTGTGTTTCAAGTAGATTTGCCTAATTGCCCGTATATTTGATATTGATAACGATTCCAAGGATCCTTTCGAAAATTATGAAGAATCGATTTTAAAAACGCAAAGATAGTATATATTTCACTCTTCAATTCAATAATTATTGAATTATATAATTTTTTAACAAAGCAAAAATAAAAATTTGAAAAAAAGGCTCATAACACATTATATTGTCAAATATAATTCCTTAATTATATATTATTCACATTGGATAGTCGATTTTTGTACAAATGATATATTTTATCTATGTATATCTACTATTTTTTAAGGGCACCTTTTTTAGTATTTATCTTAAATTGTAGTTTAGAATATTAAGATTTTCTTGAATTGCAAGGGGGTTATTAAAATATCTTCTTCCCTAAAGTACATTGTAAATATAATACATGTTAATTTTTGAAATTACATCAAAAAATGTAAACAAATAAATGATGATATTTTTCATGAGGTTTTTTCAATACAGCAATTATCTAAGTGTATTCATAAGTAAAAACGACATTTCATGATTTCTTCTTCTCGAAATACCGTGTAGACTGTAGATTACTGCATACATGTTCATTGTCTCTCTCAGCGGCTAGTTTTGTTGGCAGCTTTTGCAGTGCTTGGTCCTTCATTCAAGTTCATTAACAGACATTAAATAATAATATTAACAATCATTCAATTATGAGTAGTAGATTTATAATGATGAATGGTTTTGACGCGACAAGCCAGAAGGGGGTAGGTGCAAGTATGGAATATAAGAGGCTCTACCAGTGGCGACGCTAAGGGCGGGCAGGGTGGCCCGGGCCATCCCTAAAATTTTGTGCCCCCCTAGAATTTTTGGACTTTCAATTTTCCGTTGTATTTCTATTTACTTTGGTCCCTTCTGGAAAATTCCGGCCCCCTCTTGGGGCCCCCATGTCTTTGAAACTGGCGTCGGCAATGGGGTGATACTCTGGAGTTCATAAGAAGCTATCTCGGCAAAAGAAATCATATAGATTATAGAGTGATAATGGAAGAGGATGGAGTAGAATATGTATCAGCGGACAACACATCTATCCTGGCAGTACCACACTGCAGCATGCTGGGACCTTTATTGTTCATAGTGTATCTGAATGACCTGCCTGAACAATTAATTTGAAAAGAAGTCAGTCTTCATTTGTGAAGATGACACAAACATTCTTATTAAGAAGAAATTGGACTAGCAGAGATCTAATTTCCAAAGCTCACCACTGTTGGAACCACCACAACAGGATAATGACAGACCGGTTTCTGGCTTATTAGCCTTCTTCAGTGCCACACAACCCTTATCGTGGTAGTATCCAACTGAAACGGTAGAACTTATATTATATCCTAGTAGGAACATCTGAGTACAGTTTAAACTGTACGGTCTGACATTATCCTGTTGTGGTGGTTCCACCAGTGGTGAGCTTTGGAAATTAGATCTCTGCTAGTCATTATTATGCAGTCTAAGGACGATATCCTCTTCGTTGATTCTTATTAAGGTGGGCGTTTAAACCGAGTAGGAAAGATCAGCCGATAGAGGCGCCACCATCCATTTTAAGGAATATCTCCATAGAACTTTCATTATCACAATAAGTTCTATGAGTATCTCTCTAATCATGAATGAAATGTACAATGGCGCTCTCTATCCGAAAATCGCCGAACTATGAAATACGTGGATTTGTGGGTAAAGCAGGAATTTTTTCCCGCCAAAATTTGAATTTGGCCATTTTCTGCCAATTCCGTATTTCAAGTTGATCTTCTGAACGAAATTATCAGTAGATTCACTTTTAATCGGAAGTTGAACTATTTTCATGGGTCTTTCTGTTGAAATAAAACAGAAGCATGGGTTGGCTCATTTTCTTCCATTTTTGAAAGAAAAAAAATTAACTGTCGGAATGAAATCGATCAAAATTATTTCAACAAGAACCCTAATCCTTTCTGAGTTCACCCACAAAATTTCAGTTCTCAAAATGAAACCGTTTTCGAAATCAACTTGAAATAAAAACACACTACATTGAACGCCCACCTTAAGGAAAGATTACGACAATAGAGATTGAAAACCTGGGGCATAGCAGACAAATTGGTTGTAAACAGAAACAAAACTGAAAGCCTATTTTTCGAAACTGGGAAAACAGAGAAAATGTTCCCGAAAATTATATCAATAGGGGCAACAGAAGTAACGGTAGGGGAGTCAATGAAGTTCTTGGAAGTATATTTAGACTCAAAATTGAAGTGGTTGGAACAGATATAGTACCTGGATGGTCGCTTGAGCTCTGTGGTATATACCTTCAATGTAATAAGAAGTCAACTTCATCATGAAACGTTGTTGATACTGTATCACGCAAACTTCATATGTTAAGTTATGATGGAATATCCGTATGGGATGGGAGCAATCAAGCACATAAATAGATTACTTTTGATACAAAAAAGGGTGAAAAGATACACAGTCCCAAGTTCGAGTGCCTATTAGACGTTTCTGGAGAACTGGACGTATTTGAAATCTGAAAACTGGGATTATCATATTGTTCCAAATTTCTCTACAGACCTAAAATATTTTTGGAGCCTGTGAGCACTTCCGGTTATACCAGGAGTGAAAATTGTTTTGATGAAATTTTTTTTTCAATTTATTCGTTCCTGATATGATTGAGTATTCAATGCTGAATATATTTCTGTTAAAACCATTGTATTCATTCAAATACTTTTCAAAATATCGAAAAAGAAACGGAATATTCATTGTCAGTTTTATGTGGAGAGGTCATGAATCTTTTGAATTTCATAAATATCATCACAGGGTGTTTCAAATTTCGTGTCGAAAACTGTGATCGAAAATTGGCCATAACTTCAGTTTGTCAAATTAGAACCCTATTTTTTTATGATTGCGTTGGATTCTGCGAAGAAAAATAATGATAGCACTCCAAGATGCTCTTGCTCCTAAATTGAGTTATTCCCGAGTTATGTGAGCTTTTCTGGATTTATGTCAGAAACTACTGAATTTAGGGGCAAGAGCATCGTAGAGTGCTATCACTATTTTGCTTCGCAGAATCCAACGAAATCATAAAAAAAATAGGGTTCATATTTGAAAAACAGAAATTATAGCCAATTTTTGATCAGTTTTCGACACAAAAATTGAAACACCCTGTGATGATATTTATGAAATTCAAAAGATGCATGATCTTTCCACATTCTTCAACTTTGTCATTATGAGAACGGTTTACGCTCCGGATTTTGAGAATAAGAAAAATTAACATAATACTGACTTTTTCAGTTTTTTTTCGATATTCTGAATGAATACAATGATTTTAACAGAAATGTATTCAGCATGGAACACTCAATTTTTTCACACCTGGCATAACCGGAAGTGCTCAGGCTCCAGGAATATTTTAGGTCAGTAGAGAATTTCGAACAATATCATAATCCCAATTTTCAGATTTCAAATAAGTCCAGTTCTCCAGAAACGTCTAATATAAAGGCACTCGAATTTGAGACACCCTGTATATTTGGTATGAGCCGCAGGGAATCATGCAGAGGAATCTTTGAAAAACATAAATTAATGACATTTATAACTAGTTTGTATACAGGGTGTTTCACCATAAACTGGACAAACAGATATAGCAGTGTAGATGACATTGAGAAAGGTATTTTTGTCTCCATGACTTATACCCCGTTTCCAAAGCATAAGCGAGACACATTTTGCTGTGGTAGGTTATGCTTGACCTTTGAAATAACAGGTTCTGTTCACAGCTTAGTATTTTCCTGTGCTCAATTCTTTGACTAAACCCTAGGGTATAGTCTAAGGCTCAATTCAATGGTGGTGTAGAATGGCGGAAACCCAGCAATTTGATTTTTTTTTCTCGGTTACCATTTAGGTAAGCATTATTTCAACGTAATCGATTTCCTAAGATTTTCCGTGAAAAGAATTTTCAAAATTCGAAATCAACTTTTTTTTTACGTGTCTTCAGTAAAAAAATTCACCCAAAATTGTTGGAATCTTTTATGGTTGAACAATCTTCCATTCTGAATACTGATGTGAAAACCAGTAGCGTAACGTACACCCCCGCAGACCCCGCGGTTCGGGGGGGCCCAGGCGGTAGGGGGTCCTGGCTGGGCTCAGGCTTCAATTTATGAACCAAAAACATTTTTTTCATAAAACTCTGGTTGAAATCGAACTCTCCACTTTCGATCAACTGCTTTGTTAATTGAAATTAATAGAATTGGTACATACTCGTACGAAGTATGTATTTCGAAAAAAAATGTTTGGCTTAAAAATTCCTATTTCTATCCGGATCATTCGGGCAGCCCATTAACACAGTTTTGGCTTTCTTACGGCCTCCAGTTTTATAAAAAAAATTATGAAAGTAGTCCGAACGGAATCTCTGGAAGGCTACAAAAAGAATACCAATAGATTTTTTTTCTGTTGTCACCTCAGTGTTTAGAATGAAAGACAGTTCAACCTTGCAAGATTCTAAGAATTTTTGGAGAAATTATTTTCACTGAAGACTTAAAAAAAAGTTTAGTCCAAATTTTGGAAAATTTCTTTCACGGAAATTCTTAAAACATCGAGAACGTTGAAATAATGTTTTCCAAATTGGTAACCGAAAAAAAAATACAACTTTGAATGTTTTCCGCCGTTTTGAATTATTTTTATCGAGAATTCTACACCACAATTGAATTGAGCACTGAAAAATACTAAGATGTTCCCAGAAACTGTTATCCCACCATAAACATTCTGTAAAAACTAGCCAAGTCTCGATGGAGCTGCTTGTTTATCTCTAAAAAGTAATGAAATCTAGAAAAAGTCGAGCCAAGTCTAAGGCTCCTTACTGCGATTTCTTTATATTATTATAGTTAAGGTTGTGTGACTTGGCCGTTGAAAATTCCTTATACGTTAGTGGATACGAGTCAATTTTGTTTACACGTAATGCTATATCTGTTGTAACCAAAGACTATATTGGTCTATTGGTCTGTGGTTGTAACTACCTATATGTTTGTTAAGCGAGATAATAGCCCATGCTGGCATTCAGCTTTGGCAATGCTGACTTCTGCTCTCTTCTTTTTGGAGCGTCAAATCGACCACCGATCTAAAATAAAATAGACGTACAGACGGTCTTCTATCGATGACTAGCTTGCCCGGCGAACTTTGTTCCGCCCTAATGATACTTACGGTAAGGCACTATAAAGATAGGTATGCTAGATAGACCTGGCTCTATGGTTGATTGGGTCCAACCATAGACTCGAGAATTACAGGATTCGCAACATTTTCATCGCCATCTATCGGGGTGATACACCAACATAAACAATAAATTATTATAAATTTTACTATTAAATGCCGCGGCATTATTCTAACACCACGAACCTAACCTATTTCCAATGTTTTTCATGTGAGCATGCCGAAAAAAGTCACCTCATCCCGAAAATATGCTCATTAGATTACAGATTTCTTTTCTTTCGATTACAGATTTCATTTCATTCGAAGGGATCTGTAATTTTCGAGTCTATGGTTGGACCCGATCAACCATAGAGCCAGGTCTATCTAAGGCGCATTCGGTATTCCCTTTCGGAGACGGATCGGGCACAGAACATATAATAATTCGGATCTCTCTCTCTCAGGCTGAAACAGAGGAGAGAGAGAGATCCGTATTTATAAGATGTTCTGTGTCCATTTTCTCTCGCTCCACTCCGGATTGGTAATAACGAACGCAGTACTAGCATACCTATCTTTATAGAGCCTTACGGTGGATTTCACAAATCCACTCTGATTTTTGAACTGTTAAATGTTTCCATGGATATGAGCTATCACACAGAACAGATACACAAAAATAATATGTCATAATATGTCAATCACTAATAATGGCAATTTTGGATTCAGTTATTTCCGCAAATATATTTTTTACCCAAACAGAAATTCAAAAACGTTTCAAAAATTATGAAAAGATGAGAATGGACATATCACGATTGAAACTGATCGCCAAAATCCGATTTACTTTGAATTTCTATAAAAATTCACTGTGATATTCAACCGCTTTTTGATCTGCCTTTCATGGTACTATAAGCCCTATGTAAATTACACGGTAATTGATGTCATATGTACTTTTTTCGACCATTTCAAACGACGACGACCGAAATGCTAGAAAAAAGAACAGAATGACCTCAATCGATGGCCGTGAAAGCCTCAACAAATTCATGGCCATTTAGTGGTGATAATGTCAAATATAGTATTTTCACGATTACGTTATTTTGAATAAATAAAACTATAAAAATAAGTAATGATCATTATTTGGGCTGTTTCCATTATCTATGCGGTTTGTTGTTTCCGACGTTTCGGCAAGCATTCGCCTGCCGTCTTCAGGGTGTAAGTCCTGAGAAGGACCGGTTTTTGCCAAACTTGATCTGTCTGGACTTGTACGCACCATATTTTTTCGATTATTGAATTACAGTGTTGGGATTCGAACGCGGGTTATAAGGTTGCAATTTCGAAATTCCAGTCACTCTAACCACTAGTCTACCGGAGCAGGTAATCATTATACTATTCAAGTTATATATGAAGTATTATTTCCTGGTAGAGGTCACCTTGACCCGATCAGATGCGCAGTTGATATGCGCAGTAGGTTAAGTTCGGTCAGGTTAGGTTAGGTTAGGTTAGGTTGGGTTAGTGTTAATTGCCACCCTGAGCCGAGTTCATCCTTCTCAATTCAGATCTTATAATTGGTGCTTCCGGTCCTTCTCAGGACTTACACCCTGAAGACGGCAGGCGAATGCTTACCGAAACGTCGGAAACAACAAACCGCATAGATAATGGAAACAGCCCAAATAATGTTTCAACAAATATCCCATTATCAAGAATATCTCGATCACAAGTAATAATCAGTCTTAATGTGTGAATTGCGCCATCTGATGTGGTAAGAACGAAACTTTTCCCATATCTCAACCAACAAAATCTAATCATTTTAGACATCTGTACTCCTACGCTAAGATACTTTGGCCTTGCCCAACAGCGCAGTGTTGTAGGCGACCGAATTGCTCGAAAAAAAAAAGATGACATCAATCGATGGCCGCGAAAGCCTCAACAAATTCATCGTCATTTAATTGTGATTGTGATGTCAAATATAGTACCTTCACGATTACGTTATTTGGAATAAATAAAACTATAAAAATAACTAATAATCATCAGTCATAATGTGTGAATAGCGCCATCTGAAGTGGTAAGAACGAAACTTTTCTCATATATCGAAATATAATCATTTTAGACATCTGTACTCCTACGCTAAGACATTTTGGTTTTGCCCAACAGCGCAGAGTTGTAGGCAACTCAAATTACACATTATTACAGTGACTATAGAGGGAATATAATCACTGTACACACTATTTGTTTATATCGCCATCTAACGCGGAGAATATCAAATGAAGTACCAACTAATAAGCGGTAGCGTAACTGTAACTGTAGCGACATCTAGTGGCCTTACTCAAAAGGAGGAAAAGCATTTCCTGTATAAGTAAAATTTTCATCGATTTTTTCAAAGTTTTATTGTATTTTATAATAACCAGACCGTAGACGAATCCATATATGAAGTTTCATAACAAACAGTACATCCGATCTCGAGTTATAAATGGTGTAACCAACATCTTTCTTTTATATATATAGATATAGATAAGAAGTCCGTCTGTACTGGAAATAATTTTTCTCACTGTTTGTTTCAGGCTCGTATTATTGATTACGCAGCTTTATCAAGCCTACAAATGATTGGTTATTGAATAAACGTTTTCCAAGTGGCAATTTTCCATCGTCAATAATGGGTAGTGTTTCTGGCGACAGATTGATGCAATGGTGTCATGGAGCACCTGGTTTTGTACTATGTGTACACTTCAATGGCCAAGTCACACAACCTTAACTATAATAATAAAGAAATCGCAGTAAGGAGCCTTAGACTTGGCTCTACATTTTCTAGATTTCATTACTTTTTAGCGATAAACAAGCAGGTCCATCGAGACTTGGCTAGTTTTTACAGAATGTTTTTGGTGGGATTTCACTTTTTTTGTAGAAACGTGAGCATATTGATTTATTTTATTAGATTTTCTTATTTGACACATTTTTTTTGGAGTAGTTTTTTTATTACAAATCTTTATTTTCTTTTTTTCCGGTTCTGAACTATGGTAGATTGGGCCTCCGATTATTTTTTATTGAATTCAGCGTCCTCGAAAACCCATAGTTTGATACCTTACTTGTCCATATAGCCCATTTCTTACCCGATTCTTTCTCTCCCAATCTCACCACCGCAGAACCATCTGACGATCATTTTTCCGAAGAGCAATAGACGCTCTACATTGCGTCAATATTTCATCGCTCTAGCTTGACCTCAGAAGGAATAAGAAAGAAATTTCCAAAATTTGCGAATTGAAATAAAAAAAAAATTTTTTCGGATTAAATTTTTTCTCTCCCAATCTAACCACCGCAGACCCATCTGATGATGTTTTTTTCTGTAGCGCAATAGACGTTCTATATTGCACCAAAATTTCATAGCATTTTTTTATTCAGTGATACAGCGAAACAGAGTTTCTTCTTCATCAAGCTCTTCGGAATGGAAAAGAAGATAAATAGAGAACATAGCTGCTTTTACAGTTGCTGGTGATTCTCATAGAAGTGATTTGATTCACCAAATAAATCGACGAAGAGGGACAATTTCCTCAGATAGTTCAAGAAATATTGAATGAGCACCCAGCAACCAAGCTTGTTGTCGTATACATTCTGATCCCTGTACTCTGATTAAGATGTCTAGAATAATGGTGTAGGCACTGATTAGATTTTGTTTCGACCAAATTGAGAATATTAGCAATGTTTCGTTCTTTCCACTTCAGGTGGCGCTATTCACAAATTATATCTGATTTTTATCAGTTATTTCAAATATTTGAATTTATTCTGGCGAACGTGGCGTGTTAATGGTCGATAATTTTGTTAAGCAATAATGTGTGTTTATATTCTTGACATCCTGATGTATATTAGTTCTTACGAAAAGTACAAAACTTTCATTATAAAAAGATGTCATTCTGCTGTCATGTCATAATTGACTTTGGCAAATCAGCTGTTGATACATCAATCAAATTGACAACGGAAAATACACTGAAATGATATTGCGGCGCCGCCACGAAGCATTGCTAATATTTTCGATTTGGTCGAACGTCATTCCATTCAAAAATTGACGAGTGCCTACACCATTATTCTAGTCATCTTAACTCTGATGAAGAATGATCATAGATCACTTGTCTTCATGAAGCCTGGCAAGTTCGATCTAATTTTCATCCATTTTCACTTCAATCACTTCACAAAATATCCGACGTGATATCACTTACGGTTAGAAAATGTAAATTTGCGAGTAGCTCTGGTGTGCTATCACGTGACAGCAGATCCTAACCTCGTGAATGCGTGAAATGATAACAATTGAAAAAAGGATCATAATCGGGTGATCAGTCTTATACACAGTGATAATTTTTACTGTCTCATTTATTGTTCCGGTCTAGCTTTCGGAAACCTATCGTTTCCTTGAACAATAAATGAGACAGTAAAAAACATCAGTGTATAAGACTGCGATCACCCGATTATTATCCTTTTTTCAATTTATATTCTACAGTCGATATTCACATATGATAACAGTATGATTACAATGTGTTTCCAAGCGCATAAACTTCCATGCATTATTGTGGTTGCACATTTTGAGAAGATGACGTGGTTTTGCGTGATAGCACGTGAGCGCACGTGACATACTGACATGCCAACAATAGTACTCCAGACCTTCGATTATCCTAGTTTTTATAGTTTTCCCTTTATGTGGCCATTAAACCCTAACTCTGTACCAAATTTTAGCTCTCTGAGTTTATGTTCTATTTTGATGATCATGAGTGAGCTCGTGAGTGAGTGTGGAAAATGCGTAACTTTGCTTTCGCTTAACTTCGGAACTAAATGACCTACACAATTGAAATTTTGGATTTTAAGTACGTGGTCATAGCTTACTGGATGACGAAAATTTCGGCGTTCTGGTCTTATCCGGAGGTTCGCAAATAGGGGCCTGAAAATACGGCGAAATGGTTCCAGGTTCCAGTAAAGATAGTACGGCAGTGTTTGCTTCGCGCTCGACTTGGCGGGGCCACTGCCGAGCCCCCAAATTTCAAACGTAACTTACCAGTTATCCGTTATATTTTTCTCGAAGCTGACGTCATTGAACACCCTGTATCTCGGCAAAAATGCAAGTCTCGATGTCATCTACACGGCTATTATGTTTGTTCAGTTTATGGTGATATGGTATATAGAAGCATGAAAAATACTTTATGAAATGCAAAATTACGAATAATATTAGTCAAATGCAACCATACGTACCTACTACATACAATACTACAAACAATATGTGCATTCTTTACTGCCTTGCCAAAATCAGTGCAAAATATACTACATCTCAAACATTCAAAACAAGGCAAGACAAATTGTGATAGTCTGTGAGCCGTATGAACGTGCAGAGCAGGCCCGGATCTACGATTTTTTCTGACCGGGGCAAATATTCATGATGCCCCCCCCCCCCCCCCATTTGTGTGATATATGAATTCATAAAAAATACCAAAAATAAATAATACAAATGAATAATAAAAATAAATAATAATAATAATAATAAGGAAAAAATCACAAGGAACGAAATTAGATTTTTTTTCTTCACAGCTTCACGCGACGCGATTTTCTTTCCGCGAACGCATCTATCAGCTCCTCGAAATCTATTTCGGAAGCAGTTTAGTTTTCGATAGCTAAGATCGAGAGACCATAGAGACGTTCATGACTCAATGAGGAACGCAAATAATTTTTTATTATTTTCAATTTGATGACACTGCGTTCACATCTTGCAGACGAGGTAGGTAATGTGCATTGTGCAGTATATTCTTAAAGCTATACCGACATTAGGGAAAGCTTCTTGCAGATCTTGCCTGTGAAGAATTTGTAGCAGGTCTAATAAAGTCGATCTTTCACTAATTTCAGGAACCAGCTCTTTGAAAACCGCTAGTTCCTAACAAAAATCAACTACATTCAAGTCTCTTCAATATTTTCGCGCTAAGAGGGTCCCATTTGACCCATTTTTCTGCCGATCCTCTTTTTGCATTTTTAAAAGGGCATGACCGTTGAAGAATGGAAAATTCGTATGCAGACTCTGTGTGCTTTCTAAGCTTTTTCTGATTTCTGACAATAATCTGTCTAAAACAACCTTAATTTTCTTCGAGAATAAACCAACTAGATCTAGCGTTCTTGACTCAACCTCGCACATTTCGCAGACCTGCTTTTTTTCTTGGAAATACGTTTATTTCTGAGAATTGGCTCCACATCCAATTCTTCTGAAAGAAGTGTAGCTTGCGAGATCCTGTTTTCAATAGGTTTATTTTCTTTCATTCCTTGCAAGATCTTCTCAGGACCTTGCATCAACGATAATGAACGTGGAATATTTTATATCCCCTATCTGAATTTTCACGTTGACCCTATTGATCTCTCGCAGAATATTATCCCAAATTGTTATGTTCAGGATGAATCTAAAATCCATCACAGCATGAAGCAAATGATCAGCTTCATACTTGGATTCTGCGACTAGTTAGGATTCTTTGATTTTTTCCACAGCCTTCAAATCTCCCGGTAAATCATTGAGCAGGGCATTAATAGCTTTATGTTTAGCCCACCTTGTTTGGCCACTTCCTTTCACATTTATTTTCGTGCACTTCTTCATAATTGTCCATCGTGTGGTTGAACTTACAAAAAATAATACAGTTTTTGTACAACACCAAATAAATTAACTGCTTCTGAACATGATGAAGCCGAATAGACACCCACTAGATTCAAAGAGCTAGGCATGGAACTTATACTGCAGCCAGCTCGTTCATCTGTAGAATTCTGGATTGGACTCCTTTATATACGCCACCCATATTAGATCCGTACGACATTTTTGACAACTAAATCATCAGCTTGCCGTTTACCTAGCATTCGCTGATATTTTTCTCCACTCTTCCGTGAACTTCTAAGAAGTCAATAAAACTTTCCTTCATCTCATATCCTCCGTTCTCTTCAAATATCGTATAACCGGGTTCATTTGTTCTGTGTGAGATACATCTGGGGTGCAGTTGAACATGAAATAGTTGGCCTCCTTGATCTCATTAATAATGTTATTCCGAACTTTGGTGGCCATTAAATCGATAATTTCATTTTGTATAGTTCTGGACAGATAGGATGTTTGTCCCTTTTTTGGGTCCCCTTTTTCAGAGTCGGGTCATATTTAATAATATGTAATACTTTTTTCCGAGAAAATCAAAAATAGAAAAATTTTACCCTCTGGTTGTTTTTGGCGCCCCCTTAAGCTGGCGCCCAGGGCAAAAGCGCCCCGCTTGCCCCACCCTATATCCGGGCCTGGTGCAGAGCTTGAATAGGAAGAAGGGAAATTGAGAGCAAATGTGATTTAATTTTCAAATTGAAGAGAGATGGTAGTTTATATAATTATTCGAATAAAAAAATCGTCCGCTGGCTGTACGTTGATAGAAAACCCGTCCGCTGGACATGAAAATGTCCGCTGGACATGAAAACGTCCGCTGGACATGAAAACTTGTAAATAATTCTTGAGTTTCAGTCATTTTAACCCTTCTGAAACTCACAGAGATGGTTGTTTATATAATTATTCGAATAAAAAAAATCGTCCGCTGGCTGTACGTTGGTGGAAAACCCGTCCGCTGGACATGAAAACTTGTAAAAAAAATTTTGAGTTTCAGTCATTTTAACCCTGCTGAAATTTACAGAGATGGTAGTTTATGTAATTATTCGAATAAAAAAAAATCGTCCGCTGGCTGTACGTTGGTGGAAAACCCGTCCGCTGGACATGAAAACTTGTTTTCCACCAAAATACAGCCAGCGGACGATTTTTTTTATTCGAATAATTATATTGTGGGAAACTAATTTCCACAGAAATATCGAAGGAATAAAATGAGTTTCGAGTGCAAATTCGGCGGACAGAGAAAATGTGGAATCTGGGAAACCACGCCTCGAAATGAGAAAACTCATTCGAGCAACCTTATTGGAGCAACTAAAATCGGTCCAGAAATTGGATATAAAGGGCCGATATGCAAACCAGAAATTAGATCTCATAGATTCATCACCTAGAACGAGCACCAGCACTCGAGAAGAAGAAATCAGCTATTATCGACGACAACCACTAAATCTTAAAAGGTTTTTATCAAAACCCTCGACCAGCGACAAGAAAGACCGCCCATCAACGCACATCTGTTTCACAGCAGCACGACCACTCTTCAAGAAACGGAAGAAAGCCAGTACGTTCGTCCCCAACATCTGGTTCGCATAATCGCGGCCCTTGGCGCCTAGACCAACGATAACGACTCTGTCACAACACTATAAATCAATCGTTTTTCTGAAAACGGTGTCCTCTAACTTCAGGGACAAAAAAAATAGTTGGGTTGAAATAAAACTGTGATATATTTGCCTGAACCTTTTCTTTCACTTTCCTTTCCCTGTGAATTAATTGAAGTTACAGATCAAAAACACAGCAACCCACAAATTGGTGACCCCGACGTGATTGAAAAAGAAGCCCTGAAGACAATGGAAGAAGAAGCCCAAATATCAAGAGTCGCCGTCCGTCTGCCCGAATTCACATTCACGGATCCCGAATTATGGTTTGCCATCTGCGAAGGGAGTTTCAGCAATGCTGGCGTGACACAGGACCGGACCAAGTTCAACCACGTCGTAGGAGCCCTGCCAGCCAAATATGCAGTAGAGGTGAAGGATATCATCATGAAACCACCTACCAGTGAAGCCTACGACAAGTTGAAGACGGAGCTGGTGCGACGGTTGAGTGCCTCCCAGGAAGAGAAAACCCGCCGCCTACTGGAGCGAGAGGAAATGGGAGACCGTAAGCCCTCACAATTTCTTCGTCACTTACAGGGGCTTGCAGATGCAACAGTGCCAGAGAACCTGATGAAGTCCCTATGGATGAGCCGTCTACCTAAGAACATCGAGATGTCATTGGCTATCATCAAGGACAAGAAATTGGAGGACTTGGCGAACCTCGCAGACAACATCGTGGAAGCTTCCCGACCCCCCGTCCACCATGTAGCTGAAGTGGCCAACGTGGAATCCCTCAAGAAGGAATTCACGCAGTGGACCATAGGATTCAACCAGGAGATTGCAACCCTGAAGGCGAAACTGGCGGCATTCGAAGAACGACCTAGGAGAGATAGGACCCGAGGCCGTTCCAATGATCGTCGAAGAAGCCATAGTCGCAGACGACCCACAGTCGACGGAAAGTGCTGGTACCACGACAGATTTGGAGCAAGGTCTACGAGGTGCGTGCAGCCCTGCAACTACTCTTCGGGAAACGGAGGGGGCCTTCACTAGAGGCGGCCAGTGATCCCAGCCCGTCGACGCGCCGCCTGTTCGTAACGTATCAGGATTCCAAGCTTCAGTTCCTGGTCGACACTGGTGCAGACTTATGCGTCTTTCCATACAGCGCAGCCACTGGCAGACGAGAGAAGTCCGACTACGTCCTTTCAGCAGCCAACGGGACACCCATAGCCACCTATGGTACAATCACCCTCACGCTGAACCTAGGACTACGCCGAGCGTTCACATGGAGGTTCGTCATAGCAGACGTATCGAAACCCATCATCGGCGTCGACTTCCTGAGCTTCTACAACCTGCTAGTGGACGTCAGAAACAGAAGACTCTTGGACGGAACCACCCAGGACGCAGCAAGCACCAGACGAAGCATCACATCAAGACGACCCATGGACCACCAGTCGCTTCAAGACCACGACGCCTGGCACCAGAGAAGTTCAAGGCAGCCAAGAAAGAATTCGAAGCCATGCTCAGACTAGGAATCGCCCGTCCATCCAAAAGCCCTTGGTCGTCCCCACTGCACTTGGCACCGAAGAAGGGTTCCGAAGAATGGAGACCTTGCGGAGACTACCGTGCACTAAACGCCCGGACTGTCCCCGACCAATATCCTGTGAGACACATCCAGGACTACGCTCACATTCTTCAAGGAAAGACAATCTTCTCGACCCTCGACCTAGTGAGGGCCTACAACCAGATACCCCTGGCAGAAGAAGACGTAGCCAAGACAGCCATCACAACGCTGTTTGGATTGTTCGAGTTCCCGTTCATGACTTTCGGACTACGGAACGCTGCACAGACTTTCCAGAGGTTCATCGATGAGGTTCTACGAGGACTGGACTTCTGCTTCAGCTATATAGACGACGTGCTGATCGCCTCCTCATCAGAAGAGGAACATATGGAACATCTCCGGATCATCTTCGAGCGGTTCCGCAATTACTCCATCGTCCTCAATCCAGCCAAATGCACATTCGGACAACCAGAAGTGAAGTTCCTAGGGTACCTCGTCACAGTTGAAGGAACAAGGCCACTTCCAGACAGAGTCCAAGACATACTGGGATACAGCCAACCAACAACTGCCAAAGACCTTCGAAGATTTCTGGGTATGATAAACTTCTATCGTCGTTTCATACCTCGAGCATCACAGTCACTGGCACCGCTCCACGACATACTCGTACCAAACTTAAAAGGGAAGGCTAAGATCTCATGGACCCCAGAAGCCACTGCAGCCTTTGAAGAAGGGAAGAAAACGCTAGCCTCAGCGACCTTGCTAGCACACCCTATGGATGGCGCCCCACTTGCCTTAGTAACCGACGCATCAGACACAGCCGTCGGAGCTACTCTTCAACAGTTGGTCAACAGTGAATGGCAACCTCTTGCATTCTTCTCTAAGAAACTATCACCACCAGAGACCCGTTATGGAGCCTACGACCGTGAACTACTAGCCATCTACCTAGCCATCAAACACTTCAGACACATGGTAGAGGCCCGGAACTTCACCATCTTCACGGATCACAAACCCTTGACGTACGCCTTCAAGCAGAAGCCAGAGAAGTGCTCGCCCAGGCAGTTCCGACACCTGGATTACATCTCCCAGTTCTCCACCGACATACGATACGTCCCAGGAGAGCAGAACGTCGTCGCTGATGCCCTTTCAAGAGTGGACGAACTCACTCCCACGGTGGACTATGCAGCATAAGAGGACGACGACGAACTACGGAGATACCTACGAGGAGACACAGGATTGCTGCTAAGGAAAATGAAGCCACATGGTTCTACCATCTCGGTGTACTGTGACACATCCACACCACAGGCACGCCCGTTCTTGACGAAGCCATTTCGTAGAGCAGCCTTCGATACCATCCACAGACTGGCACACCCTGGTATCAACGCAACCACAAAAATGGCGAAACAAAGATTTGTATGGCCTTCAATCAACGCAGACTGCAGGAAATGGTCCCGCAGCTGTATAGAGTGTCAGCGAGCCAAAGTCACTCGTCATGTCACGGCTCCACTAAGTCCATTCGTTCCACCAGCACGACGATTTGAGCACGTCCATATGGACATCATAACCATGCCACACTCTGAGGGCTACCGATACTGTCTCACTTGCGTCGACCGATTCACCAGGTGGCCAGAAGCAATCCCTCTTTAAAACCAAGAGGCAGTCACCATCGCCAAAGAATTTTACACGAACTGGATAGCGAGGTTTGGCACTCCACTGCGGATCACAACGGATCAAGGAAGACAATTCGAGTCGAGCCTGTTCAACGAGTTGAGTAAGTTGACTGGCTCGAATCACATCCGAACCACCGCCTATCACCCAGCAGCCAACGGCATGGTGGAGAGAATTCATCGACAACTCAAGGCAGCAATAAAATGCCACAGCAACGATCGATGGACCGAAACGTTACCAACCGTCCTGCTTGGAATGCGAGCGGCCTGGCGAGAGGATTTGAAGACAACCGCAGCAGAGCTAGTATATGGAGAACCACTAAGATTGCCCGGAGAATTCCTAGGTACGAATACAAATGACTATGAAGACACATCCGACTTCATCGTGAATCTGAGGCAACAAATGCAAGCAATAAGACCCACCGAAGGAAGCCACCACGGAGAACGAACCAACTTCGTGTTCAAGGATTTATCAACTTCACCTTGCGTTTTTGTCCGACATGACGGCCCAAAGAAAGGTCTGCAAAATCCATATGACGGACCATACGAAGTTTTAAGTCGAAATCCAAAACATTTCGTAATAAAAGTGAACGGCAAGGAAACGACGGTGACGATCGACAGACTGAAGCCAGCCTACGTCATCACCGACGATATGATGGAAGACTTGCCAAGAAGAGAACACCCTGTAGAACCCGACACAACAGATCCAAGGCCATCGCAGGAAACGCGGACCACACGATCCGGCAGAAAAGTCCATTTCCCAAAGCGATTTGTGCAGATGATTTCGTAACTTCGTCACTGGTGGGGGAGTGTGTGGGAAACTAATTTCCACAGAAATATCGAAGGAATAAAATGAGTTTCGAGTGCAAATTCGGCGGACAGAGAAAATGTGGAATCTGGGAAACCACGCCTCGAAATGAGTAAACTCATTCGAGCAACCTTATTGGAGCAACTAAAATCGGTCCAGAAATTGGATATAAAGGGCCGATATGCAAACCAGAAATCAGATCTCATAGATTCATCACCTATAACGAGCACCAGCACTCGAGAAGAAGAAATCAGCTATTATCGACGACAACCACTAAATCTTAAAAGGTTTTTATCAAAACCCTCGACCAGCGACAAGAAAGACCGTCCATCAACGCACATCTGTTTCACAGCAGCACGACCACTCTTCAAGAAACGGAAGAAAGCCAGTACGTTCGTCCGCAACATCTGGTTCGCATAATCGCGGCCCTTGGCGCCTAGACCAACGATAACGACTCTGTCACAACACTATAAATCAATCGTTTTTCTGAAAACGGTGTCCTCAAACTTCAGGGACAAAACAAATAGTTGGGTTGAAATAAAACTGTGATATATTTGCCTGAACCTTTTCTTTCACTTTCCTTTCCCTGTGAATTAATTGAAGTTACAGATCAAAAACACAGCAACCCACAATATAAACTACCATCTCTGTAAATTTCAGCAGGGTTAAAATGACTGAAACTCAAATTTTTTTTACAGGACTTCATGTCCAGCGGACGGATTTTCCACCAACGTACAGCCAGCGGACGATTTTTTTTATTCGAATAATTATATAAACAACCATCCCTGTGAATTTCAGAAGGGTTAAAATGACTGAAACTCAAAAAATGTTTTACAAGTTTTCATGTCCAGCGGACGGGTTTTCCACCAACGTACAGCCAGCGGACGATTTTTTTTATTCGAATAATTATATAAACAACCATCTCTGTGAATTTCAGAAGGGTTAAAATTACTGAAACTCAAGAATTTTTCACAAGTTTTCATGTCCAGTGGACGTTTTCATGTCCATCGGACGGGTTTTCCACCAACGTACAGCCAGCGGACGATTTTTTTTATTCGAATAATTATATAAACTACCATCTCTGTAAATTTCAGCAGGGTTAAAATGACTGAAACTCAAATTTTTTTTTACAAGTTTCCATGTCCAGCGGACGGGTTTTCCACCAACGTACAGCCAGCGGACGATTTTTTTTATTCGAATAATTATATAAACTACCATCTCTGTAAATTTCAGCAAGGTTAAAATGACTGAAACTCAATTTTTTTTTTATTTTTATTTTATTCGAATAAAAAAAAATCGTCCGCTGGATGTACGTTGGTGGAAAACCCGTCCGCTGGACATGAAAACTTGTTTTCCACCAAAATACAGCCAGCGGACGATTTTTTTTTATTCGAATAATTATATAAACTACCATCGCTGTAAATTTCAGCAGGGTTAAAATGACTGAAACTCAATTTTTTTTACAGGTTTTCATGTCCACGTCCAGCGGACGGATTTTCCACCAACGTACAGCCAGCGGACGATTTTTTTTAGTCGAATAATTATATAAACAACCATCTCTGTAAATTTCAGCAGGGTTAAAATGACTGAAACTCAAAATTTTTTTTACAAGTTTTCATGTCCAGCGGACGGGTTTTCCACCAACGTACAGCCAGCGGACGATTTTTTTTATTCGAATAATTATATAAACAACCATCTCTGTGAATTTCAGAAGGGTTAAAATGACTGAAATTCAAAAATGTAATGTTTCACAAGTTTTCATGTCCAGAGGACGTTTTCATGTCCAGCGGACGGGATTTCCACCAACGTACAGCCAGCGGACGATTTTTTTTATTCGAATAATTATATAAACTACCATCTCTGTAAATTTCAGCAGGGTTAAAAGTTAAAATGACTGAAACTCAAATTTTTTTTAAAAGTTTCCATGTCCAGCGGACGGGTTTTCCACCAACGTACAGCCAGCGGACGATTTTTTTTATTAGACTAATTATACAAACTACCATCTCTGTAAATTTCAGCAGGGTTAAAATGACTGAAACTCAAATTTTTTTTTACAAGTTTCCATGTCCAGCGGACGGGTTTTCCACCAACGTACAGCCAGCGGACGATTTTTTTTATTCGAATAATTATATAAACTACCATCTCTGTAAATTTCAGCAAGGTTAAAATGACTGAAACTCAAATTTTTTTTTATTTTTATTTTATTCGAATAAAAAAAAATCGTCCGCTGGATGTACGTTGGTGGAAAACCCGTCCGCTGGACATGAAAACTTGTTTTCCACCAAAATACAGCCAGCGGACGATTTTTTTTATTCGAATAATTATATAAACTACCATCGCTGTAAATTTCAGCAGGGTTAAAATGACTGAAACTCAATTTTTTTTACAGGTTTTCATGTCCACGTCCAGCGGACGGATTTTCCACCAACGTACAGCCAGCGGACGATTTTTTTTAGTCGAATAATTATATAAACAACCATCTCTGTAAATTTCAGCAGGGTTAAAATGACTGAAACTCAAAATTTTTTTTACAAGTTTTCATGTCCAGCGGACGGGTTTTCCACCAACGTACAGCCAGCGGACGATTTTTTTTATTCGAATAATTATATAAACAACCATCTCTGTGAATTTCAGAAGGGTTAAAATGACTGAAATTCAAAAATGTAATGTTTCACAAGTTTTCATGTCCAGAGGACGTTTTCATGTCCAGCGGACGGGATTTCCACCAACGTACAGCCAGCGGACGATTTTTTTTATTCGAATAATTATATAAACTACCATCTCTGTAAATTTCAGCAGGGTTAAAAGTTAAAATGACTGAAACTCAAATTTTTTTTAAAAGTTTCCATGTCCAGCGGACGGGTTTTCCACCAACGTACAGCCAGCGGACGATTTTTTTTATTAGACTAATTATACAAACTACCATCTCTGTAAATTTCAGCAGGGTTAAAATGACTGAAACTCAATATTTTTTTTAACATGTTTTCGTTGCTCCCTTTGGCTAAGAAAACAACCAAATCAAGCTATATACAAATTATGGCCAGGGTTAAAAAGACTGACTAAAAAGTATCACTGGCTCCCGGGCTGACACAAGACACCAGAGGGAACTTACTGTTGAGCTTCATCGTTTCAAGAAAACCCAAACTGGGACGAACCATTTGGGAATCAAGTTTCATAATAAACTTCCCGAACACTTGAAATATCTTCAACTTCATAGATTGGTAGATAAAATAATAAACTGCTTATTGAAAAAATGAACTCCAAGAATTCTGGGATATTGATTTCAACGAATGTATAGATATGTATGTTTGTAAGCATGTTTTATGTATTTGTTTTTTACAACTGTATATGTACTTATATATGTTAGCAATGTGAATTTTGAATCCCCTATAAATTGATAGAAAATGCTAAGACCATATCTACCGAATCGTAGTAGCCTAATGTCAAACACTCTGTGATCTGAAGTGATGGTTTTCGATGATCTCGTTCCCACGCTCTCTCTCTGTCTAACAACATGGCGGCATCCTAGACACAGACGCCTGTTAGTAAACAAGAACATAACCTGCCATTTTGTATAAAGCCCACTAATAATCTGTGAACTGTGAATAAACGACACGTAAAACCACCCCGAGTGTTTTATTATCTTACATATATTAATTATTTTTTTGACTTGCCATGTAATTTTTATTTTTGATGGTTAATAAAGTGAGATGAGATATGCAATATTTTGGATTCGGATGTAAAATAAAATTTCAATCAAAAAATTCGGAATCCAATTTTCTTGATTTTGTGTAAGAGATAGACTTGTTTCAAGAGCAGTTTATCCTAATCCCTGCTAAAGTTAGTTTGTACTTGATGTTTCAACTTGTATAACTCATAAATGGAGGCAAAACCTTCATTCCAATATTTTTGTTTTTAATTTTATATTATTTTGAACTGGAATCCAAAATCATGCACATAAAATATAAATCACCCTGTGCAGACAACTTGTCTTTATTCAATAAAAGGGGTTTCTCTATATACATTCATATGCTTGAACCAAAAGGTTCTATACAGTTATTGTTTATGCATCTGCCTCCTGCTTCTTCTTCTTTTTCTTCTTTTGCTTGGGTGTCTCATTACTTTGTTGCTCTTCTGATTCTTCAATCTTCACCTGAACTTTTTCCTTTTTTACTTTCTTCACTGGCAAGTCCTCTAGTTGTTCTTCTTCAGTTGCAACCTTCTTTTTCTTCTTCTTTGGTTTAGGAGTTTGATCTTCATTATCATCATTTGAAGGTTCCTGTTTTACATTGGTATTACCTTGTGTAGCATTGAATGCATCAGAAAATTTCCTTTTACTGGATGAGGGCAATGTAGAATCAGCTGCTGATTGATATTGCATAACTTGACTAACACCGTGATATTTTTCAAATTTGGCTTGTGCCTTTCCAGTACCACTGATTCTTCGTATGTTACCCTCTTCAATAATTCTTAGTCGAGATTCCAATTTCGCTTTGTGTTCTGCACCCAAATCAATACAACCATCTTCACCAAGGGCATCAACACGAATAGCCAGGGCAGCTTTAGCTGCTAACATTCTGGATATTTTACCTTTATTTGCTGTTGATGCTTTACCTACAAGTTGTGTGTGGTAGATTAAACCATATTTAGGAGTATCCTTCTTTGTTTTCAATGCTCTGAAAAGAGCTTTTTCGGCACCAAGGATTTGTATGGTTGAAGCAGGTTGTTTAGCCAAGTTTATCAAGGATCCAGAATGAGCAATTAATCTAGCTCCAACCAATTCACCAACTAGCACCGATAGGTTAGGAGCAATAGCCAGCATTCTACTTTCCAAATATTTATTCAATTGATCCCTATGTGTAGCAATTTGAGTGATCTGTTCGCATAAGTTATGAATATGCAAGATGTCCTCTTCTGCTATTTCACTACCCATTGATATTTCTGCAGCAGCTCTGATTTTTTCTTCGATTTCTTCAGGCACAATATCTGATAAATCAGAAGTAGCAGCATTATCTCTTGTTCCTATTACAATTACAGCTTTAACGTAAGTCAAATTGTCAGTGAGGATTGTAGCAAGTTCAGGAAAATGCCATCCATACCATTCTTTAACCCTCATGTAGTTATTGTTCAAATCCTTATCGATGTCATCCAACAAACTTACTGCCTGAACAATCATGGTATCAACTTTATCAGGAGAAAATTTCAATTTATATCTTGATAATGAATGCGCCAATCCAAGGGACATTGCAGTAAACTCTTTTTTGCTCAATCCAGATATCAAGCTGTCAACCTGGGATCTGATGCATCTCATTAATTCTTGAACAGGATTGTTTGATAAACACTGGAGTTCAAATTTGTCCTTGATGGCAGATCCAAGTTTTGAATCACCAACCAATAGTACATCATTTTTCTCAATGTATTTCTTTAATACTTTCTTCAGAGTTTTGGATATTTTACCTTCCACAGTGGCTGTTGTTGCCGCTAAAGCTTCTGTTGTATCGGTGAATTTTTCGAAATGCTTCAATTTCAACCTGAAAAAAAGTTTTGTTTGAGATAAGAACATTCATGCAACAGGATTTAATATACGATTTATATTCCTGAATAATTTAGTTAATATGTCAAAACACAGTCCCAATGGAATAATATCCAATCGTCTGACTTTATCAATTTTATTAAGTTGATACATATTTTGACAATAAATATGTGTTGTATATATAAGCTAATATAAAAGCAAGACTTTCAATGATAATATGTGCTAAATAAAAACCGTATATACCACAAGGCATATCTTAGAATTCTAAGCATCATAGGAGTCTTTGAGAAGATATTTCTAAATTGAAATTTTTGTGCCTTGTCTTCAAGGAATAGAAGTGCCAGGTTTCTTTGTGGATATAAGATCGAAAATGACTCGTTATAATAATAATGACTGAACTGCAAGGCTTTCAAAAGATAGTAACAATAGTGATTAGTGAATAAGAAAGCTAGCAAGAGCATCGAATAATTTCATATTTCCTTTCCATCTTCAAAGATTGACCGAAGGAAGCAGTCAAATAAAAAAACCGTCTATTCCCAAACAATACATTTCAAAATATTTTTATTAATTTGTTTTGATGTAGGAGATTATATTTCTCCATTTTACGTAAACAGTGACCGTGACAAAAGAAGACTCATTTTCAAATTAGCTTCTTGTTCTTTCTTTATTGGACTACGATGATCAGAGTTTATCCAAACATGGTATGAGAAATAAGATTCTGGTTAGCCAACCCAAACAAAAACGACCTCAACTTGATCAACCGAAGCCGCTAAAAGGTTTATAATACCGAACTTTTTCCAACCGAGGGTTGACTTTCATCCCTCGTGAGAAAGTCATATTTGAAATAATGCTTTCTAAATTGGCAACCAAGAAAAAAAATTCAACTTTGCAGGTTCTCCGCCATTTTTAATTTTTTATCTGAATTCTACACCACAATTTAACTGAGCCCTAAGAAATACTAAGATGTGACCAGAAACCGTTATTTCAAATGCCACGCATAACTCAACACAGTTATCAGAGTATTGCTCGAAGTTGACATTAACCACGCTGTATCTTAGGCATATTTCATAAGGCAAAAATGACTTCCTCGGTGTCATCCACACGGCTATACAGGGTGTTCCTAAATTGAACGTACAAACGATAAGGGAAGATTCCTTATGTAAGTTTAAGAATAAAAAAAGTCCCATACACATGGGGTCGCAAACGTATCGTTTTCTAGATACAGAGTGTACTAGGAATTATTTGAATGAAAATTATGGAAACCGGTGGATTGAAAGAGATGGTCATCAGTTATGGCCCGCCAAATCTCCAGACCTAATAAGTTTAAATTTCTTTCAATATTAACTGAATTGATTTGTCCAAGGATAGGTATAACCAATAAATTGAATACCTTATTACCACCATCCTTAGTCATTTTTTCCTGGAGGACTTTTGACGTCTACCAGAAAAATTATGACAAAAATATACAGGATTCGGAGGTAAACGGAGAAATATACGATTTTTGGTTAAAATTCATCGATATTTGAGGCTTAGCAATTTAATTAGGGATTATAACAAGTTCTTTCAAATTACTAATAAAACATAAGAAGGTTTTCGATTAAGAATAAACTAAATGAAATTTCATTGTCAAAGACTCTCAAGACAACAATTACACATGTACATACTTCAATACATGCTACCATTTTTCTAAAATCTAAATCAATAACATGACCATCGAGTATTTTGGCTTCATTCTAGAGATGGCATAGTACAGAAAAGAGACAAATGTACCTTAACTAGAGTATGAAACTCGGGAAACATAATTGAGATGGCAGTTCGTAATAATATGTAGTTTGTAGATGGATAGTTCAGTTAAAGCCTTAGGGAATCAATTGTTATTCAAGAGACAATCGTTTTTATAAAAATAAGGTACTTTCTAAAAGTTGTCAACCAATATCTTCGAAAACATAACTCATTTCACACAAAAAATAGTGTTACAATCATAAAATATTGCTGATTTTTCCAGAACCAACAACTACAATCAAGAGTGTCATACAGATCTATAATTTTTGGCCACGATTATTAATCCAGGGTTTTTATGTATCAATCATATTACTTAGGTGGGCCACTATCAAAAAATATTCATATTATTCAAATTTTTCATATTTTCTAGAGGATTTTGTAACTAAAGTAATTTGGAAGGAAGATACTAAGAAAAATATACAATTTATGTATTAGACCCCCTTGCAGTGTGTTCTACGGGGAAGACTGCGCGATTCCGATTACTTGTTCATACAACATAAAATACTTAAAAGTGATAGAATACTCTCATAATTTTAGCGTCCTTAAAACAAGCAATCGAGCGATAGCTCCCACGTAAGACGCTTGTTTGCGTCAGTTTAAAACACCTGTATATGTATACCTAATATGCCCAATGAAAGATTCAAACTTTCAATTTTTCTATTCTTTATCCATCTTTAATAGGCATCAATACTTACAATTTATTTGCTCTCTCTGGAGTTTCGAAATCCAAGTGAATGTTTTCAGATTTTTCGATCTTCTTTTCATCGGTCAGCTGAAAAATGAAAAAAACTTTATTAGACTTGAATAATATTCACATTCAAGCAATATTAATAATACTGTAGAATTGTTTAACATGAAATAATTCTGATACCGTCGGAAGTTCTACTAGAAAATATTTACCTTGAATAATGCATATCCAGCTGGACTTTCAAACAACGCAAACATCTTGGTATCGAATGGACTCTTGGAATTTCACCACAATCAACTAAAATATAACATCCAACGATTCACAAAAAACACGTGCACCGCGTTTAGTACTTGGTATGAAATTTATATTTTATTCCATAACCTTACAAATCTCCAACCTCGTTCTTACTGGATCATAGATAAAAGGTCCGTGCAGTGTGCACAGAACATCGAATAATCACCACAGATAATGGACTCAACAGCAGCCATTTTCATTAAGGCCGTGACCATAACAAGCCAAGGCTAGGAATAGCGCCAAGGTGGGCAGTCGTAGAACTATAAATATTGACATTGGAGTGTTGTGTTGAGTTAGTTCTGTGTGTATATTTGCGTTATGAAAATTTGATTTTACAATAAATATAAAAACATTTTAGACTCCTATAGTGAACGAGTGTGTTATATAATGTGTATGTAATTTCATTTGAGGTAAAGAGGGTAGGAATCATCTTTTGTTTTAGTTCAGTCTAGTGATATGGAATGTTATGATAGGTTAGAAGACTTCGAAAAATGACGAATAACATTTGTGTGCCTATAACATACTTCAATCAATATACTACAGGATTCCAATTTCCAATAGTACCTTTTTTAGGACCGAATGGCGAGAGACTCTGTTCAGTAGAAATAGTAGAATACTTCGAGTATCTTAAGGCTCAAGGCACGAACACTTCTAGAAATGTTTATGAAGGTGAAGAAGTTTTTATTGCTGGTCAGGTCATAGGCGGATTTAGGGAGGGGGCACGGGGGCACGTGCCCCCCCCCCCAGACGGTAGTATACCCTAAATTATTCTTTATAGATACATACTTTTTTGCCCATCCGCCCCTTGTGCCCCCCCCCTAACTGCCCTTGTGCCCCCCCCCTGGAAAAAATTCTGGATCCGCCCCTGGGTCAGGTAATATTATGTGAACAGTTGAATTATTTCACTCCTGATAAAATCAAGATTTGTGCTTTGTGTCTACATAGTAGCGCACTCAATTCAGACCCACATCACATTCAATGATTATCCCCATAAATATAAAATATAACCTGAAATTGCATGTGTAATCCTTGCTTACCTCGATAAAATTAATCAATATCGATACCATTCAGGGAACATACTTTTATATTTCTTGTCACTGGTTTCAGTTGCCAAGCTTTTTGTCGATCCATCAGCATTTTACTCCCTTCCACCCAAACACGATAAATATCACCTGGTTCAGGCCGAGGGAAAGCAAGGAAATTTTTATCTGAATTTTTTTCCCAGAAAGAACACAGCGATTCGATCGACTTATAACTATTAAAATTATCCAAAAATATAAATATTTGTAGAATATCTCACAAACGCAATGCAAGAATTATGTCAAGATTTTCAGTTGCTCTGATCGTCACTAGGTGGCGTAGCGCTTATTTTCAGATACAAAAGATTATTAGTTTGGACTTCTATGTTTTGACAAATAATGACAGATGGATAAAATAGTGGGGTGTGACGTTTGACGTACACGTAGGAAATAGAAAATAATTCCATATTTTCGGTATACAAATTAGAATTACTAATTATGCAGAGATAATAATCAACATTTCACTATGAGAAAAATGATGGAAATATATGGTAGAAACTAAATCATCAAAACTGCCGAAGTACTATTTATTGATCTGTGAGTTGGTGCGATATTCTTGTTTTATGCTTCTACCCTCAATATTACAGCTATCCTAATGAAAAGAATATAACTACTCCAAAATAAGAAAGTAATGCTTCAAAGAATTTTCGCATAAATTTTAGAATTGCCATAATTGATTTTGCAATCAATGTGAAATTATTGACATTCTATTGACAATGAAAACATTCCAGTTTAGATGTTTGTGTAGATTATTTTTCACTGTTAACTACTTCGATTTTTAGAATGATTTTGATTTTCTTGAATAGTGCTAAAAATAAAAGTTATATATCATCTTTTCGTGAAATCGGCTGTATTGTTTGAGGATATATTCATCAAAATATTGTTACATTTCAAGGTTTGAAGTGAAAGTTTATTGGATTTCAGTTCTGTTTTTTATGGATGTTGTGTGATCTAAGTGTTATCAGTGATGTCGTGGTTGAGGAAAAGGGGGCAGAGCAGCACCCCAAACCCAGGATATATGGGCCAACCCTCGGAACCTGTACCTATGTATAATCCAAATCAAGCAGTAAGTTGAAATGATTCCTCTAAACTTTCTCAATATGCTCTATGTGTTGAAGTTTGATGCATGAATTGTTGAATGTAATACATAGAAAATTAACAAATCATATAGATACTGTACAGTTCTATTTGTGAAGTGAGGTAACAATTTTTTAGTTCACTTTTGTTGTCCATTGAACAATATCTATCAATTCCTCTTTGACATTACATAAATATCTGGACAGTTCATCTCTTTATATGTTGGGAATGATGATTTTCACATGTGCCTGATCAAGTTCATTCTAAATCTATGTAATTTCCATATATATTATTTATGCACTTTTGCAAAAATACATTAGGGGAAGGTTTAGTGTTGAGCCGTAAATTCAACGTAACTCTCATTAGGTATATTATAACATGATTTATTGATTAGCTGACGAACAAGAGACCTGGTTAGCGCTTGGCCTCCCTGTGACACTGCGACCAACTTGGGTCTATTGTATCACTCTTTCGTCAGTGGTTCCTCACGAGAATAGGTTTGTGTCCTTCATCAGGTTCAGTAGCCTGTTTATGAGGTTTTTCGGATTCATTCCCGTATCCGGATTGATTTCTTCGAGTGAGAGGCTGTTTCTTCCTCTTCACTGCAGAGTCTGCAATCCACGGGTTTGCCAAGTATTCCTATTGTGTTCAGATGTTTTCTAAGGCCGCAGTGTCCGGTCAGTAGACCTACTATTATACGTGCCTTTGTTCTGTTTAGATTCAAAAAATCAGCCGTCAAGGTTTGGCTTGTGTGTCCTACCATGGTTTTGCTGTGTGTTTGCATGTCGCTCTGTTCCTAGTGTTGTCGGTGTCTTTGTTTTATCCACTCCTCAATCAGGGTCCTGCATCGGTTTCTGCTGATCCAAGCACAGGTTCTGGCCCTGTGAATGGCGTTTCAGATGCTTGTCTTGCTAACTGGTCTGCTTTTTCGTTGCCCGCTATTCCCTTGTGACCTGGCACCTACATCACAGTGATCTTGTCGTATTATAACATGAAGTGAAAGATGCTTTTTTTTCTGAGAAACCAAATGAAAATCACCATTATGAATTCATAGGATAGTACTAATATGCTGTGTTTTACAAAGCGTTGATTGGAAATTAAGCAGTGGCATTGCCTTTAATTGAGCTCTAGAATTTTCAACTTATCGTAAATCCCTGCTAACAATATGATGATTAAGCTTTGCAGAATATGATTTTCCATGAAATATTTTAAAGTGGAAGAAAGGAAACTGGTACTATTTCAGTAAATAAATTGATTAATTTCATATTTAATATTCAGTTTCCCATTGATTCTATTCCAATACTACAAATTCATTTTACATATCAGAAGAAAAATATTTGGCAACAAAATCTTGAAACAGGTCAATTTTTTTTCACATTCACCAAATTTTTATGCATTTTTGAAGGACTTTTGTTGCACCCTGTGCCATCCACATCAACCCTCTAAATTTTTGAATAGGGAAAGTGAGTCATGTGGTACTTTTCTGGCAAGGTCTTTGTATCTTCCTTACAGGCGTGCAGAAATTTTCTTGAAAAATTGGTTAGTTCAAACAGGTTTTCAGTATGTGTACTTTGTTATGGCTCTTCACCTTCAGTAGAAACGTAATAATAACATACCTACTCATGATCATAACTGAAGCGCAGTGTTTCACACATTCTAATTTTTCACGTGAGGGGGTTGAAAGGGGTTGACAGTTATGCATCAACAAAACTGTAATAGTCGACTTTCATTCACTGACAAATTTCATCAGATATCATTGTCTCAAAGTAAATGAGCCAGTAAAGAAGATACAAAGACCTTGCCAAAAAAGTACCAAATGACCCACTTTCCCTATTCAAAAAATTTAGAGGATTGATGGTAATGGCACAGGGTGCAACAAAAATCCTGGAAAAGGTGAAACAAAAATTGACCTGCTTCAGGATTTTGTTGTCGAATAAACTGCTCCACATGAGTTAGGGATATTGATGAACATCCATATTAATATGATTTCAAGTTGCAAATTAATTTTAGCCTGTAGGTGTGCAGCGTATACAGGGTGGTTAAGGAAAATCGAGTAAAATACCGAAATTTTATTCCCAAAAAATTCAAGCATTTTAAGACTATCAATACATACAATGTATGGCCTCCACGGGCATCAATAACAGCTTGTAATCTTTTTTGCATACCACACACAAGGTTGTTGAACATTTCTTGAGGAATTTAGTTCCACAAACAGGGCAGAAGTTCTCTCAGATCATTTAAGGATTCTGGGGTAGGTTGATGATTATCTAATCTTCTTTGGAGCATATCCCATGCATGTTCTATGCAATTCAAATCTGGTGAGTGCGGAGGTATTGGTAAATGTGGAATACCAAGCTCCTCGCGCGCATTCTCAACTGTGGCTGCGCGGTGCGGTCTAGCGTTATCGTCTAGAAATTGAAAAGTTTCACCAATAGCAGCATGAAAATTTGGCACAACATTATCAATGACATGCTCCCTATAGTGTAAGGCGGTCATATTCCCAGGACAAATGTGTAGATCTGTGCGCCCGTTGAAACATGTCCCGGCCCATACCATAACTCTACCCCCTCGGAATGGATGGACTTCTTGGACATAGCGACGATTACAGGGTAAGCGTGGGATTGTCCATACCCTTATTCTTCGAGAATATGAAATTCGTCCATATCTGGATTCATCAGTGAAAAGGACACTACGCCATTGATCGTTCCAATTGATATGTGGCCTTGCCATCAGTCTTTGACGCTTATAGTCACGTGTTAATGGAACTCCTCTTAATGGACGTCTAGAACCTAGATTTACCTCTCTCGAACGTCGTCTGATGGTTTCGATGGAAACTTGGACCACATCTGCATTTTGAAGAGTATTCCGTAGCATTCTACACGTAGATGTAGGGTTTGTTTTCGCCGAAACGGTGATGAAACGATCCTGAGCAGCTGTTGTTTTTCATAGACCACCAAGCCTTGGTCTTTCCAACACGGAACCTGTCTCCCTGAACCTATTCCAAAGTCGAGATATCACACTTTCGCTGACTAGGATCCTTTCCGCTACAACCCTGTAGCATTCTGATAGCCCTATTAGCCTCAGCGTTTGTTTATTTACGTCTTGGCATTTTCAGAAAACTCGTTTCAAACCGAAGCCGTTGATAAACTGACTTAATTTCAAGATAAGAACATTCATGAAGCATATGCAAAGAACCAAACTTCAGGAAAAAGGCGACCAGATTGACGAAATGTCTCATACTGATTTTTATTGGATCGATTCAAGTTGTTATTGAGTTTTAAATGATTTTACAGCGATCTTCTCGAAGATTACATACTTCTAAAAACGATTGAATACGATATCACTAACTCTTGTGGAGCAGTATATTTTTCTTCTGAGATACCTAATGAATTTGTTCCATAATTTTGATGCGTACTGTATAATTTGCCTCACAGCATCAGGATCCCTTTATTCAGTTCATTTAAGTCAATTTTCACATTAGATTTGATTTTCCAGTATGTGGTCATATTTTCAAAGCTTTCACCTTCTCCTTACAATCTTGCCAAGATATTCAAAAAATTTTTTAGTTAAAGCTAAAAGGTATGGCTTTGCTATACCATTGACTTAAGTCTCTGACATTTGTATTCATTGATTTGATATATAGCAAACAAAGCATTCCGTAACCAGGTGAATAGGAATTTCTTCCTCCTCCCCACAGAATCTACATCGTCAGTGTCCGATAAACCCATTCTCAACAGATGTTTCTTCATGCGACAATGTCCTGTGAGAAAGCCAGTGAGTAGGTGAAGTTGGTTCTTACTGAGATCCAGATTGATTTTTTGGATCTCGCAGTTTCAAAGTTCCGGAGGAACTTTTTGGAGTGATCCATCCCTGGGAGATTCCGCTAGAGTTTTCCCCTTCACCATTAACTCATTCTTACAGGGGCATTTTCCTATACCACAGAAGGTTCTGGTCCAGTGAGTGGCGTTTGTGCGCACTTTCTATTGGCCCCTTCGTTTCCTATGAATCCTGAATGGCCGCCAAAGCACATTACAAAGATCTTATTTTTCTTGCCTATCTCATTGAGTTTGTTCCAGCACTCTCAAATCAGCTTTGAATCAATGACGTAGAAGCTCAGTGCTTTAATGGCAACTTGACCATCTGTATGAATAGGTTTATCGCACTTCTGATAGTTTCTGTCTAGATTTATGTCTTGAAATCTTTTGATTGCTAGTACTTCCGTTTGAAGGACGCTTGTACAGGAGTCCAAAGATAGTACACACTTGGTACTTGCTCCGTGAATCCCAGCGCCAGCTCTTATAGCGGTTTTAGAACTATCTGTATACCATTTTATTGTATTTTCTTTGAGATTATAGTCGATGTATTCCTCTCTTTTACTCAGGATTGTACTGAAGTTTTTCTCAATGCTTACTCTCTTGATCATACCATCACTAGTAAGGTTTGCGGATGAGGTGTAGTCATTCAGAGAGGACCAAACTCTCTGCTTCCTGATTTTTTCATTGCCTGTTCCATTTTTAGATATTCTGAGGATGTCCTCATTTGATTCAATTGCATTGCATTGAAAGTATTAACTATCAGAAACATTGACATTAGAATTATGAAAGTAATAGGCAATTTGAAGTATGGTACTCTTTATTGTTTTTGAAATAAAGTGTATTATATAATAATCATAATTTCATTAATCAGCTTTAGGCATCACTTTTCACAAACTAACAATGCTGTTCTTTCTAGTTTTCTGCAGAGAATGTGTCACCTTTCTATCCATACACGGAAAATAGGGAAATAGTAAGGAACAGTAGCCCTAGTCTCACCCAATTGCAACAAACACCATACATTCCCACTCAAGCATTTGCATCCCAAGGGTCAACACCCCTGATACCTCAGGAAGACATAACCAATCCATTTAAGAGGGCATCCATGCAGATGCAGAATACTAACAATTCCATGACATCCAATCAGTTCATGCAGAGTGTTAACCCTCAGGTTGATTACAATCCTAGACAGCATGCTTATTCCCAGCATTTTAGCCAGTCGGTGAATTTGGAATCACCGCCTGAAAATTCAGAACAACCTGATTTCTTGTCAAATTCGAGTACTGCTAAAACATATGGCATGGTAAGTCATCACATACATCATTATGTATTTTGAGTAAAAGTTTAAGAGGTATATGAAGAATGTTCAGTTTTCGGTTGAATCACAGCATTCATTAAATCTGAACACAAAATTTACTTTGTTTCAAATAACTTGCATGGCAGTTAATGATTGAGCAGAAAAACAGGCTGTTTGAAAAATGGAAAGGCTGATAAGACTATTTAATACAAGATTAATCCTAATGCATGAACATTAAAACATATTTTTCTAAGTCTGAGAACTAATGATGTATAAAAGCACCTGATTATTTCTACTTCTTACCAGAGAAAGCACCATGATTAACCCCATTACTTTGATAAGTAAGGACTGAACGAGAATAAATTCGCTATCACAAAAACGCCTATATCTCTTGAACCAATTGAGAAAAAATCAAAATTTGAAACATTGGAACATTGGGTGCGTTCATCCGACTAAGCAGCTACCGCTACATGCTCCTTCAAACGTCAAAACCATATGATTTGTTCGATTCGTTGAGTCAAATTACTTCATAGATATTCCAATTCTCTGTCGCAAAATGTCAAGCGAAGTGAAAACACGAGAATTCATAGTGAAACTTTTTCAAATTAATCAAAAATGGAGCTTCAAAAGAATCGCAAAAGAGGCTCGCGTTCGTCCGTAAAGGTATCAAGAGTTGTTAAGCGCTTCAACGAAGATCTTACAATTAACCGCAAGGAAGGAACCGGGAGGAAAAAGGGGTTTCATAGCCCAAAAAAGTGAAGAAAGCCATCAGCCTTTTTCAGAAGAATCCTAACCTTTCAGGACGGAAAGTGGCCCAAATAGTGGGTTGTTCGCAGTCAACCGTTCAGAAAATCAAGTCGAGTTGTGGGCTTAGAACATCCAAAGTGCAGAAAGTGCCAGACAGGAATGCTGTGAAGAATCAAGAAGCGAAATCAAGAGCAAAGAAATTAAGAAAAGATTTCTTGAAACATTTTTCCTGTTTCGTGATGGACGAAGAAACCTATGTCTTGGCTGATTTCTCGCAACTTCCTGGTCAGGAATTTTATACTGCAGATTCTCGTGGAAATGTTGACGAACAATTTCGCGTGAAGAAGCAAGCAAAGTTTCCTAAAAAATTCCTGGTTTGGCAAGCAATTTGCACTTGTGGGAAAAGGAGCAAATTTTTCGTTGGCCAAGGTTCTGTTGACTTGTGGAATGCTTGAAGAAGCGACTTTTACCTTTTTTACATGAGCACGATGTGTCAACAATCTTTTGGCCAGATTTAGCTTCATGCCACTACTGCAAGGCCACCAAGGAATGGTACGGAGCCCAGAAATCAGGCCAATCGAAAGATATTGGGCCCTGGTAAAAAGAGAATTGAAGAAGACTAAGAAATCAACGAAAACATTAGCGGAATTGAAGCAAAAGTGGGAGACAGCATCCCAGAAAGTGACTGAGAACACTATAAGTAGCATGATGGGAAGAATTCCAGAAAAAATCCATGAATTTTATAAAAAAATAGTTTTGGTTTCTTTATTGTGAAAACAATTAGAATTAGAAGATGATTCGAAAATGAGTTTGATTTTCGAAATCGGTCCAGTGGTTCAAAAGATATAAGCGTTTTTGTGATAGCGAATTTATTCTCGTTCAGTCCTTATTATACCATGGTGAATGATGAAAAATTCTGCTACAGTCTAACTGGAGCAGAAACTGTCCGTTTCAGAATAGGCATTGATATTTGAAAAATGAATAGACAAAGACATGTTCGTAATCCAATCAAATCAAATATATTATATTAGTTTTAGTGATAGAAAAATGTATACAGGAAAATTCACCATGAACTGGACAAACATGTACTTATACCCTGTACAGTCCATAGTACTCTGGACTTCTACAGAAAACTAGACTTGTAATTGTAATTTTTTTTTAATTTTATCTCAATAAATAGAAATCTCAATAATAAATAATCAGATAATGTTACCTTCTGCTTATTTGGAGAAAATGCCGACGTTTCGATTCAATTGAAATCTTCTTCAGGGCTCTGAAACATGTACACTACAGTAATGAACCTGTATATCATACATGTTTATGTATGATATATGTACATGTTTATGTATGATATACAGAGTGAGTCTTTCACTTGTACACATATTTTAACTGTAGATTCCTCTAATCAAACGAAACACTTTTTTCCCTACCATTTTTCAGAATTCGGTTTCGTTTGAAAGATACAGGGTGTCGAAAATCAATGTAATTAACATTTTTCTGATCATATCTTCGGAACCGTTACTTCGAATGAACTGAATTATTTTGGTTGATTGTTTACTCTATTCAAGCTGCATATTCCTCAATCAAAACATATTCAATATTCCTCCTGGTATCAAAGTTACAGCGTAGCCGACTCACAAATTCAAGCAAAAATACTATAAAACCACTTGGAAAAGCTAAACGGTTCATATTTTCGAAAGAATCAATCATTTTTGAAAATAAAAGTATTCTTATGAATTTCAAGAATAATCTGAATGCTGTCCTGGGTTAAATATCATCGAATATTATTTCTGCTCTGTTCCCTTAACAAGTTAACAATGTTCGCAGAATGTTTATCAACTTTGTCAATGATGAAAAAACGTTTGATGTTGGGATATCTATAGGGTGTCTCAAGTTCGAGTGCCTATTAGACGTTTCTGGAGAACTAGACATATTTGAAATCTGAAATTTGGGATTATGATATTGTTCGAAATTCTCTACAGACCTAAAATATTTTCAGAGCCAGAGCACTTCCGGTTATACAGGGAGTGAAAATAAATTTGCTCAAAAAATTTTTTTTTCAACGTTTTCGTTTCTGATATGATTGAGTATTCAGTGCTGAATACATTTCTGTTGAAACCATTGTATTCATTCGAATAGTTTTCAAAATATCGAAAAAAAACCTGAAAAAAAGTAAAATTATTCATAGTCAGTATTATGTTCATTTTTCTTATTCTGGACATCCTGAGTGTTAACCGTTTTCACAATGTCAAAGTAGAAGAATGTGGAAAGGTCATGCATCTTTTGAATTTCATGAAAATCATCACAGGGTGTTTCAAATTTCGTGTCAAAAACTGTGATCCAAAATTGGCCATAACTTCTGTTTTTCAAATTAGAACCCTATTTTTTTATTATTGCGTTGGATTCTACGAAGAAAAATAATGATAGCACTCCCAGATGCTCTTGGTCCTAAATTCGGTTATTCCCGAGTTATTTGAGCTTTTCTGGATTCATGTCGTACGTAGAGTAAAATTCATCGAATCTAAACATATTCGATGAATATTCTCATGAAACCATAGTAACAAGTAATAGTCAGAACTGTCACTTGTGAAATATTAATGGGATCATTTATCTTCTATGGTCACAGAATATTCTCATGCAACATATTCGATGAATATTTTTATGAAACCATTGAATAAAATCGAAAAGTAAAGATAAAACCTAAAATTAGACCTGTCACTTGGGAATTATTAATGGGAAAACTTATCTTCTATGATCACAGAATAGTCTTCAGTAAAAGATTAGATGAATTTGATTCTACGTACAACATGAATCCAGAAAAGCTCAAATAACTCGGGAATTACTGAATTTGAGAGCAAGAGCATCTGATAGTGCTATCATTATTTTTCTTCGTAGAATCCAACGCAATAATAAAAAAATAGGGTTCTAATTTGAAAAACAGAAGTTATGGCCAATTTTGGATCACAGTTTGTGACACGAAATTTGAAACACCCTGTGATGATATTTATGAAATTCAAAAGATGCATGACCTTTCCGCATTCTTCTACTTTGACATTGTGAAAACGGTTAACACCCAGGATGTCCAGAATAAGAAAAATGAACATGATACTGACTATGAATATTTTACTTTTTTTCAGTTGTTTTTTCGATATTTTGAAAATTATTCGAATGAATACAATGGTTTCAACAGAAATATATTCAGCACTGAATACTCAATCATATCAGAAACGAAAACATTGAAAAAAAATTTTTTTTAGCAAATTTATTTTCACTCCCTGTATAACCGGAAGTGCTCTGGCTCTGAAAATATTTTAGGTCTGTAGAGAATTTCGAACAATATCATAATCCCAAATTTCAGATTTCAAATATGTCCAGTTCTCCAGAAACGTCTAATAGGCACTCGAACTTGAGACACCCTGTATTTTTATAAAGAGGAAAGATTTGTATTTTTGTTTGTTTGATACGAATAGGCTCAAAAACTACTGGACCAATTTCAAAAATTCTTTCACCCTTTGAAAGCTACATTATCCCTGAGTGACATAGGCTATACTTTTCACCCGAAAAATTAAGGATACCTACTATAACTTCAATAATTACAAAAAAATCAGCCAAAATCAGCTATTTTCACGTGCGCTGCAAAAACCGTGAGACTTACGTGGATACAATGTATGACGGAAATGTACCTCTTGAATATTTCTACAAAAAAGTCCGCGATAGCATGTATCTATCTCTCAAGATTGACTTGCTATTACCTGTTTATGGTAATCAGATGTTTTCCAAAATTTTGCACTATTTGGGAGTGTGTTTTTATGAATTGGGTATTGATCCTAATCCAACCTAATACGTTATTTATCCCCAGTATTTAAATTAGAACAAAATTGCCCTTCATATCATACAATTACAACGAGTACATCAAAAGATATGGCAGGTTGAAGTTTTGAAGATGAAACCGCCGCGTGAAACAAATTTCTACTCGGGCGAAGCTGGGACGGCCTGCTTGTGTACTAATAAAATACCACAAATTTGGGAGATAAAATTGAATTCTGAGAAGCATGAAATAATACATTTTATACGCAGTTTCTATCAAACCTTGATAGTTACCGGTCCTTCAGGAAAATATCTATCGAAACAATATAACTCGACACTACACGACACTACTATTACATCAATTCACTAAAAGCCATTTACACATATATCTAATAACATCAATATGGATTATACCCCTGCTTTTCACAGTCACATAGTGAAGCCTAATCTTTGGTAGGGATTGAGTTGTACGCTCACGTCAACTGGAAATTCAAAAATTGCGAGAAATTTAGAGGTTATGTTTATTCGGAAAGACAACAAGAAAATAGATATCGAGAATGAAAATATGTAACTCAAATATTTTCAGTTCAATTTTAGAATATGAATAGGAGTTCACAATGATATTTAGAACTTGAAGAAAACGGAATAAAGCGATTGAAACATTTCACGTGAAATTGTGAGGTTATGATCGAAACTATTCACATGAATCGTTCCATTTTCATTGGCGTATAGTTTCCACTTGCCAACCGTTAAAAAATGACAGCTTCAAAAGTGACATCTACCGAAATAGCGGGCGATTCAAAATAACATCTTTTAATGATAAACTCTTTATTCGGACCGCTACATGACGGTACCGCTTTGTTGGAAACCATACTTTTAGCAATTAATAACTCAAGTATTGTTTCTGAATGGAATGGCTGTTCACAACGAACGCTATGGGAAATGCCTCACTTAGCATAGGGTTGGTTCCTTATTGACGGAAATATTGTCTACGGACACGGGTGTCACTCTATCAGTCTGAGAGAAATAAGACACAAATCATTTGCCATTATAAATAATAACAAATGAAATGTGAATACGAACTAGGTCTCCCATACCGTTCACCCCATCGGACCGATTGGTCCAACGTCAACTGAGAATCGCACCGACTGCAGTTTCGTCCTATTTAGGACTCATCAGGGTGGAATATCCCAAAGTTGACGCTGAATGGAAAATCTTTTCGTCAAGATATGGATATCTGTCGCCGCATTATTTTGATGAATAATTAATGAGCGACATATATCCACCTTATCGCTTAAATGATTTGATATCATATTTAATATTTATCTACTTTTTTGGGTTTATAAAAAACCTACTAACTGCGAACGTCTCCGTGCTTCCAAGGTGAATTGATTTATTACGTTATCAACGTTGAAATTCACAATCTGGTGTTGCGATTTGGAAGAAAGTTTCCTTTATTGTTCACTCAATCACCGAGAGGGGAGTCTTTTCTGAAGGTGGATAGATGTCGCTCATTAATTATTCATCGAAATAATGCGGCGACAGATATCCATATCTCGATGAAAAGATTTTCCATCCACCGTCAACTTAGGGATATTCCACCCTGTTGAGTCCTAAATAGGACGAAACTGCAGTCGGTGCGATTCTCAGTTGACGTTGGACCAATCGGTTTGATGGGGCGAACGGTATGGGAGTCCTGGTTCGTATTCACATTTCATTTGTTATCATTTATAATGGCAAATGATTTGTGTCTTATTTCTCTCAATTGAATAGCTAGCACCTTATCGCTTAAATGATTTTATATCATATTTAATACTAGCTGGCCCGGCGAACTTTGTTCCGCCTAAATGATACTTACGGTGGATTTCACAAATCGTAATCACCGGTGATCGGAGATCAACAGCTTGTTTCTCTGATTTTTGAACTGTCAAATGTTTCGATGGATATGAGCTGTCACACAGAACAGATACATCAAAATAATATGTCAATTACCAATTATAGCAATTTTGGATTTAGTGATTTCCGCAAATATATTTATTACCCAAACAGAAATTCAAAAACATTTCAAAAATTATGAGAAAAGATGAGAATGGACATATCACGATCGAAACTAATCGCCAAAATCGTATATACTTGACATTTCGATAAAAATTCACTGTGATATTCACGCGCTTCTGGATCTGTTAATAGACCTTCATGGTACTATAAGTCCTATGCAAATTACACAGTAATTGATGTCATATGTTCTTTATTCGACCATTTCAAACAACGACGACCGAAATTCTCGAAAAAAAAAACAGATGACATAAATTTATGGTCGCGAAAGCCTCAACAAATTCATCGCCATCTAATGGTGCTGATGTCAAATATAGTACCTTCACGATAAGATGTCTAGAATAATGGTGTAGGCACCCGTCAATATTTGAATGGAATGACGTTCGACCAAATCGAAAATATTAGCAACGTGGCGGCGCCACAATATCATTTCAGTGTATTTTCCGTTGTCAATTTGATGGATGTATCAACAGCTGATTTGCTAAAGTCAATCATGACATGACAGCAGAATGGCATCTTTTTATAATGAAAGTTTTCTACTTTTCCTAAGAACTAATATACATCAGAATGTCAGGAATATAAACACACATTATGCTTGACAGAATTATCTACCATTAACACGCCACGTTCGCCAGAATAAATTCAAGTATTTGAAATAACTAATGAAAATCAGTCATAATTTGTGAATAGCGCCACCTGAAGTGGAAAGAACGAAACATTGCTAATATAATCAATTTAGTCACAACAAAATCTAATCAGTGCCTACACCATTATTCTAGACATCCTACTTCACGATTACGTTATTTTGAATAAATAAAACTATAAAAATAACTAATAATCAGTCATAATGTGTGAATAGCGCCATCTGAAGTGGTACGAAATCTAATCATTTTAGACATCTAAAAGTTGTAGGCAACTCAAATTACACACTATTACAGTGACTATAGTGGTAATATAGTCACTGTACACCCCATCTAACGGAGAGAATATGAAATCAAGTACCTATGAATAAGCGGTAGCGTAAGTGTAACTGTAGCGACACCTAGTGGCCTCGCTCAAAAGGAGGAGAAGCATTTCCTGTATAAGTGAAATTTTCATCGATATTTTCGAAGTTTTATTGCATTTTATAATAACCAGACCGTAGACGAATCCATATATGAAGTTTCATAACAAACACTCCATCTGATCTCGAGTTATAAATGGTGTAACCAACATCTTTCTTTTATATATATAGATTGAGTCTATCAGTCTGTCCGAAAAATGAGCTCATTTTCTGTATCCATCCCGATATAACGTAGCCCAATTATTCCACAGTCCAACCCTCCCCAACGACCGAGCCCTTTCCAAAACTGGCAAGACAACAGCGAGACCGTCATGAACGACCGAAACCAATACCTGGAAACCGGACAGCTCTCGGACCCGAACCAACTGGGTTACCTACAAGAACCCGAATCCGAGCCCGTGGTCCAGAGGCCTCAGCAAGAGGACGCCCTACCCCCGCCCGGACTGAGGAGGATGGTGCTAGGCCAGATGGAACATCAGGAGAACGGCGGTGGAAATCTGGAGAGTTACAACGACGAACCTCCGCCCGGTTTGAGCAGGATGGTGCTGGGGCAGAACGAGAGCAATCTGGCCGATTCGGTGAATCAGGGCGCCGTCGAGAACGACACGAAGTAAGTGTTTTTCGAGTATCGAAGGGTACCTAATCGATTTCTGACTGCGCGGTTGTTCCTATGGAATTTTGGGCCGGACATCAGTGGCGACTTGTCCTATGGGGCAGGTGCGGCAGAGCCTCAAATAAATGTCAAAAATTACACGCATCAATCTCATATTTCATCAATTATTCATTTCATAATTTCACATTTATATCGTAACTAGCTGGCCCGGCGAACTTTGTACCGCCTGAATTATACTTAAAAGTTGTACAAACTTACCATTGCTGTTTTTCAAGCAGGAAAAAAATTAGGCAAAATTAAAGTTCAAGATATACAAAATTTTAATAATTTTGTATGGAAAGAATTCTCTTTATTCAAGCGGTATCTAATTGTTGAACTTGAACATATAACTTTTTGTTTTTAATTGTTGTACAGTTCTCTTTTTGTAGTACCTCATGTGACTGTGAATAGCAGGAGTATAATCCATATTATACCTTTCCTCTTGTATGAATCAAAATGTCAAGAATATGAACAAAAATTATTCCTTCAATGAACTATCGACTATTAACACAGCCCGTCGACCAGAATTAAAAAATCAGTCATTTGTTAATAGCCCAACCTGAAGTGGCAAAACAAAACTTTTCTTATATTCTCAAAATCTAATCAGTGGTCACACCATTATTTTAGACATCTTAGCTATGCTGCTAAGCTCAAAATAATGGGTAAACATCTCAGTTGGTAGAGCAGCCCGATTCTCATTATTCCATGGATATGAGCTGTCAAACTCTCTTCAATTTGTTCAATTTAGTTGATGATATCAAGCTCGTTAGAAGACAAATCGAGATGTTAAAATGTCGATAGTACGATCGACACGGCAAAATTATCAACACTGTGAATTATGTTGAACTCATATTCAAATTTATTGATGGTCATTCGACCAGATCAGATTAGGCAACCCATGAAACATTATTGTATATCATAAGTGAAAGCCCGATGAGCAAACGTTTGAAAATTATCGACGCTTACAATACTGTCTCTGTGCGAACAGAAACACGAATATAATATGTCAATTACTAATTATGGGCAATTTTGGATTCACTTATTTCTGCAAATATATCTATCACCCAAACAGAAATTCGAAAGCATTTCAAAAATAAAGAAAAAAGATGAAGATGGCCAACTCACGTTTGAAACTGATCGTCAAAATCAGATACTTGATCTTTCGGTAAAAATTCACTGTTCCACCAACTTGAGATAAGTTTACCCGTTTTTTGATCTGGCAATAGACTTCCATGTTACCATGAGTTCTATGCGAATCACATATCGCCATCTAACAGCGGTAATATCAACCTACGACTACGTGACTTGCCTATTCACTGTAAGACTACGCATCAACGGTAGCGACACCCAGTGGCCTTATTCGAAAGAAGGAAAAGCATTTCCTGCATAAGTAAAACTTTCATCAATTTTTTTCAAAGTTTTATTGTATTTTATAATAACCAGACCGAAGAAGATTCCATAAATGAAGTTTCATAACAAACAGACCATCCGATCTCTAGTTATAAATGGTGTAACCAACATCTTTCTTTTATATATATAGATGTCTCTTCTTTACATAGCAATAAGATGCAGTCCTGGGTCTATCACATGGGCTGAAAAGTCCCGGGCCTAACACATAGATGGCGCTAGTTTTATTGCAGTCACCTTTTTTCAGTTAATACTAACCTTCAAAGGATAGCTGTTAAAATTTAATGACATTCTATTCATTAGCTTGTGAGTTATTGTGCTAAGAGTTCATTCCATTTTCATTTTCAAAACAATGGTTAAAAAACAATTTCTTCTTTTAATTTTACACTGCTTCTTGATGGGAAAAAATACCGTTCAAGCGAAGCAATGGCTTGAAAAGTGTTATGGGAACTCCGTTCCATCAGAAACAACAATAAAACGTTGGTTTGCTGACCTCGAACGTGGTCGTAGAGACACTGATGATGCAGAACGCAGTGGACGTCCAAATGAGGTGGTAACACCAGAAAACATAAAAAAAATCCACAAAATCGTTTTGAATGATCGAAAAGTGAAGTTGCGTGAGTTAGCTGACATCGTAAAGATATCGAAAGAACGTGTTGGCTTTATATTGCATGAGCATTTGAATATGATGATCTGTGGGTGCCGCGTTTGCTCACTGTTGACCAAAAACAAGAACGTGTTGATGCTTCTGAGCAGTGTTTGGCCATGTTTAAACGTAACAAACCGGAATTTTTGCGTCGATATGTGACAATGGATGAAACATGGATCCATCACTTCACTCCGGAATCAAAACGATCGTCATCTGAGTGGACAGCAACTGGTGAACCTCGTCCAAAGCGCCCGAAAGCACAACAATCGGCTGGAAAGGTTATGTTCTCGGTATTTTGGGATGTGCGTGGTGTAATATTCATCGACTATCTCGAGGAAGGAAATACCATCAACAGTGAATATCATATAGCGTTATTGGAGCGTTTGAAGGCCGAAATTGCAAAGGAACGACCGCATATGGCGAAGAAAAAAATAAGTTTCATCAAGACAACGCACCGTGTCACGAGTCAATCAAAACAATGGCAAAACTACATGAATTGCTCCTACATCCACCGTATTCGCTAGATTTGGCTCCCAGCCACCACTGGCTGTTCACAGACCTGAAAAAAAATGCTCGCCGTTAAAAATTTGAGGCAAAAGATAAATCGTTTTACAAAAGTGGTATTCAAATGTTAGAGCGGCGCTGGAATGATTGCGTTGCTCTTGATGGAGATTGCGTTGCTCTTGATGAAGATTACGTTGATGAATAAACCTAATTTTGAACCAAAAAAACCGTGTTTTCTTTGTTAGGCCCGGGACTTTTCAGCCCATGTGTTACGTTTCCATATCTCACGATTTCTGTATATCCATATCATGAGACCAAATCCCAGAGTTTGTTATGCAGTTTGAGGCCCGTGCCGGAGAGAAATCTGAGTTGCGTCAGATTTCTGGGTGTTCTGTTGGATGACAGGCTAACTTGGACTGCTCAGGCCACTGCTGTCGCTCGGGTTATAAGTAAGAATGCCTTTGCCCTTCGATCTTTGTCATCATCATTATCTGTCCGGACATTAAGGATGGTCTATTTTGCCCTTGTCGAGTCTCACCTTAGACGCTGCGTCATTTTGTGGGGTAATTGCTCTTTGAGGGAGAGCATTTTCAGGATTCAGAGAAGAGCGATTAGGTTTATTGCAGGCCTAGGGTATAGGGAGTGCTGCATAAATAAATTTGTTGAGTTGAGAGTCCTGACATTCCCAGCATTGTTCATCCTCGAATCTTTGACCTATGCCCATAGTAGTAGGCATATACTCTCTGTATAAAAAGTACCCGGAAAATGTTATTTAAATGAACCACCAAAAAGGAATCGGTAATTTTTTTTTCTTAAAGTTGGTAGGACCTTCCTTTATTACCAAGCCAAATTTGAGCGCGATCTGTCAACTAGTGTGTTTACAACAGCTGTCAGTATCAGTCGACCTCAAAAGTGCTCTGCGAATTTTACAATGGAAAAAATAGTTGATCAAAGAGTTTGCCTCAAATTTTGTCTTGCAAACGAATTTTCTTGTGCCGATTCGTTGAAAATGTTATAAAAAGCCTTTGGTGATAATTGTATGTCAAAAACACAAGCATACGATTGGTACAAATCATTCAAAGACGGTCCGAAAAAACCACGTCAAAGTCGATCGAAAATTAAAGTTTTGCTCATTGTTTTCTTCGATTATCGTGGTGTTGTGCACTCAGAATTTCTTCCTGAAGGACAGACAGTGAATAAGGAGTATTACTTGGGTGTATTGAGGCGTTTGCGTGAGAATGTTCGTCGTAAACGGCCAGATTTATGGAAAGACAATTCGTGGATTTTGCATGATGATAAGGCGCCGTCGCACCGAGCCATAATTATTAAGGAATACAAGACCAAAAACTCAATAAATACCATCGAACAACCGCCGTATTCACCTGACTTAGCTCCGTGCGACTTTTTTCTATTCCCAAGACTCAAATTGCCTCTACGTGGAACGCGTTTTGAGTCCATTGAAGCCATCAAAACAAATTCGCAACAAGAACTGAAGGCCATACCTTTGGCGGCGTATGAGCGGTGCATGGAAAACTGGGTTCGCCGATATCATAGTTGTATTGTAAGCAATGGGGACTATTTTGAAGGAGACAAAATAAATATTGATGATTAAATTTAAATTTATGTGTTTTTTTTACAATTCCGGGTACTTTTTATACAGAAGGTACATCAGCTACAGTCTGACATCCATGACTATAACACAAGAGGTAGGGGAACTATCCGTAAGAAATTTGTGAGGTTGGACAGGTCGCGCAGGGCTCCTGACTTTGTGTCCATTGATTTATACAGGGTCTTTCACGAGGAACCTCACCCATATTTATACGGGAAACTACTGAACGTATTTTCATGAAATTCAGCACTTATGAGTATTTCACGATGCTGATGAAATCTAAAATATTTTCAAGGCATGAGCACCTCCGGTTTTTCCGGAAATGACGTCAACTTCCGTTTTTCAAATTAGAACACCATTTTTTTATTGCAGAAATAGATTCCTTAGAAAATTTCAAGTTATTTTGATGTAACATTTTTCAGTTTTGGTTGGAAAATTCTCTCTGAGCGGGAAAATTCGAAAAAAAAATCGAAAATAGAGCTCCGCTGAAACAAGAATAACTTCGAGGTTTTTGGATGGAAAATTTTCATTTTTGGGATTTTTTAAGATGTAAGATTGATGTATCCACTTTAAAAATCGAAATCGCGATTCATGATACAGGGGGTGAAAAAATCGCTTCCAAAGTTAGGGATGACAAAATCGTGAAAAATCAATTTTTTCAAATTAGAACCCCATTTTTTATGGCAGATATTGAATCTACGTTGAAAAATAATGTGAGTGTATGCATCACACCCTTGCCCTAAAGTGAATATTTTCTGAGTTATTCACAAAAAACTGTTTTTCGTCTTGAATTTTCAGCTATTTCTTTTCCCTTCACGCCAAAAAGATGAAATTTTCAGGAACTGTTACTTAAACCATGCTTTAGATTTTACTACCCTAATATGCAAGAGAAAAAAGTTACAGGTTGTTACTAAATAGATGGCGAATTTGGATTCGAATTTGTATCGGAAACCTCTTTATTTCAAATAATCGGCCATCGGTTTTCTCTCCAGTGATAAATAAATAATTCCTTATGAACCATATGCAAAAACTTACCATGTTTCGCATTCTTTTTTTTTAATGATAGATATCATTAATTACATGCTACTGAATAAAGAGGAATTTGGCAGATGTAATTAATGATATCTATCTTAAAAAAAAAGAATGTAAAACATGGTAAGTTTTTGCATATGGTTCATAAGGAATTATTTATTTATCACTGGAGAGAAAACCGATGGCCGATTAGTTGAAATAAAGAGGTTTCCGATACAAATTCGAATCCAAATTCGCCATCTATTCAGTAACAACCTGTAACTTTTTTCTCTTGCATATTAGGGTAGTAAACTCTAAAACATGGTTTAAGTAACAGTTCCTGAAAATTTCATCTTTTTGGCGTGAAGGGAAAAGAAATAGCTGAAAATTCAAGACGAAATAGTATATTATTCGATGAGCACATAATGATTACTATTATTCACGAGGGGGAAGTTTGCGACGCGAGCCGCCAGGCGAGTGTCGCAATTAACCCGAGTGAATAATAGTAATTATGTGCGAATAGAATACTATACTTTGTCCACGACTTCCTCGGTAAAATTCGATTTAATCTGCATTTTCAACAACGAAAATAGTTATCAAAAGCGTTGACATAACATTTTCTGTGTTCGCACTGAATAATGCAAAATCTCGATAAACGTCAAAAGTTCAGTTGACATCGATTCATTTCCATACTTTCGCTCTGATGAAAATGAAATACAAATGTATGCAAGCTAGTGTTTCACCTTCATCACAAGATATGTTTGATCGCATGCTTCAGGAATAAAACTCTTGCTATCTTCCTTCTGATTTCCTTTTCTAAAGTGAACGCAGTTTTTCATTATTTCCAATATCGTTGCCTTCATTTATGTTGAGAGTATTCTTGAGCATGGAATAATGGCCCCATAGGGTTGTTTGTTTATATAGGAGCTGATATTTTCGAAAAATAAGCCAGTAAAACTGACTCCGAAAATGAGTGGATTTTATTAGCTGATCTCAGTCCATGAAATTATTGAACGCTTTTAGGCTGAAATTCCTTGATTTTTCCGGCAATAGATGTAATGCAGTATTTCTTGCAGCCTGTCTTATTTCTGGTGGAGTACACAACATTTCTTCATGACTCTGTAATGCAGGTATCTTAGAGAAGAATTACAATTTATGGAAAGCTCAATGAAAACAGACGGTTTGAATATTTTTCAGCTTGTCAAACTGAATGGGAATCATAGAAGAAAACATTAAGTGGTTATTTTTTCTCTTAATTGTCATTGCGCTGATGGCTTGGTGGTTGGCAGTCATTTTTCCGTCGTGGAAAAAAGGCGTCTAGGGTTCGAATCCTGACGAATTAAAAATTTTCAGACGTGCAATTCAGCAGTGATTAATGAATCATTATTCACTGCCATTATTCACCGGTGAATGATGACTATCATTAAGTTTCTCAAAGATCATTCGAAATGTAAGGATTATAGGGAAGTCGTGGACAAAACAGTTTTTTGTGAATAACTCAGAAAATATTCACTTTAGGGCAAGGGTGTGATGCATACACTCACATTATTTTTCAACGTAGATTCAATATCTGCCATAAAAAAATGGGGTTCTAATTTGAAAAAATTGATTTTTCACGATTTTGTCATCCCTAACTTTGGAAGCGATTTTTTCACCCCCTGTATCATGAATCGCGATTTCGATTTTTAAAGTGGATACATCAATCTTACATCTTAAAAAATCCCAAAAATGAAAATTTTCCATCCAAAAACCTCGAAGTTATTCTTGTTTCAGCGGAGCTCTATTTTCGATTTTTTTTTCGAATTTTCCCGCTCAGAGAGAATTTTCCAACCAAAACTGAAAAATGTTACATCAAAATAACTTGAAATTTTCTAAGGAATCTATTTCTGCAATAAAAAAATGGTGTTCTAATTTGAAAAACGGAAGTTGACGTCATTTCCGGAAAAACCGGAGGTGCTCATGCCTTGAAAATATTTTAGATTTCATCAGCATCGTGAAATACTCATAAGTGCTGAATTTCATGAAAATACGTTCAGTAGTTTCCCGTATAAATATGGGTGAGGTTCCTCGTGAAAGACCCTGTATAATAAGTTACCTTTTCATCTGAAGTCGCTGACTGATGATAGTTTTAAACGTGTACCTATTTACTCTATTGAAGAATTTTATACTTGTGTTTCAAGTATTTTTGAGTAATTTTTATGTGTGAATTATACACTTTGATTTTATATTGACGAATGCAAACATATTAATTGTAGCCATGAGAATAAATCTATCTATCTATCTATCTATCTATCTATCTCACTTACTATTCTCCCAGTAAACGGCAGAGGCTGGCACCGCACTTCCTCGTATACCGCTATGCATGTTTTTTTTAAGTATTTCATTGGACGTATTCAACGAAGGCATGTTGATACAAATTCAAGATTCTGTATTTTACAAGCTTTCGTTCAGTTTCACCTGTCCCGGTGTCTGTCTGTAATCAAATCTTGCTACTTAAAAATGACACACTTCTAATCGTCCGATTGATTTGGAAATTTGGCAGGTGTACTTAATTCTGGGGACAATGTATCATGAAATATTAAATTTGTTATGAAAAAAAAATGGCGGCTCCAAAATGGCGGATGAGTTTTGTAATTATGATCCGACTCCATTCAAAATTAGTATCTGAGGGTTTTTGGGCTTAACAATGATGATTCTTCTGTCAGATTCGGGAAATTCAAGATGGCCGCTACAATATGGCGGACGAGTTTTGTAATTATGATCCGATTCTATTCAATTCAAAATTGGTATCTGGGGTTTTACTGGGTCGGAAATTTTTATTACGATTCTTCAATATTGAGGAATTCAAGATGGCTGCTTCAAAACGGCGGATGAGTGTTATTATAAAATCCTTTTTTTTTAAATATGTTTTGAAAATCAGGCCTGTTTGTTTGAGAGTACATGAACATAAATTGTACAATATTTTCAAGCGGTATCTACTTCCGGTTCGACAGGAAACGAATGTAAACTTCGTTATATCAAATGTAACATCCTGTATATTTATACACATTTGAATTCTTCGTTTAATTCTGCACTGATTTGATGTATGATATGCGCAACCACTTCAAGCTATTATTGAGTTATAACCTGATTGTCAAATTTGTTGACATAAAGAGTGTCACAAATTAGTGTTTATACTCCATTCACTTTTATAAAGTATCGCGATTAGCCTTGTTAGGTTTATCAAGTTCTTTCACTTAAAACTGACGCAGGTTGGCACTCGTGAAAATCAAGCGACATTGCCAAGTCTACTTTCTATTTACTCTTTTTCAACTTTGTAAATGAAGTTAGTTCTTTTAAGGTTTAACTGTGACACAGGTTTCCTATTACTACAACATTTTCATACTGGAGTATTTCAAGTTGTGCAAAAAGGTATTTAAATGTCTTCTTGTAGGTATTTCTTGAGAATTTTGAAAAGTGGGGAATTCCATAGGTTCGTCTGTTCCGTTAGTTTTTGTGGGTTATTCGAGTACTTTTATTCTTTTTCCGAATGAACTATCACAAAGTAACGGACGATTCTGTCCATTATTTTTCAGTGAAATTTCAACACTCTATTCTTGATTTCCGTACAAGAAAATAGCATAACTGAATCTTCCTACCATGTTCATATACGGAAATATTTCCAGTATATCAACAGAGAAAAAGTTTCTTCAACATTCGCCAGGTCTTTGAAATTATTGAAGTCACATAATATTTTCTCAAATTCATTATTTTCTCAAAGTAAATTAACATTTTGATGAAAACGTAATTACTGCGATTTTAATGCAGAAACGACAACGTTGCGGGCGTATCTGACAGAGGAATGACCATAACCTAACATTTTCAAAATATACGCGGTGAAATGTGTCAGAATTCCATGGCAAACCGCGATACTTTATGAAAGTGAATCGAGTATATAGATATCTCCAAAACCCCCCATTGAAAGAACTTCATTTTGCAACAGTGGAACGAAAGAAAGTACGCTGATACTGCTTCTTGTATGTATTATGATAAAATATTATACAGGGTGCCTGAAACAGAGCTTCAAAGTGAACCTCAATAAAACTATGAAATCTCATATTTTTCAAATGGTAACCACATAATTTTGTAATTCCGATCGATTGCTAGTTAGAAACTTAGTGTGCTAAACATTTCCTGTCTTTAAAATCAGTAGTTTTGCCGTTATTGAATGAAATTAGAATTGCACGACTGAAGCCAGGTTTCTTTGTTTAATCATAGGGTTATTAAGATAATTTTCGAGAAGGCTATGTTTATAGTTTAGAATATGTCAGTTTATTCATAATGATAGCTGCATAGAACACCTGGTGTAACGACCATAGACAACAACTTATAGATGGGAAACTCTTCCCCTAATGTTTGGGTTTGAAACGCTCCCTGGTGGGTGTTGAAGGAGTTATTTTAGAAAAATGTTAGCACCTAGTGGTGATATATAGTACTAACTGGCGCGAAAATTTAAAATGACCTCACCCTACCAATGCTTTGTTTATTTCTTATTTTGAATGCTCAACCACTTACTGAAATAAGATATTATCTTATCGAATTCACATAAGGGCATTAAGAAAAACAAAAATTTCAAAAATAAAGCATTATATTTCGGTATACTTTATACAAACTATCATTTATCATAATATAAATAAATTTTCAAATACCTTCAGACACGACATGATGGAGATCAAAAGAATAACAAAGGTTGAAGAGTGTAAGATATTTTTCTGGATTCGGAAACCGATGACGCTTCCAGGTCCTATCCTCACAATTTGGTACACTTAGGTTTCAACCTCATATTTCCTTCCAATTTGGAAATAGATTTTATTTAAGAAAATTCGCTAAAAACACGATGCTACACTTTAGACACTTAGACACAGAAAGATGACAGAAACACAGAGGAAACGAAAATCGTAAGGAAAGAAACCGAAAACAGCGATGCGAGCGCTGTCTGGTGGGTGTTGATGAAATTAAAATCAGCTTCAAATGTTTAGTAGGAGAGTGGCCCATCTATAAGTTGTCCATGGTAACGACTCCCTACTAAAAATCGTGACCAAAATTTGTAGATCAAAACGGCATCCTAGATTTCAGATTTTGGACTAGTTCCGGAATAAATCCGCAATATTTATCGGTCGTGGCGCTACTGCGGCAACGACAAAAACGCGACCCCTTTCGGGAGAAATGAAAAGCTGCACAAAATATCACGTTTTCGATCGACAAGAAAGTCTTGAACAAAATCTAATCAGTGCCAACACCAGGTATTTCTATGCATCTATTTATAATGCATTGTTGAGAACTATCATTCATACTTGTGGTTTGATTAATCGGGCACTATGCAAAATCGGAATTACAATAACAGTGAATGTAACAAAATATTAGAGAGGGCAGTCAGAGCTTCCAACGAAAGATTCCACATTTACAACCTTTAACAAAATCAAAGTTCAGGAAGTATCAAAATAATTTTCTCCTTAGTGGAGGCATTAACCCAGGGCCGGATTTAGAGGTGTGGGGGCCCCGGGGCAACAAATAAGTGGGGGCCCCCTAGCCTCGAATTATTTTCAAAATAAAATGGATGATTTTTTAAAGTAGGGGTTTTCAATACATAATTTATCGAGAAACCAAGATTCTTTTATTATTTAACAAAAATAGTATGAAAAAACAATAACTGAGTGGCATTAAATGAACGGAACCTTCCGAGCTTTTTTGGCTGAAAAATCGTCAATTATTTCAGTAAAATCCAGTTCACGGAGTATATCGCTCTCAATGCTTAGGAGAGTAAGCTTTGAGAGACGATTTTGTCCCATAGTCGTTCTGAGTCAATTTTTGATGATTTTATTTTCGAAAATGATCGCTCTCCAGTGCATTTGGATACCATAAGAACCAAATACATTCTCAACGCGATTTCGATGTTTGGGAATGTAGCTCGAAGATTTTGATCATCGAGAATTTGGTAATAGTACATTTCTAGAGATTGGTCTTTTCCAAAGTCTCTTTTATATGATTCAATAAAAGAGACAAATTGAACTAATTCATTTCCGAGACTTGGTTCTAAATCATTCTCATAAACATTTACCAAAGCCTCTGCTGCAGCCTGCAAGTCTTCAGTATTCATCTTTTCGATTTGATTCAGAAATCCGAATCTCGAACGGACAGCTTCATAGGCATGCAATCTTTCACTGAGAGAAATACATAGCTGGACCAAAGAGTGTCTACTCTTTGGCTGGACTAACGCTTCCCTTACGTAAAATTGAACAGTGGGCCTTCATACGCCTGCCTGAGCGTGAGCGCTTGCGCGGCACGTTTAATTCGTTTACGTTCACTCATCGAATACCACAACAGAAATTATTGTCCAGTAGAAGACTTTCGTCTTTTTTTTTCATCATGATTTAATTACATTATGAAAAATATTGAAGGAAAATTTTTTTACTAGTGTTTCCTAGTTGAAATTTAAAATTTTTCCGAATTTTCTTGAGTGGTGGCTCCTTTTTGTGGGGGCCCCTATTTTGTGGAGGCCCCCGGGCAGTTGCCCCTGTTGCCCCCCCCTAAATCCGGCCCTGCATTAACCCAAAACGGAATCGTGTGAATACAGTAACAGATAATGAAGAAAATAAAATGAATACTCTAGCACAGTGGCACGGGAATTAGAAGTCTCATATTCGTCGTGTCAAAAAGTACTCAAAAATTCCAAGATGTACTTATAATTTAAGTTCCATGAAGGACCGGACCTGGTAAATGGTATCAGAGAACAGAATTTTGCGAGAACCTCATTCGAATGTTAAACGCTGATCCCCAAATTTTGAAAAAAATTATCAGACAGATGAAGCCGAATTCACACAGGATGGAGTTTTAAATTCAAGAAATAATCATTTTTGGGCGGATGTAAATCCACATTCAATTTACGAAAAAAATCATTAACATAGGTTTGGTTTTAATGTGTTTTGCATATTAATGGATAATATAATAATATGTTATCATATTTATGAATTTATGATGAAAATTTAAACGGAGACAGGAATCTGGAAATCTTAAGAACGATGGTTTCACCTTCTTTCAAAGAATTACCTCTCGATCAGATGTTCAATTGCTGGTACCTATCAGACGGTGCACCGGCACATTCCACGAGACCTGTCAGTAACGATCTGATCGCAATGTTTGGAGAGAGATGGATAAGATCGAACGGTCCGTTAGAGTGGCCCTCTCGGTATCCAGACCAAACACCCTCGATTTTTATCAGAGGTTCATAAAAATAGCATTAATTCAAGGGAAGAGCTTGAAAATAAGGGTGCGGGCTGCACTGAGGGAATTATCACCTGGAAAAATACGAACAGCTAATTAAGGTCGGCGTTTAAAGCGAGTAGGAAAGCTCAGCCGATAGAGGCGCCACCGTCCATTTTATGGAATATCTGCATAGAACATGCACTATCACTATCAAGTTCTATGAATATCTCTCTAATCATGAATGAAATGTACAATGGCGCTCTCTATCCGAAAATCGCCGAACTATGAAATGAGCGAATTTGTGGGTAAAGCAGGAACTTTTTCCCGCCAAAATTTGAATTTGGCCATTCTCTGCCAATTCCGTATTTCAAGTTGATCTTCTGAACGAAATTATCAAGATTCACTTTTAATCGGAAGTTGAACTATTTTCATGGGTCTTTTTGTTGAAATAAAACAGAAGCATAGGTTGGCTCATTTTCTTCTATTTTTGAAAGAAAAAAAATTAACTGTCGGAATGAAATCGATTAAAATTATTTCAACCCTAATCCTTTCTGAGTTCACCCACAAAATTTCAGTTCTCAAAGTGAAACCGTTTTCGAAATCAACTTGAAATAAAATCACACTACCTTAATGAATGTATGGAGGAAGGGGCCAACATTTTCGTAATTTATTGTGATAGCTATTATGAAATTTCTATCAGAGATTTCTGTTGTTAAAAAAATTGTTGTGATAGTTTTAAACTAAGATTTTTCTTCATCATTCATTATCTGCTTTGTTAATTTGTCACATTCGCCGCGAATAAAGAACAGACTTACCTAGCATGCTATCCAACCTCGAGTTCTCGCTTCATCCAAAAATGGTTCCAAACGTTTTGCTAACTTACCAAATTAGTTGAAGTCAATCGTTCATTCATATTGTAAGGTATTGTTGAATTCATTGCGTAATTTTATTGCATGTTTAAAAATGTAATTCTCATTAAACTCATTAACCTAGTTGTTTTTTGGCAGTCGAGAAATAAATCGAATCTCATTCCTTTTCAGTAATACTTTCGAGCCCATCAATTTCCCGTACGGATTCCGAAGAATGGTACCTGGGGAATCCAGCTCACCGGAAAATACTACGAGGCAACAGACCTTTCAGTCGGAAGACGTCAACATTGGAGACTCCGATCAAGAGTTCGGAGGAATCCCTCAGTTGAGATCGGCGACCATAGGTGCCGATACGCCGCCTGCTACTGCAGCGCCTTCGAACCTTGCCCCTCAGCCTGTTGTTGGTACCACTGATAGGTCGGAAACTATAGGAGCGGCTGACGAAGAAGATCAACTAAGAGGTAGGTGTTTTCAATTGGCAGCTATAGACTTTAATTTTGTCGTATTGTTTTTGTGTTCGGTTGGTACTATTGATTATTCACATAGCTAAAGCAACATCTCCATTCGTAAAAATCACAACTTCCACACTCAATTCAGATGTTGAAACAAATTACAAATAAGTAGTTCATCTGCGAAATAGAACCGTCTTTCTGAACTCTACGCGTTGTAATTCCCAGTTGAACGGGAAGTGATTTTACCGTTGTTTTCCGAAGAAAATTTATATTTTGATGAAGGCCTTCACGGTCGGATTCAAATTCAAATTTTTAGAGTATTCTACGCTTTCTAGCCGTGGTCCAATAGGAATTATTCCTAACGTTTCGCTTTCAACTGTAGTATGCATCTTCAGAGGTTTCTGATCGAATGTTGAAAAAGTGTTATGGAAAAGAAACAAATATTCTTGTGTTGAATGTTTAGACTCTGGGTGGTGACTGGAGCCAGGCACATAGCAAAAAAACATCAACAATGTATCGACTCGACTGGTATTCTGTGTCGTGGTCTGGTTATAGGAAAACGTTAGGTACAAAACAAAGTACGAATAAAATCGTGATCATGTATTTGGTGGCAGTATTAGAAAAAAAATCGTGTAAATATATAAAAAATAAATACATAACTTGCTTTACACAATCTCTCATTTTGTTGAAAAACCCTGAACTAATGAAGGCAAACGGACATTTTGATTCATACAAAAAAACTTAACAAGGTCTTTCAAAATTTGTATGTATGTATATGAAATATACAGGGTGTCTGTCTTATTTGAATTTAGAAAAATGGGGTATTTCGTGTGAAACTGGAGGTACAGTAGCAACAAAAAATATATTATCTTTCTCTCTTGATCAAATTTATCTCTGATTAGTTTTGTATCGATCGATTGAATATTCACAGAGATGTATTCTATTTTTTTTTGTCACAATTTTGAAAATAACATAAACTTTCCTCTTCTGATTTCGAAAATTTAATAGTGGATCTAAAGGTGAATACAGACTATTCTGACGTGACGTGATTTCACGTCACGTCAGGCACCGTCGCTGCTCCCATTGGCCTGATATGAACGTGAACGCACAGAACAATGTGTTGCATTTTCATATCACACACATTTTGACGTTCACGTTCATATTAGGCCAATGTGAGCACTGCTACACGTCTGACGTGACGTGATTTCCAATAGTCTGTATTCACCTTAAGAGCTGCAATGATATTTTCACGTAACAAAAAAGGATTTTCTTCATTTCGGGATCATTCATATTTACAAAACCTTTTGAAACAATTCGAATAATATTTGTTGTGTGATTTCATCGTACAATGAAGTGAATTAAATTTCATTTCATCGTACAATGAAGTGAATTAAATTTCTGGCCCATATTACAATTATTCCTCATAATTGAAGGTACCAGTATATCTCCGACGAACAGCAAAAAAACGTCCAGGAGAACCAAGGAGAAGCCGTTTGAGAATCAGAACTTCGATAACGTAGAAGGACAACATACAGAATCGGAAATAGGTTCCATTGTGACTAGCGTTCGGAATCTGACTGTTGGAGAAAATTCTACAGACGAAACCAACGATGTAGGCGTCAAACCAGAACCAAGAAGGAAAATCAGTAGACAGGATACTTCTGAAAGTGAAAGTGAAAAGAGGGCCAAGACGCCGCCTAGAGAAAGGAAGGAGAGAAGGTATAAGGGAGAAAGAAGAGAGGATAGGAGGGAGAGGGTAAGTCGGAACTCTTTGAAACAATTGTTTGTTTATTAAAAAAATACTCGACTACCAGAACAGATATGTATTCAGTAGAATATTGTTTCAACAATGTAAAATCCACATTGGAATCTATTCGAGAACTGCGATGTCTATTAAATGACTATGGCTTGAATATTATTAGGTATTGCAGACAGAAAAAAAAATTGCTGGAATATACTATCCGTTTAAATTTTCAAAACAATTCTGTTTTCATATTGTTTGTCCAAGCCTGAAATACCATATAATAGTTAACAACTTTTTGATTTTTTTTTTCATATTTGTAGCAACACTATTTTCTCGCCATTTTGTGTACACTCCGCAGTCATCATACAATTGTAAACTGGAAAACGTTTTTACCCATTTATGTACCGAGGCATTTGGACCTCCAAACGTACCCTGAAAATTTTTCGGGATAGAGAATTAGCTGATGTTAGAGATCTTTCGGACATGCTGTCGCGGACTTTTTTCCTATTCCTATTCGTTTGGCCAGCGATGCTGTTATGTGAATTTCCACTATCATATTGAATGAAAGCATATACAGGGTGCGTCAAGAAAGTTACGGAAAAATATGTAGTTTTTTCAAATGGTACATGTCCATGTACCTACATCATAAATAGTCTCCCTCCCTTCGAAGTAATTTTTTGAGGGCCTATAGACCGGTAGTCTCAACCAATAACGTAAGAAGATGGTTGTATTCCTTCAATTTAAGGGCAACAAGACTTACAAGAGTACCTCGGGTATCCCCTGGAAATAGAGCTATAGTAAACTTTTCGGTCTCTTGTAGTTATGTCGTATCTGCTACCGATTTCGATAAAAAAAAATTGATCTATTCTATCAAAATCAGCAGCAAAAAAGACTAAAGGAAATCTTCGGAATGGCCACAATGATGTTGGATTTTGTTTCAGGATCATTATTCGCCGGATTTGCCGAGGGATCGGCACTACGACAGGCGCAAGTATAGGGAAAGGCAACATGACGATAGCGCCGATTATTATAGCGACGGCGAACGCGAAAAAACCGTACAAGATAGAGATCACGATAAAAAATATTACAGCCTTAGGAAAGACAAGGAGAGGGACAGAAGACGAAAGGAGAGTCCTAGAGAGTATGAGAGAGATAGCAGGTAAGAAGAGCTTTTGTAGACGGATTTGTGGCGTTGATTTGAATCTCAATATTTTCGAAAATTTCAATTCGCTAATTAACTGCTACTAACATAATATTCGATAAGTAAACTAGAAAGTTTGGACTTATAGATTGAGTGCATACCGAAATTTTTTCACCAACAAAGCTATTTTTATTTCAGAAGGAAACGAGATGAGTACTATCATAGATACGAATATGACGAAGAAAGGTCTAGTAGGCCTTCAAGCCGATCTGATTCCATGCATGACCCGATGTACAGAGGCGGTAGAAGGTCCGAGAAAGATTCTAGAGACAGGAGGAGGGATAGGCCAAGAGACAGGGATAGAGAAAGGGAGAAGCACAGAAGACCTAGAGATCCGTATAACCAGTACAACATGTCTGTGAGTATTTTTGTTCGTTCTTAATATTTTTTTCCTTCGGCTATTTAATATAATATTTATTTTTCACTCGATTGTCTACAATGCATCCTAGATATTTGACACTATCTACTTGTTCGATTTCTTTGTTGTTGATTCTAAGGGGAAGTGGTACACGTCCGAGCTCGCGAGCTCCCTTCAAAAATTGGTTCCATGATATCTCAGTTCGTATGCGGCGTAGACCAAAAATTTTTTTTTTAATTGAAGTTTAATCATTTCTTTAGAATGTGTATTACTCGCTTTTCCGTTTTTCTTCGTATATTAGAAAAAAACCTGGTGATCTGTAATTTCATAAAAATCTGGACAAATGAGTTTATTTCCATGATATCGATAGATAGATAGATAGATAGTATATTTATCCTGCATGACATTACATTAATGTATAGGATACGTCAACAATAAATAAAATGTAATACAAATTGACTTATATCAAATGAAAAATATTCTTCCAGGGTGTAGAAACCTTTTTGTAATAAAATCCTGGTAACTTCCATCTTAAACTTTGATCGCCTCAGGGATTTGATCCAGTTTGGAAGATGGTTGTACAGCTTGATCCCCACATATGCTGGAGAAGGTTCAAATTCAGATGTCCTATGAGTCGGAATGCAGATGTTGAAATGCCGTGTATTGTAATCATGGAATCCCGAAGCTGTATCCAGCTTAGACAGCTTACTGTGAACAAACAGCAGACAGTTCAAAATATAAATACACGGCAAAGTGAGGAGTCCGTGCTGAATGAATGTCGGTCTGCATGATTCTTGCGGCTTTAGGTTGAATATCAGTCGAATGCACCTTTTTTGTGTTATAAAAATTCTTGTACTCGCTGTTGAATCACCCCACAGGATTACACTATACTTTAGATGGGAGAAAACCAGTGCGTAACAAACAGCAAGTAGACCATCCAGAGGTAACGAGTTCTTGAGACGAGTAAGAGCAAAAAAAGACCGATTCAATCTCTTGCTAAGATGATCAATGTGACAGTGCCATCTCAAATTACTATCAACGTGCACACCCAGAAATCTAACGCTGTCAGCTGACTCAAGTTGGCAGTTTCTGTATTGAACAGTAAAAGGCACGTGAGGAATAGATTCCCGTAATTGAAAATAAATTATCCCGGTTTTGTCGAGGTTCAACATGAGAGAGTTTCGAAAACACCAATCTGAAAAATGTTGAATAAGTCTCTTGCATTTCGTCTCAAGCTCGCCCTTTGTCTTTGCCGAGACCCCCACCGATGTGTCATCAGCGAGAAGAGTGAAAGAGTCGGCTCTCAAATATTCCGGAACATCGTCAATGAACAACAAAAAAATTAATGGTTCAAGAAAAGAACCCTGCGGGACACCCATAGATAGAGGATAATTTTTAGATCTACAATTTTTATTTTCAACAAACAAGTGGCGGTCAGACAGAAAACTAGATATACACTCTAGAAAAACTCCTCGAAATCCTAAGCTGTACATTTTACTCTCAACAAAAGAATACTGTGTAACATTCCAAGTTTGTAAATCCTAGGAACATTATGAAAAAGAGAAAAGGGGCAACCCTGCTCTGAAGAGCTGAGGGTACAATTACGTTAAAGGGGGTTTTATACTCATATTTTTGGCTTGTGATGTGATCGTCTAGATTGGTAGAACTCTATGTTATGTCGTAGTAATTCAGATTCGTAATAACTCAGATTAGTGAAATATAGGATGGGAAAAAATGAGGTAAAATTGATAAATAAAACACTAGATTGGACATAAAGGTGGAACAAGAGCCCTTTATTCGTCCAGCGCCATAGTTCGCCATAGCCTATGAAGGAAAAACGAACGAGAATCAATTGAAACTCAAAGCAAAAAAACCTTCTAGCATTACAGATGATATGTTTACAATCCATAGAACAATTATTAACAAGACGAGGACTGGTGATATGTACAATATGGAGCTTCCTATACTCCGGTAAGGTTATTACTGGCACAATTGTGATAAAAAGCAGAATCCAATACATCCAAAGTTATCCAAAGGTTATAGGCATAAAGAGTGTGTCACCTGATTATTAATGAATTTCATAAGCAGTATCCTTGTAGTTCCTAGTGTGAGAATCCTTCCTTTTAAGTGTTATGTGTGAGATCATAGCAGTCGCGTTGGTTTGGAAGTGACGGTAGACTCTTTATATTTCCTGTTAAATGATGAACGATGGCACCTTCAAAGCTTTCCTTGCTTATCGGGTACGCCAAGGGCCCGAAGGCGAGGCTTGGTTTCTGAGGACGTTCGTCAAAAGAACTCTCAGGGGAAGATTCACTGGCCACTGTTGTGGGGGATGTTTTCCCTAGCACAAGGGTCTTCAACCTTTTTGAAGTCAAGGGCCTAGTAAACTCTGAAATTGGTTTGGTGGGCCGCAACCCAAAAAATATTCCATTCTATACTAAAAGTAATTAAAAAGCAATAATTATAATCATTCAAGTTATTTATTGGTACGTTATTTTACAAACTAGAAATTATTTTAATAAAACTTATTCAATGAGACTTTTGACATTGTTTATTCTTAACTAATTTATCAATATCTGCCCCTATAGTAGTCGTTGCAATTCTCAAACAATTTTCAAGATGAACATCGGTGATTCTGGTCCTTGCCTTCGACTTAACCTCTTCATTCGAGAAAATAATTGTTCGCAAAGATATGAGGTGCCAAACAGAGATGTAATTTTCAATGCATGATCTCTTATTTTAGGAAAATCACATATAGTGATGTATTTTGAATAAAACTCGATCAAACCTAAATTGAATTTGTCTTTCAAAGTAGAGTTGCACTGCAATTCTATCAATTCCATCTGAACTTCTTCATGGACATTTTCGACTGAAATATTGAACGGGCGAGCAAACAAATTCAGGTTTTTTTCATTTTTCCGAAAGTCGGTAAAACGTGAGTCGAATTGTGTTTTCAGTTCCTGCAGCGCGGTAATATATTTGTCCATGTTTGAAGTTTGGCAAGACGACAAATTTGGAAAATGTGTATTAACATTTTTTTTTAATTGGTTGATCCACAAGTCCAATTTCACTTCAAACGCCTTCAAAGCGTCAAATAGCTCGTGAATCAAATTGTCTTTTCCTTGCAATTTCTTATTTAAATCATTGAGATGTGATGTTATGTCCGCAAGAAAACCCAAATCACTTAGCCATGCTTCATCAGCGAATTCTGGAATAGCTTTATCTTTACTGTGCATAAATGCTGCAATTTCTTTCCGCAAATCAAACACCCGTTTTAACATTTTTCCTCTGCTGAGCCAACGAACATCACAGAAATAAGTTATGTCAATTATAAACAATTATCTTTAATAACTATTTCGCGTTAGTAAGAGACTCATTTGGCCAAAAATAACATTTATTTCTTTAATTTTATTTAAAACTTTTATTATATAATTATTTTTTTTGGTTCATTGTATAAAAGGAGCTATTTTGTTTGCACGGAACTAAAAAGCATACTTAGAGTGCGTTTCATGCGTTACTGTGGTTATAGTAACAGACAGGGTAACCAACATAATTGAAAACGAACTTTTTGATGAAAGAACAAAAATTCGGATACCGCCCGTTTTATCGTTTCGTTATCGTTTTCTATGACAGAAATTAAAAAGTTAATTTAATTTTGTCAATACAATGTCGGGCCGCCAAGGAAGGAACCGCGGGCCGCAAGCGGCCCGCGGGCCGCCGGTTGAAGACCCTTACCCTAGCACATGCGATATAAACAGTTTACCCTAGGCCTCCAAACCAGTGATATTTGTACGTAAAATATTATCCTAAAAGCAACAACTCCAAATGCCTAAACCATAATGCCGAGTGAATAGTTAAATGTGCAGTAAGCCTTACGAACAGTATAAGAATATTTCAAATGGGTTGGTAGCAGAACAGAGTTCCACAATATTCAATAGAAATGCAATAATAAAATAGAACAAGCTTACATGAGATTAAATCCTGTGAAATGAAACAAAGTTATTTAAAATGGGGACAGTACATACCAGATAACAAACAAGCGTCTTTAAAATATACTAAAATGGCGGATTCCTAGAAGAGGAACTCCATTTCAAAGGAACACTACTGTGTACCAGAACCGACGCCGAGTGAACCAAAGAGGCCCCCCCATCCGTTGTCGTTTCGGAGGTTAGTTTTACTTCCACAGAATCGTATTTCTTCGATGGTCACAGAAGAACAAGTTTACTTCATGGTGGATCTTCGATATGATTAAAATCTCCTATTTATAAAGATGCGAATTGCCTAAAGTATTGATTGAAGTCGTACCAATATTCGTCATTCATAGAATTATAAAATCATATCAAATAAGTTCATTCAACGTAGTTCCACGTTTCGACAATAGACGTTGCAAAGTTGGAAGCCATGGAGTCTGGCAACGGTGCATTTTATTTCGTTGCAGGGTAGGAAATTCAGATATGTTACACTGTACGCAATCGAACGCTCGAGAAAGGTCAAAAAATAACCCAGCAACATGAAGACCACTATCCAAGCTGTTATATATAAACTCCAAGAATTGACAGACGGCGGTTTGTGTAGATTTGCCCCTACGGAAGCCATGCTGGAAGTTTGATATCATGGAGAACTTATTTAGATAATTAACCATCCTGTCGTAGACGATCTTTTCGAAGACTTTGAATATAATGCTAAGCAGAGAAATGGGGCGATAATTTGTCATGCTAGTGGTATCGGTCTTCTTGAATACAAGGATTACTTTGGCTATTTTCAATAAAGAGGAAAATTTTCCTGATGTCACGGATAAATTGATTAAGTGAGCCAAATGTGGAGATATCAGTGGTGCAATTATTTTCAAGATTTTAGTAGAGAGAAAGGCAGGACCTGGACTGGCGCTGTTCTTCAAATCGTATATAACTTCAAGAACTTCTCTTGATAATACAGGTTAGAAAAAAAAGTATTCTCAGATAAGCCGTGAGTCGTACATGAATTAGATGTGCAACTTCCATAATGTTGTTGTAGGCTCAGAGGACAAACTGATGAGAAATATTCTCCAAATGCCTCCGCAACTTCCTTATGATTAGAGAGAATGCGACCATCAACATTCAAAACAATATCATCCGAAGATTTCCTCCTACGTCCAGTCTCTCTATTTACAAGATTCCAAATTGTCTTTCTTTTGTTATCGGACTCAGCCAATATTCCATCATAGAATGACAACTTACTTGTTTTGAGTAACAGCTTATAACTAGCTTTTGCAGACTTGTAGGCATCATCCATCTCTCTCGATCTCCGGTTCACGCTTAACCAGTGTAGATTCCTCAGATCCCTTGAAGCCTTCGTGATCTGGGGAGTGACCCAACCCCGACCGGATGGGGGATGTGTCCATCTAATGGGACAAGATTCGTCTATTAGCGATGTCAAAATCTCGAAGAAACCACGGAAGCAGAAATCCACATCCAAGCAGCGATACACGATGTCAAAGTCAGCTCCAGACGTTAGCTCACAGAGATAGTCAAGATTATCCTTCGATACCATGCGTGAGATGCCCACAGCGCGATCACCCAATCCGCCACCAAAGTAGTGGCTGTAGCTTATAATTATGCATCTATGGTCTCCAATGTCGGTGTCAATCACAAGCGTTTTGAGTAATTCAGAATCAACGTCTGTTAGGATGTAGTCTACTTTAGTGGAAGAAGTTATGCCGTCGCAGTTTGTAAAAACTCTGGTAGGTTCCAAGGACGTGCAGTGTAAATTGTAACCCATCAACAAGTCATCCAGATACAGCCTGCGAGTATCTCGCTCGGCCAGATAATTCACATTGAGATCTCCGCATACAAACACAGCTGCAGACGTAGATGTATATTTGTCCAACACGTGAGAGAGAATATCAATGAACAAGTTGAAGTCACCAGTGGGAGGTCTATATATATATACTAAGTATACAAATCTTAGAATTATCAGTTTTAAGGTATATTCCACATATCTCACAATGCATCTCAGAAGAAATCTTGGTGATATCCCGAATGGGAAGAAAGTTGTAATTGTCCTTCAGGTAGATAGCCGCACCTCCATGTCGTCGGGAAGGACGGCAATATGATGCTGCAATGCGATAGCCAGGAAGAACCATACATTCCATTCGTGCTTCATCACAGCAGTGCTCCGATATGCTGAGAACAGTTGGGTGTTCCATTTTTATAAAAACTTCTAAGTTGTTGATCTTGTTGGAAATACCTTGTACATTCATTTGTGCAACACTCAGCAGTTCATGCATTGATGCCTTCCTATCTGAAGGGAGTTTTGCCTGTTCAGGAAAAGGCTTAATATACAGGGTCTTTCACGAGGAACCTCACTCATATTTATACGGGAAACTACTGAACGTATTTTCATGAAATTCAGCACTTATAAGTATTTCACGATGCTGATGAAATCTAAAATATTTTCAAGGCATGAGCACTTCCGGTTTTTCCGGAAATGACGTCAACTTCCGTTTTTCAAATTGGAACACCATTTTTTTATTGCAGAAATAGATTCCTTAGAAAATTTCAAGTTGTTTTGATGTAACATTTTTCAGTTTCGGTTGGAAAATTCTCTGTGAGCGGGAAAATTCGAAAAAAAAATCGAAAATAGAGCTCCGCTGAAACAAGAATAACTTCGAGGTTTTTGGATGGAAAATTTTCATTTTTGGGATTTTTCAAGATGTAAGATTGATGTATCCACCTTGAAAATCGAAATCGCGATTCATGATACAGGGGGTGAAAAAATCGCTTTCAAAGTTAGGGATGGCTAAATCGTGAAAAATCATTTTTTTTTCAAATTAGAACCCCATTTTTTTATGGCAGATATTGAATCTACGTTAAAAAATAATGTGAGTGTATGCATCACACCCTTGCCCTAAAGTGGATATTTTCTGAGTTATTCACAAAAAATTGTTTTTCGTTTTGAATTTTCAGCTATTTCTTTTCCCTTCGCGCCAAAAAGATGAAATTTTCAGGAACTGTTACTTAAACCATGTTTTAGATTTTACTACCCCAATAAGCAAGAGAAAAAAAATACAGGTTGTTCCTAAATAGATGGCGAATTTGGATTCGAATATGTATCGGAAACCTCTTTATTTCAACTAATCGGCCATCGGTTTTCTCTCCAGTGATAAATATATAATTCCTTATGAACCATATGCAAAAACTTACCATGTTTTATATTCTTTTTTTTAATGATAGATATCATTAATTACATCTGCCAAATTCCTCTTTATTCAGTAGCATGTAATCAATGATATCTATCATTAAAACAAGCCTAATTCTCAAAAAACATTTTTGAAGATAAGCTTTTATAACAACACTCATCCGCCATTTTGAAGCCGCCATCTTGAATTCCTCGATTTTGAAGAATCGTAATTTCCGACCCAGAAAACCCTCATATACCAATTTTGAATATAATATGGTCATAATTACAAAACTCGTCCGCCATATTGTGGCCGCCATCTTGAATTTCCCAGTTTTGACAAGAGTATCATCATTTTCGAACCCAAATACCCCCAGATACTAATTTTGAATGGAATCGGATCATAATTACAAAACTCATCCGCCATTTTGGAGCCGCCATTTTGTTTTTTTCTATAAAAAATATTTCATGATGCATTGTCACCAGAATTAGGTACACCTGCAAAATTTCAAATCAATCGGACTATCAGAAGTGTGTCAAATTCAACTTGCAAGATTTGATTACAGACAGACACACAGACACCGGGACAGGTGAAACTAAATAAAAGCTTATAAAAAAAGAATGTAAAACATGGTAAGTTTTTGCATATGGTTCATAAGGAATTATTTATTTATCACTGGAGAGAAAACCGATGGCCAATTAGTTGAAATAAAGAGGTTTCCGATACAAATTCGAATCCAAATACGCCATCTATTTGGGAACAACCTGTAACTTTTTTCTCTTGCATATTAGGGTAGTAAAATCTAAAACATGGTTTAAGTAACAGTTCCTTAAAATTTCATCTTTTTGGCGTGAAGGGAAAAGAAATAGCTGAAAATTCAAGACGAAAAACAGTTTTTTGTGAATAACTCAGAAAATATCCACTTTAGGGCAAGGGTGTGATGCATACACTCACATTATTTTTTAACGTAGATTCAATATCTGCCATAAAAAAGGGGGTTCTAATTTGGAAAAATTGATTTTTCACGATTTTGTCATCCCTAACTTTGAAAGCGATTTTTTCACCCCCTGTATCATGAATCGCGATTTCGATTCTTAAAGTGGATACATCAATCTTACATCTTGAAAAATCCCAAAAATGAAAATTTTCCATTCAGAAACCTCGAAGTTATTCTTGTTTCAGCGGAGCTCTATTTTCGATTTTTTTTTCGAATTTTCCCGCTCAGAGAGAATTTTCCAACCAAAACTGAAAAATGTTACATCAAAATAACTTGAAATTTTCTAAGGAATCCATTTCTGCAATAAAAAAATGGTGTTCTAATTTGAAAAACGGAAGTTGAGGTCATTTCCGGAAAAACCGGAGGTGCTCATGCCTTGAAAATATTTTAGATTTCATCAGCATCGTGAAATACTTATAAGTGCTGAATTTCATGAAAATACGTTCAGTAGTTTCCCGTATAAATATGGGTGAGGTTCCTCGTGAAAGACCCTGTATAGTCCATCCAAGAATTATTGACATCAGAGCAAGCCGTGGAAGTCCAGTCGCAGCTTTATTTCTAGTTACGAAAAAGTAACTAAAAATTTTCTGTGCTTTCATCATATCAATAAAAAATATAGAAATAACCTGAAAATTAAATGGTATTTTTTCAAAGTACGGCAATCTGAACATGAAAATGTTTCCAATTATCACATACCTGCAAACTGAATGGAATGGGAAAATTGTAATATATACTTATATCGAGAGTCGAGACAGAAACAAAATTTAACGATTGGATTTATGTAATATAATATGAAGAATTTTGTATGACATTGTAACTTTCAATATTTGTGAACAATGAAGGTGCAAAATATGAAATGTAAATATTCCTACTGTTGTTTCAACAACCACAACTGTTATTTCCTCATCTGGGCAGACCTTATCATGTTCATAATGATAATGAAGGATTTTATGTCAGCAACATCCCATATATTTCGACTAATCTTCTCTTATTTCTTTTTATATGTGCTATGGAAAGCCTTTCCAATTATTAGCTGTACACTCTTCAACAGCCTCATTCTGAAGATATCTATTTCATTGGCTCAATTATTTGCCAAATTTATTCGAAACATTGATGACAGAACAAAATATTAGTGGTATTTCCAACACCAACCTGAATTCTTCAACTCAAAATATCACTGAACGGGCATTACCAACCTCATTTCGATTTTCCAAAGCCATCTCGGGCGGCTTTGGAGTGGATGGACTATGGTTAAATGATTGGGCAACCGAACCTAAGTGAAAGTGACATTCAGACGACGTTTCACAAAAAAACTTTACTGCTTTACTGCAGCACCCTCCGGCCAGAATGATGGGTTCATTGCCTGCTCCAAAGACTCGAATGGTATAACAATCTTAAAGGAGGAATATATATCAGGCCTTCTAGAGGTCAGTTGCTCACATGACACACCAGGTATACTCGCACCAACATATTTCTCCAGATCTTCAATATTTGTTGTCGGGCTCAGTCTGGATACATGGATGAATGCATGACGCTTCTTCGGAACCGCGAGCAGCGAACCAATTTTCATTGTACCCACAACGGGCATATGAGGCTTCCCAGAATTCCTTGGATGTTTTCGTGTTGATCCGGATTTGCCGTCTGCAGTATTAGTACTGTTAACAGGAGGTTTATTACGCCTGGCCCCCCTCTTCGACTTAACCAGAGCCCAATCGGATTGTTTTTTATTTAATGCAGATCCACTATCATCTTTAGGCTCAATGTCCTTCTCAAGATAAATTAAATTATTCATAATTTTCTTCTGATTCAATTCAACAGAGCAAGGATCACCTGTAGATACTCTCTCTATAGAATTCGCATGTACGGTTGTTGATAAGTTACATGAGTCATCCGCAGATCGGCCGTGCGAATTTTCCCTGCCAGATAGATTTGTTATGAAAATTTTTTTCTCTCACTTGTTCTTTTCAGACAGCAAATCTCGAATTAGTTTTTCCTGAGCGGTTAACATTTCTTTCAAAGATACAATTTCTGCAGTGTATAATCTAGTGATATCGTTTATGATTTCCTGTTTGAAATTCAATAAATCATTCTTATTCAGACACTCACCATCATTGTGCTGGCAGGATGGGTTTCCAATATTTGGCTCTGTGTTTGAATTAACCGGATTTTTTGTATCATCAGTACTTTCCAAATTACTCTGAGTAAAGTCTTCGGTTTTCCCAGTAACAGAATGTTGAATACAGGTCAGACAAATCCATTGATTAATGTTGTTTTCATCACGAAATTTCAAATAATCTTCCATTGATGGAAAGACACACTTACAATGGAAATCATTCTTACAACTTCCACATTTGATAGTCAGTATATCTATCGACTTTCAAATTACAACCAGAGCATTGAACACCACGTCCGCGCGACATGATGCCAATATTCCGTCAATTTTCGGCATAAATGTATGAAATTTTCAGTATACATGCGGAATAATATTTTGCAGAATGTGTATTACCATTGAGTTTAAACTCAATGGTATTATCAATTCATATAATATGCTTCGTTTCATATAAATCTTGCCTATTCAATATCTTTATTTTTCAGTCCTACGGCGGTTACGATCCTTATAGCCCTTACTACCAACAGTATCAGTATCAATACTACGAAAATTTGCGCAGGACCAATCCTCAGGCTTACGCTGAGATATATAGGAAATATTATGAGCAACATACTGCCAGACATCAGCCTGGTTATGGCCCTGAAGACAGGTCTTCTGTACACTCCGGTAGGAGTTCGGTTAACGGTGATGTTGCTAAAGATAGGTGAGTGGTATTTGCTCGCTTCGAATGTATTTGATGTGATGAGTTCTCTTGAATAATGGTGATATTTGCATAAATTCAGACTGTAGAAATGTTTCTTCGTTTTCGAATGTATTTCCAGATGCCTACTATTTATTTTGCCAATTTTGATGTGTCTGCGCTAGCAGAGTACATTCAATCACTTTTCTGAGAATTTGTCTCGATTTTTTTCTTGAAATTCAGTTGAACACTAAAATTTTCAGATCTTTCATGACTGCTGAATGATTAAAAGTTGTTTATGCAAATAAAATGCCATAAACAAGAAGTGTGAGTTGCAGGTTGTAAATACAGCAGTAACTTCAATTTCAAAAGATGACAAATTGTTTTCATTCTTAAGCTTGTTTTTGGAGAACAAAAACGTCAAGCATTCAAGAAAAAGTTGTTGCATATGAAACTTTCCGTATAAAACTTAGTTATTTTTCTGCCTTATTTACACCCCTGTTTTTTTATTAGCAATTTTTTGAGATTTTCCTAAGCACACATTATTGCTCTTCATGCCAATAGGTACTGTGCTGACGTAACATTAATATCATTCTAATAAGTCTTTGTTCCATTCAAAATCATAATTGATCTTTCATTATTAAGTTTAGTCAAATCATAGAGAAAAAATACTCAACATTAATTCAAGATGAAATATATAATCAAATTAGTATATGCATTAGTAATTGACGGAAGAGACTGATCTTTTTTCAGTCCATGAAAACTTATATTGTGGAAGAGAATAAGTGTCAGTTATTAAAATGAAATAGTGTAGTTACAAAGTGAAATTCCAGATCTCTCTGGAATCTCCTTGTAAAATAATAATATTATATCAAATATTGAAGAAAAAAATTATGTCACCAGTGAAGAAAAACAATTGTTTGTATTATTCTACTATTTTTTTATGTTTGGAAGTTCATCTGTTCGAATTATCTCTAGGTTTACCAGGCAGAGCTTTTATAGTCACGCAAGCATGCCATATATGGCAGATTACTACGCCAGAGAATCCCAAACGAATAGTATATCAGGTCATTATGATCTTGACGAGTCTAGGTGAGGCCCCATACAAATGCCATCTAAAAGTTATTAAATGCAACCCCACTATCTGTAATTCTTGTAACCAGTAGAAGGTTTAACAGAGGATTAGTTAGTTCTGCTAACCTCAGATTACCCTTTGTATATGAAGGATGTTTTTAAGGGTGAGTCTTTCTCGAAACCGGAGGTAGAACTCGGAAAAAAACCATTTCACTAAAAATCGCCTATACAAAAGTTAACTTGAGACTTTTTTGTGTAGGGGATTTTTGGTGAAATGGTTTTTTACGAGTTCTATCTACTGTTTCGAAAAAGTTAAAAATAAAGACTCACTTTCGAGAATACTCTGTATTTTACTTATGAATTAAATTGATTCATACTCTAGGTGGCAGATTTATTGATTATATGATGATACGACATCAGCAAATATGCATCTCTTTCTAGAGGGTTTCAAGAAAGATTACATAAAAAACTATAGCCGTTTCATTTGATGCAACTAAATCAGATAATGAATTGATATTTTTTTCGGTAAAGTTGAAGTTCTCTATAGTGCTTCTTCGAAATCTAGAATTATGTCTCTTTATTGCAATTAGTTTCATTCAAACTTCGTTTAAATTTGCTCATGGAGTGTCATCTGTAGAAAATTGAGAGGGGCTATAACAAAATATTATAGAATGTTAGGTTATGTATATATTGTGACGATTTTTGAACGAGTTGAGTAGTTTAGTTAATATGAGGATTCTATTTCAAATGTTGATTCGTAATATCTTCATGCTTGCAGTCAGACATTTCCATGTATGCTATGCATGTTCTGTCTCACTAACACAAGTTGAATAATATAAATAACTGTTGCCTGATGTAAGTAGTTGAACCATCACCAATTTCATGGACATGGATACTAACACAATAAACATTCAGTGTTTGAAGAGTACCTGATCAATTTCAATTTTTAGAGCTTTGGGCATGTCATGCGTTAGTCTATCTTATGAAACTATATTCAGGATCGAGTAATTTGAAATATTTTGTCATTTATGTTGATTGGTCTTGGAAGCCGGTGTATGAAAAACGTAATTTTGATGAACTGTTTCACCAAAACATTCTGGACTTCTTGTGGGGATATCTTAATTCCAAGATTTTTGTGACTCAGCCTGAAAATTTGGACGAACTACGCCAAAGAATTGTAAATGAGTGTCGTCAAATAACTCCAATTATGCTGAACCATGTTAGAGACGGTTTTCAGTCAAGATTTTATTATAGGGCGCGGGCACGTGACGTCACACGCCAACTGTCATTCAGCCTGCTGGACAAACAAACCGTATTTCAATAAACAACAATGGTAATTTAATGGGATTAAAATTGCAATTCTGAGAAGATTATGGGTTTATCCTTAGACTATAAAGGGTATAGTCACAGTATAAGGTACTTTACCTCATACTGGGGTATAGTCAATGGATTTATCCCATAAAACTTATAGTAACTATAAGATCTTTAGTTTATCCTGAAAGAGGGTAACGTAACTGTAAATATTAAATAAACTGTTTCATATCATCATTTCAATAATTTAATTAAATATTTTGTATATAGGCTCATTAGTACATATTGACTGAAAAATTGAATAATGCATAAAGGAAATTATATAAATGATAAATCAATAAAATCAGTAAAACAAATAATTCAATTTAATTTCTGATGAAAATATATATCTAACACTGTATAAATATATCAACTCTCATAAGGTACTATAGTAGACATGAATTTATGAATGCACAGCAAACTGTCAAATTTGATCGATCACAGGAACATTATTCTGCTTGAACTTGATCATATGCACGGGTAAGGTTGAAGATGTTATTTTATATTTGTTTCTCATGGAACCAATAACACGCTCAACTTGTATTCTAACATTTGCAAGTCTTCTAGTTTCTTCTGCTTCTTTCATTGTGAATGTATAACTCTGCAAAGTTTCCCGGAGATGATGGATTTCACTTTAACAATTCTGTAACTCGAAATTGATATCAGGAAATTGGTGTTCACCAATTTTGTGCATGTTCCACTTCTTCAACAGGTTCACTTTCATCTTCTTTATCAATAATATCCAAGCTTTGAACAGCTGGATTATTCAAGGCTTCACACAAAGGGTCATTGTCAATACGATCCATAATTCTATCCACATAAACTGGAATATTTGGGTTTGGTATCTTATTTTTATCTCTGCTTCCTACGATTCAATCTCTGGATGCTTTGAACTGCATTGATATTTGTTTTGTAGCCAAGTGATTGATTTGGTACCCAGTCTATATTGTCAACATCTTTCAATGCACTTGGCTTGCCTAAAATGACGAAAAATAATAATTTTTTATATGCCTACGTTTCCTTGATTCTTTGAACATACCTCCTACAAAATGTTTCGAACATACAGTTGCCCATTTCAACTTCTCAGTAGTTAAATCTGCTCTTCTAGTTGCCTTAATCCACAATTCACGTCTCTTTTCAGCAAGAGGATTAATATGTTTTCTATTGTCGAAAATAGAAGGGAATCGGTGAAATGAAACCTTATATCTTCCGCTTCAACTTCCACATTTCACAATCGCGCAAAACTGAGGCATTATCGAGAAAAAAACAATTTAAATATGATATAAACACACAATAAGCATTTGTAGATCCGTTTGTTTGTCCAGCAGGCTGATTTGACAACTGTAATTTGCTGTCGTCTGTCAGATGTGCCCGCGCCCTATTGTGTGGAAGTCAATGGATGACAATCTGAGCATTTGATTTAAAAACGCGGATTTGATTTTTTTATTGTGAGCATGATGAAACAATTCAATTTTTTCAAGAATGTGATTTCTTCAAGATTTTTAAGTTTCTTAAAAGTGCTAAGTAAAAATGGGCCTATACATTGTCAAAATAACAAAATATACAAGGTGGCTCATTTGAACTAAAAAATTGATTCTTCGCGACAACGGTTCATCAAAATTACGTTTTCATACACCGTTGTCAAAAGGTCTCCAAGACCTTTCAAATGAAGTATCACTCAACCCCTCTACCCTATTCAATTTTAATGGGTTGAAGCGTCCCCTGTTAGATGGTTGCTCATTCAAGCCTCAAATGTAGGTCAAAAGATGTTCACAAAACAAAATTATGCGACGTGTTTCGGGAAATTTTTCCAATCACCATGGGATGAGAGATATTCGGGGTGGCTCGTCTGAGATGGAACACCCTGTATACAATGAGCAAAAGATTAGTGTGAGAGTGTTTTATTTAATTCACCTTTCAAACATTTGTGTTCCATCCCTCCCTTGAACGTACACCTCCGTTAGGCGGACACTTTTTCACGGTCCCAATGCTGTCCGCCCAAGAGAGGTTTAACTGTATGTCGATTTTCCGCCTTGTCGCATTTGTCAAAATCTGCAAATAATTGTTAGCTTATCCAAAAGTTCAATTTAGAAATTGTTCAGGTAATTGTTCAAACTTACTTAATGCACTCTGTATGTAGCAGAGTCATCAAGAACCCAACAAGTCATAACTTGATTCATTACTTTGGTGGTATGATATTTATAATGCTCGTTTCCTTCACTACTAACTAAAAAGAGTTTATTTAGTTAGTTTCTTCAAAGGAGAAGATTTATTTGTCTTTATCTGACTCGTTATGGATGGAACTCGCTATGAAAATTCTTAACGAAAAAAATTCATCAGAGAAGCTGTTATTTTGTAATTTTCCGAATACGAAATTCGAGAATACGTCTAAAAAAAGACCTTTGATGAAATCATTGTATACGGAGCATATCTAAAGTATTGAAGCAGTAAGCTAGCATTGACAACATACGAAAGAATTCAAAATTCTAGTTATTTCCATTTGAAGTTCTCAAGCTCTTAAAATCACTCGATATCAATGAAGATACATGTATTACTTTTCTGAAGAAATACATAATTTATTTCAATAATATTATTGCTGAATGAGAAATTTTGAGATATTCATTGAAAGTAATATTATTTGTGTCATCATTTCGAGAGAGAAATTTCAAATTTTACTGGGTGAACCCGAGAAATAAAATATTCCATTGAAAATGCTGTGGACTAAACTTTGAGGAAACCAATTATTTTATTATTGATAATATCTTTGATGTCAACGTTATTACCTCACAAAAGATTGAGAGACACCGTGTACAATGATTTCGTTGGAATTCAGTAGGTTTCATGGTACTCGACAGTGAAATACTCTGTAGTTATCATTAATAACTACCTAGCAATTCAATGTCATTGAATAGACAAATAAATTATCTCTTTACCTTTGAAATAAACTAACAAAACCTAACTTCGATAACATCAAACGAATGCCAAGCGTCCCATTTAACCTCAACTGAATTCTCATCATCCTCAGCTATTCCAGACACAAGGATCAAACCGATTCCTACATCCTGGAAGACTCATCTAAGACGGGCGGCAGGACTACACCCGCATTGTTCACAACCGCCCACACCAAGGTGTCCATATCCTCTGGTAGAGTGATCAGGGTCCTACCCAACTATCCGCAGGATGGCCAACCGGCATTGGTCGAGTTGGCCAGCCTCGAGACTTATCTCCAGAACGACGACGAGTTCAAGGAGCTCGCCAACTATCCCGGTCCCCTAGTTAAGGGGGTCACGCACAAAAAGACGGTGATCGAATATTGCGAGAATAAGATCAGAAGCGTGACCTCCAGTCTGGATGTTTGTGACCCCGATTCTTACGTTTTGATGTGGGATCTGTTGATATTGCTGTTGAGGCAGAATGGGGTGAGTGGAAAATTGATTTTGTTTGCATTCAAGGTGATATCCCGACAAGGATAAGTTGAACACCTCTGGTAGAGCCCAGTTTAAAGCATAAATACACTGCGCAAAAAAATTAACGCACATTATGGAAATCTCAAATTTATTCTACAACTGAAGGTGTTCTCCATGATAATTATTTTTATCAGAATTATGCATGCATATGTTATCCACTTTCAACGTTTTTCTTCAATACAGATGTTTTCTCCCAGCAGGAATAAAAAAAGATGATATTATCAGATTTTGAATGTATTGGCTCCATTCTAAAATCAGTTGTTCTCGATCAGTTCTAGTGATCAATAGTTTTTCTTTCGTTTGATTTTCTACACTCGATCGCTATGCAACGCGAAACACGCAATTTGACCCAAGAGGAATGTGCCCAAGCGGTAGTTTTGCGAGAAGAAGGGTGGTCATACACAAGAATTGCAGAAAGGTTTGGAGTTTCCCATACAAGTGTGTCCAGAATGTTGCAGCGATTCAGGGAGACAGGTATGAATGTCCGAGGACCAGGACAGGGTAGACCACAGGTAACAACTGCCATTCAAGAACGTTACTTGAGAGTTTCTTCGTTGAGACAACGGTTTGCAACCGCTCGCCTCCTTGAAATTCAGCTTGAGCAAACAAATGAGGTGCAAATTAGCACTCAGACAATAAGAAATCGCCTCAGAGAATATGATTTAAGGCCTCGTGTCGCGGCAAGAGGCCTAGCTCTTACCCCAGCCCATCGAAGGGCGCGTTTGGATTTTGCGAGAGAGCATATCCATTTGGAAGAGGCCGATTGGGAAAGAGTTCTCTTCACAAATGAGTCTAGATTCTGCCTCTACCATTGTGATCGACGTTCCCTTGTATACAGACGTCCACATGAAAGATATGCTCAGTGCAATTTCCTGAATACTACTGGTTTCGGGGGAGGATCGATTATGGTATGGGGTGGAATATCTTTGACTGCTCGCACATACCTAGTGGTCGTTGATAATGGAGCTATGAATGCTGATAAGTATATAAGGAACATTCTTGAAGAGCATGTATGGCCATTTGCCCCATACATTGGTGAAAATTTCATTTTTATGGATGATAATGCCAGACCCCATCGTGCGCGCATCGTTCAGGAGTACCTTGAAGAGGTTGAAGTCTCTCGAATGGAATGGCCAGCAAGAAGTACAGATCTCAATCCGATTGAGCAGGTTTGGGAGAACCTCAATAGAAGGCTGAGAAGTTCAGAAAATCATCTTGCTACTCTTAATGACTTAGGAATCCAACTCGGAGAAATCTGAGAAGGACTAGATCAGAACATTTTAAGATCACTCATTATGAGAATGAACCGTCGTTGCCGAGCTGTAATTAACGCAAGGGGTGGAAATACCAAATATTAAATCACTTATCAGCATTTCAGTATTTTGAAAATTGTTCATTTCTCTTCTTTCACATAAGATTCGGTGAAATCCTGAATTTTTCTTCCATTTAATGTGTTTTGAAAATTGTACATTTCTCTTCTTTCACATAAGATTCGATGAAATCCTGAATTCTTCTTCCATTTAATGTGTCTTGTTTCGTTCAAAACCTTCCCGAGAGAACATAAAAAAAAGTTAAGTCAATATAGAGTTAACTTTCATTGAAATTGAGATTTTCAGAATGTGCGTTAATTTTTTTTGGGCTGTGTATTTTTTGCAAATTTTTATTGATTCTTCGAAGTAGTTACAGGCGGTGACAATTTGAAAACTTGCCAGGCCAATTATGTCTCGACAAGGATGTTTTCAAAGAAAAAGCCGGAACAGGATAATTTTTGAAGGGAGGGGGACATATTTTGAGCAAAATTGTAAGCCGAAATCTCCTCAAACCTAGGTGTAGGGGATATCACCCCTAAATTCTTCATACGGAATAGAGGGTGTGAGCTAAACCTCAATAAAAATTGGCAAACCACAGGGTTCATGTAGAGGGTCAAGTGATCTTTCAATTGAGGTATAGCTCACCCCCTACTCCCTATTGAGAATTTAGGGGTGATAGCTCCTACACGTATGGTTGAGGAGATTTCGGCCAGATTTCTTATGTGCCCATGTGTTTCACATAAAAAAGTACTTGTGGCTCATTATTCTGAAGTAAACCGTTTCGAGAAAACTGGCATTTTAAGATCAAAAACAATTCGCTAACGCATTGTAAATTTCTTGTAATTGGAAGAATGGGTGTTGAAAATTTACTGAGAAATAATGGACAGAATAGTCCGTTACTTTGTGATAATTCATTCGAAAAATTCAAAAGCCAAAAAAACCTTTTCAAAAAAAAAACTTGTATTCAAATGCTCATCAACTTATAACCTCATTATACACAATTTTTATGATCGTAAAAGCTTGTCGCGAGGTCTGTGTACTTACCTGTGTATTTACTGAGCGACAAGCTTTTATGATTATACAGATATGGATAATGTAGTTGGAAACCCTGGGGTTTCAGTACAAAATTCGAGCAGTCTTCTAGTCCAGTTGGACAGTGGAAGAATGGAAACCTCAGTGCGATTCGATATCGAATAAGCGACTGGTCTAGTTTAATGGCAGTTTCGATCGTAGTGGGGAATTCAGTCGTAATCCGAACTTGGATGTGATAGACCGTACTGTTTGAAAATAAATTAGATTCCTCTTGAATAAAAATGTTTACTGTTCAAGAGAAAATTGAAATAATACAATGATATTTCGGTGGTCAGTCAATTGCGGAGACAATAAATTCTTTTCTCTATTTCAGTATCGTAATGAGTTCATTACAGTACTAAAGCAGTGCTGCAATGAACTCATTGCAGCAATGTTTTCAGATATATTTTTCGTTTTGTGGTTATCAACAATGACTTCCGATCCTATCAAATTTCAACACATGACAATATGGAAATGTCAATTTTCGTAAAACTACCAACTGCCAAGATACAATACAAAAGTCACTAGTATTTATAATCTGAAATTTTCATAGCATTTCGATAGTACTTCACAATATTTCATTGAAATTGAGAAAATATCGTCTAATACTCGTTGCAGAATGCAATTCCAACACTCATGCATTCGTATTGGAATACGAGCCTATTCTGCAACTAGTTTTAGAATATACTAATACTATTAAGCCCGCAACTAAAATGACATATGTCAATGCAAAGCTATAATATATATTATATTATCGCTCGCCGTCCGTTGCGGGCTTTATTGTTGCCTTTGAAGATAGGCCGATACCTTCACGTTCGGCTATTTCCACAATTATTTGTGTCATTCATTGAGGCAAATTAATTCCTCCGATAAAAGTGGAATAAAATTGTCGTATTCATTTTCAACGGACATGATAACACCCATCGCTTCGCGCGTTGGGAGTGTCTTTTTTTTAGGTCATTTAAATAAAAGTTTTATTTCAAAAGGTTTTTTTTGCTTTTAAATTATTTTTTACTTTTTGGTTATTTCTAAATATTTTCAGCAAGCCCTTTCATCTGATCCCCATATTGCAGAAGTGCATAAAAAATAACAATTCCTCCATCTTGGATGTTCCGCCATATTGGATTTAGAATGACATCACATTATTTTTCAAGTTACTCTCAACAAGCCCTTCCATTTGATACCCGTATTGCAGACGTGCATAAAAAATAACTATTCCGCCATATTCGATTTAGAATGTCCTCAACATTATTTTTGTAGTAACTCTCAACAACCCTTTCATTTGATACCCATATTGCAGAAGTGCATTAAAAATAACTATTCCGCCATCTCGGATGTTCTGCCATATTGGATATAGAATGACGTCACAAAGTTTATCGTGTAGTCTCATCGAAATTCAACGTGTGTACAACATTGCAGCTCAATCAGTTGAAGATGTCTGCTTAAAAATTGAGTAGCAAGATTCCACCCGAACATACATACATACATTGCAAGTTAAATAAAAGCTTAGTAAAAGAATAAAAGTACTCGAATAACCCAACAGAAAAACGTATAAACGAACATTGGAATTCCCTACTTCAAAATTCTCAAGAAATAAGCCTACAGAAGACATTTTAATAAGGATTTCGCACAACTTGAAATACACTTGTCTGAAAATGTTTAGTACTACGAAACCTGTGTCACAGTTAAACCTTCAAAGAACTAATACGTTTATCTGACTGATATTGTTTATCCTGACTACTCCTAGGTCTCCTGAGGAGACCCCTCTGAAACTACAAGCTTCGAAGCTTGTAGCTTGTGCCGAGTTCGGTGTGAGCAGTTGTGTTCTGTGTAGGCTTTGTTACTGTGTCCTTACGCAGCCTTAGGCACAGCACTGTTAATTTTTGACCCAACAGTGAAATTGTAGCCCCTACCGAGAATAGAAAATTTCTTTCCTAGCTCCATTCACAAAGTTAAAAGAGAGTAAATAGAAATTAGCATTGGCAACGTCTCATTTCTCATTTGACTTTAACAGAATACTGCGTAAGTTTTAAGTAAAACAATTTAAGAAACATAAATCATGGCCAACCGGGATACATTATGAAAGTGAATTTGTGAAATGATCAGTTTTTAATGATGTTTGAAACTTGCTATCACTATATCTATCTCTTTTATGTTTTTTGATTTTATAGCTTAAAAATTAAAAACACTGGTTTTGCATCATTTTCAGAAAGTAGTTGGAACGGACATAGCCGAATTGCTTCTGAAAGATAGGACGGAGAATCTGCCGGTAAGATCTGCTTCCGTACTTTCTAACATCAGCAGTGCTACTGGAGATATACAAGCTATTTCTGAGGCTAGTATTCCCCAAGTCTCCGAAGGAGGCAATGCTAGCTCGATGTCGTCGCTCAAGGAGGAAGAAATCACGAATAAATTCAGGGAGTACCTGCTTTACGGTTCAGAACAAGAGGCATTAGGTGAGTCTATTACTTTATTTCTTGAAACCAGGGTACATTGATTTGAATATGAAAAACGCAGGTTGTCATTTCAACTGATAAACAACGACTCTCTATGGAATAAGCATCTTTTTGGTCTCCCTTCTAACAGTTTGATTGTCCTCTATGTTCTTTTTCACATTTTTCTCAATACATTCGAGACATACTTCTACAAATTGTAGGTCAACTGGTATCTAGATAATGAAGCAAATTTGAACTTTCGATTTCGAATGTCTGTGTTTTTAGCTGATGATTTTTTTTTTCAGAATGGGCAATGAAGCATGGTTTGTGGGGGCACGCTCTTTTCTTAGCCAGCAAACTGGGCAAGAGAACCCATTCAAACGTGATGGTCAGGTTTGCTAATGGGTTAACAATGAACGATCCTCTTCAAACTCTTTATCAGCTCTTGTCTGGAAGAATTCCATCTGCCGTTAGCGTAAGTTTTAGTTTAAGGCTTGGTAGGAATAAGGTAAGAATGAGTGTAAAATCGAACTGAGTTATTTTCTCAAGTTTTTTGTTAGATTTAGCGATTGTGAATTTTTTATGTAGATATTGCTATTTCCATTGATTATACTGTTTGTAGAATTTATAGGATCAAATTGTTCGAACCGTGTAATCGTCTCCAGGAAAGCTCAGATACTTGCTAGTTCATACAAACACTTTCTTGAATTTATTTTGGCAATTTTGAACAGTTACTTTTTTTTTAATTCAAGTTTATTGTGCTTCGATTTCGCAGATCATTAGCACTAAAGAACAGTTACTGTCAGCTCATAAATTCAAAAAAGTTTTTTGTTGTGAGCGCTTTCCAGTTCTCGAGCCGAAACGTCTGTCATCAATTTCACTCCGAAATTTCCATAAAAACTCTTATTAGGCGCTATGAAAGTGTAATTGACAACTGATATTTCTTTTTATAAGTTTCATTATTTATTTTTGTTTCAATGAGGTAATTTTGCGTCTAGTTACATATTTTCTGCACAAATTCTGAAAAAAACACCAATATTTAGTGCCCATTTGTGCCGTTCGAATCAATTCCAGCACGTTTATAGTTTTAGAGTTATTCGAGTTTGAAGTTTTTGGTGCTAGCTTCACACTTGACATCAACATTTTCTGGTTTCTATAAAATTTTAATGCCAATATTTAGTGCTCAATTTGCGTCAATTTGTGCCGTTTAAATGACTTCATTATCAATTTTAGTTTTCAAGTTATTTTATATTGAATGTCCTGGTGCCAGCTTCACACTTAGCACCAACATATTCCAAATTTGGGAAAATTTTGATGCCAATATTTTGTGCCGTTTAAATGACATCCATATCTTTTGTGTAAATTTTGAGATTCGCTGTTTTTTAGCCGGCGTGAAGTTAGCACCAACATATTCGCCACTACTTAGTGCTCAATTTGTGCCGTTCACATGCCTTCGATATTCTTCGAGTTATGAAGAAAAATGTGTTTCATGGCGCCATCTATGGGAAAATGTATGCACATAATGTTTCGCTTCATATACTGCGTTCGTTATAACCAATCCGGGAGTGGAGCGAGAGAAAACGGACACAGAACATCTAATAAATACGGATCTCTCTTTCAGCAATAGAGAGAGAGATCCGAATTATTGGACGTTCTGTGTCCGATTCATCTCCGAAAGGGAATACCGAATGCGCCTATAATAGCTAGGAGCATAGAATAACTGGAAGGCTCCGATTAAGATGACTAGAATATTCTAGACATCTTAGCTCCGATACAAAAATGAACTGCCAAAAACGTCCGAACTTGTCAGTTCGCTGTAAGGTCACGAGATGGCGACAACGTCGTTCGTAGCTACAACATGGCTATCCTTAATAAAATTATCTTCAATTATTGGATAAAGTTGTGGGTCACTATAGGACAAAAACAAGAGTATATTGTTTCTACTTAATTTTAGTTGTTATTACTTCTTAGGTACCATTTATAATAATAATAATAGCTTTATTGTCCAACAGTTTAACCCAGTTACAGGACAAGTAACATTTGTTACTATATCATAATACCAGTTCAGTATAGTATAGAATTATATATTTATTTGAAAGAAAGCAATACAATACTTTTTTTCGTATATCCGACAATATAATGCATATAGCACGTGTAAAGAAATGGCTACAAGGAACAGATTGAAGGAGGAAAAATCTGTTTCTCGCTCCGAAGCTAATTGTTAGCAGAGGAAATGATACACGAAAACAGATAAAACCTCAGTCTTCCCGTATAATAATAATAATACTCACCTGAATGTTCGCTTTTTCCGATAAGGATATTGTTTTGACAAATTTATTACCGATCACAGACTTCCCATATAATTGCGCATAAAAAATTGTTTAGAATAAAGCGATGATATGTCATCAATATTGTCTATGTTATGATTTATGGCCATTTTCAATTAAAAAGAAGCATAAATGCTAGGAGCATAGAATAACTGGAGGGAAGACTTCATACGCTCGACAGATCATTTTGAACTGCCAATAACGGCGGAGGTTAGAGTTTCCTGTGACGCCCGATAGATAACGCTGAGATCGTTTATTCAGCAACATGTCAGATATCTTGTTCTATGGCGCTACAATTGCAAAGAATATAATGTGGCTGTCATTGTTATTGATACATTTATGCTTCTTTTCAATTTAAAATGGCCATAAATCATAACAGACAATATTGATGACATATCATCGCTTTATTCTAATCAACTTTTTATGCGCAATTATATGGGAAGTCTGTGATCGGTAATAAATTTGTCAAAACAATATCCTTATCGGAAAAAGCGAACATTCAGGTGAGTATTATTATACGGGAAGACTGAGGTCTTATCTGTTCTCGTGTATCATACGCAGGGCCGGCGCTAGGGGTGAAACATTGAAGCAAATGTTTCAGGGCGCCAGATTTCTGGGGGCGGCATTTTTCGCCAGCTGACTTTTCGTCAGTTACTGATGGTAGGGCTAGGGGCGCCCGAAAATTCCTTGCTTCAGGCGCCAAACTTACTAGCGCCGGCCCTGATCATACGCAGAATTGTATGGTACCCCCGTTTACATTCCCTCTGCTAACACTTAGATTCGGAGCGGGAAACAGATTTTTCTTCCTATATTCAATCTGATCCTTGTAGCCATTTCTTTACACGTGCTATATGCATTATATTATCGGATTTACGAAAAAAGTATGTATTGCTTTCTTTCAAAAGAATATATATTATGATATAGTAATAAATGGGACCTAATAAGTAATAACAACTAATAACCATTAAAGATAATTTTATTAAGGATGTTGTAGGAACGAACGACGTTGTCGCCATCTCGTGACCTTGCGACGAACTGACAAGTTCGGACGTTTTTGGCAGTTCATTTTCGTAGGGAAGCCTCCTCTCCAGTTATTCTATGCTCCTAGATAAATGTATCAATAACAAATGTCAGCCACAATATGCGCATTCGGTATTCCCTTTCCGAGGTGGATCGGTCACAGAACATCCAATAATTCGGATCTCTCTCTCTCTGGCTGAAAGAGAGGAGAGAGAGAGAGATCCGTATTTATTAGATGTTCTGTGTCCGTTTTCTCTCCGGATTGGTAATATCGAACGCAGTAATTATATTCTTTGCAATTTTAGCGCCACAGAACAAGATATGTGTTACAAACGATCACAGCGCTCATCTATCGGGCGTCACACGAAACTCTACTCTCCGCCGTTATTGGCAGTTCAAAATGATCTGTCTAGCCGGTCTAGCGTATGAAGTAAGATGTCTAGAATAATGGTGTAGGCACTCGTCAATTTTTGAATGGAATGACGATCGACCAAATCGAAAATATTAGCAATGGACTCAACAGTTGGACAATTGTTGTGAAAAAGTCGGATGAACCTTTATGCTACCTGAGCGCTACATCAGAGCGGACGTCATTTGTTCGAGCGGTCTATTTTTATGCTACATGTCAGAAGCGTAAAGTTTGTTGTTGGTGATAGGTTGAATTTTCATTTGAAAATGGAAAATAAACAAGAGTACGACATCAAATCATGTGGCTTTAACATATGGAGCGAAAAGGTCGTTCATAAAACTTCGATGTTTCTCAACTGTTACCGATGTATCGGAGCGGTAGCTGCTTAGTCGGATGAACGCACCCAATGTTTCGTGGCGGCGCCGCAATATCATTTCAGTGTATTTTCCGTTGTCAATTTGATTGAGGTATAAACAGCTGATTTTCCAAAGTCAATTATGACATGACAGCAGAATGGTATCTTTTTATAATGAAATTTTTATACTTTTCCTAAGAACTAATATACATCTGGATGTCAAGAATATAAACATACATTATTGCTTGACAAAATTATCGACCATTAACACGCCACGTTCGCCAGAATAAGTTCAAATATTTGACATAACTGATAAAAATCAGTCATAATTTGTGAATAGCGCTACCTGAAGTGGAAAGAACGAAACATTGCTAATATTCTCAATTTGGTCGAAACAAAATCTGATCAGTGCCTACACCATTATTCTAGACATCTTAGTATGAAGCCTTCCCTCCAGTTATTCTATGCTCCTAGATAATAGGTCAAAGATTTCGGCCTCACATATGTGATTTCTGTTACATATTAACTTCTCATGAACTAATAAATAGATTTCTGATTATTTATCGAACAATCAATTCTTTGCGTTATTTATTATTGTTATTGAAACAATCTATTGTATTCCGAGGAATGAATATGTTGAATTAGGAAAATTGTTAAGCAATATTATTTCTGAATTGAGTTTATCCACATGGAATTCATCATGTTTCCAAATTCAATGAATACAGTTTGAAATTGTACATTTATCATTACAATTACTTCTATGCATTCTCTCTCTCTCTCTCTCTCTCTCTCTCTCTCTCTCTCTTCTTCAACTGTTTTCCATCCACTCCTGAATGTAGGTCTCTCCCAATTGTTTCCATCCTTCTCTATCTCTCGCCAATCGCATCCACTGCCTGCTTGCTATTGCCCTTATGTCGTCTTCCCATCTCTTCTGAGGTCTACCCATGCTCCGTTTTGTCTGTCTTGGTCTCCATTCTAGAATTCTTCGTGTCCATCTATTGTCGGCGTATCTGGCCCCATCTCCATTTCATTTTCTATGCATCCACTCTCCTGCATATTTGCATAGTCGCATGGTGGCAGCAAATATCAAAGAGGGTAAACAAACAGATGCTTGTCTAGTTATAATGGTGGCATTATAGTATGCGTTAGTTTTTTTAATGAAACGACTTTCGGCGTTCTATTTGATGGAAAACTCGGAATACTTCATATTTGACACATATATTTTTTTTATTTGCGGTCATATATAATCAATCAATCAATGCCCCGTTTCCAAGCTGGCACTCCATGGCGATGGTTGGAACATGCTGGTGCTAACCTCACGCCGGCTCAACAGCAACAGTGAATATCTCAAAAACTACAAATGATAAGGATGTCATTCGAACAGCACGAATGGGCACTAAATATTGGGGATTATTTTAGAATCTGAGCCGACAGTTTCTCGCTAACTTCAAGCGGCCCATGCTGTTTATTTGGTTGGACCAGCTGTTTGTAGTGTATTATGGGCTGCTACTGGCAGACGAAAGAATCACGGGAGAATCTACCGAGGCTAATCGATGCGTTATAGACACTACAAAGATATGATCGGCCACATGTTGCGTCGCCCGTTAAAACGTACTAAGAAATACCCACAGCACTGCCGAGACATTGCTCATTCGGATTACCATTAGATCGATACATGGATACTCTTTTTTTCACAATTAAGTCTCAATTTTCGAAAAGAAAACCGCACGAAGATATTTATACTCCTAATATGGCGCAAGCTCAGAGGTATTTCCAATCACAGAATTGAAAATACTGGTAAATTGCTCTCTTTGGATGATGTCACTCATGCGATATTTCATTCGGAAATATTAAATTGAATTAGGAATGGAAGCGACGGAAACGTCTTGGCAAACAAAACGTATAGTCCATCCAAGTATTATTGACATCAAAGCAGGCCTTGGAAGTTCAGTCGCAGCTTTATTTCTAGTAACAAAAAGTTACTAGAAATTGTCTGTGCTTTCATCGAAGCAATACATATACAGGGCGAGTCTTTGACTTGTACATATATTTCAACTGTAGATTCCTCTCATCAAACGAAAAACTTATTTCCTATACCATTTTTCAAAATTCGGTTTCGTTTGAAAGATACAGGGTGTCAAAAATCCATGAAATTAACACTATTCTTTCCATATATTCGGAACCGATATTTCGAATGAACTGAATTTTGTTTGATTGTTTACTCTATTCATGGTGCATATTCCTCAATTGAAACTTATTTCATATTTCTCCTGGTAAAAAAGTTCAGTATAGTCGACTTATAAATTCACGCAAAAATACTATAAAACCACTTGAAAAAGATGAACGGTTCACGTTTTCGAAAGAATTAATTATTTTAGAAAACAAAAGTATTCTTATATTTTTTCAATAAAACGCGTCGTTCTCAAGTTATTCCCAATTGTACAAGATTGAATTAGAGGAAAAAATCATGAATTTCAAGAATAATCTGAATGCTGTACTGAGTTAAATCTCATCGAACATTATTTCTTCTCTGGTCTCTCAACAAGTTACCAACGTTGTCCGAATGTTTATCAACTTTGTCAAGACTAAAATCTCTATGATGAAAAAACGTTTGATGTAGAGATATGTAATAATAAAATTCCACATTCGTGGGACATAAAATTGAATCCTAAGAAGCATTAAATCATACATTTTACAGGCAGTTCCTATTTAAAATTCATTGTTACCGGTCCTTCAGCAAAATATCTATCGAAACAATATAACTCGACACCAGAACGACACTACTATTACATCAATTCACTGAAAGTCATTTACATAATCATCATCTGTTTGCTTCATTCTCTGTAAATAAATAAAGCGTGAACTTCGTTTATGCCGTGCATGGGATCACTGACTAACGTTTTAGGTTGGACTGGTTGGAGCACAGAACAACGGATTGTCTTTGTCTTGCGTGGCGGCTACCGGGCTACATCCACGGCCTTCTGAAGGGAAGAGTAGGCCGTGACGACTGAAATTAAGAACGTAGCGCTATATTGGCGGGAATCAGAACCACTTTCAAAGAGCAACGCCTAGACGCCTTTAGCGATTGTGATAGTTCATCCGCTAACGATAGGAGACGTACTGCTTTCTTGAACTCGCATTGTTTTAAGAGAAAATCGGCAATCTGGCATCGTCTTCTCTAGAGTTCTGCGGGTGAATTGAATATCACAGACGATGGGTATGGTTAGGTCATTGACACCGAACCATATGACTTTGGTTAATGGAGTTAGGATTGTGAGAAACCAATTTTTATCAGATCGTTTTAGAATATCGAGGAAATATGAACAAATTATTATTGTCTATAAACTAATCTTCAGGACAACCGAAGAAGGAACTCATTTTGGTTTGAGAAATATAGCTTTTCAATTGCCGAAATGATCGGACAGAACTAAGTGTTTTGTTAGGAAATATCGTGTTCATAACATTCTTATTCAAATAAGGTTAGTGCTTGAGTATTTTTTAAATGTATCACCCAGAATATCTAATAATCACATCAATTTCAATCGAAAAATATGAACTTTGAGGTGTTTGTAAAGAATAATATCAGGCACGTATTCAGCACTATTTTTTTTTTCATTTGGCTATATCTCTTTAACAGAGTCGAATTCGTAAAAATGGAAAATGAAAAAAAGGTTTCCTTTAGCATCAAGAATCTACAGTTAGAATATATGTACAAGTCAAAGACTAACCCTGTATAAATATAACCTTAAAATTAAATGGTAATTTTTCAAAGTATGGCACTTGAACATGTCCTCAATTATCACATACGATTACCATCTTGTGAATCTGTTTACAAGCAGTATATTATTTTCATCTTGTATTGATACATTCTCGAACGATCAATTATAGGAGCATACATCCTGGAAATTGTGGTCCGATAACGAAAGATATTGTGGATGCTTAAAAAGCATGTTTCTTTTCAACGCGCAATATGAATATTCGCTAAACCAGAAAAATCTAGTTGATAATTTGTTGCTGCAATGTGAATGGAACAAAACTTATCGAATGGATCTATCTAGTATACTCAAAATATTACTGAATGGGCTATTACCAACATAATTTCGATTCTTCAAAGCCCCCCGAGATGTCAATAATTCTTGTATGAACTGTATATTAATTAAGTGATTGGTGGTGTTGAATATTCAACGTGCCCGTCGTCATTAATCGCTCTCGTTAATAAAGTAGTTTTGGTTGATTAACTATCCTCTATAGTCTATACATCCAATTTGTTCTATCACCTTCATTTTTACTGTCTTTACAGGGCGTGGCCGAAGAGAAATGGGGCGACTGGAGACCCCATCTAGCTATGATGCTCTCCAACTCCTCCCTACAGCCGGAACTTAATCGCAAGGCGATTACCACCATGGGGGACACCCTGATGGCTAGGGGCAGCTTGTACGCCGCTCAGTTCTGCTACCTAATGGCTGAGGTGGGCTTCGGTCGTTACGGCGGCGAAAACGTTAAGATGGTCCTCCTCGGATCCAACCACAACAAACCCTTTGCCCATTTCGCAACCAACGAGGCGGTACACATGACTGAAATCTACGAGTATGCTTGCAGTCTGAACGATCCTGAGTTTACACTGCCCGAGTTACAGGTGAGTCGATAGCAGTGGCAGCATCTGTTTTACGCTATTGTCTGTTCAAATATAAGAGAATGTAAACAAACAAACCAAATCGGTTTGTTTTGCGCATACTAACAGCTTATTGGTCAAAGGATCTTTTCTACAATTCTTGTCACGCCCCCAAAAGACTGCCAGGATCGTACTTAAAGCTTAGAACGGAATGTCGATAGTAGGTACAGGAAAGTTATGAAATTTGAATACAAGTGAATGTTTTGGATTTCTTTGTTACACCCTTGTAACCCTTGTAATTAGGTCCTCTAAAATTCGCAACGGTTATAACCTGATATATCTGAAGTAGGTACCTCAATTTGTCCCGGTTATAAATATTTGTTTGAATTGTACTTAACCCTTTGTCGGTTTCCGACGAGATTTCTGAAGAATAATATAAACGAAATCATCTATTGATTCCACCTAAGCAGAAATCCCAGTCGCTAAAAAGCATCGATTCAATAGACGATTTCGACATGAACTTAATTAGGAGAATAGTTCACGGTTTTTTTTCTTGATGAAATTCCTACAATTTCGAAGGTTTTGGAAGTTGTTAATAACGATGACAGCCTGCCGAATTTTAAAAAAACAACATTTTATAAATTATTGAAAAAAATGAAATTCAAATTCAAAAAACGTGGTCGTAATAGTTTATTGATTGATAGAGACGAAATAGTTGTTTGGAGGAGAAATTATTTGAAGAAAATTCGAGAATTTAGGGAGCAAGGCCGAAAAATTTATTACCTTGACGAGACATGGATAAATGCGGGATGTACAAAAAATTCAATATGGGTCGATGAATCGATTGGGTCCAACAGACAGGCTTTTCGAGAAGGTCTGTCAACTGGTCTCAAAAACCCAAGTGGAAAAGGAAAAGGACTGATTATATGTCATATAGGGGGAGAAGACGGATTTGTAGAGAACGGCCTATGGTTTTTCGAATCGAAAAAATCCGGAGATTACCATCAGGAAATGAACGGGGAATCGTTCGAAAAGTGGTTCTCAACAATTTTGCCAACTCTGGATCATAACGCTGTCATCGTAATGGACAACGCCAGTTATCATTCGAGAAAAATGGAATCGATTCCGTCTTCAACCCGCAAGGAAGATGTCAAAAATTGGTTGCTCAGTAAAAATATTTCCTTCGAAAATGATCTTTTGAAGGCGGAACTTCTTGCTCTGGTCAAGGCAAATAGAGGGAGGTATGAAAAATTAATTATAGATGAAATGGCCAATGAGACGGGAAGAACAGTATTGAGACTCCCACCATATCATTGCGAGCTGAATCCAATCGAGCTCATTTGGGCTCAAGTAAAAGGAAAAGTAGCTGCTCAGAACTCCTCATTTAAAATTGCTGAGGTTCGTAATTTGTTTCTGGGAGCTATAGGCTCGATTGGTGCTGAGAAATGGAAGAAATGCATACATCATGTTGTAACTGATGTCGAAGAAAAAATGTGTCAGCTCGATAATATCATGGAGTCAACAATAGAGCGAGTGCTGGTGAATCTGGATGAAAGTGACACAGAAGAAGACCAACAAAATTCTGAATAATTTTTAATAGGGTAATACATATTATATTATTTTGGACGCTGCATTATTTTTTTCAAACTTATGACATTTGTAATTTGAATATGTTGAATAAATGAATTTGAGTTTATATGATTGTGTGAACTATCCTCGATCCGACCCTGGAGCCCTGAAATAAAGTCTCTACCTGAAGAAAGCCCATCCTACCTCTGCGCGACTTTGTTTATTTTGATGTCTCTTATATTTGAACAGAGTATAGTGCCTCACTTTCAATACATTGGTGCGACGGTTAGGGAGAGAATTTCTCAAAAAAAATTAATATAATTGTCCTTGTACAGGATGACTCGCCGTTTACCCGGAAAGCTGTAACTCAACTGCGTTCAAAAGTTTTATCTGCGTAGAATTCAAAGTATCTGAAAACTGATCTTTTGCAGATTTTTGTTGAATTTTTGTTTGTCGAAGTCTTTAAGTTCCTGACATTTAGAGATACCCTCCTCACGTGTCTCTTTATACCAGGTATTTTTCTAAGTGTTTCATTAGACGTATTCGAGGAAGGAATTGTGATACAAATTCGTACTTTTGTATTTTTGTTTTAGAATACATGAACTCAATTTGTAAAATATTTTCAAGAGGAATCTACTTCCGGTTCTAACGGAAACGAATGCGAACTTCGTTATTTCAAATGCAACACCCTGTATATTTATACTTATTTGAGTTCTTTGTTTAATTCTGCAATGTATGATATGTGCAACCACATCAAGCGATTGTTGAGTTATAGCCTGATTCTCAAATTTTTTGATAGAAGAATTGTCACAAATTAGTGTTTATGTCTTCAAAATCCCTCATTGTAAGATTTTTTTTGCAACAGTGGAACAAAAGAAACAACGCTGATACAGCTTCTTGTATAAATTATGAGGAAATATTGTATAGGGTGTCTGAAACAGGGCTTCAAAGTAAACCTCAACAAAACTATGAAATCTAATTTTTTCAAATGGTAACCATATAATTTTGTAATTCCGATCGATTGCTCGTCAAAAACTAGTTGGAGTGTGCCGAACATTTCATGTCTTTAAAATCAGTAGTTTTGCAGTTATCGAATAAAATTCGAATTTCACGCCTAAATCCAGGTTTGTCTCAGTCAAATTCAGTGGTATGCAGGTCTTTTTCAAAGTAGGCTATGTTAGGAATTGTCATTCTTACTTATTCTTATTGATCAACTACTATGCAAAACAAGCAATAATAATAAGGTGCACTAGAACGTTATATCAAAAGTCTGTTCTTTTTTTGCTGCGAATGTGACAAATCTATATATATAAAAGAAAGATGTTGGTTACACCATTTATAACTAGAGATCGGATGGACTGTTTGTTATGAAACTTCATTTATGGAATCGTCTTCGGTCTGGTTATTATAAAATACAATAAAACTTCGAAACAATTGATGAAAGTATTACTTATGCAGGAAATGCTTTTCCTTCTTTTGAATAAGGCCACTAGGTGTCGCTACCGTTGATGCGTAGTCGTACAGTGAATAGACAAGTCACTGTACGTAGTCGTAGGTTGATATTACCGCTGTTAGATGGCGATATGTGATTCGCATAGAACTCATGGTAACATGGAAGTCTATTGCCAGATCAAAAAGTGGATAAACTCATCTCAAGTTGGTGGAACAGTGAATTTTTACCGAAAGATCAAGTATCTGATTTTGACGATCAGTTTCAAACGTGAGTTGGCCATCTTCATCTTTTTTCTTTATTTTTGAAATGCTTTCGAATTTCTGTTTGGGTAATAGATATATTTGCGGAAATAACTGAATCCAAAATTGCCATAATTAGAAATTGACATATTATATTCGTGTTTCTGTTCGCACAGAGACAGTATTGTAAGCGTCAATAATTTTGAAACGTTTGCTCATCGGGATTCCACTTATGATATACAATGATGTTTCATGGGTTGCCTAATCTGATCTGGTCGATCAATAAATTTGAATATGAGTTCAACATAATTCACAGTGTTGATAATTTTGCAGTGTCGATCGTACTATCGACATTTTAATATCTCGATTTGTCTTCTAACGAGCTTGATATCGTCAACTAAATTGAACAGAGAGAGATTGACAGCTCATATCCATGGAATAATGAGAATCGCGCTGCTCTACCAACTGAGATGTTTACCCATTATTTTGAGTTAGCAGCATAGCTAAGATGTCTAAAATAATGGTGTGACCAGTGACCACTGATTAGATTTTGAGAATATAAGAAAAGTTTTGTTTTTGCCACTTCAGGTTGGGCTATTAACAAATGACTGATTTTTTAATTCTGGTCGACGGGCTGTGTTAATAGTCGATAGCTCATTAAAGGAATAATTTTTGTTCATATTCTTTACATTTTGATTCATATAAGAGGAAAGGTATAATATGGATTATACTCCTGCTATTCACAGTCACTTGAGGTACTGCAAAAAGAGAACTGTACAACAATTTAAAACAAAAAGTTATATGTTCAAGTTCAACAATTAGTTACCGCTTAAATGAAGAGAATTCTTTCCATGTGAATTACAAAATTATTAAAATTTTGTATATTTTGAACTTTAATTTTGCCAAATTTTTTTCCTGCTTGAAAAAAAGCAATGGTAAGTTTATACAACTTTTAAGTATAATTTAGGCGGTACAAAGTTCGCCGGGCCAGCTAGTAGGTACATAAACAAAGCAGATAATGAATGATAAATAAAAAAATTTTGTTTAAAACTGACATATTGACATAGCCTACTTGAAAATTGTCTTAATAAACCTGATGATTAGACAAATAAACCTGGCTTTAGTAGTGAAATTCGAATTTTATTCAATAACGGCAAAACTACTGGTTTTAAGGACATTCAATGTTTGGAACACTCTAACTGGTTTTTGACGAGCAATCGATCGGAATTACAAAATGAGATTTCATAGTTTTGTTGACAACAATCGCTTGATGTGGTTGCAGAGATAAACGAAGAATTCAAATATGTATAAACTAGCTGGCCCGGCGAACTTGGTTCCGCCTAAATGATACTTACGGTGGATTTCACAAATCGTAATCACCGGTGATCGGAGATCAACAGCTTGGTTCTCTGATTTTTGAACTGTCAAATGTTTCGATGGATATGAGCTGTCACACAGAACAGATACATCAAAATAATATGTCAATTACCAATTATAGCAATTTTGGATTTAGTGATTTCCGCAAATATATTTATTACCCAAACAGAAATTCAAAAACATTTTAAAAATTATGAGAAAAGATGAGAATGGACATATCACGATCGAAACGAATCGCCAAAATCGTATATACTTGACATTTCGATAAAAATTCACGCGCTTCTGGATCTGTTAATAGACCTTCATGGTACTATAAGTCCTATGCAAATTACACAGTAATTGATGTCATATGTTCTTTATTCGACCATTTCAAACAACGACGACCGAAATTCTCGAAAAAAAAACATATGACATAAATTTATGGTCGCGAAAGCCTCAACAAATTCATCGCCATCTAATGGTGCTGATGTCAAATATAGTACCTTCACGATAAGATCTAGATAAGTCTAGAATAATGGTGTAGGCACCCGTCAATTTTTGAATGGAATGACGTTCGACCAAATATTAGCAACGTGGCGGCGCCGCAATTTCATTTCAGTGTATTTTCCGTTGTCAATTTGATTGATGTATCAACAGCTGATTTGCCAAAGTCAATTATGACATGACAGCAGAATGGCATCTTTTTATAATGAAAGTTTTCTACTTTTCCTAAGAACTAATATATACCAGAATGTCAGGAATATAAACACACATTATTGCTTGACAAAATTATCTACCATTAACACGCCACGTTCGCCAGAATAAATTCAAGTATTTGAAATAACTGATGAAAATCAGTCATAATTTGTGAATAGCGCCACCTGAAGTGGAAAGAACATAACATTGCTAATATAATCAATTTGGTCACAACAAAATCTAATCAGTGCCTACACCATTATTCTAGACATCCTACTTCACGATTACGTTATTTTGAATAAATAAAACTATAAAAATAACTAATAATCAGTCATAATGTGTGAATAGCGCCATCTGAAGTGGTACGAAATCTAATCATTTCAATTTAGACATCTAAAAGTTGTAGCCAAATCTGTACAATCTTTTATCACGTGACTAAAAAATCCGTCCGCTCTCGGATGCTATTGCCGAACGCGCTTATTATTACAGTGACTATAGTGGTAATATAGTCACTGTACACCCCATCTAACGGAGAGAATATGAAATCAAGTACCTATGAATAAGCGGTAGCGTAACTGTAACTGTAGCGACACCTAGTGGCCTCGCTCAAAAGGAGGAAAAGCATTTCCTGTATAAGTGAAACTTTCATCGATATTTTCGAAGTTTTATTGCATTTTATAATAACCAGACCGTAGACGTATCCATATATGAAGTTTCATAACAAACACTCCATCTGATCTCGAGTTATAAATGGTGTAACCAACATCTTTCTTTTATATATATAGATATACAGGGTGTTGCATTTGAAATGACGAAGTTCACATTCTTTTCCGTTAGAACCGGAAAGATTCCGCTTGAAAATATTTAACAAATTGAGTTCATATATTCTAAAACTTAAATACAAAGTTTTGAATATGTATCGCAATTCCTTCCTCGAATACGTCTAATGAAACACTTTAAATAATCACCCTGTATATCCGTATAGAAATCTGTAATATTTTTTATGTTGCTTCACAAAATGTGGTGCTGGAGTTTTCTCAATCAAAATAGCAACAACGTACAAGGACAACAATATTCCTTGTTGAAGATTGGTTCCCGTTCATCTTCTTAGAATGCATATTGCAGAAAATATTGAACAAAGAATGAAAAAATTTGATACACCTACCCTCATGATTCAGTTCGAAATTATAGGGTATCTCTGTTATCTTTCAATTTGGAGTTAATATTTTCCAAAAAAAGGTTCATAATTATAAATTAATCCTGCGACTACAAATGTTCGATATTCTATGCTCTTGTAGTCATTTCTTTCTCAGAAACTCAATTGATTGTCTATGTAGAACGTGAAGACCTCCACTTTGACGCAATGCCGCTTCATAGAAATGTTTCTGAAAATGTTATTTTCAATTTTGGATGTTGAATCGAAATTGATGTCCGAATTTCTAAGATTTGCCAACAATGTATTCTTCTGAATTTTGGGGGGTTTCCACAAGTTGTGGTTCAAATTTGGAGATATAACCTATAAGCACTGACCAAGGTGTTGAGGTATTACTAAAGATATTGGTCCAAATAATAGTGGTCGTAACTTAAACTGTCAAATTGAAAAAAAGCAATCGGCATGAAATGGGATCAGAGATTCTGTATGAGTAACCTTTCAAAATTATTCCAAAATTCGCAATTATAGAAATAAATGAATTGCAAAAGTATAGGAATACAGAAATTTCCCCGACGTTACAATAAAAAAATATTATGCAGGCATGGATATTGAATAACATACGGTAAACACAACGATAAATTGGTAGATTCGTAATACTTCTTCTTTCTCAATTAAAAAAATGAAGAAGTGATTGGAGGTGATGCTAGATGTGTTGTAGAATATGGTCTATGACGAACAGATCCAGTGGTAAAGTTTCGTAAAAGTAAACGTGATATCACACTTGGCTAAAATTGAAGGAATTGGACACTAGCACATGTGTTCGAGCAGCCTGAACAATATCAAGAGCTCTGTTGGCATCGTCATAGGATAAAACCAGTCTTGACATTATGAAAAGTGTATTTTCAGTTGCGTAGAACCGTTGGATCTAATTAAAAACGAAATACATTCGGAAGAAACAATTGATCATTTCGAGTCAGCTGATTTTGACAGAAATCGTTTCACATTTTGGCTGTGGGGCAACCAGTTAGTTATTTCAGTTATTTGCATTTTGTTGAGTCTCTTATGGAGTATTTTATATTTACTTAGCGAAAAAGAGTTTTTAAGAAGTGAAAAATATGATCAAAATCTGAGATTCTGCCACGTTCTGCCTGCTAAATGAACTAATGTGTGCCCACAGATCATAGAAATGATGCACTGTGACGTTACCTCAAAATGATCAATTACTAAATGTGGTTACTCACACGCATGGTCAAATAATGATTGACCTTTTTAAAAACTTGCTTCACGATGAACTAAAAGACGTTTCTATAACAGTAGTTATAGTTTATGTAATTGAAAAAATATTAAAATTTTTGAAAAACATCAATATCCTTAACTTTTAATGAACTTTTAATTTAATGAAAGTTTATTTAAAAACATATGCATTGTAGTGGTCCATTTATTTCGTTTCGAAATTAACGGTTTTATGGGAATATTCTCATTTTCTCAAAAAAAAAGATGGCTCCCCAAATGTAGTGGAAAAGGAGCTTTTAACCTTTTTCAATATTGAATTGGAATATAAATTAGAAATATGTGTTTGAATGGATTGCAAATAATTGATCTGTATTTTTCAGGTCTATAAATATCTCCTCGCCACGCGATTGGCCGACAGAGGTCTCCTTCAAAAATCGCTCGCCTTCTTGGAAAGAGTCGCCCTGTACATAATCAACAATCCTTCTAACGTGCAATCTAGTCTAGTGAATAACGTGTGCAATTTGGCGGACAGGTTAAAATATTATGACCCTGTCAGCGTGGAGGACGAAGAAGAAAATGCGGAACAGCTTTACGATAACAGATTGGACAACACTTGGCTGAAAAGTCTGAAAATTCTGCAGGATAACGCCAATGTGAGTATGATGGAATATAAATCGAACAATTCGACTAAACTTTGATGTTTATTCTCGTTCTGAAACTCATCAGTGTTGGGACTGAATCGTCCTATACGTTAGAAGTAGTTAGGAATAATGCTTTGAATTGTATCTTCACATGCTTAGTACGTTTCAGAACATTCTATAATCAATACTTTTCAAAACAAACTGAACAAATTTATATTCTTGTGATGGATTTCCAAAATATTATTGTTAACCATTCCATCATTTTTGTATTTTTCAACTCAAACATTAGTTTGTCCAAAACCCTTTTTCTATCTAACAAAGAATTAACTTAGACATGTATAAAACTGTAGTTAACTTACCATTTACATTTAATTTTTTTGTAACCGTTTTCTGAGTCTGTGTCCGGTTCATTCATTAATTTCGTACCGCTATTTCAATTTGTGTTGCTAATGGTGTTTTGAACAATGTTGTCATCACGATATCGCGTTTCATTCCGTATGAAAAGTGAGATTTGGATTTATTTCTGAATATTATTGCCAAAATTTTATTTCATGGAATCTCTCCATGGAACATACATAATCACGATAGACAGAAGAATCTCGTTCCAGGTAATAGTCACAGTTGAAAAATTTCAACTGTGATTATCACTATAAGTTCTATGAATATCTCCCTAATTATGAATGAAATGTTTAATGGCGCTCTCTATCCGAAAATCGGTGAACTATGCAATTAGTGAATATGTGGGTAGAGCACGAACTTTTCCCGCCATATTGTATTTTGAATTTGGCTATTCTCTGCCAATTCCGTATTTCAAGTTGTTTTTCTGAACGAAATTACCTGTAGATTCACTCTTAATCGGGAGTTGAACTATTTTCATGGGTCACTTGAAAATGAAGTGGTGTTTTCATGGCACTTGTAGTGTTTTTTTGTGAAAAATCGACATTTTGAGCTTCAAAACAACCATGACTGTGGCTTCCTTCCTCCAATCCACTGACATAGAAATCATTAATCAAGATATCGATTTTTCACAAAAAAACATTACAAGTGCCATGAAAACACCAATTCATTTTCAAATACTTAGTTAAGAATATTTCGAGAACTAATGCATAAAATGAAAAACAATTACTGTGCTGAAATCAGTATAAAAATACCTTTGAATTGAGGTATCACTCACCCCATCTTCCCTATTCAAAAATTGCGGGTGGGGGTTGTAGCAGCAAGGGTTGAAGCGCTATGCGTCCATAACCTACATCTTAAGTTGTCCCCCTCGAAACAGAAATCGACCTGTCCGAGCATTTCTATCGAAAAAATTTATTTCGTCTGTAATCTCGTCTGTTTCGTTTTCAAATGGCCACCCTGTATTTTCAATACGCCTTAGCTCAATGGGAAATGCGTTGAATATTTTGATTCCCATATATCTTGGTGATTTCTCATATCCAGTCAGCCTGTGATGAGAAACAGTTGGATCATTATCAACTGTGGAACTACCAAGGTTCTTAATAACCCGACCACCTTTTCATCAAATGTATTAAACCTTTCCTCGAAACAAAGATGCAAGCCTAGATCTAACTTCTACCTAAGAAGTCTGAAAACAAGGTCCTGATTAGATTTTGCTTGGCCAGATTTTAGAAAATGGAATAAGTATCATTGTTTCCTCTGCAGGTGGCGCTAATAAAAAATTACGATAGAAGCTTTTCAGTTATTTCAAATATGTGATTTATTCTGGTGTAATAGTCAAAAGTTTTTCCAAGCAATAATTAGTGTTTATGTTCTGGGTATTTTGATTTCTATTATGTGGTTATGAGGAAAGGTATAAGACATTCCTTTCATGTAAATGTCATTCTTTCGTTGGATCTTTATTGACCTTGACTGATCTGGTGTTGATCCATCAATCAAATGTGTCAAGGAAAAAAAAACATCGAAATGTATGACATTGCGGCGCCGCCACGAAGCAAATACGATATTGTCAAATTGGTGGAATGTCAATGCATTTAAAAGAGCAAAAGTTCATAACATAACATTAGCTGAATTAGCTCATTGAGTATTTTGATTGACAATAAAGTGATTTCGAAATCAACGGATCTTTGCAAACCAGGTTGAATTTTTCAATTAAGTAGTAACTTTTCGCACGATCGTAGAAAAAACATTATTGGAGTGGTTTTTTGTATCTTTTTGAAACTTTCCTGCCATGCTCCTAGCGTATTTCTAAGCAATGAGAGGGTTTTGAGACAGACGAATAAAAACAAATATCAAGATTCGAAAATGGCATTATTCTTTTGCATGCTGATAATTCTCTTTCTAATTCATGAAAGCTGACGATAAAAACCATATTCTTATTTTTCGAAACATTGCATAACACTAAGATCCTCAAACTTTGAATTTGGAATTATTTTTGAATTTTCGATTTCAAGTAACCAAATTACCTGGACTAATGTGGCAGGTTCGAATCTTGTTGTTTCCATTTAAGAAAAAAATTTTTCTGTCTCACTCTAAATTGAGGGCATTCTGATGGACTCATACACAGTTCAGAATTCGCCAATAATAAAATGTATTTTGGTCTTTTAGTCTGCAGTGGCGTTTTCCGGCGGCAACGACATGACCTTGACGGACACCATACAGTCCGATCTATACGATAGCACTTTGGATCCTGCTCGTCAAATCGGCTGGGATCAAACGCAGGTATACCCAAAACAGTTTCAAAATGAGCTTACTCAGGCGCCATGGCAGTCTGATCAGCAAGCCCAACTTGATCCGTCTGTGAACAGTTACCAGCAAGTTGATCAACAGCAATTAGAAGGTAAGATGTTCCAATGAATACGACTTAATCACGTGTGGTTCATAAAAAATTTGATTTCCTATTTTCTAATGCGAAGACGTGATCACGGAAAATATAACCTTTATCCATTATCGATCGATACCCATCCCAGCAAACACAAAGTAATGGCAAGTTACATTTTTAACATCGCCTAACCGGCATCCCTGTAACGGCCATTCGCTGGCTGCCATTGACGGCGAATTAAAAAAATGACCCACCGGCCGGCAGACGGCCAGCAGTCAGTTTACCATTAACGGCAAATTTTGATGGCCCAACACTGGCAAATTTTGATGGGCCAACGCTAGTTGATGTGTGATGGTTCTTTAGTGGTTATTAGTTATTATTCTAGCAATATTTGCCCTCATAATCATTACAGGTAATTAAGGCTATAATCGAATTCAAGCGAATGACCTAGTCATCATTGGAAATCACCACAGTGCGACTTTCTACAACTAAAAAAATAACAAAATAACAAGTATAACCAAGTCATTTTGCTTGAATTCGATTGATGTCTTCAATGCATCGTCAGAAGGTTTGAATAAAATTGGCAGTTTGAAATATAAATATCACATTGTGATCATTTAGTTTAGGCAGACGTGAATCTTTTTGTGTTGCTATTTTGTAGTATACTTCCATGAAAATAAAGAACATTCAAAACAATAATTTATTTACATAATTTTCATCGTATACCTCGTGAATTGTCGACCCAATTAGAAGGGAAAAAAGCCAATTCGTATAACAAAATTTCATAAACTCGACACTGTACTGTCAATAAAACATTAATTCACTGAAATTATCCACAAAATCATCACGAGAACTAAGAAAATCACTTCAAATAATCTGTTTTACATATCAAAATTATTATTTTAATATATAAGACAACGTAGCTCAAAAGGATACTGGAATTTCGCCATGTTTGTTTACAGTCAGCAGCGCCCTCATCGGTGGTTGGAATCGCCAATTTAAATGCGCAGGCGTTATGAATATGATGGTTAGCCGTTGTGTTGAAGTTTGAAGAATATTTAACGGGGATTTATCCATCTGCCAGCAAATGATCCGATGGCTCTGCCATCAATTTTTTATTGATGGTTTTTCATTGGTAGTTTTTGATGGCATTGGCTTCAAATTAAAGCTACTATATATTCATTGGCATTATTCAATAACAAGGTTTGCAGGTTGCCGTTCATTTAGCCGTCACATTATTTTCGTTGGCATTTCATTGATGGTTTCGAAGTACTTTTAGGGTGTTATACCAATATTGGCAAATTTTGCCATCAATTTGCCAACAGTTGCGATACTCTGCCAATGCAGGGCCGACTGAACTGTGTTTGCTGGGATATCGATCAGCACCCATATCGAAATTTGACTAAAGGACTAGATTATTCTGATTTCCATTCTCACAATTTTCGCCCACGATACAAAAATCTCCTTTGCTTCCAATCTTCTCAAAAACGTGGGTTAAAATATTCGGTTTGAAGTTAGGCAACATCACATACACTCACGAGTAATTGATAACATATCACAAACTTAAATTTCAAATAAAACGTAGCAAAGGGTTCAGTTGATGATTCTTTTAAGGTTACACTTCATACCAAGACCAGCAGGTTTATTGGTCTCAACAGCAGCAGTGGGATGCTAGTGCAAATCTGCAGAGTAGTGAGAGTTTGAATCAGGATCAGCAAAATCATTACGGCTCCACAAATACTCAAAGTGAGGTAAGTTTTTCATAGGTTGGAAATTCTTTGGAAGAGGAATATCTGATATTGTTTTATACTATAAAATTGTTAATAACTTTAATTTTCAAATTGTACTCGGACAACGGACAATTTTTAAAGATTTTTCTGAAAGGCGACATAAAAATTTTCATTGAAATTCGACCAGTCTTTTTGAAAAGTGTTGTGCTTGTTTATCGTATCGAAGCCATTTTTCGTGCAACTTTCCGCACTTATTATAAGAGAGACTCCAGGTATACGAATTTCTATTTACGAATATAGATAAAAAGTAACATACACAAAATTCTTACGAAGATTTTATGTCCCATACCTTCGTTGAACTAAACGACAATGTGGAATTGACCTCAGTCAGTATAAATATTGCCTGTTTTTGGATCCATTAATAAAAATCCCTGTGTTCTTATAATCTATACCTTTTCAAGTTTCAATTGGCGCTATTCTGAACCAAAATGAGATCAGTCAAAATCAAATTGGCAATGGCAATTTCAAACTGGCATTAATCAAATGCGAATTGGCCTTGACTAAAATCATATTGACATCAGTCAATTCCCATAAATAAAATCATATTGGCAACTACTTTAATTTGTTCATATCGCCAGCGCCATTAATCATATCCAAATAAATATTCTTTCTGCAATGCATATTCAAGATACATGTTTTTTGAGAAATTGTTTATTCAGATCTCGTGATCATTCAATGAATTGTTTTCGTTGATTGAATTTCATTCTAATACCACCTCTATTTTGAAAATTGCCAATTTGATGATGTTTATTGCCATTATAATTGACTTATGGCAATTTCAAATTTGCTTTTGTTTTTATCAGTTTTATATTGATGTTGCCAATTTGATTTTGAATACTGTCATTTTGATTCAACATAAAGTAGTATCATCCTGCCTATAATCTGTAGGGGTTAGTTGAGGGGAAGTTTAATAAATTTGCATGGTGTGAACAAAATAGTGCATTTTCAATAGACGAGTCCCTTCATGCTGGCCAACTGTTTAAAATTGCCTGAAAATCACTTCCCTTTTTTTCGCAATGATTCAACTCTTACCTGAAAGCTTTAATCCTAATGAGTGTATCCTGAAAATATTAGATGTCACGAAGGTCTTCATCAAAAGCTATAAATTTTTGTTTTCTTAGGGTTTCATCAATGGAAAATAAATATCCCCAACAAAATGTTTCAATGGAGAATTTGAATTTTTCGAATCAAATGAGGATTTCCGGATTTCGCTTGAGTTTGTTTTTTATAATAACTTTTCTGATGAATGAGATGTTTCTATTAACAGTGTAAAAATGATTCAAGATACTGCAGAAATATCAAATCCAAATTTCATTAATTTCCAAAGAAGGAGCACTCGTATAAAGACCTGTTGCAAGATGTAAAACTGATTATTATAGGTGTTTTCTTTGGATTCGTAGAGATCATAGGAAGACTTTCAGTGAATTAATGTATTATTAACCCTGTATTGTGGAGTTTATTGAATATAGGTGCATAATTGGGTTTTCGCTTCTAATTGGATAGAAATTCTACAAGGAATTCAAAGGAAATTAGGGAAATAAATGATTGTTTTTAATGTTCTTTATTTGCATGGAAACTTACTACAGAATAACAACCCAAAAGTATTTACAACTGCCATAGACTATGATCTGGATGTGAATAAGTTCTGATGCCGCATGAGAAATTAGGATCATTGTACTGGAAAATCATTATAATGAAGTATCACTTTGAAATCATAGTATATTCTTAATATGTAAGGTGGTAAATTCATCAATTCAACATCAGAACATGGCCAGTGTATACCACATCTCAAAATAATAAATACAGACAATATATTTACTAAAAATATTGTTCGCAGTTGATTGAGAAACTCCCTTAAAAATGGCTACTTCACAAACAGTTTCAGTTTTATTAATACTAGAACTAATCTCTCTGGAGCAATTTATTTATGGATTTTTCAATCTGGATATAAATCTGAAATTAACTTGACATAATCGTCCATGTGAAGGGAACAAACACATATATTCTTTGCAGCAAGGTTCCCATCCATAGTTTGTCTATCCATGCTTTTCTCCAGTCCAATTTATGCAATATGCCAAAGGCATTAGTGATATTCGGTGTTGAGGCATCTTTCTCAGGAAATTTATCAAAACGAACAGCCGTGTTTTTTCTTTTCCTTGAAGAGCAATTGAGAACAGTTTTTTCCAGTACTAGTACTTTACTTACATTGTTATATAATCATCTACTGGCCTAAAATTCAAATATATCATGAGGATTGAAACATAAAAATCTTTTCGTGCAGATACCTACTTCATCTTTTCTGATTTCCATCTTACAGAAAGATGAAGCCACAGCTCAGTACCTCGAATTACGAGGATCATATCCCTCAAGAATACCTGAAACAGCCATTGATTTAGAATAGATATTCTAATTTCTAAGTCAATGAAAACAGCTTAGGAGCAAGTAAAAATATAAACAAATCGTTTTCTAGGTTGGAAAGTCATAGATTCCCTTTAATGAAAACATAAGAAAACAAAAATTTATAGCTTTTGATGAAGACCTTCGTGACATCTAATATTTTCAGGATACACTCATTGGGATTAAAGCTTTCAGGTAAGAGTTGAATCATTGCGAAAAAAAGGGAAGTGATATTTTTAAACAGTTGGCCAGCATGAAGGGACTCGTCTATTGTCCTATTCATTATTTTCAGTTGGCTTGGTGTAAACTGTGAGAGTCATAAATATTAGATTTTCACATATTCTTAGTTCTATTTTGAAATGGGGTATGGCTTTTCAGGAATTAAGATACAATAAAACTTGGTTATAAAAGAACAATAGTCTTAATAGACAACAAACAATCGCAAAACCTAAACTGGGTTTCATCTAAATAATTTTATCGACTACTACACAGCCTTATCGATGATTAGGTAGATTTTCAAGTATTTTCCATTCATCAAAATATTCACTCTTACAACCGCGTAAAATCTATCCCACGGCTGATTTTTGTCAGAAAATAATTCAGGACATAAATACTGCTCGAGTGTTTAATGTCCTCTCTCTTGTATGCATCTTTTAACTTCGACTCTCCTTGGTAGTGATTCGCGATACAAATGTATGCCCAGAAATTTCATCGCAAGTCTCTTGCCCAAAGGATTCTTTCATTTGGCTTACGATGGCAAGTCATTGCATGACTAGGAGAATAGGAGTCCCTTTCTACTCCCTACAGAATCTTCAGACTTCAGTGTCCGATAAACCCACTCTCACCAGTTGCTTCCTGTGATGACAATATCCTATAAGAACGCCGATGGGGAGGTGTAGTTGGTTCTTACTGAGATCCAGATATCTTTTGGATCTTGCAGTTTCCATGTTCCAAAGAAACTTTTCGGAGTGTTTCCAGGAACCCTTTTTCATATGTGTATTTCCCTTTAACACCTAAAAGGTTCTGGGCACGTGAATTGCCTTCGTGCTTCCTCTCTGGCAAGCATATTGGCACCTTTATTTCCTTTGATTCTCGAATGACCAGGAACCCCCAGATTAAAGAGATCCCAATTTCTTGCCCTCCTCATTGAGTTTTCTCCGGCACTACCTACTCAACTTTCAGTCGATGACATAGGAACTCAGTGAATATCTGCACCTCTCTATTTTCATCGAAAAATTACATCTTCAGAGAAAACCAAATGATTGAAAAATACTAGAAGTTCTGTATAATTGTAATTACGCTGTGTATTAGTCGTTGACATTATTGCATTAAAAGATAGTAATTGTTTGCTATCTACATTTAATTGCTTTTTGTCATTTTAAACTTTCAGAGCCTCGAAAATTGAACAAAATAGTTCCGAGAGCTCGTGGATTCAAAAAAGAAATAAGTGTTTAATTACAATTTAACACACGAAGTTTTTTTTGGTCCAAATTGCTGCCAAAAACAAATTCCTATATGGACATACAGAACTCGCAGAAGGAATCAAATTTGAGCAATTTTACAAATGGAAATTTCTTCCTCAAATATGTATCTCGATTTGAAAGTATCACCGATTGGTTCCTTTAAATTTCCGGTATTATAATTAGAATTTCCTCGGAGTTCATCGCCCACAATTTTTTCTGACCCTAATAAACGTAATGAATTATTGATACAGTTTATACCACCAAAAAGGTTCGTGAACTTTCGATGTACTATCGATTGTCCCCCGTTAAATATTAACTACCCGGAAGCGCCACCATTCAAATTATCGTGTTATACCAAAAAAGAACATTTTCGGTCATGCACTAGACAAGAAACAGTCATGGTACTCAGAAATCGAGATTTGGAAATATTCTATGACTTCACTTGCTATTTTTCTCACGTAAGTTGATTCCGTTTTGATGATGGGTTAGTTTTTGTTTATACATGGGTTGATCGAAAAAGTGAAGAAGTGTTATTATTATTTGAAGCTAGAGTTTGTGAGACAATCTTTCACAATTGTTGTTTGATTGCACCGCACCGCTCCTGGAGTTTTTTAGTTCATCAAATCGAATAGAGGCTTGAAATGGCAGTTCTAAATTATCGTACTTTCCTGATGTGAACCTTATTTTTTGCCGCGTGTGCTCTTATTATTTTCGGGATGATAAACAAAGAGTTTAACATAACTTTGGTAATATTCAGGTGGATCAAATTGAAAATGAAACAGCCACTTTCAGAAACTACTTCAACATTTTAGGAGAACGCTCATTTTTCAATTTTTGATCAAATTGTATTCTCTTTTCGATAGGTTACTTTCAACCCCAAGCGAGGGTTAGAATCAAAATATTTGAATGGTGATAGAGGTCGAGAAGATTTCTTCTGAAAGCTCTCACAATTGTCTTCACGATACTTCTTAAAATTTAAATTGTTAGTTGCTTGCTTGATACTCAGTTGTTCTAGTTGCACATTTATTACTCGTAAAGTGAAGCGAAATGATTTTCCTCAAGGAAATAATGCATAGTATTTTATTTTCAAAACAATTAATTTTTTTATCATTATAATATATATTCTTATTATAATACTCCAAGCAATCAGAATAAATACATTCTATAATCTTATTTGCTGGCTTCAGAGCTGAGTGCTGCATCGTGGCAGTTCCTCTTCAGATCTCATATTCGAAATCCACTATTTTTCCGTGTTTGTTTTTTGTATCGAATCCATTAAGGTTGCAAATGAATGTAAAATAAGAAATGAAATTTACAACCAGAAAAGTATTAACGTCCGTTAGGAGCAACATGATGTACAAGTCCAATTCTCTCGAAATTTACAACATTTCCGTAGTTAACTCGAACGACCGATTTTTCTCCATTGTTGATTGCATATAAGTTTTAAATTCAAATTCTTAATAAGAATTTGGGGAATTATTAAATTTGGAGGCTATTATGAAGAGAATTGTATACACTATTCAAATATTTGGGTTTAAAAATTGCTGATTGAATAATATCCTTACATTCAAAAATCTAAGGGTCTGAGCGTTTTTCTAAAATTTGAACCCAGCTCCTGAAAGTGACTGCTCTGTTTTCAGTTAGCTATCCTATATATCCCCAGCACCTTGATGGAAAATGTGCTGTCATGTTCACATTTCTAAAAAAAATTAATGAAGCCCCTCCGATCGCCAATGAGAATTTTAGCCCCAAACGTTTTTTTATCTACTCCTAATGCTTAGTGCTTAGATTTATTCTGTGCCTCCAACTGATCTAACTTGGTTTATTTTGTGCCTGTCCCTTGGAGCAGTCCGGCACTGTGCAAAATAGCGCGACAGAAGTAAGTACAAGCAAAAATTCCTCTGTTTCCGCCTTCTCTATGCATCTCGACAACAATTTCTTGCGTAAACGCTTCGTCAACGCCCCTAACACGTCCAGGATGTCGCCTACTCACGCTGTCACATACACAGACAAGAAAAACGGAATCCTATTGCACGAGCTGAAGAAACAAAAAAGTGATAGTGATTACAATCAATCGGGTCTAACTTCCAGGCGAGGGGGGTACCCCATGAAGATTAGAAGCGCTGAAGATTGCGCCCTGGCTAACTTCTCGAATTTGTACAAGAGAACATCTTCCAAAGAGAGTTCTGACCTGGATTCAGAGTCGGAAATGTTTGGCACTAGCAAAAAGGGTATAAGCTATAAGAACGAGGAGAAATCCCAACTCATCTGCTACAAGAACAACTCCAAGATTGTAACCATTAAAAACGACACTAAACTAACGAAATACAACACATTCTCAATGAAATGTGACAAGAAGAACAACAGATTGACAAAATATCAATCTCTGGATTTACCAGAGAGCAAAACTATCGTCAGATACGTCGATCCAAAAAGTAGAGTTTCCCTGGAAGCTTCAGAATTCGATACGGACTTTAAAATGACGAAATACCAGAAACATAAACCGAAACATGACATCATAACGGACACTGTGGACGCTTGGTCCAGAAAAAACGGAAAAAACGTGTTTTCCAACTTGAAAAACTCGTTGTTCAAGAGTCATTCAGAGAAGGAGATTGTTTATAAGCCCCTGATCTTTGGGGGGACTTTTCCAATTGATATTCCCACCAAAAGAGAGGCGAAAACGGAGAAAGATAATTTTGATCGTAACAATAACAGTCCCCTGAGCCACTCCCCGAAGGTTAGGGAGTATGGACCGGCAAAGACGTTTGATATTGATCAACCTATCTGAATGGCCAGTTAACGATTTAAGATGCTTGGTAGAGGGTGCTTGAACTGATTTAGAGGTGTAGATGATTCACATGGAATGACACAGCTTTTTGATACAGTTGCTAGTTAAAATATCTAATGTTACGATTGGTGTATTGGCAAGACTATAGCCTTGAGACGAATTGATTGACTTCTTGTGGTGCCTCTTGGTTCTTTCAAGATGTTTAATTCTTGTGACCACAGTCCATTGCAACGTATTAGTTGAGATTCTCTGGGCCTTATGTTCAGAAGCTAAATTTGATTGTCAAATATTTCAAACATTTTCTCCAGACCACAACTGAAATCAATACATTTTGTTTCTTTTGCATTTACTGTGCTGATAAGAATAAGAAGTATCGAATTTAATTTTGCCCTCTCTAACTAATTACATTTTTTTTGTTTCATATTTTCCCCTAGAACTGCTATATGTAATTTAAGGCTTATCCATCAATCACAGAACAACATTTGTAATTTTTCACGACTGCTCCCAACCACAGATGGTACTTTTTCATTGGGACGCGAAGAGGTTGGAAATATCAATGATAAAACAATCAAAAATCAGATACTAAAGAAGACGGATATATTTTTGTAAACGTTTTATCCATTAATGTCCATTTGTATTCCCCATTTTGTTAACTGTTCTGATTCACTGGAAATTCTGCTTAGGATAAGACAAATATGACAACACTAGATCTTACCTAAGGTTGGAAATGACAGAATAGGCCGAATTGAGGCTATTGGAGGTTTATTTCATTTCAGTCTTCAGGAGTAAAATCACCTTGTTAAATTTTTATTTTTGTGACATTTGAAAACAAGTTATACGAAGATCGATCTAACCCCAATAGATATTCATCAAATACAAATATAGCCTTATCGTAAATATAATAATGTCTTATTTGAAAGACTCAGATTCAATAAACAAATAAATCATATTCCACCTCTGGATAATTACCGGCAAACTCAATATGTATCAGATTATGTGTCTATTGCCGATCAAGCAATAGGTTCTCCATACGCAAGAAATCGATCGATTATGATTTAGTCCTCATATGGACTCTTCAGGATCAAACATTCTGAATCAGAGTAAATGTTAGTGTTCTTTCTATAATAGTATATTCTAAAACTAGTTGCAGAATGGGCTCCTATTCCGATATGAATGCGAAAACTCGCTTCTTCGTCGCTCGTTTTCGAACGCATGAGTATTGGAATTGCATTCTGCAACGAATATTAGACGATATTTTCTCTATTTCAGTCAAATTTTGTGAAATTCAATGAAAAATTCAAATTATAGATCCTAGTGACTTTCATATTGTATCTTTTGGCAGTTGGTGTGAATGTTAGGAAATACGAAAACTGACATTTCCAAATTGACGTCTGCTGAAATTTGATAGGATCGGAAGTCATTGTTAGTCATTGTTGACAACCACAAAACAAAAAATGTAACTGAAAACGATGCTGTTATGAATTCATTACAGCACTGTTTTTAGTAGGGAGAGGGGGGGACATTGGGACGCTAAAAATATAATAAGCTGTATAAAGTTTGGCTTTCAATATATCGATCGAATAATTTTATGTTGTTGACATTGATAAGTGAACTATCATTCACCATAGGTTTAGCGCTTATCCACTAATAAATAAGTCAAATTTTGATATTTTCCTAAGTATCAAAATTGTCCCGATGTGCCCCTTGGCTGGGGCAGATTAGGACAGTGTAGGGGCAGATGTGGACAAAAACAATTTTTTTTATTTAAAAAGTAATAATCATATTTATTTGGTGAATAAATGTGGAATCATAAATCATATAAACAGTAAACAAGAAAAATAAAAAATACATTGAACACAATCCTTTCCAGCGGATAACGAGTTATTCCTGCTCGGATATTACTTCACATTTAATTTTTTGGCATAATCATATGCCAGTTTTTGAGCTTGTGTATATGTGAGACCATATAATTCATTTTCGAACTTTGGATGAAATATTTGGCCAGTTGCTCTTCTTGAGCAGATGTGAAAACTTGTTGAGACGAATACTTCGACTGGAATGGTGATGCAAATGATATTTGTCATCTGGATCTTGTCTGTCAGGAGCGTCATGTTCGCCGTCAGAATCTTCAAAACGTCGTCTCTTTATTTTTTTCACTTTGTTCACCACTGTCGATTTTGTCAAGTTGTAGGTTGTAGCTGCAGCTCATATTGAAAGTCTTCCTTGCAGAACATCTTCAACAGCGGCAATTATGTTTTCCTCTGATATAGCAGAACGATTGGTCTTCCCTACCATTTTAATTCCTGAAAAAAAATTTCTCACGTCTTTCTCTAGGGCAGATTTGGACAATGTCCATATGTGCCCCCGACTAGATGTCCCAATCTACCCCACTCGTTCTCATAAATACTGTGGGGTTATATTAATAACTAAAATGAACAATAATATCAGCAAATACAGACATAGCAAACATAAACAAATGTACTTACCTTAAGAATTTCAACTGAGGTAATTCTAGTATCCACTTGGAAAATATTTGATCTTAAACGATTTCTGATTTAAGGCGAGTTTATACAGCAACTAAAATAAAATAAGAACTAAAATAAAATAAAATAAGAATGTTCACTTGATGCATTTCAATTAGGGCTGTGTCGATCACGATTGATCGAATCATTTTGACTCGATCACAACCCATGCAGACGTGATCGAGTCACGGATCTCGAAAAGACCCGATCATTCGGGTCATGCGACTCGCTCCGCTCTCTGGACACGAATGTAGGTACATAAGCTTTAAAATATAATGAAAAGACTGGAATAGTATTATTTTAGTATATTTCTCGAATGTTTGTGGAACTTTTGAGACAAAATATAGTAAATAAAATCCTTACAGATAGAATTGTTTTGCGATTTATTGTGTTTTGTGTTAATGATCGATGATCGAATGAGTCAGGATTGAACCCAAAGAACCATTGGGTCTTTGTGTTTCGTTCATTTCATGTTGATTTACGTTGGTATTTACGGAAATTGAAATTTTTTGGGATCTTTCTTTTTTGGAATACACCCCCTTTGATAATTGGCTAGAAACGCCCCAGTCTTGCATAATACTTTTTGGGGGTTGAATATTTTAAGTGGAACGTTGTTATGGAAGTTTCAATTAGCAATGAGTATGAAATGTACAGGTATCTTCAAAAAGGAAACCCCATTTATTCGAAGGTTAATCATAAATTGAAAATGGAAGTTGAAAATACAGGGTGGGCTTTTCAAAACGAAACAGACGAGATAACGGGCGGAATAAATTTATTTCGAAAAAATGCTCGGACACGTCGATTTTTGTTTCGAGGGGGACAACTTTTAAGGTCAAATTCACAACTATATCGATTCAACCCTTAGTTTTAGAACTCCAACCCCTAAATTTTAAACAGGAAAGATAGGGTGAGTGATATCTCATTTGAAAGATCTTTTTATCATGAATTTTTTTTCTCATTTAACGCATTCGTTTTCGAGATATTCAATTTCGAATTTCGTACAGTAGGTACCCTTCATTCCGCTAACCATGCCATGTGAATTCATCAATTATTTTTACTAATTATCATTGTTAAAATTTTAACTTTGTATTTTGATGTCTGGTGTATGGCAATTATGGAGTTTCATCAAATCTACAGAATGAATGAATAATAAATTCGATTGATTCAGACAGCCAATACCATCTTTGTTTCAACTTCAAATGTCAATATCTCAAGAATCAAATGAAGAAAAAATCAATATCCTGAATTCAGGATAAAAGGACCTTTCAAATGAGGTATCACTCACCCTATCTTTCCTATTCAAAATTTGGTGGTTGGTGTTCTAACACTAAGGGTTGAAGCGATATAGTTGTCCCCCTCGGAACAAAAATCGACGTGTCCGAGCATTTTTTCGAAATAAATTTATTCCGCCCGTTATCTCGTCTGTTTCGTTTTAAAAAGCCCACCCTGTATCTTTCATCAGATAACCCAGTTTTTTCATTCCTGAAATATACGAAATGTGAATACATTGTCAATTAGAAAACCCCAGTTACTGTGTATAGAATATAAACACAACCCATTTTCTTCACTTTTTTACTCGGATCTTTGTTTAGTAATTATGAAAATGTAAATAAATCTTCAATACGAAATCGGAAATACCCATTCCTATCTTCCTCATTGCTGAAACCAATCTTCAAATTTTAACCTCTTTTAACAGGCCGGGTAGTCGGTAAATCGAATAATCGATCGATAAAGCCGAACTGAAACCCGTGATCGAAATGATCGAATCTTTTTGACTCGATCACGATGCATATGGGTCGTGATCGACCCGGGTCTCGAAAAACCCGTGATCGACCCAGCCCTAATTTCAATGACAGCGTTTATACAGGAAATGAGCTAAAATAAGGAATAAGAATAAGAATGAGAGATGGTCAACTTTTATCTTTTTCGCTTATTTTATTTGGAAAATGATAGTGCGCATGACCCAAATCCACTCCCCAATCTTTTCCGTATTGACACTTTTGACAAGTCCTAAGCCGAATTTTCGCGTGACAATATTTTAAAACTATTTCGTCCGTTTTGAAATATTCGTGTTTTCGCGTCGAACTGATGACGTCACGCACCAAATAATTTGAAGCGGTTTGAAAGCAGGTAGCGGAATAGTTCGAACTGCAGTTTGAAGTTTGTAATCAGCTGATTGAGGAATATAGGTTATGTTTGTTGGATTTATTTTGTTTTCACCGTTTTTATTTTGAATAAATAATAATAATAACTGTTCTTCATTGCATTTAATATTGTTTGAATATGACAGCTTTGTTTTTAGAACGCATTGTGACCTGTGACTGTGAAGTAATAAATCACTTCGAGTAGAGCACACCTTTATTTTAGCATTTTAGCGATGCATGAACTGGTGACGTTTACTTCGAAATGTTTTTGAAATAGTTTTGAACCGTGATTCACGCGAAAAAATGGCTTAAATGAAATGACAACTAATCATTGTCAAAAAATCTGCGATTTGATTGGTTCATTCTTATTTCTTATTTTATTCTAGTGATTTCTATAAACCTATGTTTTCTGCTCTTATTTCTTATTTTATTTTATTTAAGTTCTTATTTTATTTTAGTTGCTGTATAAACTCGCCTTCACTTGATGCATTTCAATGACAGCGTTTATACAGGAAATAAGCTAAAATAAGGAATAAGAATAAGAGATGGTCAACTTTTATCTTTTTCGCTTATTTTATTTGGAAAATGATAGTACGCATGACCCAAATCCACTTCCAATCTTTTCCGTATTGACACTTCTGACAAGTTCTAAGCCGAATTTTCGCGTGACAATATTTTAAAACTATTTCGTCCGTTTTGAAATATTCGTGTTCTCGCGTCGAACTGGTGACGTCACGCACCAAATGGTTCAAAATAATTTGAAGGGGTTGAAAGCAGGTAGCGGAATAGTTCGAACTGCAGTTTGAAGTTTGTAATCAGCTGATTGAGGAATATAGGTTATGTTTGTTGGATTTATTTTGTTTTCACCGTTTTTATTTTGAATAAATAATAATAATAACTGCTCTTCATTGCATTTGAATATGACAGCTTTGTTTTTAGAACGCATTGTGACCTGTGACTGTGAAGTAATAAATCACTTCGAGTAGAGCACACCTTTATTTTAGAATTCTGAAATATTATTAAGTTTTGAAAATGTATGTTCAAATTTTTGAAATTGATTTTACGGCTTCTTCCTCCTTATTCAATCAATATGAATATCTATCGCTTATATTTTTTCAACAAGTCGTTAATCAGGACGAGAACATTCATCATAAACTGATTGGAGTCCAATTTGAAAATACAAGATTTAATAATAATATACAAATAAACACACCTAAAATTATAAATATTTTTATTATTATGTGCGTGTATCATGTTTCTAACTTTTAAATTCATAAATTGAATTGACATTTCTATGATTTGAAATTGTGGCATTTTAGCGATGCATGAACTGGTGACGTTTACTTCGAAATGTTTTTGAAATAGTTTTGAACCGTGACCCACGCGAAAAAATGGCTTAAATGAAATGACAACTAATCATTGTCAAAAAATCTGCGATTTGATTGGTTCATTCTTATTTCTTATTTTATTCTAGTGATCTCTATAAACCTATGATTTCTGCTCTTATTTCTTATTTTATTTTATTTTAGTTCTTATTTTATTTTAGTTGCTGTATAAACTCGCCTTTATTCACCACGACGGACACATGCACTTAACAAACTTTAACTAGCTACTGAGTCGCTTGACGCTGTCGAAACTTTTTCACAATAAAATGGGCACTTGGTCCACTCTAACGATGATCAGAAGAATTAAACTTTTCGCTTAGTGGCGCGGAAATTTGAAATGTCCATATGTGCCCCGCGTCCCAATGTACCCCCCTCTCCCCTACTGTAATGAACTCAACAGGATTTTTTTACTCCTATTAATTTGAAATATGTTTTATATCTTGTGTCCCAATGAACATGTAAAAAATTCATTTTGTTGTTATTTGGTTTCTTGAAAACTATATGTTAATGAAATGAAAATCCATAACAATGCTAAAAAACCTTCATAAAAAACAATTATTTGAAAGTCACCTTCTCAATGAAGATAATAATCTTTTCTCTATTTCAGTATCGTAATGAGTTCATTACAGTACTGGAAACTGTGCTGCAATGAATTCATTACAGCATCGTTTTCAGTTACATTTTTCGTTTTGTGGTTGTCAACAATGACTTCCGATCCTATCAAATTCCAGCAGACGTCAATTTGGAAATGTCAATTTTCGTATTTCCTAAGATTCACACCAACTGCCAAGATACAATATGAAAGTAACTAGGACCTATAATTTGAATTTCTCCTTGAATTTCACAAAATTTGACTGAAATAGAGAAAATATCGTCTAATACTCGTTGCAGAATGCAATTCCAATACTCATGAGTTCGAAAACTCGCTCCTTCGTCGCTCGTTCTGGAATTTCGCGTTCGTATTGGAATAGGAGCCCATTCTGCAACTAGTTTTAGAATATATTAGTATAGTATAGTACTATTATTTCGTTTACTGCTATATCAGTCATTAGGGAAAGAGAGTATTCTTTATTTCTGCTGAATTCCCAAGAATACCCAAATTAGTATCCTAACAAATCAGCAATGAACTATATTCTTTCATTATCGACAGATGGAGTATGTCATTTTGTTTATAGCCTTATCGGATTTGGGTTAGGTAGAGTTGAATCAGACTGAAATATTTGTTATAGTTCATCATGAAGTAATTTTTTATACTTTGGGTAGATCATTTCTGAGGTCATATCTTTCCTGTGAACCAGAATTTTTTTGTCTCTGTTCAGTGGCAATATATTCTAAATTTTTGTGAATGTTTGTACTATCTATGTAAGCTTCATAGCTGTGTGGTTTTTAGGATATACAAGGCAAGATGTATAATTGTTATGGTTGTGATAGAATTGGTCTTAAATTTTATTCTGACTCCCATAATCATGCTTGAACTGTAATATTCAAATAAGGAAAAATATTTTAAACTTGCGTAGCACTCACACACTTTAAATATCTCTCCATTAGTATTACTGTTTTCGTTTATAAAATGAAGCATCTTGATAAATTTCCTTTCTATTTGTATTTTGTGACTAAGATTCGTACGACATGAGGATTTTATGGATAAATATTCATGTTATAAAGGTGGTCCAGATAAAACAGTCCGGCCAAATATTTCATTAAGTGTGAGTTTTCGGAAAACGCCGAGATGTCAATTTTTATTTGGGTGGGGATAATACTTGAATGCAAATTACATCTTTCTGAACGGGGTGGCAGCCACCTCAAAAATTTCGAAGGTTTCGAAATTCTATTTACGAATATTCTGAAAATTTTCTATTTGGCTTCCGTTTCGGTATAGAAAACTCGTTGCTATGTTGGATGTGCTTTGAGTGGTCGAGTTTCCGAACAAAGTATTGAGTTGTTGAAATTGTTGATCATTTGATTCTAGGTTGGAATTAATTCCTCATTCAATGTTTTCATCAACATTGATCAAAAGATCATCTGTAACAACAAACTTTGTCATTTGTAAGAAGTACCACAAAATTTTGACCAAAACATATTTACGCATGTTCCATAAGTTTTGGCACGAATTGCAGAGACCAAAAAAGTGACAAAAAATAAACATTTGTTTATTGTTTTGTTATACACATTAATTAACTATACAGAAGCAACAAAACTATCAATTTAAATTAAATGAAGGGGGCCATTATCTTCCACAGAGCGCAACTTTCCGCGATCACCTAGCATCAGGTTTTGGACGGCATTTAGATCGATATCTCGGATCTTCCTGTATACTCGACGTCAAAGTTCCTCTTCATTTTGGGCTTCCCATCCTCCATCGTAAACTTTTCGCAATAAGAGAGCCCAAAAATCTTCTATTGGTCGAGCCTGTGGAAGGTTAGGGGAATTATTGTTTCGCTCCACTTACCAGTCTTTCGGTCCTTTCTTGAGTAAAAATTCTAGGTCTTCCGATTTTTGGAAGGTTCATACGAGGAATACTTTGCTCACATTCAGCGATTGTCCGATAAATAGTCCTACAGGATATATTTTGATTTTCAAAAATCTGGGCTTTATCGTCTCATCCAACTAAATTATAATTACTTTTCCGAATTTATATTTTGTCAGCCATATCGACTTAACCACTTCAATAACTGAAGTGTAAAAGTGAAGTCAAGGTTACAAACAAACTTTTATTTCCATAGCAACCTGTTGCCTTCTTCTTATCACCACTATATTCGTCTATGAAATTTGTGGCAAAAGTTATGGGACATAACACATGGGCTGAAAAGTCCCGGGCCTAACGAAGAAAACACGGTTTTTTGGTTCAAAATTAGCTTTATCATCAAGAGCAACGCAATCATTCCAGCGCCGCTCTATATTATTTCAATACCACTTTCGTAGAACGGTTCATCTTTTGCCTCAAAATAGGCCTCAGTTTCAGCGATAACCTCTTCATTCGTGCGAAGTTTCTTACCGGCGAGCATTTTTTCAGTTCTGTGAACATCCAGTAGTCGCTGGGAGCCAAATCTGGCGAATACGGTGGATGTAGGAGCCAATTCGTAGTTCAATTCATGTAGTTTTGCCATTGTCTTGATTGACTTGTGACACAGTGCGTTGTCTTGATGAAACAAAATTTTTCTTCGCCATATGCGGTCGTTTCTTTGCAATTTCGGCCTCCAAACGCTCCAATAACACTATAAAATATTCACTGTTGATGGTATTTCCTTTCTCAAGATAGTCGATGAATATTACACCACGCACATCCCAAAATACCGAGGCCATAACCTTTCCAGCCGATTGTTGTGCTTTCAGGCGCTTTGGACGAGGTTCGCCAGTTGCTTTCCATTCAGATGACGATCGTTTCCGGAGTGAAGTGATGGATCCATGTTTCATCCATTGTCACATATCGACGCAAAAATTCCGGTTTGTCACGTTTAAACATGACCAAACACTTTTCAGAAGCATCAACACGTTCTTGTTTTTGGTCAACAGTGCGCAAACGCGGCACCCACTTTGAACAGAGCTTTCTCATATTCGAATGCTCATGCAATATAAAGCCAACACGTTCTTTCGATATCTTTACGATGTCAGCTAACTCACGCAATTTCACTTTTCGATCATTCAAAACGATTTTGTGGATTTTTTTGATGTTTTCTGGTGTTACCGCCTCATTTGGACGTCCACTGCGTTCTGCATCATCGGTGTCTTTACGACCACGTTTGAAATCAGCAAACCAACGTTTTATTGTTGTTTCTGATGGAGCGGAGTACCCATAACACTTCAAGCCATTGTTTCGCTTGAACAGTTGTTTTTCCCATCAAGAAGCAGTGTAAAATTAAAAAACGAAATTGTTTTTGATCCATTGTTTTGAAAATGAACATGGAAAAAAACTCTTAGCACAATAACTCACAAACTAATGAATAGAATGTCATGAAATTTCAACAGCTATCCTTTGAAGATTAGTATTAACTGGAAAAAAAAGTGACTGCTATAAAACTAGCGCCATCTATGTGTTAGGCCCGGGACTTTTCAGCCCATGTGAAATGTTACTGTCTAGAAGCAAATAATGAACAATTACATTACAACATCTCAGGATTCGTTCAGAACCTCGATCACTAAATGCACCTCACCCTTCACCCCAACAAGCAAAAACGCCGAAACGAACGCCAAATAGAATTTAGCATATGCATGAAAAGCATCGCAAAAATTTCAAAATAATGGGTGTGCGTAGCACGGTGGTTAAAGCGATTGGCTCTGACACGGAAAGTACAAGTTCAATTCCGACGTTCCGAGGCTTGGAAAGAAATTCTTTAGTCTACGGTAGGGGGTCACCAATTCACTGTTGGGTCGAAAATTAACAGTGCTGTGCCTAAGGTGGCATAAGGAAACAGTAACAAAGCCTACACAGAACACAACTGATACTCGGAACACGTACAAGTTACAAGTTCCAAGGCTTGAAGTCTTCTCGAGAGACCTAGGAGTTGTCAATATAATCAATATCAATGTGCCACTCGACTCCTATTGCCATTTAAGATTCTTGAGGGGGTTGCCAGGCGCTTAGGACAATGATCGTACACCAACGAATTTACAGTCAAAAGATGTCCCCCACCAAATAAAAATTGGCTTATCCCAACCTTTTCCTGTCCGGTTAAGGTGAGTCACAATGTATGATTTCCCGTGATATGAAATAATGGGTATGTCAGAATGAAATATCAATTCACAAAGATGTTTCCGAATAGAAATAAAAATGGTTGTTCCATAACTTAAGAACTGTTGTTATTGTTGTTGATACACTTGTTTGAAATCGAAATTATAGAAAAGGAATCTGCGAGAACCTTGTACACAATCCAGGTTGTTATTCCACAAGTTAGAACACCCATATAACGGTTTTAGCAGTTTCCTTTTACGAATAGATTTCAGAACTTGATGTGATAGATGAATTCATTGTTGTTCATGTTTATGTAGGTTACAACTCCATAAAATTCGCCTCAAGAAACAATCAGTACATGAATGAAAAACATTCAGTGTTGCACCCTCATATTCGAAACTATACAACAATATAATCCGTAAAAAATATTATTCTTTTCATAAACTTCTTTCAGTACAAACTTCACCACATTCTTGCCTGTACGCGTATACTCATTCAAAAAAAAAGACATGCTATATTTCATTACGTTCCTGAAAACTCCTGGAAACTTATTTCAAGAGTTTCACAATACTTTTATGGAATTCTCCACATGTATCGGGTGTTTTGTTTGAGTGCTACACCATTTCCAAGTGTATTTCAGAAAGCGTCAATTGTATTTCAGAATAGTCAATTGAATTTCAGAAAGCGTCAATTGTATTTCAGATTAGTCAATTTGATTTCAGAAAGCGTCAATTGTCTTTCAGATCAGTCAATTGTATTTCAGAAAACATCAAATGTATTTCAGATTAGTCAATTGGATTTCAGAAAGCGTCAATTGTATTTCAGAAACCGTCATTTGTAATTCAGAAAGTAGGAATATCATTTCTCCACAACTGCATCGAATTTGACCAACGTATAGGTAATATCGAGACAATCCCCCATGCTCCATGAACCCCAAAGTCTTTCAGAAAACAGTTGTGGCGAATATTTGAAAAATGCTCGAATAAGTGTTGTCAAGAATTACAGTTTCTTTTTTTTCATTTCCCAATTACAATTGACGATTTCTGAAATTAAATTGACTGATCTGAATTACAAGTAATGTTTTCTCAAATGCAATTGATGATTTCTGAAATACAATTGACGCTTTCTGAAATACAATTGACAATCTGAAATACATTTGATGTTTTCTGAAATGCAATTGACTAATCTGAAATACATTTGATGTTTTCTGAAATACAATTGACTAATCTGAAATACAAGTGATGTTTTCTGAAATACAATTGACGCCTTCTGAAATACACTTGGAAATGGTGTAGAACTTTAAATTGAATTTAAACACATTTGAATTAAGATTGAAAGCAATTCTTTCTATTTGAAAGATTTTATGACATTTATATTTTAAAAATAATTCCCGGCATATGTTCATCACGACTACACCATTTACAAGTGTATTTCAGAAGGCGTCAATTGTATTTCAGAAAACATCACTTGTATTTCAGATTAGTCAATTGTATTTCAGAAAACATCAAATGTATTTCAGATTAGTCAATTGTATTTCAGAAAACATCACTTGTATTTCAGATTAGTCAATTGTATTTCAGAAAACATCAATTGTATTTCAGATTAGTCAATTGTATTTCAGAAAACATCAATTGTATTTCAGATTAGTCAATTGCATTTCAGAAAACATCAAATTTATTTCAGATTAGTCAATTGTATTTCAGAAAACGTCAATTGTATTTCAGAAATGGTCATTCGTGTCCCGAGACTGAAGCGAGATGACTGATATTTTTATTCGATTTAAAGTGGCACAAAAAAGAAACTGTAATTCTTGAAACCTCTTATTCGAGCATTTTTCAAATATTCGCCACAACTGTTTTCTGGAAGACTTCGAGGTTCGTGGATGATTCATGGAGAATAGGGGGATTGTCTCGATATTACCTATACGTTGGTCAAATTCGATGCAGTCGTGGAGAAATGATATTCCTACTTTCTGAATTACAAATGACGGTTTCTGAAATACAATTGACGCTTTCTGAAATCCAATTGACTAATCTGAAATACAATTGACGCTTTCTGAAATCCAATTGACTAATCTGAAATACATTTGATGTTTTCTGAAATACAATTGACTGATCTGAAATACAATTGACGCTTTCTGAAATCCAATTGACTAATCTGAAATACATTTGATGTTTTCTGAAATACAATTGACTGATCTGAAATACAATTGACGCTTTCTGAATTCAATTGACTATTCTGAAATACAATTGACGCTTTCTGAAATACACTTTGAAATGGTGTAGTCCTGAGGAACCGCATTCGACCTGACCAATTTTGGACCACTTTTTCGAGTAATTCAGTCCTTATTTCAGCAATAACACGCATTGTGTTGGCTTCCAAAGCGTCTCTTGATGACGTTTGGTTGAATTATATTATTTATTCCCTTAAAATTCCGATTGTTTCTTCCGAGGTGAAACTTAGAGATGTTAAGGTGCATAGAACTTATTGTGTGTATAATCTTTAATTTTTTTATACGAGCTTTTATTGTATATATTTTATTTTCAATAAAATTCAAAATGAATGTTGTGTAGCTTGTGATTTCTTCCTAATATGAATGAAGCCGATATACCGATTTAAAGAAGGTACAGAACAAGCTGAGTTACTTCTTGAAAGTGAGAAATCGAAATAACTAGATTATTATCTACAAAAAAATTGTTGATTTGAATATTTCAAAAATTATATTCAACAATAAAAGATTTTGAGTCTTTTATTCGATTCAATATGCATTTTCATCTTAATGTGTTCGTTTATGAGAACGGAAAGATGAGTATTCTGCTTATGTTCTTCTGGTAGGCTTCGAATTAATCTTTACTCACATAATATTTCTCGTGGCTCAACAATGTCTTGTCTTTCTCTCTACAATTTGCTTTGCCTTAACGACAGTGCACGATCACATAGTATAGTAAATTGCCGGTCTGTACTGTTCTGCAGGAGGATTCAAAACCTCAGATATCCATCCCAGGACAGTCGAAGGGCAAATCGATATTCGACGATGACGAACCGCTGCCCCACGAGAGGGTCCAAAAGGAGAAACAACAAGCTGGCAGGGGGCAGTCTGACAAGCCTAAAGAAGCTAGTTCCGGTTGGTTCGGAGGAATATTCAGCAAGCTGGCGCTGAAGCCGAAGAACCAGATGAAGCTTCCGGACGACAAAAATCCGAGCGTAAGAAACCTCACTCATGTACTTCGGATATCTTATTCTAGACATTTTCTGATAATACTGATAATAAAATAAATAATTTCATAAATTTTTCGCATCTCATGCTGTGTGCAGCGGTGTGTGGAGCTTAGCGGTACATGTTCCACGCAAAAAAAGTGATCGAAAACTCGAACTCGCCAACATTTCTGTTTGAAATTTTCACTTCAATTTGAGATATGAATACCATAACTTCCCGAAAGGGTATTACGTTTTTCTGTATATTCCTTTTGAGAGATACAGCTGAAACATCATGCCTTAAACTGTTTGAATCAATTCAATTTTCTCCTTAGATCGTTTGGGACGAGGAGAAGAAGAAATGGGTCAACGTCGACGAGGACAACAATCCGACAACTAACGAGGTGAAACCTCCACCCAAAATGTCGGACATGATGATGCCTGCAGTTCCGAAACCTTCAATACCTCAGGTGAACAATACCAACACTATCAACAACATCAACAACAACAATAACATGATGCCTCAAGGGTTCACCACCCCGATGTCCTACAACCATAACAACAATATGAACGTTTCCTCGCAACCAGTGCCTGCAAATAATAATTCTCAACAAATGCAGCCTGGTATTCCTAATCAAGAAGGAGTTGGTCAGCAGTCGAACATATTCAAGATGCAGAAGAGTAGAAGTGAGTTGAAATTAATTTGCAATAATTTTGGGCGTTTTTGTAAAGAACATCATTTGCTCTGATCTCCCTCATATAAAAATGAAAATAGACGAGTCCCTTCATGCTGGCCAATAGGCTTTTCCCTTCTAATTGGATAGAAATTCTACGAGGAATTCAAAGGAAATTAGGGAAACAAATGATTGTTTTGAATGTTCTTTATTTGCATGGAAACTTACTACAGAATAACAACACAAAAGTATTTACAACTGCCATAGACTATGATCTGGATGTGAACAAGTTCTGATGCCGCATGAGAAATTAGATCATTGTACTGAGAAATCATAATCAAGTATCACTTTGAAATCATAGTATATTCTTAATATGTAAAGGGGTAAATTCAACATAAGAACTTGGCCAGTGAATACCACATCTCAAAATATCAGCTAAATTTACACACAATATATTTACTAAAAATATTGTTCTCAGTCGATTGAGAAACTCACTAAAAAATGGCTACTTCACAAACTGTTATTAAGGTGGGCGTTCAATGTAGTGTGTTTTTATTTCAAGTTGATTTCGAAAACGGTTTCACTTTGAGAACTGAAATTTTGTGGGTGAACTCAGAAAGGATAAGGGTTCTTGTTGAAATAATTTTAATCGATTTCATTCCGACAGTCAATTTTTTTTCTTTCAAAAATAGAAGAAAATGAGCCAACCCATGCTTCTGTTTTATTTCAACAGAAAGACCCATGAAAATAGTTCAACTTCCGATTAAAAGTGAATCTACTAATAATTTCGTTCAGAAGATCAACTTGAAATACGGAATTGGCAGAGAATGGCCAAATTCAAATTTTCGCGGGAAAAAATTCCTGCTTTACCCACAAATTAGCTTATTTCATAGTTCGGCGATTTTCGGATAGAGAGCGCCATTGTACATTTCATTCATTATTAGAGAGATACTCATAGAACTTATTGTGATAATGTAAGTTCTATGGAGATATTTCTTAAAATGGACGGTGGCGCCTCTATCGGCTGATCTTTCCTACTCGCTTTAAACGCCGACCTTAATACTAAAACTAATCTCTCTTAAGCAATCTATTTATGGATTTTTCAATCTGGATATAAATCTGAAATTAACTTGACATAATCGTCCACGTGAAGGGAACAAACACATATATTCTTTGCAGCAAGGTCCCCATCAATAGTTTGTCTATCCATGCTTTTCTCCAGTCCAATTTATGCAATATACCAAAGGCATTAGTGATATTCGGTGTTGAGGCATCTTTCTCAGGAAATTTATCAAAACGAATAGCCGTATTTTTACTTTTCTCTGAAGAGCAATTGAAAACAGTTTTTTCCACTACTAGTACTTTGCTTACATTGTTATATAATCATCTACTGGCCTAAAATTCAAATATATCATGAGGATTGAAACATAAAAATCTTTTCGTTCATATACTTCAGCTTTTCTAATTTCCACCTTACAGAAAGATGAAGTCACAGCTCAGTACCTCGAATTACGAGGATCATATCCCTCATAGTACGAGAGATGGCGACCAAGATTTTTGAATCATAGCGGCTCGGCTAAAACCTCACGGAATCAATAGATTTTATGACACTGTACCCAGAAATGCGATTTTCAGACATTTTGCGCGTAGCGTATGATCTGAGCGCATTTTCAAAAATGTAAAAAAATGACATAAGTGACTCATAGCAGCCCGTCGGATTTCCGGAATGTAGTTAGATAATAGCCCTGAGATACCAAAAACACAGTTTTCAGACACCAAGATTGTAGCGCGTACCCAGGAGACCAATAAAAAAAATAAAAAATGAAAAAAATAAAACAAAATTACAGCAGCCCGTCTGAAAATGATTTTTATAGGTTAAGTCGTGTCAATTGATGTGGAAAGATCAATTTTCAGACAAAAAACATGTCGCCTCACATTTTTATAGCATTTCGGAAATGTCAACAAATCTGACCTCATAGCAATCTGTCTGAAATTCGTCGTCAATGATTGAATACGTTCCCCAGATGTGGAAAAAAGGAAATCAGACAAATTGAATGTAGCATGTAACTAATCAGACAACTTTTCAATTTGCAGTACCTACTCAGCCCGGTTGCATAAACGTGAGGTGAATTTACCCCAGGGGTATCGTTCAATTTTTTTTATACACATTTATCACACATTTATCTAATGTGTCAATGTGTATTGATCATTTAAATCATTTAAATCAATACTATAGCACTGAACATGAAATTGAGGTAGCTACCAAATTTACTAATTGAAAATTCGGAAGAATGAAATGATAATACGTACTTTTGTAGTTTGTTGCTAATAAAACATTAATTATTCAGCTAAAATACATATGTGCATTATATTTATTAAAGATATTATGAATTAGTTCAACGTTCAACTCAAAAATCTGAGGGATGTTCAATCTCAAATCATTTCTAATATATTTCTGATCCAAGTCCCCAAAATAATTTGAGAAATTTCCGAAATACATCACAGAAATTCTTCTGATTATAGTCACTAATACCAAATAGATATATTCCAAATGAAATATATAAAAAAAATATATGACTTTAATTCAGAAATTAGTCTAACATGAATTATATTCAACGCATCAACTCCTTGTGGTCAGAGCTTGTGGGCAAAGCAAGCCTGTGGTCACATAAATATTTGTTTACATCTTCCTTATGATTTTGACAAGTTGACCACACACTTGGTTCATCTCTTATCTTTTCGATAAGATCGCATATGTCTTTCTCTTACTAGTGTAGCCAAAAGTAAGAGAGCCGGAGTTTTTGCGGGGCGACTCCGGCAAATTTTTTCGTTATAGGCGACACTCAAAATTTCTGAAAACCGTATTTTCGTATTTTGGGAATCCATACGAATGATTTAAAACAAAAACGAACCGAGCTGCTATGAGTCACTTAGGTCAGATTTTTGACATTTTTGAATATACACTCAGGTCAAACGCTACGCACAAAATGTCTGAAAACACAAATTTTAGTGATAAAATAGCAAAATCTATGCACATTTTCAATATCAGGCGGGCTGTTATACGACAGTCAACCATTTTTTTTACACAGCAGAAATGGCCCCCCGCGAAGATGCTATACTTCTGAGTATTACTACTTACCAGTCGGCTCTAGGGTCATCTTATTTATCGATTTTACACGGTTTTAGCCGGGCGGCTATGAAACATGGTTTTGGTCGTGATCTCTCGTACTATCAAGAATACCTTATTAAACAGAATAAATATTCTAATTTCTAAGTCAATGGAAACAGCTTAGGAGCAAGTAAAAATATAAACAACTCGTTTTATAGGTTGGAAAGTCATATATATCCATTAATGAAAACATTAGAAAACAGAAATTTATAGCTTTTGATGAAGACCTTCGTGACATCTACCTGCTCGACTCGCTGGCCGGTCGAATTTCCGACATTGGAACGCGCCATCTAAAGATGAATGTTCAAACACAAAAACCAGGGTAATTGTTAGATCTCTGCAATATTTGGGTTATTGAATATGTTATTCGTTTTTCATGAGTAAAAGCTATATTTTTGAACTAATCATCATGAAAATTTTTGTAGTTTATAGAAGATTAAATTGCCGAGGGCAAATAGTTGCGATTTTTTCCGAAAAATGCTGAAAAACCGTCGAAAAAATCATTAAGTGTAGTTTCCAAAACGCTGAAGTTCAACCTGTTTTTTTAATTGAAAAACTCATTGAATCGAAAAAAAGAAAACTATTTGCCCTCGGGACGTTCTTCAACTTCAATTTAAAAAAAAATCAAGTCGTAAATTAGGGTAGTTACTCGTGAAATAAAGAGACCACTTTTTGAATGGAGATTAACCACGATTCAAAAGGTGATACTTCCCCTTAAGCCTTCTTTTATTGAGATCTATAGGAGCTCGCATGAAAATCAGATTAGGATATTAGCGGGGAGTAGGGAGAGCTGATGTTTTTGCGATATATCTGCATGAAATTGAGAATTCTGTAACTGCTATTTTTGGACAATTTCTTATCGTGAGGATGTATTGATGATGTTTCATGTGCCCGTTTTTTTGTCTCTCCTATCTGATTGCTCATTTTTTCCTACTAGTCAATAGGTTTTGGTTTACTAGACCCAAATTCATTGTTTGAAAAAAAATACATAAGATCAATAATTTTCATTAGTGTATAACAGTTTTGTAGCATTTCAGTAATGGCATAATAGATTTGTGGCATTCTTTACCATTTCTGAATAAAAATGTCTAATAAATTATGGAGACAAATATAGTGAATCACAAAACAATGAACTGATAGTAATGTGAAATTATTGTTGCGTGAATCCTTCAACTGGATAGTTTCAGGATAGAAGAATTAGGATGAAATACTGAAATTATTCATTATGCTGTGCTCTAACAGAGGAATTGGTATATGGAAACAAACGGAAAAGCTCCTACGAACTTATAAAGGATTCAGTTCAATATAATGGCCCTTATTTAAAGGTATATTTTTCAACGAGCGGTAATGTAGATCATAACTCACGCAGATGAATTCTGCAATTTGTTGGGTAGAATTTCAGTTAAACAACTGAAGTGCGGTTCAATTTTATATAATGAGATTTTTACCAAGTTTATGAATAGAAAAATAAGAGAGCTAATGGACTGTATATGTTTATAAATAGTTATTGAAACCCAACACAAATGAAAGGATAAATGCACCCAAATTAACAATTGCAAGGTCTTACCTATTTCAGCAAAACGGCCAACCAGATCTCGTCGGTTACTCCTATTTCCATGAACAGAGTGATCGAGCTCGACAAACGAACATGGAATGAAGCTTATGACGTGAAAATCCGTTGCTAAAAATGTCAAAGTAGGAACACTTATCCTTGTGGCCAAATAATAACCACGCCACTGGTAACAGTCTTTCTCGAACTAAATTCGCACAAGTGAATGGTCTTAAATGAATGTACTTAATTCGAATGAATCGAAATCACTAGAATTGTGAAACACAAGAAAAACTGAACTTTTCTAGATTCACGAAAGGAAACAGAATGAATTTATATTATCGGTAGCAGATATTGTATTCACGATTAAGGCAATCAATGAACTGAATGAAAAATATGAGAAATGAAACAAAAAATGCGACATATGCGCTCCACTGCTGACGCGCCTACACTACATATGGGATTTCCCTAAGTACAGGGAAATTGAATTAATCCTGAAGGGAATAAGAATGAAAAATTCAGAAAAGTTTATCTGAACCGTTCACTTGGCGTGAACACAATTCACCAAGTTCGTTATGACCATTACCGCGAATTGAATACTATACTTTATCTACGATTTCTTCACTAAAATTTGAATTGATCTGCATTTTCAAAACTGAGAACAGTTGTCAAAACCGATCTTTGTGGTCGAGAATCGAAACGCGAAAAAAACGTCAAAATTCACGTTTAACAAATGCAATTTTTGGATATTCAGATCCAGAGAAAGATAGAAATGAATGGCGAGAACGTTACCTTGAAATAGAGTTCCCATCGATCCGACTTTTTTTATTCAAACCGTAAGCAATTTCATTTTTCCTCATTGTATTGAGTGAGTTATATGCGTGAGTTATTATAACTCATGCTATTACACTATAACAGCGATAAATCAGTTGACTAATGGATATATTATTCTTTGTAGATAAATGATATTATTTCATATTCATTTATTTTTATATCCTGTTGTCGAATTGAATGAATAGAAATAGTGAAAAACAAAGAATCTGAATATTTTCAAGAAAATAAGGATTATATTATGCTGAAATTGCAAAGCAGCTGAATACCCCATGAAATTATTTCAGTGTCACATAAAAGTTTATTTGAATCGAAAGTTTGAAAGATCAACGCAATTTGATGGGGGGACAGTTTACACCAAAGGGTTGGCGCTAACCTGTTATCGAGAAACGATTTACAATCAACCCTAGGGTCGCTAACGAAGGTATTTTATTAGGTATTGATTTTTTTCAGATTTGAAAAAGTCATACATCGACGTCTTCAATCCAGGAGGCACAGCATCGAAGCCAGCTGTCCCTGCTCCTCAAATGCCAGGTTTTCCAGTGGCCAACAGTGCACCCCAGATGAATTTCTTCATTCCTCAACCCGTGACGGATCCTAACGCCCCTACCAACTTTTTAACCCAGGGAAACCCTGTCATACAACCTATGTATGACGAATCGTCGCAGGTAGGATTTCAATTTATTCATCATTAAGTTTCAAAAATGTATAGTTCGACAATTTTCAGAATGAAATCTTTCCAATTCACCATATTACTTTTTCCGTGCTTTCACAATTTTATTAATCAATATTGATAATTCAATTGCATCAAGAATACTAATTGTGAATTATTTATCTGTTTGCTTAGAGGTCGAAGTCTAAGAAGTCTTAAAATGTAAGGTTAATAAGTTATTTCTGTTGCATGTGCTTTTTCTCTTGTTATGAAATATTTCTTCTCTGCAATGAACCTATCCACCTTTCATAGTTGCGTCATTTTTCAATTCCACAGTTTTTATTTTTTTCAATATAATATTGAGTTTTGTACATACATTTCAAAAAGAAATTCTTATGGTCAAACGAAATACACTGCGCAAAAAAATTAACGCACATTCTGAAAATCTCAATTTTAATGAAAGTTAACTCTACATTGACTCTATAACTTATTTTTTATGTTCTCTCGGGAAGGTTTTGAACGAAACAAGACACATTAAATTGAAGAAAAATTCAGGATTTCACCCGAATCTTATGTGAAAGAAGAGAAATGAACAATTTTCAAAATACTGAAATGCTGATAAGTGATTTAATACTTGGTATTTCCACCCCTTGCGTTAATTACAGCTCGGCAACGACGGCTCATACTCAAAATGAGTGATCGTAAAATGTTCTGATCTAATCCTTCCCAGATTTTTCCAAGTTGGATTCCTAAGTCATTAAGAGTAGCTGGATGATTTTCTGAACTTCTCAGCCTCGGATTGAGATCTGGACTTCTTGCTGGCCATTCCATTCGAGAGACTTCAACCTCTTCAAGGTACTCCTGAACGATGCGCGCACGATGGGGTCTGGCATTATCGTCCATAAAAATGAAATATTCACCAATGTATGGGGCAAATGGCACTACGTGCTCTTCAAGAATGTTCCTTATATCATTATAGCATTCATAGCTCCATTATCAACGACCACTAGGTCTGTGCGAGCAGTCAAAGATATTCCACCCCATACCATAATCGATCCTCCCCCGAAACCAGTAGTATTCAGGAAATTGCACTGAGCATATCTTTCATATGAACGTCTGTATACAAGGGAACGTCGATCACAATGGTAGAGGAAGAATCTAGACTCATCTGTGGAGAGAACTCTTTGCCAATCGGCCTCTTCCCAATGGATATGCTCTCTCGCAAAATCCAAACGCGCCCTTCGATGGGCTGGGATAGAGCTGGGCCTCTTGCCGCGACACGAGGCCTTAAATCATATTCTCTGAGGCGATTTCTTATTGTCTGAGTGCTAATTTGCACCTCATGAGTTTGCTCAAGCTGATTTTGAAGGAGGCGAGCGGTTGCAAACCGTTGTCTCAACGAAGAAACTCTCAAGTAACGTTTTTGAATGGCAGTTGTTACCCGTGGTCTACCCTGACCTGGTCTTCGGACATTCATACCCTGAATCACTCATCCATAATATTCATTTAGAGTGATGAAGACATTCTGGACACACTTGTATGGGAAACTCCAAACCTGTCTGCAATTCTTGTGTATGTCCACCCTTCTTCTCGCAAAACTACCGCTTGGGCACATTCCTCTTGGGTCAAATTGCGTGTTTCGCGTTGCATAGCGATCGAGTGTAGAAAATCAAACGAAAGAAAAACTATTGATCACTAGAATTGATCGAGAACAACTGATTTTAGAATGGAGCCAATACATTCAAAATCTGATAATATCATCTTTTTTTATTCCTGCTGGGAGAAAACATCTGTATTGAAGAAAAACGTTGAAAGTGGATAACATATGAATGCATAATTCTGATGAAAATAATTATCATTGAGAACACCTTCAGTTGTAGAATAAATTTGAGATTTCCATAATGTGCGTTAATTTTTTTCGCAGTGTATATTCCCCATTCTCATAGAAATCTCTTTTCGACTTGATCCCATCGGATTAAATTAGAAAACCGTGTTATCATCGACCTAAAGTTGAAGTCATAAAGACTCTCACACAAATATTTCTTCAAACCGGCAAAATATCGAAGGAACCATTTGGGCGAGATTTTATGATTCCTGCGAGTAACTCATTACCTCAGAAGCCTGTCAAAATTATTGACATGAATTATTTACTTCATTTCAAAATTCGAATACATAATTGGAAAGGATCATTTCGAAGATAATGGAAAAATTGTTTCGTTTGGTGAATGGAATCTATAGTTGGAAATATGTACAAGTCTAATTTTCACTCAGTATAAGTAGGTACAGGATGTCACATATTCGAACGTCAAGCTAGTCCAGTTCATAAAAACCATTGCGATGTCGATTATTAATCGATTTCAAGCGGATAACCCCAGAAATAACCGCGGTTATCTCTAGTCTTGCCCTTGGTTATAGCACTTCAGGAAGGACCTCGAATAACCAACTTGCGCTCGAATGTGGTTATCTGAATCGCGCGAAAATCAAGCCTATTCAACCTCACTTCTTATAACCAAAATCTTAACCCAGCTCTCGAGTACGGTTATCTGCGGTCCAAACGATGACGTTGAAGGGCTAATTCACATACTTATAACCAACAAGGACCAAAAGCGCTTGGATGAAGTTGGTTTATCTTTGTTTGTCTGTGGCAATTACCAATGATGACCAGGTTATCCGCTTGAAATCGATTATTATTACAATTATATTCATCGGTATATTTTGGTCAATCATAATGCCCAAAAACTTTACTGAGCGTATTCCGGTTCGAAAACGCTGGTTGATCTAATTGCTAAGAAAAACATTTCTTCTCAGTATGAGATTAAGAACAACTTACATTATGGTACTCATCCATAATATTCATTTAGAGTGATGAAGACATCGTTCCCAAATTTGCAAAACTCATTTTATTATTTGTCCAGGTAGTTATGAACTGGACTCTTAACGGAAAATTTTGGGAAACTTTTTTCACATTTTTATGGAACGTCAATTGCGAAACTATGACATATTAACTTTCTTGATTTATTTATCAGTGTGGAAGAACTTATAAAACATCAAATATAATTGCACATTCTAACATTCTTTATCTCTAACCACTTCCCTATTTTCACTAGCATGTTTGCATCTTTTTTTATTGTAGTTGTTCATAATATAAATTATTCCTTTTGATCTATTTTGTTCTATTTCTAACTATACAGGGTCATTTTTTTAAATCATCAAAAATTATACGAAGGAATGCTCAAGATATTTTCATGTTTCGTAAGCAATCAACAATTAATATATTTTTGGATTCCTCATCGAATTCTAATGTGACTTTGATCGCATGACTTTTCACTCGTTTTCCGAATCTTCCCTTTGAGACTAATATTCTTTATTTGGGATGATTGGAAATACTTTCAAAGTTAGAAAAATGACATTTTCAGGAACTGTTATTGGAGTCAAGCTGTAAGTTTTTCACTCCGATTTCTATGAAGAAATTAGTCACAAAAATATTCCGAATTTCAATTCGAGTTTCATCAACTTACTGTTTTGGAACTCGTTGCTATCAATTGTGGATTACGTTTCGTCATGGCTTCGCTCATGTTGGAGTCATCAGACTGGCTAATGTGAGCGATGCCTGCCGATGACGTAGTTGTTGGTGCTCGAAGCGAACTAGCGTACCAGGTCTGAGACGTAGTCTATCTTAAGGCCTATGGAACCGTAGCACCCAGGTATCGCTTTGGGGTGGTCCTAAGTTTTTGTGAGAAACCTGTGAAATTTTTTTGTCAAAATCAGAGTTTCGCACATCATGTCTTCGAATAATGAATACTTCATCATTCTTACTTTGAAGGACAAATGGCCATCCATCTATGTTCATATTTCTGATCATACCGTCTAAAAGCTCTAGAAAACTTCGAAAAAACAGTGAAGTAATATGATCAAAGTAACAATTCGATGCAAACCCCAAGTGACAAGATGTGAAAATATTTTAGATTTTATAGATATTTTGCTTAACAAATTCTAAATGAATATTATGAAGTTCTCTCCTTATAATTTTGGGTGGAATTAAGCAAAAATGACCCTGTATAATTCTCCCTTATTTGAACGGTGAATCAAGATTATTGAAGGTGTTCCATCAGTTGGTATAAAGGTTAGTGATGAAACATTACATTAATATACGGGGTGATTTTTAAAGTGTTGCATTAGACGTATTCGAGAAAGGAATTGCGGTACAAATTCTAAATTTTGTATTTTTGTTTTAGAGTATTTGAACTCAATTCATAAAATATTTTCAAGGGGACTCTACTTCCGGTTCTACCGGAAACGAATGTGAAGTTCATTATTTCAAATGCAACACCCTGTACATATTCATACATATTTGAATTCTTCGTTTAATTCTGCACTGATTTGATGTATGATATGCGCAACCACTTCAAGCGGTTGTTGAATTATAGCCTGATTTTCAGATTGTCACAAATAATTGTTTATATCTTCAAAATCTCTCATTGTAAGAAATTTTTTTCGCAACAGTGGAACAAAAATAAGTACGCTGATATGGCCTCTTGCATAAATTATGAGGAAATATTATACAGGGTGTCTGTAACAGGGATTCAAAGTGAGCCTCAACAAAACTATGAAATTTCTTTTTTTTTTCGAATGGGAACCATATACAGGGTGTTTGGAGGGTGAGTAGCCATAGGTAAATGGTGGATAGGTGATGCTCTTGGCTACTTGTTGCGCCTAATAAAATATCATTTTGCCCAAAGTTCAAGGTGTTATAATTTTTTTACCATTTTTCTAGAAATTTCCCATTTTTCTCATTAAAACCTTGAATTTTTTCAAATTTAATGTTCGAGGTGCCTATAAAATGATTTATTTCCTTAGTCTGGTCTTGTCTTATTCAGATCGAATCATAATTTCATACAAACGTCTTCAAAAAACCTGACAGCGTCGTATTAAACACCAAAATGAAAAAAAAAATAATGTTGTGTCCACTTTACAAAGTGAAATAAAAAAAAATTTACATGGTGTTGGGTTTTAAAATGGCTTTCAAAACTTCTCTAGTTAATATTCTTTGCAATGGTATGTAACATGTACCATTAATAATCAGATAACTCAACAAAAAACCGTTTTGTCTTCAAGGATGCCTTGAAAGGATGACGACAAAACTATTCCATTGAGCAGGCAAAATCTTTTCTCTCATTCTACCACAGCTAAAAATAGCGTGCCCTCTCTATCATCGGCTAACAATACTCCCAAGGGCGTCGCCAGGGAGGGGGCAGCTGCCCCCGTGCCCCCCCCCCCCCCCAAGCAGAATAGAAAAAATGAACTGATTTTCGTATATTATGCTATTATTTCAAAAGTTTTTAAGGGATTTTTGAGCTCTAGGGGGGGGGGACTGCCCCCCGTGTCCTCCCCCCCAGCTCAAAATATGCTACAGAATATGTTGATGAACCACCGAAATGTTGAGTGAACTCAAAACTGCATTACTGCACCTTTACTGCAGGCCTATGAAATGACTTCCAAGTGTAGTAATTACCCCCCAGCTTTTGAGCTGGGGGGGGGGCACGGGGGGCAGTCCCTCCCCCACTAGAGCTCAAAAATCCCTTAAAAACTTATGAAATAATAGCACAATATACGAAAATCAGTTCATTTTTTCTATTCTGATTGGGGGGGGGCACGGGGGGCAGCTGCCCCCTGTGTCCTCCCCCCCAGCTCAAAATATGCTACAGAATATGTTGATGAACCACCGAAATGTTGAGTGAATTCAAAACTGCATTGCTGCACCTTTACTGCAGGCCTATGAAATGACTTCCAAGTGTAGTAATTACCCCCCAGCTTTTGAGCTGGGGGGGGGGGGGCACGGGGGGCAGTCCCTCCCCCACTAGAGCTCAAAAATCCCTTAAAAGCTTATGAAATAATAGCACAATATACGAAAATCAGTTCATTTTTTCTATTCTGTTTGGGGGGGGGCACGGGGGGCAGCTGCCCCCTCCCTGGCGACGGCCTTGGGAGTATTGTTAGCCGATGATAGAGAGGGCACGCTATTTTTAGCTGTGGTAGAATGAGAGAAAAGATTTTGCCTGCTCAATGGAATAGTTTTGTCGTCATCCTTTCAAGGCCTTGAAGACAAAACGGTTTTTTGTTGAGTTATCTAATTATTAATGGTACATGTTACATACCATTGCAAAGAGTATTAACTAGAGAAGTTTTTAAAGCCATTTTAAAACCCAACATCATGTAATTTTTTTTTTTATTTCACTTTGTAAAGTGGACACAACATTCTTTTTTTTTTCATTTTGATGTTTGATACGACGCTGTCAGGTTTTTTGAAGACGTTTGTATGAAATTATGATTCGATCTGAATAAGACAAGACTAGACTAAGGAAATAAATCATTTTATAGGCACCTCGAGCATTAAATTTGAAAAAATTCAAGGTTTTAATGAGAAAAATGGGAAATTTCTAGAAAAATGGTAAAAAAATTATAACACCTTGAACTTTGGGCAAAATGATATTTTATTAGGCGCAACAAGTAGCCAAGAGCATCACCTATCCACCATTTACCTATGGCTACTCACCCTCCAAACACCCTGTATATTTGTAATTCCGAACGATTGCTCGTAAAAATTAGCTAGATGGTTCCGAACATTTCATTTCTTTAAAATCAGTAGTTTTGCCGTTAGTGAATAAAATTCGAATTCCACTACTAAAGCCGGGCTTCTTTGTCTAATCTTCAGGTTTATTTAGATAATTTTCAAGTAGGCTATGTCAATAGTAAGAATATGTCAGTTTTGAACTAAGATTTTTTTATTCAGTCACCATTCATTATCTGCTTTGTTTATTTGTCACATTCGCCGCAAAAAAAAAGAACAGACTTTTGATGTAACATTCTGGTGTACCTTATTATAAGTGCTTGTTTTGCATAGTGCTTGATCAATAAAAATAAGTAATAATGACGATTTCTAATATAGCCTACTTTGAATAGACGAGCATACCACTGAATTTGACTGAGCCAAACCTGGCCGTAGTCGTGAAATTCGAATTTTATTCGATGACGGCAAATCTATTGATTTTTAAGACATAATGTTTGGCACACTTCAACTAGTTTTTGACGAGCAATCGATCGGAATTACAGAATTATATGGTTCCCATTTAAAAAAGAGATTTCATAGTTAAGTTGAGGCTCACTTTGAAGCCCTGTTTCAGACACTCTGTATAATATTTCCTCAAAATTTTAAAAGAAGCAGTATAAGCGTACTTTCTTTTGTTCCACTGTTGCGAAAAAAATTTCTTACAATGAGAGATTTTGGAGATACAAACACTAATTTATGACAATCTTTCTGTCGAAAAATTTGAGAATCAGGCTATAACTCAACAATCGCTTGATGTGGTTGCGCATGTCATGCATCAAATCATTGCAGAATTAAACGAAAAACTCAAATATGTACAAATATACAGGGTATTGCTTTTGAAATAACGAAGTTCACATTCGTTTGCGGTAGAACCGGAAGAGTTCATAAGTACGCTAAATCAAAAATACAAAATTGTGAATTTGTATCGCGATTGGATTGGGACCCGGCAAGTCCGAAGTCCAATCCCGAGCTAGGAAAGAAATTTTCTAGTCTCGGTAGGGGCCACCATTCCACTGTTGGGTCAAAAATTAACAGTGCTGTGCCTAAGGTGGCGTAAGGACACAGTTACAAAGCCTACACAGAACACAAATGCCTACTCCGAACTCGGCACACGTAGTTTCAGAGGGGTCTCCTCAGGATACCTAGGAGTAATCAGGATAAACAATTTATCATATCATATCAATTTCCTCCTCGAATACGTCTCATGAAACACTGTATATTCATCATGACAGATATTTTTGATTGAGGTCAGGTATGAACATGAGCACTTTCAAGGGTGAACGCGTCCACCTGCACAACGTGTTATGTTATACGATTATGAGGACCGAAGGTTCGAATTTTCTAACTGTATTCCACTTCCTCCAGTGTCCATTTGTTGAAAATAATTAACGCGTGGGTTAAACCGCAAGCCTCAGCTAGTACCAAATATAAATCAGCGATGATCACTTAAGTAAAGGTGTCATACTTATCTCTTGCACCATCAGTTGATTCTTTTCATTTTTACTTAATTATTTTTTCGCGGTTTTTATTAGAAAGATCAATTTTACGATTACTGAATTTTTGTTTGATTGTTTCCCTGCCCCTGAATAGAACAAAATAGATGATGATACCACGAGTTTCTTGGTGTGGCTTATCTGTTGTGGTTACGGTTAGTTATCTAGATGGAGTTCAGCTAGTTCGCTATCGAGGGAGGTTCAGTACTATATGCGGCAAAAGCCGCAACCGTATCGACAGCTGCGGTAGCTTAGACGCACGCTCAGCTTCTTCCTTTTTCCCTACCAATTGGTATGGCTTGTTGCACGTTCCCTTACATCGCATTCGGTGATGGTATGTAGCCTTTTTTTCTTTTTTTTGTGTGTATATTTTTTTGCTTCCACAGCTTCCAAAGGTTCATTCAACACTTAAACTATAGAAAGAGGAGACGCACATTTCAATAATAAATAGTAAAGCCAATTTTCAAAATCATCAGATCTAAATTGGGTAGCTGTACTACAACATTTTTGCAACGTTTTGACGTTCGTTGAATTTTCTTATAAATGAATTCTCAAAGTGAAAAGTTCTTTAGAATTAAATTCATTTATTCATTTGTGTGTGAATGTCAGAAATGAGTATTTGTTTCTTCAAATATTGTGAATTCACTGAATTCCTCACTTTACATAATATTCTAAAGCATCGGAATGTTCGCGAAACGGCACGGTCGTTTTTACTTCAGATTATGAATGGCACCATATGGCAGCACCGTTTTCTGAATCTGTGACCAGATCATTTATTAATTTCGTTCCGTTATTTTAATTTTGTGTAACTAATGACGTTCTGAACAGTGTTATCATCAGAATATCGTGTAGGAAAAATGAAATTTGGATTAATTTCTGAATATTTTTAGCAAAATACGTTGAAAAATGGTTCGTACATGTCTTGTTTGCGGTAAATGGAACTATTTGAATCTGGATTTGAGTTAAGGGGCAGTATGACATTTTGAATCGTGGTAAATCTCCATTCAAAAGTGGTCTCTTTATTTCACGAGTAAGTACTCTAATTTACGACGTAGAGACTTGATTTTTTTTTCAAATTGAAGTTGAAGAACGTCCCGAGGGCAAATAGTTTTCTTTTTTTCTATTTAATTAGTTTTTCAATTAAAAAACCAGGGTAATCGTTGGATCTGGGGTTATTGAATATGTTTTGCGTTTTTCATGAGTACAAGCTATATTTTTGAAATAATCATCATGAAAATTTTTGTAGTTTATAGAAGATTAAATTGCCAAGGGCAAATAGTCGCGATTTTTTCCAAAAAAATGATGAAAAACCGTCGAAATAAAATCATTAAGTGTATTTTCCAAAACGCTGAAGTTCAACCTGTTTTTTTTTATTGGAAAACTAATTAAATTGAAAAAATTGCAACTATTTGCCCTCGCCAATTTAATCTTCTATGAACTACAAGAATTTTCATGATGATTATTTCAAAAATATAGCTTGTACTCATGAAAAACGAAAAACATATTCAATAACCCCAGTTCTAACGATTACCCTGTTTTTTTTTAATTGAAACACTAATTACATCGAAAAAAAGAAAACTATTTGCCCTCAGGACGTTCTTCAACTTCAATTTAAAAAAAATCAAGTCTCTACGTCGTAAATTAGGGTACTGACCCGTGAAATAAAGAGACCGCTTTTTGAATGGAGATTTACCACGATTCAAAAGGTGATACTGCCCCTTACACTGTTATACATGAATAGATTCAACGTCTGTGATAATAATGAGGGAAAGATTTAACGGCATTCAAATTTTTGAACTATGTTGCACGAAATTTCAAAAAATTGAAATGTCTGCATGCCGTTAAATCTTTCCCTAATTGACACTGTTATGTTCTACTCTTATCATTTTTAGGTAACAATTGCGTAGATTCTTCGATTTTTCCAATTCCTCTTTTCAGATTCCCTTCTGATATGGGGAGGAGGAAAATCAATTCTGAATTTAGCTGACCCTGTTCACCTTTCTCAGAATCTGTTTCAATGAATTCGTCGAAAAGAGTTAATTCACTTGTAATTTTATTTCCATTCCTCGATACCGTCAACACCACGCCACTGGACCTTTCAGAGTTAGTTTCCGCAATGTTGCCACGGCCGGATCTAATGATATTGCTATCCTTTATGCTATCTTCGTTCCACTTATTGAATACTGACTAAATTTTGGCCTCACTAATTCTCGAATTTATGAATGAGATGCTGTGTCTCCTCTGTCTATTGCATTTGCTCACATCGGATGGATGTTTTATAGCTCTACAGTCAGACACTATACATATACAATGTGTCCCAGGATATAGCCTTATCCCATGAACTATCACTATGTTTTTTCTTCACAAAAAGCACCCAAAGATTCAGGAAATTATCATGAAATTTTCAATTCATTTTTGACGCTTTTTGAGCTTACTCACCAAGCCGAGACATGTGCCAAACATCATTGAAAAGCCCTGAATAACTGCAAACCTCTACAGAGCTTTTTCTGAATCGCTGTTGATGCTTCTCCCCGACTCAGACTTACCTTTTTTTTTGTTTTTCAGGTACGCCGCTGAGTTACTTGAAGATAGCATATTGTGAATTGAAATATAGGGTTCACGACTGTCGTTGAACACTTTGTACAGAACTGATTTGGGTATATAGGTGAATTTTCGATTTTAAAATGTAATTGCTAAGCATTTGTTCTGTTGAAATTGTTATATTTATTTTTAAAAGTTCTATGGATCCTGTGATCATGTACCTACAATTTGATTATTGGTAGTTTTTAAACATTTCATTATACATATTAAAGACAATATTAAATCGATTCTATCTCAAGGGAATAAATGAATTACAACTGTGATATGGTGTTTGATTTCTTTTCCTGATATTTCGAAAATCCATTCAGTGGCGGCTTCTCAATAAGTGCATATGTGCATGTGTACCCCCAAATTTATTATCTTCATTTGGAGGAATTTACTTTTGTGGAGGTAACGTTTTCTATTGGGTATTTTATTTTATTTTTCATTTCCGATGTTCCGGTTCACTGTACTTGAACGCCAATGCAGAATGCAAATACGTGTAAACTGCTCTGTCGAACTGATTCTTGATTGAAGTAGCAGCTACCCCTCGCGCCCCACACTTCGCGTAACAGTCTACAATTTTTAGCTGGCATAAGTACACATCCAGTATGTGTACCGTCGTCTGTTGGCTAGCTGCTGTCTACCGTGTTTGTTGTATTCGCGCAATTATGGTCGAGAACGTCCAGAATCCGATTTGCATTAGCGTACAATATTTAAAAACAACTCGTTTTTCTTCGCTGACATTGAGAGAAAAACAAAAAAGTGCTGGTCGTCCAAAACCGAATTGACCATATTCATCAGCTATCGGTTGCAACTTTTTGAGCATCTTTGGGTTGGTACCAATGTGTTATCAATGTCATTGTTTAATGTCAAACGTCATTACTCATTATTTATATTTACAATTTTTGAAGTTTTGAACGTGCTATTTATTTTGAATTTTTGGTAAAAATGAATTCTAAAAAGGTGTAGGTATATTTTGAGTACATCCAGCATGTCAAGGAGTACAGTAATCCTCAATTGGGTTCATGATCTGTATTTCAGCAACCCTGTGGCTGGAAATGTTGTGTGGAGCACTGATAAAGCCGTAGCTCGGCCAAAGATTCCAAATTAAAATTCCATAGGTTTCCAAAGGATAAAGCACTTGCTACAAAATGGTTACATTCTCTGTCCGAGTACACGAATTATATTGGATGCCACGGAAATAAGAGTCCAAAAACCATCTGATTACAATAATCAAAGCCAGACATATTCGCATTATAAATCCACAAATACTGGAAAAGGATTAATTGCCATATGTCCCAATGGTTTTGTGTCAGTTGTGTCTGAAATATATCCAGTGACAAGGACTTAGTTTTGAAATGTGACCTTATTCAAAAACTGGAACCTGGTAATTCTGTGATGGCAAACAGAGGTTTCACCATTGTTGATGAACTTCGGCAGGTGGACTGTGATCTCAATATACCACCATTTGTTCTCAAAAATAATATTCAACTTAATGAGTTGGAAGAACAAGTCACCAAAGACATTGGTAGTGAGTATATGCCCAACTAGAAAAATAGTATATACATTTTAATACGTTCCTGCTACTCAACTTTTTTATATCTTAATTTTTGTAGGTCTCAGAATTCATGTCGAGAGGAAAATTGGTGAAGTGAAAATTTTCAATATGCTGAAATCTACGATTCCCATCAGTACCATGGACCAACTGAATAAGATATGGACAGTTTGTCGTTTGATTCCCAATTTCTCTAAAGCACCCCTTCTAGATCGAAGAAGTATATAAGTAATATAAAAGTATTTAATTTCAATAATTGTTTTCATTTCTAAATGTCCCTTCCCTATGAATGTGCAGATAATGTTGATATACAGTCCACTTATAATGAACTCTCATATAATGGAAGCTCCCATGTAATGAACCAATTTCCAAGTCCCGAATTAAAACAATGTAAAATCCTCGGACAAGATGGACTCGTTTTTGATGAAACCTCGCCTGTAGTGGACTGAAAAAGTCTATTACAAGCAAGTTTTTGTGGAGATCCACTGTCACGAAGGTTTGTGATGATTTCAAGTGTCGATAACAACATTGCCACAAGGAAAGAATTATCTGACAGAAGTCATATAGAAAAACCTCTGTCCAAAGTAAACTAACAGACTTCCTTCCAAAACACTAGTTCAGTATTGAGTATGTATAAAAAACCACAGATACTTCCATCATACATATATATTAACAGGTACATATATAATCAAAAGGTAGTACGGATTCAAATCCCAAAAATAACATTATTTTTTTACCGCTATAAAGTTACATTTTCAGGTACCAGTTTCAATATTTTCACAAAGTTGGTGAGCTGAGCATTTCCAAGGACTTTTCAAAATTATCGAAATAAAATTTCGTCAGAATGGGTAAACTCTGGTCTACCGTCTACCCATAGGTTCTCATCGAAATCAATTTCCTCTATGAAAAGATCCTTGGAGATATCTCGGGAGATATCCACTCACGGATACCTGAAAATAATGGGAATGTGTTTTTTTGAGATGAATTTCTCCATGTCTGTTCTCTAAGTTCTCTTCCAAAAATTCAAATTACGTTCAAAACTTCAAAAATTGTAAATATAAATAAAAATAATGAGTAATGAAGTTTGACATTAAACAATGACAGTGATAACACATTGGTACCAACCCAAAGATGCTCAAAAAGCTGCAACCGATAGCTGATGAATATGGTCAATTAATAGACCTTTCCAGAATTACCTGTGGAGGTGACAGTTGCGCGCGTCACTTGTGGGCTAAGAATGAATATCATTGGTCGTCAAAATTTCCCTCCTTAAATCGTTGACATTTGACAATTGATATTATTATTTTACGCATTCGACGTTTTGGATGTGGATGTTAATTGTTGATTGTTGTATTGTTTATCGAAAATCAAAATTTTAGTATGTCTCAACAATGTTGTGTTACTAAGTGACGGTCACGGTACGATAAAACCAGTAGGATCTCATTTCAATATTTCATTGCTTCCCTCTCTATCTTTCTTTTCTCTCTCGCACTAAGGTTTGCGCATCTTCTAATGCTGCCCACAAGTTGCGCATGAAATATACCTGTTTCTCTCTCATTCTGGTTTAGTTTACATCTTTCATCTTTGTTCTACGTATTCTGGAAAGGTCATGCATGTAACAAATTGTTAAACACGCGATCATTAAAGATATTTAAGATAGACATCCATAAAAGAGCCGAATGATTATTTGGTTGTGAAATTAGTAACAGTATTTATTGTTTTCCTTGTATGTTATTTGCTGGTGATCTTCAAAAAGATTTGACCAGATCTGATGTCAAGGATTTAATCCGTTCGAAAGAAAAAATTGAAAAACATCAAGAAACATTAGAACAATTTATTAGGTTAACAAGATATTCGACCACAATTAAACAGTGCGACCAACTGAATATCGAGAAACATAATGAGCAAGTAAAAAAGAACAGATACATTTTATGAAAATCACAAACTGTATTGAATTTTGTGGTGCTTTCGATTTAGCATTAGGTGACCATTATGAAGCAAAAGATTCAATAAATCCCGGTATATTAAAGGTATTATCAATTTTTCGGCTGAATTAAATTTAGCATTCAGGGATAGAGATGGGCGTTTTCAGATTTTTATGCAAACCGTTTTAAAACCGTTTTTAGAATTTCAAAACGGTTTTCAAAACCGTTTTTGGTTTGGTTTTTGAGTATCGATTACACATTACAATATTGAAGATCAAATCGTGAGAAAACTTAAAAGATGTAAAAAATTCAACACTTTATCAGGCAGTTTATGTTATGTTACTATTTATTATTTAATAACTGCAATTATATTCGACAATAAAAAAGGGTTATAGGAAAAAAATAGTAAAACAAAACTGAAATAATAACTCAAAAAATTGAAAACAAACGAAAACAGCACAATCTCTTTCCAAATATCGCAAAGCATCCAGATTCGAGAGCGAGAGCTGTTTTCGTTTTCGAAACTGACGCCAAACGATATGAAAACCATACGGGAATAAGAACTAAAACCAACGAAAACCACACCATCTCTTTCCTTAAATTATAACGCTTCGAGAGCGAGAGAGATGGTGTGGTTTTCGTTCCAAAACTGACGCCAAACGATATGAAAACCATACGGGAATAAGAACTAAAACCAACGAAAACCACACCATCTCTTTCCTTACATTAGAACGCTTCGAGAGCGAGAGAGATGGTGCGGTTTTCGTTTTCAAAACTGACGCCGAACGATATGAAAACCAAACCGGAATGAGAACTAAAACCAACGAAAACCACACTATCTCTTTCCTTAAATTAGAACGCTTCGAGAGCGAGAGAGATGGGGCGGTTTTCGTTTTCAAAACTGACGCCAAACGATATGAAAACCATACGGGAATAACAACTAAAACTAACGAAAACCACACCATCTCTTTCCATACATTAGAACGCTTCGAGAGCGAGAGAGATGGTGCGGTTTTCGTTTTCAAAACTGACGCCGAACGATATGAAAACCAAACCGGAATGAGAACTAAAACCAACGAAAACCACACTATCTCTTTCCTTAAATTAGAACGCTTCGAGAGCGAGAGAGATGGTGCGGTTTTCGTTGGTTTTAGTTCTCATTCCGGTTTGGTTTTCATATCGTTCGGCGTCAGTTTTGAAAACGAAAACCGCACCATCTCTCTCGCTCTCGAAGCGTTCTAATGTATGGAAAGAGATAGTGTGGTTTTCGTTAGTTTTAGTTGTTATTCCCGTATGGTTTTCATATCGTTTGGCGTCAGTTTTGGCAACGGTAACTGCACTATCTCTCTCGCTCTCAATGTTTTCCGATTATGGAAGGAGATGATGCGGTTCTCGTTGGTTTCAGTTCCGAATTTAATCGTTTTCACTTGTTTGAATAACGTTTCTTTCTTGTGATCTGTGATACTTGTGATAGTTGAATTGGCAGTTTTGCGAAAACGGTTTTTTCAGATGATGAGAACGGTTCGAACCGTTTTCTGACTGAAAACGGTTTTCAGTTTGGTTTCGCTAAAACCGTCACATGCCTATTCAGGGATCATTTGGATCTATCCACAGTATTTAAGGTGGGCGGGCTTTCAATGTAGTGTGATTTTATTTCAAGTTGCATTTGGAAATGGCTTCACTTTGAGAACTGAAATTTTGTGAGTAAACTCAGAAAGGATTTGAGTTCTTAATGAAATAATTAACATCTATTTCATTTCAAAAGTTATTTTTTTTTTCAAAAATATAAGAAAATGAGACAACTGGAGCTTCTGCTGTATTTCAAACGAAAGACCCATGAAAATAGTTCAACTTCCGATTAAGGCCCGGTTGTACAGTCCGAGTTTAAACGGAGTTCAAGACTGAGCCCTACTCAAACATGAAACATCTGTTGTACAGTGCGAGTTCAAGCCTGAGCTTCGCTCAAATCGACCCTCAAGTTGAGCTACCGAAATCGGGCGCTCAAACCTGGTTCAGATGAAATGTCACTTCAAATTAACAATTTATTGGTTATATGTCAAATAGTTGAGAGTTGAAACCACAGAATACCTGTGATGAAACGCTCCGCTTTCTCTTGTCAGTATTATTTATTTTTGTGAATGAGTGTTTCACTCAAAAACATAGATTTTTGTACATCAAATTGATAGAAATGGATTTTCAACTCGGCAATAATCTTGCGGAAATGGCCGATGATTAAGATTTTGTGGAAGCAGTGAATTTTGCAATGATCGAGAAGAATTCCAAAGAAATATAGGGAGAGAATAAATCATGATGAGAGGTGTGAGACTGAATTTTTGCAAAGATTCTGTTTATCGAATGATGGATTACGTTTTTTTCTTTCCATTTGTCCAAAATTTGTCACAATTCGTATCGAAAACGCATGTCCCAAAGGAAGCGACGTTGCCATTTTCTGAAGAATTGCATTCAAGGAAAGTTTAGTTGAACTCGACTCAAACGTAACCTGTACAACCGAATGACATATCTGAACCTAGTTCAAGAGTGAGCTGAGTTCAGTTGAGCGTGGAATTGAACTAGCACTGTACAACCGGGCCTAAAAGTGTATCTACAGCTAATTTCGTTCAGAAAAACAACTAGAAATACGGAATTGGCAGAGAATATTCAAATTATGGCGGGATAAAGTTCCTGCTTTACAGCGCCATTGTACATTTCATTCATGAGGATAGAGATATTCATAGAACTTGATAGTGATAATGTATGTTCTATGGAGATATTCCATTAAATGGACGGTGGCGCCTCTATCGAATGAGTTTTCCTACGCGCATTGAACGCTGGAAAGTAGACCTCTTGTTCCTTCATTTCTGCATCTCAGGAAATTATTTTCTGATATACAGAGTGTCCCCTATAAATGTTATTCGACACATAGTCAGACAATTTTTAGATCAGAACTTTCCAAATATGTGGATAGGCAGAGGTGGACCGCATGCCTGGCCCGCTAGGTCACCAGATTTCAACCCTGTTGATTATTTCATTTGGGGTTATTTGAAATGTTCAGTATATTCATCTGAAATAGGAAGTGAGGATATCCTCATGCAACGTATCGAAGTCGCCTGTAATTCACGTTAAGTTTTTATATTTCTTTATTTATTTAGGTATTGATCTTTGTTGGCTTCAAATAAACTTTTCTCGATGAATAATGTTTTTCCGGAAATAACTCCAAATGATTGTGCAATTAGTGGGAAAAAAAATTCAATTTGATCATAATGTACAACGTTTCTGAGAATTTTGTGAAATTCCAATATTCAATTGGATCTTTCCCTGAAGCTCTCTTTGAGCAAAATGACGTCATTGAAAATTTCATGCTCTTTTTAAATATTTCAATCAAATTCCAAAATTTCAATATACAGGGTGTTGAATCTCAGCTTGGAAGAAGTCCCATATTTTCAAATACGGACCTAGAATTTTTTGGAAATTCAAAAATAAATCGATCGATCTGAAGAAGTGAATCGTACGTTCCAAATATGAACCGACTACACTGGTTGGTTCAAAAGTTATGAGGAATTGAAATTTTTGGTGAATACATAAACCACCCTGTTTCTCGGTTATGGAATTGATTAGACCTATCATATATCGGTTTTTCGGACTCGCCTAGGGTGGCTCTAGCTCAGGTTACCGTATGTTTATTTACCAATGAAACACCCTGTATAGTTTGAAGGCACCATTCCATTCTCCATCTGAATGCAGAATTTCATAACGATCGAACCTTTATCTAGAAAAAAAACTTCATACGGCCATATTCACGGAACGCCTGGCCATAGAACATAGATTATTGAAGCGCCTGGCTAAATTTTGCCCGTTAACGAACTTCGGCATTCGAGATCCGAACCTATCTTGATCGATAATTTCGCAGCTACAAAACGAACGTTAAGTGAGAAATGCCATAATTTATTTCTTCCTCAAGGCATAAGTCCTCACCACTCCAGAAGTGCTAAGCCTCAACATTACTCACGTCCTGTTCCAACTAAAACATCATACAAACAATTCTCGAAACATTAAACCTGTCAGGTAAAACGCGATAATGGAAAATAAAATATATCAACGCCTGTAGGCGTCCGTATCTAGCATAAATAAAACTTGAATCATAGGCGATTTTTTCTGGCAATTCATTCTCTAGCGAGATGAGGAAAGAAAAAGGTGGGCAGATATTCATACTCTAATATTAAGATGGATCTCCTCTGTAATATATTCCGGTTATACGGTTGCGGTTATACGATTTCAGCGTAGGTTCTGCTGAAACTGGTTCTGTTAATTCGGTTTATATACTGTGGTTATGTCTAACGAAGAAGGAGATCAAGGAAATTCAAAAAGTCGTCGACAAACGGCTGGGAAGAAAATCTTGGATCCTAACTTTGTATGGCCTACTAATTTTGGATCGAATAATGAACCTGACTTGAATGACAACGCTGATGTTGAAACAAAAACATCTATGGATGAAATCGACAAAAGAAAGAAGAGGAGCTTGAAAAGTGTTTCTCAAAAAAGTCATTATTCTGTGAAATTGCAACAACTGAATAATGATACCGAAAAAAGACGACTATTACTGGAGAAGAAAATCAAGGAACTGGAGATTGAAAAACATCTCAATGAATTACAAATATTGGAACTTGATAGAAAAATGGAAGAAAATAAACTATTGAATGAAGAAGCGGAAAGCCAACAAGATGTTATGTCCACAGATTCTACATTTGAAGAGAGTATAGACAAAATTCTGTCATTTAAAGGAAAAGCCAAATCCTTTGTCGGTGAATGGGTGGAAGAGACAAGAAAAATGGAAACATTAAATGAAGAAAAATCAAAACTAGATAATAATTGTATTGGAATTAATGATCTATGTGTAGCCATGACAAATGCTTTCAAAAGTATAGATAATAGACGCAGCAATGAAAGATCTGAAAAGATGTTAACGCGAAATACTATTGAAAGAGATTTTCCAATTTTTGACGGCAAACCAGAGGATTGGCCAACTTTCATTTACCAATTTCGGAAAATTTCTTCATTGTGTGAATACTCTCCTGAAGAATCCATGATAAAACTACAAAAATGTTTAAGAGGAGAGGCAAAAAACGCTGTATTGGGAATGATGATGTGTCCTGAAAATTTAAATGATGTTATAAAAACACTTGAAACTAGATTTGGAAGACCAGACCAAATTATAGATACTATGATATTCAAAATTGAAAAATTGCCTGCCATTCGTGACAACGAAATGGAACAACTGATTCTTTTTTCAAATAATGTGACAAGCTTAGTTGGTACGATAAAATCTCTTCATTATGATATGCACCTTCAGAATCCACATCTGCTAAAGAAATTGTGTCATAAATTACCAGACATGCTCAAGTTGAGATGGGGAGAAGAAATATGCAGTCAAAATGGCAATGTATCCTTAGCAGATTTCGCAAAGTGGTTGACAAACTTAGCGAATGCAGCTTGTTATATTTCAAATAACAAACCATCAAGTCGAGAAAGCCATCAAACCAGAAGAAATGAACGATCACTCGTTTTAACTTCTAGATCACCATCAATTTTTTGTTTTGACTGCAGAAAAAAAGGTCATAATCTGGAAAAATGTACAAAATTCCAGTCAAGAACTTCTGACGAACGTTGGACTATTGTGAGTCAGAACAAACTGTGTTTTTCATGTCTTCAGAATAAACACAGAACGTATGCATGCCCGACAAAAAAACATTGTGGAATAGATAATTGTGAATTATTCCATAATAAATTATTGCACAAGGAAAGACAAAATTTGGGTGAAAGTTCTAATGAGCCATCATCCAGCTCCCGAACTGAAAGAGTACATACTCTGGAAAATGGTGAAAACCGAGTTTTATTGAGAATTGTTAATGTGAAATTATATGGACCTGACAATCGATGTATCCAGACAGCAGCTCTTTGTGATGAAGCATCCACTGTAACGTTAGTTGACCGTTCTATTCTAAAAGAATTAGACGTGAAAGGAATCAAACAACCTTTGTGCATTCAATGGACGAATAACATATCACATCGGGAGGATTCTGAATGTCTTGATTTGGAAATATCTGGTGATTACAATGATGCAAATAGATTTGAATTGAAAAATGTGAGAACAGTCAAGAATATAGCTCTACCAACACAAAAAACGAGAATTGAAGAATGGCAAAAATATCCACATTTGAACGGGCTTCCAATAAGCTCGGTGAAGAGAACTCCTATGATACTGATTGGTCAAGATAACATACATCTGACTTTGCCAAGAAGAATTGCCCAAGGTCCAGAAAATGCACCAATAGCGACCAAAACAAAATTAGGTTGGATATTACATGGAAAAATATCTGACAATTGTGCCAAGATTACTAACAATTACCATATTTGTAATCAAGATCTGACAAATGACTATCTTCATCAACTGGTGAAGAATTCGTTCACGATAGACTCTCTTGGAGTGACACCAGTGAAGAAAATTGAGAAGTCCAAAGAAGAAGCCAGAGCTGTCAAAATCATGAATGATACAGCGAAAAGATTAGGAGACACATTCGAAACTTGGTTTACCGGACCGAAGTTCTTGCAGGAGAAAGAAGACGATTGGCCGAAGAAAGATTTGGACGAAATTAATCCCGAACATCGAGAAGTCGTTGCTGTAACTCAAATCAGCACCGAGTATTCTTCCTCAGATATTCCTACACCAAATCCGAAAAGATTCAGTAATTGTATGAAATTACTTCTTTCTACAGCTTGGGTCGTTAGAATTTCAAAATATTGGTTATCGAAAATAAGAAATAACCTTGCAGAAAATAAACCAACACTTGAAGACATCAGAGAAGCTGAAAGATTCATTGTTATCAAATGTCAACAAGAAAACTTTCCTCAAGAAATATCGGCTCTGAGAAAAAATATGAATATTAAAAATCAGAGTAGAATAAAAAAATTATCTCCAAAATTAGACGAAAACGGTGTCTTAGTGTTACAAGGGAGGACAGACCTAGCCCCCAATATGAACATCGCGACAAAACGACCAGCAATTATGCCTAAAGATGATCATATAACAAAATTATATTTACAATATTTACATGAAAATAATGGTCACCAAGGAATTGAGACAGTTTTGAACAACTCTCGACAGAAGTTTTGGATTATTGGTGGAAGAACTGCTGTAAAATCAGTCTTCTCAAAATGTCAAATGTGTAGACTCAGAAAAGCAACTCCAGAAGTGCCTCAAATGGGACAACTACCTCCAATTAGACTCACACCGAACTTGAAACCATTCACACATACTGGAATGGACTATTTTGGTCCATTGTTGGTTACAGTAGGACGAAGACAGGAGAAGAGATGGGGAGTAATTTTCACTTGTCTTGCAGTGCGAGCAATACACTTAGAAATAGCTCATTCATTAAGTGCTGATTCCGTCATCATGGCTATCAGAAGAATGGTTGCCAGAAAAGGTGATATAAAAGTGATTTTGTCAGATAATGGCACGAATTTTAAAGGAGCTTCAATAGAACTAAGAAAAGCCATTTCTGAAATAGACGAAAATAGCTTAAGGAATCAATTACTTTTCAAAGGAATAGAATGGAAGTTTATTCCACCAGCTGCTCCACACATGGGTGGAACTTGGGAGCGACTAATAAGAACAGTAAAAGTAGCCCTGTACAACACGGTACTGAAGGAGAAATTAAGAGATGAACTATTACAAACAGTTTTGGCTGAAATAGAAAATATAGTAAATTCTAGACCTCTAACGAAAGTAACTACAGACCCAGATGACTATGAAGCCTTAACACCAAATCACTTTATTTTTGGAGATACTTGTAGAGATAAATTCGGCTTTATTGGAGAGATGCCTGACCTCAGAAAACAATGGAGGAGAGCACAGAGAATTGCAAATGATTTTTGGAAAAGATGGTCGAAAGAATATTTGCCAACATTAACAAAGAGGAATCGTTGGCATAAAGACGTCGAAAATTTGAAAATTGGAGATATAGTTACGATAATTGATGAAAATTTGCCTCGTAATTCATGGAAAATAGGCAAAATTACAGAAATATTTCATGGACTAGATGAAAGAGTAAGAGTAGTGACAGTGAAAACCAGAGACGGATTTCTAAAACGGCCTGTGACTAAATTAGGAAAAGTGACAGAACATTACGAAGTGGACTTTAGTTAAACGATGTTTTTTATTTTTGAATTATGTCTTCACTTGAATTTTATTATGCTGCAAGCTTGGTATGGGAGGGGAAGAATGTAACGTCGTCGTGACCTATATTATTAATTTTGAATTTTTTCAGTGACCTTATGACAAGTTGTGTCAAAAATATAGACGAATTAAAGAGACTAGAATTGTCACGATTTTGATTTCTCTCAATAAAAAACTGCTGAATAGACGAATTTAACAGTTTACAATAACTTTTTCGCTGAATTGTGATGAAAAAGAATTTCACTATTTCAAATCCAAAGGGGAATAGTTTCTTATAATTTCTTCTACAGAAAATGGACTCTGCTTGATATTGATTCCTCATATTGACAAAAAAATGTAATAATCGAAATACATATTTTTGGAAATCATACCTAAATGATATAAATTTTTCTTTTCTTCGTTGGGAGAATAATGCTAATAATATTCATGTGAACGATTATACAATCTCACAATTTCAGAAATATTGGTTATAATCTATCCAGTGAATAAGAAATAAAATACATATTATGATATATTCATATTTATTGAAGAAAACAAAAACAATTGAATGGAATATTTATCTGAATCAGCTAAGGTGGTGCTAAAGGAGACGCAGAGTCCCTGGAAAAAAAAAACATTTTTCAAGACATAATATAACACTGAATGGGAGAGATTGACAACATTCATAACCTCCAAATAACGTATATGAAGGAAGAAATGTACAATTGGGAACGAGGAACGAAGTCTTGTTCATAAGTATTATTTCGATTTCAAAATGGCCGTGAATAAAATCAATCAATCAATTCATCACGGAAATATAGAATTCTTTCATCAAATTCACTTATTACCTCATATATAACACAAAAACAAATAACCCAGGCAATACTCAAACTCGATCACTGTGAAATCTTTCAAAATATCACTTGAAATAACACTCACAAAAGTTTCTATCTAAAGCTTCCAAGGAAACGATTAGAAATAGAAATGATAGAATCTTAGACAAAGGAAAGTCTAAGGATAGAATGGTCAGAATGGTGTGGTTAACCTAAAATATGGTTAACCGACGCCGTGGAATTTGACAGACGACGAATGGTGACATTCTATTGGCTGTTGATGGCGGGATTTTATGGCGTTTCATGGTCGAGTGTTTTGTGACATTTTACTGTGCACAAATTTTGTATACAAAATTTCAACTCAATAATAAAATGAGAACATGAATTTATATTTAACGCTCGTCATCGTAAGCAAATCTGAAAATTAATGAGATAATTGAATTTATGGTAACAGTTAAATACATACAGTCGCCATCTGCTTATTGCAGTCCAAATATAATCTGAAATTTCATTTCCAATGTTTTCCTTCACATATTCCATTAATATGCCGTACAGGATATCCCAGGAATATTATGAGCGGAATATTCCAGAAATATTACGTGCGGAATATTCCAGGGATGTACCATAAAGAATATTTATTTTTGAATATCCTATGAATATTCTAGAAATATTCTATACAGATATTATTTTCGGCATATTCTTTTAGGAATATGCCTAGAATATTCGCATGGAAATATTCTCGGTATATGCTACTTGGGATATAGATATTCTATGAATATTCTACGAATATTAGGAATATACCTATCCCATTTTGCACATTCAGGGAATATTCTAGGAATATCCGGTGCTGTCTGGATATAGATTTCAATGAAAGAAGTTAATGAGAAGTTCTCAAAGTATCCGCCGCGGGATGTGTACGCAAATTTCGTACAGAACTCACAGTATGACTTCTTTGAGAATATCAAGGTAGGATATAGCTAAAGCTGAATACAGACTATTCTGACGTGACGTGATTCCACGTCACGTCAGACGCGTACTGTGCTCCCATTGGCCTGATATGAACGTGAATGCACAGAACGATGTTTTGCATTTTTATATCACTCACATTTTGACGTTCACGTTCATATTAGGCCAATGGGAGCACAGTACGCGTCTGACGTGACGTGGAATCACGTCACGTCAGAATAGTCTGTATTCACCTTAAGACTTCGCTGGGATCAATCTGGAGGAGATACAGAGCAGAGCTCCAAACACCAAGCAATCTCTCAAAAAGTTACAAAAGCAGTGGCGACTTATCCTATAAGGCAGGTAAGGCAGCAGTGCCTCACCAATTAACATCGAAAATTACACGTACAAATATAATATTTTATGAATTGTTTATTCAATCATTTCAATTTTTTATATTTTCTGCATCCATACACATTTATATCGTAATTTCCCTTCATTATACAGGGTCTTTCACGAGGAACCTCACCCATATTTATACGGGAAACTACTGAACGTATTTTCATGAAATTCAGCACTTATAAGTATTTCACGATGCTGATGAAATCTAAAATATTTTCAAGGCATGAGCACCTCCGGTTTTTCCGGAAATGACGTCAACTTCCGTTTTTCAAATCAGAACACCATTTCTTATTGCAGAAATAGATTCCTTAGAAAATTTCAAGTTATTTTGATGTAACATTTTTCAGTTTTGGTTGGAAAATTCTCTCTGAGCGGGAAAATTCGGAAAAAAATCGAAAATAGAGCTCCGCTGAAACAAGAATAACTTCGAGGTTTTTGGATGGAAAATTTTCATTTTTGGGATTTTTCAAGATGTAAGATTGATGTATCCACTTTAAAAATCCAAATTGCGATGCATGATACAGGGGGTGAAAAAATCGCTTTCAAAGTTAGGGATGACAAAATCGTGAAAAATCAATTTTTTCAAATTAGAACCCCATTTTTTTATGGCAGATATTGAATCTACGTTAAAAAATAATGTGAGTGTATGCATCACACCCTTGCCCTAAAATGGATATTTGCTGAGTTATTCACAAAAAACTGTTTTTCGTCTTGAATTTTCAGCTATTTCTTTTCCCTTCACGCCAAAATGATGAAATTTTCAGGAACTGTTATTTGAACCATGCTGTAGATTTTTCACCCCTTCTTGAAACCGACTTCAAGTTACTATTAGGAGAACCATAAAAAAACTCTCGCAGTTATAACTAGAGAAGATGCTCAAAGTTTCGACCGTTAATTTCTAGACATTTATTTATACGTCTCAGGAATGCTTCGTGCGTTGCTCTTCTTATTTCATCGGGAGGAAGAGATCTCCAAAAGTGTTTAAAAACCAAATTGAGTTTCAAAACTATGAATCTAAAAATCTAAACAAACCTGAACGCATTTCTGACTCGTTCTATGCAGTCCTCTTTATCAGTCAGGGGAGTTGAGTAGACAATATTTTTTATCCTACCCCAAACATAATAGTTTGAAGGAGTTAAATCGGGAGAACGTGGTGGCCAAAGATGTGGACCATTGTTCGCCAACCATCGATCTTCAAATAGCCTGTAGAGGATATTTGACACATTGAGTGAATTGTGTGGAGGCGCGCCATCTTGTTGATACCATAAGTCATTATGGTTCTGTACTAGCGGCTCAATTATTTGAGTCAATATGTCAGAATATCTATCTCCTAAGGGAGAACATTCTTTAAATAATGCAAACATGTGTAGTGTTCTATCTTACCAGTTAAAGTCCCATCATAAATGTGAACATCGAGAATTGCATTATTTTTGATGGCGCAAAAAAACATTGAAACTCCAGGTCTCTTGAAAGTTCCATTGTCTGAAGTGGTGGTTGTTCTCTTCATCCCAATAATGACTGTTATGCCTATTGAAAGAACCATTCTTTGTGAATTTAGATTCATCTGTCCAAATTATACAGTCCAAAAAGTTTTCATTCTCTTGAAATCGAATCATCATAGCTTCGCAAAACTCTGTTCTCCTGACGAAATCAGTTTCCTTCAAATGCTGTACCCTATTGAATTTATATGGGTGCATTTTATGTTTTTTTAATATTCTCCAAACACTCGATTGAGATAATCCCAGATCAATCTCGGCATCTTTGAGAGAATTTTGAGGATTCACACGAAAATATGCAAGAACTGTAATTTCGTTGTTCTCATCTTCTACTACACTTTTTTCTCTGTGTATAGTTTTCTTAACGAAAGATCCGACATTTCTCAAGTTTGTCATGGTTCTGTTAATGGTATCTCTCGTTGGTCTGGGTCGGTCAGGAAACCTCTCAATGAACAGTCGAATCGTTCTATCTACAACTTTATTACATTCTCCATGAAGTAGAATGAGATTTAAACTAATCTTCATTGGTGAAATTAGGCATAGTGATCGATTTTATAACTTAATAGGAATTATCACCAAATTTATAGTAAACACAAAATGCTACTGAATAAAGAGGAATTTGGCAGATGTAATTAATGATATCTATCATTAAAAAAAAAGAATGTAAAACATGGTAAGTTTTTGCATATGGTTCATAAGGAATTATTTATTTATCACTGGAGAGAAAACCGATGGCCGATTAGTTGAAATAAAGAGGTTTCCGATACAAATTCGAATCCAAATTCGCCATCTATTTAGGGACAACCTGTAACTTTTTTCTCTTGCATATTAGGGTAGTAAAATCTAAAACATGGTTTAAGTAACAGTTCCTGAAAATTTCATCTTTTTGGCGTGAAGGGAAAAGAAATAGCTGAAAATTCAAGACGAAAAACAGTTTTTTGTGAATAACTCAGAAAATATCCACTTTAGGGCAAGGGTGTGATGCATACACTCACATTATTTTTTAACGTAGATTCAATATCTGCCATAAAAAAATGGGGTTTTAATTTGATTATTCCACTCTTTCTATTTTTAGTGAGCAACGATCGTTTCATCCCGAAAAAATTTTCAAGTCGGCAAAACCAACATGTTGGTTGTTCAGCGACAAAATTTTTGACGTTTCTCGAATTCATAGATAGCTTCGGAAATGAATATCATAGAGAGAACAAACAACGTTTAGTGGTTTAGTTAATCTATGATGAATTCTAATTTGTCAAATAGCGCAAAACACGTCAATTGTGAACATATTACCCTATTTTCTCGTGGAATACTCAAGCCGAATTCCACTCGAGATGAAATTTAAGCAGGTAAAATTTCTCTCTTGTAATATTCAAGTTTGTCGCTTTTCGGAAATTTCGCTCATGACATTTTTTCCAAAATCACTCGCCTGACGGCTCGTGATTTTGATACAAATGTCGTTTGCGAAATTTCCGAGCAACAAACTTTCATATCAATCGAGAAATTTTGCCGGCGAAATTCCATCTCTAGTGGTATTACGTATGAAAAAATTGATTTTTCACGATTTTGTCATCCCTAACTTTGAAAGCGATTTTTTCACCCCCTGTATCATGAATCGCGATTTCGATTTTCAAAGTGGATACATCAATCTTACATCTTGAAAAATCCCAAAAATGAAAATTTTCCATCCAAAAGCCTCGAAGTTATTCTTGTTTCAGCGGAGCTCCATTTTCGATTTTTTTTTCGAATTTTTCCGCTCAGAGAGAATTTTCCAACCAAAACTGAAAAATGTTATATCAAAATAACTTGAAATTTTCTAAGAAATCTATTTCTGCAATAAAAAAATGGTGTTCTAATTTGAAAAACGGAAGTTGACGTCATTTCCGGAAAAACCGGAGGTGCTCATGCCTTGAAAATATTTTAGATTTCATCAGCATCGTGAAATACTTATAAGTGCTGAATTTCATGAGAATACGTTCAGTAGTTTTCCGTATAAATATGGGTGAGGTTCCTCGTGAAAGACCCTGTATAGCAACAAAATGCGTCTCCGGTTCTACGTTTCCCTATCTTACGATTTCCCTGTATCCATCTCACTTTCTCACCTCCGGGCAGACGCTGGCCTCGCACTTCCTTGTCTAGCGCGTTATTCTACACTATGATGGAACGTGCGGTAGGCGAGAAGACGTCTAAACGCCATATGTTACGTTGAGTCTAAGGCTAGCCTCTCGATTCTAGATATTCCCTCGCGAAGGGCAAACTGCAATTATTCCACACTATTCAGATTAATCGGGTACTCGGGTCAGTTTTCAAATTGGGTTGGATTTGTAAGAATAGTTTTGCTTTTCGTGTAAGTTTAAGTTTGTCTCGATGTTCGTATGATATCTTTCGAAAAGTCTTTTAATTTTATTACTGAATTCAATTACCATCGGTGTCCCGAAGGCGAAATGGATTTCGCGGGACCGGGCGGATCGTCACAAATTCCCCAGTTGAATGTAAACCCTCGAAATACTAATTGGGATTTTTGAAATTTTCCAGCTAATCAGCAAAGTTGTAGGAGTTATTCTAATAATGATAGATAATAACACTCAACTCACTACTCAGTATGTATGAATTCAAAATAATAAGCTCTGTCAAAATCTTTAAAAATATATAGGGTGTCCCCATTGAATTAAAGAAGTCGATGGCATTTCCGGTTAAACCGGAAGTATATTATTAACAAAAACATGTACATCCGATGCATTTTGTTCCATTGCACTTACCTGCAAATTTTCATAAATATCGTTCTTTTCGTTTAGAAGATATTTACTTGGTTCTATACTTCATCCCAACCCTGTACTGTGTGTCCCAAATTCGATGATCACTGAGAGAATCTCGATAACCATGAGGGTTAGAGAAAAAATGTTCAAGGACTTCCGATCCCTTTTTTCAAAATAATCAATTGCCAACAAACAGATCCGAGATATCTGAAATGGTTCTTGAGTTTCTGAAAAATTGCTGTTTCAAATATTTCGCTATATCTCGTTTTCTGTTGGATATATCACGAAAATTCCAAAAAGTTTTCTTTTGAAATTTCTATTGCCTGAACGCTGCTTCCATCTGATCCGAAAAGTTATTCGTTGTCCAAGTGCTAGAGAGAAAAGTTTATGTTTTTTTAAATGGGACACCCTATATCTTTCATCATTGCTTCTCAGCCGCAGATTCACAGAGTATCATCCTGTAACCAGTTTTTCGAAAATCTGATCCGTTTCAGAGATAGTGAGTTTTTCGTCTCCATTTGAATTGGGACAGTCTGTATATAAATATTCTTCTCTTATTTGGAGATATTTTATTTTCGATTCTATGAAAAACTAAGATTGATCGAATAAAAACTTAAATACAAATGAATTCTGAAAAAAACTACAATAAATGTTCGAATTGCATCTGATGATTTTTTCTTTTCAAGATAATCATTGGGTTAAAATTATTCACTACACACTGGACAAATGAGATTTTTGATCAAATGGAATTTTATTTCTCTATTTCAGTATCGTAATGAGTTCATTACAGTACTAAAAACAGTTCTGTAATGAATTCATTACAGCATCGTTTTCAGTTACATTTTTTGTTTTGTGGTTGTCAACGATGACTTCTGATCCTATCAAATTTCAGCAGACGTAAATAGAAGAGTCCCTTCATGCTGCCAACTGTTTAAAAATACCTAAAAATCACTTCCCTTTTTTCGCAATGATTCAACTCTTACCTGAAAGCTTTAATCCTAATAAATATATAAGAATTTAATTCAATCCTTATTTTCTATTCAAAGAAATAGATGATTTGATGTCTCAATCTGAAAGATTTATTTTCTTTAGTTGAAAATAATACAAACAAACTCTTCTAGCTAAAAGGAATAACTTACGAACCTGAAAGAAATCAAAAACAATGCTATTTCTTAAGGTCTCAATTTACAATATTTGAAATCTAAAATGACGTTAATAAACAATTGACAAAACAAAGCATTCTCTAAGTTAAAATTAAATGAAACATAGAAAAGGAAATAGAATGTGGTTTCTTAAATAAAATGATACTGTTCATTTTTACATCCCCCCACACAAGGTATGCAACAACCACTATATGTTGGCGTTGTCATATGGGAGCAACTTTGTTACATGGAAATAATTATTGTCCTTTTTCCTTTGTCCAATGTCTATCTCATAGATAGTGTCGGAAATTTTCTTCACTATTGGAAAAGGTCCTATTCTTATTTCATCAAGTTTTTTTCTGTTCAATTTAGATTTATGTTCAACATAAACATAATCTCCAATTTTAAAATTATAATGTTTCCTATCCTTGTCGACTAGTTTTTTATTATATTCGTGACAACGTAAAGAATTTTTATAAGCTGTTTCCATATCTCTTGATAAATTACTTTTTTCAATAAGTTCTTCTGGAGCAATGGGATCATTTTTTCCATAAAGTAAATATTCTGGGCTATATCCAGTTACAGAATGGTCTGTCCTATTGTATTCTTCAATACATTCATCGGCAATTTTCGTCCAAGCTCTATTTTTCTTCTCATTTTGTTTGCATCTTATTCTGTTCACTAATGTCTGATTTAATCGTTCATTCAAACCATTTGAAAAGGGACAATCTACTGCTGTAAAAATCAATTGTATATTCAAATTTTTTATGTGCTGTCTGAATTTTTCCGAATTTATTCCTGGGTATTGATCTGTTAATAATGTTTTGATTGGTCGTTTATCTTGAATTTTATTTATTAATTTGATGAAGTCTTCGGTTGTTTGGTGTTTAGAAGTACACGCAAATGCATATCGAGTAAAATGGTCAACTAAGAGATGAAGGTATCTCTTTGAAGAGCGATTTCCAGCAAAGCCTCCAATTGTGTCTAATGACATTATCTCAAATGGTTCTTTTGCTGGGCCCAGTTGTGAAAGAAAACCATACTTTTTACCCACTCTCGTTTTATTTTTACAACATATGTCACATGAACCACAAACTTCTCTCGCCAGCGAATCTATATTTTGAATGAAATAAAACTTTCTGATTTTTTTATTTATCTTACTAGCACAAATGTGGCCATAATGCTTGTGCAATTTTCTGATCAAATCTTTTCCGAAATCATTTGATAAAATTATTTTTTTGTTACTCTTTTGCAATTTGTAAAATATATCTTTCTCTACAACAGTTCTTCCCATATTATTTATCATTAGTAAATTATTCTTTTGATCGGTTTTTATTTCATTCAATGCCACCAAATTTACTGTTCTTATACATTCGTCCATATTTTCCGTTTCTTCCAGAACTGGGTTTCTAGAAAGGCAATCTGCTTCTACATTTTTTTTTCCTGGTTCATATCTAATCTCAAAATTGAATTGTGATAAATAATTCATCATGTCACCCAACTCTTCATCTGGTCTTGTGCGAAATTCTTTTCCTTCTAATGGCTTATGATCAGTAACAACAGCGAATTCTTTTCCTATCAGCCAATATTTCCAAAATTTTAATGCCTCTTTAATTGCCAGACATTCCAGGAATATTGCTTTTTTATTCTTCTGATATTTATTCAGTTTTTTAGAAAAATATGCCACGGGTTTCATTTCACCATCAATCTGTTTTTGTTTAAGAACAGCTCCTACTCCTAGAATACTGGCATCAGTATATATAGTAATATACGCATTTGGGTCGAAAATTGCAAGAACTGGTTCAGAACAAAGGATGTCCTTAACCTCAATGAAAGCCTCCTGACAATCCAAGGACCAGTTGAATTTTACATCTTTCCTCAGTAAATTATGCAACGGTTCTAATAATCTAGCCGAATCTTTTATATATTTATGATAAAAATTTACCTTACCCAAGAATTGCCTTATCTTCTTCCGATTATCTGGTGGAGGAAAGTTCCTAATGGAAATCAAATTGTCATTTATGGGTCGTACTGTATTATTTCCCACAATATGTCCTAAATATTTGACTTCTTCTTTGGCAAAATTACATTTGATAAATTTAAGTCTGAATCCTTCCTCACATATTGCTTTCAAGAGTTCCTCCAAATGTTCTATATGTTGTTCAAATGTTGAAGAAAATATTAGAATATCATCTATATAATTTAGGCAGAATGAATTTAAGTTATATTTTCTGATAATATTATTCAAAATACGTTGAAATATCGCTGGAGATGTTTTAAGTCCAAAAGGTAAACATTTCCATTGCCAATGACCATTTTGCGTCACAAAAGCAGTCTTATATCTATCTTTGATACGAACAGGAATCGACCAAAAGGCAGAATTTACATCTAATGTAGTAAAGAATTTTGCATTTCGTGTCTTGGCTAAGATTTCATCAATCAATGGGAAAGGCTGTGGTTCGGGAACAATTAATTTATTAAGTTCACGGAAATCAACACATAATCTGGTCTTAGCTCCCTCATCCCTTTTATATGCCAAAGTGACTGGTGCTGCAAAAGGTGAGGAAGATTCTTCTATCAGATTCGCTTTCAACAATTTTCCTATTTGGAATTCTATCTCTTTTTGATCCTCCATTGAACATCTGTATGGTTTTTTAGCTACAAATTTATGTTCCAACAGTTTTATATGTGCTTCGTTATTCTGCACCTGACCAATATCGAATTTGTGTTTTGCAAAAATATTGTCATATTTATTTATTATAATTTCAATCTTATTCCTCTGATTTGTTGTCAAATGTTCTAATTTTGCTTCGAAAAGTTCTATTGGTATTCCTTCATTGAAATTGATATTGTAATCATTTTTATCAATATTACTACAAAAAAAATCGATCTTTCTCTCTTCATTCACATCTAATCTTTGATAAATATTCAAATCGAAATCTTGTTTCAATTGGAAATTGAAAATAGAATCTAATCCGAGTAGAATATCATACTCGAAATTATTATCATTAATTACAAAAAATACAACTTCTTTTTCAATATCATTGATTCTCATATTTGTAGATATTTTTCCTGAAAAATTTGCCCTGCCATTGACTGTTTTGAATGTGTTCCTATCTTCTTGAATGTATAGACGTAACTCATCTGCCACCTTAGAATTCATAAGAGTAACATTTGAACCTGAATCATAAATTCCACATAATTCATTATCATTTACGAACACTCTCAATTTAATCAATGGCAACAAAACTAGTTTTTTTGATTGGGAATGGCCTCATTTAATTCATCCTGTACCCCAACATTGTTCACCGTTCTTATGTTACCATATACGTTCTCTTGCATGAAATTATTGAATCTCCTATTCTTTAGCCGACATAGAGCCTCTGGATGAAATCTCCCTGGGAAACCATTATGATCACAAATTGAGCATGGTTCCTTCTTATCTATTTTTCTAGTTGTTGGTGAAGAAATTTGTTCGGCAGTTTTATTCGTTTTACCATTTTTGATAGTTCGACTGTTATCAGATTTTGTTAGACCTTCTAACTTTCGTAACTCACCTAATAATTTCTCAAAAGTTGTTACATTTGATCTATCAACTCTATCTTGTAAAAATTTTGGCAAACTTGTCACAACCAAGTCAATTAAAATGTCAGTTGGAAAATTATTTCGGAGATTCAACAACAAATTTTCTTTCCTGAAAGCGTAATCAACTAAACTTCCTCCTATGTACCTAAACGAATATGCCTCTCTATACTTATGCCAGCTCGTTTCACAAAAACTATCTAAGCAGTTATTTTTCCATATTTGAAAATCATTGTCCAAACCTAATATTATTAATTTAGAATCAAACCAGTCTTTCGCTATTCCATCCAGAAATAAACGTAAAATTAAAATTTTGTCTCTATCTTCTTCAACTCCACAACGCGTGCATTCCGTCTCAAATTTTTCTAACCATAAAGTCACGGAAACATTCTTCCCATCAAAATTATTCAGCACAAAATCGTCCTTTATCTTCTTGAAATCCCTTTTATTCTCCTTGGACTTGCCTGACAGTTCTCTTGTATTTTGTGATTCTACTAGTTCTCGTCCAAACTCTGTTCTCACATATGCAGGTGAATAAGTAATTTGCAGATACTCATCCCTAAACATTACATCTTCTTCAGCATCAAAATATATTTCTTTCAATTCCGGAGTTAGAGAAATAACGCACGTACGAAATGAACCTCTTGTTTTCATTGATCTCATAATATTTTTCATCTTCGGTACAGCAAAAAGTTCCTGGTGGTCATAAGGATTCTGTTTGTCTTCTGGTATTTCATAATATTCTTCTGTTTCTGTAGTTTGAATCCACTTGAATTTAAATACATTTTTCCTCGTATCAGTATTCGATGTTTCAAAAGCTATGCAAATTTTCATGGATGTGGTCATTCTAGCTCGAAATCTCAGTGCAGTCCTTCGAATATCAACCAGATAGCTTACGTTTTTGATTTATAAGAATTTAATTCAATCCTTATTTTCTATTCAAAGAAATAGATGATTTGATGTCTCAATCTGAAAGATTTATTTTCTTTAGTTGAAAATAATACAAACAAACTCTTCTAGCTAAAAGGAATAACTTACGAACCTGAAAGAAATCAAAAACAATGCTATTTCTTAAGGTCTCAATTTACAATATTTGAAATCTAAAATGACGTTAATAAACAATTGACAAAACAAAGCATTCTCTAAGTTAAAATTAAATGAAACATAGAAAAGGAAATAGAATGTGGTTTCTTAAATAAAATGATACTGTTCATTTTTACAAATATATCCTAAAAATATTAGATGCCACGAAAGTTTCCTTTAGGAGTCATAATTTTTTTTTCTTATGTTTTCATCAATGCTTCTTTCCTATGAATCTATGAATAAGATATCCCCACCAAAATTGTGGACATGTCGAAATCTAAATTATCTAATAAAACATCTCATTTTTGACTATTTACACAATATTCAAGGCAAAGCCAACGCAAAATCTTCAGCGAAATTCTCATTAGGATCGTAAAATTCAAATTCTCCATAAAAACTTTCGGGATATCTGTTTCATAGATTCATAGCTAAAGAGCATGGATGAAAACATAAGAAAAGAAAAATCATGACTCCTAAAGGAGACTTTCGTGACATCTAATATTTTTAGGGTATACAGGGTGATTCACGGTGGATGGCACATTAGACGTTTCTGGTGAACCAGACTTCAGATCGGTTTGAAAATTTAGGGGAATGCATTATCGGACCTGTTCTACCCAATTAAAATATTTTCGTCAATGCGGTGTTGCCACTTCTATTAGAAAGTAGTAGCAGCTTTGCTTTTTCAAATGGAACACCCGGTATATTATATTATTTTTGGAATCTCCAACAACTTCTCGACAACTTGACATTTCCCTATACCTATCTGTTGCCGTTTTCGAAATATAAATTAATTTCAATTTTTTTCACCGGAAATCATGACTTCTGAAAATGCTGATAACTTCGGGTTGAGAACCACTATGGCGTTGAAATTTGGTTTGGAGTTAGGTAATACCTAAATGCTTCCAACAATCCAGCCTGATTCACGTTACTTCAATACAGGGTGATAAAAAAATACAGTCTTTTCGGTTGCTTGAAAAAGTGACTGAGAGTTGTTTATTTCAAATGGAACGCCCTGTATATTATTGGAAATTCGGAAAACTGATGAAATTTGCTTTCATTCTATGTATATCATGCCTATGTCTAACTAGTAACCGATCTGAAGTCTGGTTCTCCAGAAACGTCTGATGTGCCATCCACCGTGAATCACCGTTTATTCATTAGGATTAAAGCTTTCAGGTAAGAGTTGAATCATTGCGAAAAAAAAGGGAAGTGATTTTTAGGTATTTTCAAACAGTTGGCCAGCATGAAGGGACTCTTCTATTTGGAAATGTCAATTTTCGTATTTCCTAACATTCGCACCAACTGCCAAGATACAATATAAAAGTCACTAGGACCTATAATTTGAATTTTTCATTGAATTTCACAAAATTTGACTGAAATAGAGAAAATATCGTCTAATACTCGTTGCAGAATGCAATTCCAATACTCATGCGTTCAAAAACTCGCTCTTTCGTCGCTCGTTTTCTAATTTCGCATTCGACATTTAGGGGGATGAAAAATAGATGTTGGCCGATTCAAGGTCCTACCCGATATGCACACAAAATTTCACGAAAATCGGTCTAGCCGTTTCGGAGGAGTTCGGCCACAAAGTGTAGACAGGAGTCCCAGAAGTCCCGCACTTCCTTGCGAGTTCCTTGAGGTGATCGAAAGTGAAAAATATTCTAAGCCCAAATATCCATGTTTGAAATTTTTTGATAACGTAGTTGATAAGTTATTAATTAATGGAAGTGACCGATCAGGAGCGCGCTACAGAAGAATAACTAGGCAGTGGGGACGCGAGAGTGAGACGCCAGAGCTGCTGACGGCTTTTCACGCAGTAAACCGAGCCAGCGTCTCACTCTCGCGTCCCCACTGTCTAGTTATTCTTCTGTAGCGTGCTCCTAATTGGTCACTTTCATTAATTAATAACATTATCAAACAATTTGGGCTAAGAATATTTTTCACTTTCGATCCTCTCAAGGAAGTGCGGGAATTCTGGGACACCCCGTATAAGATGAAATATGTACATATACAGAGTGTCCCATCAGTGCAATGATGTAGAAAATCCCATCACTTACGTCAGTTACGGAATAATTTCACTGCAAAAGTGGTTGCTCTGGCACTGATATGTATATCAACCTAAAATAATAGTACAGGGTGTTCGTTTTAAGCGGTATTAGAATTGGGTCGGTTAGTTCTAATGTGAACCCCTTTATATTATTTCATCGTTTGGTGCCAAATTAGTATTTCTGTTAGTTGGCATCAAAATTTTTCTTGAATTGAATTGAATTATTATTATTATGGAAGATTTCAGAATGATATAATAGTATTTTATTCAATGAGCGATGTGTCAAGTCAAAACACACGCGGATGAATTTTGTAGCATGAGCCTTCAGGCGAGTGGTGTAATCCATCAAGTGTGTTATGACCATTACCGCGAATTGAATACTATACTTTATTCGAGTTCTTCAGTAATATTCGAATCAATCTGCATTTTCAAAATGGACAACAGTTGTGAAAAGCGATCTCTGTGGTCGAGAATCGAATCGCGATTAAATCGCGTAGGAAACGTCAAACATTTTTCAAATGCAATTTTTGGATATTCAGACACAAGAAAATGTAAAAATGGATGGCGAGAACGTTATCTTGATGTCTGAAATAGAGTTAATCCCAAACGATTCGACTTTTTTATTGATTTCGTAATTAAGTTTATTTTTCCTATTTGTATTAGAGTGAGTTATAGGCTTGAGTTCTTATAACTCACGCTATTGGTTTATAGAGACCATTACAGATCAAAATCAGTTGAATAATGTATAATCATTCTATGGGAGTAGATAGGTAAACTTCAATATTCGCAATAGTGTTATGCTTGTTTCAAATCTGATATGATGGAAAGCGATTTCATTTAGAGGATGTTCTTAACAAGGTCCAAAAATTGAATAATTTCAACAATGATGCTTTTTTTCCAAATTGCTTCGAATAATGTTTTGTACACACCCTTTAAACTGTTTTCGAGTAAAATAATTCTTCATCGCTGGAAGTAACTATGTATATTACAAAGCAGAATCTTCCTCGAAATAGATGACCTTGAGTAGGTATACTAGCGATAAAGAATTATTCTAATCATCAGTTTTGAAACAGACTTCTTCTCGGCGAAGCCACGGCAAGGAATCTTTTTTAAAAGCTTTTATTTAGTTTCACCTGTCCCGGTGTCTGTCTGTAATCAAATCTTGCAAGTTGAATATGACACACGACACACTTCTAAAATCGTCCGATTGATTTGAAATTTGGCAGGTGTACATAATTCTGGTGACAATGCATCATGAAATATTTTTTCTCTATTTCAGTATCGTAATGAGTTCATTACAGTACTTAAAACAGTGCTGTAATGAATTCATTACAGCATCGTTTTCAGTTACATTTTTCGTTTTGTGGTTGTCAACAATGACTTCCGATCCTATCAAATTCCAGCAGACATCAACTTGGAAAAATTTTCGTATTTCCTAACATTAACACCAACTGCCAAGATACAATATGAAAGTCACTAGGACCTATAATTTGAATTTTTCATTGAATTTCACAAAATTTGACTAATACTCGTTGCAGAATGCAATTCCAATACGAATGCGAAATTCGAAAACGCTCCTTCGTCGCTCATTTTCGAACTCATGAGTATAGGAGCCCATTCTGCAACTAGTTTCAGAATGTACTATTATAGAAAAAACATGGCGGCTTCAAAATGACGAATGAGTTTTGTAATTATCCGATTCCATTCAAAATTAGTATCTGGGGGTTTTTGGATTCGACAATGATGAATCTTCTGTCAAAATTGGAAAATTAAAGATGACGGCTACAATATGGTGGACGAGTTTTGTATATTTTATGATCCGATTCTATTCAAAATTGGTATCTGGGGGTTTTCTGGGTCGAAAAATAACGATTCTTCAAAAAGGAGAAATTCAAGATGACGGCTCCAAAAAGGCGGATGAGTGTTGTTATTATAAAAGCTTGTCTTCAAAAATGTTTTTTTTTTATAGAAGCTTGTTATTTCTGATCTGCCTCACCATCTTAAACTGTCAGAAGCGGCCACTGTACAAAAGGCATCACAATTTCCTAAAAGGAAGTCGCAGTGCTATCATTGGGATCTTTTTGTGCAACCTGGGTTCGTAACCTGTTGATATTTCGTCATCGAAGGTAAAGAGTATCGTGCACTTAATCATTGAAATCTTGATTATCTATTCAGGGATGGATTGGGAGAGCACATAAAAAGCTAGGTTCGTTACTGAGCCCTAAATTCGCCAAGAGCAAATTAGGAAAAACTCGAACATCCTCCCACCGATTACACCTTCCTATGGCACGTGCCCGACATATCGCACCGCATCCTCCCAAACCACCCCAACCCTTCTCCTTCTCATCGAACTTCCCGACCACCAGCTCCTCGTTCCTCCAACTTCCAAGCAAACTCGCCGTGACCGTCACCGCACACACCGCTCGTGTCAGTCGTCTCCGACGTCCCCGTGAGTCCAGCAGCCCGCGAAGGTCGCCCGCGATCCCCGACGTCACCTCACGTTCCTTCGATCCTCCGCAGCTTCCGCATCTTCGTATCGCGGCCCGCGAAAAGTGAAAGGGGTGCCGTTCACACCCTCCCGCTTCGTCTGCCGCCCCCGCCGCCTCCGCCGCGGCGCTCCCAGCCTCCCTGGACCGTCCGGAAGGAACATGTGCGCCAATCTAGCTTAAGTACAGTGTCAGGGTTTCCACCGTTTTATTGCACCACTTTGGAGTTGTTGTTTTGCCAATGTGCCAGTGTTTTAGATAGTTGACATTGATAGTCGTGTTGTGAGAGTAGTCTTCGTACTTGTGTCTTTTGGAGTGCTTTATGTTGAGAGTATGAATCATGCGGCTGTAAGGTAGGCGCCCTTGGTGTTACTATTTCTAGCTGGATTTTGCATAATAGGTTATTTCTTATTAGTGTCAATGCTATAGCCATGCGACGCAACAGGTTGCGGAGGTCTTGCTAGCGCCGTTGAGCTCTGGCGAATTTCTTGCTCTTCTTATGGCTCTTATTTGCGGTGACTGAAAAATTGATTTTCCAGTTTCTGAGCATCGTCATTAAATAAAAAACACAATTCAATACACTTGAGAAGGATCATTGGAGAAATATCAGACAAATTTCCAATAGAGTTTTTTGAACAACAAGTGGTGAAAAATTAATTTCAAACACTTGCATCGAACAAGATTTCTTCTGCGACAGGGATTAATAAGGAATAATATGGAAACAGAAACAAGTGGTGAAAAATTAATTTCAAACACTTGCATCGAACAAGATTTCTTCTGCGACAGGGATTAATAAGGAATAATATGGAAACAGAAAATGCCCGCCATGCAGAGCCGGAACGAGGATTCTAGCGCCTGTGGCAAACTTTCAAAATGCGCCCTTGAAGAAATTCATTTTTCAATAAATACATGTTTTTCGTCATTGACATTTATTGATTATATTTTGGACTTTTGAAGAACATTTCATTCACAATAATCTCCCATATTTCTTAAAAGGTAATGAACAAAAACTCAATCAACAAAATGAATAGAAAACGATAAAAAAAATTTCCGCAATTCTCCTATTTTTTCAGAAGTACCCCTAAGAGCATCATTATTCTTAACGCAGTGAAGAATCGCATCCAAGATAACCTTTAAGATATGCCTCCATTTTTATTTCCCATCCATGATCATTTTCTCCAAATGAATCCGCCAATATTAAAACTCCGTTCAAAACTTCGCAATTTTATGTAGTTTCCCTATGACTTAAGGGGCAGTATCACCTTCTGAATCGTGGTAAATCTCCATTCAAAAGTGGTCTCTTTATTTCACGAGAAAGTACCATAATTTACGACGTAGAGATTTTTTTTTAAATTGAAGTTGAAGAACGTCCCGAGTGCAAATAGTTTTCTTTTTTTCGATTTAATTAGTTTTTCATATTATGTAATACCACTAGAGATGGAATTTTGCCGGCAAAATTTCTCGATTGTGATATGAAAGTTTGTTGCTCGGAAATTTCGCGAATGACATTTGTATCAATATCACGAGCCGTCAGGCGAGTCATTTTGGAAAAAATGTCATGAGCGAAATTTCCGAAAAGCAACAAACTTGAATATTACAAGAGAGAAATTTTACCTGCTTAAATTTCATCTCGAGTGGAATTAGCTTAGGCATGACTATTCCACGAGAAAATAGGGTAATATGTTCACATTTGACGCGAATTGCGCTATTTGGCAAATTAGAATTCATCATAGATTAACTAAACCACTAAACGTTGTTTGTTCTCTATATGATATTTATTTCCGAAGCTATCTATGAATTCGAGAAACGTGAAAAATTTTGTCGCTGAAAAACCAACATGTTGGTTTTGCCGGCTTGAAAATTTTTTCGGGATGAAACGATCGTTGCTACAGAAACTTCCTCACTAAAAATGAAAAGAGTGGAATAGTCAATTAAAAAAACCTGGGTAATCGTTAGATCTGGGGTTATTGAATATGTTTTTCGTTTTTCATGAGTACAAGCTATATTTTTGAAATAATAATCATGAAAATTTTTGTAGTTTATAGGAGATTAAATTGCCGAGGGCAAATAGTTGCGATTTTGTCGATTCAATTAGTTTTTCAATTAGAAAAAAAACAGGTTGAACTTCAGCGTTTTGGAAACTACACTTAATGATTTTTCTCCGACGGTTATTCATCATTTTTTGGAAAAAATCGCAACTATTTGCCCTCGGCAATTCAATCTTATATAAACTACAACAATTCTCATGATGATTATTTCAAAAATATAGCTTGTACTCATGAAAAACGAAAAACATATTCAATAACCCCAGATCTAACGATTAACCTGTTTTTTTTTAATTGAAAAACTAATTAAATCGAAAAAAAGAAAACTATTTGCCCTCGGGACGTTCTTCAACTTCAATTTGAAAAAAAAATCAAGTCTCTACGTCGTAAATTAGGGTACTTACTCGTGAAATAAAGAGACCTCTTTTGAATGGAGATTTACCGCGATCCAAAAGGTGATACTGCCCCTTAAAGAAATCTCATGACGGGGTAGTGATAGATTGAGATGTTGCCAGTCTCGATAGCCTGTAGTCCAAAAATCTTTTTTTCCAGAAAAGAGCAAGCAGGGAAAGCAAAATAAAGCATCCATCCTCTTACAATAAATAAGCCAGTTTCTTTGCAGCCTATCTCCATTTGGCAAAATCTTCAAGAACCATTTTTTATCAAAACGTCGATCACCGTCACTTAAAGAATAAAAGTCGAGATCATCGCCTAATTCAGAAATATTTTTATATTATTTTTCGTAATTTGCCATGTTGTAGGGTCATTGAAATCAACTAGTTCAAGTGGTTCCTCAGTAACTCCTGATTCTTCGAAAGAATTTTTTTTCTGAATCGTACGAAATGGAATAGTTCAGTTCTAATTGTTCAGTACTTGAAGAATTAGAAGGAATACTTTCTGCAACATAGGCGTCATTCGCGGAATCACTTCTTGTCGCGACAATAACCGCTTCACTCTTGAAGTAATTTGAGATATCACTTGTGTTTTTTTTTAATTCTGATAATTTTTGGTCTCTGATATTTCACATTTTGCGCCCCTAGGTCGTTTGCGCCCGTGGCAAATGCCTCCTTCGCCACGCCCACGGTCCGGCTCTGCCGCCATGTGATGATTTTTGAACTCCTGTTGCCTGTTGGTACAAATCTCTACTTTTTTCCAATTCTATTTCTTCTATGATATATCCTGAATAAGTCTTCTGTAACCTGTAACCTTTAATTCTGAGCCAACTCCTCCAGCTTGGAAGAGGCCGAACCAATTATTCAAAATTATTATTTCGCCCAATTTTAACTGACTGAACCTAAGAAAGAATTGTGCTAGATCAGTTTGATGAATGACTTTGATAGTTGGCGCATTTAATAAGGATTCTTAAATGGTTTTAAAATTACTATATTATTTCTAAGATTTGGCGAGTAAACAAAATCTAAGGGAATCAGGTGAGTTTTGATGAAAATAGCTCGGAAAATAGTGAATTATTTTATCTCGCACTCTGTTTGAATTTTGATTTATGAATTTCATTCATTCATGAGCAGTGTGATGATTTTCGATCTTTATTGAGAAAGTGGTTCTGCTATCTTAATATAAAGTTAGCAAAGCCACCCCCTAGAAAATGAATTAAGCACGCGACAATTTTTGTTCTTTCACGACAAATTCAGGACAGGTATTCGGCAATTAAAAATGCAATTGAAAAAAATTCAATAACAAATGCGCTGTTACCAAAAATGCGATAATTCCAGAAATAGCAGGAAACCTCGGGAAGATGGGGTAAAATAAACTAGAAGGAATGGATTTTTTGTGTGTTTCTTACTTCATATGGACTTCGACAATTACTTGACAATTATTTATAAACATTTTTATCATATTCGGTCTATATTGAAAAAGTGGTTCTGCTAACTTTATGTTAAGTTAGCAAAGCCACCCCGTAAAAAAACTAAGGACGCGACAAATGTTTTGCTTTCACGACAAATTATCGACAATTATTCGACAATTAATGCAATAGGTTTCATTGATTTTCTCGCAAGTGGCACTGCTAACTTTATAGACATTCTTTTGTAACCTGTAACCTTTAATTCTGAGCCCAACACCTCCAGTTTGTAAGAGAATTACGTTTTGGCCGAGCCAAGATTTCGAAACTAAAATTTCGCCCCATTTTAACTGACTGTACTGAAATAGAATTGTACTATACTCCATTCACTTTTATAAAGTATCCCGGTTTGCCATGAAATTCTGACACATTTCACCGCGTAGGATATTTTGAAAATGTTTGGTTATGCTAATTCCCCTTTCAGATACGCCCGCAACGTTGCCGTTTCTTCATAAACATTGTAGTAATTACTGATTTATCAAAATGTTCATTTACTTTGGGAAAATAATGAATTTGTGAAAATATTATGTGAATTCAATAATTTCAAAGACCTGGCGAATGCTGAAGAAACTTTTTCTCTGTTAATACTGGAAATATTTCACGTATATAAAAATGGTTGGAAGATTCAGTTATGCTATTTTCTTGTACGGAAATAATGAACAGAATAGACCGTTACTTTGTGATAGTTCACAAGAAATACCTACAGAAGACATTCGAAAACCTTTTTGCACAACCTGAAATACTGTAGTAGTACTACGAAACCTGTGTCACAGTTAAAGCTAGATGAACTAAGTTGCCTTGGCAATGTCGCTCGATTTTCATGAGTGCCAACCTGCGTCAGTTTTAAGTGAAAAAACTTGATCAACCTAAATCATGGCTAACCGGGAAACTTTATAAAAGTGAATGGAGTATTATAGGTACATCAGTTTGATGAATGACTTTGAAAGTTGGCGCATTTAAAAAGGATTCTCAAATAGTTTTAAAATTACTATATTATTTTTTAGATTTGGAGAGGTTTTTCAGTCGTTTTATGGTAAGATTTGATGAATTTACCAGATTTACTCCATTCACTTTTATAAGGTATCCCGGTTGGCCATGAAATTCTGACACATTTCACCGAGTATATTTTGAAAATGTTAGGTTATATTCATGTTTCTGTCAGATACGTACGCAACGTTGTCGTTCCTACATAGAGATCGTAGTATATTTACGTATTTATCAAAATGTTAATTTTATTTGGTGAAAAAAGGAATTTGAGAAAATATTATGTGAATTCAATAATTCCAAAGACCTGGCGAATGTTAGAGATACTTTTTTCTCCTTCGATACTAGAAATATTTCACGTATATAAAACATGGTTGGAAGATTCAGTTATGCTATTTTTTTTTACGGAAATCAAGAATCCAGTGTTGAAATTTTACTGAAAACATTAGTTTTCAGTAGGACATTAGGACAGAATAGTCCGTTACTTTGTGTTCATCCGAAAAAAGAGAAGGTACTCGAATAACCCGACAGAAAAATTTCTGAACGAACAGACGGACCTATGGAATTCCCCACTTTTCAAAAAGTAAAAAGCATTGGCAACATCTCTCAGATTTTCACGAGTGCCAATCTGCGCCAGTTTTAAGAAAAAGAACTTGATAAACCTAAATCATGGCCAACCGGGATACTTTATTAAAGTGAATGGAGTATTATACAGGGCGTCCCAGAAGTTTCGCACTTCCTTGAGGGGATGGAAAGTGAAAAATATTCTAAGCCCAAATATCCATGTTTGAAATATTTTGATAACGTAGTTCATTAGTTATTAATTAATGAAAGTGACCAATCAGCAGCGCGCTATAGAAGAATGAGTAAGCAGTGGGGACGCGAAAGTGAGACGCCAGTCTCGGTTTAAGGCGTGAAAAGCCGGCAGCAGCTCTAGCGTCTCACTCTCGCGTCCCCAACTGCTTACTCATTCTTTTGTAGCGCTCTCCTGATTGGTCACTTTCATTAATTAATTACTGATTTACTACTTTATCAAAAAATTCCAAACATGGATATTTGGGCTTAGAATATTCTTCACTTTCGATCCCCTCAAGGAAGTGCGGGACTTCCGGGACACCTGTATATCTGTTTGATGAATGACTTTGAAAGTTGGCGCATTTAAGAGGGGTTTATACCGCGGGGCTTCCTGAGCGCACGTCAAACTCTACCCACGTCTTACCCCTCACCACCCCTAAGAAATCGTCGATTTTCAGGACGTCCGAAGATATCACAGACATTCCTCGTATTTACCGTCCCTTTCTTCCACTTGCGGTTTTCTGTTACGTACAGCATTTACCAAGGGAAGGGCGGAAAATGCCGAATGTTCACGAATATTCACGAATGAACTGGGATTATTTACGAAACTGCCGACAACACTGTAAATTCACAGGAAAGAGTCTTACCTCTGTGCCCTTACGTTTGACGAGATGGGAAGAAATAATTGGGAATTCCCTACAACTGAGGGAATTCCCACTTTCAAGGTTGAGGTCTATAATATTGATTTCAGCTCAACGACCAGACAGGCATGCTACCTGTGTTGAAAGATGTGAAGGAAAAAAATAAGAATATATTACTACTTCTTAGTTGTACGAATTTATTGCGAATTTCTGTTTTGATTGTAAGTTAGGTTCGGAAAAGAGTCGTGGACTAAAAAAATCATGCACATATGAATCTACAGTATATAAAAAATTGTAATTGAGACTAAAAATCTAAACCGACATTTTTTAATGAATTTAAATTTGTTTATTGTATGAGAAGCTGTATCAAAGGAATTGTTTATATTCACATTATTAGTTACAGGCAATATAGGTAGGTATGTGAAACTTCACTCCAGAGAAAAAAATATCGAAAATCGTTTTTCAAAATAGTACCCTATTTTTTATGATTGCGTTTTATTGTGCGAAAAAAAATAATGATAATTCTCTAAGTTTTTTAATTTTTTTTTTTATTGAAGTACAATAATTATTTTTCTTTGCAGAATCAAATTAACCCATGGTTTAAACAGAAATGTACCTATTCAGAATTGAATACTTAACAGAAGAATAAAATTAAAAATAGTTATTTTCCTAACAAGTGCGAAAAGGGTTATATTTTTCCGCACGAAACTGCAGTGCGGAAAAGATATCAATTTGATCTCATCACACTGATCAAATTCAATTTGATATATTCAAATACTCTCATACTGATGACAAATTTTAATTACATGTCGTTTCCATAACAACGTCGTTGGTGGCGTTTGGTGCATAGGAACATATCATAATTCAGTTCATTCTTTAGAAAAAGCGTGCGGCAAAAACCCCTGCTATTCCATTCCCGCACACTTTCCGTGCGGGAATGGAATAGCAGAGGTTTTTTCCGCACTGTTTGTGATTCTTTACGAATTGAAATGCGTGCTGGAATAAGGGGGAAATCGCACGCTTGTAGAAATTTTTTTTTAACAAATCTATTTTCACTTCTTATATGTATAACCGAGAGCGCTCAGGCTCCAGTAGAAAATTTCGAACAATATGATAATCCCAATTTCCAGATTTCAAATATGTCCAGTTCTCCAGAAACGTCTAATAAGCACTCGAACTTGGGACATCCTATATATTCAAGTTAGACTAATTCCAGTACCTATTAAAGTCATATATTTTTTTATATCATTAATTTGAAATAGCTTTTTTTATTTGTTGTTAGTGACTATGATATTATGTTTATTTCCAAGATTATTTTACAGAAGTTTTTTTGGATGGACATTGATGAACATAAGTTTTTAAATGACGTTAAAAAAATATATGAAGAAATATCTGATATTACTCTCAATCTCTTAGTAACAAGTGACAAACATAATTCGAACTTTTCATTTTTTTAGAAAAATCCTACTTTAGCTGAATAGCATTCAAGACACAAAATCTCATGCAATTAGCTTTCACACTCTCCGCTAATAATAATAATATAAGGAGAATATTCGCTCATCCTAACTATTGAGCTCAGAGATCTGAAGTCCTCTTTTTTGGTATGGTCCTCTTCTTCGGTGTTGTTTTCAGCCCTTTCACTTTTCACTGATAACAGACGCCTTACAAGTAAACAATAAATATTTGCCTTTGGATTTTGCTGAATAGTACCTGCTTCAATGTGCAGTATTGCCAGATAGACGGAACGATCAGTAGACAGTGGGAATAACCAAGTTTGTCCATTAGGTGGCAGCACTTTACGATCGTTCAATTTTAATTTTACTGAAGTCGGTTTTGGAGCGATTGAAAAAAACTTTTTGTGTTGAATTTTGTGTGGAAATTCATAAAAAAAAATAATCTAGGTCGGAAAGTTATTATCATGCATATACAGGGTGTTTGGTAATTCGACGTGAACCTTGAAAAGGGATATACTAGACGTCATTTGCAGTAAATTGTGTCGAGTGAAGCCTGGTCCGAAAATATATGGTTACGAAGATATCGCGATTTTTCAACTTTTTTGAAATTTTCTGCTTCGTTATAGAAAACAATTAATTTTGTGAGAACTACTCGACTCTCAATATCCAATGAATATTTTTTTCAAAGCTAAGGAGATGGTCCTCATTTCTTGCGAAAAAATATTCACTAAAAATTCAGATAACCCGAGATATACAGGGTCATAAAAGGCTGCGCCTGTTTTCCTCATTAAATCTTGATGAAACAATTGAGAATTACTTGAACAAAGGATTATGAACTTGGTGTACAAATGTCAAAAAAACTTCCCTGTTTCATCAGCTTTCCAAAAAGGTACATATGTCAAGAATTCCTTCATGCAATCAAAAAATTTGGCCGGAAAACCAAGCAGACAACAGACTTTTTCGAGTCATTCAGATTTCCTATTATCCTTTATTTCACTCGGCGTAATTCGTAAGCCGTAAGCGGGCCATGGTTCGATCACTAAATGACTCGAAAAAGTCTGTTGTCTGCTTGGTTTTCCGGCCATATTTGTTGATTGCATGAAGGAATTATTGACATACGTACCTTTTTGGAAAGCTGATGAAACAGGGAAGTTTTTCCTCACATTTGTACACCAAGTTCATAATACTTTTTTCGAGTAATTCTCAATTATTTTATCAAGATTTCTTGAGGAAAACAGGTGCAGCCATTTATGACCCTGTATATCTCGGGTTATCTGAATTTTTAGTGAATACTTTTTCACAAGAAAAGAGGACCATCTCCTCAGCTTTGAAAAGAATATTCATGGAACATTTAGAGTCGAGTAGTTTTCACAGAATCAATTATTTTCGATAACGGAGCAGAAAATTTCAAAAAAGTTGAAAAATCGCCATATCTTCGTAACCATAGATTTTCGGACCATGCTTTACTCGACGCAATTCACTGCAAATGACGTCTACTATATCCCTTTCCAAGGTTCACGTCGAATTACCAAACACCCTGTAGAGTCACTAAGAAAGAAAAAAAAAATTTATTTTTTTTTCAGTCGACGAAAAAAAAAGTTATGAACTTTCCGACTTGAAGAACACTTCAAATTGAATAATAGTGAAAACCCCATATAAATCGGTGGTCTCTATCGTGAGAAATACCGAATCGCGTTTTGAACTGAACGTCATTACGGTATAGGCCCCTCTTAATAAGGATTCTCAAATAGTTTTAAAATTACTATATTATTTCTTAGATTTGGCGAGGTTTTTCTTTCGTTTTATGGTAAGATTTGATAAATTTACAAAAATATATATCATGATATATCTACTTCCGAGTTCACTATAGGTATATCGAAAATTTCGAAAAAACACTTTTCGTTCATCAAAATCCAAGCAGGCTTTGATTCACTTCCTTCCAAACTGAGGGGGTCATAGAATTTCATGTCTTATTCATTTTCACTTGCCAAATTCAATTCAGTTTCATCATAGTTGTATCGTCTGACGTACGCTTCTAAAGGTCTTATAAGGTCATAGAATTCGATATCTCACAATATAGATGCATAGAATACCTGGTGTTGGCACTCATTAGATTTTGTTTAAGACTTTCTTGTCGATCGAAAATCGGAGATTTTGTGAAGCTTTTCATTTCTCCCGAAAGGGGTCACGCCGGGCCACGCTATTATTCCATTGTCGCAGTAGTTCTAGGACTGCGAATTATTGCGGATTATTCCAGAACTTGACCAAAATCTGAAATCTAGAATGCCGAAATTCTGCATATTTCAGGGAAATATTCTTCTTTTCTTCATCGGCTCTTTTCGGAGGCTAAAATTCTGCATATGGAAGAAAATTCTGTAAATCTGGCATCACTGGAAAGATGCTAGAAATTATGTAATTTGAAAAATTTTGAGTGAAATGAGAACTAGGGTAATATGGTTTTCAGGGGACGCTTAGCCCCTGTTGCCTCTTCTGACGATGTGTATGAAGTTAGCAGTGCCACTTGCGAGAAAATCAATAAAACCTATTGCATTAATTGTCGAATAATTGTCGAGAATTTGTCGTGAAAGAAAAAAATTTGTCGCGTCCTTAGTTTTATTTCTACGGGGTGGCTTTGCTAACTTAACATTAAGTTAGCAGAACCACTTTCTCAATATCTACCAAATATCATGAAAATGGTTGTAAATAATTTTCGAGTAATTGTCGTAGTCCATATGAAGTAAAAAAACACAAAAAATCCATTCCTTCTTGTTTATTTTATTGTCTTTTTCCCGGGCGTTTGAGATATTTCTGGAATTATCGCATTTTTGGCAACAGCGCATTCGTAAATGACTTTTTTTCTATTGCATTAATTGTCGAATACCTGCCTCGAATTTGTCGTGAAAGAAAAAAATTTGTCGCGACCTTCGTTTTTTTTCTATTAGGTGGCTTTGCTAACTTTATATTTATTTAGCAAATAGTGGTCGAATATCATCAGGATGATCATAATAGATTGTCGAGTAATTGTCGATGTTCAAATGAAGTAGAAAACACAAAAAATTCAATCTTTCTAGCAATTTCCACTCCATTTTCTCGCGATTTCCTTATATTTCTGAAAATGTCGCATTTTTGGCAACAGCGCATTCGTTTTTGACTTTTTTCTATTGCATTAATTGTCGAATACCTGTCCCGAATTTGTCGTGAAAGAAAAAAATTGTCGCGTCCTTATTTTTTTTTCTACGGGGTGGCTTTGCTACCTTAACGTTAAGTTAGCAGAACCACTTTCTCAGTATCGACCAAATATCATGGAAATGGTGATAAATAATTGTCGAAGTCCATATGAAGTGAAAAAAATACAAAAAATCCATTCCTTTTAGTTTATTTTACGTCTTTTTCCCGCGATTTCGAGATATTCTGGAATTATCCCATTTTTGGCAACAGCGCATTCGTTATTGATTTTTTTCGATTGCATAAATTGTCGAATACCTGCCTCGAATTTGTCGTGAAAGAAAAAAATTTGTCGCAACCTTCGTTTTTTTCTATTAGGTGGCTTTGCTCACTTTATATTAATTTAGCGAATAGTGGTCGAATATCATCACGATGATCATAAATGATTGTCGAGTAATTGTCGGTGTTCAAATGGAGAAGAAAACACACAACAAATTTAATCTTTCTAGCAATTTCCACACCATTTTATCGCTATTTCCCTATATTTCTGAAAATATCGCATTTTTGGCAACAGCGCATCCGCTATTGACTTTTATTCGATTGCATCAATCGCGTGATATAAACTGAATGGAATGGATTTGTTGTGTTTTTTTTTACTTCATATGGAGTCATGGACGTCGACAATTATTTATAACCATTTTCATGATATTTGTTCGATATTGAGACAGTGGTTCTGCTTACTTTACGTTAAGTTAGCAAAGCCAACCCGTAGATCAAAAAATTAAGGACGGGACAATTTTAATCGACAATCATTTCACATATGATCATCGTGATGATATTCGACCACTATTTGCTAAATTAATATGAAGTTAGCAAAGCCACCTAGTAAAACAAAAACGAAGTTCGCGACAAATTTTTTTCTCTCGCGACAAATAATTCGATGCAGGTATTCGACAATTAATGCAATAGAAAAAAGTCAATTACGAATGCGCTGTTGCCAAAAATGCGATAATTCCAGAAATATCTCAAACGCCCGGGAAAAAGACAATAAAATAAACAAGAAGGAATGGATTTTTTGTGTTTTTTTTACTTCATATGGACTTCGACAATTACTCGACAATTATTTATAACCATTTTTATGATATTTGGTAGATATTGAGAAAGTGGTTCTGCTAACTTAACGTTAAGTTAGTAAAGCCACCCCGTAGAAATAAAACTATGGACGCGACAAATTTTTTTCTTTCACGACAAATTCTCGACAATTATTCGACAATTAATGCAATAGGTTTTATTGATTTTCTTGCAAGTGGCACTGCTAACTTCATAGACATCTTCTGACGAGCCGCAACTGGTGGAAATGGTAGAGTGTCAAGCAAATTTGTGTGTTCAATGTGGAAGGTAGCCGTTGTCGATCAAAGAATCTTACTGATAGGATGTTTTTCATGCATTTACTATTTATCGAAGAATATGAACTGAACGCTTTGATTTCTCAAAGAATAGTTGAAAGGTCGAATTTGCAGCTTAACAACTATGCAAGAAGAGATGGGTTTTAAAATAATGGAATCATTATACCGATCAACCGTTATAATTACTTGTGGCTGTGTGATGTTTTCTAGAACGAAATTGTGTTATTAAATAAATCAGTGAGTGTCAAAACATCGAACTTATATGTATATTTGGGCGGAGTTAAAACCTACACTGCACCAATTAAAACAGAGATCCGGCTATGTTAAAATACGTTAATTGTGTGGAATGAATAGTAATTTGGTCTAATTACACTCTTTCGGATGTGCATAGTAATAGAGACAAGTTCAATATAATTTTCTCATAATAATAATCTGTTTATCGTTGAAAGTGGGTATCTATTTTCTAGAACTTTTCTTTTCGATATGAGATATATCTATGATTTTCACTGTGAAATTTTGATTTCGTTGCGAGTCATGAATGGAGTAGGTATAGGACCTCGTATATGACTCTCCTTTTATCTCAGAACTGGTGACTGGTACAGCACGTTCTCTAGCTAAAGTGGGTCTATCGCAAACTTATTCTTGAGTATTTGATAATAATCTGGGATAACCATTTTCAAGAAACGGATGATACTCAGGATTACAACAAAATAAGGGATAGATTGAAGTACCAGGGGCGCAACTTCGTCATGCTATGTTTTTAATGACATGCAACTTTGTAGTGAGAAAATGGTTACAAATAAATCATTCAAAGTATTGCCAATTGGTAGCTACAACTTCTTCCCATCTTTCTGATTGCACATACAGTAATGTATGGATAATCCGAACTACCCTATAATCCGAACGGCCCCACTTGGTAAAAAGATATGTACAAGGTGCGGCACGGAGGGCGGACGTTTTTCAGATGGGCATAACTTTCCCCCACTGAGGACGAGAGAAGTGGGGAAGGTGCCGTTAGACTAGTGTGTTCCTAGCATTTATTTACTTGTTGGTTCCAACAGGATGGGGCGACCGCCCACACAGCCAGAGCATCAATGGACGTTATTCGCCCTCTCTTCCCTGGTCGCCTTATTTCCAGGTTTGGCGATGTTCATTGGCCTCCCCGGTCCCCAGATTTATCCATATGCGATTTTTTCTTATGGGGACCAAGCCCCGAACTCTGGACGAATTGAAAAGGGCTATTCGCGTGGAAGTTGCCCAAGTTGAGAGAGCGATGTTGGAGAGAGTCTACGCGAACTTCCAAGAGCGCCTCCAGCACTGCATCACCGATTTCGACCACCACATGCCTGATGTGATTTTCCACACTTGACTGTCTCAAATGCTATTTCCTTGAGAATCTGATTCCGTCAATAAATGTGTTTTTGAGTAAAAATTAACGCTTTTATTATTTTTTTAAAACCATCCATCCTCCGTGCCGCACCCTGTATAATCCGAACAGCCTGAACTCTGCAATCCGAACGCCCAACATCTTGTTTTTTGCGAGATGTACCCTTTACATCTTTGCGTATTACATATTCAGTTCAAATAACGGCTTGTATAAACGCGATTATATCACTCAAAATTTGCAGTGACCTTAAATGTCATTCAATTTTACAGCAAAAAGGTACTCTTGGTAAAACTCTATACTATGCACCGTTTTCGGAGAACATATGTATTTTGATTTCAATGACCCCATAGCTGACTTCCAACCATTTAGAAGCCATATATTATCTAGAAAAAAGTATTTTTAAAACACCTACTCTAATTGAATCCTATTTTATGTTATTACTCTTTTTTTAAATTCTCATCTTGTGATTTTTTGTTCAATAATCAATTGATACATTTATCATTACTTCACACCAGCATCGGTTAATTTTTACTTCATAATTTTCGAATCAAAATACTCCGAAAGCGGTACACAGTATCCAGTTTTACCACGAGTACCTTTTTGTGTAAAATTGAAAGATATGTTTAAAATTATTTGAAATTTTTATTAATAGATCCCATATTAAAGAAGTTATGTTCAATACTACTTGCTACGAACCGATGTCCGAACGTGTTCGGATTATAGATATCATTCAATATGATTTCTATAATCCGAATGATTTGATAAACCGAACGGGTCTTGACAACTTTCTGTTCGGATTATTCATAAATTACTGTATTTAGAGGCTATCCACGAATCAAGCCATTTTTTGATGTACATAAAGTTAGCAAACAACTTTCGCGAATCAAACTCGGAATAGCTCAAAATTTTGCCGTTTTTATCCGTAATTTATCCAAGAAAAAATAAATTTTGCCGCTCTTACATTTCAAAAAATATTAGATGTGTCGCCAAGTTGATATCAACTTAGCGAAACAGCGATCCCAAAAATTTTTTCAGCCGAAATACAACTAGCTCATCTGTTTCAATGATTTATCCGTAAATTATCCCTGAAGAAAAAAACATCGCCACTGTTGTATTTTAAAAAATATTGGATGTTTCGCTAACTTGATATCAAGTTGGCGAAACAACTATTCAAGAAATGGTTTCAGCACGAAACAAGGTAGCTCATCTTTTCAAGTGATTCATACGTAAATTATCCGTGAAGAAAGAAAATTTGTATCATTCACGGTTTCGAAGAAAAATTACAAAATCTGTTTGATGGATCAGCAGCCGATGGAACATAATTTATGCGTTCTTCTCGAAAACTAAGGAAGCAATATTGTTGAAATCTGGAAGAAAGATGTAGCTTTTCATCCTTGATTTATCCGTGGAAAAAAAATTTTGCCGCTCCTGTTTTGAAAAAATATCACGTGCACTGGTAAGTGTACATCAAATAACCAGATGACATATTGAAAAAAATATTTCAGCAATCAACAGATAATTTAATTTTTTTCAGTGATTTATCCGTTAATTATCTGTCAAGAAAAAACATCCTCACTGTTGTATTTTGAAAAATGTTGGATGTTGATATCAAGTTGGCGAAACAACTATTCAAGAAATGGTTTCAGCACGAAACAAAGTGGCTCATCTTTTCGAGTTATTCATCCGAAGATTATCCGTGAATAAAATTCGTATCATTCAAGGTTTCGATGAAAAATGACAAAATCTGATTGATCGATCAGCAGCCGACGGAATATAATTTATGCATTTTTCTCGAAAACTAAGGAAGGCTAACTGAGCCATAATCGACCCCAGTTCAAATAATAATAATAAGGAAGCAATATTGTTGCAATTTGGATGAGAGATGTAGGTAGCTGTTCATCTTTGATTTATCCGCGAAAAAAAAAATTGCCGCTTCTGTTTAAAAAAAATATCACGTTTTTTTCTTCACGGATAAATCAAAGATGAAAAGCTACATCTATCCGTGAAAAAAACAATTGCCGCATCTGTTAAAAAAAATATAATGTTTTTTTCTTCACGGTTAATTCAAAGATGAAAAGCTACGAGGATATATTGAAAAATTCTTAGCCTACTATAAAACCAAACAAAATTTCAATGTCAAAATATTTTTTTACTCAACAATATTCTCCTCTTGATTGAATACATTATTTTATTACAGCGAACCTGCAACGTCTCTAGAACTTTCAAAAAAAAATGTTTCTTCTTGCTCTGCAAACCAGTAGGTACTCCACAGCTTTTACTACCTCCTCATTGGAAGAAAATTTACGACCTTTTGAACTTTTTTTAGTTGGGGAAAGAGATGATAGTCGTACGGAGCCAAATCTGGTGAATAAGAGGGGGTATTCTAGTAATTCTAACCCTAAATCACGAATTTTTTGCATGGCAACATGAGATTTGTGTACTGGAGCGTTGTCCTGTAAAAACAAAATACCTTTGGAAAGCTTTCCGCGTCTTTTCTCTCTATTTTTTTTCCGTAGGGTGGTCAGTAATTTCGAATAGTAACATGCAGTTATTGTTCTACCCTCATCCAAAAAATCAATCATGATTACCCCATGGCAATCCCAAAAAACTGAAGTGGAAACTTTTCCAGCAGATTTTTGGACACGAAACTTCTTAGGTCTTGGAGAACCGGAGTGTCGCCATTTCATCGATTGTTGCTTTGTTTCTGGATCGTAGAAATGTACCCAAGTCTCATCCATAGTAACAATTTGGTTTAAGAAGTCTACATCGTTTTCAAATCGAGCACAGATCGAACGCGATGCTTCTACCCTTGCACGCTTTTGGTTGACATTCAAACATTTGGGGATCCATATTGCAGAAATTTTTCAAAAGTCCAAATTGACGTGAACTATATGATGAACGCGTTCGTATGAAACCTTCAGTGCTTCAGATATCCTTTTTAGCCCAATTCGACGATCTGATAAAATCATGTCATGAACTACATCGATATTTTCGGGGACTGACACAAAAACTGGATTTCCTGATCGATCATCATCTTCAATGGATAATTTACCTCTTTTGAAGCTTGCAGTCCAATTTTTCACGGTCGCATACAAAGGACATTAAGCATATCTCCGTAAACCTGCTTACCTCTTATTCCTTTTAAATACAGCTACTTGATGAGGGCTCGATACTCCAATTTTTCGATTTTTCCAATTTCGGTGGACATCTTTTTTTTAATTCATTGCGTAACTCTGGTTTACTTTTTTGACGTCGAACTCTACACTGACACTTCTAATAAGTTATTGTTCGTTGATATGGTATCGCAATATTTTGTTTATGCATAGAACTGGTCTAGGCTAACTAGATATCAATACATCCTCGTACAAAGCCTAGTTTAATATTCATTTCCCAAGAAAATTAAGATGAGAGTTTCATCGAACTCAGCTTGAAATCGGGCAAGTATGCATATTATATTTTCTGACGCCTCATTTATATCAATGGGTTCTTCTGAGAATCGTTAATCCTAGGAATGCTTTGATGATCTCAAATAACACTACCTGTTTCATTCAAGAGAAAATCTATATGATAATCAGGTGTGTTGCAACTGTTTTGGATGTATAATTTCACGAGTTACCACAATGATTTTTGCATAAAGTTTCAAACTTATATACCGTTCCACTATACTTTATTTATTCAGGAAAGAGTTCTTGAAATCTATCCAGCCATTCATCGAAATTTTTCATCAATTGACTGAAACACTTTTTTCCCATACCATTTTTCAAAATTCGGTTTCGTTTGGAAGATACAGGGTGTCAAAAATCCATGAAATTAACACTATTCTTTCCATATATTCGGAACCGATATTTCGAATGATCTGAATTTTGGCTGATTGTTTACTCTATTCATGGTGCATATTCCTCAATTGAAACTTATTTCATATTTCTCCTGGTAAAAAAGTAACAGTATAGTCGACTTATAAATTCACGCAAAAATACTATAGAACCACTTGAAAAAGATGAACGGTTCACGTTTTCGAAAGAATTAATTATTTTAGAAAACAAAAGTATTCTTATATTTTTTCAATAAAACGCGTCGTTCTCAAGTTATTCCTAATTGTATAAGATCAAAATAGAGGAAAAATCATGAATTTCAAGAATAATCTGAATGCTGTCCTGAGTTAAATCTCATCGAAAATTATTTTTCTCTGGTCTCTCAACAAGTTATCAACGTTGTCAGAATGTTTTTCAACTTTGTCAAGACTAAAATCTCTATGATGAATTATACATTTTATATGCAGTTTCTATTTGAAATTCATTGTTACCGGTCCTTCAGCAAAATATCTATCGAAACAATATAACTCGACACCAGAACGACACTACTATTACATCAATTCACTGAAAGTCATTTACATAATCATCACCTGTTTGCTTCATTCTCTGTAAATAAATAAAGCGTGAAATTTGTTTATGCCGTGCTGACTAACGTTTTAGGTTTATGGCGTGTATTTCACCGTTCTTTCTTCTGTGGGGAGGAGGAAGAAACTCCTATTCACCTGGTTACGGAATGCTATGCCATTGTAAGCCAAAGGAAAGATAGCTTTGGACAAGAAACTTGTAGAAGTGGGGAGTTATCCTCCTTGAAGCCGTCCCAGATACTGGATTTCATCAAATCTCTGGAACTGGAGGGCGAGCTGTAGGAGGCGCGATGATGACAGCTCTGTCAGGGGGCACAATAGACCTTAAGGTCGCAGTGGACTGTAACCCCTTTTCACCATAACTATAACGTTTTAGGTTGGACTGGTTGGAGCACAGAGCATCGCGGGTACGGCCTTCTGAAGGGAAGAGTGGCCTACTCTTCCCTTCAGAAGGCCGTGGATGGCAACTGAAATTAGGAACGTAGCGCTATATTGGCGAGGATCAGAACTACTCTTTTGGCATTTTCAAAGAGCAACGCCTAGACGCCTTTAGCGATTGTGATAGTTCATCCGCTAACGATAGGGGACGTACTGCTTTCTTGAGTTCGCATTGTTTGAAGAGAAAATCGGCAATCTGGCATCGTCTTCTCTATAGTTCTGTGCTATATCACAGAGAATGTGGTAAGCTTAGGTCATTGACCCTGAATCATATGACTTTGGTTAATGGAGTTAGGATATGTTAGTGAAAAACCATTTTTTATGCGATCGTTTTAGAATATCGAGGAAAATATGAACAAATTATTAGTGCCTATAAACTAAACTTCAGGACAATCGAAGAAGGAACTTATTTTGGTGGGAGAAATATAGCTTTTCAATTGCCGAAATGATCGGACAGAACTAAGTGTTTTGTTAGGAAATATCGTGTTTGTAACATTCTCATTCAAATAAGGTAAGTGCTTGAGTATTTGCTAATTGTATCAACCAGAACATCTAATAATCACCTCAATTTCAATCGAAAAGATTGAAGACTTTGAGGTGTTTGCAGAGAATTGATCCAGGCACGCATTAAGCTCAACTTTTTTTTTATCTCTTTAACAGAGCCGAATTCGGAAAAATGGAAAATGAAAAAAAGGTTTCCTTTAGCATCAAGAATCTACATTCAAAATATATGTACAAGTCAAAGGCTCACCCTGTATATTGAACGGACAATGTATTTAAGGGACTAAATTGGATAAGAATTAATGCTGTATTGCTGGAAATAACTTCCTAAATAAGCCATTTTTCCCGTAAAATATGAAGGATGAAAAATGGTTATTGTGGGTTATCCTTAAGAGATAGACATATACCATCGTGGACTTTTTTGTTGACCTTTTTTAGGTGTACAATACCGAGTACATTATTTTGATTTATCTCGTGGGGTTCAGTCAGCGTTTGCAGTGTAAGCGCAAAAAAATGTGTTTATTTACGACATCACACAAGAAACCTTTAAATTCATCAGTGTTTCTCTACAATATCATACATATAAACCTTCCTCTTGAATCATTTTATCTATTGAAAAAAAGCGTTTCAAAAGAAGATTTAAGCATACATAGGGACAGATAGCGATAGCGACTTTGTTTTATACTATGTACTAGCTGGCCCGGCGAACTTTGTTCCGCCTCAATGATACTTACGGTGGATTTCACAAATCGTAATCACTGGTGATCGGAGATCAACGGCTTGGTTGTCTGATTTTTGAACTGTCAAATGTTTCCATGGGTATGAGCTATCACACAGAACAGATACACAAAAATAATATGTCATAATATGTCAATCACTAATAATGGCAATTTTGGATTCAGTTATTTCCGCAAATTATTTATTGCCCAAACAGAAATTCAAAAACATTTTAAAAATTATGAGAAAAGATGAGAATGGACACCTCACGATTAGAACTCATCGCCAAAATTCGATTTACTTGACATTTCGATAAAAATTCACTGTGATATTCACCCGCTTCTGGATCTGTTAATAGCCTTTCATGGTACTATAAGCCCTATGTGAATTACACAGTAATTGATGTCATATGTTTTTTTTTTTCGACCATTTCGAACCACGACGACCGAAATGCTCGAAAAAAAAACAGATGACATCAATCGATGGCCGCGAAAGTCTCAACAAATTCATCGCCATTTAATTGTGATAATGTCAAATATAATACCTTCACGATTACGTTATTTGAAATAAATAAAACTATGAAAATAACTAATAATCATCAGTCATAATGTGTGAATAGCGCCATCTGAAGTGGTAGGAACGAAACTTTTCTTATATCTCAACGAAATCTAATTATTTTAGACATCTGTACTCCTACGCTGAGACATTTTGGTTTTGTCCAACAGCGCAGAGTTGTAGGCAACTCAAATTACACCATATTACAGTGACTATAGAGGGAATATAGTCACTGTACACACTATTTGTTCATAACGCCATCCAACGCGGAGAATATCAAATGAACTACCTACGAATAAGCGGTAGCGTAACTGTAACTGTAGCGACATCTAGTGGCCCTACTCAAAAGGAGGAAAAGCATTTCCTGTATAAATAAAATTTTCATCGATTTTTTCAAAGTTTCATTGTATTTTATAATAACCAGACCGTAGACGAATCCATATATGAAGTTTCATAACAAACAGTCCATCCGATCTCGAGTTATAAATGGTGTAACCAACATCTTTCTTTTATATATATATAGATTGATATACATTTTTCTTTAATTTCCGTGTTGATAGTATTAGGTAATACAATGCGTCTATTTTTCTCCCCAACAGAGCTTTATGTACATTTTACACAAACATAGGTATAAAAACAGATGCTCGACCATGTCGAGATTGAAGAGACCTTGACATGACATGTTATTTGGCCCTCATATTCTTTGCAAAGACATGAGGTGGTATAGCTTTGGAGGCTGGGTGTACAAATTAAAACAATCAGCTTTCAAGCTTCATAAAAATGAAAAAAGATCTCAACACCACAATAGATAAACTGGAAAACGAGTTGTATCGAACAAGATTTTAACCCTGAAACTTTCTAATGCTCTAGTTTTTTTCGAAGATTGAAATTGCAGTACAGCAGGGTTCCAAATTTTTGTTTCCGAAATGTCTGTTTTCTAATTTATTATTCCATTCCAGCTTGTGTATTCGAATCATTGTTAATGATGTTGACTATTAAGCAAATTAATGCCTACTGTTTCTTAATACTTTGTTGAATAAATGAAATGAAACATTCATGAGTATCAATAAGAACATTAATCTTGATAGAATGCTGATTGATATCGTCAAGGCCATTTATGATCCTCCGGGATCATTACCGCTAAATGTTTTTTTGTACTTTCAGAAAAACAACACTAATTAAAAAAATGTTCACTGTTTCATTAAGAATTGTCCATATAGTAACTGAGAATGTAGTGTGTTTTTATTTCAAGTTGCATTTGAAAATGGTTTCACTTTGAGTAAACTCAGAAAGGATTGGAGTTCTTCATGAAATAATTGAAATTGATTCCGGAAGTTCATTTTTTTCCTTTCAAAAATAGAAGCAAATGAGCCAACTCATGCTTCTGTTTTATTTCGAACGAAAGACTCATGAAAATAGTTCAACTTCCGATTATAAGTGAATTTACAGATGATTTCGTTCAAAAAATCAACTTGAAATACGGAATTGGCACAGAATGGCGAAATTAAATTACCTATATCGAAAAATAGTTCCTGCTTTACTCACATATTCACTAATTTCATACTTCAGCGATTCCCGGATAGAGAGCGCCATTGTACATTTCATTCATAAGGGAGACCATTTAATGGATATTCCATAAAATGCACGGTGGCGCCTCTATCGGAGTAGTTTTCCTACTCATTGTGATCGGCGACCTTAATCACAAACTATGAAGATTCGACCTAAATAACCTGAATGAAATATTCTTCCTTACTGATATATACAGAGTGATAATTTCTGAACTTAGAAATTTCATAATTGCAGAGAAAGTATTTCTTCAGCACGCCTCGGGCAAACTAACTTCGAACACTTTTCAAAGTATCCCATCATGTGTGGACTGAATAAAAAATAGTGGAAGGTCTTGAAGCCATGGACCGAAATCTCTTCAGAATATTCGTAATAAATTTAATTATTATCCACATGTTTTAGGTTGAATCTCCATATGTAGTGCTGAGGTTTATCATGTAGGTACCATATGGAAATTTTTAATCAAACATCCTGTATATTCGTCATTTCGCCTTCAGAACTTTCGAGAGAAAATCAAAGTGCATAAAACCCGAAAATAATGGCTGATATCTGTGCCGATGAAAAGACCGTAAATTTCACGAAAACATCACGATTTTATGCCTTGCAATAAAAGTTAATATATCGCCTCTTTCTTCGCGTTTGAATGGTAGGTATAGACCGACAGTACAGACAGACACCTCTTGCAGGCGTTCGTTTTTCAATAAATAACGGACGGTTTTTTTCCGATCGGCGTATAGTTCTGTGTGTCCGTGTGTGTAATTAATCGATTAGTCTTTATTTATTGCGCTGAAAATGATTATTCTTAATGAGATATCCGATTCAGCTTGTTGGATGCGGAGAAAAATCGGCTTGGGCAGCGTGTCGATTTTTATCTCTTATTTATTGAATGATTTTGGCTGAATGAAAGGATATGAGTTATGGCTTAGGAAAGAAATTTGGTATTTTGAAGTGGGTTTGTTGCGTATGTCTTAATTAGAAAGTGGTCATGTAATTGGTCCTTTCAAACTATTTCTCCATTTCTATCGCGATCAGACATTGGAAGGACGCCATCTGGTATCATAGATGACGGAATTCTGGACCGTGATACCATAGTACGAGGATGAATTGATATCTATAAACATTCACTTGTATTCAAATTTCATAACTCTCCTGTACCTACTATCGACATTCCGTTCTAAGCTTTAAGTACGATCCTGGCAGTCTTTTGGGGGCGTGAAAAGAATTGTAGAGAAGACCGTTCGACCAATAAGATGTAAGTAATGCGCAAAACAAACCGATTTGGTTTATTTGTTTGCATTATCTTATATTTGAACAGACTATATACAGGGTGTCCGGTAAACCTTGTACAATATTGAAACTGGTGATAGACCAGGTCATGACTGTTCAGAATATCAGAATTTCACCTCAGTAAAAATATCACCATTTTCGAGATAATGGGCATTTTCTAAATATCTAGAAAATCACTACCTCACCTCCATTTTTTGAGTGCTATGTCTAATGTATCAAGTTCTGAAAAACTGCTTTGTACGTCTGAAAGCATCACTCATCATTAATCTTCAGCAACAAAGATATTTTAATTAGTCTCAATTTGTAGACATAGCACTCAAAAAACGGAGGTGAGATAGTAATTTTCTAGATATTTAGAAAATGCCCATTATCTCGAAAAGGTGATATTTTTACTGAGGTGAAATTCTGATATTCTGAACAGTCATGACCTGGTCTATCACCAGTTTCAATATTGTACAAGGTTTACCGGACACCCTGTATATAAATGTGTATATACAGGGTGTCCGGTAAACCTTGTACAATATTGAAACTGGTGATAGACCAGGTCATGACTGTTCAGAATATCAGAATTTCACCTCAGTAAAAATATCATCATTTTCGAGATAATGGGCATTTTCTAAATATCTAGAAAATCACTACCTCAACTCCGTTTTTTGAGTGCTATGTCTAATGTATCAAGTTCTGAAAAACTGTTTTGTACGTCTGAAAGCATCACTCATCAGTAATCTTCAGCAACAAAGATATTTGAATTAGTTTCAATTTGTAGACATAGCACTCAAAAAACGGAGGTGAGGTAGTGATTTTCTAGATATTTAGAAAATGCCCATTATCTCGAAAATGGTGATATTTTTACTGAGGTGAAATTTTGATATTCTGAACAGTCATGACCTGGTCAATCACCAGCTTCAATATTGTACAAGGTTTACCGGACACCCTGTATATTATAGTTAGCATAGACCAGTTCCATGCATAAACAAAATATTGCAATACCATATCAACGAACAATAACTCATTAGAAGTGCCAGTGTAGAGTTCGACGTCAAAAAAGTAAACCAGAGTTACGCAGTGAATTGAAAAAAAAGATGTCCACCGAAATTGTAAAAATCGAAAAACTGGAGTATCGAGCTATCAACAAGTACCTGCATTTAAAAGGGTTAAGAGATATGCAGATTTACGAAGATATGCTTTATACCCTTGGTGATCAATGTCCTTCGTATGCGACCGTAAAAATTGGACTGCAAGCTTCAAAAGAAGTAAATTTTCCATTTAAGATGATGACCGATCGGGAAGGCCAGTTTCTGTGTCAGTTCCCGAAAATATCGATGCAGTTCATGACATGATTTCATCAGCCCGCGAATTGGGCTAAAAAAGATATCTGAAGCACTGAAGATTTCATACGAACGTGTTCATCATATAGTTCACGTCATTTTGGACATGAGAAAAATTTCTGCAAAATTGATCCTCAAATTTTGACCAAAAGCGTGCAAGGGTAGAAGCATCGCATTCGATCTGTGCTCGATTTGAAAACGATGTAGACTTCTTGAACCGAATTATTACTGTGGATGAGACTTGGGTACATATTTCTACGATCCAGAAACAAAGCAACAATCGATGGAATGGCGACACTCTGGTTCTCCAAGACCTTAAAAGTTTCGTGTCCAAAAATCTGCTGGAAAAGTTCTTGCTCCAGTTTTTTGGGATTGCCATGGAGTATGCATGATTGATTTTATGAATAAGGGTAGAACAATAACTGGAGATTACTATTCGACATAACTGACCACTCTACAGGAAAAAACTACAGAGAAAAGACGCGGAAAGCTATCCAAAGGTATTTTGTTTTTACAGGACAACGCCCAAGTACACAGATCTCATGTTCGTGAGTTAGGGTTAGAATTACTAGAACACCCACCTTATTCACCAGATTTGGCTCCGTCCGACTATCATCTCTTTCCTCAACTGAAAAAAAAGTTTGAAAGGTCGTAAATTTTCTTCCAACAAGGAGGTAATAAAAGCTGTGGAGGGGTGGTTTGCAGAGCAAGAAGAAACATTTTTTTTCGAAAGGTCTAGAGACGTTGCAGGTTAGATGTAATAAATGTTTTCAATTAAGAGGAGAATAATATGTTGAGTAATAAAATATTGTGACATTGACATTTTGTTTGGTTCTATAGTAGGCTAAGAATATATCCTCGTATATCATACTATGGTGATACCTATAGTTATATTTCCCTATCAAGATCGCAAAGTGTTACTTTTCTTTTTCAAGAAAAGAGGTTAGGAACTTTTACGCGTTTGTTCAAATTAACCAGCAAAACATCAATTCATTTTAAGGGATCTGAGAAAATATGATGGAATTTTTACTAGTAGGTACCTTGTTGATGTCTGATTTCAAGCATATTGAAGGGGTATACTTCAAAAAGGATTAACCTGAATGACATTTGGTAGAAATGCTTTGGTGCTCTAGAATTATATTCCGAGGAGTTTTTCAGTTGCAGAACTTCTAAGTGTATATTTCACACTCATCAACAACATTGGAACATTCTGAGAAGAGAATTCAACGGAATTCGGTAGACATGTGGCTTATATTCCGAGAGGTTCTTCATTTGCCGGACTCCTAAGGGTAGTTCTTATTCTTATCAACAATATCAAGACATAGAAACATAGAAAGTCAATCTCGAAAATGATTACTCTGAATTGATTTGGTAGAATTTAGGTTAATCAATTTTGACGGGTGAAAACTACCCATAGAAGTCCTGTTAATAAAAAATGGTTATGATGAAAATCTTCTACACATAAACTACTAAGCAAATTTGAGAAAGTAAGTATTCATGGAGACAAATCAAAAATACATGCTGGTCAGCTGGTGTCCAATGAGGATTTTGAGCAGACCAATAATGACAGTTATGTCGATTCAGTTTATCTGTGTTATGGAAAGAAGAAAACATGATGTGCCTGAAAATATCCTATGCCCATTGGCAGAATTGTAATCTTTTCGCAAAATCGAGCTTTTTTTGCGATCAATAAACGAGACAAAATAATAAGAAGGAATAAATGAAGATGAACAAATATTACTGGAAAAAATTGTCTGAAATTACGCACAATCTGAAATTCACAGTAAGGTATGTATCTGTTTGCAGTGGTAATAAAAGTTTCATGTTCGGCATGCGATAATATTTTATTATCAAGAAAAGAAAATTCAGAAAACAAATTAGTTTTTTTTTATATGTTCCCAGGCAATACAAAACCGAAAGATGCTTATGGAATAACTTTGTCGTACTTAACCATGACTATCTTAAGCTTGAAACACTTCATACATCCATACAAATTCTCTGTATGGAAAAACAAAAGGGACAGAATGTTTTAGTTCCTCATGAAGGTTAATATATTCTGCAACGAAAAAAGTATAACATTTCCTATTCAAAAATCTACTTGAATTGATAAATTAAACTCCAAGGTCAGATTGATTAGATGTCCGCCTACAAACTAAGAAACTTTCATTTGAAACATATTTCGATCCAGCTAAGCTGTTCCAGGGAGGTATTTCAGTGGATCTTTAGAAATGGGTCTGTCTGTAAAGTACAGAAAGGCAACAAAATAAGAGTCTCAGATAATGAGGAATGATCGAACTAGATTCCGAGTCAATTTTCTAAAACTTTTATTTTGTGAAATTTCTGCATAACCACATTCACATCAGTTATAGGAGTTATTGGAGATTCCATAAACTTGTATAGGCTACGTATACTAGATGGTGAGAACTTCAGAAGGAAACGTTCGTTCAAATCGTTGGAATTCATTTTATTCAACCTATGACTCCAAACCTTCTTCTTCTTCTTCTTCATCTTTTTGTAGGCTCATAGCCTGTTTTCTCCAACTCAATCATTCATCTCGTTAGATGTTGAGATCCAGGATTCACGCCATCTTTTAGGTGGTCTACCCATTGGTCTCCTGGTTTCCGTATTCCATCCCGTGCGATTCTCGCTATTCTGTTCGGTGCCATTCTTCCCACGTGCTCGTTCCAAGCTCTTCTACGCTTTCGTCCCCATCTCACTATATCGCTCACTCCGTGTTCGTTGCGTATTGTTGAATTACGAATACGATCTCTCAATGTATATCCCGATATTCTTCTGAGTACTCTCATTTCGGCAGTTCTAAGAATTGACTTCGTTTTACTATGGTCATCTCTCGTCTCAATGGCATACGTCATGATCGGTCGAATACAGGTCTTGTATACTCTTAGTTTTCGAGTCCTTGCTCATGTATTTGTTATTCCAAATCACATCCGATAAGCTTCCTGAGATTCTATTTGCCTTGTTTACTTGTCTTCTCACTTGTCGTGTTCTATCTTGATTTGCGGATATCTCGATTCCCAGGTAATTAACGATCATGACCTGTTCTATTGGTTTATTTTCTACTACTAGCTTGCATCTTAACCCAATACTGCCTATGATATGATATTTCATATACAAGGTGCGGCACGGAGGGCGGACGTTTTTCAGATGGGCATAACTTTCCCCCACTGAGGACGAGAGAAGTGGGGAAGGTGCCGTTAGACTCGTGTGTTCCTAGCATTTATTTACCAGTTGTCGCAAACTCGCATCATTGGCCCTTACTTCTTCGAAGACGTTAATGGTCGTGCTGTTACCGTGAACTCAGAGCGGTACGTCGAAATGATCAACAACTTCTTTATCCCCGAATTACGACGGCAACGTGTTCCAATCCGACGTGTGTGGTTCCAACAGGATGGGGCGACCGCCCACACAGCCAGAGCATCAATGGACGTTATTCGCCCTCTCTTCCCTGGTCGCCTTATTTCCAGGTTTGGCGATGTTCATTGGCCTCCCCGGTCCCCAGATTTATCCATATGCGATTTTTTCTTATGGGGACACCTCAAGGCTAGAGCATACGAGACCAAGCCCCGAACTCTGGACGAATTGAAAAGGGCTATTCGCGTGGAAGTTGCCCAAGTTGAGAGAGCGATGTTGGAGAGAGTCTACGCGAACTTCCAAGAGCGCCTCCAGCACTGCATCACCGATTTCGGCCACCACATGCCTGATGTGATTTTCCACACTTGACTGTCTCAAATGCTATTTCCTTGAGAATCTGATTCCGTCGATAAATGTGTTTTTGAGTAAAAATTAACGCTTTTATTATTTTTTTAAAACCATCCATCCTCCGTGCCGCACCCTGTACAAGAACGACGACATCTTCAAGTCGTGACACGTCGAGAGGTCTCTTAAAATTGATGATTTATTTCCTCTCGATCATTCATTATGAGTGTATGTGTGTGTTAGTGCTATAAGAGTCGCCAAATCTACGAACAGATTTGCACAGTTACCGTTGCAATTCACGTTAGAAATATTTCGAGGTGTCATGCCACTAAGGTAAGAATATGTTTTATTTTATTTTGTTGAGACGCATTCTTTTGCCAAGTCATGATGAGATTTTTTTTGTCAATACCCTCCACTGCAGAAATAAAACAGAATAACTCAAATTTCTTCGGCAGTTTTTTGAATAGTTGAATATTTCTTCAGAATATGAAATATCATATCATAGGCACTACAACATATATTCTTGTTCCAGGAAGAAATTTTATAATCCTGATAAAACCCACAGGACGCTGAAGATCTGAACAGTTTGATCAATGAAATATCTGATATTGATGAAAATTATGATACTTTATGCAAGGGCAGATTTACGGAGGGTAACTACCCCCCACCCATGAGTATCGAAGACCTGAGGAAAAAGGTGTGCACATCAAATATTTCATACACTGTGTACTCGATTCAATGGTTTTCAATCGTTATTACCCCCCCCCCCCATGGTCGTTATTAACCCGGTTTAACTTTATGCTGATCAAAATGGAAATGAGGGGAAAATTGAAAATAAACTGGGCTTTGAAAGTTCGACATTCACTTGTGATTACACAGATGAAGACGATATACCACTGGCTCTTTTAGCTAAAAGAATGGAAGAAGATGGTTTGAGCATTATGGGTACCTAGCAGCAAGCATGATCATAAGGAATCAATTAAAAGAAAGAACAGAAGGTGGCAAACAAAATTACTGAACCCAATTGCAGAAAAACCTAAAATTTCCAAGAGTCCTCTGCCAAATATCACAGATAACATAAAGGACGCAGCATTAGCACCCATAAGGGCCAATTCTGTAAACAACTGTTAAATTTTAAAGCATGGTTAAAAATTAAACTACCCGCTAACTTCATTTCACTATTCTGTATGCTTCATAAGCTTTGAAATATTAACGGAAGACGCTTAATTTTAGCCGATACATGTTAAAAATTTTTAACGTGCCTTTAATTTTTAACCAGTTCTTATAGAATTGACCCTATAGAGTTATTGAAACTCGAGCACCTCATGGGCCCAAAACCAAAATGCAGTCGAAATATTCTTTCGGAAATGAGATTTGAAAAAGTAGACCACTTAGTTTCTGCTAATGTCACACAGATACTCCAAATGCAACGTGGGACTCCATCCTTAGAATTGTTTGCCATCATACCATACACCTCTCAAATAAACTTTTCAGTATGAAGGAACTGAATATACAATAAATCACTCATAATCTCATGTTTTATTTACCTATACTTTTGTACCTTTCATATACTTTGTTTCTTAATATTTCAACTGCGATGCCTATGATATGAAATATCATATGATGAAATTGAGAGTGATATCAAACATCATTTTCTTCTTCATCAATTTTCTTTCATTTCGCATGTATTTTAGACAATGTTTGCAACAGAATTATGAATTTTGCAAAAAAAAAAAATTACTCAGGCATTAATGGGTTAAGGGCTCTTATTACGATGGTCTTAGATTTTTCAGTGGAAATTTTCATGTTGAATTGCCCACTGGTATAAAATGCGTGCAAGAGTCTTTGTAGATAGTCTTCATTTTCGGATATTATAACGGCATCATCAGCATAGCATATTATCTTGATATCCCCCATATTTACTCTGTATCCTGGTGCTGCTTTTTTGACGTATTCAATTATTTGATCTATTACCAAGTTGAATAATACTGGACTCAGAGAGTTTCCCTGTCTTATCCCTGTCGCTATTGGCACACATCTGGTAAGTTTACCATTCACTGATATCTGTGTTGTTGTTTTGTAGTTTAGCTCTTTAATTACATGTATTATGTTGTTTGGGATACCTTTATTTTTCATTATTCGCAGGACATCATCCAGTCTCACTCTATCGAAGGCTTTGGTAAGGTCTATGAAGCACATATATGCTGGTTTGGCATATTCAATAGACTTTTCCACTATCTCCCTAATGATGAATATGGCATCTACTGTCGATCTGTTCTTACGGAAACCTTGCTGTTCCTCTGACATGCTACAATATCCAGATATTATACCCTCGGTGATTTTGGTGAATAGTTTCATTGTAGAATTCAATAGTGATATTCATCTATAGTTTTCTGTATTTTTCTTATCGCCTTTTTTAAATATAGGTACAGTTATGCTCTTCTTCCAGTCTCCAGGTATCTTCCTCTCCACAAGTATTCTGTTGAACAGTTTTGTAAGTTCTTCGTGTAATGCATCTCCTCCATATTTAATTAATTCGTTGGGAATGTTGTCCGGACCTGGGGCTTTTCTCGTTTTCAAATTTGCTATCGCTTCCTTCACCATTTGGGGACTTATTATTTGATTGTTGTTTTCTTGTTGATCAGATACATTGTCGAGCAAACCATAACTCCAAATTGTATTCTGTGGGGGACAATTTTGATCTGAATTGAAAGCCTAAAGTCACTTCAATAATAGTTTCAAGAAATATTACTACTGTGTCAGTCCAACCAGCCCTCTTTAGGAGGCTGTAGTTAAGCAGGGGGTTTAAAAAATGTTTATATGAAAGATTCACCCTGTTTTTAGAAAAGGTTCCACCACATAAATTCGTATCGCAACTATTCATATACTATACAGTATAGCTACTGAGTTCCTACCATATAACTATGAGTATACCTCGAGGTATACCTACATAGTTTGGCAAAACTGGTGTAGCTCTATTTCAAAAGGGATTTAATTAATTGTGAGGACTGTATTCATGAATTTTGAATATTAAGGGTTGTCTGTCAACTTCCTCGAATTCCATAGGTCATGGCACTATTGTAGAGTCAAACCTAACCTGCAACACTACTATCGATAGTTACTCAGAAAATGAGAGCTTATACGAGCCATTCATACGAGCGTCCTGTTTTGATAAAAACTGCCTTCTTACTTCACAAGGGACACAAGGGTACTTTGGGAAACTATCATTTATCCAATTCATTTTTTTTTTTTGAGAAACAAATTTCCAGAAATTGTAGGTTGTTGAATCTTTTTTCTTGGTGATGAATATAGAATTTGGTGAACACAGTGAATTTTTCGGGGTATAGACATTTCCTTTCACCTTGATTTAAAAATTCAATTGGTAAAAACCTGCAAAGCAACCAAATTAATTCATTCTTTCATGTATACCATTTGGAGAATAAACAACAAATTCCGGCAGTAAAAACCGGAAGCCAAATATTGAATAACTAATAATCAGAATAAATTGATCCATGCATATTTTTGCAAAACTACCTCAATGAATACATTATTTTCATTTCGATTTATTGTGATGGTTTCCCACAACACTTTACAGTATATATTCCACCTATTTCGCTATTTCTCATCAAGCATTCTCATCAAAATGATCTGCGAGTCTTCGAACATGACTTTGACCCCTTCTTCATCGAAGGTCGATCAAATTCATCCAGAAACAAATGTGGAAGTTGGGCAATACCTCTATGTATGCAAAATTCAGTAGAGGCGGATACACATGTTGCATGCTCGATTTATTTATAGAACTATAAGAAGCAATTAGTGCCTCTGGTGGCGCCTACTTTAATTATAACCGTTGCGAATTATTTGAATTTCGAATATGGTGGCAACAGTAACACTCATAAGTAGTGCCAGCCGTAATACCTACACCACTACACCTTTCACAGTTGTAATTCAGAAATTCAAAGTTGAATTTCAGAAAAGGAAACATGTATTTCAGAATAGCAAATTGTAATTCAGAAAACAGAAATTGAATTTCAGAATAGTTAATTCAATTTCAGAAAAACGAAATTGAAATTCAGATTAGGAAGTTGTAATTCAGAAAAACAAAGTTGTAATTCAGAATAGTGAATTGAAATTCAGAAATGGCAAATTCAATTTCAGAAAAGGAAAATTGTATTTCAGAAGTTATCAATTCAATTTCAGATAATGTAATATGTAATTCAGAATAGTATCGTGCTCGGCATCTTGGGGATTCAACATAGGAATCTATGACAATGTGGCATCGAACTTGTCTTAAGTATTTGGTATTTTCAAATTTGTTTTTTCCTGTTTTTGTTTTTGACTGTAGGTATAGGTATACCTTTATATTATTCTTGGAAATAAAATTATTATTATCATATTTCTTGCTTCTATGAAGGTATCTACGTACTTCGAAAATGACCTCAAGAATCATTATTAATATTTTTCGCCACCCATTTTAAATGAAATCATGTCTTCATTTGAATTACATACATGATATTAGAGAGAGTGGTTTGGGCAATTGAATTACAATTTTTTTTCTGAATTACAATTTCGTTTTTCTGAATTAAAATTTCCCATTTCTGAATTTCAAATCACCAATTCTGAATTACAATTTATATTTTCTGAAATTCAAATTACCGTTTCTGAATTACATATCACTATTCTGAAATTCAAATTACCCTTTCTGAATTACATATCACTATTCTGAAATTCAAATTATCGTTTATGAATATCAACTTACTATTCTGAATTACAATTTCCATTTTCTGAAATTCAATTTGCTTTTCTGAATTACATTTTACGTTTTCTGAATTACAATTGGAAAAGGTAGTGCAGGGGTCGAGTGCATGGAGCCATGGAATGTGTCTGCAGAGGAGCAGCCATTTTTGGGATTCAAATTCATCTTGTTATGGCGAACAATGTAAACATACAATATGATGGATTGCTACCATATACAGGGTGATTCGAGTAAGGAGTAAGGATACAAATTTAAAATTCTGTCTTTTTGTTTTAGAGTACATGAACTTGAATTGTAAAATAATTTCAAGCGGAATCTATACTTCCGGTTCTACCGGAAACGAATTTAAACTTCGTTATTTGAAATCTAACACCCCGTAAATCTATAGATATTTGAATTCTTCGATTAATTTGCACTGATTTGATGTATGATATGCGCAACCACTTCAAGCGATTATTGAGTTATAGCCTGATTGTCAAATTTTTTGACAGAAAGAGTGTCACAAATTAGTGTTTATATCTCCGAATTTCCTCATTGTAAGAATTTCTCTCTGCGACAGTGGAACAAAAGAAAGTACTCTGATACTGCCTCTTGTATAAATTATGAGGACATATTACATATATAGAGTACCTGAAACAGGGCTTCAAAGTGAGCGTCAATAAGACTATGAAATCTCAATTGTTTTCAAATGATAACCATATTAATTTTGTTACAGCGTAGGCGACTCATAAATCCAAGCAAATATACTAACAAAACCACTCGAAAAAGATAAACGGTTGAAATTTCCGAAAGAACTAATCATTTTGAAAACTAAAGGTGTTCTTATGTTGTTTTGATGAAACATGAAATTCGTCATTTCGACGAAAGAATAAAAAATCATGAGAATAATCTGGATGCTTCGCTGGATTCTTAATATCACAGAATGGCTGAAATTCATAAACTCTCTGATCTCTATATAAGTTCACAATGTTGTCAGAATGTTTAACAACTTTTTCTCTATGATGTAAAAACGTTTCATGTGGAGATATGTGATAATAAAATACCACAAATGTAGGAGTAAAATTGAATTCTAAGAAGCATGAAATTATACATTTTATACGCACAGTTTCTATCAAAAATGTATTATTACCGGTCCGTTTTAAAAATAAATGAAATACGAAATTCGGATATTAATTATGAATGCCGATACAAACCACGCATTCAATAAATTGAAATAAATGAATAATAAGAGGATACTTTTCAAATGACTATATCTTTTGAACAGAGCCGAATTCTGAAAAATATAAAATGAAAAAAGGGTTTCTTTTGGTCTCAAGAATCTACAGCTAATATATGTACGAGGCAAAGACTCATCTTGTATAATTTCTTGACTCAATGACGAATGCATATCTCAAAAATCGAATTTGTATTCTCAAAAGGACGTGTTTCAAAAGACGTATGTCAACATTGTCAACTATAATATTTCAAGTAATATCATTAAGTTTAAATATACAGGGTTGGGATAAAGTATGGGACCAAGTAAATATCTTTTAAACGAAAGGAACTATATTTATGAAAATTTGCAGGTGAGTGCAGTCAAAAAAAAATGCATCTGATGTACATTTTTTTGTCGGTAATTTACTTCCGGTTTAACCGGAAATGGCCTCAACTTCTTTAATTCAAATGGGACACCCTATATATTTTCACAGATTTTGAAAGAGTTTGTTATTCTGAATTCATACATACTGAGTTTAGTGTAAAACAAATTGTAAAAAGGAGGTATTGGTCAAATGAGAATTCTCATTGGATTCATGAACCACATACCCAGCATCCACAGAAAAGTATTTGGATCTACTGAATAACGAAATTATTCCTGCACTTAAACAGAATGGACAATTACCACAAAATGTTTGGTTTCAACAAGATGGAGCACTTCCCTACTATGATTTTTTTACACTAAACTCAGTATGTATGAATTGATCAGAGGTTTAACTATGACTTGAAGTTCAAACTGAATCTATACAAGTTGGACTTATGGATTAAAAATCCAATATTTTTAACAGAATCCATTCTCGATAAAATAGTGAATTATGATTACTAATATCTCGTTTTGAAACTATCGGTACTTCCGATTTAGAAGTACCACCTACCATTGTTCCAATAGTCGTAAATTTCCTTTATCGTCATTAGTCATTTCGATTAGTCCGATCTTTTATTGTTACCAAAAAAAAAAGAGTGTTTACGCAAGGACAAGTCGACTTGCACTATCCGAACCTTGGATTTGATACATTAATTTTAATAATCGTTATTGATGTCTCTGAACTTGCTGGTTATTTATAGAGGAAATCCATGTCTGATGTGTGGTCGTACAATTTTCGGTATTTATTTATTTGATGCTGTATCATTATTGATTTGTTTGTTACTTAATGTACCTTCAGACCCATTAGTTTCAATCGATTTCTACAAGGTGAATTCAGAGTGGGAGAAACTTGTTGGAAACTCTCGTTTGAATATGAAGTCAACAAACAATAAATATTAATCCTACAAAACAACTTCTGTTTGTCGAAAACCTGGTTTCACAATTTATGCCCCAGTTTTTCATTTTGATCAAAATCGTTTTTGTATAATTTTGGACAAGACTAAGAATAAGATGAGAAACTACTTAGTTTTCTTCTTGAAATGTTAACTCAACATTCACGTTACATTTTTTTATTTGCAACTCATCTAGAATGGTTATTGACTCTTGTCATTATTTGTGCCAAACATACGTTTCGTATTTCCTATCCGGAGCAGGGCGAATGGATATGGATATGAAGGATTTTCGATCATGTGACTTCGGAACGAGTGGATAGCAAGGTAGTTGTCGAACGCTTAATAGGTCCACTCACAAGGCTCCCGAGCCGTGCGTTTTATGACATTTGATTATTATTGTTAAGGGCTCATAAAGTATCATAAAAGGCCATAGAACGCCTGGATCTGGAGTCTACGTGAGTGGCCGCTATTACGTAGCGGATGGATAGGTGCAGTTTGACGTTCTATGATTTGAAATGACCTAATTTCTTTGCTTGTTTATCATCGAAAACATTGTAATTTTTGGAATTTTAACTTTGTTCCAAGTTTTGTGGAAAATATTGAGACAATTTATACAATATGTGATTGAACTACAGATTATTATCATCAAGAACGATACAAAGAGAATATTTCTTCATTAGGAACCGAACCATACATTTTCAAAGATGATGTATTGCTAGTCTACAGATATTTCCCTTTCCCAAACTTAGCACATGCAAATTTATTATACCAGGCTTTTATTGACTGTGCTAACAAGTAGATAACGAAACAAAAAACTGCTAAGAGAAGGCTAAGAGAAGATCTTTCGAAATCTTCAAGGTGTCTAGCAGTTATTACAAGTGTGACATCAACATATTTTCTTGAGCAGCATCGCTTGTCTGAGCGGATTTTTGGAACAACAAATTATCTCTCAGAAAGAAAGTAAATTTTCGGGAATGTGGACTTTTATTGCTGCCAAAATTACAATAAAAAGTTGCCGACGTTTCGAGGACTTTTGTTATCCTCTTCTTCAAGGCTGTAATGAATTTTTAATAAGTTTCAGGTACATAAACACAAGGAGATATCTTCATCATACCAATATTCTGTACTCTTAGACGCAGTATGAATTCATAAAATAATATAACATCTAGATATATTATAAAAGCAAATTATTGGGAATCGCACGGGCAGGTCATCAAATTATAAAACATTTTAGTCACATTATTCTTCGAGTTACTCTCAACAAGCCCTTTCATTTGATATCCATATTGCAGACGTGCATGACAAATAACTATTCCGCCATCTTGGATGTTTCGCCATATTGGATTTAGAATGACGTCAACATAATTTTTCGAGATACTCTCAACAACCCCTTTCATTTGATTCCCATATTATAGAAGTGCATAAAAAATAACTATTCCGCTATCTTGGATGGTCCGCCGTATTAGATATAGAATGACGTAACACAGTTCATCGAGTATTGTCATCCAAATAAAACGTGTATGTATACAAAATTGAGTAGTAAGATTCCACCTGAACAAACATACATACATTGCAAGTTGAATAAAAGCTTTTAAAATGAAAGCTTTGAAAGACCGTGAACAACGGAAATATCTTGGAGTGGGGGTTCTGAAGTCAAATACCTAGGAATAACACTGGATAGCAAACTTCTGTGGAATAAGCATGTTGATAATGCCACTGGCAGAGCTACAAGAGCTCTGATGGCATGCAGGCGTCTATGCGGCAGGAATTGGGGCTGTAACCCAAAAATACTGCGATGGATGTACGTCATGATTGTAAGACCTATAGTCACATATGGGGCAGTAGCCTGGTTTGCAAAGACAAGTCAGGCAAGAACGAGGAAAATACTCGACAAAGTATAAAGGCTTGCCTGTGTGTGCATCACGGGAGCTATGAGAACGTGCCCAACCAGGGCGCTTGAGATCATCACAGACCTCACACCTCTACATCTAGTGATTGATAGGGTAGCCCATGAGGCCATCCTCAGAGTATCTAAAGAAGGAGCAGGCAATGAGAGAGTCAGGTTTCAGAGAGCTTGGTCCTCTCTGAATGACTACACCTCATCTGCAAACCTTCCTAGCGATGTAATGATCAAGAAAGTAAGCACTGAGAAGAACTTCAGTACAATGCTAAGCAAAAGAGAAGATTGGGAAAGGGAATACACCAACTACAAGCGTCCTTCAAACGGAAATACTTGCAATCGGAAGATGTCTAGATATACATCTAGAAAGAAACTATCAGAAGTGCGATATAGCTATTCATACAGATAGTCAAGCTGCTATTAAAGCACTGAGCTCCTACGTCATTGACTCAAAGCTGATTTGGGAGTGCCGAAACAAACTCAATGAGGTAGGCAAGAAGAATAAGGTCTTTTTAATCTGGGTTCCCGGTCATTCGGGAATCGTAGGAAACGAAGAGGCCAATAAACTGGCCAGAAAGGGCGCACAGACGCCACTCACTGGCCCAGAACCCTTCTGTGGTATAGGAAAATGCACCTATAAGAAGGAATTTATGCTGAAGGAGAAAACCGAAAGAGAAAAACTCTGGCGGAATCTCCCAGGAATGGATCACTCCAAAAAGTTCCTCCGGAACTTTGAAACTGCTAGATCCAAAAAATATCTGGATCTCAGTAAAAACCAACTTCACCTACTCACTGGCTTTCTCACAGGACATTGTCGCCTAAAGAAGCATCTGTTGAGAATGGGTTTATCGGACACTGATGAGTGTAGATTCTGTGGGGAGGAGGAAGAAACACCTATTCACCTGGTTACGGAATGCTATGCCATTGTAAGCCAAAGGAAAGATAGCTTTGGACAAGAAACTTGTAGAAGTGGGGAGTTATCCTCCTTGAAGCCGTCCCAGATACTGGATTTCATCAAATCTCTGGAACTGGAGGGCGAGCTGTAGGAGGCGCGATGATGACAGCTCTGTCAGGGGGCACAATAGACCTTAAGGTCGCAGTGGACTGTAACCCCTTTTCACTATAACTATATAACTATAAGACCGTGAACGCAAGCATTAAATTATAAGAGACTTTGTTTGTTAAGGATGGAGCAAAATATCCAAAATAATTTTTTATTAGGAGATATGGAAAAAAATTTCTTGCGAAACAAGGTTTAGGTTTTTCTACCCTTTGCAGTCATAGAGGAACTCCATCAAGAAATTTTTGTCTGCCTTCTTGCTTGCATAAAATGTCTGCCTAATTTTATTTTTGTCATTTTTTTGCCTTTAACTAAGCAGGGGTACTCAAAAAAAATTATTTAAAGGTTCTTTTTTTGAAAAGGAATTACCCCATAACATTTTTCGCTATTTATGTACAGCCTGAATATAAACTCGAAACGGATTTATCGAAATTTTTAGCATTAGATCGAACAATTCTAGAAAGGCGCGGTTTCGGACTTTTCCTGGATTCAATTAATTTTTGAACGTTTTTGTTTTTTTTTATATATATTTTTTTCATATTTTTTCTGATACTTCGACGGCCACCCTAAAAAGAATTTTCTTGGTTTTAGTATATTTGTTTAGTGATTTCTTCAATTAACAGCACATTTTTTTACTGATGTCAAAAAAAAATCCAGAATTCTTCAAGGTGAATCTACTTACAAGGTAGAACGAGCACTCAGAAGCTCCTGACGGATAGCCCATTTTTCTAAAAGTAAAATTTCACAATTTCGAAGCTTTTTTCAGTTGTGAAACGAACGGAAATTTCAACACAGTTTAACAATTATCAGCGGTCATATATCCCCATCGAAAGTTCTCATGCAGCTCAAGAAACACCATATTATGTAATCAAATTCCATTGCAAAGATCTTCTGGATTGAAACCCTCAAACTCAATTTCTGGTTTTAATGAAAGTTAACTCTACATTGACTTTATAACTTATTTTTTATGTTTTCTCGGGAAGGTTTTGAACGAAACAAGACACATTAAATGGCAGAAAAATTCAGGATTTCACCGAATCTTATGTGAAAGAAGAGAAATGAACAATTTTCAAAATACTGAAATGCTGATAAGTGATTTAATACTTGGTATTTCCACCCCTTGCGTTAATTACAGCTCGGCAACGACGGTTCATTCTCATAATGAGTGATAAAATGTTCTGATCTAATCCTTCTCAGATTTCTCCGAGTTGGATTCCTAAGTCATTAAGAGTAGCTGGATGATTTTCTGAACATCTCAGCCTTCTATTTAGGTTGTCCCAAACCTGCTTAATCGGATTGAGATCTGGACTTCTTGCTGGCCATTCCATTCGAGAGACTTCAACCTCTTCAAGGTACTCCTGAATGATGCGCGCACGATGGGGTCTGGCATTATCGTCCATAAAAATGAAATTTTCACCAATGTATGGGGCAAATGGCACTACATGCTCTTCAAGAATGTTCCTTATATACTTATCAGCATTCATAGCTCCATTATCAACGACCACTAGGTCTGTACGAGCAGTCAAAGATATTCCACCCCATACCATAATCGATCTTCCCCCGAAACCAGTAGTATTCAGGAAATTGCACTGAGCATATCTTTCATGTGGACGTCTGTATACAAGGGAACGTCGATCACAATGGTAGAGGCAGAATCTAGACTCATCTGAGAAGAGAACTCTTTCCCAATCGGTCTCTTCCCAATGGATATGCTCTCTCGCAAAATCCAAACGCGCCCTTCGATGGGCTGGGGTGAGAGCTGGGCCTCTTGCAGCGACACGAGGCCTCAAATCATATTCTCTGAGGGGATTTCTTATTGTCTGAGTGCTAATTTGCACCTCATGAGTTTGCTCAAGCTGATTTTGAAGGAGGCGAGCGGTTGCAAACCGATGTCTCAACGAAGAAACTCTCAAGTAACGTTCTTGAATGGCAGTTGTTACCCGTGGTCTACCCTGTCCTGGTCTTCGGACATTCATACCTGTCTCCCTGAATCGCTGCAACATTCTGGACGCACTTTTATGGGAAACTCCAAACCTTTCTGCAATTCTTGTGCATGCCCACCCTTCTTCTCGCAAAACTACCGCTTGGGCACATTCCTCTTGGGTCAAATTGCGTGTTTCGCGTTGCATAGCGATCGAGTGTAGAAAATCAAACGAAAGAAAAACTATTGATCACTAGAATTGATCGAGAACAACTGATTTTAGAATGGAGCCAATACATTCAAAATCTGATAATATCATCTTTTTTTATTCCTGCGGGGAGAAAACATCTGTATTGAAGAAAAACGTTGAAAGTGGATAACTTATGAATGCATAATTCTGATAAAAATAATTATCATTGAGAACACCTTCAGTTGTAGAATAAATTTGAGATTTCCATAATGTGCGTTATTTTTTTGCGCAGTGTATTTGGCGCGAAATCAGCTTCAATAATTGCTGCACCAATCCTATAATGATTTGTCAATATTTGATGTTCTGTATTATGGTATCGATATTCTCGTTGTGGAAACCACAAACTGTGAACGGAATTTTTCGGGCTTATTATCGAGGACCATATACGGTCGGCAAGACGGCAAATTCCAACATTTGCTAATTTATTAATGACCACCTGATACAAATCAACCCGTAATTATCCAATTATACTCAATTGAACAGATTTATCTCAACAACGGTAGCAAGAACCGACCATCAGCCTCTCAAACTCGGACAACACCGCATCAACCTTCGCTGAATTTTATAGTTTAATAATTTCCGAAGAATTTTGCCAAATTGACCTCCCTTCTGGTTTTATTGGCGACCGTCTCGAGCCTTATTTGGTGCTTGTGTATGCGCTTTTTGCACAATAGGATAACGTTGATTAACGTAAGAAATAAGAAGAACAAAGATTACCATCTAATATGAATTGGTCAATGCTTATGGACATTGCGAATTGCGAAAACAAGAAAGTTAGCTGGTACGAAGTAGGACAAGCTATTCATATGAAAAATTAACGTTTATTCAAATTAACGATGCGACTACACGATCCTATTGTAGAAAATGGAGGCTGCGAGTTTCACAGAACTAATTTGGCGAGATGTGTAACGATATCTTTATTTTTGGGAAAGGAAATTCAGAGTAACTGCGTTCTGAAAGATGAGTGAACTCTGAAGGTGACATTTCTGATCTCTGAATTCTTCAAGAATGATGTTATCTATCAATGATGTTCTATGTAAGTCCGGAATTTTTTTCTTAAGAATTTGTGTTCAACGTTTAGAATAATGAATTGAATTACAATTTGGGTGTTTCGTGTTTTTGTGAATTTTTCTCTTGAAGTGGACAAATCTTGGTATGAAGCTCTCGTTTGAAAAAAAAGTTTGTTTCAGGAAATTTGCTAATTTCATATAACTACAAAAAATGAATTATTATCCAGGGTACGTCTTTGATTTGTACATATATTTTCTCTATTTCAGTATCGTAATGAGTTCATTACAGTACTAAAAACAGTGCTGTAATGAACTCATTACAGCATTGTTTTCTGTTATATTTTTCGTTTTTTGGTTGTCAGCACTGGCTTCGGCTCCTATCAATTTTCAACACACGTCAATTTGGAAATGTCAATTTCGTAACAGTCACCAACTGCCAAGATACAATACAAAAGTCACTAGGATGAGTTTTGCATTGAATTTTAACAGTATTTCACGAAATTTGGCTGAAATAGAGAAAATATCGTCTAATATTTGTTGCAGAATGCAATTCTAACACTCATGCGTTCGAAAACTCGCTCCTTCGTCGCTCGTTTTCGAATTTCGCATTCGTATTGGAATAGGAGCCCATCCTGCAACTAGTTTTAGAATATACTATTAACTGTAGATTCTTGAGACCAAAAGCAACCTTTTTTTATTTTCGATTTTTCCAAATTCTGCTATTTAAAAGATATAGCATTTGAAAAAAAATTGGCCAAATACGTGTCTGATGCGATTCTCTGCAAAGACTAAAGTTCATATTTCTCGATTGAAAATGAATTAATACATTTGAGGAATACTCACGTACTAAACTTATTGGATTGAAAATGTTACAAACACGATATTTCTCAACAAAACACTTAGATTTGTCCCATTATATCTGCCATTGAAAAGCCATATTTCTTTCATCAAAGTTCCTCCGATTTTCCTAAAGATTAGTTTGTGAACACTAATACTTTGTTCATATTTTCCTCGATATCCCAAAAATAACCAAATTCTTTCATTCAATTTATGATTAATCAACCTAACCTTATCCATTCCGTGTCCAAAACAATAATCTTCTATGAATATTTCACAGAAATTTCGACGTGTACGTTCATATGCTCCATTCACTTCCATAAAGAATCGCGGTTAGCCTTGATTTGGGTTTATCAAGTTCTTTCACTTAAAACTGACGCAGATTGGCACTCGTGAAAATCAAGCGACATTGCCTAGTCTACTTTCTATTTACTCTTTTTGAACTTTGTAAATGGAGTTAGTTCTTCTAAGGTTTAACTATGACGCTGGTTTCGTAGAACTACTACATTTTCATACTGGAGTATCTCAAGTTGTGCAAAAAGGTATTTAAATGTCTTCTGTAGGTATTTCTTGCGAATTTTGAAAAATGGGTAATTCCATAGGTTCACCTGTTCCGTTCGTTTTGCTGGGTTATTCAAGTACTTTTAGTCTTTTTCCGAATGAACTATCACAAAGAAACGGACTATTCTGTCCATTAGTTTTCAGTAAAATTTAAACACTGGATTCTTGATTTCCGTAAAAGAAAATAGCATAACTGAATCTTCCTACCATGTACCTATATATACGTGAAATACTTCCAGTATTAACAGAGAAAAATTTTCTTCAGCATTCGACAGGTCTTTGAAATTATTGAATTCACATATTTTCTCAAAGTCATTATTTTCTTAAAGTAGATTAACATTATGATAAATACGTAATTACTACGATTTTGATGCAGAAACGACAACGTTGCGGGCGTATCTGACAGATGAATGACCATAACCTAACATTTTCAAAATATACGCGTTGAAATGTGTCAGAATTCCATGGCAAACCGCGATACTTTATGGAAGTGGATGGAGTATAATATATGTATATATCTGATAAGATCAATATGGATTGCACCTCTGCTATTCTCAGTCACAGAGTGAAGCCGAATCGTTGGTAAGATTTGAATTCCACACATGCGTGAACGTGAAATTCAAAACTGGCGGGAAACGTTGAGGTTATGTATATTTCGAGTGTCAACAGAAAAATAGATATCGCCGATGAAGATATACCAAGAAACATTTTCTGTTCAATTCTAAAATATGAATAGGAGTTAACAATGGTATTCGGGGTTCAAAGGAAACGGAATGAGTCGACGGGAACATTTCACATGAAATTGTAAGGATATGATCGAAAGTATCCACATGAAGTTATGGATGACATACGATTCACGACGTAATACAATGTGGCAGAGAGAGACAGAATCAGTAGGATCTGAATTTTGAATTCCAATATTCAATTGGATCTTTCACCGAAGCTTTCTTTGCCATAATGACGTGCGGGACAATGAGATCTACTGAACCTCATTGAAAGTTTTTTGCTCTCTTCAAATATCTCAATCAAATCCCAAAATTTCAATAAAGGGTTTTGAATCTCAGCTTGGAAGAAGTCCCATATTTTTCAAATACGGACCTGGAATTTTTTGGAAATTCAAAAGTAAATCGATCGATCTGTGGAAGTGTATCATACATTCCAAATATCAACCGACTATACTGGTTGGTTCAAAAGTTATGAGAAATTCAAATTTTTGGTGACTACATAAACCACCTTGTACCGATTTGATCGATTTAAGTAGACCTCTATGACATATCGGTTTTTTGGACTCGTCTAGGGTAGCTATAGCTCAGGTTACCGCATGTTCATTGACCAATGAAACTCCCTGTATATAGCAAGAATAATTCTTCAGTTCTGTTCAGCTGAAAACGGAATAAAAGCTTGTAAAAATATGTACAAGTCAGGGAGTATATTTAATTTTTTGGCAAAACCAGGGTATCGACAATAAACCAAATCGGTTTAACCTTTGTCCAAAAATTCAAGTTTTTTTCTATACGAAAAACTATGGCAACAAAGCATACAGGTATCTCTTGATGATAACCAATTTGATCATGTCAATGAAATCAATCAGGTATTAGTTTCTATACTCATATAATTATAAATATAGAATACTGGCGAATAAGTATCAAAATTGTAGGCCTCGTTCCTCCAGCGTCGGTTTAGAGGCATAGAGAAGGGACATGCCATGTATCCAAGGATACCTTATGGAATTTTCTTCGTACCCACTAGATGTTTCCCTTTTAATTCCAAAGATCAGAATTTGTTTATGTTTTTATATCAGGGTTTGGTTGCCTCATGCAACAACGATAATCTACTGGGCCTAATGAGTAGGAATGAAGGAAAGGATCTGTGAAATAATTGTGGGAATGAAGCGTTAACGTTGTATAAATATTTTTGAGATTTCATATACATCTTACAAAAACGTTCATGACATATTCTGTTATCTCAAATGAATAAAAATCCGTATTAACCACTTGGCTTAATCGGAGTGAGTCACACGTTGATGAAAATGAAGAAATAACAAAAGCAGCCACTCGTATTTCACTAGGACAAGCATAACGTGCGTTACCGCCATATCGGTTTTCAACAACAGTCTTTCAGAGATGTTATCTAACTCGTTGAATATGTGTAGGAATATTAATATTTTTTTCATTGCTACATGATATGGACCAGTTCAGATTGTTTCTAATCTGGTCGAATTGCCTCGAGGAGAAAAAATGGAGTATATTTTTCAACTGGATCTTCATATTTTATTGGACTGCAGATTTCGTGTAGTCGGATAGTGGGCTTCACATAAAACTTTGTATATAACTCAAAAAACCTCCGTATTGGGTGTTTTTTAGAGTGATAGAACTTCAAATTGAAATAAAACACATGTAAATGAAGATTGAAGCCAATTTATTTGAAAGATAATTTTATGACATTTATGCTTGAAAAATAATTTCTGACATATGTCCACTCTGAGGAACGCATTCGACCAGATCAATTTTGGACCACTTTTCCGGGTAATCTAGGCCTTATTTCAGCAGTAAGACAAGTTATGTTGGCTTCCAAATCCTAAGCGCCTATTGTTTCTGGTTTATCAGCACCAACCAATGACTTGACATAACACCAGAGGAAATAATCCATTGGAATTATGTCGCATGATCTTGGGGGCCAAATAATTGAAACATTACTCGAAATAATGTTATCGCCAAATCTTTCTTTCAATAAATCAATTGTTACGGTAGCAGCATGAGGTGTATCCCCATCTTGTTGGAACCAAAACACTTCTGGGTCGATACCATTCAAATTTTGGAACATATTATCATTGATCATCGATCTGTAACGTGCACCATTCACTGAAACATTAGCTCCAGTATCGTTTTTGAAGAAATATAGACTAATGATGCCTCCAGCGTGTAAAACACACCATACCTGTCATGTCCATGATAAAAAGTCACAAATACCATGTACAACTTTATTCCAAATTAAATCAATGCCAATCAATAATATAATAACCATTTACATCGAATACCAGCTTAAGACTAAAACTATAATTCATATGTTTAACCCAACTTCAATATCACAGAATCATGCGCATATCATATACATTATATTATACAGTATATTACAATATCTCCCCCATTTTCAAATTATCATATTATATATACAGAATTACCTACCAAAGTTTAATAACTATGCTATATAAAATCATATATACATATATATCATATACACAAATATTCTAAACCTTCAAATTTTTATTTTTCAGTCTCTCAGATTTTCTAACAATTACATCTTTTCCCAACTCAACATCAATTTGATCATATTTTGAAAATTTTAACATTTGGTCAACATGTCTCTTAATAACCAGTCCGCTATCACACAACAAATTGAATGTAACAGGCGATAACTTTTCAATAATTTTCGCCTGAACACGATACCTTTTATTATTCTTGTACGCATCCACCATCACCACTTCTCCTACTTTGAAATCTATTTTCTTTATTTTTTCCTTATCTGATTTTCTAAATTGCTTATAAGATGTTTCATTACTAACATTTTCTCTTAAGAGATGAAATCTTGTTTTTATATCCCTTTTGAAAATAATGTCTGAGGGCGATTTACCTGTTGTCGAATGCTTCGTTGTACGATAATCAAATAAAAATGAATTTACAGCAAAATTTAATGGTTTACCTTCTCCAGCAATCTTCAAAATCTTATTTTTAAATGTACCAACAAAATTTTCTGCTGCGCCATTAGTTGCTGGATGATAAGGTGGGGAATAGGTATGACGTATACCTAAAGATTTCAAGAAGTCGTTGAATTCCGCACTTGCAAATTGAGGACCATTATCTGAGACTAAGTGATCACATAACCCAAACCTTGAAAAAACAGTATCAAAAACTTCAATTAATTTACTAGCTGAGGTGTTATTTTTCATATTTATAACTTCCGGCCATTTGCTATGTGAATCAATTATGATCAAAAACATATTTCCTTGAATAGGTCCCAAAAAGTCAGTATGTAATCTCGACCATGGGTTAGGTGGAAATGGCCATTGAAAAGTACTAATTTTATTATTTTGTTTTCTATTTTGCACACATAATTCACAACTATTTGCAAATCTTTCTATTTCATCATCTAAACCTGGCCACCAGAAAAATGAACGAGCTATTTGTTTCATTCTGACTATACCAAAATGAGACTGGTGAAGCGATTTTAGCAATTCATTCCGTAATACTTTGGGTATTATTATTCTAGAACCCCGAACGAGACATTCATTTTCAATACTCAATTCTGTTTTCTTATCGAAGTACATTTTCTCTTCCAAAGACATATTTACTGAATTGTCTTCTACCCAACCAAACATTAATTTTCTTTTTATCTTCCCTAAAAATGTATCTTTTTTTGTTTCTTGTTTTATTAAATTCAAATCTACCAATTTACTCTCAATTCCTACAAAATTTATGATATCTAATTCCGAATCAAAAACAACCATTTTATCTCGTACTGCTAACCTCGAAAGTGCATCACAATTGCTATTCTTTGCTGATGAAATCAGTTCGATTTTGTATTTGAAACCTGACAAAAAATAAATCCATCTTAATAATCTATTCTGAACCGTAATGTTCAATTTCACTGAACTACCAAATATATATTTCAATGGTTGATTATCTGTTTTAAGAATAATTTCATTACCAACAATATAGTGATAAAATTTTCTGAATCCGAAAATTATAGCTGCTGCTTCTTTATCTAAAATAGATCTATGTAATTCGTTTTGAGGTATCAACTTAGATGCAAAGGCAATAGGTCTCTCCGAACCATCTGAAAACCTGTGGGACAATATAGCTGATAATCCTGTGTAACTCGCATCTGTAGCTAATACTAAAGGAACATCTTGCTGATATGGAACCAAAATTTTATCTGATGCTAACTCACCTTTCACCCAATCTACCGCTCTATCACAATAAGTATTCCAGTAAAATTTATCCGCTTTCAAAACATCGTATAGTACCTTGAGTTCATCAGCTCGCTTATACAAAAATGATTCGTAAAAGTTAATTAATCCTAAAAAAGCTTGAAGTTCTTTTTTTGTTTTCGGATAAGGCATATTTAAAATTGAATGAATCCTACTAGGAGATGGTGCTAAACCCTGACAGTCCAATTTGAATCCTAATATCTCTATTTCTGACTTAAAAAATTCACATTTTGATTCGTTTACTTTAAGTCCTGCTTCATTTAGTTTTAAAAATATTTTCTCTAAATTATCAAGATGTTCTGAATCGTTTTTTCCTGTGCAATAAATATTGTCAATATAAATTTGAATATTCGGAATACCTTTCAAAATATCAGTGACAATATCTTGACATTCTGCTGGGCTAGAAGCTATACCCTCTGGCAATTTCCTATACCTAAATAACCCTTTTTGTGTAATTATTGTCAATGGATCTCTACTTTCTTCAGCTACTTCAAATTGCATAAATGCATGTTTCAAATCAATCTGGGACCATTTGGTTCCAATCTGCAAAGTCTGAAAAACTTCTTCTTTCAAAGGTAATGGGTGTCTTTTAACAATTATCTGAGGATTCACCGTTAATTTAAAATTACCACATATTCTAACTCCTTCTCCTTTAATTACGGGAACTACTGGGGTAGCCCATTCACTAACATTAACTTGTTCCAAATTACCTATTTTTACCAAACGATCGATCTCGGCGTCTACTTTATTCTTTAAAGCAAAAGGTACATGATACGGTTTGCATTGAACCGGTTTATAATCTTTTTTAAAAGTCAATTTTATAGATTTACCTTTATATTTACCTGGACTATTATCGAACAATTGAGGATATTTTGACTTGAAATGAGAAATGATACTTTCATGATTATTCAAGCAATTTACTTTTAACTGGGGTTTAAATGTTATTGGCCACATACTGAAAGCTTTAAGCCATTGTCTTCCTATTAAATTTTCACCTTTTCCTGCTAAAACATAGGCCTTTAAATTTGCTTCAACTCCTCCGAAATACACATGAAGATCTGTCAACATACCAATTACATTTAACCTTGTTCTGTCATAGCTGGACAATAAAATATCTGCTTTTTTAATTTTCTTATTTGAAAAATAATTAGCAACAGTTGATTCTGACAATACTGTCACGAGTGATCCTGTATCAACTTCAAATTCTACCTGATTATTATCAATAATTAATTTTAAACTATGAGGTTCTACCATAATATTTTTCACTTGAACTTCAGTATCAGATATAACATTATTCTGCTGCATATAATAAAAATCTAAATCTGAATTATCTAAATCTTCATTTTCTACCACGCTTTCATTTACTAAATTAATTTCATTTTGTTTTTTCATACATGCCCTATCAATATGACCTTTTAAATTACAATAGTTGCAAGTTTTCCATCTCAGTCTACAATCCCTAGCAAAATGATTAAATGCACCACAACAATAACATTTACGACTATTTGAGGTTACTTGTACCTGAACCTGAGAACTACTCGAGTTACGGCTTCTGTTTTCTCGCCTGGAATTACTGTTTCTATTATCTGGTTGTCTATGATTGTTGTTCTTGTACCCCATTGGTTTCTGGCTGTGGTCTTTTGATGAGGAGGGAGCGGCTGCGTAGTTTGATTGTGAAGATTTGAATTTACCTTCCACGTTGCCAATTCCTCTTCCTGTGTATTGATTACGATTGGAATATTTTGGACCAGCCTTGTTCATGTCAGGCCCGGATCTAGGGGGGGGCAAGCGGGGCGCTTGCCCTGGGCGCCAGCTTAAGGGGGCGCCAAAAACAACCAGGAGATAATTTTTTTTTATTTTTTATTTTCTCGGAAAAAAGTATTACTATCGAATTTGACCCGACTCTGAAGTGTCATCTTGACCACTCAAAGAAGGACAAACATCCTATCTATCTACAACTTTGGAACATGAAATTTAATGGCCACCAAAGTTCGGAATAAAATTATTAATGAGATCAAGGAGGCCAACTATGTCACTATTATGTTCGACTGCACTCCGGATGTACCTATCTCACACATAGCAAATAAGCCAGGTTATACGATATTTGAAGAAAACGTAGTCTGGATATGAGAGAAAGAAAAGTTTTATTGTCCTCTTAGAAGTTGACGGAAAAACTGGAGAATAATATCATAGTATAGATGCATAGAATACCTGGTGTAACAACTCCTTACTAAAAAACGTGACCAAAATTTGTAGATCAAAACGGCATTCTAGATTCCAGATTTCGGTCTAGTTACGGAAAAAAAAGCGCGCCCCTTTCGAGAGAAATGACAAGCAGGACAAATTCTCAGATTTTCGATCGATAAGCAAGTCTTAAACAAAATTTAATCAGTGCCAACACCAGGTATTCTATGCATCTATATCATCGCGAATTCTAGATGAACTGCAAACTGATGATTTAGATGTCAAAATCCTACGACAACGGATCTAATATGGCTGGAGTCCAATCCAGAATTCTACAGATGAACGAGCTGGCAGTATTAGTTCCATGCCTAGTACACTCTTTGAATCTTGTGGGACGTGGGTGTCCATTTGGCTTCATCATGTTCAGAAGCAGTAAATTTATTTGGCGTTATACAAAAACTGTATTTTTTTTTGTTCAACCATAAGATGGACAAAAATTATAAAAGGTGCACGAAACCAAATTTGAAAGGAAGTAGCCAAACAAGATGGGCTAAACATCAAGCGGTTAATGCCTGGCTCTATAATTTACCGGGAGTTGTGAAGGCTGTGGAAGAAATCAAAGAATCCTCACTAGTTGCAGAATCCAAGTATGAAGCTATGGTCATTTGCTTCGTGCTGTGATGGATTTTAGATTCATCCCGAACCTAACAATTTGGTATAATATTCTGCGAGAGATCAATAGGGTCAACATGGAAATTCTGAAAGGGGATATAATTATTTCACGTTCATTTTCGTTGATGCAATGTCTTGTGAAGATCTTGCGAGTAATGGAAGAAAAACCTCTTGAAAACTGGATATCGGAAGCTACACTTCTTTCAAAAGAATTGGATGTGGAGCCAATTCTTAGAAATAAACGTGTTTCCAAGAAGACAAAGCAGGTCGACGAAATGTGCGAGGATGAGTCAAGAACGTTAGATCAATAAGTTGGTTTATTCTCGAAGGAAATTAAAGTTGTTTTCTACAGATTATTGTCGGAAATCAGAAAAAGCTTAGAAAGCCCAGAGAGTCTGCATAAGAATTTCACATGCCCTTTTAAACATGCAAAGAGAGGATCTGCAGAAAAATGGGACCCTTTTAGCGCAAAAATATTGAAGAGACTTGAATACAGTTGATTTTTGTAATCAAGGAACTAGCGGTTATCAAAGAGCTAGTTCCTGAAATTATCGACTTCATTAGACATGCTGCAAATTCTTCACAGGCAAGATCTGCAAGAAGCTTTCTCTAACGTCAGTTTAGCTTTAAGAATTTACTGCACTACCACGTCTGCAAAATGAACGCAGTTTGAGAAAATTGAAAATTAAATCAAATTAAAATTTCTCCTCTTTTTTTCCTTATTATTCGTATAAATTTTGATTATTCATTTGTATTATTTATTTTTGTTATCTTTTATGAATTCATATATTACACAAATGGGAGGGGGGGGGGGCGCCATCATGAACTTTTGCCTCGGTCAGAAAAAATCGTAGATCCGGGCCTGGTTCATGTAAAAAACAGAATCTTCGGTAACAACATTTGCGGGCTTCATTGATAAGGAATTTTTTATAGCTGCTTCTCGATCCTCTGCTATCTTCACTGCACTTTGAAAAGTTAAATTATCTTGACGAAATAATTCCACTTTTGTTTCGTGATTTATAAGGCCAAATACAAATTGATCCCGAAGAGCAATGTCAAGATCTTTGAAATTGCAATAAAAATATCTTTCTTTTAATTTCGTAAGAAATGCATTTATTGATTCCGAAGGTAATTGTTTCGTAGCGTAGAATTTATTTCTTTCGGATATTTCTGAAGGCTTTGGATGTTCATGTTCATGATGTCAACCAGTTGAGTGTAGGAATACTCTTTGGCCTTTTTTGGTGAAGTTAAATTGCGAAACAGCATAAAAGTTTCTTGACAAACTCGCGTTAATAGTTCTGCACTTTTACTTTCCGGCGGTACAGATTGACACTCAAAGATTAATTCCAGTCTTTCGACGAAAACTTCCCAATTGTCTTTGTTTAAGGTGAAACTAATTTTATTAAAGTCAGACATGTCGATGTCGCACCTATAAGGTTCTAACTTCTTGAACGTTACGTTTTTTTCACGAAGTTTTTTGACAAGAGTTTTTCTTAAGTTGTCAACACTGTCACTTTCACTCACGGTAACGCTATAAGTTTTTAGTTTTTCAATGAGTTCTTGTTTATTAAGTTCGTATACCCAGCTCACTCTCACTTCACTGGATGGACTTCTCTCCCTAGGACTTGATTGAGAACTTGCAGTATCATCCGCTGACAGCATTCTTTCTCAATCTTCTTATCCAGAGCGATCCATTTGCTGCTTTACCATAATCCTCGTCGCCAGATTATTGTCATGTCCATGATAAAAAGTCACAAATACCATGTACAGTTTTATTCCAAATTAAATCAATGCCAATCAATAATATAATAACCATTTACATCGAATACCAGCTTAAGACTAAAACTATAATTCATATGTTTAACCCAACTTCAATATCACAGAATCATGCGCATATCATATACATTATATTATACAGTATATTACAATACCTACAGTGAATTTTTCAGGTTGAATGGAACCTGCAGAACTTCTTGACGATTGTTTTCACCATTTACGGCAATTTTGCTAGTTAACGTAGCAGTTCAACCAAAAATGAGCTTCATCACTAAACACAATTTTTCGATAAAAAAGTAGATCAAATTTAAGCTGTTCTAGGGCCCAATCAGCAAACGAACGATGCTTATTGTGGTCAAGTGGCTTTAGTTCTTGAACCAGTTGGATCTTGTATGAGTGTAGATCAAGATCTTTACGCAAAATTTTTCATGTGGTAGATGCACCAACTTGTTGTGAACGTCGAAAAATAGACACATTTGGATCTTTATTAACACTGTCACTTACGGCAGCGATATTTTTTCTGTACGTACAGTTGTTGCGACGTGATATTTCCATGATAACTTGTCAATGCTTACTGAACAGAAATGTCAAAACAACATGGGTTCTACCTTCTGTCAAATAACAGTTATCCCTATCGAAAATTCTATCACTATAAGAACACCCGATACTATGAAAGCTCTTCGTTGTTGGAAATTTTCATGTTGGGTCTATTTATTTTTTCATTTTTTCATTATGCCATAAAGCCAAAATAGTATATTCTAAAACTAGTTGCAGAATAGGCTCCTATTCCAATACGAATGCGAAATTCGAAAACGAGCGACAAAGGAGCGAAGGAGAACGAGTTTTGGAATTACATTCTGCAACGAGTATTAGACGATATTTTCTCTATTTGAGTCAAATTCGTGAAATACTGTTGAAATTCAATGAAAAACTCATCCTAGTGTGACTTTTGTTTTGTATCTTGCAGATATCTGGTCTTGATTCGAGCATTTCGGCCGGCGTGGTTTATTATATTTCGACGTTTCGCCAGATCGAGTGTCTGGCATCTTCAGGAATTATTTCTCTCTTATACTTGAGAGAAATAATTCCTGAAGATGCCAGACACTCGATTCGGCGAAACGTCGAAATATAATAAACCACGCCGGCCGAAATGCTCGAATCAAGACCAGATATCATCAAACGATGGCCGCGAAAGCCTCAACAAATTCATTGTATCTTGCAGTTGGTGACTGTTACGAAATTGACATTTCCTAATGATTGACGTTGAAAATTGATAGGAGCGGAAGCCAGTGCTGACAACCAAAAAACGAAAAATATAACTGAAAACAATGCTGTAATGAGTTCATTACAGCACTGTTTTTAGTACTGTAATGAACTCATTACGATACTGAAATAGAGAATAGTATATTCTAAAACTAGTTGCAGAATGAGCTCCTATTCCAATACTAATGCGAAATTCGAAAACGAGCGACGAAGGAGCGAGTTTTCGAACGCATGAGTATTGGAATTGCCTTCTGCAACGAATATTAGACTATATTTTCTCTATTTCACTAAAATTTTGTGAAATTAAATGAAAAAATTCAAATTATAGGTCCTAGTGACTTTCATATTGTATCTTGGCAGTTGGTGTGAATGTTAGGAAGTACGAAAATTGACATTTCCAAATTGACGTTCGCTGAAATTTAAAAGGATCGGAAGTCATTGCTGACAACCACAAAACGAAAAATGTTACTGAAAACGATGCTGTAATGAATTCATTACAGCACTGTTTTTAGTACTGTAATGAACACATTACGATACTGAAATAGAGAAATAATATTCATCGCCAATCATCATTCTCTGCGAAAAATTGAAGCGAAATGTTATTGCAAACCAGCTCAATTTGACATACTGAACCACTCTTGGTTGCCATGTGACAATGATCCCTTATACCCTGAACGATCCTATGGGTAATAAAATCGAAACCCAAGACAAAATAGCCAATCGTTAAATTATACCTTCTTCTTTTGAACCATTCAAATATTCAACACATTATTTAGTAATTTTTCTTTCGCTGCTTACAGTCAATGATTAAAATATATCTACTAGCAATTTTGCAATCTATCATTTAGACAGAACATTTTGCTTCATTGTCCAGAATCACATTCTCATGAACAGTTTAATTGGAATACCTATATATCTCTATTAATTCATCTTATCTGGCTTGAATGCTCTATTCCTTAACAGACTTAGCTACAAGAAGCATCCACATAAATGACGAAATCCTGAATCAGTAATACCGAAATCAAGGACATCAGAACATCTGTTCACATCGGCATTCTTGAGTTCTTTTATTCAAATATGTAATTCTAGTTCGTACGTTTGCTTTGTTCGTAGAATCAATAGGGGAAATATCGATGAATGTAATAGGAGACTCAAATATGTACGGAATTTTTGAGATGAGCGTTTTGTGGATTTACCATTCAAACGAATAGATTCATCTATGAATAAGGAAGGATCTTTCAACTTCCCCTTATTTAATCAGATTTCCTTGCGCAACTTTAACGTTTATTGATCCTGAGCATTTTCTAAATCATATTCTGAAGTCGCAGCAAAAGAACTGGAACAGGTAAAAAACTACCTATACATAAATGAACTCCATAATTATTTTATACATGGAATCCTGAATTCGTCGAAATATCAATATTCACAATTCAGAAAAAAACCATAAATTAGTGTTTCAAAACTATTTCAGCGAAAAGATTATTATGTTTGAACTAGTGGGTCCAGCAAATCACAATATTATACAGAGTGAGTAAAAAGTAAGGCACAAATATAAGCCATATTTTCACGTGGCAATATTTCAAAACTATTTCGTTCGAAACATTATGTTTTTGCGTCGAACTGGTGACGTCACGCACCAAACGGTCTGAAAACATGTAGTGGGGTAGTTCGAACTGAAGTTTGAACGTTTGGAATCAGCTCATTGAAGAATATTGGTAATGTTTGATGGATTCATTTTGTTTTCACCATTTTTATTTTAAAGCTTTGTTTTCAGAATGCCTGACGATGGCAAGTTATCTTTCCGAAATGCATTGAGTGGGGCAGACCTTTATTTAGGAATTCTATTGTTCAAATTCTCAAAAAGAAACCTTTTTGAAAAAAAGCTTTTATTCAAATGCTCTGAAAAGAGGAAAATAAAATTTTTCATTAAAATTTCAACTATCTGTTTTTGAAATTAGGACCCTAGTTTTTTATGAGTGCGTTAGATTCTGCGAAGAAAAATAATGATAACACTCTCAGATGCTCTTGCTCCTAAATTCAGTAGTTTCCGAGTTATTTGAGCTTTTCTGGATTCAGAATCTGCCAGGCCATAGGCAAAGAGATTATTGTTTTCAGAAAATTTCGTAGAGGTGCGTTTCATCAGTTCTTAATGAAAATAACAGAATGGTTTACACGTTGGAGGAGAGAAAGGAAATGTTGAAAATTTATTACCAGAACAATGACTGTGCTAGGGCTACTGCGAGGATTTTTAATCAGAGACATCCTGATCAAAATGTTTATCATTAAGTTGGTACATGAATTTGAGAGGACAGGATCAAACAGGAACAAAAAACTTAATCGGATGAAAATGATCAAGTCGCCGTAATTGGTCAATTAATGGCTAGTGTTAGAAAGTTGTCTCAAGGAACTGGATATTGAAGGGCAAGTGTCCACAGAATATTGAAGCTGGCTAAGTTCCATCCTTATGAAATGACACTTGTTCATGAACTGAACTGATATGATGGTGATCGGAGAATGGAATTTTGCCAAATAATTTCGCAATAAATTATTGCAAATCCTGTGAACAAATCAATCAGAAAATCTCTGTTTCATTTAGTTTTATCGGAACCATGAATCACAAATCGACCTGTCTGGGTGTTTTCACAAATTCTGATTCGTTGTTGAGTTATTGAGGGTGGACACTTTTAAATGAGACACCCTGTATTATAGAACAAAATTTTATTTCAAATGGGATACTTCGCATTATTTTCGATATAGAAAAAATGGCAATAGACATAGAAAAACCATTTATTCATATATTTCAAGGCCCTAGGGTCATAAAGTGTTAGAATTTCGCCCCAGGGTGTAGAGTAATAAATTATGACATTGGTAACTAATCAAAAAAGGAAAAACGACCTGGTATGACATAAAATTTACTGAATTAAACCACCATAACCACATGAATAACTCCAAGTTACACCTTGTACCTCTTCTTGATCAAATCTGCTCCTTTCTCTCCTATAGCAAAAGCAATCGAATTCGTATGCCCAGATGTAGTTGTTGGCATGATACTGCAATCCACAACTCTCAATTTTCCTACTCCATATACCCTCAACTTATGATCAACCACAGCGAAAGGATCTGCCTTCGGTCCCATTTTTGCCGAGGACGATATATGGCCACCTTGCACCCCTAGATTCTTAATTAAGCAAAGCCAGTACCCATCACTACCTTCTACATGGTCGCCACAAAAAGGTATCTTCAACTTGGTAACATTATACTTTCTCGCAGTCTTGGTCTTCTCGAATCTATCCAGGAAACGAATACCTTCTAGGAAAACCTGGGCATCATCTTCGTTTGTAAATGTACCTGGGTCCACTAAAGGGAAATCTCTAGGGTTATCAGTTCTTAACTTGACACTGCCTGTAGATTTAGGATGCAGAACATACAAGTCTACATAAAAATCTGTTGGTCGGTTAACCATATTGTAATAATCCTCGACTTCTTTCTTGTAATTCCAAACGCCACGTATGGGTTCTTGTACAGGTGTGTGGAAATGGAATGCAATCTCTAGGTTCGGCAGTGTAGCTGATGAATTCCTCGTGTTTATATAAGCGAAAGCTTTTCCATTATCCAAACTAGTCAAGACACCTCTTCCCTGAAGATATTCTCTGAGGAGCTCTCTGATAGACTGTCTTTGCATTGTATAGTTTGTTCGAAAAATAATTTTGAGTTTGAAGTGATCCAACGTCTTTTTTCCGACTGGGAGGTTGACAATTGTGTTCATTTTCAGTTTATTCAGGTCATCTTGAGGTCCAATACCAGAGAGCATCAAAAGTTGTGGTGTGTTTATGGCACCTCCAGATATTATCACCTCTTTACTAGCTGTAGCTTTATATATTTTACCATTCTTTACAAAAGTGACGCCTTCAGCTATTCTAGAGGACTGCTCTATAAGAATTTTCGTGACCAGAGCATTCAAAGTTAAATTGAAGTTGTGTCTACTCATGGAAGGTTTTACGTAAGCTGTAGCTCCACTCACTCTCTTCCCATATTGGACCGTTCTCTGTCCCCTAGATATTCCCATTTGTTCTGCATTATTGAAATCATCGATTACTGTCAAACCTAGTTCTTGACCTGATGATTCGAAAAACGACACATTATCCTTTGGCAGCTGATACTGAATGTTCAAAGGTCCAGCGAACCCTCTGTAGTTAGGATCAAATTTGTCTGATTCGAAATTTTCCATCTTTTTGAAGAAATGAAGAAGATCTTTATAGGACCATCCTGGGTTGCCTAAAGAAGCCCATTTGTTATAGTCCCCTTGGTTACCTCTCATGAAACCAAGGCCATTTATAGAACCAGAACCTCCAAGGATTTTTCCCCTTGGGTAAGGAGATTGATTGTTGCTGTACCCTAAGAAAAACACATTGAAATGAGATCGAAAAGTTTGGAAAAACGTAATTTCGGAAAATCACTTGGAAAAAGTTACTTTTGTTCTGAAGGAGTTACAGGGCGTAATCAGGCTAATACAATTTTATCTTGGATGCCGAATACTTTCATTGAAACCTAAGACTTACCAAAGCATCCGTTCTGTTGGGGCACAGTGTTGTAGCCCCAATTTCTGTCAGAAAACTGCAACAACTCCCAAATATACGGTATATCAGTGAAGTCATCATCCATATCGCCAGCTTCCAACAATAAGATTCTCCATTTCTCAATTTCGCTCAGTCTGGATGCTACCACTGATCCAGATGATCCAGCCCCTACTATTATGAAATCAAAGGTACCAAAATCTGTCAAAGATAAAATTGATCATAATTTTTGTTGAAAGGGTTGATAAATCAATTCACAGTGTATTTCAATTTTGAAAAATACAGATAACTCTATATCGAGCAAATCTGAAACCCACAAGTCTAGAACTTTCGATGTCGTAACTTATATCATTGTAGACGCTACAGAGTTTGCTTTCAAAATTAGACAACCAATGAATCCTGTATCAATTTGCACATAAAAAATCGGCCCTCATGTGTTTTGGAGCAAGCGCCACGAAGTTATGAAAATATGCCGATGCTTACTTACTACAACTTTGTTTTCTTATTTCTTTCAGGTAAGTTTCGTTTTGAATCTGTACTATCATCGATTCGATAACGGAACAGTGAAGCTTGTCTGGATATGCTCCAAAATAGGATATACAGGGTGAGTCTTCGACTTGTACATATATTTCAACTGAAGATTCCTCTCATCGAACAAAACACTTTCTTCCTATACCATTTTTCGTTTGAAAGATACAGGGTGTCAAAAATCCATGAGAAAACACTTTTCTTTTCATATCTTCGGAACTATTATTTTAAATGAACTAAATGTTGGTTGATTGTTCACTCTATTCATGGTGCATATTCCACGATCAAAGCTCATTCCTTGGTGTAAAAGTTACAGCGTAGCCGACTAATAAGTCAACGCAAAAATTCCATAAAACTTCTCAAAAAAGATAAACGGTTCATATTTTCGAAGGAATCATTCATTTCAGAAAATTGAAGTATGCCTATGTTTTTCAATAAAAGGCGTCGTTTTCGAGTTATTCCCAATTTTACCGATGAAATTTGACGAAGAAATCATAAAAATAATCTGTATGCTTCCCTGGATCTTAAATATCACGGAATCGCAGCAAAATCATTAACTCTCTGATCGCAGTACAAGTTAACAATGTGTGAAAATGGGGTCAAGCAGCACCTTGTTGGGAAGGCAATTCAATTTCGTGCATCGCTCTATTATTATACAGGGTCACTCAGTATTCCATCAATAACTTTTACACGCCAAATTTGGATCTTTGCGATGGAAAAAACGCTCGGACGGGTCAAAAAACGAATTCGATATCACTACCCCTCTAGCCGCTACCCTTACAGCAATTATTTCAATTTAAACGAAAGCGCACGATTTACTTTGTAAATATTATTGTTTTCACGTTTTCAGTTATTGTCTTGGTTTCAGCATTTTCAACATGTGTATAATAATAAAGCGTTAAAAAAATACACTCATGTGGCAAATTGAATTGCCTTTCCAACAAGGTGCTACTCTACTTCTTTTCCCTATTGAGCTCGTTCGAACACCCTTATTTGTCCCCCATTTCAACAAAATTTGACCTGTCCGAGCGTTTTTTCGTTATTACATCCCAAAGCTCAAAATTCGTGGTGGAAAGTTATGGATGGCCCACCCTGTATATCCAAAGATACTTGACAAACTCCGAATTATATCAAATATACAAGATTGCCCACGTTTCAGCCCACTTAAGGAATTTATTTCGAGTTAAATATCATCGAATATTATTTCTTCTCTGGTCTCTTAACAAATATAGGTACAATGTTGTCAGAATGTTTACCAACTTTGTCAAGACTAAAATCTCTATGATGAAAAACGTTTGATGTAGAGATATGCAATAATAAAATCCCACAAATATGGTAGATAAAATTGAATTCTAACAAGCATGAAATTATACATTTTATACGCAGTTTCTATAAAAAATTCATTGTTACCGGTCCTTCAGGAAAATATCTATGGAAACAATATAATTCGACACTACTATCACATCAATTCACTAAGGCCTGGTTGTTCAATAGGTGGTAAACTCGACTTAACTAGAGTTCTGCTTAATCCAGTGATTACGAACTGTCAGGCTGTTGTTCAATCATAGATTAGACGAAAACCACTAGTTTTCTCTGGTTTAAGTTAACCACTCGAAATTGATGGTTTAACAGATATAACTTCTTGTTTATAACCTCAATATTTTGACACAAGCAGAAGATATTTGTTGATGTCTGTATTGTGATGCATTAGTTGTGAATGTGAATGTTAGTTTTGGGGTTCGGTTTAGTTTGCTGCAGTATTCTTCGACTTTTGTTATTTCGAGAATGGAGCCAATATAGTGAATACATAAAAATGCCTGTATCAGAGGAAGAGAAGAAAGTAGTTGCTACAGATTTTTATATGTTAAGCAAATTTCCTCTGTGCATTGGTGCTCTAGATCGCACCCATGTGGAAATTCAATCACCGGGAGGAGAGGATGCAGAAATATTTAGGAACAGAAAAGGATATTTGTCATTAAACGTCCAGGCAGTTTGTGATTCATCATTGAATTTTTTGAATTTGGTTTGTCGTTGGCCTGGTTCCAGCCATGATTCTACAATATTCAAGCAATCTGCGTTGTGTGCTTCTTTCGAAAATGGAGAATATGGGAAGTACTTGTTGGTTGGTGATAGTGGTTATGCCATAAGAAAGTTCCTTATTACTCCATTGGGCCAGCCGAGGAGTACACCTGAGCACCTCTTCAATGAATCACAAATAAGGACCCGAAACCCAATTGAAAGATGCTTTGGAGTGTGGAAGCGTCGATTCCCAATATTGGCATTAGGCTTGAAAGTAGATGTGAGAAGATGTGAAGCCATTGTTGTTTCAACTGCAATTCTTCATAACTTGGCAAATAAATTGAGAAGCCCACTTCCAGATGTTGATGAAGTTGTGTGGCAAATGATCCAGAGTGACCTGAATTTTTTTAATGAAACCTTGGAAATGCAATCAGGAAGAGGATCGCAATATATTATTAACAATTCTACTCGGGCTATGTTGTAACATTCCAAGTTTGTAAATCCTAGGAACATTATGAAAAAGAGAAAAGGGGCAACCCTGTTCTGGAGAGCTGAGGGTAGAATTACGTTAAAGGGGGTTTTATACTTATATTTTTTGGCTTGTGAGGTGATCGTCTAGATTGGTAGAACTCTATGTTATGTCGTAGTAATTCAGATTCGTAATAAGTCAGATTAGTGAAATATAGGATGGGAAATAATGAGGTAAAATTGATAAATAAAACACTAGATTGGACATGAAGGTGGAACAAGAGCCCTTTATTCGTCCAGCGCCATAGTTCGGGGAACCATAGCCTATGAAGGAAAAACGAACGAGAATCAATTGAAACTCAAAGCAAAAAACCTTCTAGCATTACAGATGATATGTTTGCAAACCATGGAACAATTATTAATAAGACAAGCACTGGCGATATGTATGATATGGGGCTTCCTATACTCTGGTAAGGTTATTACTGGCACAATTGTGATAAAAGCAGAATCCAATACATCCAAAGGTTATAGGCATATAGAGTGTGTCACTTTATTGTTGCGCAGAGCTTTTACAGTTCCATGTGCAAGAATCCTTCCTTCCGAGTGTGTGTGTGATTTTATTCGCGTTGGTTTGGAAGTGGACAATAAACTCTTTATATTTCCTGTTAACTGATGAACGGTGGACCCGGGGCGAAGCAATCCGGCCTAGGATACTTGCCCGGATCACCAAGGCCAATGACCAAGGCTTGTTTTGCTGGGGACGTTCGTCTAAAGAACTCCCAGAGGTAAGTCTCCCCCACGATGCTAGGGGGGATGTTTTCCTTAGGCACAGGCGATATAAACAGTTTACCTTAGACCTCCAAACCATGTTTCCCCTGTACGTGAAATATTATACTAAAAGCAACAACCCCAATGCGTATACCATAATGTCGAATGAATAGTTAAATGTGCAGTAGTTCTTATCGAGTGTATAGGAATATTTCAAACAAGTTCAAATAGAAATGCAAAACAAAATAGGACAAGCTTACATGAAATCGAATCCTGAAAACAGTAATATTTAAAATGGTGGAGAGTACATACCAGTGAGCAAAGGATACGCCTTTTACAAAGTTTCTAATAATAATGAATGCCGAAGAACTTCTCTTCTAAAAAAAAAAGGACGCCCTTTTAAGCATCATCCCCAAACCTCACTTTTTTAACCACACTTCTGCGCACACTCCTGTATCCACGGTCCCACGGATCATAGAATCCCTTCAGATTATTTTCTTCGTAACAGGGAATCTGTGGAACCCATGCTATCGAATCATGGCGTCCAGTGTCGTCTCTAGGCCCCGGGCTTGGTTTTAAGGGAATTTCGGAAACACTATGACCTGAACTGCTACAATGTTGATTCAAAATTACTTTGCTACATTATAAATTCTGGAAATAAAACACCAAAAGTATTTTTTTGTATGACTATAATAATTAAGTTTAACAAAAATATAATAATATCAACAAGAAAATTATTGCTTCATAGAATTCATTATCATGGCCTTTTTGAAGTTTAATTCAGCCTTATGCGCTTGGACCATAAGAGCTTTCTTTAGTTCCCACTCAAACTTCATGTATTGTAGTTGATTCCGATGGCGTTACTTTTCATTTTTTATTTGCAGTTCAACTAAATCTTTTTTGGACGCTGCCCATGTTGAGAGTTTGTCCCTTACCGAATCCCTTCCATTGCCTACTCGCAATGCAGGAGATTTTTTTGTTCTTAATTTAGAGGGAGTATAGGTACTCCAATCTCCTTAAAAGTATATATACATGTTATGAATATTCATTCATTCAGAATAAATTGATTCTATTATCATTCAACTTACCGCATACGTTTTCGGCAGAGGAATCGCCTTGATTATTCTCTTCTAATAAGGGTGATTCTTCTACAATTTCATATGGTTCTTTGTACAAAATCATAAAAATTAATTCTTGTTGGATTATCATATAATTAAATTTTAACTCACCAAATGGCATGTGGACCGTATCATTTTCGGTTTGAGACTCATCGGTTTTATCTTCCAGTGCTTGAATCAAAACATATAAACAATTAATATTGGGTTTTTGTTGAACACATATTTATACTCCTCCTGATTATATTATACAGGGTGCGGCACGGAGGATGGATGGTTTTAAAAAAATAATAAAAGCGTTAATTTTTACTCAAAAACACATTTATTGACGGAATCAGATTCTCAAGGAAATAGCATTTGAGACAGTCAAGTGTGGAAATTCACATCAGGCATGTGGTGGCCGAAATCGGTGATGCAGTGCTGGAGGCGCTCTTGGAAGTTCGCGTAGACTCTCTCCAACATCGCTCTCTCAACTTGGGCAACTTCCACGCGAATAGCCCTTTTCAATTCGTCCAGAGTTCGGGGCTTGGTCTCGTATACTCTAGCCTTGAGGTGTCCCCATAAGAAAAAATCGCATATGGATAAATCTGGGGACCGGGGAGGCCAATGAACATCGCCAAACCTGGAAATAAGGCGACCAGGGAAGAGAGGGCGAATAACGTCCATTGATGCTCTGGCTGTGTGGGCGGTCGCCCCATCCTGTTGGAACCACACACGTCGGATTGGAACACGTTGCCGTCGTAATTCGGGGATAAAGAAGTTGTTGATCATTTCGACGTACCGCTCTGAGTTCACGGTAACAGCACGACCATTAACGTCTTCGAAGAAGTAAGGGCCAATGATGCGAGTTTGCGATACAGCGCACCAAACCGTAACTTTTGGTAAATAAATGCTAGGAACACACGAGTCTAACGGCACCTTCCCCACTTCTCTCGTCCTCAGTGGGGGAAAGTTATGCCCATCTGAAAAACGTCCGCCCTCCGTGCCGCACCTTGTATTATCGAATAATGAAATTCAAATACAATTCATTATACAGTGCGCGTCAAAATTATGGAACGAATTCATTTTCTCAGAAGACAAATATTTGTTCCATAATTTTGACGCGCACTGTATATACCAACTTACCATATAAGGTATAATTTGAGTTTTCTATATTTATATTGTCAATTATTATGCTGTCGTCTTGTGGTAGTTCTGAAAAAAAAATATGAAAAAACTATGATTGCTACATCATTTTATTAAGTTTATAGTGATATGTGTCATGCACAACTTACCAAAAGTCGTGGGGTCATTTTCTTCCTGGAATACTTCAATATTCATATCTAATAAAATTCACCGAAGTTTTATTCATAACTGATAAATAAATTAATGTTTACCATTATTTTCTGTAGTATTCCGGCTGTCCCCATCATATTGGGAAGGTAATCCTGTTAAGGTCCTCCCCATCATTTCTTTTATTTGAATTTCCGCCTCATTCCAAGGCACTTCTGCACTGGGGGGACCTCCTCCAGTACCCCTAACCTGCCCGATTTCATTAGATGCCTTTTTTTTGTAATTTTTTTTGAATTGAAATATTTGAAATATACTCTTTCCGCTTCCGCTAATGGAGTTGAATTCTGTACAAATTTTTTCCCAGGTGCGCACTTTTTCTATATTTGTCACCGCATCTGTTTTTTTATTCTCTATCACTGTTCTGTATTTTTTCACGAGAGACACTAATATTGAGACTTCTCCCTGAGTGAAATTTGCACATCTCTTCTTTTTTTCCATCTCCATACTTTTTACCTCAAAATAATTTATCGCCGTCACCACGCAACAATACAACCAACACGAAATAGTTTTCAAATTTTAAATTTTGAATTAGCTGAAAAGTGGTCATAGAAATAACAATCTTGATATCTTTCTTCTTCGAATATAGAGTAAATTCTATGTTCTAAGGTTTTCTTCCTCTCAAACATGTCAACAATCATATTTCATAATCAGTGTGGCCAACAAAACAAAAAAAATCACTAAATCGGCAAGTTAACTGATAGTTTGGAAATCCATGGTTACTTTCTCTATGTACAACGCATAACCCTACTCAAACTATAGTTACAGTTAACCATTGATTGGAAAACTAATGAGTTAAACCACGAATGAACAAACGGGCCTAAAAGTCATTTACATAATCATCACCTGTTTGCTTTATTCTCTGTAAATAAATAAATAAATCGAAGCCATGGCGCAGGTTATCGCGTGAGCGTCGTTTATGTGATCACTGACGAACGTTGGACTTGGAGAGAAACAACGGTTTGTCTTGCGTGGCGGCTACATCCACGGCCTTCTGAATGGTAAAGTAGGCCTAGGCCGTGCTACATCGCAGCGCATCGTTATAGGCGACTAAAATTAAGATCGTTATATCGGCTAGAATCAGAACTACTCGCTTGGCATTTCCAAAGATCAACGCCTAAGACGCCTTAAGCGAAAAGTAATAAAAACTAGTGCGCTCACGATAGGGGACGTAAGCTTCCTTGGTTTCGCCTATACTCTTTAGTCTATACCATTGTTTGAAGAGAAAATCAACACAATCTGGCATCGTCTACTCCGAAATTCTGTGAAAAATCACAAAAGATGATAAGGTTAGGTCATTGACTTCGAATCCTTTGACCTAGGTTAATGGAGTTAGGATAGGTTAGTGAGGAACCAATTTTTTATGAGATCGTTTCATAATATCGAGGAAAATATGAACTAATAATTAGTGTTTACAAACTAATCTTCAGGAAAATCGAAGGAGGAACTCATTTTGGTGTGAGAAATATGGCTTTTCAATTGCCGATATAATCGAAGCAAACAAAGTGTTTTTGTTAGGAAATATCGTGTTTGTAACATTCTTATTCGAATAATGTTTTTTTGGCCTCAAGAATATACAATGAGAATATATTTACAAGTCAAAGACTCACCCTGTATATGCATGAAACGAAATTTGACGAAAATTCGGACTTTTTTGCAAAATCATTGATTCAAGAAACTCATCGAAACGGAAATTTCAAACACCTTCGAAATGAGGTGTTGATGTTGCCAATACAAATTCTTGGAGTTGTATCGTACAGGGTCCTATCGTAGGAGGCTACGTTTTCAAGATTTTGAATGCCGCAAAATGTGTCCCTTTGTGGACATCAGTAAACGTATTTTATAAAATGCCGCTAATAGTTATATTATAATGGTATATTCTATAAAACTAGTTGCAGAATGGGCTCCATTCCAATACGAATGCGAAATTCGAAAACGAGCGACGAAGGAGCAAGTTTTCGAGCGCATGAGTATTGGAATTGCATTCTGCAACGAGTATTGGACGATATTTTCTCTATTTCACTCAAATTTTGTAAAATTCAATGAAAAAATTCAAATTATAGGTCCTAGTAACTTTCATATTGTATCTTGGCAGTTGGTGTGAATGTTCGAAAATACGAAAACTGACATTTCCATATTGACGTCTGCTGAAATTCAAAAGGATCTGAAGTCATTGCTGACAACCACCAACCGAAAAATGTAACTGAAAACGATGCTGTAATTAATTCATTACAGCACTGTTTTTAGTACTGTAATGAACTCATTACGATACTGAAATAGAGAAAAAAATTGAATAATATTGCTTCAATAATACGGACTATTTATATTGACGCCAATGAAGTTAATGTCAGTAAGCATTGGAAAAGGTCCATGTTAGATATAAGAAATATGGATGCAACATATCAAAAGAATCAGAAAAAAATTAAATGAGAAATCAAACTGTATTACTTACCGATAGGCTCATTATCACTCAATTTCTCAAAATAGTCGCTATTGTTTTCTCGAACTTTATATGTATTAGATTGTTGAAGGGCAGATTCAATCAGTTTTTCCAAATAGTCCAACTTAACCTTCTGATTTGCACAAGAAAAACTCAGGAACTGACCGAAAAATATGAGAAAATAGAAGGACATTTCAAAACTCATTTTTATTAGGAACTAGAGATAACATAGAGGAATTGTCCTTTTTAATATTTTTGAATGGCGAATGCTAATTTGCCAGTATACAGTGTATTTAATTTCCATTGAAATCAAGACTTTTATCCTTATCTGTTTTCGGTGAATATTTTTGGGCGCATTCAACCCGTTCATTGCATTCAACTGAGGTCTAAAGCCGTGTGCAGATCAGAGCGTAACTTATGATTCCCAAGTAAACGAGGTTATTCTCAACCATTTTTGAACCCTTCCCTGAAGGAAAAATGAATCGCCCTTGGGGCAGTGCAAAGGCGCATCCAGACTATGCCGAATCAGCAATGTGGAATCGGCTTCCTTGATGAATTGAATAAATTGGGACGGGTGGTTCCGTAAGTTGCTACCCAGTCGAATTATGCCGCCGACGACACGAATTGAAAAAACGGCGTCCATATTAGCTTAATTAGTTCAATCGATATATCTGGTTTCTTGTTTATTTGATTGTTTTATAGGCCAATCTTCAAAATCTTTTCGAAATGAATCCATATAGGTTCGATAACTTGTTTGAAAAGATTGAAAACAGAAGTTCCTATTTCGACACAAATGATATTTTCAGAATTTGAACTTGAATAGATGAACTAGGTGGTGAAGGTATTTGGATGAAGGGTGTTGAGGGAAAGGACTTAACGAATTAGCTCTACAGGTCCTTTATTTATTGGGCAAGCAAATTTTTCCATTTTTCAATGGGTACAAGGTGAGTCTTTGACTTTCACATACAGGGTGAGTCTTTGACTTGTACATATATTTTAACTATAGATTCCTCCCATCAAAAGAAACACTTTTTTCCCATACCATTTTTCAAAATTAGGTTTCGTTTGGAAGATACAGGGTGTCAAAAATCCATGAAATTAACACTATTCTTTCCATAATATATTCGGAACCGATATTTCGAATGAACTGAATTTTGGTTGATTGTTTACTCTATTCATGGTGCATATTCCTTAATTGAAATTTATTTCATATTTCTCCTGGTAAAAAAGTTACAGTATAGTCGGCTTATAAAGTCACGCAAAAATACTATGAAACCACTTGAAAATTAATTATTTTAGAAAACAAAAGTATTCTTATATTTTTTCAATAAAACGCGTCGTTCTCAAGCTATTCCTAATTGTGTAAGATTGAATTAGAGGAAAAAATCATGAATTTCAAGAATTATCTGAATGCTGTCCTGACTTAAATCTCATCGAATATAATTTTTTTCTCTGGTCTCTCAATAAGTTACCAACGTTGTCAGAATGTTTATCAACTTTGTCAAGACTAAAATCTCTATGATGAAAAAACGTTTGATGTAGAGATATGTAATAATAAAATTCTACATTCGTGGGACATAAAATTGAATTCTAAGAAGCATGAAATTCTTTTATAGGCAGTTTCTATTTAAAATTCATTGTTACCGGTCCTTCAGCAAAATATCTTTCGAAACAATATAACTCGACACCAGAACGACACTACTATTACATCAATTCACTGAAAGTCATTTACATAATCATCACCTGTTTGCTTAGAATATTTGTTTTATATTCTAAGCCTGTTTGCTTCATTCTCTGTAAATAAATAAAGAGTGAACTTCGTCTATGGGAACACTGACTAAAGTTTTAGGTTGGACTGGTTGGAGCTTGGAGCACAGAACAACGGTCTTGCGTCACGGCTACAATGGCTACATCCACGGCCTTCTGAAGGGAACGTAGCGCTATATTGGCGAGAATCAGAACTACTCTTTTGGCATTTTTAAAGAGCAACGCCTAGACGCCTTTAGCGATTGTGATAGTTCATCCGCTAACGATAGGGGACGTACTGCTTTCTTGATTTCGCATTGTTTGAAGAGAAAATCGGCAATCTGGCATCGTCTTCTCTAGAGTTCTGTGGGTGAATTGAATATCTGCACAGAGGATGGGTATGGTTAGGTCATTGACACCGAAACATATGACTTTGGTTAATGGAGTTGGGATAGGTTAGTGAGAAACCAATTTTTATGAGATCGTTTTAGAATATCGAGGAAATATGAACAAATTATTAGTGTCTATAAACTAATCTTCAGGACAATCGAAGAAGGAACTTATTTTGGTGTGAGAAATAAAGCTCTTCATATAGCCGAAATGATCGGACAGAGCTAAGTGTTTTGTTAGGAAATATCGTGTTTATAACATTCTTATTCAAATAAGGTTAGTGCTTGAGTATTTTTATATGTTTCACCCAGAATATCTAATAATCACATCAATTTCAATCGAAAAATATGAACTTTGAAGTGTTTGCAGAGAATAATATCAGGCACGTACTTAGCCCGATTGATTTTTTCGAATGGCTATATCTCTTTAACAGAGCCGAATTCGGAAAAATGGAAAATGAAAAAAAGGTTTCCTTTGGCCTCAAGAATCTACAGTTAAAATATATGTACAAGTCAAAGACTCACCCTGTATACTAACTGACTAAGAAAATGCAACACCCAGAAGGAGCTGTTCAAACTTAGATTTTTTTCCTGGTAAAATATAGATAGTATAGCAAGGAGTAAATGATTAAAATTTGGAAAAAAAACGAAGGGTTTACAATTTTTTAAATGAATTTGTTGATAATGTGTTTGTCCACCTCGGTTATCCATACCTCCCCAACACTTCTTGGCATCGTGGCGATCAGCGGATGCAGTTTTGTTATTTGTCTGTTTGTATTTGCATTTGGTATCCATGGATACACAATTACATGTCCCTTCTCTTCTCCCTATAGGCATGCGTGTAGCGACTACTGACCCTGGATTTAAGGGGAAAAAGGGCTCCAGTTTTGTATACTTATTAGCCACTACGTTCAAATTTGATATCTATAATTCTATGCTCCATCTCCTTTTCAACGCACTACAATCAGCATCGAGCATTGCATCTAGGATTTTCTTGTCCAATTCCATAAGGGTATCAATGTTATCTTGGAGGATAAGATCAAATCAGGTTGAGCGGACTGCAGTTCATCGACAGCAGCATCGTGGATTCTCGTTAAAGAATATCTTAAAACATCTACCTAATGTTTTTCTCAGTTTTTCCATTTTTCTTCTATTGTCCTGTCACGGTCGCCAAATTAGGTGGGGAATTAGTTGCCTATCCGGTGTTATAATCTATCAATAAAGCAGACTAAGTCGAAAAAGGGAAATATGTATTTTTTCACTGGTTTCTACGGAAACATTTCGAAATCATTCTATTACTTTGTCCGAGCAGGCTAGGGGAAAATATTCAATATTGGATTTGCAGGGGGTAATAAACTCCTTCTGGTTGTAATTGAGTTTCTTGGATCTTCGCGATGGTTTGCTGAAGAGCTGGCAACATAGCTGTACCGCTGCGTACGATAACTATGATTCGTCCAATACTGAGAGAAGAATATTCGTGGAATCCAAACCTTTGGAAAAATGAATCAAACTAGTTTCGTTTCCCGAAAATTGCCCAATGTATTATGGAGTACCCTGCATAATTGAGTGGGCCGACTCAAGGTGAAACAATCAATATCACGGTATCATAATTGAAAGGTAAATATTGATCTAAAGGTGATAACACAAAAAGTCAAATTCTACACGTTCTGTAATGTAGTTCAACTCGTTCGACCTCCTTATAAACTTTCCCCTAAATAACACTCTTGAAGCTGACCGAAGGTTAATAATAACAAGCGACCTCAGTCTTTGCGAAAGCTGTCCACGTAATATTCTATGTCCATCCCACGGTATACTCTTCCGCGACCAAATAGGCGTGCACGGGTAGTCGATCATAGTTAATTATCGAGAGAACCTGAACTAATTGATTGATCCGTCGCAAAATAAACAGTTCGCTACCTTTTCACAATTATCCGAACAACCACGATCAGTTATTATTTCAGAATCGATAATTGGACCGCCACGGCTTCTTACAGCTCAGTCTTAAAGGTATTATCATGGATGATGAATGACAGGGTTGGAGATATAGGGATGGCAACACGGTTGATCGATGAGAGAAAACATCTATGTCACACGGAAAGAAATCTATCCTCAGATCAAGAAGCCCAATATTCTTGAAATATTAGAGTTGTTTCAAGTATATATAGAATCAAAACAAGTAAAAAGGGGAATTTTGTATACTTGGAATGAATTTATTTTACTCAAAAAACATATACTTGATTGAAGAATGAAATTCTCCATCGGAGTAAATTATTTATTCAATCCAAACTATTCACTTTTATCAATTCGAGAGTACTTCTATATTTCAGGTAACTATATGATATCTTGACTTCGAAAATTTAATATTCTCAGTTCGAGAATTGGAATATACTCATTCCATGTGTTATATTCAAGAAATTAGTTTTCTTGAAATAATAATTTCGATTGACATGAAATAATGAATTGACATAAAATTATGAATTGAATAATTAATTAATCAATCAATAATGATTCGCGAATATTTCGCCAAATGGAATAAAATCGAAAATAAAATATTGCTAGGATAACGTTCAGATTTTAGATTATATGTATGCGATAAGTTAGAAATCTGAAAAAAGTTACCATTGAGATAGATAGACTCTCCTTTCAAAATATATACATTGTATGGATTGAAATATGAAGTTGAAATTATAAAAAAATTGTGAAAATATAATTTGAAAGAAATTTTCAATTAGGTACTTTTCACAAATCGATTTATAATAAAATTATGTGATGAAACATTATAGAAAAAAAAATTACCAAATCTATTACACTCTGTAAAACATTTCTCTTAGTGTAATTCCATAATTTTGAAAGGGAAAGAAAGAAGTTGTTGAAAAATTCATCGTATTTGTAAATTTAAGTGAAATGACATGCATTCACTCGATCCAAGTGTAATTTTCAGAATATACTAAGATGCCAATTCTTCTTCCGGTAGTTTGGCAACATGCATGAATAAAAGGAACCGTGATCCGTTTGCGAGCAGTTTCATCGTAATCCAAGTATATAAATTTCTCCATCCACTAGATCCAAGTGAATTATTCGACAATATACGGTCTTTGGGTTAACAATGCTAAACCTCTTTACTTCTGTATTTATGCAAATAAACTAAATAAAGTATTGGTATTGAATGTGGTGTCGAAATCGTTCGAGGATGTTACAACCCCAGAAAGGGCCTAGTATTAATAAGGGCCCCCTTACTTGTTGATTTTGACTTCGATTTCATTATATAGGCATTAAACTTGAGACTGTGAATTATCTCAAAAACTATCAACTTTAGAAGAATATGTTTCAAGTGAAAAATGTTAGATATCACATCTTGTTTTCACCTTAACCTTTTCAAGGTTATTTCAGAGCTAACTTGATTCTTAATGATTTTTTATTGAAGAGAATGTATATCTAATTTTTCCATATTCTCCTACATATAAGTATGTAGTATGAAATATTTCGTTTTGAGTAAATTTTCATAAGAGTAAATATCAAAGTATCCTAAAAATGTTTCTTGAAAAATGTAAACAGAAATCATCAAATCTGGAACATTCAGAAATTCCAAAATTTCGAAAAAAAAAGTAGAACAATTCTATATAACTAAAAATTCAAGTGAAACTTCTTCACATCTTGTTTTCACCTTAACCTTTTCAAGGTTATTTCAGAGCTAACTTGATTCTTAATGATTTTTTATTGAAGAGAATGTATATCTAATTTTTCCATATTCTGCTACATATAAGTATGTAGTATGAAATATTTCGTTTTGAGTAAATTTTCATAAGAGTAAATATCAAAGTATCCTAAAAATGTTTCTTGAAAAATGTGAACAGAAATCATCAAAACTGGAACATTCAGAAATTCCAAAATTTCGAAAAAAAAATGTAGAACAATTCTATATAACTAAAAATTCAAGTGAAACTATATATTAATAATCTTGACAAAATTTTCATTCACTTGGTCCGAGTAAGATATTCAGCGATAAACTATAATACGCCAATTCTCCTTCCGGTAGTTAGGTTTTATCGTAATCCAAGTATATGAGTTTCTCAATCCACTAGATCCAAGTAAATTATTCAACAATATACTAAAAAGCGCCCTCTATTCAGTGCGTAAAAGGGGATATCACTCTCGATCTTGAATCGACTTGTTCATATCGCGTCTTTCGTCCAAGTTCAGTGTGTTGAAGAAAGTTTAACCAATTTTTAGTGAAATGTGGAAAAATTATGGGGACAATAGGGATGCTCGGGCAGTGTTAGCAAGCTATTTCAAGGTAAGATATGTTAGCTATGTATTGATTTAAATTTATATTGAGATTTAAAAAAAAACTTAATTTCTACTTTTAATCTTATACGTTTTTAATCACCAAGCTGTTTTCTTTTTCGATAAATTTAATACTTGAAATACTCTAAGTGCGCATCTCTTACATTCCTAAGAACATTCATTTTCAAAAATCCTATTACATTGGGATTATCAATTTTTCAGAACAAGATATGTCCTTATGGCTCTTAAAAAATCTCAATGATCATGATCTCATACCTACCTTAGGAATGAAAACTGATTTCAAGGAAAATTAAAGAGATGAATTCGGAAGCAAGTGAAATATTTTCTATTTTTATGAGATGAATTCGCTTTTACTATTTCTAAAAATGATTTTTCGAATTACACAGTACTGTACGAGCATCGTTAAATCAAAAAAGAGCGATAATCAACGAGTTATACCATATTTTCTCATGTAACCCACGAATTTTGAATTATCAGATTGAAATGGTCTCGTACACTGTTGTATCTTTTTTGGGGGGAATACCTCATCATATCACTCATTATAGAATGCGGATAATAATTCAGAGGATACAGAATTTATAAGCATTTTTCTTGCAGAGGTTTGGAGATATGGAAAATATTATCCAAGAGCAGATGCAGAAAACAATACAATGGAAAGGAACGATGCCGCCCTAATTGTTGGTTTTGGGACAGTTTCTATTAGAACCGAGAAGCTTTTTGATTATTGTTGAAAACCTCTACCATCAGTTCTCCTCTGCACGTAAAAAAATTTATTTTCAAATTGTTTCACGTTTTGAATGTTAATTATCCCGTTCAGTGCCAGTACCTTTATGTGATTATACTGCGATGTGTACCTATATAATTTTTTATTTGTGGTTCTTCTGATATTTCTTCTGTTGTTGATTGTATACTTATTTATATGTGATAATATTTTTAGGATTATGATTTTTCATATAGTTTTTATTTGTGGTATGTACTTATTTTTACACATCAGTTATTATTGTGTACATTTGTACCTAGTCCAGTTGATTATATGTTGAATTTAGCATTTTCTCTATTTGTTTTCAGTGATCACTTTTATACTTTTGTTTGTTCATAATTATTTCCGAAGTATAATAAATTTGTTTTCAATTCTTATAAGCCTCGTTTTATGAATATAATCCTCATCCTGAAATCACAGCAATGTTAAACGATTATCTTATTTCAAATAATTTCACTATTTGTCAAAACAAGCATAAAATAAATCTCATTATTCATCTTGAGAATATAATATATTGAAACTGAATATTCAGAATTCTCATTGGTTCAGAGTGAGAATATAAATGGTTTTGACCAAACAGGTATTTACTTCTTGTAAGTAGACCGAAAACTAAATCTGAAGTTAATATTTACTCAAAACCATTATTGAATGAAATTTGATTTGAAAATATGATATACTCAATTTAACAATTTTCTGATGTTGGATTGAGTGAAATTATTGAGTTCATTCAAGTATTTGGTATCTTTGCTTCGAACGAAGAAACTACTGAGATTAAGATGTACAATAATTCCATTTGAGATTATGTTTCCCTTAAATAAAATATTTCGAATACTCATTTCGAAATTCTCATTTTACTCACAAGGAATATATGAATATTCTTTAATCAATAATACGTGATTTATTAAATTCAAGTATATGATATACTTAGTCGAAAGAATTATTTTATTTGAATTCGGAGAATAAGGTATACTTGAATCGACTAAATCTTATTCTTGCTCATATATGAATCTATCATTTACTTCAATCAAATATTATCCACTTGGTACGAGAATAGATTTCTTTCCGTGCACGATATGCCGTGGAGAAAAATCAATGCCGCCTTTATTGTTGTTTACCTAAGCCGAATTTTTGCGTGACAATATTTTAAAACTATTTCGTCCGTTTTGAAATATTCGTGTGTTTGCGTTGAACTGGTGACGTCACGCACCAAATGGTTCAAAATAATTTTAAGCGGTTTGAAAGCAGATAGTTCAAACTGAAGTTTGGAATCAGCTGATTGAAGAATATAGGTTATGTTTGTTGGATTTATTTTGTTTTCACCGTTTTCATTTTGAACTAGCTGGCCCGCCGAAACTTTGTTCCGCCTAAATGATACTTAAAGTGGATTTCACAAATAGTGATCGGAGATCACTGTCAAATCGAGTTGATGCTAGATCATAGATTAGATTAGAGGAGGGGCGGAAGATCATCTGAACTCGCAAGCACCTTGACCTAAAGATGCTAGATCATGCTCGGATCACCGGTTATTACGCGTTGTGAAATTTACCATTAAAGTTGTATAAACTCACCATTGCTATTTTTTCAAGCAGGAGATAACACATAACCTTTTGTTTTAAATGCTTTAAAGTTCTCTTATTGCAGTACCTATATCTTATGATGAACGACCCCACGAATGCAAATATAAATCACGATCGAATTATATGGATAAGAAATAGTTCCAATGATTAATTATCTCTGTTCACTGTATAAACCACTTTAGTTCTGACAATACAACGCTGAAAATTTTAATTGAAGTACTTTGTCTATGGTACTAGAATACAAATACGCTAAGACTTTTTTTATTTTTCTTCTTGACTAAGACATTTTTGTTTTGGTTCACAGCACAGAGTTGCAGGCAATAACTCAATTTACAATTGAATTCACATTATAAGGGAATGATATGAGCCTTCCTTAAAATGTCTAAAAACATGGTGTATTCAGTTGTTAATTTTTGAATGCATTGACATCGACCAAATCGAAAATATCAGAATTGTTTCGTGGCGGCGCCGCAATGTCATACGTGTCATTTCATAATTCCAATATGGGCAATTAACCAATGAAAATTGAATCTGGGCTTTGGTAAGAATACAGATCTGCGCTTGTGCGGCAATATTGAGAATATTGATTTACTAATTCAGTCTCTCTCTGACACATCGTAATATGTCGTGAATCATATGTCATTCATAACTTCATTTGAATACTCTCGATCATAACCTTATAATTTCATGTGAAATGTTTGAATCGCTTCATTTTGTTTCGAGCCCTGAATATCATTTCTAACTCTATTCATATTTAAGAATTGAATTCGAAATATTCGAGTACCATATTTTCATCCTCGATATCTATTTTCTTGTCTATTGTTTTTCGGAATATACATAACCTCTACATTTCTCGCAATTTTTGGATTTCCAGTTGACGCAATTCTTACCAAAAATTCAGCTGTTAATAGCAGGAGTATAAACCATATTCCTCCGAACTAATACGAATCAAAATGTCAATAACATGAACACAAATTATTGCTTGAAATAACTATCGACTACTAACACAACCCGTTTACCAGAATGAATTCAAATATTTGAAATAACTACTAACAATTCGAACTCATTTTAGTTAATAGCGCTTTCTAATATACTCAATGTTGGATAATCAAAATCTTCGCCTTTTGGTGCTCAGCTTGAAATAATTGGTAAACATCTCAGTTGGTGGGGCCGCGAGATTTCCATGTTTCCATGGATATGAGCTGTCACACAGGACAGATACACAAAAATAATATGTCAATTACTAATTATGGATTCAGTTATTTATTACCCAAGAAGAAATTCAAAAAAATTTCAAAAATCATGAGAAAAGTTGAGAATGTACAACTCACGATTGAAACTGATCGTCAAAATCCGATTTACTTGACATTTCGATAAAAATTCACTGTGATATTCACCCGCTTCTTTATCTAGTAATAGCCTTTCATGGTACTATAAGTTCTATGCAAATTACACAGAAATTTTCTAAACATCGCCATCTAATGGTGATAATGTCAAATATAGTACTTTCACGATTACGCTATTGGTAATATATAATACTGAAAAAATATCCAATAATAATCAGTCATAATGTGTGATTAGCGTAACCTGAAGTTGTAAGAACGAAAGTCCTCTCATATCTCAACGAAATCTAAACATTTCAGAGATCTGTACTCCTACGCTAAGACATTTTGGTTTTGGTCAACAGCGCCGAGTTGTAGGCAACTCAAATTAACACTATTACAGTGACTGTAGTCGGAATGTAGTCACTGTACACACTATTTGTTTACATCGCTATCTAAAGGGTAGAATATCAAATAAAGTACCTACGAATAAACTCTAGCGTAACTTTAACTGTAGCGACGCCTTACCCAAAAAAAGGAAAAGCATTTCCTGTATAAGTAAAATTTTCATGGATTTTTTCAAAGTATTATTGTATTTTATAATAACCAGACCGTAGACGAATCCATATATGAAGTTTTATAACAAACAGTCCACCCGATCTCGAGTTATAAATGGTGCAACCAACATCTTTCTTCTATATATATATAAATAATATTTAAATATGACAGCTTTGTTTTTATAATGCATTGTAACCTGTGAAGTAAAGAATCACTTTGAGTAGAGCATACCTTTATTTGAGAATTCTGAAATATTATTCAGTTTCTTCTGTTTTGACGTGGTGAGAACGGTTAACACCCGGAATGTTCAGAATAAGAAAAATGAACATAATACTGACTACGAATTTTTGACTTTTTCCCAGGTTTTTTTTCGATATTTTGAAAACTATTTGAATGCTCAGGTTCCAAAAACATTTTAGGTCTGTAGAGAATTTCGAATAATATCATAATCCCAATTTTCAGATTTCAAATATGTCTAGTTTTCCAGAAACTAACTTCGGACACCCTGTATGTACGATATTCATACAGATACATATTGCTTTAGTTTCTAATGGCAGTCCCTTACGTAAATCATATCAGTTTCTATCAGCGATTACCGTGTTGAATGGTGTCTGTTTCAATGAGGACTCATAAGGATCTATAGTTTCCAAATATTATTCGTACACACAATACTCACCTCTTTCTTATGTGTTTTTACTTTTTACACAAACTCATATATGTGTCTATAAACTATTCCTGCGTTGAATGCTGTCTGTTTCTATGAGGACCTATGAGAATCTACATATAGTTTTCAAATGTGGTTTTCACATAATATGATAGTATGATACCTACCTTTTTCTATTGTAAGACATAACTCATATCCGTTTCTATAAACGATTCCTGTGTTGAATGCTGTCTGTTTCTATGAGAACTTATATGAATCTAGTTTTCTTCTAATATAGTTTTCACACATAATACTTACCTGTTTCTAATGTGTTTTTACACATAACTCATATTTTTTGATCAGCGATTCCTGTGTTGAATGCTGTGTGTTTCTATGATCTAGTTTTCTTCCAATATGGTTTTCACACATAATACCTACCTGTTTCTAATGTGTTTTTTCACATAACTCAAATTTTTTTATCAGCGATTCCTGTGTTGAATGCTGTGTGTTTCTATGAGGATATATAGTTTTTAAATGTAATTCCTGCAATACTACCTACCTGTTCCTAATGTGGTTTTTCACATAATTCATATCCGTTTCTATAAACCATTTCTGTGTTGAATGCTATCGGTTTCTATGAGGACGTATATGGTTCATAAGTTTTCTAATATGTTTTCACACAGTATATCTTCCTATTTCTAATGCACGACATTGAAGTTGAAACGTAAATCCATATCGAACAGCGATATTCGCTGAAGATTATTATCATTCACAAATAATAATTTTAGTGGTATCTGACCGCCGATGAAAATTTCACAGTAACAGTTTAAAAATTCACTTAAAAAATCTTCTAAATGTTTCTGACTGAAATTCCTGGGATGATTATTAAATGTTTTTATGTTCGACTGCTTCATAAAAACTTGATTCATGAATTCGTTTAGCGTCCATAATTGACTACTTTATTGGACTCAACTGTCACAGTCTTCTCTCAATTTTGCAATTTTCTTCGTTTCACACCACTTGTTATAGGCCGCATACAAATTTTCATAAGCACTTTTAGTGGGTAGGAGAGAATCTTTGGCACTTGCGGCTAAATTATTCACGCTTTCCTCTTCCGAACTATCCATTTTTGGGATTATTATGACGTTTGTCACAGAATTAACGAAGTGAACAACTTTGTTCAGTGAGGTTGCTAAGGTCGCTGATGGTTACTAAGGTAAGATAAGCAAAAGCACACTCAATGTATTTCTTGAAATAAAGCGACGAATATATTAATTGCCATTTCAGAAAACAGTCAAACATAAAGCTTTGTATGCATCTCGTACATAATTAGGCTTATGGACTTGCCCAAATTATTGGCCTCGCTCGCTTTGCTCGCTCTGCCATAAGCTTTGGACTCGTCCATAAAGACCTAATTTATGTACTTGTTACATAAATAGCTATTATATGGTTTCATATGCCCCAACTATTGGTTGGTGGATTTATGCAGGTGTAGTGAGGGGGTTCATATCGAGTTATAAATGTTTTCAAAAGCAATGTTTATTCTTTATATTCCTGCATATGCGTAGATAGGGATTCTTACCAAAGCACGGCTTAGATTGTCATTGGTTCTTTGTCTTTATTGGAATTATTAGATGTATGGAATAGAAAAATATACGTCTGTATTTAGATGTTCTGTGTTGCAAGCGAGGTTGCAAGTTCTTCTGTTTATTTGATCTTCTAACGATTTCAGACGTACGCATTGCCCTTCCCAAATAAAATAAGACAGAATATCCTTAAAAGATATGGTGGTTCCTAAAGGTACTTCAAGACAATATTCCCTGAAATGTTTTCAAATGATTCGAGATAATCGTTCAAAAATTATGAATTATGACTAAGCGAAAATTCTGGTGATAACTGGAAATCACCCTTTTGAAGAGTAGAAGGCACTTTTAAATGGTCATTTGATGCCCACCCGACTAGCCCCTGAACCTGGTAGGAATATGCACAGTTCCTTGTGACTCATCCTGTATATGACTTCGCTGTTGATAGATCTCCAAAACCTCGATATACATACCACGACTGTCACAAGATGGAGGGAACCACTATCAGTATCAGATCGGAACCCACTAGGTGTCTGAAAATATTGAACGCGAACATCGATACTCCAGTCCATGTTCTATGGACCGGATGTCCATTGAATCATGCCTCTCGTGGGTGTTACAGGATGCATATTTCTGTGGTAACGGCCTGCATTCTTTGGAGGAATATGTAAAATATTGAGAGTGACTGAGTACTGTTGTCTTAAATATCGTTGGATTGAGGAAGTCGTCTCGTGTGTCGAAGCAGGCGTGAAATAATGGACCGATCAATTGGGTTATGACTAAGTCTTTGTAAAGAAGAAGAAGTACGGATGAGATACATAGAGCATACCAGCTCGGCGCTATGAATAATATGAGGACTGTTAATGCAGTTTTCGAATTGTAAATATTATTCTTATCTTGTGGATAGTTAAACAGAGCATATGGAGTTACTCATTTATGTACTATACTGTTATGGGAAGAACATAATATTTCATGGGTCATTAAAAAAAATTGGATCACCCTGTAATACATCTTATTACATACCTACATTTTTCTGAAATTTTCGATTAAGCTCAATTACAGGGCGAGTCTTAGACTTGTACATATATTTTAACTGTAGGTTCTTGAGGCCAAAGGAAACCTTTTTTTCATTTTCCATTTTTCCGAATTCGGCTCTGTTAAAGAGATATAGCCATTTGAAAAAAAAAGTTGGGCTTAATACGTGCCTGAAGCAATTCTCTGCAAACACCTCAAAGTTCATATTTTTCGATCGAAATTGAGGTGATTATTAGATGTTCTGGTTGATGCAATTAGAAAATACTCAAGCAGTAACTTATTTGAATAAGAATGTAACAAACACGATATTTCTTAACAAAAACATTTGTCCGATCATTTCTGCAACTGAAAAGCCATATTTCTCCCACCAAAATAAGTTCCTTCTTCGATTGTCCTGAAGATTAGTTTATAGACACTAATAATTTGTTCATATTTTCCTCGATATCCTGAAACGATCTCATAAAAATTGGTTTCTCACTAACCTATCCTAACTCCATTAATCAGTCATATGATTCGAGGTCAATGACCTAACCTAATCCATCTTCTCTGTGATATATGTCACAGAACTCTAGGGAAGACGATGCCAGATTGCCGATTTTCTCTTCAACAATGGTATAGGCGAACTCAAGAAAGCAGTTCGTCCCCTATCGTTAACGGAAGAACCATCGCAGAGGTACTAGTTTTATTTACTTTTCGCTGAAGGCTTCTAGGCATTGATCTTTGGAAATGCCAAAGGAGTTCTGATTCTCGCCGATATAGCACTACGATCTAAATTTCAGTCGCGATGTAGCCGCCACGCAAGACAAGCCGTTGTTCTGTGTCTCCAGAGTCCCATCACAGGCCACTGGCCAGTTTGTTATACAATGAACGACGATTAGACGCGATAACCTTTCTACATGGACTTCGATTCATTTATTTACATATTTACTTGCAGAGAATAAAGCAAACAGGTGATGATTGTGTTATGAAGACCGTGTAGTGTCGGTTAAAAATTCCAAGAGGATATTGTTCAGATAGATATTTTCCTGAAGGACCGGTAACAATAAATTTTCAATAGAAACTGTGCTTATAAACTGTGTAATTTCATTCTTCCCGGAATTCAATTATTACATCGAACGTTTTTCAATCATAGAGATTTTAGTCTTGACAAAGTTGATAAACATTGACAACATCTTAACAAATGTTAAGAGACCAGAGAAGAAATAATATTCGATGATATTTTTTTCAGGAAAGCATTCAGATTTTTTATGGAATTCATGATTCTTTCCTCAAATTTCTTCGTATACATTTAGGAATAACTCGGAAACGACGCGTCTTATTGAAAAAATATAGTTATACTTTTATTTTCTAAAATGGTTAATTCTTTCGAAAATATGAACCATTTATCTTTTTTAAGTGATTTAATAGTGTTTTTGCATGAATTTATGACTCGACTACGCTGTAACTTTTATACCAGGAGGAATATGGAATAAGTTTCAATTGAGGAATATACACCATGAATAGAGTAAACAATCAACCAAATTTCAGTTTATTCGAAATATCGGTTCCGAGTATATGGAAAAAATAGTGTTAATTTCATGGATTTTTGACACCCTGTATTTTTCAAACGAAACCGAATTTTGAAAAATGGTATGGGAAAAAAGTGTTTCAATTGATGAGAGGAATCTACATTTAAAATATATGTACAAGTCAAAGACTCACCCTGCATACCCATTTATATTTTATATACGAACATTAACATCACATTGAGCATTGAGTAATACCATGCGTGTTTCTGCAGATATTATTTCAACATAATGGTATTCAAGACGATTTCGTTCTAAGACACAATTTACTTTGATTTCCTTCCTGTAAACCAAGGCCCGAAACCATCTTTCTTTCCCAATGGCACAGCAGCGATATAATCCATTTGAATAATAATCGTAATTACAATATTAAAAGCGTATAATTCAGCGAGCCGTGCTCGTACGTAGGAGGATCTCGTGTATTTCGCAAAATGCTGCTCGATTGCAGGTAGTTAGTATCATTGAAAGCGGGTCCTCGGGCTTGTTGAATCCTTATAAACGAGACCTATTAATGAGACAACTTCAAATACAGATAGCTCGAGCTGTATTCCATACTGAATCTACCATGGATTGTATCCGGCTCGGAAGAACCATGTGGTGGCTTGGTCCCATCATTTTGTTGGCATTGGAGGCTTGCCCAGACTATAATATTGTGTCTGAAGTATTAAGCACTACTTCTCGACAAATATACATGAATAGAACACTTTATAATTCTTGTATACTCCATTCACCTCTATAATGTATCCCGGTTGGCCATAAAATTCTGGCACATTTTACCATGTATATTTCGAAAAAGTAAGGTTATAGTCATGTTCTTGTCAAATGCATATGCAACGTTGTCCCCTCTACATAGAGGTCGTACTAATTACGTTTTTATCAAAATGTTTACTTACTTTGGGAAAATGATGAATTTGTGAAAATATTATGTGAATTCAATAATCCCAAATACCTGGCGAATGTCGAAGAAACTTTTTTCTCTGTTAATACTGGAAATACTCCACGTATATAAACACAGTTGGAAGATTCAGTTATGCTATTTTCTTCTACGGAAATCAAGAAACGGGTGTTGAAATTTCATTGAGGAATAAAGGACAGCATAGTCCGTTACTTCGCGACAGTTCATCAGAAAAAAGAATAAAAGTACTCGAATAACCCGACAGAAATTCTCAAGAAATAAGCCTACAGAAGACATTCAATCAAATCCTTTCTGCACAACTTGAATTACTCCAGTATGAAAATGTAGTAGTACTACGAATTTTATTGTCTCACAGTTAAACCTTAAAAGAACTAACTCCAAGTTGAAAAAGAGAAAAAACATTGGCAACGTCTCTCAGAATTATTTGGCTTTCACGAGTGCCAACCTGCGACAGTTTCAAGTAAAATAACTTGATGAACATAAATCATGGCCAACCGGAATCTATATATATAAAAGAAAGATGTTGGTTACACCATTTATAACTCGAGATCGGATGGACTGTTTGTTATGAAACTTCACATATGGATTCGTCTACGATCGGTTATTATAAAATACAGTAAAACATTGGAAAAATCGATGAAAATTTTACTTATACAGGAAATGCTTTTCCTCCTTTCGAGTAAGACCACTAGATGTCGCTACAGTTACAATTACGCTACCGCTTATTCGTAGGTAGTTCATTTGATATTCTCCGCGTTAGATGGCGGTATAAACAAATAGTGTGTACAGTGACTATATTCCCTCTATAGTCACTATAATAGTGTGTAATTCGAGTTTCCTACAACTATGCGCTGTTGGGCGAAACCAAAATGTCTTAGCGTAGGAGTACAGATGTCTAAAATGGGCATGATTAGATTCAAAAAAGTGTAAACTAACTCTGGCAACATGAGGTCGAGCATTATCCTGCTGAAACATTGGATTCTCGAGCCGGTTAAGGTAAGGGAGAACATATGGCTCCACTTTTTCTTGAAGGTAACAGAGCGCTGTTATGTTAACTCGAATAAAGACTAAAGGTGACCTATTTGCATGTGCAATAGCACTCCATACCATAACGCCTACTGTTTGGTGTACATGACGCTCAATATCAAAATGAGGTTCACGCATTTCTCCCCGACGTCGTCCACCTCTTCTTCGGCAATCATCTGCACCACTGCACCCAAGGAGAATTGAGATTCATCAGAAAAGACGACCTGATGGCATTCCACATTCCAATGTCTACGTTCTCTGCACCACTGTAATCGTTGCCGGTGATGCTCAAGCGTCAGAGGTAGCACAAGATGGGGTCGATAATAATGCAGTCCAAAAGACCTTACCCGGCGGTAAAGCGTTCGGACAGTTACATGATGACCTTGTTCTCCTAACCATTCTTCATCCGAAGATCGAGTTTTCGCAAATCGGTCCCTAATGCCCATAAAATTTAGACGTCGATCTTGAAACCACGCTTGACAACATCTCATAACAGTAGTCGGATTTCTGTTCGTACGGTTAGCTATTTCTTGAAATGAACTAAACATCGACTTTGGATTTTACATAGTGATCGAGCACGACAAAAGAACATAGACTAAAGGATCATTATCGTTTCGTTGCTTAAAACGTCAAAATATCACTTATCCTTATGATTTGATGAAAAATACACCATTGATAACACAGTATTCGATATGTCGCAGTCGGATTCTAAAATCCGTCAGTTTGCAAAATGACTAGTCATTTTGTAAACTGACTAACGTTTTCTAAAACGCTTTCAAGAACCAGATCGTTTTACAATCGACCTGAAATGTACAGTCGGTTTGTAAACCGCGTATAACGTATCAGACGGATTGTCATATCCTACATCCTTTTAAACGTTCCACCTGAAACTACTTGATCCGAAAAATATATAAGCAACAATTATCGATAGCAAAAATGGCGTTCATCAAATAGGCACTGAAAATGGCGTTTTGAACTGGTGGTTTTCGAGGTTGGAAATGATACCGAACAGGTCACTCGATTCTATACAATTCAATGTTTCAATTGAAATAACAATAACATTAAGGGAAACGGTAGCGAATTCCTCAAAGTTCGGCGGTCAAGGTTTCAAAAAATGTGCTTGTCGTCCGAACAAAAATCAGTGTAGGACAAGGGGATCCTTTTGTTTCAAAGCATTTCGAAAATGCAACAGACATTTGAGCGGCCTCTGCTCCAATAAGTAATTATAATTTTATTTTTGGTGGTCTTTCGATAATAAAATATTAAAATAATAAGTGTGAATAATTATTATAGCTGTATCTAGAATAATGAGGTACAGCTTATACAAATATAACTGTTATTCAACTCGCATCAAGACACGAAACGTTTTCAGAATACGCGTCAAATGATTTGACAATTTGTATACTGCGAACAACGCATTCGACGGATTGTCAAATCATTTGAATCGTATTCTGAAAACGATTCGTGTCTTGATGCAAATTGAATAACTGTTATATTTGTATAATCAGCTGTACTTCATTATTCTGAATAAAGAAATATAAAGGAAAAATAACATTCACACTTATTATTTTAATATTCTATCATCGAAAGACCACAAAAAAATAAAACCATTATTACTTATTGCAGCAGGAGTCACCCAAATGGCACCTGCTGTTGCATTTTTGATATGCTTTGAAACAAAAACATCTCCTTGTATTACACTGATTTTTGTTCGGACGGCAAGCTCATTTTCTGAAGCCTTGGCCGCTGAACTGAGGAGTTCGCTACTGCTGTTATTGCTTTTTGAATTGGAACATTGAATTCTATAGAATAGGGATGTTGAAACATGTCACAAATGCATATAAATTGAGGTTTTCCACATTGAAGGTAGTTTTTGAAATACTAAAACAATATTTTAGTGATCTAATTACTCTCATTAAATTAAATAAAATTGATTCAAAATGTGTTATCTATTACCGATTATCACGTGACTGCAAACACGAATGAGAATACGTGACGTCACTGTTCTGTAAACAAGCTAACCTATCACCTATGTGTCATCACGAGTACGAACTTACGAAGAACAGAAGAGAGTAAAACGTATCACCAGCGAACTATTTTACGATTATTTGTTATTACGAAAACGATTTGTTCGCATGAAATCACACAAGATCAATTCGCTTTGACGGAAGGCGAAGTCTGTTTACCGTATAGTGACGTAATCATAATCACTTAACAGTATGAAGCGTTTCAGCGGGAATTTTGAAAACTATTTTCATTTACGCATTTTTCATTGGTATTTGCTATATTTTTTCCATGAAAATATTTTTTTCGTGTTTGTATAGGGCTTATCTACAAATTAAAATCATTTCCAAAAAATAGTCAACATCCCTATTGAGTGACCTGTTCGGTATCAGTTCCTCCGGTTCAAAACTTCATTTTCAGTACCTATTTGACAAACGCCATTTTTCCTATCTATAATTCTAGCTTATATATTTTTCGGATAAAGAGGAGCGCGATCAACTTTGGGAACTTTAACGGAAATGTGATCTCCAACACATAATCATTTTCTTTTATTTTTTGATGCCTGGTAGCATTTGATGGGCTGCTCTTCTCTGTCCATTAAGAGAATTTCGTTTTTTCCGACTGAATTTTCTCTTGCTGCGAACAAAACTGAATCACTGTCCAGGTACTAATTTTTATATGAGAAAATTATAGAAACTAAAAACCACATACCTACTTATGAGTAAATTATTCCCCCAAAAAGCGATTCCACAAAAATTATTCGTCTCCATGGTTTTTTCCAAATTTTCCATATTGAAAGATTTTGATCTGTCGTAATATAGATGCATCTATGTCGTAATTTATAAAATAGCGTGAACGTCTCCAGTTGCACTTCGTTCAAAAAAACATAAAACTGAAGTTGAATCAGGTGGAACGTTTAAAAGGATGTAGGATATGACAATCCGTCAGATCCGTATGATACGTTATACGCGGTTTACAAACCGACTGAAAATTTCAGGCCGATTGTAAAACGATCTTCATTTCAAGAGCGTTTTAGAAAACGTTCGTCAGTTCACAAAATGACTAGTCATTTTGCAAACTGACGGATTTTAGAATCCGACTGCGACAGATATAAATTGATTTTTCGAACTTCAATTCCGATCAATTGAAAGTTTTGGAAACGGAGTACCTATAATTCAATTCCCCAATGAAATCGAATATCTTCATTTTCAGGAAACTCCGTGAAAATAAACTATAATCTATATATATATGAAAGAAAGATGTTGGTTACACCATTTATAACTTGAGATCGGATGGACTGTTTGTTATGAAACTTTATATATGGATTCGTATACGGTCTGGTTATTATAAAATACAATAAAACTTCGAAAAAATCCATGAAAATTTTACTTATACAGGAAATGCTTTTCCTCCTTTTGAGTAAGGCCACTAGATGTCGCTACATTTACAGTTACGCTACCGCTTATTCGTTTGTACTTCATTTGATATTCTCCGCGTTCGATGGCGATATAAACAAATAGTGTGTACAGTGACTATATACCCTCTATAGTCACTGTAATAGTGTGTAATTTGAGTTGCCTACAACTCTGCACTGTTGGGCAAAACCAAAATGTCCTAGCGTAGGAGTACAGATGTCTAAAATGATTAGATTTCGTTGAGATATGAGGAAAGTTTCGTTCATACCACTTCAGATGGCGCTATTCACACATTATGACTGATGATTATTAGTTATTTTTATAGTTTTATTTATTCCAAATAACGTAATCGTTAGGGTTCTATATTTGACATTATCACAATTAAATGGCGATGAATTTGTTGAGGCTTTCGCGGCCATCCATTGATGTCATATGTTCTTTTTTCGAGCATTTCGGTCGTCATGGTTTGAAATGGTCGAAAAACGAACATATGACATCAACTACTGTGTAGTGTGTAATTTACATAGAGGACTTAAAGTACCATGAAAGGCTATTAACAGATCCAGAAGCGGGTGAATATCACAGTGAATTTTTATAGAAATGTCAAGTAAATCGGATTTTGGCGATAAGTTCCAATCGTGAGATGTCCATTCTCATCTTTTCTCATTTTTTTAAAATGTTTTTGAATTTCTGTTTGGGTAATAAATATATAATAATATGAATAACTGAATCCAAAATTGCCATTATTAGTGACTGACATATTATGACATATTATTTTTGTGTATCTGTTCTGTGTGATAGATCATATCCATGGAAACATTTGACAGTTCAAAAATCAGAGTACCAAGCCGTTGATCTCCGATCACCGGTGATTACGATTTGTGGAATCCACCGCAAGTATCATTTAGGCGGAACAAAGCTCGCCGGGCCAGCTAGTTAACAATAAAATGATCGGAAGCAAATAAAAATAGATGAATGTGATAAGTGGAATTATTTCCAATTATTTATATAAATGACAGATTTATTCAATACCGTTCACACAGGGAAGGGACTTCAAATTCTTGGTCCATGAACTTTCTTGTCTGCTTGGGTACCTACATTCCTAAAAATGGGAATGACGAGTTAGAAAAAACTTACATAGGGTCAGATTTTTCTGTACCATTCCGAATTATCTCAGACTACAAATGGAATAATTAGAAATGAAATTATGGAAGACAAGACAACTAATCTGTATATTCCCAAAAATATAATGACGAAAATGTAAAAAATTGTTTTTCCAAAGAAGTTTTCAAAGCAGCAGACCTCATAAAATTTTTTTTTCATCATAAAATTGAAAGATCATCTTAACCCTGAAATAGTATAGTATCAATTTATTGAATAAATCAATAATGAATTATGACGATGTAAGTTTAGTTAATGCTCTGTTTTTTCAGGCGTTCATGGCACTTTGGAACATATCAAATAGTTACCCACTATTCAAGCGTCTTCGTTCGTTTCTGAGGATATCAAAGAGATGGTTCGTGTGATACTCCAGTAAGTCAGTTCATTCATTTCTTAAGTGTTAATATTGTTAATAATCCTTGTTAATATTGGATAGGACAATAATTATTGGAACATTGTTACCTGTTCTTTCTAGAAGAGGAGAAGAAATGTGGATAGATTTCGACAATGAAGCATAGGTACTTGTATTAATAACCGGTAACAGTCCGTTCAGTTACCTCCTATTTTCTGAATGATCTACTCAATATTCCACCAGCTGATCGTTGTAAAATTGTTTTATACCTGCTCCAATTAATATCATTCTTATTCAATCAGTTCTAATTTTTTTCATTTTAAGACTATTTCTTTGACACCAACCAGACAGTTGTTGTTGTCAACTACGTTGATTCGCCCCTGAAAGAATGCTCCTAACCATTCGTAAAATTCTTGCAATTCTAAAGTTGATCAAGTGCCTGTGCATTTCAATTCGCAACTTTTAAAATCGAGAACTAAACAACAATATTTTTGAGTGAAAACTCAAATATTTAGAACCCACATAGTATCTCAGAAAAAATATAGGATAATAAGAAGAAACTCTGCAAGTAATACGAAATATCGCTTTAAAAATCATTCTGAGTCCTGCGATTTCCGTAATCATTTCACAGGAAAAGGCATTCCTACCTCTCATTCCAAAGGTAACGGAAAAAATTGTAAAACTTCTAATATGATCACCGTCTCTCTTCTAATATGACCACCGTCTCTCTTCTAATATGATTATGATTATACTGATAACTCTGAGGTCTCTCGAGGAGACCCCTTAAGTGTGTCCGTGAAGTTAGCATCCACATTTTCGAAAATGAAGAATTTTTTTTTTGCATTCGTTAGTAACTCGTTAGTAACTATTTGTAACCTCAAAATTTTTGTTTGTACCTCAAGGGAACTCATAGAAAAACGCCGCATTCCGCTGGGTGATAACTTCACCGGCATCCACTTCTCACTTTTTTGCGAAAAAAAAATACGATCGGAAAGTCCTTCGTTAGTAACTATTTGTAACATAAAAATTTTTGTTTGTACCTCAAGGGTACCGCAATCCGATGGGTGCTACCTTCTCGGGCATCCACATTTTCGAAAATGAAGAAATTTTCCGTTCATTCGTTACTAACTCGTTAGTTACTATGCAACATAGAAATTTTTGTTTGTTCTATTCTTTATTGAGTAGGCGACACTTCTAACATGCGAAGTAAGCACCCTCATTTTCGAAAATGAAGAAATTTTCCGTTCATTCGTTACTAACTCGTTAGTTACTATGCAACATAGAAATTTTTGTTTGTTCTATTCTTTATTGAGTAGGCGACACTTCTAACATGCGAAGTAAGCACCCTCATTTTCGAAAATGAAGAAAATGTTTTTTTGCATTCCTTAGCAACTCATTAGTTACTGTTACATATAAATTTTCGTTTGTAACCTAATCTTCAGTGAGAAAAAGAGACCTCTGAAATCTGAACATTTTCGAATAAATACTATAGTTTTTTGCTCTCGATAACTTTTATTCATGAACTATTTTTGACTATCAATTTTTCACTCACCAGGAATAGCTTAGGACATTACACTGCCATTTGTCGCAGAAATGATGGAGCCTTGGAGGTGTATGATGATATGACGAAAAAAATAAAATTAATACTGAAAACAATGGTACTTGACCTCCACCTACTGTTGTATAGTATTTAAAATGTTATTTTAAAAATATATTTTTTATTGAAATTTATTGAATTTATTTGCACGAATGTATGTATATTCCCACTGAAAGCTAGGTTACAAACGATGATTTTTATGTTACAGATAGTTACCAACCAGTTGCTAACGAATGTGAAAAATATTTTCTTCATTGTCGAACATGTTGGTGCTGACTTCTCATGTTAGGAGTGTTACTTTTTTCTTTCAAGAATCTTTTTATTACAACTAGTTACTACTGAGTTACTAACGAATGGAAAAAAATTTTCTTCATTTTCGAAAATGTGGGTGCTAACTTCGCATTCGAGGGGTGTCATGTTTTCAGTAAGGATTGGGTTACAAACGGACATTTTCATCTTAAAAATAGTTACTAACGAGTTACGAATGGAAAAGAAAATTTGTAAATTTTCGAAGATGTGGATGCTACATAACTTCGCATTCAAGGGGTGTCATTTTTTCAGTAAGGGTTACGAACGGAAATTTTTATGTTACAAATAGTTACTAACGAAGGACTTTCCGATCGTATTTTTTTTTCGCGAAAAACTGAGCAGTGGATGCCCGTGAAGTAAGCACCCAGCGGAATGCGGCGTTTTTCCATGAGTATCCTTGAGGTACGAATGGAAATTTCGAGGTTACAAATAGTTGCTAACGACTTACTAACGAATGCAAAAAAAATTTCTTCATTTTCGAAAATGCAGGTGCTAACTTCGCATGTAAGGTGTGTCATTTTTTCAGTAAGGGTTGGGTTACACACGGAAATTTTTATGTTACAAATAGTTACTAACAAAGGACTCTCCGATCGTATTTTTTTTTCGCAAAAAATTGGGAAGCTCGTGAAGTTAGCACCCAGCAGAATGCGGCGTTTTCTATGAGTATCCTTGAGGTTCAAACGAAAATTTTGAGGTTACAAATAGTTACTAACGAGTTACTAACGAATGCAAAAAAAAATTCTTCATTTTCGAAAATGCGGGTGCTGACTTCGCATGTAAGATGTGTCATTTTTTCAGTAAGGGTTAGGTTACGAACGGAAATTTTTATGTTACAAATAGTTACTAACGAGTTACTAACGAATGAAATAGAAAATTTGTAAATTTTCGAAAATGTGGGTGCTAACTTCGCATTTAAGGGGTGCCATTCTTTCAGTAAGGGTTAGGTTACAAACGAAAATTTTTATGTTACAAATAGTTACTAACGAAGGACTTTCCGATCGTATTTTTTTTTTCGCAAAAAAGTGTATGCCCGTGAAGTTAGCACCCAGCGCAATGCGGCGTTTTTCTATGAGTTCCCTTGGTACAAACGAAAATTTTGAGGTGACAAATAGTTAATAACGAGTTACTAACGAATGCAAAAAAAAATTTCCTCATTTTCGAAAATGTGGGTGCTAACCTCACGGACACTCCTTAAGTTTGTAGCTTGTGCGAGTTAGGAGAATCACTTTTGTTCTGTGTAGGCCTTGTTTCTATATCCTTAATCTGCCTAAGGAACTGCACTGGTAATTTTTTATCCAAGAGTGAATGATGGATTGATGGCCCTCTACCGTCAGACTAGAAAATTTCTTTCCTATCCTCGGCCTCAAGTCTAATTTCATGTTATAAAAATTGTTTCTCAAATTCAAAGCTAGCGTGGTCATTCAGGAACTGAATCCCTCTACGATGGTTTCTTATCAAATCAAACAATTTCTCGATGATTTCACGATGATAAAGATTTTCTCGGTAACACATTGAGCGTTTTTTCTCTGGGCGAATTAGGTGATTTGTTTCGGAGATATTGAACCTTTTTTGTTTTCGTAATAACACAATTTTCACGAAATTCAGTAAACATATTAAAGACGTTATCATTCAGCTTCATATCAAATTTCAATCCGATCGTCCCGATCAAATACACAGTTCTTTTTGGCAAAACATAGACAGTATAGCAAGGAGTAAATGATTAAAATTTGGAAAATAAAACCGAAGAGTTTACAATTTTTTTAAAATTTGTTAATAATGTGTTTGTCCCCCACGATTAACGATCTATACACTCTGCACCACGTCTTGGCATTGATGCAATAAGATGGTCTATCTCTATTTTTATTGTTATTGGATTCTCGAGCCGGTTGAGGTAAGGGAGAACATATTGCTCCACTATTTCTTTAAGGTAACGCAGCGCTGTCATGTTACCTCTAATAAAGACTTAAGGTGACCCATTTTCTGATAACACCGCATACAATAACGCCTACTGCCCGGTGTACATGCATGACGCTCAACATCAAACTGAGGTTCATGTCTTTTTCCCCGTCATCGTCTAACCCTTCTTCGGCCATCATGTGCACCCAAGGAGAATCGAGATTCATCAGAAAAGACGACCTGATGCCATTCCAAATTCCAATGTTGACGTTCTCTGCACCACTGTAATCGTTGCCGGCGATGCTCAACCTTCAGAGGTAACACAATAAAGGCGAGTTTATATAGCAACTAAAATAAAATAAGAACTAAAATAAAATAAAATAAGAATGTTCACTTGATGCATTTTAATGACAGCGTTTATACAGGAAATGAGCTAAAATAAGGAATAAGAATAAGAATAAGAGATAGTCAACTTTTATCTTTTTCGCTTATTTTATTTGGAAAATGATAGTTCGCATGACCCAAATCAACTCCCCAATCTTTTCCGTATTGACACTTTTGACAAGTTCTAGTTTTGTAATCTAAAATTTAATGATTATTTTTTCAAATCATTGTTGATAATATATTTAATATGGATGACCAGGAAATCATGATGGAAGCGATGTTGTTATTGATGACAAGTACTGCGATTATCGCCTTGAATAAAAGGCGGAATATAGGCGATTCAAAACTCGATCAAAATGCCATCATCCATTTAACTAATGATATTTTCTATATTGATTCTAATGGGAAATTAAATTTTGAAAAATATAAATGAAATGACAACTAATCATTGTCAAAAATCTGCGATTTGATTGGTTCATTCTTATTTCTTATTTTATTCTAGTGATCTCTATAAACCTATGTTGTCTGCTCTCATTTCTTATTTTATTTTATTTTAGTTCTTATTTTATTTTAGTTGCTGTATAAACTCGCCTTCAGATAGGGTCGATAATGCTGAAGTCCAAAAGACCTTATCCGACGGTAAACCGTTCGGACAGTTACAGGATGGCCTTGTTCTTCTAACCTTTCATCAGCCAATGATGGAGTTGTCGCAAATCGGACTCTAATGGCCATTGCCCATTAGTCTTAGACGACGATCTTGAACTTCATTTCTGCCCCTTCGACGTCCGGTGCCTACCGTTCTTCGATTTTGGGCATTATCAAATCACGCTTGACAACATCTCATAACAGTAGTTGGATTTCGGTTCGTACGGTAAGCGATTTCTCGAAATGACAACCCCGCCTCCCGTAGACCCCTACGACCTCTTTCAAATTCAGGCTATCTGGCGATAAATACCGCGTACACGTGCTCTAGGCAGGTGGGTTTCACAAAGCTCAATCACCGGTGATCCGAGCTTGATCTAGAATCAAGTCGATTTGACAGTTCAAAAATCAATCAAGCCGTTCATTTCGGATCACCGGTTATTACGCTTTGTGAAACCCACCGTAACAACAACTAAAAATCGACATTGGATCTACTCGAACAGCTGGTTTGTTGTAAAATTTAAAAAAAATGCAAAAAACGACTACAATATTCACGCAACAAAAAATGTTCACATGAAAGAACCTTCAAGATTTTTTTGCCCCAAGTTCAATCACTTCAAACTTTTTGGAAGCGACGCATGTGAATCTTTTGCCATGGCCGCCCTGTTCCCCCGAGCTTTCTTCCATAGAGAATGTTTGGGACATCATGGGTAGATGGCTTGGAAATTTACCCCAGCCCCCACGGACTTTGGCGGCTCTGAGGTATGAAGTACAGGTAACTGGAGCATCCCTAAAGAAGAAATAGACCATCGTTTTAATTCAATGCCCAGAAGTTTTGGGGAGTGTATAGATAACCGCGGTGAATAATCACATTGTTTCCAAATTTATTGTAATCTCTTCGTTTTTCTCAAAATTTTAATCATTTACTCCTTACTTTACTATGTTTTACCCAAAAAAATTAAAATTCAAACAGCTCCTTCTGGGTGTTGCCGTTTCTTTTCACAAGCTTTTGTTTAGTTTCACCTGTGCCGGTGTCTGTCTGTAATCAAATCTTGCAAGTTGGATATGGCACCCTTCTAATCGTCCTATTGATTTGAAAATTGGCAGGTGTAAATAATTCTGGTGACAATGCATAATGAAATATTTGTTTTAGAAAAAAGCAAAATGGCGATGAATACGGAAAAAAGTCCTTTTTATCCCACAATCTTTATTGGGTGACGACTAGTTTCAAGACCTTCAAAATGGTCTCATTTTCAAGTCAGAGCTACAAGATTAGAAAATAAAAACACAAATGATAATGAATTAAGGTATAAAACACTCACAAGCTACGAAAGTCAAAGAATTAAAAACAAATCTTGCGTCATACAATCAAGTGTCGAAATTATCAAATATAGAGCAACAAGGTAGACAAAACAATATGTACAATATGTTATATTCAAAATAACGATCTCAGATTCAAACAATGAAGCGACATCTAATTGAAAAACAAAACAACCAGGCAAACCACGACAGGAACATGTCTCTGCAGAACAATGAGAGAAGTAGAAATCTACAACGAACGCAAAAACAAAAACGGAACAAAAACTTCCGCTCGAAAATCACAGGAGGCTCGCAAGCAATAACTAGGCCCTCTCAAAGTAATGAGGAATAGACAGGTGTCAAATCATAACCGATTTGTTTATTCAGAATATTTTCCCCATTTTCTGAAGACCTTAAGATCTCCATATTTTCCAAATTGTCCAACAAAAGGCCCTTCTTAGCTACGTGCAATATCTTGAAATTGGTGTCCTCATCAAACGTATGATTAGAATCTATCAGATGTTTAGCAAAATGGGAAAAACCAGTCGAACTCGGATTAGTACACCGCAAATGTTCTTTTAAACGAATTTTGAAACTTCTGAAGACTGAAAGTTCGTCCCACATGAAATGCATCACACGAATTGCATGAAAGACGGTAAACTCCACTCCGATCCACAGGTTCAATTGTATCCTTGTTGTTAATTAATTTATTGTTCAAGTTATTTTTGGTACGAAAAGATATATTTACATACGGTCTGAAAATATTTGCTTGACACTTGATTGTACTCGACACTTGATTGTATGACGCAAGATTTGTTTTTAATTCTTTGACTTTCGTAGCTTGTATGTAAGTTTTTCATACCTCAATGTATTATCATTTGTGTTTTTATTTTCTAATCTTGTAGCTTTGACTTGAAAATGAGACCATTTTAAAGGTCTCGAAACTAGTCGTCACCCAATAAAGATTGTGGGATAAAAAGGACTTTTCTCCCTTTTCATTATGAATCACCCACATTTATCTGTTCTTCAATTTAGCAAAATGGCGAATCCAAAATGGCGGATGAGTTTAGTAATTATGATCCGATTCTATTCAAAATTGGTATCTGGGGGTTTTCTGGGTCGGAAATTACGATTCTTCAAAGTTGAGGAATTCAAGATGGCGGCTTCAAAATGGCGGTGTTGTTATTATAAAAGCTTGTCTTTAAAAATGTTTTTTTCATATACCTTTTTCAGTTGGTATATTTATTACCGAACGCAACCAAAAGCACATACGCGTTCGCTAATCGTCATAATCCAACCAGACCGTCTTCTGAAATGCGGCACGGAAAATATGGCATGTCCGTTGTGAAATTGCGGCGGAATCTACATCGTGGGCTCCGCGCTGATGAAAGAAGATCGATCCGTGTAATGGAATAAGTTCGAATTATTGTACGCCCATCAGAAAAAGCCCTGGGGTTGCATTGCACTCGATTAATGGCACGCTCGAGTGCAAATTCACGCAATATCCAACTGCATGGCGGCGGATTCGTTGCCGTGTGATTTGAATATTAACGGCAATCGTGGATGATGTAATAGTTGAATCAAATGGATTGGTATCGACCAAACTCTGCGTATAAGGTTGGATGGCACAAAATTATTGAACGAGCGGTCTCAGCTTTTCTTTCTTTCAGCTGAAGTTATTTTAACCCAATTGCGCCTGAATCTGCTGCCGTCTGGAAGTGACCTCTTATAAGTCCCTAAGTTCGAAACGAATTGGAATTTCTCCGGTTAGGTTTATTTTTTATGCAAAAAGATGAAATAATTTTTTTATCATTTCATTCAAAGAGCCTCCAAAAATATACATATTTTTAACAGGTATATTTCTCAGGTTTCACCTGCCATAGCATAAAGAACTTATTGGCCAATTAACGAATAACACTCGTTGAAAACTCGGAACTTAATTTTCAGTCGAATGGAATTAGGGGAGAACTGTTGCTTCCCATGACAACTCAATGTTAAGGCGAGTTTATACAGCAACTAAAATAAAATAAGAACTAAAATAAGAATGTTCACTTGATGCATTTCAATGACAGCGTTTATACAGGAAATAAGCTAAAATAAGGAATAAGAATAAGAGATGGTCAACTTTTATCTTTTTCGCTTATTTTATTTGGAAAATGATAGTGTGCATGACCCAAATCAGTGCCCGTATTGTTCCGTATTGACACTTTTGACAAGTTCTAGTTTTCTAATCTAAAATTTAATGAATATTTTTTCAAATCATTGTTGATAATATATTTAATATGGATGACCAGGAAATCATGATGGGAGCGATGTTGTTATTGATGACAAGTACTGCGATTATCGCCTTGAATAAAAGGCGGAATAGCCGATTCAAAACTCGATCAAAATGCCATCATCCATTTAACTAATGATATTTTCCATAGTGATTCTAATGGGAAATTAAATTTTGAAAAATATAAATGAAATGACAACTGATCATTGTCAAAAAATCTGCGATTTAATTGGATCATCCTTATTTCTTATTTTTTTCTAGTGATCTCTATAAATCTAGGTTTTCTGCTCTTATTTCTTATTTTATTTTATTTTAGTTCTTATTTTATTTTAGTTGCTGTATAAACTCGCCTTTAGTTTCATTCGAAGTGGTACAGGACCCCGCACTTTCCTTATGGCAAATGGCGTTCCGTCAAATGTTCTAATATTTTGGTATAATGTGCCTTGTACCCGACCTACAGATCAAAAGTGTCCATGGTCCCAACTCAATCTTATGACTAGTTTTATGAGTTTTATTACGCGCGTAACTCGGAACAGAATCGAATAAACTTCAATTTTCTCAAGAAACATTTCATTCCATCTCCAACGATCTAGATTCTAGAGTAATATGACCGAAAATCGTTACGAATGAGGGTTATCCATAATTGAATGAATGCCCGACTTTGAAAGAATAAAATATATCAGTTCCAGAGCGAGAACGTTCGCAAAATGAACTATTTCACTAGATATGTTGTTGTTACATTGAAAAAACCTGAAATACCCAGAATGCATACTGGGTGACCCATTAATATAGAAACTATTCACAATGAAGGTTAAGTGGACCCGCTGTATTTTTGGGTTGATTTAAGGTGTTTGTTTGATTTTTTCAGAACATATCATCATGGACTTCAAAGAATACAGGGTGATTCAGTGGTGAAATAAACTGTGAACCTTACAAAAATACCCAAAAACCAACTACACTACTGGAAAAAATTAAAGGATGAAAAAAAAATCCAAATTTTTCGTCAATTTTCAACATGCCGTGACTTTGAGAGGAATGGTCGTACAAGGAATTCAAAAAAGGGAAATTGTAGCTCCAAGTGTCTAGTTTTTGGATTAGAACTTCAAAAATTTTAAATTTCAGTGGTTTTCGAGTAATGATAGAAAAATGAGCAACAAAAAAATTCTCAAAATTTTACCACGTTTTTTTTCTTGTCTACGAGCGTGGTAATTTTATTTTTGCATAATCGTTACAATGATGGGATACTTTGTTAATTCAGCCTTAATTTATTTTTTTATTGACCTCAATACGTCCACTTCTCGCCGAGATATCGGTCTTCAAATGGAAAAGGATCCATTTGTCTTTGATTATCGATTTCTCAGCAACCAATGATCGCACAGAAAATTAAAGGGGGGTTTCAAGACCTTAAATGAACTCCCATTAATGAACAACCATTGCTTATTCATAGAATTTTTTTTTTCTTAATGTCGCATCAATATGAAAATTTAACAAAAAAGAGCTTTTGGTGGTTTCTTGGAAAATCTACCGCTGGATCGAAAATGTTGAGGAAACCAATAATGTTAAGTGTGACTTTCACAGTTCAATATGTTGATAAAAACCTTACGAATAGCCAACTCAATTCAGCGAGCCGTTTTTTTGTTTGACTCGATTGAATTTTTGAAAAAAAAATAAGGATCACGTTTTTTGCTCTGAGAAGCTCGTAATCTTTAAAAAGGGCAAAAAAGAATTTTCTCGAGTTTTTTCCACATTTTAATTGTTCGTCCAGTCGTTGCCTATGGCGGTGGATCAATAATGGTTTGGGGCGGTATTTCTGGAAATTGGAGAACACCATTGGTAGTTGTACGAGAAAATTTAACGGCTAGGGGCTACATCGACCATATCTTAAGACCAATTGTTCTGCCGAGGAGAGAAAATCGGAGGTCGTTCGTATTGATGCAAGACAACGCACGTCCACACACGGCGAATCTTACCAGGCGATTCTTTGAGCAACATGAGATAATATTGTTACGACACCCAGCAATGAGGCCAGACCTTAACCCCATAGAGCATGTATGGGATATAATGGGCCGTCGGTTGGGCAGAGAGTATCCAAATTTGCAGAACATAACCGCCTTGGAGCTTGCGCTTCAGTAAATTTGGAATACCATTCCACAGCCTCAAATTACCGCCTGTATTAAAATGGCTGAACGTTTGAGAGCCGTTATTGAAAACAGGGGTGGCAATACCCGTTTTAAATTAATAAAAATGTTATTTGTTGTTTTGTTTATTTTTCTTTTTTTGAAATTTATGAACTATCTGCAATTAAAATGTGGAAAAAGCTCGAGAAACTTCTTTTTTGCCTTTTTTAAAGATTACGAGCTTCTCCGAGCAAAAAACGTGATCCTTATTTTTTTTCAAAAATTCAATCGAGTCAAACAAAAAAAAAGGCTCGCTGAATTGAGTTGGCTCTTCGTAAGATTTTTATCAACATATTGAACTTTGAAAGTCACACTTAACATTATTGGTTTCCTCAACATTTTCGATCCAGCGGTAGATTTTCCAAGAAACCACCAGAAGCTCTTTTTTTGTTAAATTTTCATATTGATGCGACATTAAGAAAAAAAATTCCTATGAATAAGCAATGGTTGTTCATTAATGGGAGTTCATTTAAGGTCTTGAAACCCCCCTTCAATTTTCTGTGCGATCATTGGTTGCTGAGAAATCGATAATCAAAGACAAATGGATCCTTTTCCATTTGAAGACCGATATCTCGGCGAGAAGTGGACGTATTGAGCTCAATAAAAACATAAATTGAAGCTGAATTAACAAAGTATCCCATCATTATAACGATTATGCAAAAATAAAATTACCACGCTCGTAGACAAGAAAAAAAAAGTGGTAAAATTTTGAGATTTTTTTTGTTGCTGATTTTTCTATCATTACTCGAAAACCACTGAAACTTAAAATTTTTGAAGTTCTAATCCAAAAACTAGACACTTGGAGCTACAATTTTCTTTTTTTGAATTCCTTGTACGACCATTCCTCTCAAAATTGCGGCATGTTGAAAATTGCCAAAAAATTTGGAATTTTTTTTTGATCCTTTAATTTTTTCCAGTAGTGTATTTTGTTCATCACCCTCTATTTCAAGATTAACTCCGTTGAGATGGGAGTTTTCACCACTGTACTTGATATAAAAACATCAATACGGCTGGGAGTTTTTATCCACTTCCTATGACCAGATTTTTTTTTATGTTATATGAAAATTATTCATTTATGTTATTCTATTCTTATTCCAGCATAAAAAAATCTGGTCATAGGAAGTGCATAAAAACTCTCAGCCGTATTGATGTTTTTAAATTTCAAGTATAGTGGTGTTGGTTTTTGGGTATTTTCGTGAGGTTCACGGTTTATTTCCGATGACTGAATCACCCTGTATTCTTTGAAGTCCATGATGATATGTTCTGAAAAAATCAAACAAACACCTTAAATCAACCCAAAAATGCAGCGTGTCCACCGAACCTTCATGGTGAATAGTTTCTATATTATGGATCACCCAGTATGAATTCTGGGTATTTCAGGTTTTTTCGATTTCCTTTTTCGTGGTAACTTTCATCCGTCAATTTTTCGGACAAACTATTGAATCACCATAGGTGATTCATGTCATTGGGATCCCAAAAATCTGAAAATATATAGGATATTCCATTTGAAATAAGAAAGATGAAAAATTTACGATTCTTGGTTTTCCATAACAAAATATCGATCGATGGTGTTCACGGTGGGCCAGCCTGTGAAGTATAGTTGCTGCCGAAATAATCTATATATCTATATATATATATAAAAGAAAGATGTTGGTTACACCATTTATAACTCGAGATCGGATGGACTGTTTGTTATGAAACTTCATATATGGATTCGTCTACGGTCTGGTTATTATAAAATACAATAAAACTTTGAAAAAATCGATGAAAATTTTACTTATACAGGAAATGCTTTTTATCCTTTTGAGTAAGGCCACCAGATGTCGTTGCAGTTACGCTACCGCTTATTCGTTTGTACTTCATTTGATATTCTCATCGTTAGATGGCGATATAAGCAAATAGTGTGTAGAGTCCCTGTAAAAGTGTGTTATATGAGTTGCCTACAACTCTGCGCTGTTGGGCAAAACCAAAATGTCTTAGGGTAGGAGTACAGATGTCTGAAATGATTAGATTTCGTTGAGATATGAGAAAAGTTTCGTTCTTACCACTTCAGATGGCGCTATTCACACATTATGACTGATGATTATTAGTTATTCTTCCAAATAACGCTATCGTGAAGGTACTATATTTGACATTATCACAATTAAATGGCGATTAATTTGTTGAGGCTTTCGCGGCCATCGATTGATGTCATCTGTTCTTTTTTCGAGCATTTTGGTCGTCGTGGTTTGAAATGGTCGAAAAAAGAACATATGACATCAATTACTGTGTAATTTACATAGGGCTTATAGTACCATGAAAGGCTATTAACAGATCCAGAAGCGGGTGAATATCACAGTGAATTTTTATCGAAATGTCAAGTAAATCGGATTCTGGCGATGAGTTCCAATCGTGAGATGTCCATTCTCATCTTTTCTCATAATTTTTAAAATGTTTTTGAATTTCTGTTTGAGCAATAAATATATTTGCGAAAATAAATGAATCCAAAATTGCCATTATCAGTGATTGACATATTATGACTTATTATATTTGTGTATCTGTTCTGTGTGATAGCTCATATCCATGGAAACATTTGACAGTTCAAAAATCAGAGAACCAAGCCGTTGATCTCCGATCACCGGTGATTAAGATTTGTGAAATCCACCGTAAGTATCATTCAGGCGGAACAAAGTTCGCCGGGCCAGCTAGTGTGGTAATAAATTATTCAAACTGAGTCCCCGTATTATGATGCAACAATGTTGTAAACGAACACTTCTTCAATCAAAAACTTCAACACTATACCTAGAATATATAGATCCTGTCGACTCTAAACCAAACGAAATGAAGAGATTAAAACAGAGATTTACGAATGTTTCTACACCGCGTACAGTTTATGTCATCCTATTTACTTATGCAAACCCACGCTTTTATTCTACTGCATAGGTATTATACGACTGCATACTTTTCCGTTCTAACGATTCCTTTGTTTTATGGCGCCTTTTGGAATACAACAAAGCGGAAAGATAGTGAGGCAGATTAGGCGCTAGAGTGCTGCTAGCCCACGTTCTCTTTATTTTCGTGGACAGATATGTATTATATCTAATTTAAATTGAGACAAGAGATCTTAGGTTAGGCACCCCGACCAAAACTTTTTGTTGCACAAGAACTATCGATCGCTGGACTAAATAACTCAACAAAAATAATCTTCTGACAGTAACTATTTCAAGGGCATGATCTGGAATAAGGCAAAAGTTTCAAGCGAACCCGTTGCGTGGAACGGAAGTTATGAAATTGAAATTCACACATTGATAACATTGCAATTAATTCGCTGTTGAAATTATAAATCACGACACACGTGTAATACCCGTTTATACAGGGTGTATTTGAAGGTGAAGTTTTTCTTTTGACAGATGGTAGAACTTACCAAAATAAGTAATTTTACCAACAAATTTTTACATGAATTATGCCCCTGTTTCGATAAAATGAAACTACACTGCACCAAAAAATTAACGCACATTCTGAAAATCTCAATTTTAATGAAAGTTAACTCTACATTGACTTCATAACTTATTTTTTATGTTCTCTCGGGAAGGTTTTGAACGAAACAAGACACATTAAATGGAAGAAAAATTCAGGATTTCACCGAATCTTATGTGAAAGAAGAGAAATGAACAATTTTCAAGATACTGAAATGCTGATAAGTGATTTAATACTTGGTATTTCCACCCCTTGCGTTAATTACAGCTCGGCAACGACGGTTCATACTCAAAATGAGTGATCTTAAAATGTTCTGATCTAATCCTTCCCAGATTTCTCCGAGTTGGATTCCTAAGTCATTAAGAGTAGCTGGATGATTTTCTGAACTTCTCAGCCTTCTATTGAGGTTGTCCCAAACCTGCTCAATCGGATTGAGATCTGGACTTCTTGCTGGCCATTCCATTCGAGAGACTTCAACCTCTTCAAGGTACTCCTGAACGATGCGCGCACGATGGGGTCTGGCATTATCGTCCATAAAAATGAAATTTTCACCAATGTATGGGGCAAATGGCACTACATGCTCTTCAAGAATGTTCCTTATATACTTATCAGCATTCATAGCTCCATTATCAACGACCACTAGGTCTGTGCGAGCAGTCAAAGATATTCCACCCCATACCATAATCAGGAAATTGCACTGAGCATATCTGTCATTTGGACGTCTGTATACAAGAGAACGTCGATCACAATTGCAGAGGCAGAATCTAGAGTAATCTGTGAAGAGAACTCTTTCCCAATCGGCCTCTTCCCAATGGATATGCTCTCTCGCAAAATCCAAACGCGCCCTTCGGTGGGCTGGGGTAAGAGCTGGGCCTCTTGCCGCGACACGAGGCCTTAAATCATATTCTCTGAGGCGATTCCTTATTGTCTGAGTGCTAATTTGCACCTCATGAGTTTGCTCAAGCTGATTTTGAAAGAGGCGAGCGGTTGCAAACCATTGTCTCAACGAAGAAACTCTCAAGTAACGTTCTTGAATGGCAGTTGTTACCCGTGGTCTACCCTGTCCTGGTCTTCGGACATTCATACCTGTCTCCCTGAATCGCTGCAACATTCTGGACACACTTGTATGGGAAACTCCAAACCTTTCTGCAATTCTTGTGTATGTCCACCCTTCTTCTCGCAAAACTACCGCTTGGGCACATTCCTCTTGGGTCAAATTGCGTGTTTCGCGTTGCATAGCGATCGAGTGTAGAAAATCAAACGAATGAAAAACTATTGATCACTAGAATTAATCGAGAACAACTGATTTTAGAATGGAGCCAATACATTCAAAATGTGATAATATCATCTTTTTTTATTCCTGCTGGGAGAAAACATCTGTATTGAAGAAAAACGTTGAAAGTGGATAACATATGCATGCATAATTCTGATAAAAATAATTATCATTGAGAACACTTTCAGTTGTAGAATAAATTTGAGATTTCCCTAATGTGCGTTAATTTTTTTGCGTAATGTAGAATATTTTCTAGTTTCTAGGTGAATCTGAAAATTCCTCAGTCCGAACCTGCTCGCTCTCCTGCTTCCCTGTAGATATCAACATGAACATCTTGATTTTTGTATTCTTATCATACCTACATGACTCAGAATATCGTTTGTGATCAGTAATCTTCGGCGAGGGTACAGTGTAGATTTTACGAGTGTTTTGGTTCGAAAATGCCGCACGTTTATTCAAATAATGAACTTGCTGATATTCTTTTAATTTATGGTGAATCAAAATAAAATACCAGTTCGGCATATGCGTTGTACAGAACAAGGTTTCCGCTAAGAAATCACCTATCTTCGCGGATGTTTATAAACCTGGTGAAGAGATGTAGAGATATGATGCAGGCCGGAGTGGTATCGAGGTATACAGGGTGAGTCTTTGACTTGTGCATAACTGTAGATTCTTGCGGCAAAAGGAAACCCTTTTTTCATTCTCCATTTTTCCGAATTCGGCTCTGTTAAAGAGATATAGCCATTTGAAACAGAAAGTTGGGCTTATTACGTGTCTGATTCGATTCTCTACAAAGACCTCAAAGTTCATATTTTTCGATTGAAATTGAGGTGATTATTAGATGTTCTGGGTGATACAATTAGAAAATACTCAAGCACTAACCTTATTTGAATAATCGTGTGACAATTACGATATTTCCTAACAAAAACACTTCTGCAATTGAAAAGCCATATTTCTCCCACCAAAATAAGTTCCTTTTTCGATTTTCCTGAAGATTAGTTTGTAAACACTAATAATTGGTTCATATCTTCCTCGATATCCTGAAACGATCTCATAAGAATTGGTTTCTCACTAACCTATCCTAACTCCATTAATCAAAGTCATATCATATCATTCGAGGTCAATGACCTAACCTTACCCATCTTCTCTGTGATATTTCACAGAACTCTAGAAAAGACGATGCCAGATTGCCGATTTTCTCTTCAAACAATGGTATAGGCGAACTCAAGAAAGCAGTACGTCCCCTATCGTTAACGGAAGAACTATCGCAGAGGCACTAGTTTTGTTTACTTTTCGCTAAAGGCTTCTAGGCAATTCCCTTTGGAAACGCCAAACGAGTAGTTCTGATTCTCGACGATATAGCGCTACGATCTTAATTTCAGTCGCGGTGCACTGCGATGTAGCCGCCACGCAAGACAAGCCGTTGTTCTGTGTCTCCAGAGTCCCATCACAGGCTAGTCTGTGATACAATAAACGACGCTTAGACGCGATAACCTTATTTATTTATCTACTTGCAGAGAATAAAGCAAACAGGTGATGATTGTGGTGTGCAGACCCTGTACTGTCGATTAAAAATTCCAAGAGGATATTGTTGAGATAGATATTTTCCTGAAGGACCGGTAACAATAAATTTTCAATAGAAACTGTGCTTATAAACTGTGTAATTTCATGCATCTAGGAATTCAATTATTACATCGAACGTTTTTCCATCATTAAAATTTTAGTCTTGACGAAGTTGATAAACATTGACAACATTGTTAGTTTGTTAAGAGACCAGAAAAGAAATAATATTCGATGATATTTAATTCAGGGAAGCATTCAGATTTTTTTATGAAATTCATGATTTTTTCCTCAAATTTCTTCGTATGCATGTAGGAATAACTCGAAAACCACGCGTTTTATTGAAAGAATATAGAAATACATACTTTTATTTTCTAAAATGGTTGATTCTTTCGAAAATATGAACCGTTTATCTTTTTCAAGTGATTTTATAGTATTTTTGCATGAATTTATGAGTCGACTACGCTGTAACTTTTATAACAGGAGAAATATGAAATAAGTTTCAATGGCGGAATATGCACCATGAATAGAGTAAACAATCAACCAAAATTCAGTTCTTTCGAAATAACATTTCCGAAGATATGAACGGAAAAGTGTTAATTTCATGGATTTTTGACACCCTGTATCTTTCAAACGAAACCGAATTTTGAAAAATGGTAAGGGAAAAAAGTGTTTCGTTTGATGAGAGGATCCTACGATTAAAATATATGTACAAGTCGAAGACTCACCCTGTAAATGCCCAAAATTTTTTATAAATTTTTCAAATTGAACATTTCATATAAGAAATTTTCGGTAAAAAGACGTATATTGATGAGTTCGATCACCTGTCAAAAGGAGAGCCTCAGCTCAAAATACACCCTGTATTATTTATTTTAAAAGATCCAATGAAATAACTCCTTGGGAAGAGCCTGTATAAAAAAATTCTTCAAATGAAAGTTTCTTAGTTTTTAGGGGACATCGAATGCAGACACTCAATCTGACCTTGGAGTTTGAGTACAATAAGCTCAAGAAGATTTATTTGAAGAGGGAATATGCATTTTCCGTTGCAGAATATGAATCTTCGTGAAAAACAGTCTCCCCGTTTTCGTTTTTGCCATGATATAAATCGTTGTGGAAATATGAAGTGTATAAAACGCTCAGAATGGTTATGATGAAAATCTTCTACACACAAACTAAGTACTGAGCAAATTTGAAAAATGCGATGAGATTTTATTATTGCGGTGTTAACTCATGTGTGCAGTTGGAAAAAATTCATGAAAGAAACCAATGTTTCTTTTTTGAAAATGTTTATATGCAATACAAAACCGAATGATTCTATGAGAAATAATTTTGAAGTACTGTGCCATGACTCCCGTCAAGTTGATAATTCTCTTCAACTAACCAAACCATTTTTAAAAGATGTTTTTTATATATCTTATCAAATAATTTTTCAAATATACGAAAATCGAATCGATATCGATTCCCGTAGAGAACGTCAAAAATTCACCTTATCCAAATGCAATTTTTCGATATTCAGACCCAAGAAAATGTAAATTTTTCCTATTTGTGTTAGAGTGAGTTATAGGCGTGAGTTATTATAACTCACGCTATTGGTTTGAAGAGACCATTACTGATCGAAATCAGTTGAATAATGAATACATTATTCTATGGGAGTAGATAATAGTATATTGTTCGGTAATGTGAGTCATAACACACGCAGATGAATTTTGCAGCCCGAGCCGTCAGGCGAGGGTTGTAATTCATCAAGTGATAAACATTGTTTATCTACTCCCCTAATAACTCACGCCTATAACTCACTTTTATACAAATAGGAAAAACAGCTTACCAAATGAATAAAAAAAGTCGGGGATCGATCGGGACCACTATTTCAAACACCAAGGTAACGTTCTCGCCATTCATTTCTACCTTTCCTTTGGCCTGAATATTCAAAAATCGAATTTGGAAAAAGTGAATTTTTGACGTTCATGACGCGATTCAATTCTCGACCACAGAAATCGCGCTTGTTGAACGAAAGGGAACAATTCATTATTGACATCGAGGGGAGTAGGCGTCGGCGAACGGGAACTATTCATTATTGATATCGAGGGCAGTAGGCGAGTACGAGAAATGTCACTTGAATAATTTTGATGTACTGTATTTGAATTGAATTGATAGGTATCTAATTATTGTGGATATTTTGATGAAAGAGATGAATTCAGATAGTGAAGATGAATTATTATGTACACCTCCAGAAATACGGGAAGCAGCTAATACTACAATTCATAATTTATTGCCTGAAAAATTCGAAAAAAAGTATAAAGCTGCATACATAAATTTTTTGGATTGGTGTAAAAGTAAGAACATCAAGTCATCGATTTCTGAGAACGTTCTTCTGGCATATTTTAGTGAATTGAGCACTAAATATAAAGCATCATCCCTATGGACTTTCTACTCCATGCTAAGAAGCACACTTAACATAAATCAGGGAGTCAATATAGAAAACTATTCAAAATTACGTGCATTTCTGAAACGGAAATCAGAAAAACATATTGCCAAAAAGGCAAAAACTTTTACGCCAGAGCAAGTGAATAAATTCTTAAATGAAGCTTCTGATGATAAATATCTGGCAACAAAGGTAGTAGATCTCACAATAATTCAATCGTTTTCATCATCTCGTCAAATATGTAATTTATTTCAGGTTGCTTTAATAATGGGCATTATGGGTGCTTGTCGTGCAGCAGAATTGTACTCTATGCAGATTAATGATTTAGAAGACCAAGGATCTATTTTAATGGTCAATGTACCAAATACAAAAACAAAAATTGCCAGAAAATTTGCTATTACTGGAAATTTGTATATCATAGTGAAGAAATATTTGAATCTGAGGCCTAACAATATATCGCACAATATTTTATTCTTTAAATTTCAAAATGGAAAGTATCACCCACAAAGAATTGGCATCAATAAATTTGGAGCAATGGGGAAAGACATTGCATCTTTTTCAAAATTACCTGACTATAACTTATACACAGGGCATTGTTTTCGCCGCTCGTCGGCTACTTTATTAGTAGATTCTGGAGGAGACATAACGGCACTAAAGCGCCATGGCGGTTGGCGATCAACTACTGTGGCTGAGGGGTACATTGATGATTCCGAAAAAAATAAGAAAGATACTGCAAATAAAATTTACAGTTCTATAACACCCTAGCCAGTTAGTACATCAACAACACATATACAAAAAACACAAGAAGAAACAATAAACTTGCATAATTCATTCCCAAATATTCAGATTCAAGGTTGTTCAAATGTTACAGTTTATGTTATCAATAAAGAAAATTAGTACCTAATTACTAAAGTCCTTGTATTTATTGTTATACTCACAGATATTATACTGATAGGGAAGTCAAAGAAAATAGCTGATCATGATTCTGGAGGGTATGCAACATGAACAAAAATATTATAATTTTACCAAAAAGAGGGGGTTTTAAGCAATTTCAAGAATTTCTCAGTTGGGTATAGGTATTAACACAACCCTCTCAACACAGATGATCAATTTCGATTGTCTGATTCTGGCTTATTCATTCAAATAGAAATATGTAGGAAAATGACGATAGACGATATTCTGAGTAACCCAACCCTACTTCGTTCTTGTCTACTGCCACAGTTCACAACATAACTAAAGAATGGCCTGTTTTCATTCAAGAAAAACAATGTAAAATGCTGAAAACCTACTGAAAATAACCAAGCATGGAACGATGACGGTTCATTGGACTGCCCATAGATGCATATATGACTGCATGAAATATTCAGTGAACACAGAAATTTATGTCAGTGTTTTTGATAATTGTTTTCAATTTTGAAAATGCAAATGAATTCGAATTTTACTGAAGAAGTCGAAGATAAAGCATAGTATTCAATTCGCGGTAATGGTCATAACACACTTGATGAATTACACCACTCGCCTGACGGCTCGCGGTGCAAACATTCATCTGCGTGTGTTATGACTTACATTACCGCTCATTGAACAATATACTATTCTCTATTTCAGTATCGTAATGAGTTCATTGCTGTAATGGAACTCATTACAGCATTGTTTTCAGTTATATTTTTCGTTTTTTGGTTGTCAGCACTGGCTTCCGCTCCTATCAATTTTCAACACACTTCAATTTGGAAATGTCAATTTCGTAACAGTCACCAACTGCCAAGATACAATACAAAAGTCACTAGGATGAGTTTTTCATTGAATTTCAACAGTATTTCACGAAATTTTAGTGAAATAGAGAAAATATTGTCTAATACTCGTTGCAGAATGCAATTCCAACACTCATGCGTTCGAAAACGAGCGACGAAGGAGCGCATTCGTATAGGAATAGGAGCCCATTCTGCAACTAGTTTTAGAATATAGAATATACTATTATACCATTTCTATAACAATTGCCTATCTATGGTTCGTTGAGCGAGCGGATTTTTTCGGATTTTCTGGCGGTTACTTCGGGTTTTTCGGTGGAGCGCTATTGGTAACACTGGGTTTCAATGACATTTCACCTTGTATACATGAAATAGTAGGGAATGAAGAGAGCATAGACTTCGATAATATGAATTACGCGATATTTAAATAATTAAATTATTTTCAGTTTTCAAGAAGAATGTAGAATTGGCCACAAATTTCATTAGTCATGTTATGTTCAGAAAAAATTTGTTGAGGAGATAATACTCAATCATCATTCACTTCTATTTCATAAGAATCATCATGAACAGAGCAAATATTTACAGCAATAACTAATCCACCTTCAAATTACCATCAATTATTTCCGCGTCTTCAAATTCCGTCAACCTTCATTAGTCGACAGCAAACGTTTTACAAGCTCTGAAAAAATTCCGCAGAAAGACGGGCGTAGCTGATTCGTCTGTCCAAACACAAAGAACTAGACGACTTTATTGGGAATTAAGACGTGTCGAAAGGTTTTTTCAATTCGCATAGACGTGATAGACCGTATCGTTGATTAATCGACCTGTCAAACTATTAAATTAATCGTTGTTTGAGAGACAGAATGAAGCGGCGTTAGATATTGTTTTGATCCCTGTTCTTTCGAAGAGTGAAAGAATTATACATATACTCCATTCACAATTATAGAATCACAACTCTAGTCTTGGAAATTAGACATATTCCACTTTGTATCGAAGTTATGACGTTTTTCAAAATATTTGTATGTTCCAAGTCAACACTTAGTTGCCCTTTCTACATTCTTAGCGTATTTCTCAGAATGTGAATTTATTCGGAAAATGAATGAATTGGAAAATATGTGATGGACGAAAATAATTAACGTTTATATGAATTGATAGAAAGGATTCCTTTTCTAGTTATTCGCATGAAAAGTACAAGAGATCGCTGTTGAAATATATTATTTTTTGCCATCGGCGCCCGCAGAAACCCGTAGAAATTTTTCTCAGGGGGGCCAAAATAGAGATTAGAAGGTAATATTGACGTGTCGTGCTGAAAAACGTTAGGGCCATCAAAATATGAGGGGGGGGTCCCTGGTCTACTTGCTCTCCCCCTTGCGGGCGCCCATGTTTTTTGCCATGGAAGAAAATTGCATTGCTTTCACATAATTTTCATATGTATGCTTGTGAAGATTTAATGTTTATTATCCTCTTGAACTGAAAGTTCCAGACTTGACGACATCAATTGTTGATTCTAATCAAGAATTCATTACAAAAAATCAACCCAAAGATATAAGAAGAATTGATGGGTAATTACAAGAATCAAGTGCTTTGTTTTCATCATGATATTGTATGTGATATGATTGTGAGGGTGCATAACATTTATATTTCTAATATTTCTTTATTTCAAATAAATAACAGTTTTATTCATTCATCACAAAGAAAATAAACATAATAACTAAATTAACGAATTTGTTTACAGAGAAACTAATAATTTCAATGCAATAGTAACTGAGTTTTGGTTATAAATTAATAAGCAAGAATGTCAATTCCTGAAGGCTCTATAGATATACATTTCATTTATTTGATCTTATGAACAAGGAGTAAAATATTCTGACTGTATAGTAATTCATTAGTTTAAAAAATATTCATACATTACTACCACAGTAGGTTTGTACAAATAAAATGGAATTGGTCAAACATACTTATGCTTTACATTTATCATTCACCTGTTCTAAAATAAGACACAAACTCCTCCACATTATAGAGCCCTCACAGCATTAAAAGCTTGTGTCTCTTTTAAAAGAAGTAGCACTAGATATAATATATTATTTCGATTAAGAGCAAATACATATTAAATTAAGACACAAAATAAAGTAAGCTGGTTGGTGCAATGGCGTGCCATACCGTACTGCGTATCATACAAGAGCTCATGGAAAAACCTCATCAGAAAAGGCCCTGTATAAATAAATGGTCCTATGGAAATAACTGCAACCGCATTGTAGACTGGATGATGGATATTCACAGTGATCAATTACTTTTCAAAGCTTGCTTCAGATGTATATCCGCAGGTGTTGGCAACCTGGGGCTCTTTTGATGAGAGTTGTGGCTCTTCAGTCCCATCAGCAAAAGAAAGAGGTTCCAAAAGGGGTGAAATTGACATTTTGCGGGATCTTCAAAAAAATGCAGTGTTTCATGAAATATTACTTCTCGCTCTTCTGACTCAAAAGGTTGCCAACCCATAGTATATCATGATGGGCAAGTACCTGAGAACAATGGCTTCCATTGAAAAATTTGTATATTATACTCACCTCAAAAAACATTCTTCATTCCTTCAACCGAGGAATGTCAGAATGTCAATTTTATTTTGTTGATAACTTTCTTAAAATCAATGTTGAAGTATAAAACTCGGCTGCGTTTGTTCAAACAACATCTGAAGAAGACATTTTTCACCATCTCGACCTTTGAAACATATTTCTTACAGGAGAATTTGGTCTAAGTTCCACCTCATTAGTGAGGTACCTAACTTTTGCAAATCTGCTCAGATATCGCCAAATTTCTTGGAAAACCTGAAAAATATCATCCTAATCGACCTCTAGAGGCTCCATCCGATTTATCTACTGCGATATCTGTCCAAATAACAGCTTTTTCAACAAAATTCCCGTGTACCCCTTCAACCTCGAAATGTAAACATTCGTCCTGGTTTTGAAAATCGTCCTTACGCTCCAAACTGGTGCTAAAAACAATAAACATACGTTAATCTTGGATATTCGACGAAAAACTCACCTGCAAATATCGATTAAATACCAAAAATCTGCGAACAATTTGTAAACCTAACAAAATGTGGAATATCTTTGATACTTTTACTTTGATGTCAACAAATAAACTGGCAACGTCGTTTTGTCATTAACGATATTTTCTGTGCTCCCACTGACTTTTCATCAGGTGCACCAACTCCTGAAAACGAAACCATGACCTCCTATGTGATTAAATAAAAGTGAATGAAGTATATGTATTAGTCTGGGTGCCAGTGGGACAAATTGCAAATTATTAATAAAGTTTTCTTACTTTCTGTATGGCTTCATTAGGTAGAGTCTACCACATTTTCCGTCTGTGAACATTTTTGTAGTCGCGGCGTTTTTTCAGCAAACCTCTCGTAAGTCGATCATATTTCCATTTTTTTAAATCGTACGTCTACTCTTTTTTTGTAAAATGCAATCATTAAAACAATCTGGGAGAAATGAGAAAACATGATTATCCGACAAAAATAGTGTGGCTTTGAGCGTGTCTACCAACATGAACACGACTGAAAATCGATTTTTTTTTAAATAATTAATACCTACCCTCCCTCGGTTGATATGACCGTATGAAACATGAAAATGCAATTGTCCGACAAAAAAAATGTGGCGTTTTTCTTGTCCGACAAATGAAAATCGACGAATTTTCCGAGTTTTTAAATTCATTAATATTTGTCGGACAAGAATAAAATTTGTATTGAATAGAGATTCGTTTCATAGAAAAAACAACTGTCCACCATATAAAATGCGGCAAATCCTCAGTCGGACAAGAAACTTCTCGAAAAATATGGTTTTGTTTCAGAATCTTTCTTCGATTATTATTGAAATAAAACTATTGATTTTAATTGAAAGTGTATAATTCAAATTGTTTACAGACATTTTTATTCAAATCTAATAAAAAAACAATGAAAATACTCCTTACCCACAATTCTTCGTAACAAAACGAATGGTATCCAGTAAAAGTATCACAACAATCGTCAGAGAGAATCACATCTTTATATTTGTGATTATGATGTTTTTTGATGCCAAGAATATTTTACACTGTCTAAGGATGTCGGCTGTGAATTTTTTCACTTCCTCCCCCTGCGTTTTGTAGCCAGGGTTATTTTTCAAATATCTAAACAAAAAACACTCCATCACTACTGAGAATAATCGGCAACGACTGAAAAACTGTCAAATAGAATAGAACAAGAATTATCTCAAGAAGAGAGAATTCGGCAACACACTAAAATTCATCTACACAGTTTCAGACTGCAGGGGACTGTGGTGCAAAACCGAAAAAGCACTCATATTTATAGGGAAAATTACCAAACTACTCTCACAACCCTTGGTATTCCTCAAACCGGAATTACATGAAGCTACCATTTTCTTTTCGAAGAATTCGCGACTTCGACCTGGGGTGGATTTTTCATGTTCAACTGGGACAGAAAAACATCCTGGTACTGGTTCAAAGTTAAGAAGTGTTCCAATTAACAACGCGACAACGCCTGGCGCCCGATGGTACCCAAAAGAATGAATTCCTTGTACACTTCAATTACTCAGCTTTCAGTTAGTAATTAATATTCATTTCAACCGAAAAACATCATTCAATAAACGATACTCATAATTAGTATTCCCAAGATGATTTCTATGTGGGACATTCCGTGCGTCATTTCCGAAATAACAATACAAAGAAAAGAAAACAATCGCTTCTCCACCAGTCCATTTGATCCTGATTTAGCTCCAGTAATGAATCACTCTGTCGCCATCGGTATGGACAGGCCGCTTTCAGACTTTTTCAGGTCTTAAAGGCCGTTCTTTTTCGCCGAATGACCTTCGCGGAGCCATCGAACCGTTCGCGTAATTAAAAACATGCAAATTGCATTATCCATTTCAAGACGTATGAAATGAGAACGGAATTATCTATCTGCTGGTCTTCTTTTTGTCTTGACGCGAACAAATGTGTAGCATCATGACGGTTGGATTAAGGCTGTCTCAAAGGGTAATCAATAGGAATAACAGTGTGTAATGACGTCTGGTTTTCCTCATGTTGAGATGTCTGCCAGTGTCAGCTCAAGAGATGCACAATAGGGACACATTTGGGGGTTGGGTTACGCCATCCTCAATATTGCGTGTTATGAATGAGACATTGAATGGAGTGTTGTTGGTATTTCCCAATGGGTATAGCGATTGTTAGACTAAGGCCGCTTCCTGACTTGTCGGTGCAGCAGCGGTGCGGGATCTGGAACCTCTGTACAGAAACGTTACCGCGTTGCCTATTAGTTACACATTATGCGGTATAAAATCAATCCTGCAGTACCGTTTGTGCCTTTGCGTCGACATGTCATCAAGTGATGAAGATATTTTGATGTGTTATGTTTACCTCCGTTCACGAAAAAAAAGAAAACGTCATTGGCGTCATCCTTATATCGAAAATAATATGAGTTGTCGACTTTTTGTTGCGGCTCAAGAACTTTCGCAGGATGACGATAAATTTTTATCGATGTATAGAATGTCACATCCTTCCTGGAATATCCAGCCAGTGTATAATTGTATAGAATGGGATATTTTTCTATTTCTAGAACTAAAACCACGTGTATATCTCTTTCCGTCATTTTGGTAACTCCAAGTGCATGCAGTAAATACCGAGCGGCGACTGGACATGCATCCCGATATGCAGTAAAACGAAACGATCCCTTCCCGCTACCGACCATACCGAGCTAATCAGCAAACGCTCATGAAATATAAGGGGTCGGTAAGGTTTCGGTACCGCGTATACCGAGCATACCGATACCGTACCGTTGCTGCACCGACAAGTCAGGAAGCGGCCTAAGGGCTAATGCAGACGACAGACTGTCGTTGACCGATTAATTTGAAGGTAATAATCTGTAACATGCATTGATATGGAATACCAAATACTACAGACTATAATGCATGAAAATCAATGTTTGGAGATATCTGCGTATTATATTACCACAGACCAACAAGACTTGGCACTCTGTCAATTTAGTTCCCAGCTATTGGTCGCGTGTTTTGTAACCTTGTTGTGTTTTCTGTCCTTGTCTCAGCCGCCAGATTTTACATTAGATTGCTTTGCAAAACGATCAAAACGGGAGGCGGCCAATCAGAGCGCTGACAAAACCGAATAAGACCGATGAGTTCTCGTGTCCATGCGAGATTGAAATAAATGAAATGTCAATTACGTGAAACGTCATATCAATGTTTTGTTTTCATATTTTGCTAATGAAAATTCTCGAATGGAGGATTTTTTTCTTGAGAATCCATACAATTATCTTCGATTCTTAATTTTCGACTCGTCCTCGGTCTTGTACAGCTTTGCAAGGATTGTCAAGGTCAAGGAATACTTTCGGTTTGGAAAGTTGTGATTGCAGAACCGACCATATTTTGAATGCAATATTAGTATTTCCACACATTATTCTTAACATTTGCGAACATATACAAAAGACCACCGTTGAACTGAATATTTGTGTCGCATATTAAACTTTCATCTTCTGAAATGCAGTTCGGTATATATGAGCATCTGACAGCTTAGTAGCAATTTTTAGGTCTCAAATTCCACTTCGGGAGTCATTATCACATTCCTCATTAGGTGAGGTGTATTAAAGATGTGAAATATCTTCTCATTCACCTGGAATGTACAATTATCTTGATTTAAGGTCAGCTGTTTCGAAAAGTTAAAGTTAGAACCCATCAGAATTAAAGATTTTAATTAACATAAACTCCTAGATCATTAAATCCATTTTCATTATTTATTCGAGCACAATATTATTCAAATCCATCTGATTGCCAGTTATCAATACTTCTAAAATAAGTTAATTCGGATAAACAGAAACAAGAATCGTTTCCCAATGACAGTTAGGGGTTATGTTATTTCGATTTGAATTTCGCGCTTCGTATGATTTTCTCCCACCAAGACCCCACAATTTCTCAAGGACATTGTCGCTGATTTGGGGGGATTGGGTAAGTGGATTGTCTTGTTGGTCTGTGATATTACTGACTATCGTATACAGGGTGAGTCTTTGACTTGTACATATATTTAAACTGTAGATTCTTGAGGACGAAAGGAACCTTTTTTCATTTTCCATTTTTCCGAATTCGGCTCTTTTGAAGAGATATAGCCATTTGAAAAAAATTGGGCTAAATACGTGCCGGATACATTCTCTGCAAACACCTCAAACTGTATATTTTTCGATTGAAATTGAGGTGATTATAACATTTAGCAAATACTCAAGCACTAACCTTATTTGAATAAGAATATTACAAACAAGATATTTCCTAACGAAAACACTTACTTTGTTCCGACTATTTCTGCAATTGAAAATCCAAATTCTCACACCAAAATAAGTTCCTTCTTCGATTTACCTGAAGATTAGTATGTAAAAACTAATAATTTGTTCATATTTTTCTCGATATTATAAAACGATCTCATAAAAATTGGTTTCTCACTAACCTATCCTAACTCCAGCAAACTAAGTCATAGGATTCGAGGTTGATGACCTAACCTCATCCATCTTCTGTGATATTTCACAGAACTTTTGAGAAGAAGATGCTCGATTGTGTTGAGTTTCGCTTCAAACAATGGTATAGATAGACTATAGAGTATAGGCGAAACCAAAGAAGTAGTACGTCCCCTATCGTTAACGGATGAACTTTCGCATGGGCACTAATTTTGTTTAATTTTCGCTAAAGGCGTCTAGGCGTTGCTCTTCGGAAACGCCAAATGAGTAGTTCTGATCCTCGCCGATATAGTCGCCTATAACCAAAGAGTCTTTGCTTCAATTTTTCACTTTCAATTTTGCGCATTTTTTCTATTATTATCCATATCAGAATTGGACTGGTAGAGATCTATTTTCCGAAGCACACCACCAGGTGGCACCACCACAGGAAGACAATGCATTACCGGTTTCTGGCTTATTGGCCGTCATCAGATACATGTAGTCTTATCCTGAGATGAGAACCAACTGAAACGGCAGAACTTATATTACTCCCTAGCAAGAACTATTGAGTACAGTTTTGTACAGTAATTCCACCTAGGGGGCAAATGTCTACGCTTCATCCCGGAGGTTACTTCAAAAACTAGATCTCTACGTACATTCATTTTTCCCATTTGGAGACTTCGCAAGTACTTATATGAAGTCTCATGCACTTACCGAGGGAAGTCGAATACGCCCGGTTCATACGGTTAAGGGGCCCGCAATTATTAATCATGAAAAAGGAGGGTAATGTCCCTAAGTTGGGACAAACTAAAATACATATCAGAATTATCAGGCTACATGTATCTGATGACGGCCAATAAGCCAGAAACCGGTAATGCATTTTCTTCCTGTGGTGGTGCCACCTGGTGGTGTGCTTCGGAAACTAGATCTCTACCAGTCCAATTCTGATATGTATTTTAGTTTGTCCCAACTTAGGGACATTATCCTCCTTTTTCATTTCTATTATTATCATTAATAAACTATTGAAATTCGAATTAGCGCCATGATGACGTAGCTATCCTCGGACCCTCATTGGACACTGCCGTGATGACGTACACATCCATGACCAATCTAATTTGTGATGGAAGCTATCAAGAAGGCGTAGTTGCCGCTAACTCTATTTTGTCGTCTAAAATGGGAGAAATAAAACCACAGAAACTTATGAAGCATACATGGCTTCTTGATAAATTCGATGGGTATCACCATAACCTCTTCAATCCAACAGCCATCGTTGTGATCACGGAATTAGAACCATGATAAGAACGGATAGTTAGGAGGATGGCGACCTGGCAACGCTGTACTGTTCCAACCAATCAAATTATGATTGCCGCCATTTATACTCGTTTGAATTTGACGTTCTTCTTGGTATTGTAGCAGTTCAGGTCATAGTGTTTCCGAAATTCCCTCAAAACCAAGCCCGGGCCCTAGAGACGACACTGGACGCCATGATTCGATAGCATGGGTTCCACAGATTCCCTGTTACGAAGAAAATAATCTGAAGGGATTCTATGATCCGTGGGACCGTGGATACAGGAGTGTGCGCAGAAGTGTGGTTAAAAAAGTGAGGTTTGGGGATGATGCTTAAAAGGGCGTCCTTTTTTTAGAAGAGAAGTTCTTCGGCATTCATTATCATTAGAAACTTTGTAAAAGGCGTATCCTTTGCTCACTGGTATGTACTCTCCACCATTTTAAATATTACTGTTTTCAGGATTCGATTTCATGTAAGCTTGTCCTATTTTGTTTTGCATTTCTATTTGAACTTGTTTGAAATATTCCTATACACTCGATAAGAACTACTGCACATTTAACTATTCATTCGACATTATGGTATACGCATTGGGGTTGTTGCTTTTAGTATAATATTTCACGTACAGGGGAAACATGGTTTGGAGGTCTAAGGTAAACTGTTTATATCGCCTGTGCCTAAGGAACACATCCCCCCTAGCATCGTGGGGGAGACTTACCTCTGGGAGTTTCTTTAGACGAACGTCCCCAGCAAAACAAGCCTTGGTCATTGGCCTTGGTGATCCGGGCAAGTATCCTAGGCCGGATTGCTTCGCCCCGGGTCCACCGTTCATCAGTTAACAGGAAATATAAAGAGTTTATTGTCCACTTCCAAACCAACGCGAATAAAATCACACTCGGAAGGAAGGATTCTTGCACATGGAACTGTAAAAGCTTTGCGCAACAATAAAGTGACACACTCTATATGCCTATAACCTTTGGATGTATTGGATTCTGCTTTTATCACAATTGTGCCAGTAATAACCTTACCAGAGTATAGGAAGCCCCATATCATACATATCGCCAGTGCTCGTCTTATTAATAATTGTTCCATGGTTTGCAAACATATCATCTGTAATGCTAGAAGGTTTTTTGCTTTGAGTTTCAATTGATTCTCGTTCGTTTTTCCTTCATAGGCTATGGTTCCCCGAACTATGGCGCTGGACGAATAAAGGGCTCTTGTTCCACCTTTATGCAGCGGCGTAGCTACGTGGGTGCAAGGGTGTGCAGTGCACCAGGGCCCCTGACCTCAAGGGGCCCCCAAGCGCTGACCATCAAATCACGTTTGAACTTAAAAAAAAATTCAAACTTTGATTTTTCTCTGTGATCTATTATGTAAATAACATTGTTTTTATTATATTCAGTTGTTGAAAAATGTTTTTTCCGAAATATCATCAAATCTAGGGATTTATTGCCAAAATTCACTGGTGAATCGGACACCTTTCTAAAAAAACTAAATCCGAAGAATAATTTCTCAATTTTAGAAGTCACCTTCTTATATTTCGGTTGCAGTTTTCAACAAACTGCCGAATCATTGGAAACTATTAAGTTTCATTAAATTTAAAAGAGAATTGAAGGCGCTCCTTGTAACAAAAGCGTATTATTCGCTCTCAGAGTTTTTCTGCGACACAAACCTATCTGTGATATGAGTATAGTTGGCTCTAGACTGTAAGTTCATTTTATGTCCATATTTACATATTTTAATAATGCGTTATTTATGCTGAAATTTGACGAGTACACGGCACACGCTATTGTATTAAGCCTGTAGTACAAAATAAAGATTCAATTGATTGAATTCAAGCTTTTCGGGGTATGAATGCAGTCAACAAAATTTTGAATTTTCACCATCATTTCTACTAGGTATAGGTAGACGAAAAAACTGTAATTCAAAACTTCGACCAATTTCAAAGTAAATATTGCGATATGAAAGGGTCCAACTTTTCAATTCAAGTTCTTAATATTTATCACCTATTTCTACCTGAATTGAATAAGGCATGGACAATTCATGAATTGTGTATGAAAATAATAAGGAAATACGGAATGCTGGAATGCGATCTAACAGAAGTATTTACATTAATATTACTGTTCCATACAATCTTACTGTCACCTCGGTAGAAGCTGAAAGATCTTTCAGCAAATTAAGAATAATATAAAATTATTTGCGGAACACTATGAGCCAAGCTCAACTGCGACATGTATGGCTTAGGTATACCTATCAATTGAAAATGAAGCTGCACCAAGTCTAGATTTGAGTGAAGTCATTGAATCTTTCGCAAAGACTAGGTCTAGAAAGAGGTTGTAAACATATTTTTTGCGAAGGAATAAATGACTTCAAATCTAGACTTGACCTCTATAGGTTCGAATCCCCAATAATCAATTTGAATTCATTCCTCGAATAGTTTATTCTTATTGTGATTTCACCAAATAATCTAACGTATCAATAAAAAAATAAGGCTAGAAGGTCATAGTGACAATGACCATTTTTTGTGTGAATATTTGTACATATAGTAAATATCTATAAAAAATGTTTTCAACGCCCTTTTTTTCATCCACATTAATATAATGAATTTAATATACCTGCTCAAATACATAAATAACAACATAATTTTTTCAAGTATATTCCTCAACTGTACCTTCAGTAAGTAACTTTGCTTCTTCGAAGTATTTATATTTTGACTCGAAAACAATTCATTAAGGGGCCCCTTTTCGATTTTTGCACCAGGGCCCCGGACTATCTAGCTACGCCACTGCCTTTATGTCCAATCTAGTGTTTTATTTATCAATTTTACCTCATTATTTCCCATCCTATATTTCACTAATCTGAGTTATTACGAATCTGAATTACTACGAGATAACATAGAGTTCTACCAATCTAGACAATCACATCACCAGCCAAAAATATAAGTATAAAACCCCCTTTAACGTAATTCTACCTTTAGCCAGCTCACCAGAGCAGGGTAGGGTTTGTCTTTTCTCTTTTTCAAATAATATTTCCTAGGATTTACAAACTTGGAATGTTACAGTATTTTCAATAATTTTCTTCTCGAAAAATAGACAACAGAAAAAAAAAGGAAAATTGTCACGAGATTCTGCGGGGCAAATATTATCGAAATGATTTTTTCTGAAAATCACTGGAAACGCCCATTGATAAACATAAATGACAATGGTTACAACGGGCCACGGGGTACGTGATGCTTCGGGTCTAGAGAGAGGTCGAATAGACCTTGTTGTCTCACGTACGAAATATACAGGTTGTTCATACATATACTACAATCCTATAAACGCTTCGTTTCAAGTTTTCCTTCACGTTCTGGAGTTTTGGTCAAACCAAATATTTGGTTTAATACAGTCATGGGACATTTCTTGCGTAGTCATTGGACATGTGGACAATGACTGTATAAATTACTTATATCTCATGAAAAATATATACACTGTTAAGTTTGTATTGTAGGTACTCTTCAACTTATTACAACCTATAATTACAACAGATGCAATATCAAGAAAGTGAATGAAGAAATAAACCAATACATAAGTCAAAACAATGAATAAGAAATTGATGAAAAATACATAGAATCCGTCAATGAAATTTTATCAAGATCCTTAAAGAAAAATACCCCTATAAGAAACCTACAATTCTTCAAACATGAACTGCCTCCATATATAATCAGACTCATCAAAAATAAACGAAAGATGTATAGGATCCACTGCCAAAATAAAAATATACACTTCAAAAGGACAAAAGGAATGAATATAATAAAAATCTACAAAAGATGATCCAACAGTACAGGGAACATACATGGATAAAAGCCTGTAATAAAATAAATGAATCCCAAGGGAGATATTTTATCAAGAAGTAAGAAAACTGTCAAAATACAAGCAGAAGAATATAATTGCAACGTTGAAAGAAACAACAAAGTATACACGAATGATCAAGAAAATACTATTCGCCAAATATTACGAAAATGCTTTCCAATATGAAGATAAGGATTATGACAAAACCCAAGAAAACACAGTCAATCAATGGTACCAAGAATTTTTCAGCAAACCAAAAAAAAAAGAATAATCAAGAAGAGAAAATCAACAGAAAAAAGTGTTTTGAAATCTATATATATAAAAGAAAGATGTTGGTTACACCATTTATAACTCGAGATCGGATGGACTGTTTGTTATGAAACTTCATATATGGATTCGTCTACGGTCTGGTTATTATAAAATACAATAAAACTTTGAAAGAATCGATGAAAATTTTACTTATACAGGAAATGCTTTTCCTCCTTCTGAGTAAGGCCACTAGATGTCGCTACAGTTACGCTACCGCTTATTCGTTTGTACTTCAATTGCTATTCTCAGCGTTAGATGGCGATATAAACAAATAGTGTGTACAGTGACTGTAACAAGTTAGAGTCACTGTAATAGTGTGTACAGTGACTAAATCCCCTCTATAGTCACTGTGTAATTTGAGTTGCCTACAACTCTGCGCTGTTGGGCAAAACCAAAATGTCTTAGCGTAGGAGTCTAAAATGATTAGATTTCGTTGAAATATGAGATAAGTTTCGTTCTTACCACTTCAGATGGCGCTATTCACACATTATGACTGATGATAATTAGTTATTTGTATAGTTTTATTTATTCCAAATAACGTAATCGTGAGGGTTCTATATTTGACATTATCACAATTAAATGGCGATGAATTTGTTGAGACTTTTGCGGCCATCGATTGATGTCATCTGTTTTTTTTTCGAGCATTTCGGTCGTCGTGGTTTGAAATGGTCGAAAAAAGAACATATGACATCAATTACTGTGTAGTGTGTAATTTACATAGGGCTTATAGTACCATGAAAGGCTATTAACAGATCCAGAAGCGGGTGAATATCACAGTGAATTTTTAACGAAATGTCAAGTAAATCGGATTTTGGCGATGAGTTCCAATCGTGAGATGTCCATTCTCATCTTTTCTCATAATTTTCAAAATGTTTTTGAATTTCTGTTTGGTTAATAAATATATTTGCGGAAATAACTTAATCCAAAATTGCCATTATTAGTGATTGACATATTATGACATATTATTTTTGTGTATCTGTTCTGTGTGATAGCTCATATCCATGGAAACATTTCACAGTTCAAAAATCAGAGAACCAAGCCGTTGATCTCCGATCACCGGTGATTACAATTTGTGAAATCCACCGTAAGTATCATTTAGGCGGAACAAAGTTCGCCGGGCCAGCTAGTATTAAATAAAGCAAAAAACAGCGCCCCAGGCAGTGACTGCATACCATGGAAGATAATTGAACAGCTTAATGAGGAAACGCATGAACACCTTATACAAATCTACGAACACTGTCTCCATCAAGAAATCTTCCCAAAAGCATGGAAAAAAAGGCTCATCGAAGACGAAAAATTATAGACCCATAACGCTGCTACCAGCGTTGGGAAAAATATATGAAAAAATTATTAAAGAAGAAATCGGTGAACGTCTACAAAGTATGATATCCAATTTTCAATTTGGATTCAGAGAGAAGAAATCAACAACTCATCCATTAACAATATTAGTTTCTAATACACAGAATACCACAATGAATAACTGTAAAATAGCTACAATCAGTCTGGATATTAACAAAGCTTTTGAAAGTATATGGCACAAAGGACTACTTTTCAAACTATGTATCCTTTATGAAAACACCAAGATATCTTATTAATATCATCAAACAATTCCTAGAGAACAAAAAACTATTCACGAGAATAAACAACTCAACATCGAACACATTCTCCCCAAAACAAGGCTCACCACAAGGATCACCATTGTCTCCATTACTCTATTATATTTATTGCAGCGACTTATTCACACCAAAACATTCAAGACAATATATGCTACAATACGCCGATGACACACTTTTAATATCTCATGGGAAAAACCTGAAGAAATGCATAGAAAAACTTCAAGGAAGATACAGAATGCTGATTCAGAACCTGGCGCCTGAAGCCCAATCCAACCAAATCACAATATATAATTTTCAACCACAGACAAACAACCACCTCCCCAACAATCACTATAGGTGGTACACAAAAACAACCCCTGCAGGCTATAAAATATTTGGGAATACTTATAGATAGCAAACTGAACTTTAATCAGCATACTAAGACAATGAAAAAGAAGACAATAATATCTCGTGCAAATCTTGTCTCCAAACTTATAATAAGAAACCAAGGCCTCTCCATCAAAAGTGCTACAATAATTTATAAGAAAATATGTAGACCACTACTAAAATACGCACACCGAATTTTAATTAACTGCAGGAAACCAGCTATCAAAAACTTAGAGTAGCAGAAACAACATCACTCAGAAAAATAACTAGATAACCTGGTAACAAACTACACAACTCACCAAACGACCTGCTGTACATGAAGACAAATATTGAACCAATGCTATCAGGACTAATGCAACTGAACCACAAATTTTATAAAAGATTGCAAGAAATGCCTGACATTATTGAACTCTTTCATGAAGACCCACATATAAATACCACAAGAAAATTCCCACAAGCAACAGCCATCCAGAAGCTAATGGAAAATTTTGGAAATAAACCATAGTTTTATGAATATTAATAATATTATTAATGTTTCCTGTTTTTTTTTCAATACAACATTCTGTTATATTAAACCGAAAGAGCTGAAGGACCGAAGGTCAATGGCTCATTGTCTCTTTTCAGTCAATAAAGAAAAATCTTATCTTTTATTACAACTGAAACGCTATATTCACTATGTATTCCCAATTACAGTTATTGGACACCCTATCCAATAACAAAAAATTTCCCTTATTACCTTACAGTCATTGAACATGTATTTAACCATAAGAAAAATTAGGGATTTCATGCTGAACAAAAGTGAATAATATACACTGCGCAAAAAAAATTAACGCACATTCTGAAAATCTCAATTTTAAGGAAAGTTAACTCTATATTGACTTAATAACTTATTTTTTATGTTCTCTCGGGAAGGTTTTGAACGAAACAAGACACATTAAATGGGAGAAAAATTCAGGATTTCACCGAATCTTATGTGAAAGAAGAGAAATGAACAATTTTCAAAATACTGAAATGCTGATAAGTGATTTAATTCTTGGTATTTCCACCCCTTGCGTTAATTACAGCTCGGCAACGACGGTTCATACTCAAAATGAGTGATCTTAAAATGTTCTGATCTAATCCTTCCCAGATTTCTCCGAGTTGGATTTCTAAGTCATTAAGAGTAGCTGGATGATTTTCTGAACTTCTCAGCCTTCTATTGAGGTTGTACCAAACCTGCTCAATCGGATTGAGATCTGTACTTCTTGCTGGCCATTCAATTCGAGAGACTTCAACCTCTTCAAGGTACTCCTAAACGATGCGCGCACGATGGGGTCTGGCATTATCGTCCATAAAAATGAAATTTTCACCAATGTATGGGGCAAATGGCACTACGTGCTCTTCAAGAATGTTCCTTATATACTTATCAGCATTCATAGCTCCATTATCAACGAACACTAGGTCTGTGCGAGCAGTCAAAGATATTCCACCCCATACCATAATCGGTCCTCCCCCGAAACCAGTAGTATTCAGGAAATTGCACTGAGCATATCTATCATTTGGACGTCTGTATACAAGAGAACGTCGATCACAATGGTAGAGGCAGAATCTAGACTCATCTGTGAAGAGAACTCTTTCCCAATCGGCCTCTTCCCAATGGATATGCTCTCTCGCAAAATCCAAACGCGCCGTTCGATGGGCTGGGGTAAGAGCTGGGCCTCTTGCCGCGACACGAGGCCTTAAATCATATTTTCTGAGGCGATTTCTTATTGTCTGAGTGCTAATTTGCACCTCATGAGTTTGCTCAAGCTGATTTTGAAGGAGGCGAGCGGTTGCAAATCGTTGTCTCAGCGAAGAAACTCTCAAGTAACGTTCTTGAATGGCAGTTGTTACCCGTGGTCTACCCTGTCCTGGTCTTCGTACATTCATACCTGTCTCCTGAATCGCTGCAACATTCTGGACACACTTGTATGGGAAACTCCAAACCTTTCTGCAATTCTTGTGTATGTCCACCCTTCTTCTCGCAAAACTACCGCTTGGGCACATTCCTCTTGGGTCAAATTCTGGGTTTCGCGTTGCATAGCGATCGAGTGTAGAAAATCAAACGAAAGAAAAACTATTGATCACTAAAATTGATCGAGAACAATTGATTTTAAAATGGAGCCAAAACATTCAAAATGTGATAATATCATCTTTTTTTATTCCTGCTGGGATAAAACATCTGTATTGAAGAAAAACGTTGAAAGTGGATAACATATGCATGCATAATTCTGATAAAAATAATTATCATTGAGAACACTTTCAGTTGTAGAATAAATTTGAGATTTCCATAATGTGCGTTAATTTTTTTGCGCAGTGTAGATTAAAATTATGATACTTACATGCACAATGGAGATCATCAAAATTAAGCATTATTATCATAAATCAATTATCATCGTCGCTAACGTTCGCTTAACATTTTTTTAAGAAACTGGTATACTTGTAGTGTCATGCGCGTCACCTCCTAATTCAACTGAAATTAGCGACTTCTAGAGAATTTCTAGAATAATTGATGATGAAATCTTCAAATGCTCTTACTGAAAAATTATTTCTCTTCCTTATTCTTTAGAAATCTTCAAGCACTGTCCAATATTTATCACTGTCTGTTATTACAGAAATGTAACAAAATCAGATAACAGGGAATGGTCAAACTAATTCTGCTTTATACGGCGGGCTAAGCTTCCAATACAATTGGCAATCGCCATCAAATCAATTGAAATTCCTGCAGAATCGACATCAGGTGATACACTAGATGAAATGCACACCTCAAAAAGTTATTCCAGAATGAATTTGGGTAACACTTTTTCAGTCAAGGAGTGTGTAAGTTTTTGATATGTCATGAACAGCGCTGAATTTCCAGTGTTCGACCTCCAGCACTAACCTCAAGAAATATTTGACAGGTTTTGTTAGGTTACCTGATTTGGAAGATAAAGCTTAATCTGATTTTTCATTTTCGCCATGAAAAAGCTCTATCTTATTTGCGACTGCTTGTGAAATCATTTGGTTCAAGTGTCCTCTTGACATATGAGAAGTGAACCTTTCATTACGATTTTCGCATACCAACATTAATTGCAATTTATAGTAATTTCACATAAAATTGATACAACCCGAGCATGAGCGACTGTTAAAATGCTTGAATTTAAACTCGATCTCATACGTTATTTGATAGATTCGTGCCAAATATGGCGAACGATTATAACGGAGTGAAGTACTTATTCCTGACATTTTCAAGTAAGTAATTGATACTTTCGAATTCCCGATCAGAACTATTTAAGGATTGAATTTGGATTTCAACCTCCAACTGCATCAGATTGATGGATCGTCATTGATATGTCTTTGGGAAGTCTAATGAGAATGCCAAAATTGGATTTTCCAATATCAAATGTTTGATTCCAAATATGTTATTCTATATTCGAAGATCGAAAATTCTCAACTGATTCATTCTTTTGCAAGGCTGAAATAGGATCCGATTCCTACAAACATAATCCACAATGACCACAATATTCACAATAAGCCTACCCAGTATTCACCTAGTCAACGGTATCTTCAACAAATAGAAGGGAAAGATTATAAAGGATGGTTATATTAGTTTGAAGCTCGAATTCAATACTTTTCTGGTCACTATTTCCCTCAGATCAGCAGAGATATTGAGGGATATTTCTTTTATCAGAATTTTGTATTCAGAGTATCAGATTTAGCTTGAAAAAGTGACTGAAATAAGTTGTTCATTGAAAATGAAACGCCTTCTATATTATTAGAAATTCAGAAAGCTGATGAAATTTTCTTTCATTCTATGTATATCATGCCTATCTATACCCAACCAGTCAAATTTCGGACTTATTATTTGCCAATATGTCCCTTCAGAATGGTATTTCCATTCGGTATTTGGTAGGCAGGCCATGATTATTATTTGATAGTACCTCGTGACATTCTCCTAATAATGAAGAAATAAAGGCACAAAGAAACTTGAAAGTCAAACAATTTTTATGAATTATTATTAAAAAGTAAAACAATCATGTCGAATATTTCAAAGTATGTTCGAATCGCTAGCCGTTCACTTCCAAGCACTTCAAAATGCGGGTGTTGACTGCTTTCGTCGTGGCAGATCGTATTTCTTTGATATTCAAATCTTCAAATGCTTGGTTAATCCTTTCCAACAATTCATCTCCCGAATGCACGGGTGTTTTGTAAACTTTTTCTTTCAACATTCCGCACAGATAAAAATGTAGTGGACTAAGATCGGGTAATCTTGCTTGCCAATTCCATGGTCCCAAGCCCCTTATACACCGATCGTCAAAAAGTCTCTCCAGTTAATAATAATGAACAAATTCATGAGCACTTCGTTTGAATAGTTCTGCCATCGTTCCGAGGGTATTTGCAACTTCTGAAATGACGAAAATGTCTAAATTCAAGTCCGAAATTTGACTAGTAAGGTAGAGGCATGATATACATAGAATGAAAGCTAATTTCATCAGCTTTCTGAATATCTAATAATATACAGGGCGTTCTATTTGAAATGAACAATTTTCAGTCACTTCTTCAAGCAAACGAAAAGGCGGTATTTTTTACCACCCTGTATTCAAGTAACGTGGATCAGGCTGAAGTGTTGGAAGCATTGATGTATCACCTAACTCCAAACCAAATTTCAATGCCATAGTGTCTCTCAACCCGAAGTTATCAGCATTTTTAGAGGTCATGATTTTCGGTGAAAAAAATTTAAATTAACTTACTCTCTGTATAAAAAGTACCCGGAAAATGTTATTTAAATGAACCGCCAAAAAGGAATCGGTAATTTTTTTTTTCTTAAAGTTGGTAGGACCTTCCTTTATTACCAAGCCAAATTTGAGCGCGATCTGTCAACTAGTGTGTTTACAACAGCTGTCAGTATCAGTCGACCTCAAAAGTGCTCTGCGAATTTTACAATGGAAAAAATAGTTGATCAAAGAGTTTGCCTCAAATTTTGTCTTGCAAACGAATTTTCTTGTGCCGATTCATTGAAAATGTTAAAAAAAGCCTTTGGTGATAATTGTATGTCAAAAACACAAGCATACGATTGGTACAAATCATTCAAAGACGGTCGTGAGGTGGTCGAAGATTTGCCCCGTTCTGGACGGCCTTCAACGTCAACAACCGACGATAACATCATCCAAATCAAGAATTTAGTGCTCGAAAATCGTCATTCAAGTGTTAGAGAGTTGGCTCGAGAGTTGAGCATTGATAAAATGACCGTTCATAACATTTTGACTAATGTTTTGTGTATGAAACGCGTCGCAGCAAAACTCGTTCCAAAAGAGCTGAATTTTTTGCAAAAAGAGCATTGAAAGCAGGTCTCTGAAGACATGGTTTCTCGAGCTGCTAGTGATCCAAATTTCATGAAACGAATCATAACTGGCGATGAGACATGGGTCTATGAGTATGACACGTTAACAGCTCAACAATCGACCGAATGGCGCCTACCAAACGAGCCGAATCCGAAAAAACCACGTCAAAGTCGATCGAAAATTGAAGTTTTGCTCACTGTTTTCTTCGATTATCGTGGTGTTGTGCACTCAGAATTTCTTCCTGAAGGACAGACAGTGAATAAGGAGTATTACTTGGGTGTATTGAGGCGTTTGCGTGAGAATGTTCGTCGTAAACGGCCAGATTTATGGAAAGACAATTCGTGGATTTTGCATGATGATAACGCGCCGTCGCACCGAGCCATAATTATTAAGGAATACAAGACCAAAAACTCAATAAATACCATCGAACAACCGCCGTATTCACCTGACTTAGCTCCGTGCGACTTTTTTCTATTCCCAAGACTCAAATTGCCCCTACCTGGAACGCGTTTTGAGTCCAACGAGAACTGAAGGCCATACCTTTGGCGGCGTATGAGCGGTGCATGGAAAAGTGGGTTCGCCGATATCATAGTTGTATTGTAAGCAATGGGGACTATTTTGAAGGAGACAAAATAAATATTGATGATTAAATTTAAATTTATGTGTTTTTTTTTACAATTCCGGGTACGTTTTATACAGAAGGTATATTTCGAAAACGGCAACAGATAGGTATAAGGAAATGTCAAGAAAAGTTGTCGAGAAGTTGTTGGAGATTCCAAAAATAATGTAATATACCAGGTGTTCCATTTGAAAAAATAAAGTTGCTACTACTTTCTAATGGAAGCGGCAACACCGCATTGACGAAAATATTTTAGTTGGGTAGAGAATGTGCGATAATGTACTCATGCAAATTTTCAAACCAATCCGATATCTGGTTCACCAGAAACGTCTAATGTGCATTCCACCGTGAATCACCCTGTATAGTCAACTCGGAAGTATATCATGATATATATTTTTGAAATCGTCGAAGAAAGATCAATTTGGAATTATCATTTCCATTCGAAAAAAAAATTTTTATAGCTACGAAATTTGAGCAGATACAAAAAATCCAATAGCAACGCTGAAAAGCAGTTAAAAAGTGCCCTGAAGATATGTTCAATGTTCATTTCTACAGTGTAGATCCTTTAATAAGGAAGTTATAGTCCATTATAAAAATGGACGAATTACCATAATCGCGCTGTAGCTCGGAAACTAGACGACGTAGCAAATTTGGGTTTTCAGCAACTTCTGTTTCTCGAAAAAAGAAACATGACACGTATCTTACTTTTTCTCTATCTTCAATAGTTTAGGAGTTGTAGAACTAAACCATCGAAATCTGGCCACCTGTACAATTTGAATTTTTCCTTAAAAGTATAAGTGCGGAGTTTCCCTACCAAACTGTTCTATTCCTTCGACTCTATTTTTTCCCATTGAAAACGTTTCCTAATCCATTGAAAATAATTAATTAATTTAATCTAATTCAACCCCCTCCGTTCATACGAATTTAGACCACACATCCATCAAGTCGATAAATGAGATAAATTAAATGGTTCGATCCCAAACAGTTGCTCTGGCTCACCTATAAACGCCGTTTCGTGGTTGTACAACGACTTGGACATAAAAGCGATTAGTCTAACGATTATCTCTTTAACTCTACCTTAATTGAACCTGAAGAACGCGATCTGCGAGATCAGAAACAGTGGTTTCCTTCGTACTGTTTCATCATGAATCGTGATAACGTTTGCTACGAATACATCCCGGGGAAGAAACGCGAGTATAGATGATTGAGGAAAAGGAATAATGAGGTGCCAATATTGCGGTGTTCAATTAATGCATTTCATATCGGAGTAGAAAAGGCAACAATTGTGTAAGCGTATTTAAATGAGCTGTTGCAATTCACTGAGGGGGTTCACTTACGTCTGTGAGTTTAGTCGATGAAATGATCCATCCGGGGTGTTGTTAGATCCCTTCAAAACATTTCATGTAGAGAAGGTTTGTAGTATTTCAACCTTGTGAGTGTAAAATTATTTTTGGAGGGATTTTGAATAATATTCTCACTTACCAAGCAGTAACACCTACCATTCGATGATCTAAAACCGTTGAAACTTGACATCATATATCTAATAATTCATTTCACACCCAGATATTTAGAGGCAGGAGTTCCTCAAGGATCCATACTAGGACCGCTACTCTATGATATACATTATACATGATGTACCAAGAAATCCAAGATGCCTGCTTGCAATTAGGCACAGAAATACAAAAATAATATGATTAATTTCAGTATCGTTCCAAACTTAATATAAAATTAAAAACCAAGATGGTTTTTGGTCTAGTTCTTGGATATGGGTTTCTACAGGGAGGAATTGATGCTATTTGGTCTCAATGTGGTTGTGCACTTCAAGAGCCTGAAGAAGGCCCAATAAACGAGCCGAAACGTCGCTGAAGGAATAGTATTCTTTGTCTTTGTTTCTTGACCGATACCATCAATTTTATATTAAGTTCTTGCTTTTTGGTCTAGTTTTTGGATATGGGTTTCTACAGGGAGGTATTGATGCTATTTGGTCTCAATGTGGTTGTGCACTCTAAGAGCCTGAGAAAGGCCCAATAAAGAAGCCAAAACGTCGCTGAAGGAATAGTATTCTTTGTTTTAGTTCCTTGACCGATACCATCAATTTTATACAAAAATAATTCACAAAAGACTTCAAGAAGATGCAGTCAATGGTGTAACAGATAAAAAATAAAAATCAATGGAGAAAACAGCCTTCGAAACTTCGAAAGAGAAGACTGAAGATGGAATCGAAGATATCCATAGTCGATAATAGAATTGAATGGCAGCATGAAGCTAAATACCTATGAGTAATATATAAGACAAAGGACTAACGTGGAAACAGCACATTAAGTTTGCAGTGGATAAAACTAATGAAGCAATGAAAAGGGTTTTCCCGATAATAGGCAGAAGAAGCCAAATGAATAGAAACACGAAATCGAGGATCATGAAAGCAGTCTCCAGACCGCAGCTCAACAGCATGGGGCTATGCATCGAGAACCCAAATAAAGAGGATACAAAGAACAGAAAACAAATTTCTGAGATGGGCATCAGACGTCCCCTGGTTTGTTAGGAATGAAAAAATCCGAAAAGACATAAAATGGGAGTCAATTACTACATTCATCAAACGAAAAGATGCAAAAGCCTATAAAAGAGCTAGTGAACATCCAAATGAAGACCTTAGAAGGTTAGTTGACTACGACCCTGCTGAAGATGAAAAAACAGCAAGAATTTACCGCCAAAGACCCAGAGACCAATTGCGAAAATGAAGATATAGAACTCTAAACTTAGAGTGAGATATCCAATTGAAGGATGAAAACAAACACTCAGCTTAAGGTCGGCGTTTAAAGCGAGTAGGAAAGCTCAGCCGATAGAGGCGCCACTGTCCATTTTAAGGAATGTCTCCATAGAACTTACATTATCACAATAAGTTCTATGAGTATCTCTCTAATCATGAATGAAATGTACAATGGCGCTCTCTATCCGAAAATCGCCGAACTATGAAATAAGTCAATTTGTGGGTAAAGCAGGAACTTTTTCCCGCCAAAATTTGAATTTGGCCATTCTCTGCCAATTCCGTATTTCAATTTGATCTTCTGAACGAAATTATCAGTAGATTCACTTTTAATCGGAAGTGGAACTATTTTCATGGGTCTTTCTGTTGAAATAAAACAGAAGCATGGGTTGGCTCATTTTCTTCCATTTTTGAAAGAAAAAAAATTAACTGTCGGAATGAAATCGATTAAAATCATTTCAACAAGAACCCTAATCCTTTCTGATTTCACCCACAAAATTTCAGTTCTCAAAGTGAAACCGTTTTCGAAATCAACTTGAAATAAAAACACACTACATTGAACGCCCACCTTAAAGAATGCGAAAGAGGAAATAACAGATGAGAAGATGGAAGGTTTATAGGCTTATGCCCGGAACCAACAGCAGGAGAGGTGTTTAGTCGGTAAGAATCCGACACTACCCAGAAAGACTGGGTGTCTGATTCACCTCTTCTATAACAAAAAAAAATCTAATAATTCCTATATGGGGAATGAACCAATCAAAACTGAAGCTGGGCTTTGAAAACAATCCAGATCTGCGCTTGTGCGGCAATATTGGGAATAATAGTATATTCTAAAACTAGTTGCAGAATGGGCTCCTATTCCAATACGAATGCGAAATTCGAAAACGAGCGACTTTCATATTGTATCTTGGCATTTGGTGTGAATGTTGTAATGAATTCATTGCAGCACTGTTTTTAGTACTGTAATGAACTCATTACGATACTGAAATAGAGAAAATAAAATTAATCATATGTTTTTTCAATATAAAGCATCGTTTTCGAGTTATTCCTAATTTTATCCGATAGAATTGGTCGAAAAAATCATAAATCTCAAGGATAATCTGGATGCTTTCCTGGATTTCAACCGAATCGCAGAAAAATTGAATGCACCACAACTTCATAATGTTGTCAAAATGTTTATCAACTTTGTCGAGACTAAAATTTAAATGACGAAAAAACGTTCGATGTAGAGATATGTAATGATAAAATCCCATAAATGTGGGAGATAAAATTGAACACCAAGGTTTCTATTGAAAATTGATGAAAAATAAAATAATACTTAGCACTGAATATTCTGTGGCGATGTTCTATCTAAACGATATCCTCTTGGAATTTTATTTACTCGACACAACAATATTACATTCATTCACTGAAAGTTTTTGCATAATCATCACGAGATCGAAGAAAAACACCTCAAATAATCACTTGCCCCTTTTATAACAACATAGCTCTAGATAAGATTTTCTCCATATTTCTTTACACATTGCGCTGGTTGTCACCATACGCATGCCACGTTCACAGTCACTGACGTTTGAGATGGATCGATTCATATCTTACGCTACCTCGCAAGACTGTTATATGCGTTATACTGTTATCTGAAAAATCAACAATCTGGCATCGTCTCCTCAAAAGCTCTGTGGAATATTCATAGAAGATAATTGTTTTGATTGTTTTGAATGAAAAATGGGTTAGGTTGATCCTTCATAAGATATTTTTGGGATAACGAGGAAAATATGAACAAGTTTCTAGGGTTTACAAACTATTCTTTAGGAAAATCGAAGAAGGAACTCATTCTGCTGGGAGAAATATGGCTATTCAATTGCATAATCGGAAAACACTAAATGTTTTTGTCAAGAAATATCGTGTTTTCACATTTTCATTCCTATAAGGTTAGTACTCGAGTATTCCTTTAATGTATTAACTCAATTTCAATCGGGAAATATGAACTTTGAGGTGTTTGCAGAGAATTGTATCAGGTACGTATTTGGCCCAATTTTTTTTCAAATTTTTTTAACAGAGTCGAATTCGGAAAAATGGAAGATGAAAAGACGTTTCTTTTGTCCTCAAGAATCTAAAGATAAAATATATGTATGTACAAGTCAAAGACTCACCCTATATATGTATGTCCAGTTTATGGTGAAACGCCCTATATGTTCTATTATAAACAAAATTGTAATAATTTCAATTTCATTTTGTAATAAACTTGTTTTGAAAAAACCAACGCTTTAGTCCTCAATAATTTTTTTTCCAAATTGAACTCTTTTTCTCTAAATAATAAATATGACGTGAATGCAATAATGGATTGCAGGCGGGTCATTTATAATTATACAAAATGATAACTGGTGCATTCTTCTAAACATCCTTCTGCCAAACTGAATGTCCCAACACTAATTTTATGGATTACACGTGTGATCCATTCCGACTGAAACAAGGTCGATTCTCTTGTTTACGCAATCGAGCTGAATCTCAAAATTAGAAAAATATACATAATTGACCGTAAGGCCAAATTCGGAAGCGCATTTTACGTAATACTTACAGACTGGAGCCAATGGTGCTTTTTTCTACGGGTAATGCATTCGAGGAGTCTGCAGAATGCATCTAGAATCGTATCGACATCTATTAAACAGCAGATAATGGTCAATTCGAAGGCGCTTTAAATTGCTGTTACGACTTTCAATTGAATTTTTATCATTTTATTCAATTAGTGTTCGTATGTGTTTGATTTGGTTGTTATGATGCTATGAGTTTTAATAAGGAAACGAAGAGACAAATGAAACTGGATGTTATGACACGGTAGGTATATGTAGGTATGACTTCGAATATAAAAAGAATCCGTCGGTCAGTCAATTGACGTCGACGAAGATTTTGATCTTATAATTCCAAGGTGGGTAAATGACATCGATACAAACGAAAAAAATTTGTTCACTTAAAACTGAACAGCATATTGTTGTAGAACGAACATCTCACAATTTTTATTCAGTATATTTTCAGTAATTTCGAACTGGACTAATTATTATTGCCTGAATGCAATAAAATGTTAGTTTATCAAATAGGTAGAGTAGACTGGGTACGGTTGAAACAATTTATATTTCACTGCCCATGGTATCGCCCTCACCAAAAGAAGAATAGAATTAGATGAGGAAAATGTAGTAGAGAAACTAGTAGAGATCTAATGATTATCCTTTGTCTTATGGACTATTTTTGATAGAATTAGATATTATGTTTGATGCAATAGCGTGTTTCTATCTACGGATTGGCATTATTATCTGAGTTCTCAGTGTTCAGAAATTTGGGTGAAATCAATTCAGAAATCCATGAAAATAGTCTTCTTGGACATTATCATTACTCGATAACTCTTACCTTCAAACTAGCTATCGAAAACATTAAAGAACAACAGAATTTTGTAACAAAATGTTGGCTCTTCTATTAGGAGAATAGGTTTCAAATGATGCAAAATAATATTTTTCATTTGAAAATGCTGATGATTTTGAATTTTAATAGTATTTTTCCAAAGATTTTGTGCTTTTTTCTATACAGGAAAAAAGTCGTGAAATGTGCTATGAGGAATTGATTTTTGTGTTTTTCACTTCATATAGATGATAATCCATAATCATGGTGATGATATTCGATGCATATTAAGAAAGAGGTTCAGTTAACTTCATAAAAATTTTGCAAAGCAATGAAATCGCGGAAAAATGCGTAAAATATGCTATAAGGAATGGATTTTTTGTGTGTTTTCAACTCCATAAGGACTTCGACAATTACTCCACAATTATTCATGACCATTGTGATGATATTCGACCTATGTTGAGAAAGTGGTTTCAACTTCATGTTAAGGTAGCAAAGCCGTACAAAAAAATTAAGGAAGCGACAAATTTTTTCTTTCACGACAGATTCGAGACAGGTATTCGACAAATTGATGTAATAGACAAGAAGTCAATAACGAATGGACTCTTGCCAAAAAGGGGATATTTCCAAAAATATCACGAGATCGCGGAATTTTGTGTGTTTCTAACTTCATATGGACTTCAACAATTACTCGACAATTATTCATTACCATTGTGATGATTCGATCTATATTGAGAAAGTGGTTCTGCTAACTTCATGTTAAGTTAGTGAAGCCTCCCCGTAAAAATCTAAGGACGATATTTTTTTTTCTTTCACGACAAACTCGAGAAAGTTATTCGACAATTGATACCATAGATAATAAGTTGTTGCCAAAAATGCGGTGATTCCAGATATATTACGAAATCACGGGAAAACACGTAAAATGTGCTATAAAGAATGGATTGTCTGAGTGTTCTTTACTTCATATGGACTTCAACAGTTATTAATAACCATTATGACGATATTCGATCTATATAATAATAATAATAATAAAGGTCATTATTCACATTTAAATTACAAAAAAAAAATCATTTGATTAATGTACAATTTGTGAACAGGCGAGATTCAGAACACTATAAAAGTGTATATATTGAGTGGTTCTGCTTACTTTTTGCGACAAATTTTTATCCCTCACGACAAATTCTCGACGATTAATGCAATAGGTTTCATTGATTTTCCCGCCGTGGCACTGCCAACTTTATAGGTGTACAACATGGTGAAATCGATTTCGATGACGCTTAAAATACAGGTACGAACTTAAAATTATGATAAAATTTACGAATTTTCCAATTAACATTGTCGGATAAAATGGAGAGTGTTTCGAAAATACAGGGTGTCTAATTTTAAAACGGCAAAACTTCAAGGGGGAGATTATTCAAGTGATTTGCAACAAAAAATGTCATATAACACTTGGTCGAAATTTTGACGGTTATTTTTCAATTTAACATTTCTCGAAATATTTAAATTTTTTCCATGAAATCTTTAATATATCAGTTATGATGATGATATGATGATATATTGTTTATCCTGATTACTCCTAGATCTCCTGAGGAGACCCCTCTGAAACTACAAGCTTCGAAGCTTGTAACTTGTGCCGAGTTCGGAGTATGCAGTTGTGTTCTGTGTAGGCTTTGTTACTGTGTCCTTACGCCACCTTAGGCACAGCACTGTTAATTTTTGACCCAACAGTGGAATGCTGGCCCCTACCGAGACCAGAAAATTTCTTTCCTAGCTCGGGATTGAACTCGGACTTGCCGGGTCCTCATCCAACGTCCTTACCACTGGACCAAGTGCACTCATATGCTTGTAGCTTCATCGAATTCGATCACATATTTGGAAATGGTATTAAATTTTCTACAAGAAAAGAATTTCAGTGTCCCAAAAATTTTTCTATTGCGGGTTTGGTGAGGAGATGAATATCACGATACGTCATATTTTTCCAATGGGTTTTTCGTTGAGAAATTATCAATTATGGACATGTTTTCTTTTCAGCAAAAAATACCTCATTTAGTGTACTTTCGAATGACATATCAACTTTTTCGTTAGCTGCCTGATTTCTGCCATAATAGCATGGCTAACAAGATAAAAACGAAAAAGTCGAAAAATTTCAAACCTAAATTTGCTCCATTTTGAAACTCATTATGATTGAATATCGAAGTAATTCTTATGGAAATCTGACAGTTTCTGTCACTTATCTTTTGTTAAGAGTCATTTAATGACGGCTGTGACGTCATCACATTTCTATGATCAGGGAGATTAGAGTTACACTGTCAGTTGACAAGTTCACAGTTAATTATACTACGGAAGTTAATCACTAGTAAGTAAGTATCAGTAAGAGTGATTCTTCGACAGTAGGGCAGTCAGGCAGTTACGTTCGATAGAAATTCACAACTTTTCTGAGTCTTAGTAACGTTTTTTTGAATTTTCCGAATTAATTTGATTCATAATAAGTATTCGAGAAGAAATCGAGAAAATAATGCCATTTTTTTCGAACATAGAATATCGCTACAGTTGATGAATGAGTATTTTGGGGAGAAATGGATTGGAAGGTCTGGTCCGGAAGATGGCCACCAAGAAGCCCAGACCTGACGCCTTTGGATTTTCATGTCTGGAGCGCCTTAAAAAAAATGTGTACCGAATCCGCGTTCAGACTCTACAGGGTGTTTGGTAATTCGACGTGAACCTTGGAAAGAGATATACTAGACGTCATTTGCAGTGAATTGCATCGAGTAAAGCATGGTCCGAAAATCTATGGTTACGAAGATATGGCAATTTTTCAACTTTTTTGAAATTTTCTGCTTCGTTATCGAAAATAATTAATTTTGTGAAAACTACTCGACTCTAAATAGTCAATGAATATTTTTTCCAAAGCTTAGGAGATGGTCTTTATTTCTTGCGAAAAAGTATTCATTAAAAATTCAGATAACCCGAGATATACAGGGTCATAAATGACTGCACCTGTTTTCCTCATAAAATCTTAATAAAACAATTGAGAATTACTCGAAAAATGTATCATGAACTTGGTGTACAAATGTAAAAAAAAACTTCCCTGTTTTATGAGTTTTCCAAAAAGGTACATATGTCAATAATTCCTTCATGCAATCAAAAAATATGGCCGGAAAACCAAGCAGACGACGGACTTTTTCGAGTCATTTAGTGATCGAACCATGTCCCGCTCACGGCTTACGAATCACGCCGAGTGAAATAAAGGATAACATATCTGAATGACTCGAAAAAGTCTTGAAGGAAAATTTCTGAAAACTGCACACGCAAAACATATAAAATTTTGGTTTAGATATGTGGACGACATGTTGGTATGCTTCTGCGGCACATATTCAGAACTAGAAAACACCTTAAAGTCCCTTAATAGTCTCCACCATAAGGTCAAATTCACTATGGAGTTACAAAATAACAACCAGATTAATTTTCTGGACCTAACCATAACCCAAAAGAGCGATGGTTTTTCCTTTGACATATTTAGAAAACCCACGATGACTGATACAACCATTTCCAACTTTTCAATCCATCCTAATTCTCACAAACTCGCTGCTTATAAATCAATGATACATAGAGGCATAGAGCATTTTCAATTCCCTTAGACATAATTTCTCGAAAAAGGGAATTGAATACCATCACACAAATAGCTTACAATAATAATTTCGATAAAGAAACCATATACTCCCTTATAAATAAAAAGAAAAAACAAATCATTTCAAAACAAATATAACCCAGCTCTGATATAGATAACAATAAAAAATTTGCCAAACTGACATATTTTGGACCAATTTCACAAAAGATAGCCCAAACAATTTCAACAAATGACATAAAAATAGCTTTTACACCATCTCATAAAGTCTCAAATTTATTTTTTAATGCTAAAGATAAAAACAACCGGTTTGATAATTCAGGAGTTTATAAATTGAGTTGTAATGAATGCAAAAGCGTATATATAGGCCAGACAGAAAGAACTTTCACAAAGGGGTTCAAAGAACACCAGGCGTCATTCAAACATCGTAAGGATAATTCCAATTTTGCGAACCATTTTTTGCAAACAAATCATGCCTTCCCGCAATTGGATAGTCTCGAAATTCTACACCTGGTCCCGAAAGGCAAAAAAATGGACATTTTGGAATCGGTAGAAATCGTCAAAAATCTAAATAGCCCTACAATAAAGCTATCAAACGAGCATACGGACCTATGGAATTCCCCGCTTTTTGGAGTTCTGCACGACCCGAAGCCTCTCCGCCATATATAAGTACCTGAAACGCAACCTGAAATAGACCAGTTTGAAAATGTAGTAAGACTACGAAACTCGAGTCACTATTAAACCTTTATTTAATAAATTAAGTGATAGAAAACGAAGTAAATTTATTTTAAATTATTCCTCATCATGAACTATCACAAAGTAACGGACTACTCTATCCAATATTCGAAAAAGTCTGTTGTCTGCTTGGTTTTCCGGCCATATTTTTTGATTGCATGAAGGAATTATTGACATATGTACCTTTTTTAAAAGTTGATGTAACAGGGAAGTTTTTCCTTACATTTGTACACCAAGTTCATAATACTTTTTTCGAGTAATTCTCAATTGTTTTATCAAGATTTTATGAGGAAAACAGGTGCAGCCATTTATGACCCTGTATATCTCGGGTTATCTGAATTTTTAGTGAATACTTTTCCGCAAGAATTAAGGACCATCTCCTCAGCTTTGAAAAAAATATTCATTGAATATTTATAGAGTCGACTAGTTTTCACAAAATTAATTATTTTCGATAACGAAGAAGAAAATTTAAAAAAAGTTGAAAAATCGCCATATCTTCGTAACCATAGATTTTCGGACCATGCTTTACTCGACGCAATTCACTGCAAATGACGTCTAGTATATTCCTTTTCAAGGTTCACGTCGAATTACCAAACACCCTGTAGAGGCTCTGATCCAAAGGATTAAATTGTGTTGTGCAGGAATGCGTCAGAAACATTGCGAACTTCGCAGGGTTGTTGATTCAGTTCGAAAAAGATGTGTTAAATGTATCGAACAAGGAGGTGGACATTTCGAACAATTGTTATAAATAGAAATAGTCTGTTTTCTACATTTTTTCATAAAATCTGTATAATTAAAGATTATTTCATTCTTCTGAATTATTTTAATTTCATTGATAAATTCATGATTTCCATAAGAATTACTTCGATATTCAATCATAATGAGTTTCAAAATGGAGCAAATTTAGGTTTGAAATTTTTCGACTTTTTCGTTTTTATCTTTTTAGCCATGATATTATGGCAGAAAACAAGCAGTTAACAAAAAATTGATATGCCATTCAAAAGTACACTAAATGAGGTATTTTTTGCTGAAAAGAAAACATGTTCATAATGAATAATTTTTCAACGAAAAACCCATTGGAAAAATATGACTGATTTTGTTCACTTCAGTATCCTGATATTTATCTCCTCACCAAACCCGCAATAGAAATATTTCTGGCACACTGAAATTCTTTTCTTGTAGAAAATTTAATACAATTTCCTAATATGTGATCGAATTCGATGAAGCTACAAGCATAACTAGAGAGATATTCATAGAACTTATAGTGATAATGTAAGTTCTATGGAGATATTCCATAAAATGCACGGTGGCACTTCTACGGTTGAGTTTACCTACTCGATCTGAACGGCGACCTTAACACCCTACTTTATTCTATTACAACTCGAAAAATTAACGTTTTTCACCATCGCCATTAACTATTTTTCAGAGCACTTTTTCTATAATTATTTGTGCATCGACTTTTTAGAAATCAGAAAACAAGGATTTCAGGTTGCATATCAAGGATCTGATCCTAATCAGGTGTCGAAAAGAAACCGGCATACTGGCATAGAAATAACATTAAATTTCTCCTCACCGAATTTTGATCGCGACTTTGCTCGATTATGATCAAATAATTATAGACATTTTTGATTTCAATCGCTTAGACGAACAAACAATCTTTCTCGTAAAATCTAGTTGGTGTGAAATTTCGATCAGATAACGCGTTTAATGAATATGATTATTTCCGATTGGCAGTTCGAAAACCGAGTTCCAGACCAAACAATAATCGAATTTGGAATTGTTGTGGGCGAACTGGAAAAGACAAGTTAGAAATTTGAATACGGGTTTCCCGCGTGTAGTATCATAAGGATATGTTGTCTCGATGTGTAGGTATAGATTCATTGGAATAATATGAATGTTTACAGGGTGGGCAAAATTCGTTGTCTACTGAAGGCATCCCGAAAACTAGAGCAGCTACAGAAGAAAACTGATAACAAATTTTCGAGTTCTCTTTGACCATTGAGTTTAAATATACATAGAGACACAACCCAGTTCATTGATTTGATGCACAAATTTTTGGCAGTTTACTTGCCAATTTGCCAACTTAAGTGGCGGCACATAGTAGCTACTAAAGGAACCATATTTGTCCGATCCATTTTGTCACTACTCATTTATAGAAATCTGTAGGAGATTTATTTTCCTCTAGTTCTATGAATCGTAGGCAGGGTCGGATTCGTCCAAATTCGTTACAAACGGTGTGATTCAATAATAATGAACTATTAGCCATGAATTCCTCCAAAGGAGTGTTCTCAGGTAGGAAATGAGGGGTGAAAATGTTTCTTGAAGGGACATAAAAGAAACGTACTTAATCGATGAAAATAATTTGAATATAACTGAAAACCACATCAATCCAAACGCCTTCCCGAAAATGAAGGTTAAATTGGCCACGCAGATTTTCATCAGAACTTTATATTCGGCTATGAGAACAGTCATTGCAACTGGTGAGCTGAGGTCGAGAAGTGCCAATTTAACTCCTCAGTTCATTCTGAAAATGAATGATCTTTTCGACTGCCTCAATTCGAATGGAAAATTTGAGGGCAATAATCAGCCATCAGCAATACAAACTCTGACGGAATCAATTGAATTCAGTAAGTCTTGGACAGTTGAGAAAAATATTCCCTATTGTTTCAACGGTTTGATACAAACCATCAGTAGCATCCTTCAATTGTGGGAGGAGACGAAGGAAACATTTCCATATTTGATAAAAAGTCGGCTCAACCAGGACCCAATCGAGAATTCACTCCCCAAAATAAGACAGAGTAGGGGTTATGATCCAAACCCCTCAGCTCGATGCTTCAGATTTGGGTTGCAGTCGGTCATGACTGGTTGTCTTGAAAAATGTTCCGATAATTCTAACTGCCAAGACGACAATGATTTCGACCTGTGTACAATGGGAGAATCTGAAAGTAGGCCCATTGATGTGGTTGATTGGACAGATTCGACCATTTCTTCTGCGGATTCGGGCAACGGTGAGCCTAGTGAAGGTATACCCGTATAAGGGATAAATTGAAGAGTTAATTGAACCCCTAAATACCCTAGAATCCAACTCAATCGCAAGTTTCTCGGGGTATTAGATGAGGAACATCGCAAAAAAAAACAAATGCGATAAGTGCGAAAAAGCACTCCTCATTCATGATTTGAATAAGCTTGGTAATGATTGGATATAATATTTTGCAAACCGAAATCGGGTACATTTGAGAATTCCCTCAGCCGATTTCAAACATTGATTAATGAAGAAAGTGCTGTTGGCCATAAAGAAAATTATGGTCACAAAATCAGAAAAGGTATATTTTAGGAAAATTGAAAAAAATGAATTGGAACTATCCGTTAACTCCAGAATTTGAAAAGCACAGGATTCATTTGTTGAGACAACTGATTAGAGTGAAGCTATACAGGGGACAGAAAAAAACCAAAGGAATCTCGACACAGAAGCATCCCGCTGTTCATAAAAAAGTAAATATTTTTAAAAATTCACAGAAAATCTATTTATAAATACTTGTGAATGAAGAAAGAATTGAATGCATTTATTTTTTCATACATCAGTATTTTATATTCATGAAAGATCAAAAATAATTGTCGTTTTATGGCATCAAAAAAATCAGTTGATGAAAAACTGAACATCCCACATTTCCATATGCCGGTCCTGATCGTCATCACATTCGGCTTCGGAAATAGTGCCTTATAGTTCAGCTACTTACCGCCAGATGCGGGAGTAAAAATTTTCGCTTCCCTGAAACACACTTATCCATCTATGAACCGGTGAAGGAACTACACAAATTTTAGCTTCAAATCGTTGAACTGGGCTGTGTCTCTAGATGTATATTCAAACTCAATGCTTTGACTGATCTGAATCTGAAAACAGATCCAGCCTATCGTTCATAGATATTCAGTTTAGAACGAACCTTGTCGGGTTATTCGAGTACTTTTATTCTTTTTCGAATGAACTATCACAAAGTAACGTACTATTCTGTCCATTATTTTTCAGTAACATTTCAACACTCAATTCTTGATTTCCGTACAAGAAAATAGCATAACTGAATCTTCCAACCAAACTTTCTTCAACATTCGCCAGGTCTTTGGAATTATTGAATTCACATAATATTTTCTCAAATTCTTTATTTTTCCAAAGTGAATAAACAGTTCGATGAATACGTTATTACTACGACATATATGTAGAAAGGACAACGTTGTTTCTTCATCTGACAGAAAATAGCTATAACTTAACATTTTCAAAATATACACGGTGAAATGTGTCAGATTTTCAGGCCAAGGTTATTCTTTTTCCGAATGAACTATCACGAAGTAACGGACTATTCTGTTCATTATTTTTTTGTGAAATTCCAACACTCGTTTTTTGATTTCCGTAAAGGAAAATAGCACAACTGAACTGAATCTTTCAACCATGTTCACAGGGTTGGGATAAAGTTTGGCACCAAATTAATATCTTTAAAACGAAACGGGCGATATTTTTGAAATTTGGCAGCTGATTGTGATGGACCACAGTGCATCTGATGAGCATATTTTCATTAATGAGATACTACCGGTTTAACCGGAAATGACAAAAAAATTTCGGATCTGTCCATATCGGGTTCCATGTTTTTCATGACGTATTTTTTATGAAAATCTATAAAGAGAAGAAATACAGGGCTTTTACCAGTAGAAAAAATTTATTGAAAATAATAAAAAAAAATCATTTTAAATGTTCGAAGTGCTTGCCATTCACTCAGCTGCCAAATTTCAAAATTACCGTCCGTTCCGTTTTAAATATATTAATTTGGTGCCAAACTTTATCCCAACCCTGTATATACGTGAAATAATTTCAGTATTAACAGAAAACAAGTTTCTTCAGCATTCGCCAGGTCTTCGTAATTATTGAATTCACATAAAATTTTCTCAAATTCATTATTTTCCCAAAGTAAATGAACATTTCGATAAATACGTAGTTACTACGATTTTTATGCAGAAACGACAACGTTGCGAGCGTATCTGACAGTGGAATGACCATAACCTAATATTTTCAAAATATACGCGGTGAAATGTGTCAGAATTTCATGGCAAACCGGGATACTTTATAAAAGTGAATGGAGTGATTCACGGACCACGGTGGATGGCACATTAGACGTTTCTGGTGGACCATATATCGGATCGGTTTGAAAATTTGATGGAGTGCATTATCGGACATTCTCTACCCAACTAAAATATTTTCGTCAATGCGCTCTTGCCACTTCTATAAGAAAATAGTAGCAACTTTGCTTTTTCAAATTGAACACCTGGTATATTATATTATTTTTGAAATCTCCAACAACTTCCCGACAACTTTTCTCAACATTCTCTATACCTGTCTGTTGCCGTTTTCGAAATATAAATTAATTTCAATTTTTTTCCTCGGAAATCATTACCTCTAAAAATGCTCACAACTTTGGGTTGAGAAACACTATGGCATTGAAATTTGGTTTGATGGAGTTAGGTGATACATGAATGGTTCCAACACATCAGCCTGATGTGCGTTACTTCAATACAGGGTGGTAAAAAATACAGTTGTTTCGTTCACTACAAAAAGTTGTTCATTTTAAATAGGACACCCTATATATTATTAGAAATACAGAAAGCTGATGAAATTTGCATTCATTCTATGTATATCATCATGCCAATACCTAACTAGTCAAACTTCGGACTTATGAGCATTTATTTGTCAAAATAAAAAAAAACTTTCAGAATGTTATTCCCAATCGGTATTTGGTAGGCAACCTATGATTACCTTGTGACAATCTCCTCCAACTTCTGAAATGACGACAATGTCGATAGTCAAGTTTCTTGGTGCCTTTATCATTAGGAGAATGTCACAAGGTACTGTCAACTAGTACTCATGGCTTGCCTACCGAATGGGAATACCATTCTGAAGGGACATTTTGACAAATAAATGTTCATAGGTCCGAAATTTGACTAGTTAGGTAAAGGCATGATATACATAGAATAAAAGCAAATTTCATCAGCTTTCTGAATTTGAAATAAACAACTTTCAGTCACTTTTTGAAGCAAACGAAAAAACTGTATTTTTAACGACCCTGTATTGAAGTACTGTAGATCAGGCTGATGTGTTGGAAGCATTCATGTATCACCTAACTCCAAACCAAATTTCGATGCCATAGTGTTTCTAAACCCAAAGTTATCAGCATTTTTAGAGGTCATGATTTCCGGTGAAAACAATTGAAATTGATTTATATTTCGAAAACGGCAACAGATAGGTATAGGGAAATGTTGAGAAAAGTTGTCGGTAAGTTGTTGGAGATTCCAAAAATAATATAATATACCAGATGTTCCATTTGAAAAATCAAAGTTGCTACTACTGTCTAATATAAGTGGCAACACCGCATTGACGAAAATATTGGGTAGAGAATGTCCGATAATGCACTTCATTAAATTTTCAAACCGATCCGATGTCTGTTTCACAAGAAACGTCTAATGTAAATCTCTGGAACTGGAGGGCGAGCTGTAGGAGGCGCGATGATGACAGCTCTGTCAGGGGGCACAATAGACCTTAAGGTCGCAGTGGACTGTAACCCCTTTTCACTATAACTATAACGTCTAATGTGATCTTGTTTCGTAACTTTTATTTTTCAAATGTCTCCATAGAAAAAATCTAGTGGTGTGAGATCTGGAGAACGCACAGGCATCTCAGAAGGCCATTGGTACCTATCCAACAATCACTAAAATTTGAGTTCATCCAATTTCTTGAGACTCTGGCGTTATGGGCAGGCGCTCCATCTTGTTGAAAATATATTTCCCTCAAAGATATCATTGTTATGTTTTCGGGTTCAGTTTCAATATTTTGCTTTATGATGTTGATATGTGCATTAAGGCTTTGATTGTAGATATGGAATGTCAGAATTTTGTTTTTACTCAAAGCAATAACCCATACTTGAACCCGATTCGGACTTCGTCGACTGGAATTCATTTTTTCCAATAATATCGAAATTCACGGATTTTCAGTACAAAAGGTGCACCTTCAACTCTCTCAAAACACACTGAGAAATAACAAATCCTATCTTATGTTTAACTTCCAGTCTGATGAGTTCTGTTGCTGACAAACGCAACAGTATCTCTTATCTCGACCCATTACTCTTGCATTTAGGGCGAGAAATGTTATCCTCTTCGTTCCGACTGTTTATTCTGCTCCGAGATGCAAATATTGACGAGGCTGCAATCACATAATAAGTTTGGTATTTACCTTCGTGAAAATGTTAAACTCCCTCTGGTATGCATAAGAAGGTTGAAAATTGCATTTACATGTCCAGTCTCTTCGATGCGCGACTTCTTTTTCGAATTTTACAACCAGATTGCACACCTCGAATTTCGCAACATGAGATGTTTGTCGCCTTTACAGGGTTATCAAAACTATTATAGCTCTCCAGTTAGCAACTGTCGAAACATTGATATTTTACGTGAACAAGAAGTCTTTACCATGAATAAACGCTACCGTAAAAGCTATTCTTTGCACTGGCGGATACACGGGGCGCCATGGGGGCCATGTCCCCCTTGGACCTCGAAATTGACAATAATCCTCTTATTGAATCGAATGCAAATCTATCTATAAGATGGATCTACTTACGAGAAGGATCTACTCAGAAGTAGATGATCGAATTTTTTCTTAAGGGTCTACGTCCCCGAAAAAAAGGGAGCCAGAAACGATTTATTTTTTTCTGATTGATGAAGGGATGTATGAGTGTATAAAGATAAAAATAATAAAAATATATTTTATAAGTATTGAATGAATGAAAAGGATATTCCCCATCATTTTTGGTTATTTTGTAATATTTCCACCATCAAAACGAACAAATATTTTTGTGTTTTTCATTTCAGCATTGAAGTCTTTCATTTAGTTCAAACGTCTATCTCATTTTTCTTTCAGAATATTCCGTTTTTTTGTAAATAATATTTCAACAATGTGCTGTTTTCGCGAAATTTATTTCCTTGAATTTTTTTAGTCGAAATGATAAATATCCATTTTTATCAAAGACAATTTATTAAGGTTTCTTTTAGCCGTCGATTAGGAAAAATTAATTGTTTCTTACAATTGTGGATTCTAACACCATTCTAACACCATGTGACATGCCAATTTCGATTGCAAATGTGAAGGGTGATATTTTTTTCTGGAACACTGTTCTCGGTTTTCCTTCAGAACTTTTCTTGGCGAGCAACTATCAGTTACAAAAGTTGTGGTTATAATGGGAGATTTTTTAACTATTTTTTTTGGCAACACTGATTTTGGCAGCTCATGCACGTTTCGTGTTTTGTGTCACTGTCAAACATCTTCAGTGTAGTTTATAATATAACCAACGATTGTACTTCTAAAAGCACAGGAGTTCAATTCGATGTGTCCAAACTAGCAATGAATTTATTTACAATAGCTTACCAGATATCTGGATTTTTATCATTATTTTGATTTCACAAAGATTTTCGACAGAATCCAGCGAAATTTTTTTCTGGAAATCGGTAGCAGGAGTAGAACAGGTGACAGTGTTCCACCCCGTATATTTGCAATAGAAATTGACATGACACATGGTGTAAACTCTGCATTTCAATATCTATGCCTCTTTTCAGTTGAATATCTGTGAAATTCAGTCATCATGAGAAAATAATTAAAGAAGTTCAAACTGTTACATCCTGTATCTCGAGAATGAAACGTTTAGGAACAACCTGCATTTTCTTTATCTTGGCTCAGGAGCTAACTCGATGTAAAACATACTCCATTCACTTTTATAAAGTATCCCGGTTGGTCATGATTTAGTTTTATCGAGTTCATTTACTTAAAACTGAAGCAGGTTGGCACTCGTGAAAGTGAAATAATTCTGAGAGATGTTGCCAATGCAATTATTTACTCTTTACTCTTTTTTAACTTTGAAAATAGTGTTTGTTCTTTTAAGGTTTAACTGTGACACAGGTTTCGTAGTACTACTACATATTTCCATGCGGGGGTATCTCAAGTTGTGCAAAAAGGTATTTCAATGTCTTCTGTAGGCTTGTTTGTTGAGAATTTTGAAAAATGGGGAATTCCATAGGTCCGTCTGTTCGTTTGGAAGTTTGTCTGTCGGTTTATTCGTTTATTCGAGTACTTTCATTCTTTCTCCGAATGAACTATCACAAAGTAACGGACTTTTCGTATCTTAATCACCGTACATGAAAATAGCATAACTGAATCTTCCAACCATGTTTATACAGGGTGGGCCATCCATAACTTTCTACCCCGAATTTTGAAGAAACGCTCGAACGAGTCAAATTTTGTTGAAAGGGGGACAAATAAGGGTGTTCAAATGAGTTTGATATCACAACCCCCTCTAGCTGCAACCCATAACAGCTCTCATTTTTGAATAGTGAAAAGGGGTCGAGTGCACCTTGCTGGAAAGGCAATTCAATTTCCTGCATGAGTGTATTTTTTTCATCGCTTTATTATTATACCGAGTGACTCAGTATTCCATCAATAATTTTCAGACGCCGAATTTGGATCTTTGAGATGGAAAAAACGCTCGGACGGGTCAAAAAATGAATTCGATGTCACTACTCATCTAGCCGCGTATGCCAAACACATGTTGAAAATGCTGAAACCGCGACAATAACTGAAAACGTAAAAACAATAATATTCACAAAGTAAATCGTGCGCTTTCGTTTAAATTGAAATAATTGCTGTTAGGGTAGTGCCTAGAGGGGAATTGATATCGAATTCATTTTTTGGCCCGTCTGAGCGTTTTTTACATCTCAAAGATCCAAATTTGGGGTGTGAAATTTATTGATGAAATACTGAGTCACTCTGTATAATAATAAAGCGATGAAAAAAAAAATACACTCATGCAGGAAATTGAATTGCCTTTCCAACAAGGTGCTGCTCGACCCCTTTTCCCTATTCGAAAATGAGAACTGTTAGGGGTTGCAGCTAGAGGGGTGTGATATCAAACTCATTTGAACACCCTTATTTGTCCCCCTTTCAACGAAATTTGACCAGTCCGAGCGTTTTTTCTTTATTCCATCCCAAAGCTCAAAATTCGGGGTGGAAATTTATGGATGGCCCACCACGTATAAGTGAAATATTTCCAGTATCAACAAAAAAAGTTTTTTCAACATTCGCCAGGTCTCTGGAATTATTGAATTTATTCAATATTTTCCCAAATTCATTATTTCCCCAAAGTACATAAATATTTTGATAAATACGTAATTACTACGATTTCTATGTAGAAACGACAACGTTGCTTGTTCATCTGATAGGTAAATAACTATTACCTACCTAACAGGTTCAAAATATACACGGTGTTATGTGTCAGAATTTCATAGCCTATCGGGATACTTCATAAAAGTGAATGGAGTATATACTACATTCTTCTGAGGTAGGCCTTATTGAATTAGGAAAAGTAAGCACTTGACGCAACTGAGCATCCAATTCCTACGAGCCCAATTAAATGTTTGCCCGATGCAGCACAGAATAACTTCAAACAATCATTATTTAACTTAATGTTCTCTACATCGTTGATTCAATGAGCGTTTCATTTATACGAGCTGAATATTAATTGGCAATATAATTTCTTACATAACAGTGCTATTGAGGAGATTTTTGATTATGACGATTTAAGTTTCGATAGTTTTTCTCCAAACTTGTATTTTTTTATTATCAGCAATAGGAAGGAGTATTGTACTCAATGTTTCCAATTTACTGCATTCTGCTATTTCGATATTATTCGGGATGGTTTTTTCACAGTTTTTATACAGGGCGTTCCGAGTTCGAGTGCCTATTAGACGTTTCAGCAGAACTGGGCTGAAATGAAAAATCTGAAAGTATGATGAGATTATTCGAAAATGAATTTCCTCAAGAAATCTATTTTTCTGTTCCTTCTCTAATATGATGAAGTGTTGAATTCCTAATGAACTTTCGTTCGAACTGCGTCATTAGTCATTATAGTTTTTTTTTCTATATTAATGTTATCCATGGATAAGAATCATGATATTTTCACTTATCCTTCATTAATTGTTTCAGGTGACAGAAAAATGCAGAAGATGGATTCAAGAATTGGACTCGACTTTATTGTTGAGAATCCCGAATACATTAGGAAATTGGCAGCGGCCTTGGATACGAGCAATGTCACAGTAAAGAAGCAAGTTTTCGAACTTCTATCTGCCCTCTGTGTTCACAATGCAGAGGGCCATGCAAGGGCTTTAGACACTCTGGAGGATTTCAAGGTAACTAAAACAATTCGAAGGGTCGTTCAACAAGAGTTTCGTATTTCATTTATTGGAATTTTCAAACGGTTAACATTATCTGTCATTGTCAATAGACGAGTTCCTTCATGCTGGCCAACTGTTTAAAAATACCTTAAAATCACTTTCCTTTTTTTCGCAATGATTCAACTCTTACCTGATAGCTTTGATCCTTATGAGTGTATTCTGAAAAAATTAGATGTCATGAAGGTCTTCATCAAAAGCTATAAATTTTTGTTTCCTCAGGGTTTCATCAATGGAAAATAAATATCCCCACCAAATGTTTGAATGGAGAATTTGAATTTTTCGAATCAAATGAGGATTTCGCTAAGTCTTTGTTTTTTATACTATCTTTTCTCGTTGATGAGATGTTTCTATTAACAGTGTAAAAATGATTCAACACTGAAGACTTTCAGTGAATTAATGTTTTATTAGCAGTGTATTGTCGAGTTTATTGAATATAGGTGTATAAGTTGGATTTTATCTTCTAACTAGCTGGCCCGGCGAACTTCGTACCGCCTGAATTATACCTAAAAGTTGTATAAACTTACCATTGCTTTTTTTCAAGCAGGAAAAAAATTAGGCAAAATTAAAGTTCAAAATATACAAAATTTTAATAATTTTGTAATTCACATGGAAAAAACTCTCTTAATAAAAGCGGTAACTAATTGTTGAACTTGAACATATAACTTTTTGTTTTTAATTGTTGTACAGTTCTCTTTTTGCAGTACCTCATGTGACTGTGAATAGCAGGAGTATAATCCATATTATAGGTACCTTTCCTCTCATATGAATCAAAATGTCAAGAATATGAACAAAAATTATTCCTTTAATGAACTATCGACTATTAACACAGCCCGTCGACAAGAATAAAAAAATCAGTCATTTGTTAATAGACCAACCTGAAGTGGCAAAAACAAAACTTTTCTTATATTCTCAAAATCTAATCAGTGGTCACACCATTATTTTAGACATCTTAGCTATGCTGCTAAGCTCAAAATAATGGGTAAACATCTCAGTTGGTAGAGCAGCGCGATTCTCATTATTCCATGGATATGAGCTGTCAATCTTTCTTCAATTTGTTCAATTTAGATGACGATATGAAGCTCGTTAGAAGACAAATCGAGATGTTAAAATGTCGATAGTACGATCGACACGGCAAAATTATCAACACTGTGAATTATGTTGAACTCATATTCAAATTTATTGATGGTCATTCGACCAGATCAGATTAGGCAACCCACGAAACATTATTGTATATCATAAGTTTAAGAAAAGGAGGATGATCGGGTTATCAGTCATAACACAGTGATGTTAATTACTGTCTCATTTATTGTTCCGGCCTAGCTTTCGGAAACCTATCGTTTCCTTCTTCAGGGCCACTAAAAAAAGAAGTTCAATAGTAATACACAAACGAAAGCATGTATCAACACAACTTACATCAATGTGAGACGATTGTATATATTACATACAAAATCCAGAATATTGAGTGAGAAAACAGAAATGCCACTATAACAATAGTCCTAATTATAAAATTCGAAAAATCGCTTTAAGGCCTCTTGCAACGACAGAGAATTCTCGCGAGAATTTTCTGTCAAATTCACTGACCGAAAATTCTCTGCCGTTGCATACTACTTTCGGTAGAATTCTCTGTGGAATTCCATTGTTCCATCGTATGCCACGGTCGAGAATTCTCGGTCAGTGAATTTGACAGAAAATTCTCGCGAGAATTCTCTGTCGTTGCAAGAGGCCTTTAGATCTTAAATTGATCGCAAATAACCTTCCTACAAAAGACAGGTTGTCAAGGACCACAAAACTACAAACACAACAAAAGTCATCAACGTCAAACCACAGAACAACGGAAAGGAAACCAGTCAAGGAAGAAGGGACAAGAATTGAGCTATCAGATCCAGACAGTGGCGTCGGAGTGAATCAGTCAAGGGGGAGTGAAAACTTCAACGTTAGAGGGAGGAACAGGATAGGACTTATTGACAAGGTCGACAATATTACAATATATGGAATTAATGCCATTAAAGTCGGTGATCACATTAAGATTATCCCGTCGGCTCATTATCTCCACCGCTTCTAGGAATTCTCGTCCATATCTATTAGATTCGGACTTTAATATCTTGGCGTCCTGGAAATTCATGGTGTGGTTCAACTCGAGGGAGTGCTTGGAAAGTCCAGTGGTCTGTTTAGCCATCGTACAGTCCCTGATGTGTTCCCTTATTCGAGTCTTGAAATTTCTCCCCGTTTGGCCGATGTATGTTCTGTTGCAATCAGTGCAATCTATAGCATAAACTATACCTGCCCTATTTTCTATGGGTGTTCTATCTTTCATATTGGAGAAAAGGTGTCTGCCAAGTGTGTTAGGCATACGTTTGGCAATGAAGAGCAAATCAGTGTCCAGAGCGTGGTGGTTTGAAGTTTTAATAATGTAGGGGGTTACAGAAGGGTGGTAAATCAAGGAGAAAAATCTTTTGCGTACCTCAAGTGTATTCTCGTCAACAGCATGTGGGGCAAATGGTGAGATCGCAGTCGGTGGATCAGCGGTGTAGCCCGGGGTATTGAAACAAATCTTATTGATCAATCGGCTTGGGTAAGAATTGCTCAAGAGTAAGTCGACCAGTCTGTGAAGGTTGTTCTGTAAATGTTGCGGGGAGACCAATTTTTCTAACCGGCTCTTCATCCCTAAAATAAGGTTTATCTTCTGTTTATATTCATGGGAGGATTTGTAGTTTAAGTACCGCCCAGAGGCCGTTGGTTTCAAATACCAGTCTGTAGAGATCGTGTTGTCTTCGTTACGTATCAACTGTATATCCAAGTAGGGGAGCCTTGGAATTGGTCTCAACTTCACAGGTGAACTTAACGTGGACATCTTGGTTATTAAGCACACGGACAATTTCATCGAGTTGGTCTGCGCGTGTGATACAGAAGAGATCATCCACGTACTTCTTCACTATTACGGGGGTGAAGCCTAGCTGTGCAAAGGCCCTATCAAGGATGTCATCCACCACCATCTCTGCAAATGATGATCTCTTCTGTATCACACGCGCAGACCAACTCGATGAAATTGTCCGTGTGCTTAATAACCAAGATGTCCACGTTAAGTTCACCTGTGAAGTTGAGACCAATTCCAAGGCTCCCCTACTTGGATATACAGTTGATACGTAACGAAGACAACACGATCTCTACAGACTGGTATTTGAAACCAACGGCCTCTGGGCGGTACTTAAACTACAAATCCTCCCATGAATATAAACAGAAGATAAACCTTATTTTAGGGATGAAGAGCCGGTTAGAAAAATTGGTCTCCCCGCAACATTTACAGAACAACCTTCACAGACTGGTCGACTTACTCTTGAGCAATTCTTACCCAAGCCGATTGATCAATAAGATTTGTTTCAATACCCCGGGCTACACCGCTGATCCACCGACTGCGATCTCACCATTTGCCCCACATGCTGTTGACGAGAATACACTTGAGGTACGCAAAAGATTTTTCTCCTTGATTTACCACCCTTCTGTAACCCCCTACATTATTAAAACTTCAAACCACCACGCTCTGGACACTGATTTGCTCTTCATTGCCAAACGTATGCCTAACACACTTGGCAGACACCTTTTCTCCAATATGAAAGATAGAACACCCATAGAAAATAGGGCAGGTATAGTTTATGCTATAGATTGCACTGATTGCAACAGAACATACATCGGCCAAACGGGGAGAAATTTCAAGACTCGAATAAGGGAACACATCAGGGACTGTACGATGGCTAAACAGACCACTGGACTTTCCAAGCACTCCCTCGAGTTGAACCACACCATGAATTTCCAGGACGCCAAGATATTAAAGTCCGAATCTAATAGATATGGACGAGAATTCCTAGAAGCGGTGGAGATAATGAGCCGACGGGATAATCTTAATGTGATCACCGACTTTAATGGCATTAATTCCATATATTGTAATATTGTCGACCTTGTCAATAAGTCCTATCCTGTTCCTCCCTCTAACGTTGAAGTTTTCACTCCCCCTTGACTGATTCACTCCGACGCCACTGTCTGGATCTGATAGCTCAATTCTTGTCCCTTTTTCCTTGACTGGTTTCCTTTCCGTTGTTCTGTGGTTTGACGTTGACTTTTGTTGTGTTTGTAGTTTTGTGGTCCTTGACAACCTGTCTTTTGTAGGAAGGTTATTTGCGATCAATTTGAGATCTAAAGCGATTTTTCGAATTTTTTAATTAGGACTATTATTATAGTGGCATTTCTGTTTTCTCACTCAATATTCTGGATTTTGTATGTAATATATACAATCGTCTCACATTGATGTAAGTTGTGTTGATACATGCTTTCGTTTGTGTATTACTATTGAACTTCTTTTTTTAGTGGCCCTGAAGAAGGAAACGATAGGTTTCCGAAAGCTAGGCCGGAACAATAAATGAGACAGTAATTAACATCACTGTGTTATGACTGATAACCCGATCATCCTCCTTTTCTTAATATAATATACAGTCGATATTCACATATTAATCATAAGTTTAGCCCGATGAGCAAACGTTTCAAAATTATTGACGCTTACAATACTGTCTCTGTGCGAACAGAAACACGAATATAATATGTCAATTACTAATTATGGGCAATTTTGAATTCAGTTATTTCCGCAAATATATCTATTATCCAAACAGAAATTCGAAAGCATTTCAAAAATAAAGAAAAAAGATGAAGATAGCCAACTCACGTTTGAAACTGATCGTCAAAATCAGATACTTGATCTTTCGGTAAAAATTCACTGTTTCACCAACTTGAGATAAGTTTACTCGCTTTTTGATCTGGCAATAGACTTCCATATTACCATGAGTTCTATGCGAATCACATATCGCCATCTAACAGCGGTAAGATCAACCTACGACTACGTAGAGTGACTTGTCGATTCACTGTACTACGCATCAACGGTAGCGACACCCAGTGGCCTTATTCAAAAGAAGGAGAAGCATTTCCTGCATAAGTAAAACTCTCATCAATTTTTTCGAAGTTTTATTGTATTTTATAATAACCAGACCGAAGACGATTCCATAAATGAAGTTTCATAACAAACAGTCCATCCGATCTCTAGTTATAAATGGTGTAACCAACATCTTTCTTTTATATATATGAATATATGGATTGGATAGAAATTCTACGAGGAATTCAAAGGAAATTAGGAAAATAAATGATTGTTTTGAATGTTCTATTTTTGCAAGGAAACTTAAATAAATAAATAATTCTCTTTATATCAAATCATTATGTTTAATGACATTGCAAACAATTAGAAATGAAATTGTGTCAAACTTAACGTCTATCTAGGAAGGTTACGCATAAAAAAATCCTCGACCCTTTATGGTTCCAAGAAGCATTTTGAAGATCTTTTTTTATATGTGTTAATATTAAAAAAGAAAGACTACCACAGAATAACAACACAAAACACCTGCCATAAACTATGATCTGGATGTGAATAAGTTCTGATACCGCATGAGAAATTAGGATCATTGTACTGGAACATCATTAAAAGCAAGTATCACGATGTTCTCTGAACATTACAGGGTATTCCTTTTCGTGAGAACCACAACATAAAAAAAAATGTTCTTAAAATGTAAAGTGGTAAATTCATCAATCAAACATCAGAACTTGGACTGTGAATACTACATCTCAAAATATCAGCTAAATAAACACAATATATTCAATAAAAATATTGTTCACAGTTGATTGAGAAACTCCCTAAAAATGGCTACTTCATAAACATTTTCAGTTTTAATAATACTAAAACTTATCTTTCCTAAGCAACCTATTTATGGATTTTTCGATCTGGATATAAATCTGAAATTAACTTCACATAATCGTCCACGTGAAGGGAACAAACACTTATATTCTTTGCAGCAAGGTTTCCCATCAATAGTTTGTTCTATCCATGCTTTTCCCCAGTCCAATTTATTCAATACTAGCTGGCCCGGCGAACTTTGTTCCGCCTAAATGATACTTCCGGTGGTAATCACCGGTGATCGGAGATCAACTGCTTGGTTCTCTGATTTTTAAACTGTCGAATCGAGTTGATTCTATATCAAGCTCCGATCACCGATGATTACTCTTTGTGAAACCCACCGTTAAAGTTGAATCAACTAATCATTGCTATTTTTTCAAGCAGGAGATAAATTAGGCAAAATATACAAAACTAGCTGGCCCGGCGAACTTTGTTCCGCCTAAATGATACTTACGGTGGATTTCACAAATCGTAATCACCGGTGATCGGAGATCAACAGCTTGGTTCACTGATTTTTGAACTGTCAAATGTTTCGATGGATATGAGCTGTCACACAGAACAGATACATAAAAATAATATGTAAATTATAGCAATTTTGGATTTAGTGATTTCCGCAAATATATTTATTACCCAAACAGAAATTAAAAACATTTTAAAAATTATGAGAAAAGATGAGAATGGACATATCACGATTGAAACTGATCGCCAAAATCGTATATACTTGACATTTCGATAAAAATTCACTGTGATGTTCATGCGCTTCTGGATCTGTTAATAGCCCTTCATGGTACTATAAGTCCTATGCAAATTACACAGTAATTGATGTCATATGTTCTTTTTTCGACCGAAATTCTCGAAAAAAAAAACAGATGACAGAAATCGATGGTCGCCCGGAAAGCCTCAACAAATTCATCGCCATCTAATGGTGCTAATGTCAAATATAGTTCCTTCACGATAAGATGTCTAGAATAATGGTGTAGGCACCCGTCAATTTTTGAATGGAATGACGTTCGACCAAATCGAAAATATTAGCAACGTGGCGGCGCCGCAATATCATTTCAGTGTATTTTCCGTTGTCAATTTGATTGATGTATCAACAGCTGATTTGCCAAAGTCAATTATGACATGACAGCAGAATAGCATCTTTTCATAATGAAAGTTTTCTACTTTTCCTAAGAACTAATATACCTACATCAGAATGTCAGGAATTTAAACACACATTATTGCTTGACAAAATTATCTACCATTTACACGCCACGTTCGCCAGAATAAATTCAAATATTTGAAATAACTGATAAAAATCAGTCATAATTTGTGAATAGCGCCACCTGAAGTAGAAAGAACGAAACATTGCTAATATAATCAATTTGGTCACAACAAAATCTAATCAGTGCCTACACCATTATTCTAGACATCCTACTTCACGATTACGTTATTTTGAATAAATAAAACTATAAAAATAACTAATAATCAGTCATAATGTGTGAATAGCGCCATCTGAAGTGGTACGAAATCTAATCATTTCAGACATCTGTACTACTGTACTCCTACGCTAAGACTTTTTGGTGTTGGCCAACAGCGCAGAGTTGTAGGCAACTCAAATTAAACACTATTACAGTGACTATAGTGGTAATATAGTCACTGTACACAATATTTGTTTACATCGCCATCTAACGGACAGAATATGAAATCAAGTACCTACGAATAAGCGGTAGCGTTACTGTAACTGTAGCGACACCTAGTGGCCTCGCTCAAAAGGAGGAGAAGTATTTCCTGTATAAGTGAAATTTTCATCGATTTTTTCGAAGTTTTATTGTATTTTATAATAACCAGACCGTAGACGAATCCTTATATGAAGTTTCATAACAAACACTCCATCCGATCTCGAGTTATAAATGGTATAACCAACATCTTTCTTTTATATATATAGAAGATTTTAGTAACATTTTTATTCGCACGAAAAGAATTCTCTTCATTTAGTTTATCTAATTATTGTTGAACATAAAATTTTTCTTTGAATGCTTTACAGTTTTCTCATTGCAGTACCTAAAAAAAATATAAATCACGATCGAATTATATGGATGAGGAATAGTTCCAATGATTAATTACCTCTGATCACTTTAGAAACCATTTCAGTTCTGCCAATACAACTCTGAAAATTCGAATTGAATTACTTTGTCTATGGTACTTTAATCTCACTTCACAGATTAAAAATACGCTAAGACGTTTTCTTTTTTCTTGACTAAGACATTTTTGTTTTGGTCCACAGCACAGAGTTGGAGGCAACTCAAATTAAACACTATTTGTTTACATCGCTATCTAACGGGGGGAATATCAAATAAAGTACCTACGAATAAGCTGTAGCGTAACTGTAACTGAAGCGACACCTAGTGGCCTTACTCAAAAGAAGGAAAATCATTTCCTGTATGAGTAAAATTTTTATCCATTTCTTCAAAGTTTTCATGTATTTTATAATAACCAGACCGTAGACGAATCCATATATGAAGTTTCATAACAATCAGTCCATCCGATCTCGAGTTATAAATGGTGTAACCAACATCTTTCTTTTATATATATAGAAGATGCCAAAGGCATTAGTGATATTCGGTGTTGAGGCATCTATCTCAGGAAATTCATGAAAACGAATGGCCGTGTTTTTACTTCTCCTTGAAGAGTTATTGAAAACAGTTTTTTTCCAGTACTAGTACTTTGCTTACATTGTTATATAATCAATCTACTGGCATAAAATTCAAATATATTGTATATCGTGAGGATTGAAACATAAATCCTTTCGCTCAGATACTTCACCTTTTCTAATTTCCATCTTACAGAAAGATGAAGTCACAGCTCAGTACCTCGAATTACGAGGATCAACTTCATAATACTCTTGTTGATAATTATGGAATTAAACTTTCTCAACAGTAGAACGGGTACCAGAAAATAAGAACTCAAACAAGACACCTAGTAACCTAAAATAATGTTAAATTTGTGAATAATATTTCAAACGGAATAACACTGATATAAATTCCTTCTGAACAATTTTTATTTCATTATTAACTAGCTGGCCCGGCGAACTTTGTTCCGCCTAAATGATACATTTTTGGATTCAGTTATTTCCACGAATATATTTATTACCCAAACAGAAATTCAAAAGCATTTTAAAAATTATGAGAAAAGATGGGAATGGACATCTCACGATTGGAACTCATCGCCAAAATCCGATTTACTTGACATTTCGATAAGAATTCACTGTGATATTCACCCGCTTCTAGATCTGTTAATAGCCTTTCATGGCTCTATAAGCCCTATGTAAATTACACGGTAATTGATGTCATATGTTCTTTTTTCGACCATTTCAAACCACGACGACCGAAATGCTCGAAAAAAGAACAGATGACATCAATCGATGGCCGCGAAAGCCCCAACAAATTCATCGCCATTTAATTGTGATAATGTCAAACATAGTACCTTCACGATTACGTTATTTGGAATAAATAAAACTATAAAAATAACTAATAATCATCAGTCATAATGCGCCATCTGAAGTGGTAAGGACGACACTTTTCTCATATCTCAACGGAATCTAATCATTTTAGACATATGTACTCCTACGCTAAGACGATTTGGCTTTGCCCAACAGCGCAGAGTTGTAGGCAACTCAAATTACACACTATTACAGTGACTATAGAGGGAATATAGTCACTGTACACACTATTTGTTTATATCGCCATCTAACGCGGAGAATATCAAATGAAGAACAAACGAATAAGCGGTAGCGTAACTGTAGCGACATCTAGTGGCCTTACTCAAAAGGAGGAAAAGCATTTCCTGTATAAGTAAAAATTTTCATCGATTTCTCAAAGTTTTATTGTATTTTATGATAACCAGACCGTAGACGAATCCATATATGAAGTTTCATAACAAACAGTCCATCCGATCTCGAGTTATAAATGGTGTAACCAACATCTTTCTTTTATATATATATATAGATTTATCTGCTCAGGAAACAATAAAAACATTCAAATATCCCTCAAGAATACCTGAAACAGCTTAGGAGCAAGTAAAAAACAAACAACTCGTTTTCTAGGTTGGAAAGTCATAGATTTCCATTAATGAAAACATAAGAAAACCAAAATTTATAGCTTTCGATGAAGACCTTCGTGACATCTAATTTTTTCAGGATACACTCATTAAAATTAAAGCTTTCAGGTAACAGTTGAATCATTGCGAAAAAAAAGGGAAGTGATTTTCAAGTATTTTCAAACAGTTGGCCAGCATGAAGGGACTCGTCTATTGCAATGATATTTTATTTCCAAACGTACGATAACAACGTCAGTTCTCGACTGACAGGATCATCGAAAAGTTCTATTTCTCCGCCTAGGCGGAGAAATACTTTTCCCTGCGGCGCCGGCGGCGCCGGCGGCAGGAAGTGTTGCTACGAAAAAGATTAATTGGTTACCATGAACATAGATGCATAGAATACAAAAACTTCCAATTCAAACGTCATTTTTATTTGATAAAGTTACAATATAAATGTACAATTTTCATTAATTTGAAAACGTTTGGAAATAAAATAGCATATTTCATTCGGAGAAGAAGTGACTTTTCGTGGCTCGCTTTCAATTATCCGCCGAACGGAGTGAGGCGGATAAACTCAAGCTCGCCACGAAAAGTGACACCCTTCCTCCTAATGAAATAATATACTATTACCATCATATCCTAGGTGAATGTGCGGATGTTGATACACCATATATCTTATGGTATCATAATCATATATCTAATAATTCCAATATGGGCAATGAACCAATGAAAATTGAAACTGGGCCTTGGTAAGATTCCAAATCTGCGCTCGTGCAGCAATATTTTGAGAATAAAAATAATTTACTGATTCTGTCCCTCTCTGACACCTCGTTTTATGTTTTGAAACGTATATCATTCATAACTTGATGTATTTACATACTCACAATTTCATGCGAAATGTTTCAATCGCTTTATTCTGTTTTCTTCAAGTCCTGAATATCATTGTTAACCCCTATTCATATTTCAGAATTGAAGTAAAATTATTTAAATTATTTAGCCTACGTACGGCTGCTAGTTTTTTAAATAAAAATTATGAAAGTACTCCGAGCGTAATCTTTGGAAGACTACTAAAAGAAAAGCAATAGATATTATATTTATTTCACTGGAGAATTTCGAAGAAAAACGGGATAAATTCCTTTTCGTTTCACGAAGATGATTCAAGATCAAGTATTTCAATAAACTCCCCAGCAGAGCACATATCATAAAATCTACACAAGAATAAAAATTACAATATTGAAGATATAGAGCCCCAGTTTCACAGTGCATCAAATAATTGTCACCTCTCAAAACCCTTCCGTTCTACAATATTATCAATCATTTTAACTATTTCAAATGATCTCGTCCTCTTCGTACAAACATAAATCCATTACGGTAGCTGACAGTCGGAGCTCAACTATAACCAGGAATCCAATACTTGTGTTCGAATTAATTAAAAGATAAAACGATTATGCCTGCCCACTTGTTCGTACTGGTACATCTAATTGATGACATTGTGTCACTTCTTACGTAAACGCTTTGATGGATCAATATACGTGGAACGCAGGAGGTTTATCTAGATCAAAGATTAGCTTTTAACAGAAGGTCGATTCTGTTTAATATCAATGAGGAGAGGTTCTTTCAATGTTATTTTATGGGAAGCCGGTCGAATAACGATGGTTCATGAATGATAATGGTTTTGTGTGAGCGTAGTGAATGAAAGGGGTTTTGATTGAGGAATACTGTATTGGTTAATCCATACGATTTTCCGTACGATAGTTAATCGAGAACAGAATTACGATGTTTTTTCAATGGCTTTTGGAAGCTGATGCTAATTTTGAATTAAGGCCCTGTGGGGAAAATCATGAGAATGGGAAATCCTTATACATAATTCTATGCATTTTGGTTCGGAACAAGAAGTATTGAATTCCAGGGGTAGTCGGTGTGGACGTATAATTCTATTACACACAGGGTGTTTGGTAAACATACGGATACTTTATCCCTTAATTATTTTTGAAAAAGCTCTTTGTTGCGAAGATATAAGGCGAAAATATGTAAGAAAACAATTTCTTGCATTCTATGTTCCTTTCCCGCTCTTTGGTATTGCCCACGCCTCCGTGGTAGATAGTTCTCTACGTAAGTGGTAACATATTTGACGTGTAAACGATTGTTAGTGAAGTCCTGTATCATGCCTCGCTATTTTTCTTTATAGAAGAGGTGAATCTCACATCAGACACCTCGTCTTTCTGGGTAGTGTCGGATTCTTACCGACTAAACACCTCTCCCGTTGTTTGGTTCCGGCATGAGCCTATAAACCATTCATCTTCGTGTCTGTTATTTCCTCTTTCGCATTCTTTATGCTGAGTGTTTGTGTTCATCCTTCAATTGGATATCTCTCCCTAAGTCAAGAGGTCTTTTGCGGTAAATTCTCGGTGTTTTTTCATCTTCAGCGGGGTCATAGTCAACTAACCTTCTAAGGTCGTCATTTGGATGTTCACTAGCTCTTTCATAGGCTTTTGCAGCTTTTCGTTTAAATAAATGTAGTAATGGACTCCCATTTTCTGTCTTTTCGGATTGGTTCATTCAGACAAACCAGGGGGCGTCTAAAGCCCATCTCAGAAATTTGTTTTCTGTACTTTGTATCCTCTTTATATGGGTTCTCGCTGCATATCCCCATGCTGTTGATCCAAATGTTAGCTGCGGTCTGGCGACTGCTTTTATGATCCTCAATTTCGTGTTTCTGTTCATTTGGCTTCTTCTGCGTATAATCGGGTACAATCTTTTCATTGCTAAATTCGTTTTATCCACTGCATACTTAATGTGCTGTTTCCACGTTAGTCCTTTGTCTAATATTCCTCCTAGGTATTTAGCTTCATTCTTCCATTCAACTTCATTATTGTCTATGGATATCTTCGATTCCATCTTCAATCTGCTCTTTTGAAGGAGTATTGCTTGACTCTTTTCTCCATTGATTTTGGTTTTCCATCTGTTACACCAGTGACTGATATCATCTGCAGCTTCTTGAAGTCTTTTGTGAATTATTTTTGTATTTGTGTGCCTTATTGCTATACCCGTATCGTCTGCGTATGGAGCAATCAGGCATCTTGGATTTCTTGGTATATCATGTATGTATATGTTATAGAGTAGCGGTCCTAGTATGGATCCTTGGGGAACTTCTGCTTCTAAATATCTGTGATATACTCAGTCATTCTTAGGAGCTGTTGTTCAGTAGAATGTTGTTTTCGGAACCCAAATTGTCCACTCGGTATCGTCGCTAGGGCTTCTGTTTCTTCACTAAGTCGTCTGGCTAAGACTCTCTCCACAATTTTTCCTAGGGCTGAAAGCAGGCTTATCGGTCTATAGTTCTGTGGGAACTTTTTGTCTTTACCTGGTTTATTGAAAACAATCACTTCGGCAGTTTTCCATCTTTTTGGAAAGTGCTCTGTTCTCATCACGCCATTTGCTATGCCAGTGAGAGCTGCCATTCCTTTCTTTGACATTTTCTTCAGCATGGCCTACATGCTACGGGAAAGATTTTTGTGAGAAAATGAATGGCGAAAACCGCACATTGCTATCTTGACTTGTTCGAAAGATTCAAGGTGTTTTTCAATTTTGTGCATTTCTGATCTAACTCCGTAACTTGTTTATTTTTGAATATTTCTTGTTTCTGTGAAAACATTTTTGAGGCACTTTTTTGAAAGGAATCCAATGGTGTTCCTAGTTTTTGATTCAAAATATGGGTTTGAAGCTATAACATAAACTTGTATTTTTTATTCTCATGGACCACCCTATATTTTTCACATATTCTTGTTTGAAATGAACCTCTCTTTTCAAATATATATACTAGTGGCTACTTCTCTGTGAAAACATTAAATTTGTGACTTTTTTCGAATTATTTCAGATGTATTTTGAAAATCTGGGTTGCCATGCCTAAATACGGAATACGGAATAGTTCTACATGACAGCTGTTAAAAATAATAATTAGTGCCCATTTTGTAATAACCCATGAATTTGATCAGAAAACAGAATAACACAATCAACAATAATTTTAAAATATTTACAACATGTGGTTGAATTGAGCACCATTGAAATCGAAACATAATTGAATTCACTTCCCAACATTATTGACAGCATTAATCAATCATATCGATGATATTGAACGAAAGGCATGTCGCACTGCTGCTTCCAACGCTCCTTGGGAATCAGGATGGCGTTTATGTGCGAGTTCCTTTATTTTTCCACAGAGGTAAAAATCTAGAGGCGTAAGATCGGGGGATCTTGCCGCTCAATGAACAGGACCCCGGTTGCCAAGGCAATTATTGCCGTGTGCGTTATGACATGGTGCCCCGTCTTATTGGAAGTTTACGTCTCCAAATTGTTGTACCTAATGGCAAATCATCCATTATTAGTTCAGCAAATTTCCGTAATATTTCCAAATATCGCGCTGACGGAAGATTACCCTGATAGATATAGGGAACGATAAACCTTCCTCTAAAATACCGAACCAAACACATACTACACACAACCATACTACATTCAACGCGTTTAGGCACTTCTTCCTGTGGATTTTAAATCCCTCAACTTTTCACGCTGATTTTTTCAACGATGAAGCCAGTTTCGCGCCGAATGCAATAAGGAATTTCCACAATAACCATGTGTGGGCTGACGAAAATCCACATGAGATTTGTTTCAACATCAGTTCTCGATGAACGTTCGGATTGGAATTGTGGTTGACTGGCTAATTGAACCAGTATTTCTACCAGGAAGAGTACCGGCGAAGTTACGGTATCCTACTGTAACTTTTTGTACCTCGAAATTGACAATAAGCCTTTGATAGGAGTTCAATCGATCCATAATATTTTCAATAAATCAATTCATGCCTCCCCCTTAAAAAAATTATGGCCCCTCTTGAAAAACTCTCTGGATCCGCCAGTGGGTGGACATCGGATTTGAAAGTGCTTTGCGTCCAAAGCTCAGGAATGCAGTGAGGACACTTCCACTTCTCATCATAATATTTCCATCCGTCTTTGCTGGGTTTTGACATGTAGAGGGGTTGTAGAGTTTTCCAAACTATCTCGCAACACTCTTTATAACGATTTCCGCAATAGTTGTTAATCCAATCCGAAAAGAGAAACCCAATGTTCTGTAAGTTGCCAAATACTTATGAACAATGAAAAAGGCCTTTTTAATTTCTAAAATACTGAAAATATTTCTTCATTCTAGGTAATGAATGTAAAGAAAATTTGAATGAACTACGAAATGCGTCAGGCCAATGTGTGCACCGCTTCACGTTTGACGTGGTCCAACCGTGCCTGACATGACGTGACTCCACGTCACGCCAGAGTATTCAACTTCAGTCTGTTACCCGATTCTGGCTTGACTCCGACTTCTGGGACACCCGTATAAGATCAAATACGTTTAAAATGATCTCATCTTCCACCCCATTTCAAATATGTATCGGTACACCAAACACCCTGTATATTCACGGACTTAATCAGCTGTGTTTATTTATTACTAGCTGGCCTGGCGAACTTTGTACCGCCTGAATTATACTTAAAAAATGTATAAACTTACCATTGCTTTTTTTCAAGCACGAAAAAAATTAGGCAAAATTAAAGTTAAAAATATACAAAATTTTAATAATTTTGTGATTCACATGGAAAGAATTCTCTTTATTTAAGCGGTAACTAATTGTTGAACTTGAACATATAACTTTTTGTTTTTAATTGTTGTACAGTTCTCTTTTTGCAGTACCTCATGTGACTGTGAATAGTAGGAGTATATTCCATATCATACCTTTCCTCTTATATGAATCAAAATGTCAAGAATATGAACGAAAATTATTCCTTTAATGAACTATCGACTATTAACACAGCCCGTCGACCAGAATTAAAAAATCAGTCATTTGTTAATAGCCCAACCTGAAGTGGCAAAAACAAAACTTTTCTTATATTCTCAAAATCTAATCAGTGGTCACACCATTATTTAAGACATCTTAGCTATGCTGCTAAGCTCAAAATAATGGGTAAACATCTCAGTTGGTGGAGCAGCGTGATTCTCATTATTCCATGGATATAAGCTGTCAATCTCTCTTCAATTTGTTCAATTTAGTTGACGATATCAAGCTCGTTAGAAGACAAATCGAGATGTTAAAATGTCAATAGTATGATCGACACGCAAAATTATCAACACTGTGAATTATGTTGAACTCATATTCAAATTTATTGATGGTCATTCGACCAGATCAGATTAGGCAACCCATGAAACATTATTGTATATCATAAGTGAAAGCCCGATGGGCAAACGTTTCAAAATTATTGACGCTTACAATACTGTCTCTGTGCGAACAGAAACACGAATATAATATGTCAATTACTAAATATGGGCAATTTTGGATTCAGTTATTTCCGCAAATATATTTATTACCCAAACAGAAATTCGAAAGCATTTCAAAAATAAAGAAAACAGATGAAGATGGCCAACTCACGTTTGAAACTGATCGTCAAAATCAGATACTTGATCTTTCGGTTAAAATTCACTGTTCCACCAACTTGAGATAAGTTTACCCGCTTTTTGATCGGGCAATAGACTTCCATGTTACCATGAGTTCTATGCGAATCACATATCGCCATCTAACAGCGGTAATATCAACCTACGACTTGTCTATTCACTGTACGACTACGCATCAACGGTAGCGACACCCAGTGGCCTTATTCAAAAGAAGGAAAAGCATTTTCTGCATAAGTAAAACTTTCATCAATTTTTTCGAAGTTTTATTGTATTTTATAATAACCAGACCGAAGACGATTCCATAAATGAAGTTTCATAACAAACAGTCCATCCGATCTATAGTTATAAATGGTGTAACCAACATCTTTCTTTTATATATACAGATATTTTGAAAATTATTCTCGATCATGATTTCATTCAAAAAAAAAATATGAAAGAACATAAAATTTCGAGGCATGTACGTATTTATTTTTCATTTTGGAATTTATTTCAGAAAATCAAAGGCGAGAGGTATAGACTGAGTATGATAGTGAAGGAGCTGGACAGATCTACTATTGTGGAATATCAAACAGCTTTGGTTGCTTTCATCAATTGTCTCATCATTTCCACACCACGTCTAACAGACAGGACTAGACTCAGAAATGAATTCATTGGTAAGTGTTTCTTCCATTATACTGTTACTTCTTGAACAAGCCGCATAAGGAATGAAAATTTCATAAATGAAATGCAATATGGAAAAATAACACGGAATAAGAAAAATTGTTAAAAGAGTTTAGAAAAATGTGAAGGGTTTTCCAGTAAGAGGTGTCACATTTTGACATTCGAAGAAGAATGCCATTTTTTCAGATGAATGGTTGTATGTTTATTTCATTGTAAAAACGAAGGAATGCCTTTCATAATGGAAAATTCCATCAGCCAAATGACCACCAAGACTACAGACCATATCCTTTTCATGAAATTTTACATAACCAAATCGCGAAGTGGCTGCCCTTTGTCCTCGATAGCCTCACGAATTCCACCTTTGAGGTCTTGAATCGATGCTGGGCTCTTGGCGTAGACCTTCTCTTTCACGTGACCCCAAAGGAAGAGGTCGCAAAGAGTTGTAACATTCCAAGTTTGTAAATCCTAGGAACATTATGAAAAAGAGAAAAGGGGCAACCCTGCTCTGAAGAGCTGAGGGTAGAATTACGTTAAAGGGGGTTTTATACTCATATTTTTGGCTTGTAATGTGATCGTCTAGATTGGTAGAACTCTATGTTATGTCGTAGTAATTCAGATTCGTAATAACTCAGCTTAGTGAAATATAGGATGGGAAATAATGAGGTAAAATTGATAAGATAGATTGGACATAAAGGTGGAACAAGAGTCCTTTATTCGTCCAGCGCCATAGTTCGGGGAACCATAGCCTATGAAGGAAAAACGAACGAGAATCAATTGAAACTCAAAGCAAAAAACCTTCTAGCATTACAGATGATATGTTTACAATCAATAGAACAATTATTAACAAGACGAGCACTGGTGATATGTACAATATGGAGCTTCCTATACTCCGGTAAGGTTATTACTGGGACAATTGAGGTAAAAAGCAGAATCCAATACATCCAAAGGTTATAGGCATATAGAGTGTGTCACCTGATTATTAATGAAATTCATAAGCAGTATCCTTGTAGTTCCTAGTGTGAGAATCCTTCCTTCCAAGTGTTACGTGTGAGATCATAGCAGTCGCGTTGGTTTGGAAGTGACGATAAACTCTTTATATTTCCTGTTAACTGATGAACGATGGCACCTTCAAAGCTTTCCTTGCTTATCGGGTACGCCGAGGCCCGAAGACGAGGCTTGGTTCACTGGGACGTTCGTTATAGAACACCCAGAGGAGGTCTCAAGCCACCTTTGTGGGAGATGTTCTCCTTGGCACAGATGATATAAACAGTTTATCCTAGGCCTCCAAACCAGTGATTATTGTACGTAAAATATTATCCTAAAAGCAACAACTCCAAATGCCTATACCATAGTGTCGAGTGAATAGTTAAATGTGCAGTAGGCCTTACGAACAGTATAAGAATATTCCAAATGGGTTGGTAGCAGAGCAGAGTTCCACAATATTCAATAGAAATGCAATAATAAAATAGAACGAGCTTACATGAGATTAAATCTTGTGAAATGAAACATGGTTATTTAAAATGGGGACAGTACATACCAGATAACAAACAAGGGTCTTTAAAATATACTAAAATGGCGGATTCCTAGAAGAGGAACTCCATTTTAAAGAAACACTATTGTCAACCAGAATATGAAAGTGAATCTCAGACCCACGCCGAGTAAACCAAAAGAGGCCCCTCCATTCGTTGTCGTTTTCCGAGGTTAATTTTTCTCCCACAGAATCGTATTTCTTCGATGGTCACAGAAGAACGAGTTTACTTCATGGTGGATCTTCGATATGATTAAAATCTCCTATTTATAAAGATGCGAATTGCCTAAAGTATTGCTTGAAGTCGTACTAATATTCATCATTCATAGAATTATAAAATAATATCAAATAAGTTCATTCAACGTAGTTCCACGTTTCGACAATAGACGTTGCAAAGCTGGAAGCCATGGAGTCTGGCAACGGCGCATTTTATTTCGTTGCAGGGTAGGAAATTCAGATATGTTACAGAGTGAAATCACAAGATCTCGGTGGCCAATTGTAATCACCTTTTCGAGAGATAACACGGTCCGAAAACTTTTCCCCATGGAAGATCAATGGTTTCGTTGCTTGTGTGACAATCACGGGCCCAGAACCTTCATGCGGTAGAAGGAAATACACCTATAGGATAAGAAAGAATTACGGAACTTTGAAACTGCAAGATCCAAAAAGTATATGGATCTCAGTGAGAACCAGCTTCACCTCCTCAACGATTTTGTCACACGACATTTGTCGCCCCCAGGAAAGCATTTGGTAAGAATGAGTTTATCGGACACTGAAGTGTTACGATTCTGTGGCGAGGAGGATGAAACTCCTATTCACCTAGTCAAGGAATGCCTTGCCATTGCAACCCAAAAGAACAGCTCGATTAGGGCACAATTAATAGACCTTAAGGTCTGTGAACTGTAACTCCCTTCTAACTATAATTATCTCGAAAACGAAGCTTTTGCGGTCCCATACTTAAAGAACTTTTTTCTTGGAATTATGCAGGGAATCTGCTCTCTTCGTTCGAACCTCCAATTTAGGAAGACCCTTTACATCGATTTCATCATAAACATTCCCATATTTCTGGGACCAGGTGAACGAATGTTATCGAAATTCGATCTTGAATGTTGAATTTATTATTCCTCCTCCAAATAATTCTCCGTAAGAAAATACAAATCGCCGTAAATCACACTGTAACAAACACATAGGCTGTCATCTCTATGGTCTATCAATTACTTTTGCAAGCAATTTCGCTCAAGTTCTATAGAAATTCGTGACAGACAAAACCAGGGATCTCTGGAGCATCTCCAACAAAAAGCCATCTATCATAATTATCGTGATTCATTCGTAGCGTATTATCCAATACTTTACGACATAACGGGTAACCTTGACACCATCATCGAAGCCCACGGTAATTCGCACATTCGTGAAAGTGAAAGAGGTGGCTGCATACCGCGAGATGAATCTCTATTTTCACCTACAGTGGATCGTCAAGGTCGCTCCATCCGCTTACGAAATAGAGGCAGGCGGAAATGACAGAACCGCCGGTAGGTATGCTATTCTATGATATGGCTAATTTCGAGTCCGTTTGTTCAATGTTTTGGCCATTTGCAGTTACGATTATAAGATGAGTTTTGTTGACACTATAATTTCAGTTCTTTCGAATTTTTTTCTTGGGAATATCGATATACCCTAAGTACTAGGAGCATAGAATAACTGGAGGGAAGGTAAGATGTCTAGAATAATGTTGTAGGGACTCGTCAATTTTTGAATGGATTGACGTTCGACCAAATTGAAAATATTAGCAATGTTTCGTGGCGGCGCCGCAATATCATTTCAGCTTATTTTCCGTTGTCAATTTGATTGATGTATCAACAGCTGATTTACCAAAGTCAATAGACGAGTCCCTTCATGCTGGCCAACTGTTTAAAAATGCCTGAAAATCACTTCCCTTTTTTTCGCAATGATTCAACTCTTACCTGAAAGCTTTAATCCTAATGATTGTATCCTGAAAATATTAGATGTCACGAAGGTCTTCATCAAAAGCTATAAATTTTTGTTTTCTTAGGGTTTCATCAATGGAAAATAAATATCCCCAACAAAATGTTTCAATGGAGAATTTGAATTTTTCGAATCAAATGAGGATTTTTATAACTTTTCTGGTGAATGAGATGTTTCTATTAACAGTGTAAAAATGATGCAAGTTACTGCAGAAATATCAATTTCAAATTTCATTAATTTCCGAAGAAGGAGCACTCGTATAAAGACATTTTGCAAGATGTAAAACTGATTATTATAGGTGTTTTCTTTGAATTCGTAGAGATCATAGGAAGACTTTCAGTGAATTAATGTATTATTAACCCTGTATTGTGGAGTTTATTAAATATAGGTGCATAACTGGGTTTTCGCTTCTATTTGGATAGAAATTCTACGAGGAATTCAAAGGAAATTAGGGAAATAAATGATTGTTTTTAATGTTCTTTATTTGCATGGAAACTTACTACAGAATAACAACCCAAAAGTATTTACAACTGCCATAGAGTATGATCTGGATGTGAATAAGTTCTGATGCCGCATGAGAAATTAGGATCATTGTACTGGAAAATCATTATAATGAAGTATCACTTTGAAATCATAGTATATTCTTAATATGTAAAGTGGTAAATTCATCAATTCAACATCAGAACTTGGCCAGTGTATACCACATCTCAAAATAATATATACAGACAATATATTCACTAAAAATATTGTTCGCAGTTGATTGAGAAACTCCCTTAAAAATGGCTACTTCACAAACAGTTTCAGTTTTATTAACACTAGAACTAATCTCTCTGGAGCAATTTATTTATGGATTTTTCAATCTGGATATAAATCTGAAATTAACTAGACATAATCGTCCACGTGAAGGGAACAAACTCATATATTATTTGCAGCATGGTTTCCATTCATAGTTTGTCTATCCATGCTTTTCTCCAGTCCAATTTATGCAATATGCCAAAGGCATTAGTGATATTCGGTGTTGAGGCATCTTTCTCAGGAAATTTATCAAAACGAACAGCCGTGTTTTTACTTTTCCTTGAAGAGCAATTGAGAACAGTTTTTTCCAGTACTAGTACTTTGCTTACATTGTTATATAATCATCTACAGGCCTAAAATTCAAATATATCATGAGGATTGAAACATAAAAATCTTTTCGTGCAGATAGATACCTACTTCACCTTTTCTGAATTCCATCTTACAGAAAGATGAAGTCACAGCTCAGTACCTCGAATTACGAGGATCATATCCCTCAAGAATACCTGAAACAGCCATTGATTTAGAATAGATATTCTAATTATCTAATTTCTAAGTCAATGAAAACAGCTTAGGAGCAAGTAAACATATAAACAAGTCGTTTTCTAGGTTGGAAAGTCATAGATTTCCATTAATGTAAACATAAGAAAACAAAAATTTATAGCTTTTGATGAAGACCTTCGTGACATCTAATATTTTCAGGATACACTCATTGGGATTAAAGCTTTCAGGTAAGAGTTGAATCATTGCGAAAAAAAGGGAAGTGATTTTCAGGTATTTTTAAACAGTTGGCCAGCATGAAGGGACTCGTCTATTATGACATGACAGCAAAATGGCATCTCTTTCTAATGAATGTTTTCTACTTTTCCTAAGAACTAATATACAGCATGATGTCAGGAATATAAACACACATTATTGCTTGACAAAATTATCGAGCATTAACACGCCACGTTCGCCAGAATACATTCAAATATTTAAAATAACTGATAAAAATGAGTCATAATTTGTGAATAGCGCCACCTGAAGTGGAAAGAACGAAACATTGCTAATATTCTCAATTTGGTCGAAACAAAATCTAATCAGTGCCTACACCATTATTCTAGACATCTTAAGGGAAGGCTTCATACGCTCGACAGATCATTTTGAACTGCCAATAACGGCGGAGGTTAGAGTTTCGTGTGACGCCCGATAGATAACGCTGAGATCGTTTATTCAGCAACATGTCAGATATCTTGTTCTATGGCGCTACAATTGCAAAGAATATAATGTTGCTGTCATTGTTATTGATACATTTATGCTTCTTTTCAATTGAAAATGGCCATAAATCATAACATAGAGGACATAGACAATATTGATGACATATCATCGCTTTATTCTAATCAACTTTTTATGCGCAATTATATGGGAAGTCTGTGATCGGTAATAAATTTGTCAAAACAATATCCTTATCGGAAAAAGCGAACATTCAGGTGAGTATTACTATATATATACGGGAAGACTGAGGTCTTATCTGTCCTCGTGTATCATACGCAGAATTGTATGGTACCCCGTTTACATTCCCTTTGCTAACACTTAGATTCGGAGCGGGAAACAGATTTTTCTTCCTATATTCAATCTGATCCTTGTAGCCATTTCTTTACACGTGCTATATGCATTATATTGTCGGATTTACGAAAAAAAGTATGTATTGCTTTATTTCAAAAGAATATATATATATATATATATATATATATATATATATATATATAAATCCTGGTGCTGATAGACGTCCAGTATAAATCCAGGCTTATAACGTCCATCAGAAATAGGCGTTTTCTTGTGAATGTCATGAAGTATATAATAAAGAGTGCCGCTATGGGTTCAGTAACCGTACTCAGTTTTTCTCATACACCAATTTTTTTTTCAGTTGTTTCAGTGCTATCTCATACCCTTTCATCCTCGTTCAAGTTGACGACCGAAAGCATATAATGCGTACAATCTGCGTTTCTTAGACGTCCGACAGTGTTGCCTTTGAGCTACTGCACGAATTCTATAGATCCAAATTCGCATATACATCCAACTGTATTAAATAAGTTCATTTGACGACCAAACGTTTTTATTTTATTACGCAGTAGGAAATATGCCTGCATCGTTTTTCTGATAGCTCAATTATTTCGAAGGGACTTCATCCGATTTTTATATGGACGATATTCTACTCCTCCGAAAATGAAAACGAAATACAGTGATGTAATTTTTACATTGAATTATCACTAATTCAGTTCTGAATGGTAAAGAACAAGGATTGTAAATAATCAACAGGTTGATTCAGAGTAGTCAGTTTGCAGACATAAACATTTTATGAAATGATTTGATATGTCTGTCAGTTTGCTCAGTTTATCAGTGATAGAAAACGATGGAAAAATAGTATATTCTAAAACTAGTTGCAGAATGAGCTCCTATTCCAATACGAATGCGAAATTCGAAAACGAGCGACGAAGGAGCGAGTTTTTAAACGCATGAGTATTGGAGTTGCATTCTGCAACGAGTATTAGACGATATTTTCTCTATTTCACTCAAATTTTGTGAAATTCAACGAAAAAATTCAAATTATAGGTCCTAGTGACTTTCATATTGTATCTTGGCAGTTGGTGTTAATGTTAGGAAATACGAAAATTGACGTTTCTAAATTGACGTCTGCTGAAATTCAAAAGGATCGGAAGTCATTGCTGACAACCACAAAACGAAAAATGTTACTGAAAACGATGCTGTAATGAATTCATTACAGCACTGTTTTTAGTACTGTTATGAACTCATTACGATACTGAAATAGAGAAAATCTTTTATGAAGAACCATATTTTCTAAGGGTGAAACTGCATAAGAATAAAGCTTTTGCGTTCGAAATCTTTCTCGAATTTGAAGTTTTTTTTCCTTAATATTCTATTCCATACTTGAAATGATGCCTATTTTAATTATCAGTTAATCGAATTATTCATTTTCTGAGGAAATGGAAAAAAAATCCATCTGATTTTTTCGTTCTCGAAACCTTCATGAATCTCTTTATTTTCATCAATGATTTATGTTTTGCAAATTTCTTGTCTTTATTTTTCATGAATATTTTCAATATTTATTGATCATTTCCATATTAAAATAGAGTAACTCTGGCGGAAGAATTTCAACTCTGATGGTATTATATGATATTACTACCCTATTTTACTGTGCGTCCATGAAGTCTTGCACAAATTCGATTTGAATTCAGGTACATATAAACTTGCGAAAAAAAACTCTGACACACGTCAAACAAATTATCGCATGTGCACGTTTTTGCTCACAGTGTGATCTATGAAGCCTGGGAGCGGTCCTAGTTTCTTATTTCAGAGGGGCACCCCATTTTTTTTACATTTCAATTCTGAAATCATTTTGAAATTCTAAATATTATTGATATATTATGTTACCCTATTTCAAAATCAAAGGGAATTTTTGGATGTCAGTGATTGAATATTGTTATTAGGCGAGTATGAAACAATTATAATAATTTTTGAAACGAACATTTAAATACACGTTGAAACACGTATTTATCAAGATTCGCATTTTTTCATAAAGGGTTATCCATAAAACAGTAGGTCCACGCCCAGGCTTTATGGATCACCCAGTATGCGTGAAATCGGTCTTAAAAGATGCGCATTTCGGAAAATACCTTAACGTGTTCCAAAGGGTACTTCGGCCATCGTTTCAAAAATTAATATTATTGTTTCATACTCGCGTAATTACAATATTCAATCACCGATCTATGGAAATCCATTCAATTTTGAAAAAGGCTATCAAAAGGCTGTATCAAAAATAATTGAGAATTTCAGAAAGAATGCAGAAATGAAATAATAAAAATTGAAATTTGAAATAAGACAGTAGGACCACGTCCAACCTTGATGAATCAATTTGTATGCATGAAATCGGTCTCAAAAAGTGCACATTTTGATACATAGCTTGATGTGTTTCAGCGTTTCGTTTAAAACCTCATACCTGAATTTTAATCCAACGAGTACAAGACTTTATGGACGTACTCTATGTTATTATCATATGTGTGCACGATCATATACCAACACACACAACAACAACACTGAAACGATGTTATTAGATCTCCTCAATTCTATCCGTTTTCCCGCTAAAATTTCGCTTTTCTTCGGTCAATTCCGATTCAATCTGATAGGAATCGTCGTAAGGATTCAAATGATGCAATTTCATTTTTGTTTCATTTATATGTTCTAGTTAGGGTTTAATTTTCAAATATAAGAACAGTTGGAATCACGTTCATGTTTTTAAAGAATACTTCACAGGGAGAGTCATCATAATAAATCAATTCATAATATCATTTAGGCATGTATATATTGACGTCCAAAAAGCGGCCTATGAAAATTCACACTAATGTAATGGACGCCGAAAAAGCTGACTCTGTACGGAGTATATACAATAGTCGGACCTGAATTCACTTATTCAAGATCTGGTGAATTGGAATCTAATTAATATATGCGAAAACAAAACAGAATGTAGGAATGCAACTTCGTCAAATTCTGAAATATTTTTGAATGGTTAGATTGTTTTCTTGGATAAAGAAATAAAATTATATCTCAAATTCCATTCGGTGAAGATTCACATATTGATATGTAAATAATTATGAAATGTTATTGAAAAAATAATAACATACGCAAGTCAAACAATATTTTTTTGATCAATAAAAATAAGTAAATATTTATACAAGAGACTCTATAGATTCTTCGTGTTTTTGTAAAAACCCCACAAAGATTCAAATGAGTGATTTGCTGACCCTTTTGAATATCTTATTCGATTTCTATTAATTACATGATGTACTACGATTATTTGAAGCATGGTGAAGTATTAAAATAAATTTATTTCCTGAACACATTACCTACATCAATTTTATTCCGAAGAATGCAAATCCGAAAGAATTAAAATTTCTAATTTGAAATAATCCACTCCTTATAATTGATATTGTAGCCGTGTTTTTTCTTCGAATTTAAATACAATAATTTTGCACTTATCTCCTGAAACGTCAACTTGGTGGAATGATTGAATTAATGAATTCTGTCGGGGCAGCCCCCAATCTCAAATTGTGAGTAGGGAAGATAGGATGTGTGAGAATAACTCCTATGAAAATCGAAAATCGGATCAAATTTGATTATTTGATGGATGTTAATAATTATATTGAGTGAATGAAAATATTTTCTGATTGGTGATAAGCCATGAATATTTTCTTTAAATTATGATTATTATTTTTTTTTAACTATGGATTCTCAGAAATTGACGTTTAGATGAGAAATAGCCTTCCCTAAGCGGGTTGGCTACCCCTTTTGAATTTTTACTAGAGAGGATTGGTCATGTTATAAATCAATGTAACGCTCATCACCTCATCTCTTTGTACAATTGATCTCAAATTATACAGGGTCTTTCACGAGGAACCTCACCCATATTTATACGGGAAACTACTAAACGTATTTTCATGAAATTCAGCACTTATAAGTATTTCACGATGCTGATGAAATCTAAAATATTTTCAAGGCATGAGCACCTCCGGTTTTTCCGGAAATGACGTCAACTTCCGTTTTTCAAATTAGAACACCATTTTTTTATTGCAGAAATAGATTCCTTAGAAAATTTCAAGTTATTTTGATGTAACATTTTTCAGTTTTGGTTGGAAAATTCTCTCTGAGCGGGAAAATTCGAAAGAAAAATCGAAAATACAGCTCCGCTGAAACAAGAATAACTTCGAGGTTTTTGGATGGAAAATTTTCATTTTTGGGATTTTTCAAGATGTAACATTGATGTATCGACTTTGAAAATCGAAATCGCGATTCATGATACAGGGGGTTAAAAAATCGCTTTCAAAGTAAGGGATAACAAAATCGTGAAAAATCAATTTTTTCAAATTAGAACCCCATTTTTTTATGGCAGATATTGAATCTACGTTAAAAAATAATGTGAGTGTATGCATCACACCCTTGCCCTAAAGTGGATATTTTCTGAGTTATTCACAAAAATCTGTTTTTCGTCTTGAATTTTCAGCTATTTCTTTTCCCTTCACGCCAAAAAGATGAAATTTTCAGGAACTGTTACTTAAACCATGTTTTAGATTTTACTACCCTAATATGCAAGATAAAAAAGTTACAGGTTGTTCCTAAATAGATGGCGAATTTGGATTCAAATTTGTATCGGAAACCTCTTTATTTCAACTAATCGGCCATCGGTTTTCTCTCCAGTGATAAATAAATAATTCCTTATGAACCAAATGCAAAAACTTACCATGTTTTACATTCTTTTTTTTTAATGATAGATATCATTTATTACATCTGCCAAATTCCTCTTTGTTCTGTAGCATGTAATTAATGATATCTATCATTAAAAAAAAAAAAGGAAAACATGGTAAGTTTTTGCATATGGTTCATAAGGAATTATTTATTTATCACTGGAGAGAAAACCGATGGCCGATTAGTTGAAATAAAGAGGTTTCCGATACAAATTCGAATCCAAATTCGCCATCTATTTAGGAACAACCTGTAACTTTTTTCTCTTGCATATTAGGGTAGTAAAATCTAAAACATGGTTCAAGTAACAGTTCCTGAAAATTTCATCTTTTTCGCGTGAAGGGAAAAGAAATAGCTGAAAATTCAAGACGAAAAACAGTTTTTTGTGAATAACTCAGAAAATATCCACTTTAGGGCATGGGTGTGATGCATACACTCACATTATTTTTTAACGTAGATTCAATATCTGCCATAAAAAAATGGGGTTCTAATTTGAAAAAATTGATTTTTCACGATTTTGTCATCCCTAACTTTGAAAGCGATTTTTTCACCCATTGTATCATGAATCGCGATTTCGATTTTCAAAGTGGATACATCAATGTTACATCTTGAAAAATCCCAAAAATGAAAATTTTCCATCCAAAAACCTCGAAGTTATTCTTGTTTCAGCGGAGCTCTATTTTCGATTTTTTTTTCGAATTTTCCCGCTCAGAGAGAATTTTCCAACCAAAACTGAAAAATGTTACATCAGAATAACTTCAAATTTTCTAAGGAATCTATTTCTGCAATAAAAAAATGGTGTTCTAATTTGAAAAACGGAAGTTGACGTCATTTCCGGAAAAACCGGAGGTGCTCATGCCTTGAAAATATTTTAGATTTCATCAGCATCGTGAAATACTTATAAGTGCTGAATTTCATGAAAATACGTTCAGTAGTTTCCCGTATAAATATGGGTGAGGTTCCTCGTGAAAGACCCTGTATATCATATGGCCACTCATTATTGAAAATTCGAGAGGGATAGCCACTCACTTCTTGAAGACAATTTCCAAGAAATTATAGTTGAAGAAATAATCAAAATTCCAAGAAAATGTGAATGTGTTATCGCGGATCAGGAAATACATAATATAATAAACATTCTTTCTGAGTCAAATTCAATCCAATACTCAAAAAAAGTACCAAAATGGAAAGCTGATGTAATAAGCTTTTATATGAGGTATCACACAATCTATCTCCTCTATTTAAAATTTGAGGGTTGGAGCCATTCAGTTCAGGTAGTGGCTATTTCACTAATGAATTATGCGCCAAAGAGTTCCTGCAAACAAAAACCTGCCTCTGCGTTTTCAACGAATGTGGCCACTTAGCACGTAAATGGTCTAGTTTCAATTTAAAATAAAAAAAAATTATGATTGTGTTGGATTCTGGAAGAAAAATTATTTTACTTCAATTAAAGGAGCGAGAACATCTTTTCCCTGTTTTTCTTCGCAGGATTCAACGCTATCATAAAAAAATAGGGTTCAACTTTGAAAAACAGAAGTAATGCCAATTTTCGATCACAGTTTCCGACACACAAAATTCGAAACACCCTATGATCATATTTCCTTTCGACAGTGCACTGCTTTGATGTTAGGAGAACGATCTACGCTCAGGATGTTGATATGTTGATAACAAGAAAAATGAACATAATAATAACTTCGAATCATTGACTTTTATTCCCGCTTTTTTTCGATATTTCAATGGCTTTAATAGAAATGTATTCAGCATCCAATACTCAATCATAACCGAAACGAAAAAATGGAAAAAAATATTTTCGAACAAAGTTATTTTTACTCCTTGTATAATCGGGAGTGCTCACGATCCAAAAATATTGCTCAGTAGCTCAGTAGGGAATTTCAAAAGATACCACAGTCCCAATTTTCAGATTCAAAATATGTCCAGATCCCCAGAAACGTCTGATAGGCACTTGAACATGAAACATCCTGTATATTGCTGAATATCGATATTGCTTCAATAGTTGAATAATCTAAATAAATGCAGAGAATCATTGAAACGTGTTCTTTGCTTTTATCGACGGTCATCGTGTACAGCGATTCATTTCAATTTCTATGATGGATTTCATCCCCACACACTCATTATTCGTTATTTTTGATTTAATATGCATAAAATTGACTAAAAATGATTTATATAGCAGATCAAGAATTTTCAAAACGAAAAAAAGAAAATATTACAGCATCATGTATACAGGGTGTCCCAAGTTCGAGTGCCTATTAGACGTTTCTGAAGAACTGGACATATTTGAAATATGAAAATTGGCATGATATCGATTCAGAAAATCTCAAATAACTCAGAAATGTCTGTATTTTAGGAGCAAGAGTGCTATCATTATTTTTCTCCGCAGAATCCAACGCAATCTTAAAAAAATAGGGTTCTGATTTGAAAAACAGAAGTTATGACCAATTTTTGATCAAAGCTTTCGACACAAAATTTCAAACACCCTGTGATGATATTTATGAAATTCAAAAGTTGCATGACCATTCCACGTACGTGCTTCTACTTTGAAGTTGTGAGAACGGTTTACACTAGGGATGTTTAAAACAAGAAAAATGAACATAATTCTACTGACTATGAATATTTGGTATTCTTTCAGATTTGGTTCCGATATTTTGAAAACCATTTGAATGAATACGATAGTTTCACCAGAAATGTATCCAGCATTGAATACTCAATCATATCGGAAACGTAAAAATGAAAAAAAAAAATTCCAACAAATTTATTGTCACTCCTTGTATAACCGGAGGTGCTCAGGCTCCAAAAATATTTTAGGTCTGTAGAGAATTTCGAATATCAATATCAATTTTCAGATTTCAAATATGTCCAGTTCTCCAGAAACGTCTAATACGCACTCGAACTTGGGACACCCTGTAGTTTGGGTGTAATGAACACGAATTCAATCAGTAAATCCACATACTATGATCCCCTTTCCTTCCCAAAGTTTACCACATGGCGATATCTGGATAGACGATTTTCATAGGTATTCACAAATGCAGCACCAAACACTTCATCGAGAAGCGGGGTCGCGCATTCAAAACAATTTTTTTCCGATAACAGAGTATAACGGACGTCCATTAATCGCACTGTATAAGAATTATTATAAGACTATGTTGCCAAACTTCATGTCCTCAAATGCTCTCAATATGAAATAGGGAAGATGTATATAACATATACGCGGAAAGTGGTAGTCAGCGCCACGATCGTGCGTTGGTTGAACTGAAATATGCGATTTTGTACAAGATGAGAGTAACTGACGTCATCGGCAAAAATTGGTGTACGGACTCAGGACGTGCCATAACGTCAAAATACACCGAGAATTGAGCAAGACAATTCGACGTCCGTATATCGGACGCCGGATTGCAAGCGGACGTCGAAATGATGGTAAAACCACAATGTATGGCTCTCGTAAGGCGGGATTCTGTATATATATATATATATATATATATATATATATATATATATATATATATATGAACCCCTGTTAAGCTGTGACCTCCGTTAAGTAGACTGGGCGACCTCACCTCCGGGTGAAGGAGTAGTCTCAATGGAAAAATTTTTGTTGATATATGGAGAGGGGAAGCCAAAGAACAAAATTACCGAGAGAGGGGAAAACATTTTTACTGAAAAAATTTTGTTTGAACAATCGAGGCGCTGTAGCCTCCGCTTATATTTCTTGTAGTGTGAACGTTATAACCTCCGGCGGTGTTGCCAAATTTCGGAGGTGAGTAGGTGAAGTGAATATATGAAATTCAATATTCATATATTGGATGCAGGTGGCTTGGTTTTTCAAGGTTGATTCATGTCTATAAAGGAGTCGGAGATCGGGGAGTATTCTTGTTGTTGTGGATTCGAAACGATATTTATCGTTTCTTCAACATATCTTCAATTGAAAAATTTTCAGCCGAAATGATCTTGAACGATTAGGTTGGAATCAATGGTGAAGAATATGTGGTCAAATTCGAAACTCCTTGCGACCAGTGAACCTTAAATAATTTAATTTTCAAAGGAAATCACCAAGTCTTGAAATTATTGAAACCTCTAGCCATTTGCCACGATTCATCCTAACAACTTGTAAAATAGTAATCTGATTCCAAAGATGGGACTGGTATAATAGTAAAGATACAAAAATGAATAAATCGAAGGTTTTTTTTGGGGAACTATAACCTAAATTCAGAATTTCGTGGAAATCGAATCATTTGTAACATGAATAAAAACTCACGAAATTAATAAAAAGTTGTAATATCAATATACATATTTTGAATTGTGTGAGATCGCTAAAAAAATCCCATCACAATGCTGCGAAATGGAGTTCTTGGAGAAAATAAGTGCAGTTTTTTTCGCAAATCGATAACTAAATAGTAAGAATGAAAATAGCCACAGAAATTGAGGTGAGGGGGTTTTCGTAATTTTACAATAGTAGCAATTCCAAAAATTATTGAATCAAACAATAACGGAAGAGAATTATATCAAGACGTTATTTTACTACAATTGGAAAGAAACAAGTCTTCAAATAAAATGGGAGAGCGAATAATTAATTGGTATAAGGGCAGCTTTTGGATGGATAAAATACTCGGCATAAAGAATCATCATTTATTTGATGCATGGAAATATGTAATTGTTATACGGGACTTACGGAAAGACATAATAATCTTTATCTACTCCCATAGAATAATATATCCAATTTCAACTCACTATAATACAAATAGGAAAAATGTAGCTTACGAATTACGACATGAATAAGAAAGTCGAATCGTTTGGGAACTCTATTTCAGACATCAAGGTAACGTTCTCGCCATCCATTTCTACATTTTCTTAGGTCTGAATATCCAAAAATTGCATTTGGAAAACGTGAATTTCTGACGTTTTCTACGGTATTCGATATCGATTAGATTTTCGACCAAAGAAATCGCTTTTGACAACTGTTGTCAATTTTGAAAATGCTGATTGATTCGAATTTCACTGAAGAAGTCGAAGGTAAAGTATAGTGTTCAATTCGCGGAAATGGTCATAACACACTTGATGAATTAAACCCCTCGCCTGAAGGCTCGGGCTGCAAAATTCATCTGCGTCTGTTATGACTTACATTATCGCTCATTGAACAATATATTATAAAATTTCATTACCAAAAAAATGTCATATTTATAAATTCCTTCAACCAATAGCTCAACATAATATTGGGCAGGTAACTGAGGGAATGCGGATTGTATATAAGAATTCAATTTATATCGACATATTGCTAAGCTTCTCATTTTTTTATTCATTTGGATAAAGAAGGGATATTCCCTACGGAATACTTTCTCAACTCACAAACTGAATCATCATTTGGACAGGGTTATTGGATGTTGTAAACTATTCTCAAATTTAGTTCTGATATAACTATACCCTAATTTAGTTCTGATGTAACTATATCCTTTAAAAAAAATGTGGGGTAATCTTATTTATTGAACGTAATTTTCCAAGGGATTCTGCCCACTTAATTTTTCGAATAGTCTTCCAATCATACTTTTACTGTCATAAATTTTTCCAAGCAACGATGATTCTTATTCTTGTCTTTCGTATATCGCACATAGATTTCAATTAAGTGACATTCTTTTTCAATACCATTACCCTTTTGACAGCTTTTGAATTTCATAACTCTTCTAATAATTTCGAACTTTAAGCTCACTGATTCTTCTTTTCAACGGCTTTTTACTTTGTGTATTTTTCCAACAGCAACGGGAATAAAGATTAATTTTGTCAATTCGTTTCAGAAGTGAGAAGCCGATATTATAAATGCAAAAAAAGTAACTTGGTCAATAAGAACAACTGATAGAACACCCCTCGAAAATTAAAAAAAAATACCATTTAAGAGATGGTTCTAGTCATTCTTTTCGCTTCGGTATGAAATCTATTCTAAATATCCTCATGTCTTCATCCTAGTAAATTTATTACTTAAAGCATTTACTCTTGAATAAAAGGAAGGATCAATTTTATCCTTCCGAACGAGAACATTAAGAAAATGAAGGAAAACTTGTGTTGAGCCGATATCGGTTTCCAGATGAAAGACGAAGGAAATAGCAAGCAGTACAACCTACTGCTTGCTCGACGAAAAAAAAACAAAAAGCTCAACACTCCTTAACAAAATGCGTCGAAGAAAATATTAGTTTGTGGGATAACAAATTCGTTAAATAATTCTTCCAAACTCATTTTTATATTATTTTATATATTTATTGTTTACACCTATTTGTTGAGAGGTTTGTTTCTATGTGATACATAATTTATGTTCGAGATTTCAATTTTTTGTTAAACCCAATCATCCAAAGTAGGTCCCATTTAAGACATGATTTCGACCATTTTTTTCGCTTCAGTATAAAATTTTATCTAAATATACTCATTCCTTCATCCCAATAAATTCATAACCTAATGTAGGGCACTGACGAGGACTCTCTACGGTACTTTCGGGCATCCATCAGCATCGCACGAATGCTCGAAAAGAGTCCCGTGTATGGTCTATCGAGACTACCCTTCGGCGTTCGAGGTAGGAACTTGGAAGCCCATGTATTACATATCCAGAACCTCGAAAATTTCTAGCGATTATCGAAAGAATTTCAAGATATTAAGGTAGGAATCACGGACAGTATCACTGTCAATTTTTTTACGGCCTCAGTCATTTTTTTATAATTACATTCTCGGACTGAAAAATGCGAATCTACCTACTAGGTGGATAGACGAGCACTCAGAAGCTACATACACCAAAAGCTATTTGATTTGTATTTCAAATTTTGAATTCAGTTGCTTGCTGACAGGTATAGGCTCGTTTACTTGTTTACGCTGTTTGGCTGCATACTTTTTTTTGTAAGATAAGGCTCTTGATGAGAACATTGATTTTAAATTTTTGGGGCCGATCATTCGTAGACATTCAACTTTCGAGAGAAAGGAACAAACACTAGAAATTTTCTTGCTCGCTGTGGAGTCTTGATGGTGAGACTCTCTCTCGAACTAAATCTGCTCGACTCTTTTGGAGTTACATCCATTATCATTCACTTCATAACTCTAAAATACGATCTAATTTAAATTCACCAAAAAGTATATTCCGAAAAGGAAATGATGCGAAATTCTGTGAGGATCGTATTATAAGAAAGTTTCATTTTCACATCTAACCTATTCGTCAAGTTCGGCTGAAATTCTGCATGAACTTTTGAGTCGACATATTTCATCCAAGATACCATATTTCAGTTGGATCGAATCTGAAATCTTGAATATATGATGACATTAACATTTCGGATCTGCTGAATCATCGGGTGGAATTTGAGGAATCATAATTTTGATGCTCGCAAATAAAGTCGCTTCGTGAATATCGAATCTTCAAGTACTTTCTTTCGGAAATTATTGTGCTCTCGAGAGGCAAACTTTCATATATCTTGAAAAATATGTTACTAAAAAAACCTAATGCTTATGTTATAATCAACATACGAATAGAATTATTTATTATTAAGTGTTCATTATTGAAAGTCTCCAACTTTTTTCAAGGAACCTGTTTATAAACGGTGATTCCACCTTCCACCTTTCTCTTGAATCTGTTTCTGTGGAGAAATGTTCGCAGTTTATCTTAAAAGGAAACTTTTAAAATGCAATCAGTCACAAAGTTTTTTTCTTATTTTTCAAAATTCGACGAAACGGAGAAATTATGTAGGTACTATTCACCTTTGACGACGAATCTCAAGTTCGTATATCGTCTAAATATTGGTGCAATGTATAAGGATAAGAATTTATAATTATTTTTTGGGATGATTTCATTAGGCCCTAAGAACTAAAAAACTCAATTCGTGTAGGTGAAAAAAAATAAACGTCATTAGAAAACCGGCTCGTAATTCAGTTTCGGGGAAAATATACTGTATTCAGTCGTTCTAGTGTATTTCAATGAAATCTGGTATATGCAATTTTTTTATTCTTAGACAAACTCTGATAATCTTGCAAAATAAAAGAAGAAAGAACCTAATGAAGCTTTTAATAACGACAATAACAAATGTTCCGTTTAAAGATTTTTAGTTATCTCATAGTCGGGACAGAAATATCGACCTCCGAACTTTTTACAAACGATTCATTTTACATCAACCAGACGATTTTATGGTTCGAAAGAATGCCAGATGTTGTTTTGATACACTTTTTTATGCATGCCTCAGTGCACCTGCTCCATACGAGTATGGTTTACAGTGTTGCCATTTACGGAGGTGACAACGAACTGCATGTCTCTTCGACTTATTTCTCCATATATAGGACGGCGCACTAGCGCTGGTGGTATATAGCTGAACTAAAAGATTGTACAGTACAGAAATATGGTGCGTTCTGACCTCAAAACGATTTTTTGATATGTTGATCCCTGAAGTCTCCTGAGTCTAACAAGCTAAGAAACAAGGCAAAACGTTGTGACCTCCGATTTCGGAGGTGAGAGCGTTATATATGAGGTGACAACGCTTGTTGAGTTTATATTTTGGAGGTGACAATGACCATTAATAACTATATATATATATATATATATATATATATATATATATATATATATATATATATATATTATGATATAGTAATAAATGGGATCTAATAAGTAATAACAACTAATAACCATTAAAGATAATTTTATTAAGGATGTTGTAGGAACGAACGACGTTGTCGCCATCTCGTGACCTTGCGGCGAACTGATAAGTTCGGACGTTTTTGGCAGTTCATTTTCGTAGGGGAGCCTTCTCTCCAGTTATTCTATGCTCCTAGCTAAGTATGTCTAAACAGGGTGTCCCACTAGTGCCGCAGCGGACGATAAATGCGTAACGGTCTGAGTTTGGCGAATTTTTTTGATGCCAACTTGATATACTCCAAGAATAGCACAACCTAAAAATATTTTCGAATATATAAATTACAAGCTTCGAAGCTTGTAGTTTCAGAGGGGTCTCCTCAGAAGACGTAGGAGTAATCAGGATAAACAATATATCATATCATATCGGGTGTCCCATAAAAGAGAAAGAGAGGGTGACTTTGATTTTTTAAATGGGACACCCTATATTCAGTAGAGTTTTTAAATTCTCTGGAACTCCTTGCATGCATTTTTTATCAAAAAAATTATACTTGTAGAGGCTGTGTTTTACCATTAAATTTCACGAACCCTTCATATGGATTGAAAGACAAGACTTCAAAGTATCCTAGCCAGCTATACTAAAGCATCTCCAGCATATGAAGTGTCCACAAAAATAATAAAACTTACGAATTTCGAATCGATTTTTCTTAATTTTTTCAAATGCAATGCATGTAATTTTTCATTCTTATCACCATTTATTTGACTCCATTTCTTGTCAAATACATGATATGCATATACCTCCGACTTCAAATAGCAGATTTGGCTTTTCTGTGGCTATTGAGAACTGTCAAATTATTCTACTCAGAATTAACATCATTTTAGCTTCAATTCATATTATAGCGAAATGAGGGACTAGACACTTTTGGTGCATCTACTCCACAATGTGATGAAATCATTTACTGAAGACAGAAACTTGCTTTCTGTAGGTACCCATTTTTCCATTTTCTCAGTTTCCACTTGGAGTTTCGAATATTGCAAAAATTTCAAAACAAGCTTCAAGCTTGAAGATAATAATCCTTCTATCTCAAGCCAATTTCCTAAAAACTCCGGTTTGGTAAAATTGAAAGTCAACTCGAAAATATTGGACATTGTAAATTACTCGTTATTGGAAAAATGAGTAATGATAATTAATAAGTTTATTAATTTTAATTAACATACTTCATTACAAGTATACTCCATTCACAATTATAAAATCACAACTCTGGCCTTGGAAATTTGACACATTCCACTCTGTATCGAAGTTTTGACGTTTTTCGAAATATTTTTATGTTCCAAGTCAACACTATGTTGCCCTTTCTACATTCTTAGCGTATTTCTCAGAATGTGAATTTATTCGGAAAATGAATGAATTGGAAAAGATGTGATGGACGAAAATAATTAACGTTTATATGAATTGATAGAAAGGATTCCTTTTCTAGTTATTTGCATGAAAAGTACAAGAGATCACTGTTGAAATATATTATTTCTCGCCATGGAAGAAAATTGCATTGCTTTCACATAATTTTCGTATGCATGCTTGTGAAGATTTAATGTTTATTATCCTCTTGAATTGAAAGTTCAAGACTTGACGACATCAATTGTTGATTCATTAAAAAAAATCAACCCAAAGATATAGGATGAATTGATGGGTAATTACAAGAATCAAGAATAAAGTCAATTTTATTTTGTTGATAACTTTCTTAAAATCAATGTTAGGATATAAAACTCGGCTGCGTTTGTTCAGACAACATCTAAGGAATACATTTTTCACCATCTCGACCTTTGAAAGGCGTTTCTCATAGGAGAATTAGGTCTAAGTTCCACCTCATTAGTGAGGTACCTAACTTTTGCAAATCTGCTCAGATATCGCCAAATTTCTTGGAAACCTGAAAAATATCATCCTAATCGACCTCTAGAGGCTCCATCCGATCCATCTACTGCGATATCTGTCCAAATAACAGCTTTTTCAACGAAATTCCCGTGTACCCCTTCAACCTCGAAATGTAAACATTCGTCCTGGTCTTGAAAATCGTCCTCACGCTCCAAACTGGTGCTAAAAACAATAAACATACGTTAATCTTGGATATTCGACGAAAAACTCACCTGCAAATATCGATTAAATACCAAAAATCTGCGAACAATTTGTAAACCTAACAAAATGAGGAATATCTTCGATACTTTTACTTTGATGTAAACAAAGAAAGTGGCAACGTCGTTTTGTCATTAACGATATTTTCTGTGCGCGCACTGACTTTTCATCATATGTTCTGTGCTTTTTATCAGGTGCACCAACTCCTGAAAACTGAACCATGACCTCCTATGTGATTGAATAAAAGTGAATGGAGTATATATCTATTTTAAGCCTAGACAGGAGATGTCACTGGACGTCGATCTGTAAACGTCCATCTTAAATTTCAACACTTCATCTTATAGAAATGTATTGTTTTTTTGTGATTGCTGAATAAAATTCATAAAAAAATGGATATAAAGCTTCCAAATCCCAAGCAAACCAAAGATAATATCCTCGTCATTTCTCCACAATTGCATCAGAAGAATTAGTATTCAAGAATTCTAATAAGACAAAACATTTTCAATTAGGTGCCCCAAACAGCTTCAACCGCAGCGTTTCCGCGAAGAATCAATTACACAAGTCCTCATTCCTAATTGTCCCGACAAATCCATTCCTGAACATCCTCGTACAGCATTGTCTTGACCGTCGTTAATATTCAATGTGTTCCTTCTTTTCAGGATGTCATCTACTTCCTGTCCTGAACAATCTGAGGTAAGTGCCTTTATATTAATTTGAGTCATTGACGTCTATTCAAGAAGTGCAAGAGGCCAACGTAGCCAGTATGCCGGATGATGAAAATAATGGGGTAGGGAATAAGGAAGGAATCACATTTCGATGAGACATGAGGGTTTATTCTTGTCACGTAGATTTTCGTGTTTGGTGAACGATCACACCTGACCGTTTTTGTCGGTATTGTGTTTATTCAACGTCTGGAAAGGGTCTTCTTGTATGCAAGAATGCTCGCATATGAAAGTGAACTCCTCGAGATGTACAGGGCGAATGAATAAAAATAAGCACCCTAGAGCACGCTGATGACAAAGCAATTCTCCACTTAACGCCATGTATCTCGAAAAATGGTCATTTTATCGGATTTAGAATTCATACCTCTGAAGATGTTGTGGAAATCAATTCTAAGATCCGGTATAAGAAATATATACCTTCATCTGTTATTTATTAGTGATGAGAAATAAATGATAGATAACATTTACATCGACACATTGCACATAGGTTGCCTAATTAAATCAGGTGCGGATAATGTAAAATTGTTAAATCTTTAACAAACATTTTTCAATAAATTTCCCTCATCTGTTATTTGAAAAAATCGTCAACCAGTTAAGAGAATGGACCCTAAAGAATTGAAAAAGTAATGGTTGCCTGCTTTTTTCCGGGTACAACTGTAGGGTTGCCAGGTTTGAAGAGGTGACTCGCAGTAGAGAAATTACCCTCATCTGTTATTTGATCGTATCTGATGTCAAATGAAAGCTTATTTTATTCTCAATCTGACTGTATAGGGTTGCCTTACTTAAAAGTTGATTCAGTCTAGGGTTGCCTCTATTTTAGATGTATATTTTAGACAGGAGCGGTGACAGATATGAGTTGCATGAAGAACAAGATTATTTATGTCAACATAAAGAGACAGATACGCGGATGATGTTCCATTTATCAAAAGCACCACCTTATTCAAAATATTGGTCAGAGCGAATGATAGTTATAGTGAAAAGGGGTTACAGTCCACTGCGACCTTAAGGTCTATTGTGCCCCCTGACAGAGCTGTCATCATCGCGCCTCCTACAGCTCGCCCTCCAGTTCCAGAGATTTGATAAAATCCAGTATCTGGGACGGCTTCAAGGAGGATAACTCCCCACTTCTACAAGTTTCTTGTCCAAAGCTATCTTTCCTTTGGCTTACAATGGCATAGCATTCCGTAACCAGGTGAATAGGAGTTTCTTCCTCCTCACCACAGAATCTACACTCATCAGTGTCCGATAAACCCATTCTCAACAGATGCTTCTTTAGGCGACAATGTCCTGTGAGAAAGCCAGTGAGTAGGTGAAGTTGGTTTTTACTGAGATCCAGATATTTTTTGGATCTAGCAGTTTCAAAGTTCCGGAGGAACTTTTTGGAGTGATCCATTCCTGGGAGATTCCGCCAGAGTTTTTCTCTTTCGGTTTTCTCCTTCAGCATAAATTCCTTCTTATAGGTGCATTTTCCTATACCACAGAAGGGTTCTGGGCCAGTGAGTGGCGTCTGTGCGCCCTTTCTGGCCAGTTTATTGGCCTCTTCGTTTCCTACGATTCCCGAATGACCGGGAACCCAGATTAAAAAGACCTTATTCTTCTTGCCTACCTCATTGAGTTTCGGCACTCCCAAATCAGCTTTGAGTCAATGACGTAGGAGCTCAGTGCTTTAATAGCAGCTTGACTATCTGTATGAATAGCTATATCGCACTTCTGATAGTTTCTTTCTAGATGTATATCTAGACATCTTCCGATTGCAAGTATTTCCGTTTGAAGGACGCTTGTACAGGAGCCTAGCGATAGTGCACACTTGGTACTTGTCCCATAAATCCCAGCGCCAGCTCCTGTAGCGGTTTCAGAACCATCAGTATACCATTTCATTGTATTTTCTTTGAGATTGTACTTGGTGTATTCCCTTTCCCAATCTTCTCTTTTACTTAGCATTGTACTGAAGTTCTTCTCAGTGCTTACTTTCTTGATCATTACATCGCTAGGAAGGTTTGCAGATGAGGTGTAGTCATTCAGAGAGGACCAAGCTCGCTGAAACCTGACTCTCTCATTGCCTGCTCCTTCTTTAGATACTCTGAGGATGGCCTCATGGGCTACCCTATCAATCACTAGATGTAGAGGTGTGAGGTCTGTGATGATCTCAAGCGCCCTGGTTGGGCACGTTCTCATAGCTCCCGTGATGCACACACAGGCAAGCCTTTGTACTTTGTCGAGCATTTTTCTCGTACTTGCCTGACTTGTCTTTGCAAACCAGGCTACTGCCCCATATGTGACTATAGGTCTTACAATCATGACGTACATCCATCGCAGTATTTTTGGGTTACAGCCCCAATTCCTGCCGCATAGACGTCTGCATGCCATCAGAGCTCTTGTAGCTCTGCCAGTAGCATTATCAACATGCTTATTCCACAGAAGTTTGCTATCCAGTGTTATTCCTAGGTATTTGACTTCAGACCCCCACTCCAAGATATTTCCGTTTAATACTAACGTTTTCATGGCTGGAAGTTTCCTCTTCCGAGTGAACGGAATCAATGTGGTCTTGGTTGGGTTGATGTTCAGCCCCACTGACAAGCACCACTGCTCAATAATTCTAAGGCCCTTCTGCAATAGGTCGCAGAGAGTGCCTTCGAATTTACCTCTAATTATTAGGACTATGTCGTCCGCATAACACATTCAAAGCCAAGCTCCGTTAGCCTGTGTAGAAGTTCATCCACTACCAGGCTTCATAGGAGGGGGGATAGCACCCCACCCTGAGGTGTTCCACGAGTAGCTTTGACGAAGACGGATTCCTCGCCCATCGATGTCTCAGCTATCCTCGTCGTTAACACCTCATACATCCATCTTAAAATGGTATTATTCACTCCTCGCCTCTCAAGTGCATCTCTGACAGACACATGTGTTGTGTTGTCAAAGGCCCCAGATACATCCAGGAAGGCACACATGGCGATGTCTTTGTTATTCAGAGTTCTCTGGATGACTTCAGTCAGCTGATACAGAGCGGTCTCCGTTGAACGTCCCGCCCTGTAAGCATGCTGAGAATTGTGAAGTGGTGTTTTCTCCAGATGCTCCGTTCTTATGTAGTTATCTACGACTTTCTCCATCGTTTTAAGAAGAAACGATGTTAGGCAAATGGTTCTGAAGGATCGAGGGTCAGTCCCGTCCTTTTTCCCTACTTTGGGAATGGAGGTTACTTTTGCCCTTCTCCACTTTTCAGGTATTTGACCCAATGCTAAGCTGCTTCTTGTGATATTCAGTAGATGAGGGAGGATCTCCTCCACTACTTTCTGCAGGATTATCGGAAACACCCCATCTTCTCCTGGGGATTTATACGGCTGAAAGGTGCTTATTGCCCATTCAAGTCGTTGCCTTGTGAATATACTCTTAGCAATGTCCAAGTCCTCCTTGCGGGAGTTCTTGGTCTGCTTCATTGCTATTACAGTATTACTTATTGGTTCACTACCTGGGAAGTGTGTTTCGAGAAGAAGAATGGATCGTTCCTTCTCTCCTTCAGTGTACGAACCGTCTGGCCTTTTAAGCGACATAGTGGGGTTAGTTCCTCCTTTTGCCATGACTTTCTGAAGTCTGGCTGCTGTGGGAGTGGAAGTGATGCTTGCACAAAAGGCTTGAAAATTAAGTCTTTTGGCCTTCCTGATCTCCTTGTTGTACTGAGTAAGTTTCTCAGTGTACCGTTGCCAGTTACTGTCTCGTTTGGCTTTATTAAAGAGCCGACGGACTTCCTTTCGGAGGTTTGACAGATTGTCATTCCACCAAGGAGCTTCTTTACTTGATCGAGCCTTGGTCAGTGGGCAACTGGAGTGAAAGGCCTCCATCATTGCCTCGCTTACCTGCTCAACATGTTGCTCCAAATCGTAACAGCGGTGTTTTTCCCGCCCTATTACAATCTGGTCTAAATTATTCTTCAGATGGCTCCTATAAAGAAACCAATCTGTCTTTCTAGAATTTCGAATCAGGGGTGGCGGTGGTATCTCCCTCCACCTTAAACTCGATAATTCTATAATCAGAGAGTGAAGGTTCATCCATCACTCTCCAGGAAGTGACATTCTTCCTGGCAGCGACGTTGACAATTGTCACGTCCAGGACCTCTTCTCTCGTTCTCGTGACGAAAGTTGGTGTATTCCCTACATTCAATGTCTCGAGATTATTAGCCAAAGAGCGAATGATACCGACGTCTTGATAATTGTAATGGCCACTATTTACAAAATTCCGGAGTCTCAAATTTGGTTAACAGGTTCATCATCGAGGAAAATTAACAAGAATGATCAGGATTGCATAAACTGTACTGAGCTTGCAATGAAATTGGGTCCTACGTTGTGCATGGGTTTGCCAGCTCTCCACGCATTTACAGGTTGTGATTACACAGCTGCATTCTATAACAAGGGAAAAGTCAAGGCTTTCAGAATATTTTCAAAACGGAGGGATTTTCAGGAAATATTTGCATCGTTAACAGATCCAGTTGATTTATTTCTCGATGAAAAAGTTGAACGTATTCAGGAGTTTACTGCCCTTTTGTATGGTATCAAAAACTGTTATAACATCGATAACGCTAGATATCAGCTGTTCGAAAAAAAAATATTCAACATACCATGAAAAAGAGTATTTCATGAAGAAGATTTTTAAAGGTATGGACTCAAACATGATTCCACCATGCTGGAAGTCTCTCCAGCAGAAAATATTACGAACGATATATGTAAATTCTATGTGGCTTCATGCAATTGATGAGAGATGTAGGTACCACACTAGATCCAAAAGACTGTGGGTGGTTTCTAGATTGTTATTTAAAGCCTAGAGGGTTCGCAGTGGATCCGACTCCTTTACAAGTTGAAGAGGTACTCAAAATATCGTGACCACTTCTGACGAGTCAGAAACAGAATGAATTTTCATTGTGTTATTCTACTAATTAAAAAAAATTATATACTTTTTCAATAAATAAGTGTTCTATAATAATTCTATGTTTTTGTTAATATTTAGTCCTATTTAATTCAATTCATAACGCGCTTATGCTATTATACAGGGTCTTTCACGAGGAACCTCACCCATATTTATACGGGAAACTACTGAACGTATTTTCATGAAATTCAGCACTTGTAAGTATTTCACGATGCTGATGAAATCTAAAATATTTTCAAGGCATGAGCACCTCCGGTTTTTCCGGAAATGACGTCAACTTCCGTTTTTCAAATTAGAACACCATTTTTTTATTGCAGAAATAGATTCCTTAGAAAATTTCAAGTTATTTTGATGCAACATTCTTCAGTTTTGGTTGGAAAATTCTCTCTGAGCGGGAAAATTCGAAAAAAAAATCGAAAATAGAGCTCCGCTGAAACAAGAATAACTTCGAGGTTTTTGGATGGAAAATTTTCATTTTTGGGATTTTTCAAGATGTAAGATTGATGTATCCACTTTGAAAATCGAAATCGCGATTCATGATACAGGGGGTGAAAAAATCGCTTTCAAAGTTAAGGATGACAAAATCGTGAAAAATCAATTTTTTCAAATTAGAACCCCATTTTTTTATGGCAGATATTGAATCTACGTTAAAAAATAATGTGAGTGTATGCATCACACCCTTGCCCTAAAATGGATATTTTCTGAGTTATTCACAAAAAACTGTTTTTCGTCTTGAATTTTCAGCTATTTCTTTTCCCTTCACGCCAAAAAGATGAAATTTTCAGGAACTGTTACTTAAACCATGTTTTAGATTTTACTACCCTAATATGCAAGAGAAAAAAGTTACAGGTTGTTCCTAAATAGATGGCGAATTTGGATTCGAATTTGTATCGGAAACCTCTTCATTTCAACTAATCGGCCATCGGTTTTCTCTCCAGTGATAAATAAATAATTCCTTATGAACCATATGCAAAAACTTACCATGTTTTACATTCTTTTTTTTTTTAATGAAAGATATCATCTGCCAAATTCCTCTTTATTCAGTAGCATGTAATTAACGATATCTATCATTAAAAAAAAAAGAATGTAAAACATGGTAAGTTTTTGCATATGGTTCATAAGGAATTATTTATTTATCACTGGAGAGAAAACCGATGGCCGATTAGTTGAAATAAAGAGGTTTCCGATACAAATTCGAATCCAAATTCGCCATCTATTTAGGAACAACCTGTAACTTTTTTCTCTTGCATATTAGGGTAGTAAAATCTAAAACATGGTAACAGTTCCTGAAAATTTCATCTTTTTGGCGTGAAGGGAAAAGAAATAGCTGAAAATTCAAGACGAAAAACAGTTTTTTGTGAATAACTCAGAAAATATCCACTTTAGGGCAAGGGTGTGATGCATACACTCACATTATTTTTTAACGTATATTCAATATCTGCCATAAAAAAATGGGGTTCTAATTTGAAAAAAATTGATTTTTCACGATTTCGTCATCCCTAACTTTGAAAGCGATTTTTTCACCCCCTGTATCATGAATCGCGATTTCGATTTTTAAAGTGGATATATCAATCTTACAACTTGAAAAATCCCAAAACTGAAAATTTTCCATCCAAAAACCTCGAAGTTATTCTTGTTTCAGCGGAGCTCTATTTTCGATTTTTTTTTCGAATTTTCCCGCTCAGAGAGAATTTTCCAACCAAAACTGAAAAATGTTACATCAAAATAACTTGAAATTTTCTAAGGAATCTATTTCTGCAATAAAAAAATGGTGTTCTAATTTGAAAAACGGAAGTTGACGTCATTTCCGGAAAAACCGGAGGTGCTCATGCCTTGAAAATATTTTAGATTTCATCAGCATCGTGAAATACTTATAAGTGCTGAATTTCATGAAAATACGTTTAGTAGTTTCCCGTATAAATATGGGTGAGGTTCCTCGTGAAAGACCCTGTATATGATGAGAAAAATCATCAACATAGGAATTCCCTTCATCATTGTCTGTCACATAGAGTTGAGCGCGCAACTCATATAAAAAATATAAATATAAAATATAATATAAAATTGAGGCAACCCTAGACTGAATCAACTTTTACGTAAGGCAACCCTATACATTCATATTGAGAATAAAATAAGCTTTCATTTGACATCAGATACGATCAAATAACAGATGAGGGTAATTTCACTACTGCGAGTCACCTCTTCAAACCTGGCAACCCTTCAGTTGTACCCGGAAAAAAGCAGGCAACCATTACTTTTTCAATTCTTTAGGGTCCATTCTCTTAACGGGTTGACGATTTTTCAAATAACAGATGAGGGAAATTTATTGAAACATTTTTGTTAAAGATTCAACAATTTAACATTATCCGCACCAGATTTAATTAGGCAACCCATGTGCAATGTGTCGATGTAAATGTTATCTATCATTTATTTCTTATCACAAATAAATAACAGATGAGGGTATATATTTCTTATACCGGATCTCATACTAATATACAGGGTGTTCGATAACTGGACAGCCAAAATGAAATATTATATCTTAAATAGAATTCTAATCATAAAACAAAGAATACATTTTTTCCATATCGACCTTCGTTTAGGAGATAATCAACTTATAAAAAATATTTCAATATTTCATTCAACATTTATTAATGGTATAAATATTTATGTATATAACTACAAAACTATGGTAAATGTTCAAAAATACCACCATTTACATTGATACATGCCTGGCAACGCAAAACAAGTGAATTATAAACTGTCCAGTTATCGAACACCCTGTATAGTGATAAAATAGATGCATTTGACCGAGGAAATTCTTGAATTCATATTTTTCGTACTTTTCCCAAAATAGAATACCTTCCTATGAATAAACCACCATGAATATTTTGGAGATTAGAGACACACATAATTATATTTGTGGTATAACTTTTCCAAAAAATCAATCCTTAAATAAAGGGTTTCGAACAAATCCTAAAAAAAAGCAGTTCTCTCTGTCAAACACCCTGTATAAAATATGTGTACTGTGCAATAGTTTCTCGTCCAAATACTATATCGAAGAGAACGTTTCAAAGATATGCCTTCCTGACTTCACAGTAGAAAAAGTGAATTTTGGCAAAAAAAACTACCGCCATAAATTCGTGACTCACCCTGTAAATATAAATATTTTAATCATACGTATCCACCAATTTCATTACTAGAAAATGTGGTAAACGTCTGTATGTAACAGAAATCGAATCTAACTTTTAATAAATAAAAAATAATTCCGAAAATCTTGTCAATTTTCATCTTCAACGGGTATTTAGACAACTAGTCATAGGATTGGGTTGGGCCCATTGACACTTTTGGTCACTGAGTCAGGAACAACAACATACAACATACCAAACTTTCAGAAAATTTCACCGGTCACCACTTCACATACAAAAATTGCGGGGTCCTTTAATCAACAATTCATTGAAGTCCTGAAGGACAGCAACTGCTTGAAACCACTAATATCCATTTTTCTTTAGTGATTTCTATCATGCAGTAGAGTTTTTCGTCGATGCTTTTACCCAAATTGTCCTCACATGTTTGACATACAATCTAGACACCATTCTGGGTGGAAGAATAATCATGGATTCCATTATTTTTTCACAGAAAATGCGCTGAAGCGGAACCAGAATTAGCCGTGCAGCTGGACGTTTTTGACGAACAACGTGATAGTGATGACGCTCAAGCATCTCAGCAAGGACCACATGGAGTAGATCTCAATTCACCCTTGGACGTATTTTATGCTATATTGAAGCAGGTAAACTACCGATTACTTGTAAACTTCCGAAAATCAATTTGAATGAAATGAGTGATAACAGTATTCCGTTCATAATTATCTCATAGGAATTTTTTACTTCTGAACGCTTCTAACGGCAATCTAGCAATCAATATTTCAAACTGGATAGTGTCCAATAATTTGGCCTACCCTAATGCTACATAATAATAAAATTTATTATTTCTGCAAGACATAACAAAAATACAGGGTGTTTCACAATTAACTGGTCATACTCAAACACATATAGCCGTGTAGCAGGCACCGAGAAATTCAATTTTGCCTCATGACCTATACTCCGTTTTTGAATCATAAACGAGATACGGGTTACTTAGAGCAATATTCTGATAACTGTGGTAAATAACACGTAGCCTTTGAAATAACGGTTTCTGGTCACATCCGAGTCATTTTTTATCTCAATTCAATTGTGGTCTAGAATTTTGGAAGAAAGTCAGAATAGCGGAAAACCTGCAGAGCTGGAATTTTCGATTGCCAAATTGGATAGCATTATTTCAACTCGATATTCTTAGATTTTGTGTGATTTTTCATTCACAATTCGAATTCAACTAGTTTCTTACATGTCTAAATATTTCATTATAAATACTGATGTGAAAACAGAATAAAAAATATGCATTTTTTTTTCTTTTTGTAGCCTTCCAAAGATTCCCCTCGGTCTACTCAAATGATATTTATCCAAAAAACAGGTGGCCATAAGAAGGCCAGAATTGTGTTACTGAGCTTCTCGAATGACCCGGATAAAAATATGAGTTTATAAACTGAAAAATTCCTTCAAAAAGCTTTGGTGAGAGTCGTAGGTACTCGGTCCACTTTCGTACAGTAGGGTCACCATACTTTTCGAGTACAAATTGGGTTTATTCTTATCTTATTAATGTCCATTTCGAAGCATCGCTACTGTCCGACGGTTCGATTCCCACCAAAGCTTTTTGAAAAATTTTTTTGGTTTATAAATTCATATTTTTATCGGGGTCATTCTGGCAGCTCAATACATTCTGGCCTTCGTAAGGCCACCAGTTTTCTTAATAAAAAATTTGAAAGTATTCCGAGCGTAATTTTTGGAAGGCTACAAAAAGAAAACAAATGTTTATTTTCTTATTCTGCTTGCACATCAGTATTCAGAATGAAATATAGTTCAACCTTGAAATGTTCCAAGAATTTTGGGGGAATTTTTTCACCCTAGAGATGTAAAGGTTGAATTCGAATGTTGGAATAATTTTCTCATGGAAAATATTAGAAAATCGATTACCTTGCAATGATGCTGTTGTCAATATGAAGTAAAAAATTCCTAATGTGTTGGTTTTCCGCCGTTTCGATTCTTTCCTGAATCCTACTGCACTATTGCATTGAGGACCAAAAAATATGTGTGTCGCCACAAACCGTTTTTTCAAAGGCCACTCACAACTTACCACAGTCAGCAGAATGTTGATCGAAAAAAAAGGACATCAAACACCCTGTATCTCTCTCATGCTTCGAAAACGGGGTATGACTTTCTCGATGTCATTCACAAAGGTATATTATATTATGCAAAGGAAGCACTTCAGCAGCAGGATACCTACGCGCAACTTTGGTTCTAATAGAGTTCTCATGTTTGTTTGTAAGGAATTCTAATTGTAAATTACCATTTATTACTGTATGTTACTTATTTCTAATAAACATTATTATTCATATACAGGGTCTTTCACGAGGAACCTCACCCATATTTATACGGGAAACTACTGAACGTATTTTCATGAAATTCAGCACTTATAAGTATTTCACGATGCTGATGAAATCTAAAATATTTTCAAGGCATGAGCACCTCCGGTTTTTCCGGAAATGACGTCAACTTCCGTTTTTCAAATTAGAACACCATTTTCTTATTGCCGAAATAGATTCCTTAGAAAATTTCAAGTTATTTTGATGTAACATTTTTCAGTTTTGGTTGGAAAATTCTCTATGAGCGGGAAAATTCGAAAAAAAAATCGAAAATAGAGCTCCGCTGAAACAAGAATAACTTCGAGGTTTTTGGATGGAAAATTTTCATTTTTGAGATTTTTCAAGATGTAAGATTGATGTATCCACTTTTAAAATCGAAATCGCGATTCATGATACAGGGGGTGAAAAAATCGCTTTCAAAGTTAGGGATGACAAAATCGTGAAAAATCAATTTTTTCAAATAAGAACCCCATTTTTTTATGGCAGATATTGAATCTACGTTAAAAAATAATGTGAGTGTCTGCATCACACCCTTGCCTCAAAGTGGATATTTTCTGAGTTATTCACAAAAAACTGTTTTTCGTCTTGAATTTTCAGCTATTTCTTTTCCCTTCACGCCAAAAAGATGAAAATTTCAGGAACTGTTACTTAAACCATGTTTTAGATTTTACTACCCTTATATGCAAGAGAAAAAAGTTACAGGTTGTTCCTAAATAGATGGCGAATTTGGATTCGAATTTGTATCGGAAACCTCTTTATTTCAACTAATCGGCCATCGGTTTTCTCTCCAGTGATAAATAAATAATTCCTTATGAACCATATGCAAAAACTTACCATGTTTTACATTCTTTTTTTTAATGATAGATATCATTAATTACATGCTACTGAATAAAGAGGAATTTGGCAGATGTAATTAATGATATCTATCATTAAAAAAAAGAATGTAAAACATGGTAAGTTTTTGCATATGGTTCATAAGGAATTATTTATTTGTCACTGGAGAGAAAACCGATGGAAGATTAGTTGAAATAAAGAGGTTTCCGATACAAATTCGAATCCAAATTCGCCATCTATTTAGGGACAACCTGTAACTTTTTTCTCTTGCATATATTAGGGTAGTAAAATCTAAAACATGGTTTAAGTAACAGTTCCTGAAAATTTCATCTTTTGGCGTGAAGGGAAAAGAAATAGCTGAAAATTCAAGACGAAAAACAGTTTTTTGTGAATAACTCAGAAAATATCCACTTTAGGGCAAGAGTGTGATGCATACACTCACATTATTTTTCAACGTAGATTCAATATCTGCCATAAAAAAATGGGGTTCTAATTTGAAAAAATTGATTTTTCACGATTTTGTCATCCCTAACTTTGAAAGCGATTTTTTCACCCCCTGTATCATGAATCGCGATTTCGATCTTTAAAGTGGATACATCAATCTTACATCTTGAAAAATCCCAAAAATGAAAATTTTCCATCCAAAAACCTCGAAGTTATTCTTGTTTCAGCGGAGCTCTATTTTCGATTCTTTTTTCGAATTTTCCCGCTCAGAGAGAATTTTCCAACCAAAACTGAAAAATGTTACATCAAAATAACTTGAAATTTTCTAAGGAATCTATTTCTGCAATAAAAAAATGGTGTTCTAATTTGAAAAACGGAAGTTGACGTCATTTCCGGAAAAACCGGAGGTGCTCATGCCTTGAAAATATTTTAGATTTCATCAGCATCGTGAAATACTTATAAGTGCTGAATTTCATGAAAATACGTTCAGTAGTTTCCCGTATAAATATGGGTGAGGTTCCTCGTGAAAGACCCTGTATTTGTTTACATATGAGTGTCGTGCTGTTTGACATTTGACTCGATCTTGAGCTTTATGTTTAGATACATGACAACAAATGAACAAATCAATGAAAGTCCGCCATTAGTGGTCGAAAACAGTCCGACCAATCAAGACGTGAACGTCTATTGTCTTGTATAAAGCCACTGTAACCTAACCTAACCCATCTTCTATGATATTTCACAGAGCTTCTGTGAAGACGATGCCAGATTGTTGATTTTTTGTGGAAACAATGTCGAGTTCATAAAAATCCAAGAGGATATTGTTAAGATAGAAACATCGCCACAGATCATTTAGTGCTGGGTATCCATTTTATTTTTCAATAATTTCAGTTTAATATCATTAATATCCGAATTTTGTATCTCATTGACATTTATTCTTAATATGGACCGGTAACAATAAATTTTTAGAAGAAACTGTGCTTTTATAGTGTATAATTTCTTAGAATTCAATGTTATTTCCCACATTTGTGGGGTTTTATTATTACATATCTACATCAAACGTTTTTTCGTCATAGATTTTCGTCTTGACAAAGTTGATAAACATTCTGTAAACTTGTATGGAGATCAGAGAGTTTATAAATTTTAGCCATTCTGTGATATTGAAGACCCAGAGAAGCATCCAGATTATTCTTATGATTTTTTAGTCAAACTTTATCTCATAAAATTGGGAATAACACGAGAACGACGAGTTTCATGAAAAAACATAAGAATACTTTTATTTTTTGAAAAGATATACTCTTTCGAAAATATGAACCGTTTATCTTTTTCAAGTGGTTTTATGGTATTTTAGCGTGGATTTATTAGTCGCCTACCCTGTAACTTTCATATCAAAATTCAAAAGGAATATCGAATGAGTTTTGATTGAGGATTATGCACCATGAATAGGGAATATTATCAATCAAAATTCAGTTCATTTAGAATAACGGTTCCGAAGATATAAACAGAAAAGTTTTTTCATGGATTTTCGACACCCTGTATTTTTCAAACGAAACCGAATTTTGAAAAATGGTAGGTATAGAAAAAAAGTGTTTCGTTTGATGAGAGGTATCTAAAGTTAAAATAAATGTATAAGGCAAAGACCCTGTATATGTCCGTCCAGCTTATAGTGAAACACCCTGTATCTTCATGGCCAGTGGGCATCCATACATGAACTTACAATAAATATCCATTGGCACAATGAATAGCCTTTCATTGACATCTGAAGGATGTCCATTCTATGTTCTTTCTTGTGTTTAAGATACCTCATAGTGTATATTATACCTTGTATAGATGTATGGTGAAATTGCACGAAGAAAATCTAGTCTGACGTCCTCAGTTTTTATTTACATATTCATTATTGTATTGCATGAAATAGTCCCACACTCGATCATCAAAAACAAAGATACAGATCTTGATCTTGAAGAATTCTTCAAAAACTATTTTCCCAACAGGTGGCTGAAACACCTCAAGAAATCCCGTTTCTCAGCATTCTACAGCATCTTCTACGTATAGACCCTAAAGAAGCAATAAGTGACATTGTTTGGGATACCGCCGAACGACTGGTACATAGAGCTACTCTCCTAGAAAATCGAGAAGATGCAGCCAGGTTACTTCGAGCTCCTAGCGTTCAAAATAGGCTTTATTGTCATTGCCAACAGAGATCACCTGATGGAAACTTGAGCCGAAGACAATCGCTGTCCACACCACTCAGTCCCACCTCCGTTGGACCAATTCCACCTCCTCCTCCACCAAGCAGTAAGTCTAAGAGATATCAGCATATCTAAAAAAGAAATAAGTTAAATTTACCCACTCATATTAAATTCTTTGTTGTTTTGCTTATTTTTCCCAAGCTCAACCTACCCTATTTATTGACTGAGCTATGGGTCCTCAAATTTCAACAGGAAGTGACAGCTCATATCTTTTCATAGTCTCATTTTAGGTTGATTCTCATTGAGTACTCTACATAACTCTACATAAAAAAATGAGGATCATGTCCCTAAGTTAGGACCAACTGAATAAATGTGTGAAATGGACTAGTAAAGACATAATTTCCAACGTACACCACCGGGTGGCACCACCGCAGCAGGATAATGACATATCAGTTTCTTGCTTGTTAGCCGTCATAAGTGCCATATAATCAAATACTACGGTAGCAACCAACTGAAACGGAAGAACTAATATTACTCCCTAGGAGGATCAATTACTTGCGGGCTCCAAACGGTTCCAATCGGGCGTATTCACCTTCCTACGATAAAAGCATAAGACATAAGTACTTGCGAAACTCCGTAGGGAAAAATGAATGTACGTAGAGATCTAGTTTTTGAAGGGACCTATGGGATGAAGCGTAGACATTTGCCCGCTAGGTGGACCACTGTACATTAACTGTATTCGATTGTTCCTGCTAGGGAGTAATATAAGTTCTTCCGTTTCAGTTGGTTGCTACCGTAGTATTGGATTATAAGGCACTGATGACGGCTAACAAGCCAGAAACCGGTATGTCATTATCCTGCTGCGGTGGTGCCACCCGGTGGTGTACTTTGGAAATTAGATCTCTACTAGTCCATTTCTCACACTCTATAAAACCTCTAATGCAATACTCAGGCCTAACAAAATCTCTGCCTATCCCAAGATATGTTTCTGGAATTTACGAGTAGTTGATAAAAAACGAATGAATTGTATACAAACTTCTCAACTTTTTTCGAATACTACAGAATTCTCTTTCAATTATTCTGCAATTAGTGGAAATTGAAAATTTGTTGTCAGGTTAGGAAGTATAGGAGGGATATGGCAATGGTGATTCATACTATACTAACTGACAAAAAAACTGCAACATCCAGAAGTGGCTGTTTACACTAAAAATTTTTTTTGGTGAAACATATTTTTTCTACAAACTTCAAAAAATGACAAGGTTCGCGCATAGACAACAATATGCGAAGTGACCCTTTTTTTCATTTTCCTTCGTTACCATGACACAGTGCGCGAAGTAGTGTGCGAAATACTTCGCACACTGCATGTAAACCATATGGGATTTTTATATTTTAAGCTTTATATTCCTCAATCAAGCAAGAATCCAAGAAATCATTTATTTATTAATGTATAACAATAATTAAGGCTTTCAAATTGTGGGAAATTTAACACTATCTGATTTTATTTATTACTAGCTGGCCCGGCGAACTTTGTACCGCCTGAATTATACTTAAAAGTTGTATAAACTTACCATTGCTTTTTTTCAAGCAGGAAAACAATTAGGCAAAATTAAAGTTCAAAATATACAAAATTTTAATAATTCTGTAATTCACATGGAAAGAATTCTCTTTATTTAAGCGGCAACTAATTGTTGAACTTGAACATATAACTTTTGTTTTTAATTGTTGTGCTTGTACAGTTCTCTTTTTGCAGTACCTCATGTGACTGTGAATAGCAGGAGTATAATCCATATTATAGGTACCTTTTCTCTTATATGAATCAAAATGTCAAGAATATGAACAAAAACTATTCCTTTAATGAACTATCGACTATTAACACAGCCCGTCGACCAGAATTAAAAAATCAGTCATTTGTTAATAGCCCAACCTCGTGATTCTCATTATTCCATGGATATGAGCTGTCAATCTCTCTTTAATTTGTTCAATTTAGTTGACGATATCAAGCTCGTTAGAAGACTAATCGAAATGTTAAAATGTCGATAGTACGTTCCACATGGCAAAATTATCAACACTGTGAATTATGTTGAACTCATATTCAAATTTATTGATGGTCATTCGACCAGATCAGATTAGGCAACCCATGAAACATTATTTTATATCATAAGTGAAAGCCCGATGAGCAAACGTTTCAAAATTATTGACGCTTACAATACTGTCTCTGTGCGAACAGAAACACGAATATAATATGTCAATTACTAATTATGGGCAATTTTGGATTCAGTTATTTCCGCAAATATATCTATTACCCAAACAGAAATGACCAACTCACGTTTGAAACTGATGGTCAGAATCAGATACTTGATCTTTCGGTAAAAATTCACTGTTCCACCAACTTGAGATAAGTTTACCCGCTTTTTGATCTGGCAATAGACTTCCATGTTACCATGAGTTCTATGCGAATCACATATCGCCATCTAACAGCGGTAATATCAACCTACGACTACGTACAGTGACTTGTCTATTCACTGTACGACTACGCATCAACGGTAGCGACACCCAGTGGCCTTATTCAAAATAAGGAAAAGCATTTCCTGCATAAATAAAACTTTCATCAACTTTTTCGAAGTTTTATTATATTTTATAATAACCAGACCGACGACGATTCCATAAATGAAGTTTCATAACAAACAGTCCATCCGATCTCTAGTTATAAATGGTGTAACCAACATCTTTCTTATATATATATATATAGATTTACAATGTTAACATTAATGGTGCAGCCATTGACGTTTGTAGAAAAAAATTTTGTTTGCATCTCATGCGCGAAATACTTTAGTGATCTCGACTATTTTTTTAATCAGTTTCGCACATAGAGCATGTTTGGAAATTCATGGGTGGCTCGGAAATTTACCCCAGTCCCCACGGACTTTGGCGGTTCTGAGATATGAAGTGGGATAGTTTCCCTCAAGAAGAAATAGAACATCTTATTGCATCAAGGCTAAGACGTGTTGGGGAGTGTATAGATAACTGCGGTGGACAAACACATTATTAACGAATTTATTTAAAAAAATTGTAAACCCTTTTTCCCCCAAATTTTAATCATTTACTCCTTGCTATACTATCTATGTTCTACCAAAAAAATTCAAAATATAAAAAGCTACTTCTGGGTGTTGCAGTTTCTTTGTCAGTTAGCACCTATATTCACACAACCAAAAGTATATGACGCCAAAAAAAATTATTAATGTATTAAAACAGTTTGTTTACCATAAAGGTGAATACAGACTATTCTGACGTGACGTGATTCCACGTCACGTCAGACGTGTAGCAGTGCTCGTTCCTTGCGTTCACGTTCATATCAGGCCAATGGGAGCACTGACGGTGCCTGACGTGACGTGGAATCACGTCACGTCAGAATAGTCTGTATTCACCTTTAGTCTAAGCCTGGTTCATGATGTTTTGGACATCGGCCAGCACATACTGCTGGAGCCATCTATTGGCAAACACCTGAAACTTAGTTGCACACCAGATAAATTTTTGGTAGAAAATTTACTATCACCAATGAACTGAGGAATTTCCAAACAGCTCACAACTGTGCGAAATGAAGAACAATAGGGCTGAAAATTTAATAAATTGAAATCACTCGAAACCAATTAAATCCTTCTGCCCCGTTCCGTCTAAATTCCTTGGAGATTCTTTTCAATACCCCTCATTCATTCTATCAGAAATTCCTCAATATTGCTAATAATATTTTTGTTAAAGCAGGTGCATTACCCCCGCCTCCCCCTCCACCACCAAATATTCCACAACCTCCAACAATACCTCCCCCAGCTCCTATTCCTCCTCCTTCTCCCCATAGACTTCAGCCCCGTCCACATGTAATGAGATCAGAACCAGAAACTGTGATAGACAAGTTACCGCAACAGGAAATACCAGCGCCAAAAATAAAGATGAAGACTATCAATTGGAATAAGATCCCCAGCAATAAGGTAAATGAAGTTACATATTATTCATAATGAGAAATTGAAAATTAATTTTATTTGTTTCTCATTTGTGAACGTCAGTTTCCAAAAACACAATATTAATCAAGAAAGTTTATTTTATCAAGTCACTAACTTGTAAAACTGACAGTTAACTTGCAAAATTTTTACAAGTTAGTAGTATTATTTACATTAGAAAATTTTGTTTTATCGTCATATATGTTGAAAATCATGGTACAATTGTTATTTCCAGTAACACAGATTTTTGATGATGAAATAGTTGATACTGATGATGATGATGAACCATCTGTTGACTCAGAAACTGCTGAACTCGAGGACTGCAGAACATTTGTACTCTCCTTACTACCAAATAATTTGCTAGACATTTCGATTTTTTTTGTTGACCGAATCATCGACATAACTCATCGCAATTTCGGTGCTCTTCCACCCTCCTGCACGCTTTAGTGCTAAAATATCTCCACCCGAATCCGCAACCATAGTGGCTCCAGTTCTACGAAAAGAGTGGCCGGTGTATAACTCTGGGTCTTTTAAACCTAAATATTTGGCTATTTGCTTTGAGACACCACCAATAGTGTGCTGGCCAGCATTAAAGGAAATGCACTTTCCATGTCGGTATGTCAAAAAAAATCTTAGGCTTTTTGTTCCAGGATGCCGAAGATTTACATATTTTCTGTATAACAGGCAGGGCTTGAAGCTGCAGCCATCATCGGTTATGGTGAATCTTCTTGTTGTTAAATTTTTTGTTTGCCACAATGTCACAATAACGTATTTTCCCATATCTTCTACATCATTCATGTTTAAGGAGAGAATTTCGTCACATCGACGACATCCAAAAATCCCAAATATTGTTACAATTTTCGCCAGCAACCACTGGTCATCAGGAGCATGTAAAAGAAATTGTTCTCTTCTTTACTTAATACCTTGGCCTTTTTTGGCGTGTAACGCTCATTTTTTCGTTTCAGAAACGCTATCACCATAGATGCATAGAAATACCTTCTGTTGGCACTGATCAGATTTTGTTTAAGACTTTCTTGTCGATCGAAAATGTGATATTTTGTGCGGCTTCTCATTTCTCCCGGAAGGGGTCGCATTTTTTGTCGTTGCCGCAGTAGCGCCACGACCGATAAATATTGCGGATTTATTCCAGAACTAGACCAAAATCTGAAATCTAGGATGCTGTTTTGATCTACAAATTTTGGTCACGATTTTTAGTAGAGTCGTTACACCAGGTGTTCTATGCATCTATCTATTACCTTTTGAAATCTGCAAATGACATCTAAACGTCATATTTTTCAATAAATTTTTTAAGGAAAACAAACCTGCGAACAGGGGCATTTTCTTTCATTTCCGAGCAGCTTTTCAGCATGGACCATTTTGCCCATAAAGTATTAGGGCTGAATCTAGCTGATAGTTGATTCAAGTAGACCAACAAAACATCTTCAGTTACCCCAATCACACTATTTTTGTTTTGCCACTTTTTGAAGTCGTCGTATTCTCGCTCGTACCTTGAAGCTGATTTTGCAGGTAATGAACTTGAAGCTACACTGCTGGCTGCCTCAATAATTTCTTTTGGTACATTCATTTTCGCTTTCGCCAAAACAAATGTAAAGAAAAATAAACAGACATGTTCATGGCAACGCTTCCATAGCTTACGACATTTGCGACAAATTATTGAGATTTTTTTGGAATTTATCTAACCTTTTTACAAATGAGAAACAAATAAAATATAAAACAATACACGCAAGGTAACGGGTTTTACTGGCTCAAGGAGGTAACTGACTCGCCTGCGGCTCGTCAGTTATATCCTCCATTCGCCAGTAAAAACCCTCTTACCTTGCTAGTAATGTTATATACTATTTAAATGGCTAACTTTATTAAAGGTTGTTGGGAAAAACAATGTGTGGACTCAAGTGGCCTACTCACACCAGCACTCTCCAATGGCTGACATGGATTGGTCCGAAATGGAGGGCCTTTTCTGCCTCCAAGCACCCCCTTCACCTAAACTCGGTGTACGTGAACCTTCATCCAACACTGCTGATCCTGTAGAAAGAAGACTGAGAAAAGACAACGGCGAGGTAAGCTACATCTTTACTCCATTCACTTTTATAAAGTATCCCTGTTGGCCATGATTCAGGTTTATCAAGTTCTTTTAATTTAAATTTACGCAGGTTGGCACTCGTGAAAGTGAAATTATTCTGAGAGGCGTTGCCGAAGCTTATCTCTATTTACTCTTTTTTAACTTTGTGAATGGAAAGAGTTCTCTTAAAGTTTCACTGTGACACAGGATTCGTAGTACTACTTCGTGTTCATCCTGTAGTATTTCAAGTAGTATTTAAATGTCTTCTGTACGCCTATTTCTTGAGAATTTTGAAAAGTGGGGAATTCCATAGGTCCTTCTGTTCTGTTTGTTTTGACGTTTTTCTGTCGGGTTATTCGAGTACTTCTATTCTTTTTGCTAACCATTCTGTCTATTAATTTTCAATAAAATTTCATCACTCGGTTCTTGATTTCCGTAAAAGAAAATAGCATAACTGAATCTTCCAACCATGATTAAATACGTTGAATATTTGCAGGATAAACAGAGAAATACTTAGGTGTCTACATTCGCCAGGGCTTTGGAATTATAATAATATACTGCTCCACAAGAGGGATATCGTATTCTATCGTTTTTAAAAGTATGTAATCTTCGAGAAAATCGCTGTAAAATCATTTGAAACTCAATAACAACTTGAATCGATCCAATAAAAATCAGTATGAGACATTTCGTCAATCTGGTCGCCTTTTTTCTGAAGTTTGGTTCTTTGCATATGCTTCATGAATGTTCTTATTTTGAAATGAAGTCAGTTTATCAACGGCTTCGATTTGAAACGAGTTTTCTGTTAATGCCAAGGCGTAAATTAACAAACGCTGAGGCTAATAGGGCTATCGGAATGCTACAGGGTGGCCTAACTCAGGTTGTTGTAGCGGAAAGGCTCCAAGTCAGCCAAAGTGTGATATCTCGACTTCAGAATAGGTTCAGGGAGACAGGTTCTGTGTTGGGAAGACCAAGGCTTGGAAGGCGACGAAAAACAACACCTGCTCAGGATCGTTTCATCACCGTTTCGGCGAGAAGAAACCCGTGTAGAATGCTACAGAATACTCTTCAAAATGCAGATGGGATCCAAGTTTCCATCGAAACCATCAGACGACGTTTGGGAGAGGTGAATCTAGGTTATAGACGTCCATTAAGAGGAGTTCCATTAACACGTGACCATAAGCGTCAAAGACTGGAATGGGCAAGGCAACATATCAATTGGAACGATCAATGGCGTAGTGTCCTTTTCACTGATGAATCCAGATATGGACGATTTTCAGATTCTCGAAGAATAAGGTATGGACAATCCCACGCCTACCCCGTAATCGTCGCTATGTCCAAGAAGTCCATCCATTCCGAGGGGGTAGTGCTATGGTATAGGGCGGGATATGTTTTAACGGGCGCACAGATCTACACATTTGTCCTGGGAATATGACCGCCTTACACTATAGGGAGCATGTCATTGACAATGTTGTGCCAAATTTTCACGATGCTACTAGTGAAAATTTTCAATTTCTAGACGATAACGCTAGACCGCACCGTGCAGCCATATTTAAGAATGCGCGCGAGGAGCTTGGTATTCCACAATCCACATTTACCAATACCTCCGCACTCACCAGATTTGAATTGCATGGGATATGCTCCAAAGAAAATAAGATAATCTGTAAAAAGCACCCTCTTCGTGATTGGACGGAAGAGCGGCTTTCCACCAATCAAGGGTGTTATTACTTAAAGAAAAAAAATAAAAGATGTTAATTAGAATTTTGAAGTTCTTTCTTCCGACTGAAGAAAGTGTGGGATCGGCCCAACGCACTTGGGTCGGGTCTTGGTGTTTAAAAATTATTTTCTAGGGAGAGGGATGGTAAATGAAACCTTTTAGATTAAATTTAAGACGTATATTAAACCAAATCAACTACACAAATTCTCACCAAATTAGATATGTGTTACTTAAATCAAATGATTTAAATTATTAAATGTTCGGATATTTCTTAATTCGAAAGGAAATAATCCCATCAAATAAAACTTCACATAGATAAGGGAAAACTCAACAATAGTTTCCTCATGATCTTTCAAATGAACATGAGTTTTCTCAGCAGGAAAACTCCACTTAGACCTTCAACTACTTAAGGGTGATTACAAAGATTATAATACGTCTTAAGAAAAAAAAAATACTCTGGACTATAAATATATTTTGGGCGGGCATGCGGCTTTTCTACCAATCCTCAAAAATAGCTAAGCATAAACAATTTATCTGACCTTTTTCCTGAACCAATGATCCCAAGAATGATGAACCTAGGAGGATAATTCTACGACGATGCTTCTTTCCTGAAACAGACAGATTAGATACGAAACACGACACCCACACGTTTTCGCCAAATTGAACTTCACTCCCGAATATACCGACGATACGCAATCTAAATAATTCCAAGTAATTTTAGACACTTTACCAATTACGACTTAACACTTTTTTATATGTCCCTGTTTGAGACTGATTTTCCAAAACTTCAAAAGAACCCAAGATCTATGAGTTACCCTAATGCCGTCTTCCGAATAACTTTAACTGTTTTCGTCTCCGCTTTGAGACCGTACTTCCAAACACTGAAGTACCTACCCTAAAACCGTACTACCCTTAGTTTCCGATTCAACCTTAACTGTTTTCGTCTCCGCTTTGAGACCGTACTTCCAAACACTGAAGTACCTACCCTAAAACCGTACTACCCTTAGTTTCCGATTCAACCTTAACTGTTTTCGTCTCCGCTTTGAGACCGTACTTCCAAACACTGAAGTACCTACCCTAAAACCGTACTACCCTTAGTTTCCGATTTCAAACCTGAGTCAACTGAGGACCTTCCCTTTAGGTTCCTCCAGTTACTCCCTATTACCGACGCGAGCACTGGCAACCTTCTCGTTTTAGGTTCCACCAGACACTCCCAATTACCGAACGCGAGCACTGTGGCAACCTTCTCGTTTAAGGTTCCACCAGACACTCCCTATTACCGAACGCGAGCACTGTGGCAACCTTCTCGTTTAAGGTTCCACCAGACACTGCCTTTTTCGTCTCCCGAGCAAGTCGAAGTTTTTGCCCTCTTCGTCTCCTCCAAAAACCAATCGTCAATCTTTCAAAACCAATAAAATCAAAACTTCTTCCATCTTTGTTTTTATGAACCAATCAAATTAAAGATTTTTTCTGCTTCCCACCTTCTTCTTGAGATATCGCAGTTGAATTTTATTCCTGTCATCGTGTGCAGTAATTGCAACCAAATTCGTGGGACAATTATAATTTATCATTTAGTTCTCTAAATAAACTTAAACTGAAAATCAACAATTTCGGTCGTTAATGTCTCGCCAGACATTCCTATGTGGGCTTGATAAACGATCCATTAATTTTTCTAACACAAGGCTATTAAATTTCAGAAGTTGAAGTGGAAAATACCGGTTAAATATTACAGGAAAGAAAACGTTCAAGTCCCAATTTTCAAGACATGCCTGTTTTATAGTTTCAAAAATTATCTCCCCTATTACAAATCATCAACCTACCCCAGAAACCTTAAATGATCTGAGAGAGCTTCTGCCCCGTTTATGGAACCAAATTCCTCAAAAAATATTCAACAACCTCGTGCGTAGTTTGCAAAGAAGATGTCAAGCTGTTATTTATGCCCGTGGAGGCCATACATTGTATTGATAGTCTTAAAATGCTTGAATTCTCTGGGAATGAAATTTTTTCTTAAACACCCTGTATACGTTGCAGACCTACAGGCTAAAGTTAATTTGCAACTTGAAATCATATCAATATGAATTTTCATCACAAAAATCTTATTTTAACTATATTTTTTTGCAATTTAAGTCAATATCCCTAACTCATGTGGAGCAGTTTATTTTTTCAATTCATTATTTTCCTAAAGTAAATAAACATTTTGATAAATACGTAATTATTACGCCCTTCATGTAGAAAGGGCAAGGTTGCGTATTTATCTGACAGGTACATAACAATAACCTATCATTTTCAAAATATACACGGTGAAATGTGTCAGAATTTCATGGCCAACCGGGATATTTTATAAAAGTGAATGGAGTATACAGGAAAGAAGGTATTTCATATAATATGTTTAAATTTCAGATCACATTGTTAGATGGCAAGAGGAGCCTGAATGTAAATATATTCCTTAAACAGTTCAGAAGGTGAGTTAAGTTGAGAAAGGCAAGGGCTAGAATTTTGTGTAAAACTAGACATTTTCAGTTCCAACGAAGAAATAGTTCGCTTGATCAGAGAAGGTGCACATGAAGAAATTGGGTCTGAGAAATTGAAGGGACTGTTGAAGATCCTGCCTGAAGTGGATGAACTAGATATGCTGAGGTCCTTCAGTGGAGATTTTCATAAATTAGGAAATGCTGAGAAGTTTTTAGTACAATTAATTCAATTATCCAAGTGAGTACAATTATGAAACTCCTTGCATATTTTTTTTAGAAAAGAACTTCATTACTTCATTTCTTCCTTGTATTTCTGGCCGAAAATACATCATTATGTCAATGTTATTATTACAAGTCAACTTTCTGGCAATAGTCTCCGATATTAGGTGTTATTAAGCATAATTTCGACAACTCTATTGTTCTTGTTGTGGACACGATCAGTTAGATCAGCCCTAGTCTTTTATATGTCTATGAATCATAAAGAAGTTCTGTACATTTTTTGAAATATTCTTCCCCGCTCATAATAACAGTAACTTTCCCTTTATCACCTTTCAAAAATAATTTCATATTATAATTACAGTGTGACAAGAAAAACCTCGGACAAACTCTTTTTCATTATACTTCATTAAACAGAAGAAATTGAACAAAACAACAACAAATAATAATAGCTTGAACATTTGTTAATAATATATTTAAGTTGTTTCGAAGTGGCTTCCTTTGGCGGCGATACACAGCTTCAGACGCTTCTTGAAATTTTCGGCAATGGGCCGCAGCTCCTCGGGCGTTAATCGGTTCCATTCCCGGCGCAGAGATTGCTTCAGCGACTCCAAATTTCTGTGTTTTTTAGCACAAGCCCTGTGCTCCAGAATCGACCACACGCTGTAGTCCATTGGGTTGAGATCCGGTGAGTAGGGCGGCCATTCTGCAGATGAGATAAAACAAGGAAAATGGGTCTTACACCATTCTTGCGTCATTTTCGCTCTGTGAGCCGGAGCGGAGTCCTGTTGAAGTCCAATGCGTATCGCCAAAGTGCTGCTTGGCCCACGGAAGTACTACGGCCTCGAGGATGTCGCAGCGGCAGACTTCTTGATTGAATTTGACCCCTTGATCCACGAAAACTTAGGGAGTTTGACCACTGCCGCAAATTCCGCCCCAGACCATGACGAAATGCGGATTTTGACGGTGTTCGACGATGGCCGATGTACCGAGAGCCTCTTCGGACCAGACTCTGTCGTTTTGGTGGTTGTGGGATTGTTCTACGGTGAAAAAATTCTCGTCTGTCAATAGAATTCGCTCCCATTGCTGACCGGCGGCGAGACGAAGGAGTTGGCGACACCCTTGGAGTCGTACGCGCTTGTTTTCCTCCGTGAGGCGTTTAACTTTTTGGAGCTTGTATGGCTTGAGGTTGAGCCCTTTTTGGCAATTTGATGGACTGATTCGCGGTTGATACCGGTCTCACAGGCTATTTTCCTCATGGAAACTCTCGGATTTCTATTGACTCGCTTCTTGACGATGTTGCGATTGGTAGGTGTATTGACAGTGCGTTTTCTACCACTTCCTGGACGACGACCATCATGGCCAAGCTCCTTGAAACGACGAATTGCATCGGACACGGTTTGTCGAGGCACATTGATCAAACGAACAAAATTTCGCATTGACGCCTAATTGCGCTGAAATACTTTCGTTCCGGACCACAGCAAAATTTGTCCGAAATTTTTCTTGTCACTCTGTATTAATTGGGATAGTTTTCAGAGAATATTTTGTTTGATGAATAAGTCGCTTACCTTGTACTCATGTTTTTAAATGGTGCATATAGATTGAAGTCACTTCCCAGAAAATACTAATGGGTAAGACCATATGGGTGCAACATCACAGCATTACGTAACGCAGTATTCTTGTGGCAAATATATCGCTAAAGTCGCAATTTGTAACCAGCCCCATTAATAATAATAATAATAAATCATTTCATTTTCAGTTATAAATTACGTATAGAAAGCATGCTACTGAAGGAGGAATTCGCATCCAACATGAGTTATTTACAACCCAGCATCAATTCGATGAAACTGGCCGCGCAAGGTAAAAATGATTTATTGCTCACTTTGTTGTCGTCGATTGTTATTCCGTTTTTAATTGATATTCCAGATCTGATGACCAATAAGCCGCTCCAAGAAGTCCTGTATATGATACTGGTGGCGGGCAATTTTCTCAATGCTGTGAGTCATTTTTTTAATTGAAAAAATTTAATGCCTCAATTACACTCAGCCACTTCCACTGCTACTCGCGCTACCAGAATAATTTCCCGGAATACTTCTGAGGCAGTATGGAAAGGCAATCAGTATTTACACTCAGCTCAAACATTTCTCTCGCGATCAAGTTTTGGCAATGGCGGGAGACTTCATCGACCACATTTTCCCCTTCAGAAGAGGTCTAAATGTAGCCATAAGTTACTTTTTTTTACTTCAATTCCTCAATTGGAATTCCCCCCATATTTTGGCTGATTCTGTTCCAACCATCGTGCACTTTGTGCTTAAGTTTATGGGGTCTATCAGAAAAATCCCATATCACTCTCAAGGTGTTCTAGAAATGATTTTTTTTTTTTCGTTGCTCCACTCCGTCGACATTTTTCGCAACAATTAACGACTTTTAATCAATTAATACGACAACGTACGCTACGCTCGCACGACAGTAACTGGGCAGAATGTGATCACTCCCTACCACTTGCGCTGCCGGTCCTTTGACTGCCGCACGAAAAACCGCTAATTTAGGGAGTGACCGGCAGCGCGAGTGCCCATTTCCCTGCTCACTTCCCTGCTTCCTGTCGTGGAAGTGGGCTGAGTGTAATTGACGGGTTAGGTTTACAATCGTTGTATGGCTAACATTGAATGTCGTGGAGGCATACCTACAAGATTTATGTGAATTTTCTTCAAACTCAAGCATCACATTTGATTCTACATCCTCACACAGTGTACATGCTGTCCCAAGTTCGAGTGCCTATTAGACGTTTCTTGAGAACTGGACGTATTTGAAATCTGAAAATTGGGATTAGGATATAGTTCGAAATTCTCTACAGACCTAAAATATTTTTGGAGACTAAGCACTTCCGGTTATACAAGGAGTGGAAATCAATTTGTTCCAAAATTTATTTTTGAATTTTTTCGTTTTGATATGATTGATTATTCAATGCTGAATACTTTTCCGCTAAAACCATTGTATTCATTCAAATAGTTTTCGAAATATAGAAGAAAAACCGGAAAAAAGCCAATTATTCATAGTCGGTATTTTATTCATTTTTCTTATTCTGAACATCTCGAGTGTAAACCGTTCACACAACGTCGAAGTAGAAGAATGTGGGAAGGTTGTGCATCTTTTGAATTTCATGAATATGTGTTGAAAACTGTGATCGACAATTAGCCATAACTTCTGTTTTTCAAATTAGAACCCTATTTTTTATGATTGCGTTGGATTCTGCGAAGAAAAATAATGATAGCACTCTAGATACTTTCGCCCCTGAATTCAGGAGTTTCTGAGTTATTTGAGATTTTCGAATTTCAACAGATTCGATGAATATTCTTATGAAACCATAGTAACAACTAATAATCAAACCTGTCACTTGTGAATTATTAATGGGATAATTCATCTTTTATGGTCACAGAATATTCTCATGCAAAAGATAAGATGAATTTGACTCTACGTACAGAATAAATCCAGAAAATCATGAAACCATAGTAACAACCTATAATCAAACCTGTCACTTGTGAATTATTAATGGGATAATTCATCTTTTATGGTCACAGAATATTATCATACGGCAACTGAACACCAACTCCGTGAACGGGGTCTTTTAGCAGGTTATGTATTAATTGATTACCTCTTAAGTCCAATTTATGGTTTAGCCTGTTATGTTGAAACTTCTTCAGCTTGTAATGTCGAGTTGGTTCGTAAAGGGGAAGTTGACGAAGTTTTTTTTATTGCCTTCAAATTTTGTGACATTCATATAATCAATATTTATAAACCACCCAATTCTATTTGGCAAAGAAATTTTGATATAATCTTTCCTCATCCTTCAATTTTTTGTGGTGATTTCAATTCACACCATTCCATGTGGGGCTATGCTGTTAATAATAGAAGTGGATTGTCTCTAACTGAATGGATGGAAGACAATGATTTCCATTTAATTTATGATGCTAAAGACAGGCCATCATTTCAATCCGCAAGGTGGAACAGGGGATATAATCCTGATTTGTGTATAGTTTCGAGTGATGTGGACTCAAAACCTCTTTCTGTAAGTCGTAAAGTTTTGAGTGCTTTCCCACACAGTCAACATCGACCAATTTTACATTGTTTAGGTGATGCTATTCATATTAATTCATCTCTACCTAAGCCTAGATGGAATTTCAAAAAAGCTAAATGGGATAAATTTAGGGAAAAAATAGATAGTGATATCAGATGGTTTCGTCCTACATATAAAAATTATTCTAGATTTATTGGTGTAGTTAAAGCTGCTGCAAAGAAATTCGTTTCAAGAGGCTTCCGTCAAAACTATATTCCTGGGTGGTCAAATGATACTGAAAATTTATATAAGGATTTCCAAAATTCTCCAACGAATCAGAAATCAGAAATGTTGTTAAATTCAATTAACATTAGTCGCAAGGAGAAATGGAATGATGTTGTGAGCAATATGAATTTTACTCATTCCAGTAGAAGTTCATGGGATGTTTTGAGAAAATTAGGTGAAGCTGCTCCTCTTGCAAAGCCCTCTTCGAAAGTAAATCCTGAATTAATTACTCGTCGTCTTTTAAATGTTTCGAACTCAGTTAAAATTTCTAGATCTAAAATAAAAGAAATGAAGAAAAATGTACATAGGTTAAGAACATCGACATCTGTTTCAGATGCTATATCTAGTCCTTTCAACATGGAAGAATTAACATCTGCAATTAAATGTACTAGGTCTAGAAAAGCAGCTGGGTTTGATGGAATTTATCCTGAGTTTATAAAAAATTTGGGAAAGAAGGCTTTATCCTGGTTATTGTCTTTTTATAATGATATTTTGAATTCTGGTCTTTTTCCAGTTGAATTTCGCAGAGCGAAAGTTATAGCGATTCTTAAACGTGGTAAAAATTCTTCAGATCCAAGTAGTTATCGTCCTATCAGTTTATTGAGTGTCCCTTTCAAAATTTTAGAACGATTGATTCTCTTTAGGATTGAATCCCATGTTGAAGATGGTTTGCAGAATTGTCAGGGAGGTTTTAGGAAAAATAGGAATTGTTCTGATCAGGTTCTTAGTCTCACTACTTTCATCGAATCAGGTTTTGATAAGAAATTAAAAACAGGAACAGCATTCGTCGACTTATCATCGGCTTATGATACTGTTTGGAAAGATGGTTTAATTTTCAAACTTCTTAGGCATTTGAAATGTGGGAAAATGGTTGGCTTAATTGAAAATATGTTGACGGATAGGAGACTTCGTGTTTTTATTGATGGTGATAGTAGTAGTTTCAAGACTTTGAACAACGGACTTCCCCAAGGATCGGTGTTGTCACCTCTTCTTTTCAATTTATATTTGAGTGATATTCCTGATACTTCCTCCGAGAAATTTATCTATGCAGATGATATTGCTCTTGCCTTCCGTCATTCTGATTTCAACATTCTTGAGAATACTTTAACTGAAGATTTAGACATTTTGAGGAACTATTTTCTGGAGTGGCGTTTATGCCCGAGTCTCACTAAAACAGAGGTGTCGTGTTTTCATTTGAATAGTCATCAAAAACATAAAACTTTGAGGGTTAGTTTCAACAATACAGTTTTAAATCATAATTTCACTCCCAAGTATCTGGGAATAAAACTAGATTCTTCTTTGACTTTTAAGGCTCATTTGGAAAGTTTACGTTTAAAGTTGAAGACGAGGAATAATATAATTCAAAAATTAGCTGGTACATCCTGGGGTGCCGATGCTACCACTCTTCGTACGGCTGCTTTAGCCTTGGTTTTTTCTGCAGCTGAATACTGCTGTTCTGTTTGGTTGAATAGTTCCCATGTCCATAAAATTGATGGGCAACTCAATATTTCTATAAGGATTATAACTGGAACCATTAAATCTACTCCATTAGCTTGGTTACCAGTTCTTTCTAATATAATACCTCCTCATATTCGTAGACAGGTTGCTGCCATGAAGTCTTGGGATAAATTTCATTCCTTTCCAAATTCATTTCCTATTATGAGTTATATGCCAGATACAAGACTGGCTAGATTGAAATCTCGGAAGCCTCTATGGATAAATAATTTTCTTTATTCTAAAAAAAATCATAAAGAAATTTGGAGTTCGGAATGGATTTCATATGATTTTTTCAATAAAAGTTTAATTCTCGATCCTTCAGAGAAAGTTCCCGGTTTTCATCTGTCTAGGAAAAATTGGTGTCTTCTGAATCGTCTTAGGACAGGTCATGGACGTTGTAATAGTATGCTCTTCAAATGGAATGCTATTGATAGCCCGAGATGTGAGTGTGGGCATGAAGAGCAAACTATTGACCATTTGGTCAATAATTGTCCAATATATAAATTTCCAGATGGTTTCAACTCTATTCATTCAGTATCTGATTCATTTTTGAGATGGGTTGGTGCCTTCAAAACAATTTGAATATATTAGTGGATTTTGCTTTTCCTTTTTTCTCCCTTTGGTTTTTGTTTCAGATTATTTAAAAATGCTTTGTCAACCCCTTTGAAGAAATGAAGAAGGATTTATATTCGAAGAAGATGCCCTCCAATGAATATTTGTACACAAATCCAATATCCCTACACTTATACGGGGAGACAGAGTTTTTGCTGAGGTTTTTATCTGTGCTCTTGCATCATACGCAGAACTGTATGGTGCCCCGTTTGACATTCCTCTGCTAATACTGAGATTAGGAGCGGGGAATGGATCAATATGTTTGTTTGAATGATCTGTTCCTTGTTGCCTTTTCGAGACACATGCCATATTTGGAATCAAATCTGTACAGCTCCATTTCATAAGAATATATATATTTATATATATTTATATATATCATTCAAAAGATAAGATGAATTTGACTCTACGTACAGAATAAATCCAGAAAATCTCAAATAACTCAGAAACTACTGAATTTAGGAGCAAGAGCGTCTTAGAGTGCTAACAGTATTTTTCTTCGCAGAATCCAACGCAATCATAAACAAGCCTTATTCTCAAAAAACATTTTTGAAGACAAGCTTTTATAACAACACTCATCCGCCATTTTGAAGCCGCCATCTTGAATTACTCAATTTTGAAGAATCGTAATTTCCGACCCAGAAAACCCCCATATACTAATTTTGAATAGAATAGGATCATAACTACAAAACTCGTCCGCCATATTGTGGCCGCCATCATGATGCATTGTCACCAGAATTAGGTATACCTGCAAAATTTCAAATCAATCGGACGATTTGACAAGAGCGTACCCAGGATTTCAGCTAGAGGGGGGCAGCTCATACCTGAGAAGATGGTCGGTCGGGTATATTGACAGGAAACCAGGAAAATTAACATTTATTTTATCTTCAAGGGGGGGGCAGCTGCCCCTACCTGGGTACGCCCATGCGATTTGAAGTGTGTCATATTTAACTTGCAAGATTTGATTACAGAGAGACAGACAGACAGACACCGGGACAGGTGAAACTAAATAAAAGCTTATAAATATAGGGTTCTCCTTGAAAAACTTAATTTTCGATCACAGTTTTCGACAATATTTAAAACACCCTGTGCTGATATTCATGAAATTCAAAAGATGCATGACCTTTCCACATTCTTCTACTTTGACGTTGTGAGAAAAGTGAAGACTATGTATGTGCAGATTGAAAAAAATGAACATAATACTGACTAGGGATATTTGACTTTTTTTCAGTTTTTTTTTTCGATATTTTGAAAACTATTCGAATGAATACAATCATTCCAACAGAAATGTATTCAGCATTGAATATTCAACCATATCAGAAACGAAAAAATTTAAAACAAATTTTGTTTACCAAATTTATTTTCACTCCTTGTATAACCTAATCCCAATTTTCAGATTTCAAATATGACCAGTTCTCCAGAAACGTTCCCCTTGAACTTGAGACGACCTGTATACTCCATTCATTTTTATAAAGTATCGCGGTTGGCCATGGAATTCTGACACATTTCACCATAAATATTTTGAAATTGTTAGGTTATAGGCATTTTCCTGTCAGATAACTAAGCAACAGTACTTTTTTCCAGGGTGGCTACGCAGGTGATGCCGCTGGTGTTAAGCTTTCCTCCTTGCAGAAGATCACAGACATCCGAGCGAATAGGCCAAATATGAACCTGGTTCATTTTGTTGCACTGGTGAGTAAAAATGTTAAAATTTCATCATCAGTTGTTGAAATATACACAGCTAATCCGAATCTCAATTTCCCACAGAACGAACGATTATAAACAAGGTTCAATATTATGTATTCGTTATTTGGTTTAAGTCTACTTCACAGTTCACACTGAAGTGGTGACAAATTTAATTCTCATCCCATATGTACCCTGATACTTTTGTATCGGCATATTCCGTATTTCGAATAGGGAAACAGAAATGATTCCTTTCAAGAAGTTAGTAATTCGTAAAGTTTTCTTCGAGTAGAGATAGAACTCCTTCAACTTGAATTGAATAAATCGGTTATTCAGAAACCTGTATTTTATTGAAGTCAAAGAACCTTTAACTCAAAATAAGTCACTGGATCATTTTTCGCAACACACAAAACCTCCCAGGCAACACAAAGATATCCCAGAGAAATCCCTGCGACTTCTTTTTAGGAAGTTGTGACGCCTTTTGTGACTTCTTTGAGAGGTCGCAGGGAGGGGAGCTCTATATCTCCTCCAAATGTCCGCCACAAAAGAGTTCCCAGAGAGCCCTTGGCGATATCCTACGTGGATATTCTCAAAGAAGCCACACTGAGAGTTCGCATACACCTCCCGCGGCGAGGACTTTGAGGACTTCTCATTAACCTCCCTTAGTGAGATCTATGCGAGTTCGCATTGCGAGATGTATAAGATATTCTCAAACAGGTCGCATTGCGAGATGTATAAGAAGTTACTGCACAGGCCGCTTTGCACAGGTATATATACTACCCAACAAAAAGTGTTAAAAGTTATTAATTTAATTTTGGCTGCAACAGAAGGTGAACTGAAACAAGCGAATAACTCCTTCAATCTTTATTATCAACAAATTGCAACAAAAAATTTAGAAAAAGAATTATTCAAAACATTATATTTCTTTCATCCTCTGAGTACAATGTCTCAGCTAATCTTGAGAAAAGACTCCTCTGTTGTCCTCCACGTATGCAGTGTTGCCACCCTCCGTACCTACAAGTTCAGAAAAAATCGGTAGATTTTTGGAAAAAATCGGTAGATTCCGGTAGATTTTTGGAAAAAAAATACCTTTTCACATATTTTTTGTGTTATTCAAGTTGAAATACCTAGGTACTATTTATCCGAGATATTGGGCAAGAAGGTTATTTTACGAATGAAGCAAAATTGAAAATGGATTTCATTTATTTACAAAATTAATGTTCAAAAAACTCATCTTTCGAACAAAAAATGAGTGTTCTAACAAAATAAATAGGTATTCAAAAAATCAACACCTATCGAAAACAACAAATATGCTGAAAATGAACGCATATGTACATCAAATTGCTTGAAAATAATATAGATTTGTCAACCTAAACTCAACTAATGTACCAAATTATGGTATTCTTAGGAAATCTTTCAAATAATAATGAAAATAAAATAATATAATATATGTGTCATGATTTCCTAGAATATCAGAACATACATTCACTCCATCGAATTTCGGTAGATTTATGTGCTTTTTCGTTAGATCGGTAGATTGAGTAAAAAATCGGTATACTTAAGTGGTAACACTTTTGTAAGATCAGTGGTTTATACATTGATCAAAACGTGAATAAACATTGTGTCAAGTTCTTCTGGACCACAAATTGAACAAAGAGGATTTCAACAACATTTCAATGGCCATTCGTATATCATCTTGAAACAAAATGAGATATAATTCCAAACAGTTCCCGTGAAAATGTCGAATCATCGCAATTCTCATGGAAGTGTTTTGTTTTATTACTATTGGAATTGCAATAATGGTTTCCACAGGAACTTGTAAACTATGCCTATTAAGAATTATCAATAATTTATTAGCTTGAATTTTGGGAATTTTCGACTCTACCAACCATTCTTGTAAAATCTGTTGTGAAGTTATTACCCTCATCCATATTCTTGATAGAAATAAATATCCTGATCCCCAATGTACCAAGTAGAAAATCGTTTAATGTAAATTAATCAATTCCGTGGTGGTTGGTGGTTGAATTACTGGGATACCTATCACATATGTCCTAATCGGTGAGAAAACTCCAGAATTTAATGAAAATAACACTTACTTGGAGCACAAATATCCTCATCGAAATTTCACACAATAACGAACCTCGCACAGCACAGTAGCACCGATAAACACAGCTGGCTAATCTATCCATAAAACCCCTCTCGATGTCTTGGTCTTTTCACTCTAGTTAAACTCGCTGTTTATACAAGTTCGATTTGATAGACAAATAGCGCCTGCGTGAACAGATTGACCTTGTCAATCGCATAGTGGGCTCTCCTCTACAAGTTATCGCATGGAGAGGTCCCAAGGATATCGCATGGAGAGGTCTCCAAGATATCGCATGGTACATCAGTAGGAAATTCGCTTAGTAACATCACATAGAGATCTCTGGGAGCTCGCGGTAGGAGCTCCCATAAAAGTCGCATTGTAACCTCTCAGAGATATCGCGGAGAAGTCTGTGTTGCCTGGACTTGTTATTCGCATTATGAATTCGTGGTCCACAGGGTTCGATTCGTCACCATAGGCATTTTCTAGCCATTCCAATTACCAGAATACAAGATAATTTTTTTTCAGCAAGCGGAGAAAAGGAATAGAGAATTGATCAGTTTCACTGAAAATATTGGGCTCCTCGAAGACGCTGCAAAGTAAGTGAAGAAACATGAGGCCGAAAAGGAAAATTATGTTTATTATGTTTTCAGAACTACAGTTGAGCAGTTACACAATGAAATCAACGCTCTAGATGTGAGAATAAAGAAGATCAAAAAGCAAATAGACAGTTTCAATACTGAAATAGAAATAAGGCATCAAATGGTAGACTTTTTGTTGGTAAGTTCACTATTTTTTCTTCTTTTCATTCCGCATAATTGAAATTTTTTATTAAAGTATGCAGAGCAAGAAGTGGAGAACGTACAAAGAGGCATGAAAGAATTGGAAAGTATCAGAGTGAAACTAGGCGAATTCTTCTGTGAAGATCTGAACACTTTCAAACTCGAAGAATGCTTCAGAATATTCCACGGATTTTACTGTAAGTTCAAGCAAGCTATAACCGAAAACGAAAGGAGGAAAATACAAGAGGAACAAGCCCAAGCAAGGAGGAAACAGAGAGAAGAACTATTGGCCATCAAAAGAAAGCAAAGTGAGTTTGATTCTTTTCCTTTACATTTGAACACAATGGAAATTAATTCGAATGAATTTTCAGTGGAATCAATGGCTCTTAGTGCAGATTTAGAGACTCCTTTTATAGATCTCCAACTGTATGAGCCTAGAGGTGCATCGATGAAGAAGGTATGCCAATTTACGTGAACGATGAGTTAATATAATCAATATATTGAACTTTTTGCAGGGTAGGAAATCACAAGCAAACTCGGAGGATGAGCAATCAGTGACTGGTTCGCCATTATCTAGAAGGCGTTTAGGTTCTTTCAATGGGAATGGAGAATCATCTCACAATCGTGAAGAGAGATCGCCAGGTAAATTGTGTCTGAAATCAAAGTTAGATTGGGCGATAAATGCTTGAAAAAGGGATTAAAGACTAGTGCGCGGATGTTTTCGTATTGTCCGAACGTGATTTTAGATAGCTGATTTTTCTTTCTGATCGGACCTTATTATTATGACCTATTGTATAGTTACTGTCGATTTTTGAGCAGAAAATATTCCAACGTTTTAATTTTAGAGTCTTGAAATTTTCACGAAACGTTTGAAGTCCAAATTTCAAGTAAATATGCAAAATCGGTCCAATGGTTCCAGAGTTATAAGTTTTTGAATTATTTTCACCAATTTTCCAAATACATCTGTTCGCCTTGAAATTTTGTTTTAAAATGTATAATAACGACTTACAGACTTACAGACATTGAAAAGGAAACTGATATCTTTTCTAGTAGAAAAAACAAGATTTCAAACAATTGCTCTCGAGCGGCAGAATCTAAAAACTTGAATTGTACGTCCCGATTCAATAGTGGCAAAATTCGGCCAGGGGTTCTGTAAACATGACATACCGAAATTTTGATTTCCAGATATGATATGATATGATATATTGTTTATCCTGACTACTCCTAGGTCTCCTGGGAGACCCCTCTGAAACTACAAGCTTTGAAGCTTGTAAGATATATACAGGGTCTTTCACGCGGAACCTCACCCATATTTATACGGGAAACTACTGAACGTATTTTCATGAAATTCAGCACTTATAAGTATTTCACGATGCTGATGAAATCTAAAATATTTTCAAGGCATGAGCACCTCCGGTTTTTCCGGAAATGACGTCAACTTCCGTTTTTCAAATTAGAACACCATTTTTTTATTGCAGAAATAGATTCCTTAGAAAATTTCAAGTTATTTTGATGTAACATTTTTCAGTTTTGGTTGGAAAATTCTCTCTGAGCGGGAAAATTCGAAAAAAAAATCGAAAATAGAGCTCCGCTGAAACAAGAATAACTTCGAGGTTTTTGGATGGAAAATTTTCATTTTTGGGATTTTTCAAGATGTAAGATTGATGTATCCACTGTAAAAATCGAAATCGCGATTCATGATACAGGGGGTGAAAAAATCGCTTTCAAAGTTAGGGATGACAAAATCGTGAAAAATCAATTTTATCAAATTAGAACCCCATTTTTTTATGGCAGATATTGAATCTACGGTAAAAAATAATGTGAGTGTATGCATCACACCCTTGCCCTAAAGTGGATATTTTCTGAGTTATTCACAAAAACCTGTTTTTCGTCTTGAATTTTCAGCTATTTCTTTTCCCTTCACGCCAAAAAGATGAAATTTTCAGGAACTGTTACTTAAACCATGTTTTAGATTTTACTACCCTGATATGCAAGAGAAAAAAGTTACAGGTTGTTCCTAAATAGATGGCGAATTTGGATTCGAATTTGTATCGGAAACCTCTTTATTTCAACTAATCGGCCATCGGTTTTCTCTCCAGTGATAAATAAATAATTCCTTATGAACCATATGCAAAAACTTAACATGTTTTACATTCTTTTTTCTTAATGATAGATATCATTAATTACATCTGCCAAATTCCTCTTTATTCAGTAGCATTAAGAGGAATTTGGCAGATGTAATTAATGAAAATTTTCCATCCAAAAACCTCGAAGTTACTCTTGTTTCAGCGGAGCTCTATTTTCGACTTTTTTTTCGAATTTTCCCGCTCAGAGAGAATTTTCCAACCAAAACTGAAAAATGTTACATCAAAATATCTTGAAATTTTCTAAGGAATCTATTTCTGCAATAAAAAAATGGTGTTCTAATTTGAAAAACGGAAGTTGACGTCATTTCCGGAAAAACCGGAGGTGCTCATGCCTTGAAAATATTTTAGATTTCATCAGCATCGTGAAATACTTATAAGTGCTGAATTTCATGAAAATACGTTCAGTAGTTTCCCGTATAAATATGGGTGAGGTTCCTCGTGAAAGACCCTGTATATATATCGGTTTAAAACGTGCGACGACGTTGTCCGATGCCTAGTTTCCATTGTTTGCGATCTTCCCATTGTCCTATTTGTAAGTTTCGATCGCTCATTGCCTTTCTTATTCCCTCCATCCAGTTCTTTTTTGGTCTTCCTCTTCGTTTTCTTGTATTTGGTATCCACTCCATTGTTTGTTTCGGCAGTCGTGTTTGTCCCATTCGTTGAACATGTCCACACCAGATCAGTTGTTTCCTCTCTATATCATCCATAATTGTGCCTTCTACTCCCATCTGGTTCCGTACTTCCTGGTTTCTTATTCGTTGCATTCTTGATATTCTAGCCGATCTCCTCAACGCATCCATCTCTGCAGCTTGTATCCTCCTTTTATTTCTTTCTGTTAGTCTCCATGCCTCCGATCCATATGTTAATTGGCTTTTGATCATTGTATTGTATATGTTGAACTTTCTTGATCTTGTTATATTCTTGCTCCACAATATTCCATTTAAACAGCCAATCACTTTTCTTGCCTCTGTTACTCTTGATCTTATCTCATTGTCATCTGTACCGCTTGTGTCGAACTTCACTCCCAAATACTTGTATTCCTCGCAAGCCTCTATGCCTTCTGTACCCCCAATATCCAGTTCACTTTTTCTTCTCCGATACAAAGGTATTTTGTTTTTTCCAGGTTTATTTCCAATCCCCAATATTCATATGTCTCTTTCAGTTTACGTGTCATGTATTCCAGATCTTCTTTGTCTCCTGCGAGTATTACTTGGTCATCCGCAAACTGTAAGGTGTAGATGTTCGTATCATTCAAGGGTATGCCCATCCCAGAACATTTTCGTTTCCACTGCATTAAAGCGTGCTTTATATAGATTTGACAATTTATTTCCTATTTTAATTCTAGATGATGAGCGATAATATAGATTCTTCAATGCCCCAATAAGAGTCTGATTTAAATTTGTGTTCTGTAGTGTTTCCCATAGCATACACCAAGGTATTGAATCGTAAGCCTTGGTTAGATCTACGAATCAAATGTGCGTTGCTAGGTTTACTGAACTTCTTTTTTCAATTATTTGTTTCATACAGAACACATTGTCCGTGCAAGATCTTCCAGCTCTGAATCCACATTGCTCCTCCTCTTCATCAATTTCTTTTTCTATTAGGGTTCTTAAAACTCTGCCGTATAGTCTGCTAAGTGTACTCGTAACTGAGATGCCTCTGTAGTTCGAGCATATGTCTTTTCTCCCTTTTTTATGGATTTAAGATACATAAGCCTCCTTCCGAGCATCTGGAACATCTTCTCCGTTGATGTATCGGCTGAATATTGTAGTGAGCAGGTGAAAAAGTTTTTCAGTACCGTTCTTGATGAGCTCTGCATATATTCCTTCTGGGCCGCAGGATCTACCCTGTTTCAGACCTTTTATATTTTCCACCACCATCTCCATATCAATTTCGATGTTCTCACCTTGAACAATAACTGCGTTTTCCACTTCCTTGTATTCTGGACGTCGCTCTTGAAGTAATTCTTTATAGTGGTCTATCCACTGTTGTTGTCGGATTACGCTTATGTTGGATTTTTCATTTCACATTTCACATTTTTTATGAACTTCCACACTTCCGTAGATTTCCTACCCCCGATGTATGTATCGATTTCTCGGCATTTTTCATCCCACATTTCGTTCTTTGCTTTGTTAATCTTGTTTCGTGTTTCTCTTTTCATGGTGTTGTAAGTACCTCTATCTTCCTGTAGCCTTGTTGTGATCCACTTCATATAAGCTTTCTTCTTTAGAGCTATCATTTCTTCTATTTCACCGTTCCACCATATTTTGTACTGTTGGAATTTCTTTTCTCTCCAATAGCTTCTCTGGCTGCTCGATGTATACTCTCAACAATATTCTGGTATATACTAGATGTTCTTTGGTTTTCCGGAGATTGTAAATACATGTCAAGTCTACGTTGATACAGATACTTGGTAGAATCGTCTGAAAGGCCCTCCAAATTTTATTTCGGGTAATCTATTGTTTCACCTGCTTCATCAAGTTGGGTATCTGCTTTTCTGTCCTTGACGAAAGTTCTTGCCACCTTGGCCCTCAAAAGGTAGTGATCGGATCCACAGGTGACTCCTCGATGAACCTTCACGTCCTCTATTTTTAAAGATGTTTTTTGTCGGGTGATATGATTGATTTCAATTGCCTTGTCGGTTGTTCCCAAGTATATTTGTGGATCAATTTATGTCTGTAGAAACCGTTTGTGATTTTTAGTTCGTTCTGTTCACAAAAGTCAATTAATCTAGTTCCATTGTCATTAACGGTATTCTCTCCATAAGGTCCTATCACGTTGTCGTCTGTCTTGCATCCTGTCCTACTATTAAAGTCACCCAACAATACAAGTTCTCTGGTGTTCCCTATTTGAACAACTGTGTCGTTGAGTTTCTCGAAGAATTCATCTTTTATTTGGGCTTGTTCATCATCTCAAGGTTTTTTTCTTAAGATATAAAAATAGAGTAGTTAATAGGGGGGGGGTAACACTTATTCCACCGCACTGTACAAATATAACAGTTATTCAAGTTGCATTAAGACACGTAACGTTTTCAGAATACGCTTCAAATGATTTGACAATCCGTCGGAAGCGTTGTTCGCAGTTTACAAACTGACTAAAAATTTCAGACCGATTGTAAAACGATCTTCATTTCAAGAGAGTTTTAGAAAATGTTCGTCAGTTTACAAACTGCCTAGTCATTTCGCAAACTGACGGATTTTAGTATCCGACTGCGACATATATACTGCCATCATAGCAATTCGCCTGCCCCAGAGGTCTAGGTTGAGTGTTAGAATATTCTCGTTTATGTATTGCCAGTTTCTGATGTTTTTCTTTTATTTTGAATGCACCAGAATAGAAACTCCACGTTTAGCTCTTTGTTCCTTGGGCACACCACTAAATATATGGACATACTTCCCAACTAAATTAAAATATTTCTTAGCGTCCTCCAAGATCAAATAAAGGAAAATTTGTTGTTATTCCCACAACAAATTTTCCTTTATACTTCCCAACTTCCTCTATTCCGTGTCCTTTCTTCTTGGTCTCAGTCAATGCTATAATATCCATATTCATCGTCTCTAGTTCCGAAGTAATTTCCAACATCTTGTTTCGACTACCTTGTACATTCCATGTTCCATAATTCATATACCTTTTCCATTTCCTTGGTCGTTTTACCGTAGATCCAATCCGTGTTCCGAGGCTATTTCTAGACTTTTTAGCTGTGATGAGGTTTTTACGAGTGTTGAGTCGCTGGCCCAACGTCCCAACCCCCCACCTGGAGGACCAGGGTATCTCTCTTTGTCTGACTCCTCACTCTCGACCTGTCCGGCTTGGGTGGCCCTACCAGTAGCTGTGCTACCGCCGGCATAGCTCTCAAGATCCTTGGAGTACGCAATCTTCCTCACCCGGCAGAATATGCCTTCGTCAAGGTGGAGATACCTTCGAAGGAGGATTTCCAGATATTAATTCAAAAACTACTGATTCGATCAAGATGGAATTTTTCATTTTTCGGATGTATGGCGTATTCAAACTTGTAATCTGAACAATTTCAGATGTAGATATTTTTGGACAATCTGTACATTTTGATTCGCGAAGTTCTTATCTTTATCCAATGGTAGAAATGCCTAGAAATTACTCAACCTGAAAAGTTACTGCGTTTACAAAATGAAGTCAAAGTTGTCAATAGTGTTTTTGAAAAAAATTTTCCTATCGAGCAATCAAATGAAAAAAAAATAAACGAAATAATAATATCAAATAGTGATTCTTCCGTTGGTTAACGTTTCTAAATTTGTACCGTTTTCAAGACCACTCATCTCTCTACAGCACATTTTGGAAAAAACTAAAATCAAGAATTTAATACGCAGTGTTTTTTCTCAGATATAACGCCCAATGGAAGTCTAAGGAGAAGAAGAAGTAGGGTCCTTTCAGAAGAAGACGAAGGTAACCTTATGGATTTTCTTAGATCATCTGGTAATGACAACAATAGGGAAAGGAAATCTTGGGGTAGCTTAGGTGAGTCAAAGTCCATAAGACATAAATCAAAGATATTGTATGGTAGCTCTCAATTTAAAAAAAATTCTATCAAATAAGGTTAACAGCGTACTCCCCAGCAAGAGATAACCAGTAAACAGAGAGCAATACAGGGTGAGTCTTTGTCTTGTACATATATTTTAACTGTTAATTCCTCCCATCAAACGAAACATTTTTTCCCAATACCAGTTTTCAAAATTCGGTTTCGTTTGAAAGATACAGGGTGCCGAAAATCCATTAAATTAACACTATTTTTTCCATATATGTATTTGGAACCGATATTTCGAATGAACCTAATTTTGGTTGATTGTTTACTCTATTCATGGTGCATATTCCTCAATCAAAATGTATTCAATATTTCTCCTGGTATAAAAGTTACAGCGTAGACGACTCATAAATTCAAGCAAAAATACTATAAAACCACTTGGAAAAGATAAACGGTTCATATTTTCGAAAGAATCAATCATTTTTGAAAATATAAGTATTCCTATGTTTTTTAATTAAACGCGTCGTTTTCGAGTTATTCCATTTTACCCAATAAAATTTGACGAAGAAATTAAAAAGCATGAGAATGATCTCGATGCTCCCTCGATGTTTAATATCACAGAATGGCTGAAATTTATAAACAAGTTAACAATATCGTCCGAATGTTTATCAACTTTGTCAAGACTTAAATCTGTATGATGGAAAAACGTTTGATGTAATAATAAAATTGAATTCTGAGAAGCATGAAATTATACATTTTATACGCACAGATTCTATTGAAAATTTATTATTACCGTTCCATATTAAAAATAAATACCGATGAAATTCAAATTTTGAATATAAATGATGACCACGTATTGAGTTAGCACTACATAATCTGTGGTGATGTTTCTATCTAAACAATATCCTCTTGAAATGTTAACTCGACACTAGACGGTTATTATAAATTACATCCATTCACTGAAAGTTTTCACATGTTTGCATTATTCTCTGTTAATAAATAAATTGAAGTCCATGGCGCGTGTTATCGTTTACGCAAGCGTCGTTCATGAGACCACAGACTGGTTTGTGATGGGACTAACGTTGGAGACACAGAACAACGGTTGGTCTTGCGTGTCGGTATCCTCGCATTGCGAGGTAGCGCACCGTTATAGGCGACTGAAATTAAGATCGTAGCGCTATATAGGCGAGACTCAGAACTACTCGTTGGACATTTCCAAAGAGCAACGCCTAGAAGCCATTAGCGAAATGTAAACAAAACTAGTGCCCTTGCGATAGTTCATCCGTTAACAGTAGGGGACGTACTGCTTTCTTGGTTTCGCCTATACCATTATTTGAAGAGAAAATCAACAATCTGTCATCGCCTTCTCGAAAGCTCTGAAATATCATGGGTTAGGTTAGGTCATTGACTTAGAATCCTATGACCTAGGTTAATGAAGTTAGGTTAGGTTAGGTTAGGAAAAAACAATTTTTTATGAGATAGTTTTGGCATATCGAGGAAAATATGAAAAAATTATTAGTGTTCACAAACTAATCTTCAGGAAAATCGAAGAAGGAACTCATTTTGGTGGCAAAATATGGCTTTTCAATTGCAGAAATATTCGGATAAGGGTTTTTGTTCAGAAATATCGTGTTTGTATCATTCTTATTCAAATAAGGTCAGTACTCGAGTATTTCCTAAATGTATCAACTCAATTTCAATCGAGAAATATAAACTTCACATCAATTTCAGAGAATCGTATAAGACACGTATTTGGTCTAATTTTTTTTCAAATTGCTATACAGGGTGAGTCTCTGACTTGTACATATATTTTAACTGTATATTCTTGAGGCCAAAAGTAACCTTTTTTCATTTTCCATTATTCCGAATTCGGATCTGTTGAAAAGATGTAGCCATTTAAAAAAAAAATTGGGCTGAATACGTGCATCATACGATTCTCTGCAAACACCTCAATGTTCATATTTTTCGATTGGAATTGAGGTGATTATTAGATGTTCTCGGTAATACATTTAGCAAATACTCAAGCACTAACCTTTTTTGAATAAGTATGTTACAACACGATATTTCCTAAAAAAAACACTTAGTTTTGTCCGATCATTTCTGCAACTGAAAAGCCATATTTCTCACACCAAAATAAGTTCCTCCTTTGATTTTCCTGAAGATTAGTTTGTAAACACTAATAATTTGTTCATATTTTACCCGATATTATAAAACGATCTCATAAAAAATTGGTTTCTCACTAACCTATCCTAACTCCATTAACTAAGGTCATAGGATTTGAGGTCAATGACCTCACCTCATCATCTTCTGTGATATTTCACAGAATTTTGGAGAAGACGATGCTAAATTGTGTTGATTTTCTCTTCAAACAATGGTATAGAGTATAGGCGAAACCAAGAAGGCAGTACGTCCCCTATCGTAAGGGCACTAGTTTTGTTTACTTTTCGCTGAAGACGTCTATATTTTCCTGAAGGACCGGTAACAATAAATTTTTAATAGAAACTGCGTATAAAATGTATAATTTGATGATTCTCAGAATTCAATTTTATCTCCCACATTTGTGGGATTTTATTATTGCATATCTCTACATCGAAGGTTTTTCATCATAGAGATTTCAGTCTTGACAAGGTTGATGAACATTCTGACAACATTATTGATTTGTTAAGAGACCAGAGAAGAAATAATATTCGATGATATTTAACCCAGGACAGCATTCAGATTATTCTTGAAATTCATGTTTTTTTCGTCAAATTTCATCTTATACAATTGGGAATAACTCGAAAACGACGCGTCTTATTGAAAAAAAATAAGAATACTTTTTTCTAGAATAATTGATTCTTCCGAAAACGTGAACCGTTCATCTTTTTCAAGTGGTTTCATAGTATTTTTGCGTGAACTAACGAGTCGGCTACGAGGTAACTTTAATACCAGGAGAAATATTGAATAAGTTTTGATTGAGGAATATGCACCGTGAATAGAGTAAACAATCAACCAGAATTAAGTGCATTCGAAATTACGGTTTCGGAGATATGAACAGAAAAGTGTTAATTACATGAATTTTCGACACCCTGTATCTTTCAAACGAAACCGAATTTTGAGAAATTGTATGGAAAAAAGGAATCTACAGTTAAAATATATGTACAAGTCATAGACTCACCTTGTATATTTCAAACAGATCCGAATTTGGAGAAATGGAAAATGAAGAAAACATTTTTTTTGCCTGAAGAATATACAGTTAAAATATATGTACAAGTCAAAGGCTCACCCTGTATAACGTAACCGCTTTGTAGGAAAAACCATAGGGATCAGTATGATGCCAAGTTACGTTCAACTAGCCAATCGAAATCTTAATTCGAAAATAATGAACACTGATACCAATTTTTCCAGATCGCTCGTGGGCGAGAAAAATAAGGGGTAGCGGTCCAAGGAAGAGGCCAGCTCTCCTCAACGCTGACTTCAGTTCTGATAGAGAGAGGCCGTCTTCCCCATCACCTTTGTCCGAGTACAAACCGATTGTCACCTCAGCTCCCGAAGAGGAGACAAAGACGAAGAAACCGAAGGAATGGCGTCAGAAGATCGAATCTTGGCTCCATTCCAACGACAACGACCAAGCGAACGATGAATCAAAACGCCAGGCCAGGAAGTTGACTAATAGAAGGAGCTTGGAAATGGATTCAGGTTAGTTTGAAAGTTTTTGATGAAGACAAAAGCGAATTAACAAAAAACTGAGCAGTTTAAATATTTCATCAATTAAAGTTAAAGGCCCGGACCGAGGGGGGGGGCAAGCGGGGCGCTTACCCTGGGCGCCAGGCTTAGGGGACGCCAAAACAACCAGAGGTTAATTTTCTTTTATTTTTGATTTTCTCGGAAAAAGTATTATTATTAAATATGACTCTGAAGTGCCATCTTGACCACTCAAAAAAAAAAAGGACAAACATCCTATCTGTCCAAAGCTATACACAATGAAATTATCGATTTAATGGCCACCAAGGTTCGCAATAACATTATTAATGAGATCAAGGAGGCCAACTATTTCACTATTATGTTTGACAGATGTTTCTCTTCTTCTTCTTCTTCTTCTTCTTCCTTTCGATATGGTTTCCCATACGTCTCCAGCACTCTTTCCACCTTTGAGGCGGTCTTCCTCTCGATCTTTTTCCGACCGCCATATTGTTTTTCACCATTTTCGGCAGCCTTTCATCGCCCATTCTGTCAACATGTTTATTCTTCTCACTCTTACCCCTCTTGCCACATCCTGGACTCCACTTTGCTCTTTAAGGTATTCATTTCTTATTCTATCGAACAGTGTCCTTCCCAAGATCAATCTCACGGTTTTCATCTCCACTGTCCTCATCATTTGCATGGCCTTTGCAGTATCTGCAGATGAGATGAAACAAGGAAAATGGGTTTTACACCATTCTTGCGTCATTTTCGCTCTGTGAGCCGGAGCGGAGTCCTGTGAAAGGTCCAATGCGTATCGCCGAAGTGCTGCTTGGCCCACGGAAGTACGAAAGTACTACGGCCTCGAGGATGTCGCAGCGGTAGACTTCTTGATTGATTTTGATCCCTTGATACACGAAAACTAAGGGAGTTTTACCACTGCCGCAAATTCCGCCCCAGACCATGACGGATTGCGGATTTTGACGGTGCTCGACGATGGCCGATGTACCGGGAGCCTCTACGGACCAGACTCTGTCGTTTTGGTGGTTTTGGGTTTGTTCTACGGTGAAAAGCTTCTCGTCTGTGAAGAGAATTCGCTAATCGCTCCCATTGCTGACCGGCGGCGAGACGAAGGAGTTGGCGGCACCTTTGGAGTCGTACGCGCTTGTTTTTCTCCGTGAGGAGTTGAACTTTTTGGAGCTTGTATGGCTTGAGGTTGAGCTCCTTCTTGGCAATTTGACGTACTGGTTCGCGGTTGATACCGGTCTCACAGGCTATTTTCCTCATAGAAACCCTCGTATTTCGATTTACTCGCTTCTTGACGATGTTGCGATTGCTAGGTGTATTGACAGTGCGTTTTCTACCACTTCCTGGACGACGACCATCATGGCCAAGCTCCTTGAAACGACGAATTGCATGGGACACGGTTTGTCGAGGCACATTGAGCAAACGAACAATTTCGCATTGACGCCTACCTTGACGAAACAGCGCCAAAATCGCACTACGTTTGTTCGACATTCTAAAACTCTCTGAAATTAAATTATATCAAACTGAAAATTCACATATTAGTACAGGAGAGTGTATAGAAACCAAGAGAATAAAAATTATTTGACTGTGCTGAAATACTTCTGTTCCAGACCACAGCAAAATTTGTCCGAAGTTTTTCTTGTCACCTTGTATAAAGGAGTCCAATCCAGAATTCTACATATGAACGAGCTGGCAATATTAGTTCCATGCCCAGCACACTCTCTGAATCTTGTGGGTGTCCATTCTGCTTCTTCATGTTCAGAAGCAGTAAATTTATTTGGTGTTGTACAAAAACTGTATTCTTTTTTCTGTTAGTTCAACCACACGATGGACAATTTATGAAAAAGTGCACGAAAACAAATTTAAAAGGAAGTAGCCAAACAAGATGGGCTAAACATCAAGCTGTTAATGCCTTGCTCAATAATTTACCGGGAGTTATGAAGGCTGTGGAAGAAATCGAAGAATCCTCACTAGTCGCAGAATCCAAGTATGAAGCTGGTCATTTGCTTCATACTGTGATGGATTTTAGATTCATCCTGAACCAAACAATTTAGGATAATATTCTGCGAGAGATCAATAGGGTCAACGTGGAAATTCAGAAAGGGGATATTATTATTTCACGTTCATTATCGTTGATGCAAGGTCTTGTGAAGATCTTGAAAGAAATGGGAGAAAACCTTATTGGAAACTGGATCTAAGAAGCTTCACTTCTTTCAGAAGAATTGGATGAGGAGCTAATTATTAGAAATAAACGTGTTCCCAAGAAGAAAAAGCAGGTCGATGAAATGTGCGAGGATGATTCAAGAACGGTAGATTCAGTTGGTTTATTCTCGAAGGAAATTAAGGTTGTTTTCGACAGATTATTGTCAGAAATCAGAAAGAGATTAGAAAGCGCAGAGAGTCTACATACGAATTTCGCATTCCTCAATGGCAATGCCCTCTTAAACAGACGAAAAGAGGATCTGCAAAAAATGGGACCCTTTTAGCGCAAAAATATTGAAGAGACTTGAATGCAGTTGATTTTTGTTAAGGTGGGCGCTCAATGTAGTATGATTTTATTTCAAGTTGCATTTGAAAATGGTTTCACTTCGAAAACTAAAATTTTGGAAGTGACCTACACTGTAGGTTGGAGTTCTTATTTAAATAATTTTAATCGATTTCATTTCGAAAGTTCATTTTTTTTCTTTCAAAAATAGAAGAAAATAAGCTAACTCATGGAAATAAATCAACTTTCGATTGAAAGTGAATCTACAGATAATTTCGTTTAGAAAAACAACTTGAAATACGGAATTGGCAAAGAATGGCCAAATTCAAATATATGGCGGGAAAAAGTTCCTGCTTTACCCACAGATTCACAGATTTCATAGCGATTTTCGGATAGAGAGCGCCATTGTACATTTCATTCATGAGGATAGAGATATTCATTGAACTTGATAATGATAATGTATGTTCTATGGAGATATTCCATAAAATGGACAGTGGCACCTCTATCGGATGAGTTTTCCTACGCGCTTTGAACGCCGACCTTAAGAACTAGCGGTTTTCAAAGAGCTGGTTCCTAAAATAAGTGGAAGATTGACTTCATTAGACCTGCTACAAATTCTTCACAGGCCAGATCTGCAAGAAGCTTTCCCTAATGTCAGTATAGTTCCAGGAATTTAATGCACATTACCTACCACGTCTGCAAGATGTGAACGCAGTTTCAGCAAATTCAGAAAATAATAAAAAATTATCTGCTTTCCTCAATGTGTCAGGAACGTCTCTATGGTGTCTCGATCTTAGCTATAGAAAACAAAACTGCTTCCGAAACAGATTTCGAGGAGCCGATAGATGCGTTCGCGAAAAGATCTAATTTCTTTCCTTGTGATATTTTCCTTATTATTAGTATTAATTTTTATTATATATTTTTGTTACTTTTTATGAATTAATGTATTACACGAATAGGGGGGGGCATCTTGAATTTTTGCCCCGATCAGAAAAAAATCTTAGATCCGGGCCTGTAAAGCTATATGAAATATAGGACTTTAAAATTTGAAGAAAGAAGCGAATTATTTTATCTTAAAAAGATTATTGACTACAACCCTATGTTTTCAGAAAGTGAAAGGAGTGGTACCTTAGATACTTTACCAGAAGGTAAACAGGTTTACAGTGGAAGCCAGTCCTCCTATAGAAAAATTCATCCTGCATGGAAGCCTTCAACAACAATTGATAACACAGATGTAGTTGGTGCTATCGAAGCTGTAGAAGGTATGTGAAATAATATTTCTTTCTTGGTACATCAAGAAATAATCCTATCATATAATTTCAATCATCCTCCTAGATCTGCAACCACAAATTAAGGATAAGTCAGCTTGGCGCAAATCAACGTTGAATGTAGCCAATAGCACTGAAGAAACGGCCGAGGAAAAATCTCGGCATAGATACCAACCAAGAAACGCCGACTCCTCGAAGATTATAGAGGAAGAGAATGATAGGAAGTCGCTCATAAGCCAACTCGCTGCTAAGCCTGCACACGATAAGCTCACCCTGTATATAAGGCAAACGAGTGGTAAGATATATGCATGGAAAACTTAACAAATATCCTTCATTTATTCCATTCGTTTTTTTCAGATGATAAGTCCTCCAACTTAACACAAGTACCTAGAAGGATCAGAGATTCCCAGAGCAGCCTAGATCAGAGTGTCAATAACAAGGTGGATATAGACCAAGACAACATAGAGACGCCTCCTGCAGTTCGCAAGATCTTCGTACCTTCTCCTGTTGATAAAAGAGAGCCAGTACCTCCTTCGCCATGCAGTAGGAGGATGTTGAGCAGGTAACTCGAATAATTTGAACTCTTAATCTACTTGGTTGATTTGGAATTATTATTGATATAACAGTGTGGCAACTTTTAGTCATAACAACTTGACATTTTCTTCCGCTGCAAAAATATTGATTGTGGCATAATTTCAGAAATGACGGTGAAGAAACTGAAGTATTGGGGGATGGGCAATTCGATAGACACTCGGCAACGAGGAGGACCAGAAGATTTAAACGTAGCACAGACGCAACTGAGTCATCTTCTCCTCCTGAGCTCGCAACTGAGCCTCATCTGACCAAAGAAACTTTACCAATAGACATTCCACAAGCACGTCAAGTTATTGAGACAGTGGATGAGACTGCCGCCCGACTGAAAGCGTGGCAAGATAAACTCAGGAACCAAGAGGCTGAGAGTAGATTGAATAGAAGGTAGGCTTGAATTAAATTCAGAGAATTATATTATTCTCGAATTTTTAATCTATTGATGAATGCTTTCACGACCGGATTGAACTTCAAATCTGGTGTATTCCAAGTTTTTTAGCCGTGGTCCAATAGGAATTTCACCTTCAATCCAACAATTCGTCTATAACTGCGATATGCATCTTCAGAGGTTTCTCGGTTGAAGTTTGTAACTCGACGACTGACTGATCCGAAGTGGTGATGTTACTTTATATATCGCTGTATTCATAACCGGTCGGTCGGTTCATCCTCTCCGCTTCGGACAGGGTTAGGTTTAGCATTGCTGACAACCACGCAGTATAACCAATGAAAGTCGCATCTTTCCTGTTGTTTTCGTGTTAATATATTTCGATAGCCACGATATTCATCGTAGGATAATTACTCTTGATATCGGAACTGACTCCTGCTTTATAGGGCCACTTGCACCATATGACAAAACCAAAACCATAGATTAAATCCAAAACCTCGATTTGTGGATATGATCCTCTTTCATCATGTCGTAATCCTAGTTCAAATTGCGGATTATCCCAGAAGTAGATCCCGTACTGCATTCTAGAGTGTCCTATTTGATTTACAATTTTTAGTCACGATTTTTAGTAAGGGAGTCGTCACACCAGGGTTTCTATATGCATCTGATGTGATTATAAATTAAAGTAAAGAGAATAATGACATACGAGGATGTATTGATATCTAGTTAGCCTAGACCAGTTCCATGCATAAACAAAATATTGCGATACCATATCAAAGAAAAATAACTTATTAGAAGTATCAGTTTAAAGTTCGACGACAAAAAAGTGAACCAGAGTTACGCAATAAACTAAAAAAAAGATGTCCACCGAAATTGTAAAAATCGAAAAATTAGAGTTTCGAGTCATCATAAAGTGGGTACCTGTATTTAAAAGAGGTAAGCAGATTTACGAAGATATGCTTGATACCCTTGGTGATCAATGTCCTTCGTATGCGACCGTGAAAAATTGGACTGCAAGCTTCAAAAGAGGTGAATTTTCCATTGAAGATGATGATCGATCGAGAAGGCCAGTTTCTGTGTCAGTCCCCGAAAATATAAATGCAGTTCATGACATGATTTTATCAGACCGTCGAATAGGGCTAAAACGGATATCTGAAGCACTGAAGGTTTCATACGAACGCGTTCATTATATAGTTCACGTCAATTCGGACATGAGAAAAATTTCTGCAAAATGGATCCCCAAATGTTTGAATGTTAACCAAAAACGTGCAATGGTAGAAGCATCGCTTTCGATCTCTGCTCGATTTGAAAATGATGTAGACTTCTTAAACCGGATTGTTACTATGGATGAGACTTGAGTACATTTCTACGATCCAGAAACAAAGCAACAATCGATGAAATGGCGACACTCTGGTTCTCCAAAGCCCGCTCCACACTCATGGCAAGAACCTCGGCCAATACCGCGAACGTGAGTGTAAATGACTTTCTTGTGTCACGTTCGCGCTTCGCGGCCTTCCCCGTGAGTTTGCGGTCTCCTGTCCCGCGACAAAGGCTTCGCGCCTAAGCACAAATGTTCCATCCACACTCACAGGTCTTCGCGGTTCCTGCGCAGTAATAATTTAATGCTTGTTCACTGACTTTATTCGCTTTTGAAATGAATGGTTCATGTAGCAATGAAGTGAAATTAGAATAGATTCAGATTTAGATAAGTGGAATGAGAATTTCTTGATTATTATCAGAATAAACCCTTTTTATAGCTGGCTCAACAGGCGAAAAGTCTTCGTAGACAGCGAGGATGCCGCGAACCGAAGTATATTTGTGTGAGTGTGGATGACTTTCTTGGCCGCGAATTCTTGCCCAAGTTCACGGCAAGAATTCTTGGCGCGATTCGCGCCGTGAGTGTGGAGCGGGCTCAAGACCTAAGAAGTTTCGTGTCCAAAAATCTGCTGGAAAAGTTCTTGCTTCAGTTTTTTGGGGATTGCCATGGAGTAATCATAATTAATTTTTTGGATAAGGGTAGAACAATAACTGGAGATTACTATTCGACATAACTGAACACTCGACGGGAAAAAATTCAAGAGAAAAGACGCGGAAAGCTATCCGAAGGTATTTTGTTTTTGCAGGACAACGCCCCAGTACACAAATCTCATGTTGCCATGCAAAAAATTCGTGTTTTAGTGTTAGAATTACTAGAACCCCCTTATTCACCAGATTTGGCTCCGTCCGATTATCATCTCTTTCCTCAACTGAAAAAAAGTTTAAAAGGTCGTGAAGTTTCTTCCAACGAGTAGGTAATAAAAGCTGTGGAGGACTGGTTTGCAGAGAAAGAAGAAACATTTTTTTTTTAAAGGTCTAGAGACGTGCAGGTTCGCTGTAAAAAATGTAATCAATTAAGAGGAGAATATGTTGAGTAATAAAATATTTTGACATTGTTTGGTTCTATAGGAGGCTAAGAATTTTTCAATATATCCTCGTAAGTAGATGAAGATATTGTCTTAGAAGACCATTTAGAGATATACAGGGTGGCCATTTGAAAACGAAACAGACGAGATTACAGACGAAATAAATTTTTTCGATAGAAATGCTCGGACAGGTCGATTTCTGTTTCGAGGGGGACAACTTAAGATGTAGGTTACGGACGCATAGCGCTTCAACCATTGCTGCTACAACCCCCACCCCCAATTTTTGAATAGGGAAGATGGGGTGAGTGATACCTCACTTCAAAGGTATTTTTATACTGATTTCAGCACAGTAATTGTTTTTTCATTTTATGCATTAGTTCTCGATTTATTATTAACTAAGTATTTGAAAATGAAGTGGTGTTTTCATGGCACTTGTAGTGTTTTTTTGTGAAATATCGACATCTTGATTAAAGATTTCTATGTCAGTGGATTGGAGGAAGGAAGCCACATTCATGGTTGTTTTGAAGCTCAAAATGTCGATTTTTCACAAAAAAACACTACAAGTGCCATGAAAACACCACTTCATTTTCAAATACTTAGTTAAGAATATTTCGAGAACTAATGCATAACATGAATAAACAATTACTGTGCTGAAATCAGTATAAAAATACCTTTCAAATGAGGTATCACTCACCCCATCTTCCCTATTCAAAAATTGGGGGTGAGGGTTGAAGCGCTACTCGTCCGTAACCTACATCTTGAGTTGTCCCCCTTGAAGCAGAAATCGACCTGTCCGAGCATTTCTATCGAAAATATTTATTTCGTCTGTAATCTCGTCTGTTGCGTTTTCAAATGACCACCCTGTATATAAGAAATTATAGATTTTGGTTTTTCTAGGTAGATGTGAAAGGTCAAATTGGTGTGAAAAGCACACATAAAAATGAACAAATGAACTTCATATCAACGGTCGAGGTATAAAATGAACTGTACTAATCCATTCATGATCAAATAATAAATTGAGGTTCTGTTCTTCTGATCTTTAATATTCGCAATATTCCAAAATGCATCACTTATTTTCTCTTAGATGTTTTCCTATGATCAGAAATCAGGTTTTTCATTTCTATTCGAATATCTAGCAATCTAACTTCATTTTCTCTTTGGGCCTTTCAGTATTGTATCGTTCTTTCATTGCGGACTCTTTATTAATGGCCTCGGATAGTTCCAGAAGATACTCCATTAGATTATCATATTTTACATCCGAATCTGAAGTGCTTGGTTGCAATAATCTGCAATGCTGAAACTAAACCTGTCAGAAGCGGATGCGATGAACCGACGGCGGTAGGGCTGCCGCTATAAATACAGTTGTGTGTACAGTAAAATCACAAGTTCGGAGTAGTTAATCGTAGGGTTGCAACATCTGACCGAGATTTCTACCGCAGTTGTAGGCGAAACGTTATGAGAAATTCCTAATAGGTCTCGGCTAAATTCCCCCTAATAGGTTCTCTGTATTTTAAAATATCATTATATTTTTATGTTCAGGAACAGGAACCATACAGAAATAAAGCCTGAGGACCTGAAAAAAGCCTTCCAAATCAGCCAAGAACGAGAATCTAAGAATTTCAAGACAGCGAGTGGAAAGCAACAATCGAACAGAATCGACATACCTGTACGCAAACAGAAAGAACACGACAATGATGAAGGTTTTGAGGAAACCCAGAGTCTCATGTCCGAATCGCCAAGTCAGGGTGCTTCTTCGGGAGGAAACTACGAAACAGATATCACGGATAGTACGCGAATCGTGATTGAAGACTTCACGAAACAGAAGTAAGTCAACTATTGTGTAATAGATATAGGCATTTGGTCTGATGGGGTGAACGGTATGGGAGTCTTAGTTTTATATCATCTCTTTTCTTTTATGTTAATTCAACTTTAGTTCTATGATTGATCCCATACGAATTCGAAATAAAATTGAATTAGATCATATTTGCTTGTCGGCCATTTTTCTGCCATTTTCTGGATTCTCTGTGGCTCATCAGAGAATCCAGAAGTCATTATTTCCCGCACAATTAGGGAATGGGCAGATTCTGTCAGCTGAATTATGTTTGTAATAACAGTTAATGCGGGTGCATGGTTTATACTCCATTCACTTTTATAAAGTATCGCGGTTAGAATTGATTTAGGTTTATCAAGTTCTTTCACTTAAAACTGACGCAGGTTGGCAGTCGTGAAAATCAAGCGACATTGCCTAGTCTACTTTCTATTTACTCTTTTTTAACTTTGTGAATGGAGTTAGTTCTTTTAAGGTTTAACTGTGACGCAGGTTTCGTAGAAATACTTACTACATTTTCATACTGGAGTATCTCAAGTTGTGCAAAAAGGTATTTAAATATCGTCTGTTGGTATTTCTTGCGAATTTTGAAAAGTGGGGAATTCCATAGGTTCGTCTGTTCCGTTCGTTTTGCTGGGTTATTCAAGTACTTTTATTCTTTTTCCGAATGAACTATCACAAAGAAACGGACTATTCTGTCCTTTATTCTTCAGTGAAATTTTAACACTCGATTCTTGATTTCCGTACAAGAAAATAGCATAACTGAATCTTCTTACCATGTTCATACACGTGAAATATTTCCAGTATCAACCGAGAAAAAGATTTTTCAGCATTCGCCAGGTCTTCGAAAGTATTGAATTCACATAATATTTTCTCAAATTCATTATTTTCTCGAAGTAAATTAACATTTTGATAAATATGTAATTACTACGATTTTAATGCAGAAACGTTCTTTCAAATTCATTTTTATCTCATCATCTCATTTTCTTAAACATTTGTGAGATTTACAATTTATCAGATTTCACATATCCTATCAAAGGTTTTTCCATCATAGAGATTTTAGGACTTACTAGCTCTGCGATTTCCAAATGGAAATTCCACGAAGTTGATAAGCATTTTGGCAATATTGTTAACTTGTAGTGCGATCAGAGAGTCGATAAATTTTCTGCGATTCGGTGATATTTAAAATCCAGGGAAGCATCTAGAATATCTTGATATATATATATATAAGATTATGAATTGAGTTTCTTGAAGCAAAAACACAAATTGATTCACCTGAAAACAGTGTCTTTTATTATTAACAAATTCTAGCAAATTTAGTGAAATTTACAAACCTGTATCTTCAATCAATTAATATTATAATAATTTAACAATTCAAAAACTTCAAATTGAAAGCTTATGTCAAAATTAAATAATTTATCATGGCTATCCAGTGATATCACGTACACAAGCTTACATCTCCCCCCTTTGAAATGCTTAGTTCATCAAATTAAGCATCAATCATCAAAAGATACAGGAATAAGCTTTGTGACGTGATACAGACCCATTGATCGACTTCCATGTCTTGCTTTGATCTTGTACACTGAGTCCGATATTTTATTTTCTATCTCAAATGGACCTATCCTGATTTCATCCATTTTGCTTCTATTCAGTCTATTTCCGTTCGTCACATAAACCATTTCTCCTACCTCAAAATTGTAATTGATTCTGTGTTTATCGAATAGAGCTTTGTTATTATCATGACTTTTCTTTGTCCTGAGTAGTGCTATTTCCCTATCTTTTTCCAAATTTCCAATGCTTTTGTTTTTTTCTTTTAGTTCAGATGGCAATAAATCTGTAGATTCTCCATTCAATAAATATTTAGGAGAAAAACCTGTCACTGTGTGATTTGTTTCATTATATGTGTTTGTGCACTCTTCTGCTATTTTAGCCCAGGCCAATTTCTTTTCTCTTTCATTTAATCTACATCGTATCTTATTAACTAAAGTTTGGTTTAGTCTTTCGTTTAAGCCATTTGAGAAAGCAGCATCTACTGCGGTAAAAATTAATTTTATATCTCTCTCTTCCAGATAGTTTTTGAATTCTATAGAGTTCAAAGCAGGATATTGATCAGATGTTTCAATTTTATTCTCTTTAGTCACTTTTTCTATCAATTTAATGAAGTCTTTTGCATTCTGACTCTTTGAACATAGAATATATGCAAATCTTGTGCAATGGTCTACCAATAAATGCATATATTTCTTAGTTGATCTTTGTCCGCCGAATCCACCAACTGTATCTAATGACATAATTTGAAAAGGTTTTTCAGCTGGTCCTAGATGAGACATTAATCCATATCTTCTATTGAGTCTTGTTTTATTTTTTATGCATATTTCGCAATTCTTGCAAATCATTTTAATATTATTCGAAAGTTTAGGTGCTGTATAATATGGTCGTATTTTTGATTCTTTTTGATTTATTCCACTATGACAATAATATTCGTGGGTTTTCTTGATCAATATTTTACTGAATTCTTCACTCAGAATTATTTTTTTATTTTTAGCTCTATTTTTTTTATAGTAAATGTCATTTTTTATTATGAAATCTTTTTCATTTTCTTTGATTTGTTCATTATATTCTTGATCTGTTTTTATATCCTGCAAAGTAATGAAGTTTACTGTTTTTAGATAATCTTCATTATTTTCATAAGATTCATAAACTGGGTTTCTGCTGAGACAGTCTGCTTCTGCATTCTCTCTTCCTGGTCTATACATTATCTTGAAATTGTATTGTGATAGGTAATGTGTCATATCACCTAATTCATCATCCGTTCTATTCTTCACGTTTAAATTTTCCAATGGCTTATGATCTGTTAGGACAGTGAAATAATTGCCTATCAACCAGTGTTGCCAAAATTTTAAACTTTCTTTGATGGCTAGACATTCTAAAAACACGGCTTTTTTCTGTTCTTGTGCCTTACTTAATTTTTTTGAGAAATAAGCTACTGGTTTCTGTTCACCATTCGATTGTGTTTGTTTCAAAACAGCTCCTATACCTTTAATACTGGCATCCGTGTAAATAAATATTGGTGCTTTAGGGTTGAATATCGCTAAAGCTGGTTCCGAGCATAAGTAATTTTTAATTTTTTCGAAAGCATCCTGACATTTTTTTGTCCAATCAAATTTTGTCTCTTTTCTGAGTAAATTATGTAGAGGATCTAGTACCATTGTAACATTTGGAATGTATTTATGATGAAAATTTATTTTGCCTAAAAATTGTCTTATTTGTTTTCTGTTACTTGGAATTGGGAAATCTCTTATAGATTTTAAATTGTCTCTGAGAGGTGTTATGGTGTTATCTTTTATCACATGTCCCAAATATTTAACCGAATTAGCTGCAAACTTACATTTCGTGAATTTCAATCGAAATCCCTCATTTTGTATGGCTTCCATTAGCAGTTCTACATGTCTTATATGTTCGTCGAATGTCTTTGAAAAAATCAATATGTCGTCAATGTAGTTAACAGCAAATTCTGTTAATTTGTATTTTCTCATTATGTTCCCCAAGATACGTTGGAAAATAGCTGGAGATGTCTTCAATCCAAACGGTAAACAGGTCCATTGGTAGTGACCCTCTTGTGTTACAAATCCTGTTTTTGGCCTGTCTCGTAACCTTAATGGGATGGACCAGAAAGCTGAATTAACATCTAGTGTCGTGAAAAATTTGCAATCAATTGTTTTCACCATTAAATCTTCTATTAAAGGAAAGGGTTGAGATTGAGGAACAATTATTTTGTTCAAATCTCTGAAGTCTATACATAATCGGCTCCTTTTTCCTTCATCTCTTTTAAATGCTAACGTAACTGGTGCCGCGAAAGGACTGTAAGATTCCTCAATCAAACCATGCTTCAATAATTGTGATATTTGTTTTTCTATCTCAATTTTATCATCTATGGTGCATCTATATGGTCTTTTATAACAATACTTTTCTATTTGCAAATCGATGAATGCTTCATAATTTTTTACTTTACCAACATCAAACTTATCTTTCGCAAAATTTTCTTTGTAATTTTCCAATAACTCATTCATTTGTTTCTTCTGGTTCCCATTCAAATGTTCAATATCTGCTGTAAATCTGCCTGTTTCTATTCCCTCATTAAAATTTACTTTCAAAATATTATCCATGTCCTGTTTGTCCTCTTTTTCATTAGGATCATTATTCTCTCCAATTTTACTAGTATCTTCTTCAGCCTTATTTTCATTATTCTGTGAATCTTCTTTATGTACCTGGATATTTAAATTCCCATCATATGTCAACGCAAATTTCTGAATGGTATCTAATCCAATTATCATATCATATCCAAAATTCTCATTGTTGAATATAAATGCATTAATATTATCTTCTCTTGCCAGAATTTTCGCTTTCAATGTAATTAATCCTTCAGTTTTACCCCTTCCACTAATTGTTTTTATTGTGTTATAGAAATGATCTTTTTTCGTGTTCTTTACCTGTACTAATTTTGAATTTATCACTGTTATACTAGAACCTGGGTCATAAATACCTTTAGCTTCCAGTACATCGTTTAGTAGTACTTCAACTGAAATTAGTGGGGGGAACTTAAGTTTTTTGGATCACGATTATCCACTTCTACTTCTAGTATAGCACCTGTGTTCACTGTTTTTGTTCCGATCTTGTTCATTTCTTCTTTGTACCAACAGAGACTTTGAGGATGGTATCTATTATTTTTACCTTTATTCTCACAAATTCTACAAGGTTTATAACAATTTTTTTCTTGCGATTCTTGTTTTTTGCTCTTATTTGTAGGGTCAACGTTTCTATTACTGTTGTAGTTCTTCTTTTCAACTATATTTTCATGACCTCTTAACCCATTGAATAAATCTTCAGAATTTTTCAAATTTTGTCTATCTATTTTGTCTCTCACATATATTGGTAATCCAGCCGCAATCAAGTTTATCAATGTTATTTTGTCTATATTTTTATTTGTTTCAAGTAGTAATCGTTCTTTTTTTAAAGCATAATCTAGCAATGAGCCATTCAAGTATTTGAAATTTATTGCGTAAACTATTGAATTCCATCCCTTATCTGCGAAAGTTTCTAACAAATGTTTTTTCCAAATTTTCCATTCAGAGTTCAATGTGTTTTTTATTAGCATTGAATTGTACCAATCTTTCCCTGCATCGTCCAAGAAAAACCTCAACATCTCAATTTTTTCTGAATCCTCTGTGATTTCCAATCTCCTACATTCAGTTTCATAAGTATCTAGCCACTGATTAACATTTATTTTTTTTCCAGTAAATTTGTCTAAAACAAAATTACCAGCAATATAGCCCAGATTTTTGTTTATTTTATTAGGATATTCTTCTTTTACAGACAACTTCTCCAAAATTTTGATAAGGCTCTCATCAGTTTTTTTATTTTGTACGTATTGTTCATCCTTGTTTTGAACTTCTTCAAGAAGGTATTCTCCAATTGCCATATTACCAGCCTCATCTTTGTATAATCTCAACATATCCTCACTCAAGTTGAAATAAACATTCCTTCTTTGTCCTCTTCTTTGAAGTGTTTTCACGACTCTCTTAAATTCTGGTAATTTAGCTAGTTCAGAATGATTTTCCAATGTTTGTAAGTCGCTTGGAATTTCGTATATCTTTTCATCTTCATCAGTTATGGAACTCAGTCTTAAGACATTTGATTTCTCATTCTCTGCCGCTACCAATTCAAAATGGAATTTCAGCTTTGCCATATTGTTTGTCGCATGTACCCAAATTGTCGATTTATAAGATTATGAATTGAGTTTCTTGAAGCAAAAACACAAATTGATTCACCTGAAAACAGTGTCTTTTATTATTAACAAATTCTAGCAAATTCAGTGAAATTTACAAACCTGTATCTTCAATCAATTAATATTATAATAATTTAACAATTCAAAAACTTCAAATTGAAAGCTTATGTCAAAATTAAATAATTTATCATGGCTATCCAGTGATATCACGTACACAAGCTTACATATATAATTTTTTCTTCAAATTTCATCGGATAAAATTAGAAATAACTCGAAAACGACGCGTTTTATTGAAGAAACTATAAATAAATAACAAAAATATGAACCTTTTATGGTTTTTAAATAGTCTCATAGCATTTTTGAGAGTGGATTGATGAATATGCATCATGAATAGATTAAACAATTTATCATAATTCAGAATATTTGACGGTTCCGAAGATATGGAAATAAAAATGTTTTTTTCATGAATTTTCGAAACCCTATAACTCCCAAACTAAGCCGAATTTCGAAAAATGGATGGGTAAAAAGTGATTCGTTTGTTGGGAGGAATCCACAGTTAAGAAATATGTACTATTCAAAGACTCACTTTGTATAGTCCTCATTTTTCACTAACCACCGCTGATCAACTGGTTCATTAATGAAACTTAAAAGATCTAAATGAACAAATGATTGAAGAAAAAACCAAAAACCCGACCTGTAAAAACTTTAATCTGAAGCGCAAAACCCTATACTTAATGAAATTTAGTGGACTAATGTTTTTATTGCCACATACCTGAGCGGTTAACAATATACAGATATGGAAAATGTAGTTGGAAACACTGGGGTTTCAGCACAAAATTCGAGCAGTCTTTTAGTCCAGTTGAAAAGTGGAAGAATCGAAACCTCAGTGCGATTCGATATCGAATAAGCGACTGGTCTAGTTTTATGGCAGTTTGTAGTGGGGATATCCGTCAGAGCGCAACGATCTAGGATCTCGGATAGAGGAAGGATTGAACTGATTGAAGGATTGAACTGATTGAAGGAATCACATCAGTAACAATCCCAACGCGCGAAGTGATGGGTGTTATCATGTCCGTTGAAAATGAATACAATTTTATTTTGGCACAAAGTTGGATTATTTTGGACCTTAATTCAGTAATATTTGTCGCTCTTTCAATTTTTTGCCCATACACCATATTTTCCAGATATCTCCAAAGAAAGAAATCATTGGGAGATAAATCTGGAGATCTGGGGGGCCATTTGATCGTTCCGTTTGTTGAAATGAGACGGTCAGAAAAAGTTGTCCTCAGATATTCAGTGATAATTCTTGCATTATGACTCGGGCAGCCATCCTGTTGAAACCAGACATCATCGAAGTTAATAGGTAGCTGTCGAACTGTCGGAATAATCTGATTCTGTAAAAGCTCCAGATATTTTGCAGCATTTAGGTTGCCATCGATGAAAAATGGCCCTATCATGTAATTCCCCAGCATTCCTGTCCAAACATTTAGTTTTTCAGGATACTGGGTACGCACAGGAATAGTCAGGTGCTTATTTTCCCTAGACCAATATCTTACTACGGATGGGTTATGTTTTCTATGCAAGGAAAACGATGACTCATCCGTGAATAAGATATTGCTCAGAAATGAACAACTCTCATTCTCTTTTTCCATCATCCTTTCGCAAAATTCCATTCTTTTTAAATGGTCTTCTGGAAAAATTTCCTGAGAGGTTTGCACCTTATAACATTAATTTGTAACCATTTATCTTCAAAATATTCCGAACAGTTCTATCGCCCAGATCGACTTGTTCAGCAATTTGTCTACTTGAACAAGGTGCACTGGTTTCAACAGCAGCACACACATCAACTTCTTTCACTGAACGATTTTCGCTGATGGTCTTTGGTGGTCTATCAATCCTGCAATGACGGCATGCTCGTAAACATCCACATTGCTCGAATTTTGTAACTATTTTGGAAATAGCCGAACGTGAAGGTATCGACCTATTTTCGAAGGCAACAATAAACGAATTTATTGTCTCCGCAATTGATTGACCACCGAAATACCATTTTATTATTTGAATTTTCTCTTGAACAGTAAACATTTTCATTCACGCGGAATCTAATTTATTTTCAAACAGTATGGCCTATCGCATCCAAGTTCGGATTGCGACTGAATTCGATCTTCGATCCGCGAAGAGCAGCAGAGATCCAGGCATCCCCACTACGATTAAAACTGCCATTAAACTAGACCAGCCGCTTATTCGATATCGAATCGCACTGAGGTTTCGATTCTTCCACTGTTCAACTGGACTAGAAGACTGCTCGAATTTCGTACTGAAACCCCAGTGTTTCCAACTACATTTTCCATATCTGTATACTTCAATTTGAATATGACGTGTATGCTATTGCAGGCCAGGATAAATGAAAATTATAAAACGTATTGTGACAATTGATACAGATAGATATCAGTATGTCCCCGCCCGCAATACATTACAGAATTCAGTTCGTATTTATATTGAAGTATTAACTGTTCAGGTAGGTAGCAAAACCTAGTGCACCTTCACATTACTCACATGAAATTTCGTTGACTTAGTATACAGGGTGACTGGTGACGTAAGGGACAACGGCTAAGTGGAGATAGAGGACCTCAAACTGAATGAGAATTTGGGTTTCAAATGTCCCATAAGGGTATTCGTTTCGGAGATATAGGGTGATTTATGAAAAATGCTTAATCTATGAACTCCCATATCTTCGTTAATATGATATGTTTTTCGCTGATATTTTACATGTTTGTTCATACAGGCATTCTTTGTCAGCATAAGAAAAAAAAAATTGAAAAAATTGCTGGCCCGTACTCAAAAATTTCAATTTACATGTCAAGTGAGAAATATCACACGGTATATGAAATAAAATAAAATCAAATGGAAATTTGGAAAGAGGGAAAAAAACTGATGAAATATCTGTTTTTTGTTTGAATGGCACAAATTTTCTTTCGTTTCTATGATATGTTGAAGTAAGAATATTACAATATTTTTATATTCAAATTATGAAAATTAGTACTACTGATAGAAAAAACCTTGAATTCGAGGCGCTAGAATGAGCCTGGCATCAAAATATTCCTTCAAATCTTGAAATCTATTTTCATCAATTATTATTTCGATGCTATATAAAATTTCAAAATAAAATTTGTTGTAGATGGGGTGATGAAAGAGTTGCATACTCAAACACAAAAATAGAAAAAGTCGCAAATATAATTCATAAAAAAATCAAGTAAGCAAATGTTCGAAATGAGAGCCGTTCACCTCCATACTTTTATTGGCTCTCTTGAACAAATGAAGCACAGCTTTTCTAATCAGAGGAATATTTGTTTTAATTCCTTCGCATGCTTCAGTTATTCTGCTCTTCAAATGTTCACGGCTTGTTATTGAATCTTTATACACCGTATCCTTAAGATGACCCCATAGGAAATAATCCCGAGGAGTTAGATCGGGTGATCTAGCAGGCCAATTCCTAGAACCTCCCCGACCAATCCTGTTACTGCAAATCACTTTGAAAGTGAGCTCTAATTTATTTTTCTTTATTTTCGTTTATATTTTCATGATCATGTTCCTAGTTCGCGTAATTCAGAGAATGAACGTTATTTTCTTATATTCATACGCGGAATGGAAACATGTGTTGGAGATTCGATAAAAACGCCCGAAGAACATTCAATTGGAATACGGCTTCGATGCTAGATCAAAGTAATCGCTCGTTCGTAATTTTCGCTTTTCACTCGTTCTCGCATTTTCTTCGTGCTTGTAACTTTCTAAGTTTTCATAAAACTCTAAACTGCAGACACTGTTGTGTGTGGGTGTATGGTGCTGGAAACGAACCGGTTCAACTCAGTGACCGGCAAAACGCCGAGAAGCTACCAAGGATTTTCACTTATTAACGGTAGGCAATTTTCGATTTTCCAACATACGAACAATTCTCTTTCACGGTCCTTCGGAAATATTTTTCTATATTAAGGCCCTTGTCGAGCCATTTTGGTCTTATTCGGGCCATATTAATGAACCTTATTTTATAAATTCTTTGAATTACGCAGTTAGGAATTTATAGTTTTCACATATGGATATGGTCACAAAAAATTAGCGTTTTCTGGTTACCGTTTATCTTCACACGTCAAATCTGCTTGAAACCACAGATTAATTATTTAAAATAGTTTTCGGTGGTCTGGAACTCATTTCCAAAACAAAAACAATAACCTCAATTTTCACTTTGTTCTCGAAATTAATCAAACTCGATTATTTCATCTATTTCTCTCAGGTTTTTGTTTTTTGTTTTCAATTGTTGTCGGAAATATTTTTTGAATTATTTCCGATTAATTGTTTTTCAGATTTTCTTTCGTTTCGAAATTTGGAAATTTATCCAATTACATTTGTTTACTTTCTGCAGTATACCTTGAATTTTTTTACTTCATTCAATTCATCATGAATGCTAAAATCAAGCTAAATAAAGCTCGTAGACAGGTCCTCATTGAGGATCTTGAAGACATTTTAGTCTTAGCAACGAATGCTGTAACTGATGAAAGCTGCCACGTTAGATTTCAATTGAGATACGAAAAGGTAGAGGAGATTTATGAAAAGTTTCAAAATTTACACAACGCACTCATCGCACTTTTGGCAAGTTCTGAAAATCCTGATTACGTTGCTGAAAGGATTGTTAGAACTTCATTTGTAGACAATTACTTCAGCATTAAAACGATTTTTGTCAATTTATTCCCTACCATTAAAATAGATGAGCCGACAGATAAAATTCAAAATACGCCAAATGTAAAGCTTCCTAAAATATCTCTACCAATTTTCGATGGCAGTTATAAAGATTGGCCAACCTTTTTTGACCTATTCAAGTCCTTAGTTCATGAGAATTCTAGTTTAACCGAAATAGAAAAATTTCAATATCTTCTCAGTTCACTTTCATCACAAGCCTTTAATTTATTGAAGGGATGTCGTTTAACCGCTCAGAATTATGAAAGTGCTTTCAAAGCTTTAACTGAGAGGTACCAAAATAAACGCCTTCTGGCTAATTCTTCTTGGAAGGAAATTTATAATGTGCCAAAACTACAAAGTGAGTCAGCATCGGGACTTAGACGGATTCTCGAAGTATTTTCAGAAAATTTGTCTATGCTGAGGAATTTGGGTCTACCTACTGATCAGTGGGACTTTATTTTGTTTCATCTATTAATTCAAAAATTGGATACTGCCACAATAAAACGATATGAATTACAGGAATGTTCAATGGAAATTCCATCATTTATTAGTTTGCAAACCTTCCTTACAAATCAATGTATAGCGTTGGAATCTGTAGCTCTTTCTGTTCCATCAAAAAATGAACAAGTTACCAATTCACAAAAATCCAAATTCCACAATACCTCATCGAATAAACGTAATTCGACATTTCTGGTTCAAACAAAAAATGAATTAGATAAAGGTCGCATCAGCTGTAATTATTGCAAGTCAGATCATACCATTTACAAGTGCCCTTCCTTTTTGGAAAAATCCCCTTCAGATCGTTTTCGAATTGTTAAGGAGAAAAATTGGTGCATCAACTGTCTTCATTCTGGACATCAAATGAGTGGTTGTTCTTCAAAATCAAGTTGTCGTACATGTAATGGTAAACACCATTCGTTATTGCACATGCGCGGTCCTACCGACAATAAGTCACATAATGAATCATACCCAACTCAAAATGAAAATCAACATTTTGGTGATTCGGGCGCAAGTTCTGCTCAGGTTCTAACCAATGTCCTCCCTGCAAAGCCTTCAGTTCTTCTAGCCACTGCGCAAGTGGAAGTTCGTGACGCTTGGGGTAATTTTCAGAAAGTTCGCGTTTTGTTGGATGGTGGTTCCCAAATAAATATTATATCCCAATCTTGTGCCAATAGATTAGGCTTAAAGGTTTCGAAGCTTGCGCTTTCAATTTGTGGCATAGGGGAAACCACCTCTTTGGCCACGAGTGGTACTTTATGCACTATCCGTCCAAAAGGTCAAATAAATCCTTCTTTCACTTTTGATGCGGTGGTGATTCCAAAAATTTGCGCACAAATGCCTAGCTCTTTCGTCAATTTATCTTATTGGAAGTGTATGTCTAATAAGAAGTTAGCTGATCCAGATTTTGCAATTCCTAATTCAGTAGACCTTTTACTGGGAGCAGATATTTTCCCATTAATTCTCAGGGATGGTCGCATTGAGGGTGATGGCATGGAACCAACAGCCCTACAAACTGTGTTTGGTTGGGTCTTCATGGGAAGGATTCATTCTCCTAAGCCAACCGTGAATTCCTTTCATTTGTCTGTGTGTGAATCCACTCTAAACTCAACTTTGAAAAGGTTCTGGGAACTTGAAGAGGTGCCAGGAATAATACCTATTTCACAAGAAGATCAGCTTTGTGAACTATCTTTTGTAGAGAATCACTCGAGAGATTCATCAGGACGTTATACCGTGGCATTGCCTTTCAGAAACGTTGAACCCTTTCTATTCGGTGATACATATTCTCTGGCTTTGCGTCGATTTTTGGCTCTAGAGCAAAGGTTGAGGAAAACACCAGATATTTACGAAGATTACTCTCAATTCATGAGAGATTATTTGAATTGTAATCATATGTCCGCGGTATCTTTGGATTCAAACACCGAGAACATATTTTATATCCCCCATCATTGCATAATCAAACCAGATAATGTTTCAACAAAGTTGAGGGTGGTATTTGACGCCTCGGCTCACGTTCCAGGCAAACCGTCATTGAATGACAGCCTGTTAGTTGGTCCGAAGTTACAAAAGGACATTGTAGTGATTTTGTTGAATTTTCGTATCCACAATTTTGTTTTCACGGCCGACATCAAACAAATGTACAGGCAAATAGTGATTCAACCTTCACATCGAGATTTCCAAAGAATAATTTGGAGATTTTCGGGATCGGATCCTATTGGGGTGTATCGCTTGAATACCGTAACCTACGGAATTGCACCGGCTCCCTTCCTTGCTCTTCGTACCCTATTTCAGTTGGCTAAAGATGAGGAAACCACTTATCCGAATGCTTCTAGAGTATTGCTAACGGATATCTACGTTGATGATATCGTCACTGGTTGTGATGATATGGCAGAGGCCAAGATTCTTCAGAAGGAACTCATCTCATTGCTGGACCGAGGTGGTTTCCAGCTTCGTAAGTGGTGTAGTAATAGTTCCGAATTACTTTCATCCATTCCCGTGGATCACCAACATCAAAATTCTTTGAATTTCGATGTGGACTCTGTCGTTAAGATACTTGGTTTGCGTTGGTTTCCGTCGTTGGATGAATTTTCATATTCCGCTGAGGCATCTGGTGATGTGTGTACGAAACGAACCATTTTATCCGAACTCTCACGTATTTTCGATCCGTTAGGTTTTCTTGCCCCTTTCACTTTCCTTGCGAAAAACTTAATTCAGCATCTCTGGACTCTCGGTTTGCAGTGGGATGATTCACTTCCAACCGATGTTACTCATCGCTGGAGCCAGTGTAAGTCGGAATTGGTTGAATTGTCCAAACTCAAAATTCGTCGGAAATTGGCATCAGGACGTGTTTCCAGATGCGAACTTCATGGATTTGGAGACAGTAGTGAGCGAGGTTACGCAGCAGTAGTATATCTCAGGTTTTTCTACGTAGACGGATCTGTTGACACATCATTCGTGTGTGGTAAATCTAAGGTTTCTCCAGTCAAAAGAATTTCCCTTCCAAGATTGGAACTTTGTGCTTGCCTTCTATTATCGAATCTCATTTCTTTGATTTCATCTACCTACTCATCGGTTTTCCAAATTAATAAAATATTTGCTTGGTCTGATTCTACAGTGGCGCTGACATGGATTAGATCGTCTCCTCATCGTTGGAAGAGTTTTGTCAGTAACCGGACAACTCAGATCCAAGAACTAGTTTCGCCCGAAAATTGGTACCATGTCAAGTCTAAAGACAATCCCGCAGATTGTGCCTCACGTGGTTTAACACCCCGTGAGCTTCTCAATTGTTCGATATGGTGGGTGGGTCCAGCCTGGCTCCGTTCAAAAGAATTCACGTTGAATGATGTACAAATTCAATGTGATCAGAGTCTCTTATTGGAGGAAGAACGTCACATTTCCTTATCAACGTTTGTTTCCCAAGATTTTCTGGATGAATTGTTATCCAAATTTTCATCGCTACCAAAAATTCAACGGATCGTTGCTCTCATTTTCAGATTCATTCGCAATTTGAAGAATACTAGTTCTCGAGAAACTGGTCCTATATTGGCGATGGAACTCAAGCAAGCTCTTTTCTTTATTATTAAATATGTTCAACAAACAGTATTCAAAACAGATATTGATAATATCTTGAGTAAAAAACCCATGTCTAAATGCCTTCGTAAGTTGAATCCATTTCTTGGAGAAGATGGAATTCTGAGGGTGGGCGGAAGACTTACATTTTCCGGTCTATCGTACGACCACAAGCATCCCGCTCTACTCCCTTCTTCTCATCGGCTCACTGAACTTCTAATTCAGCATTTTCATAGAGTTTATCTCCATCCAGGGGCTCAAACTCTACAGTTCCTTCTCACCCAACAGGTTTGGATATTGGCCGCCCGACGAGCAATAAATAAAATTATTTCTCGTTGTCACGTGTGTTTTAGGCTGAATCCGAGAAGTTGTCAGCCCTTCATGGGTAATTTGCCCTCTCCTCGAGTGAATCAACTGAAACCATTTCAATGTGTCGGTGTTGATTACGGAGGCCCATTTCAGATCACTATGTCTAGGTCTCGCGGTTCCAAATCTCTTAAAGCTTACATATGTCTCTTCGTTTGTTTTACCACTAAGGCCTTACATTTAGAATTAGTATCGGACCTCACTTCCGACGCTTTTCTCGCTGCCCTACGGCGTTTTATTGCTCGAAGAGGTAGATGCAATCATATATTTAGTGATTGTGGAACAAACTTCAAGGGAGCGTATCGAGAACTCCTGGATTATATGCGTAATTCCGTAATGGAAGAAAAGATAGAATGGAGTTTTAATCCACCTTCCAGTCCTCATTTCGGGGGCCTTTGGGAATCCGGTATCAAATCTGTTAAGTCTCATTTACTTAGGCTTATCGGCAATCAAGTTCTCACTTATGAGGAGCTTTACACCGTGTTGACACAAATTGAATCGCTACTCAACTCACGACCACTTTGTTCTTTGAGTAATGATCCCAACGACATCTCCGCTCTAACTCCGGGACATTTTCTTACCTTAGCCCCATTGAGTGCGCTTCCTGATTCGGACGTATCACATTTAGCCATCGGCCGACTTTCGCGTTGGCAGCTCTTAAATCGAATCCATCAAGATTTTTGGAAGCGGTGGCACCTAGAATATTTGAATACGTTGCAACAGCGCAAAAAATGGTATAATCAGGGTGTTGATTGTCTGCAATCCGGTATGCTTGTTCTCATCAAAGATGAGCAATTACCTCCCTTACGTTGGCGATTAGGTCGCATTGAGAAGCTCCATTATGGTGCAGATAAGATCGCTCGAGTAGCGACGGTACGTACCAATCAAGGTATACTGCAGAGACCAGTGGTCAAGTTATGTCCTTCACCCGCGCAGTAGTTGGATGTATTTTCTTATTTTTTTTGTATTTTTTCTTTGTATTTTCTGGTAAAATATGGTATATTTTAGGTGGGCGGTAATGTTACTGCAAATCACTTTGAAAGTGAGCTCTAATTTATTTTTCTTTATTTTCGTTTATATTTTCATGATCATGTTCCTAGTTCGCGTAATTCAAAGAATGAACGTTATTTTCTTATATTCATACGCGGAATGGAAACATGTGTTGGAGATTCGATAAAAACGCCCGAAGAACATTCAATTGGAATACGGCTTCGATGCTAGATCAAAGTAATCGCTCGTTCGTAATTTTCGCTTTTCACTCGTTCTCGCATTTTCTTCGTGCTTGTAACTTTCTAAGTTTTCATAAAACTCTAAACTGCAGACACTGTTGTGTGTGGGTGTATGGTGCTGGAAACGAACCGGTTCAACTCAGTGACCGGCAAAACGCCGAGAAGCTACCAAGGATTTTCACTTATTAACGGTAGGCAATTTTCGATTTTCCAACATACGAACAATTCTCTTTCACGGTCCTTCGGAAATATTTTTCTATATTAAGGCCCTTGTCGAGCCAAATCCACTTGTCAGGAAACTCCCTATTCAGAACAGCTCTGTTTTTGTTTTATCAAGAATATTATTTTTCGTGATGGGAATATAAAAATATTGTTATATTCTTACTTCAACATATCATAGAAACGAAAGAAAATTTGTGCCATTCAAACAAAAAACAGATATTTCATCAGTTTTTTCCCTATTTCCAAATTTCTATTTGATTTTGTTTCATCTCATATACCGTGTGATATTTCTCACTTGACATGTAAATTGAAATTTTTGAGTACGGGCCAGCAATTTTTTCAATTTCTTTTTCTTATGCTGACAGAGAATGCCTGTATGTACAAACATGTTAAATATCAACGAAAAACATATCATATTAACGAAGATATGGGAGTTCATAGATTCAGCATTTTTTCATAAATCACCCTATATCTCCGAAACGAATACCCTTATGGGACATTTGAAACCCAAATTCTCATTCAGTTTGAGGTCCTCTATCTCCACTTAGCCGTTGTCCCTTACGTCACCAGTCACCCTGTATAAGACTTGTTTTTTCTTTCCAGTCAAATGTTTTAGTGGTCTGGTTTTTGTAATTCTCCCGAGGTAAAAAAGTATGTATCGCCAATTTTGCCCACCCTGTACAACGTACAATATACGGTGAAAGATTGTTGATCGGATTCGGCATAATAATGGACCAAGCAATGAATATTGTTCTGTCTTTATAGAAATCATGCCTTCAAGTCCAAAGCGAGTGACAAGCCAAATAGAGAGTCTATTAGGAAAGAGCGTGAAATGAAGACACTACCAAAGAAGAGCATATCTGTTCAAAAGGATTCTAGAAGATCCCCAGTTGTTGGGGTACAAAAAACGAGAAACCTAGTAGATCGGAGTTCATCAGTTCGGCAGCAAACACAGGTAAGAAATTTTGTTATTATTACGGATTCTCGTTGGTTATATTTTATGTGTATTCTATATGATAAGATTCCACATTTGGATATTCTTTGCACCCATTTTGTTGTTTCCAAGCTGGGGGAGTGATACAACTAGCAACTCTGTAGCAGGCTCCATATCGACAGGAATTAAATATCATTATAATTGAATCATACGCTTTATTTCGAAAAATTCTAAAAACTAAAACTTGTGATGAATAAAAAAGAAGGATAACGTCCCTAGGACATGGCATAATCAATGAGGATAATGGACTAGCGGAGATCTAATTGCCAAAGTAGGTATACCACTGGTGTCACCACCACAGCAGGATAATGACAAACCGATTTCTGGCTTGTCGTCAGTCATCACTCATCAGTTCCACATAACTCTTACTGCGGTGGCAACCAACTGAAACGGCAGAACTTTATTATATTACTCCCTAGCAGGAACCCTTGGATGCAGTTTTGATGTACAGCGTAGAGATTTGCCCGCTAGGTGCGACACTCTACATTAAAACTGTACCCGAGTGTTCCAGCTAGGGAGTAATATAAGTTCTGCCGTTTCAGTTGGTTCCTACCGCAGAAGGGTTAGGTGGCACTGATGACGCCTAACAAGACATAAACCGGTTTATGAATATCCTGCTGTGGTGGTGACACCAGTGGTGTACCTACTTCGGAAATTAGATCTCTGCTAGTCCATTTTCCTCTTGTGATGAATGATCACATAAGTAACAATTTCTACGAATTGAATACATACTCTCTTTTGATGAAAACGAAAAATTTTTGCAATAATGTGGCTTCTTTAGTTTACATTTGAAAATCAGAGTGATTGTAAATGTACGTTAAGATTGCATGTCCTTGGCGTTTCCTCTGCTCTACCTTTGAAGTTTTTAAATTATATGACTATAACCTTTAAATTGTTGACTAGCCTTGAAAAGAGGAGATCTTCTTCGAAACGTTGGCGTAGTTGCGAGACGAAGGTTGTTAAGAGTCCTTTTACCCAATAACTTTTATTTTATTACGATATGATATTTAGGCAAAAAAATACCCCTTGAAGTAATTATTATTGTTCATTGTTACGAAGGTAAGTGTCCTAGAATGCACTCACGTTCATCCAACTCACGAGTAGATTTATCTCAAGAGAAGACCCACCTTGTAAGTATTATTAATCTTGTACGTAGATCCGCATTCAATTATCCAATGAAAAAGATTTGACATATGTCAAAGAAAATTGACAGCATCTGTCGAAGGAATCGTCCCTGATATGTTATTAGAGAAATATTGGTAATTCTTCTGTCAGTAATTCGCTAGGATTACACAGGGTGTCTCATTTAAAAGTATCCACCCTTAACAACGAATCAGAATTTGTGAAAACACTCAGACAGGTCGATTTTTGATGACAGCGGGACATAAAGCTAGAGAGTGTTGCAACCCCATCAGGAATCTGAATAGGGAAAGTGGGTAGTTGTGTAGCACGAATGTATGCATGGATTCAAATTTGTATGAACCTGCAGTTTGTGTTCTTATAAGAGAATATTCTCAAAGTTACAGGGTGTTTTTTATGGAATTATGGTACCGATGAAACTAAATAAAACAGAGATCGTATAATTTCTATTGAAAGCAAAATATTTTTAACAAACAGTATAAGTAAAAATATACCGCAAAAGCTCAAAGTGCTCGCCATTAGATCATTCAACTCACTCGCCATTAGATCATTCAACTCACTCAATCAATATCATGAAAGGATCATCAAAAACTTCTATTTCTCCGCCTAGTAGGAGAAATAGTTGCTATGGCTTACGTTTCCCTCCGGCGGCAGGAAAAGTGTTGCTTCATTGCGTTCGCCATGAAGAGTGACACCTCTCCTCAAGAAATAAAACACCATTCAGTAATGTACAGGATGCATTACGAAAAATTTTTCCGCTACCTACCCGAGCAGTTAATCATAGGTACGAAAAAAAATCATTATAATTGACAATCACATATATTTAGTACAAATATATCTTGAATGTACAGGTCTCAAACAATATAGTCGTTGTTTTTCAACATGCACGAATAATAAAATTTATATTCAATAAAATACAATAAAAATATATTAGAATAGGTATATTTTCTTCAGAGAAAATCGCATTTAAAATTCATAAATACATAGTTACATATACACAAATTACTGCTCAAGAAATATTTTACATAAAATGAGAATTCACTTAAAGATTACAAAGAATATAATCAATATAAAATACATTGCGATCAACTTGAGCAGAAAACTGATGCTAAAGGAATAAAATGATTTTTCAGACACAGCCACCAAATTCATCTGGAATGTGTTTTTCAAAGAATATTGGAACGATATTCATCTCAAACATTCAAATGTATGTTAAAAAGCATTTTTGGGGAAAACAAAATAATATGATCTATCTAATCTACTATGTTCCGTTCATAACTACGCAACAATAATAATATGTTGTATTTTACCTCATAAATAAACATGTTTAAAAGTTTTCATACAAACATTCTAGGGATAGCTTTGTAAATTCGAATTATCAAGATCTTACAAATAATGGTCCGCACAAAAATGGACGTACACACTTATTTTTTCGATTGATAAAAGGCAGGCAGGGTTCAGAGTGACTGTTAGAAACTACGACAATTTGAGGTTTTTCCTCATTACAGTTGATTATTGACATTTAAGGTTAACATCGAACACATGGTTGGAAAAGTTTCTTGGGAATGTAACGAATATGTTCAACTTCAGTATGTTCTCATTGTTTCAAGATCCTACAAATTCTCACATTCAGATTTTTTGATTATATTACAAAAAAAAAGTAATTCCAACGGAGAATTGTTTTATGTTTTGAATATTGCACGTAATTTCGTTTTCATTTGATTTCATGGTTCAGGTTGAATAATGAATTACCTAAAAATTACTCGGATTCGACATAAACTTATTTTCCAAAGCCAGCTACTCACACTTTTTACTACCCTATCGTAGGCGTGAGAGTGGGAATTTCTAAAGTTGGCCCCTAAGCAAAGTACCTTGGAAATTCCCAACTCAAACGCCCTATATTGCTTCTGTCGCAAGCTTGTACTCACAAGCATAATTCCTTAGGGGCTGCCCACACGGTAGTTTGAGTTTCCACTAATACTAGTGGTTCTTACTTGTCTGCAGTACGGTATTTTGTTAGATGCTTTTATTTACTCGGATTCTATACTTCGATATATGTCTACTGTTTTAGAAAGTGGAAGTCTACAAGGATATATGAAATTGTTCGTAATGTTTTCTCAACACTGGTACCATTGTTCATAGAGAAAAACATAAACAAGGGCAACAAGGCTAGAACACACTGAATTTTGGATTTCGAGTTGGCGCATGCGTACAACTTACTGAATAGCAGGCGTATGACCCATATTGGTTTTATTGTATGTATACAGGTTCACGTTATCTACCGAACACATACAGACTGGATAAGTTTCAAATGGAGTAGACAAACCAGTGTAACAGTCAGAGGGTATTCTCATTACGTCGGTAGCTAGACAGAAACGCTTTCCGTCGTGATACAAATTATTAATTTTAGTGTAATCACTCATGAGAACTTGTGAAAATGAATATTCGGATCTATAATGGAAATAATCACAGAAACATTATAGATTTAGGGCTTGTATTATAAATGGAGAACACTGCCAGATTCCGTATTTTTAGTGAGGAATTTGGTTGTTGACGCAACGGTTGAAGTGTCGGTGGCCCTTTATAATACCTGTCCTTAGTCGAAATGTAAATTTTCATAGAATTCCAACAGAATGAAAGGTCAATCTGTGGAAAATTGGAATGCACCTTAAGATTACACAGGATTTATATCGATATCTTCGAATTTAATTGACATTCTCAAATGACGAACAATGTGCCATAAATTCTGAACAATACTTCGATAACGTAAAGGTTTTCCGAGAAAACATACATGCAGGGGCGGTTTTCAGGGGGGGGGGGGGGCGACAGGGGCGATCGCCCCCCCCTAAACTTTAATTTTATTAGGTTAACATAATAATCGAATGAAATAGGTCTGACTGGCATGACCCCTGATACCTGAAAAGTAAATATATTCAACATACAGGGTGTCCCAAGTTCGAGTGCCTATTAGACGTTTCTGGAGAACTGGACATAGGTATTTGAAATTTGAAAATTGGGATTATGATATTGTTCGAAATTCTCTACAGACCTAAAATATTTTTGGATCCTGAGCATTTCCGGTTATACAGGGAATGAAAAAACAAATTTGCTCAAATATTTTTTTTCAATCTTTCCGTTTCTGATATGATTGAGTATTCAATGCTGAATACATTTCTGTTGTTTTCAAAATTAAGAAAAAAAACTGAAAAAAGTAAAATTTTCATATAGTCGGTATTATTTTCATTTTTCTTATTCTGAACATCCTGAGTGTAAAACGTTCTCACAACTTCAAGGAAGAAGAATGTGGAAAGGTCATGCATCTTTTGAATTTCATGATTATCATCACAAGGTGTTTTAAATTTTGTGTCAAAAACTGTGATCGAAAATTGGTCATAACTTCTGTATTTCAAATAAGAGCCCTATTTTTCTATTATTCCGTTGGATTCTGCGAAGAAAAATAATGATATCACTCTAAGATACCTTTGCTCCTAAATTCAGTAATTCCTGAGTTCTTTGAGCTTTTCTGGATTCATGTACGTAGAATCAAATTCATCTAATCTTTTACTTGAGAATATTCTATGCCATAGAAGATAAATGATCCCATTAATAATTCACGAATGACAGGTGTAATTATGTGTTGTTACTATGGTAAATGGTTTCATGAGAATATTCATCGAATCTAAACAGATTCGATGACTCTACGTACAACATGAATCGAGAAATGCTCAAATATCTCGGGAATTGCTGAACTTAGAAGCAACAGCATCTTAGAGTGCTATCACTATTTTTCCTCGCAGAATCCAACGCAATAATAAAAAATACGGTTCTAATTTGAAAAACAGAAGTTATGGCCGATTTCCGATCACAGTTTTTGACACAAAGTTCGAAACACTCTGTGTTGACATTCATGAAATTCAAAAGATGCATGACCTTTCCACATTATTCTACTTTGATTTTGTGATCACAGTTTACACTCAGGATGTTCAGAATTAAAAAAATGAACATGATACTGACTATAAATACTTTACTTTTTTTCAGTTTTTTTTCGATATTCTGAAAACTATTCGAATGAATACAATGGTTTTAACAGAAATGTATTCAGCATTGAATATTCAATCATATCAGGAACGAAAAAATTGAAAAAAATTTTTTTGAGCGAATTTATTTTCATTCCCTGTATAACCGGCTCTGGAAATACTTCAGGTCTGTAGAGAATTTCGAACAATATCATAATCCCAATTTTCATATTTCAAATAAGTCCAGTTCTCTAGAAACGTCTAATAGGCACTCGAACTTGGGACACCCTGTATATTTTTATTCACCCCATTTAGAATTTTTGTTTTAGCTTTATCATTGTCGTCCCATTGATAAAAATCCCCACGAACTGCTTTTTTATTTTTTCACTTCGCCCCCCCCCTCAGTAGATAAATAAAACCGCCACTGCATACATGTGTGTTGCAATATTCTCAATTTATTGGAAAAACATCAACATATCAATTCGAATATGACCATTTGGATGCAATGGAAGTATTGGGAGTTCAAAATAATCGCAACGACATGGTGACAAGTTCATTCATTTCGGTATTTTTATAGTCTAAGATTTAAAAAACAAATACTTATGTAGAACCAAAGAGAAGAAATTTCATTCCTTCCATTTATGAATGAAATTGCTCTGATCGTTTCGTTGATCATGAACAGAAGAACTCCCTTAGACTATAGAAGCGGAGACAATAATAAATTGTGAAGTCGATTTTCAAAATCATCAGAATTAAACTGGGTAACTGTACTACTACGGAACCAAAATGAAGTAGAAATTTTTGCAACGTTGTGACGTTCGTTGAATTTCCTTAAGAATAAACTCTAGATCCAAATGAGAAGTGCTTCAGATTGAAATTCATTTACACATTAGTGCATGAATGTCAGAAATGAGTATTTGTTTCTTCAAATATTGTGCATTCTTCACATTACATTAGCTAAAGAACGAAATGTTCCAGAAAGGACCCGGCCGTTTTTGCCTCATATATTGGCTGGGCATGTTATGGCAACACCGTTTTCTGAATCTGTCGCCAGTTCATTCATTAATTTCGTACCCAATTTAATTTTGTGTTACTGATGACGTTTGAACAGTGTTGTCATAACGATATAGCGTATGAAAATTGAAATTTTAATTCATTTCGGAATATTATTGGCAAAACACGTTGAAAATGGTTCGTTTGTGTCTTGATTGTGGTAAATTGGTCCATTTGAATCCTGATTTGAGTTAATACAGGTATGTTCTAGCCTGATCATTCTAGGTAACAGTGACGTAGATTCTACGATTTTTAGAATTTCACTTTTCAGATTCGCTCCTGATATTGAGAGGTGGAACATCGATTCTGAATTTAGCTGACCCTGTTTACCTAACTCAGAATCTGTTTCAATGCTCGGAACATTGTATGAATTCGTCAAAAAGATTTAATTCACTTGTAATTTCATTTCTATTTTCAATACGGATAACACCACGCCACTGGACCTTTGGAAGTTAGATTCTGCAATGCTGCCACGGCAGTATCTAATGATATTGGTATCCTTTGCGCTACCTTCGTCCCTCTCATTGAAAGCTGTCAAAATTTTGGCTTAACCAATTCTCGAATTTATGAACGAGATGCTGTGTCTCCTCTTTCTATGGTCTGAGCCCTAAGGTGATGATAGATATTAGTTTTATTAGATATATCTAGTTTGTTTTTCGGGGATTTCAGGCATCGCGGGTTAACACTTCTGAAATTCATGTCACCATTTTTTGTCGTATCGTTTATCTTGAAATCTCAATAATCGCAGTAATGGAATGAAAGTCAGTCTTCAGTTCCTAACTATAGCGCTCTAGGCCCATATACAAGGTCAAAGCATGTTGGCACAAATTATTCTGAAAGTTGGTTGAAAATAAATAGTTTGAAAAAATGCGAATGCTTTAAGCGAGTTCTGTATTGTGAAATTCGAGTATCTTGAGTCAGATCTTTCGTGATAATTAAAATTATTCACATTAGACTGGAATGTTGTTTGATTGTCATTCCTAATTTTTGTATCAAACTGTAAGAATATATTTAAAATTCACTCGAAGTAGAATGAAGGCACAGGGTATTAGGAAAGAATGGAATTACGGATAAAATACGTTACGAAATGTGGATACTTTAATTGGTTTGTGAATTTCAAAGTCTTGAAAAAAATAATGCATAGTTTCATTTTATTCGTCTCAAATATTATTTGCTTTTTTTCCGATATTTTCACATGATACTGAGCTGGTGAGAGTAGAATGTAGAACAGGCTAAGAATAAATATTCCTTCAATTTCAATTCACCATTTCTCACCGATTCTTTTAGTATCAGGCTCGAAATAATAATTAATTATCCCTCACAATTTTTTTACAATGTATTCTTCGTCGGTTTTTCTACTACTCTTTTAGAAATCAGGGAAGGTGATTTTTCGCCAGAATTCGTAGTAAATAACCGCTATGAATCCTGATCAACTGTACCTGTTTTATACATACTAATAGGTATACATATTTTTCTATGACTATACCACTCTTTCCATTTTTAGTGAGGAAGTTTCCGTAGCAACGATCGTTTCATCTCGATAAAACAACAAGTTGGTTTTCCAGCGATCAAATTTTTAACGTTCCTCCAATTCATAGATTGCTTCGGAAATGAATATCATAGAGAAAACAAAAAACGTTCAGTAAATGTGTGAATTCTAAATTGCCAAATAGCGCAATCCGTGTCAAATGTGACCATATTACTTAATGTTAAACATTTTCTCGTGGAATAGTCATGCCGAATACCACTCGAGATGAAATTTAAGCAGGTAAAATTTCTCTCTTGTAATATTCAAGTTTGTTGCTTTTCGGAAATTTCGCGAACGACATTTTTTCCAAAATCACTCGCCTGACGGCTCGTGATTTTCATACAAATGTCATTCGCGAAATTTCCGAGCAACAAACTTTCATATTACAATCGAGAAATTTTGCCGGCAAAATTCCATCTCTAGTGGTATTACATATGACTATTCGACTCATTCATTTGCAATGAGGAAGTTTACGTAGCAACGATCGTTTCATCTCGACAAAATTTTCAAGCCGGCGAAACTAACAAGTTGGTTTTTCAGCAATAAAATTTTTGACGTTTCTCGAATTCATAGATAGCTTCGGGAATAAATACCATAGAGAAAACAAACAACGTTTAGGCGAATTTATCTGATTTATGAAAATGAATGAGGGGTATGTGATTTTTTTCATTTTTTCATTCTTTTTCTTTATATATCTATTCAATGTTGTTTTTTTTTCAGAGTTTGATTTTATTTTATTTTCATTCGTGTGAGTACTTTGTTTTTTTATATCGGATCATAATAGAATCCGAGATGTCCGAATCCAACCTACTCCTAATGGACACGAGCCGTCACTGAGGTTTCCACCCTGTACAGTTCATCAAGATTCACCCTTTCTATGAATTCCACCATAAAATTACCGCCCCTATTTTCAGAAATCGAACTCCTGTATGGTTGGTGCACAACGATTGTCCAAATATTTCAATTGAAATTTGAATGATTCAACAATGCCCCTCGGCAAATTTGCCTGTTCATCCATTTTACCACCAGCTCTATTAAAAATTAAATCGATTAAAATATCACTTACTAACTACTTTTCAGATAATACTGCTCAAATTCCTTCATTTTTTTTTTAAATAGTACCACGTAACGCATTCTTGTTTTAAGCAAACTATTGCTGCAAATCAGGACCCCTATTCATTCTTTCATCACTTACAATCCAATGTCAACTTCTTCAGTCATATTGCTAGCTAGTCCACCTGAATAAATAAAACAGGGAGAAGGTGATCAACAAATCGAACCTTATTCTATCAGCTGAACACTGCAGTTCGTCCCTTGGATAGAAATTAGCAGGAGGCGGTTCATCCCCAACCTTACACGACTCGCCCCTCTCAGCAAATTGAGAAGCGCAAATCTCTCTACAGGGTGGGCACACTATGGCGCCTTTGTGAAGCCATTCGTTGTTCACGATCTTGATATGTATTTCTTGATTTGCGTGGTAGCATGTGTAGGTGTAGTTTCCGACGAGTATGTGTAGTCTTCCATTCTCACACCTTGAACAAATTGGAACATTTGAGGTTAAGTTCTGTGAAGAACCCTTATTTAGGGGGTGCTCTTCGAGGGCGCAACCACCAATTCGGCAAATAAACCCCCGAGCCAGTAACAATTGGTTTTATAAGGTTGTAACGTCTTGATAGAATCATATAAGGCAATAAAATTTGAAATCCGCAAAGATACAGATTCCATATTTCAAGATAATCATATACTCCATTCGTTTCTATAAAGCCTATCGGTTGGCCAGGATTTAAGTTCATCAAGTTTTTTTTAGTTGAAACTGACGCAGGTTGGCACTCGTGAAATATCGGCAATGTCAAAAAACTTCTCAAAGACGTTGCCAATGCTAATTTCTACGCTCAATAGTCTCATTATCAATATAATCATCACGCATGAACTAAAAATGCCGCAGGCAGTTTCGAAGCAGCAGAGACAAACTACAGGGAAGTTCTATGTAGAATTGAAATCTGCTTATTCTGATAGTAACCCTGATAATTTGGAATCAATAATTTATCACCAGCTATCCAACATTTTCGAAGTATGTGAGTGCAAACCAAGGTATTATACACTAACTGACAAAGAAACTGCAGCACCCAGAAGGAGTTGTTTAAATTTAAATTTTATTTTCTTATAAAACACAGATAGTTTAGCCAGGAGTTTTTTTGCAAATTTTTTTTTAATTTTACAACGAACCAGCTTTCGAGTAGATCCAAAGTCGATGTTCAGTTGTTGTTCAAATGCCTAAAGCACGTGTACTCGGAATTTATCGTCAGATAAGTGAATTCGAAAGAGGTCGAATTATTCGTCTACGGGTTGTTTCCAGGAATTGCTAACCGTACGAACTGAAATCCAACTACTTTTATGAGATGTTGTCAAGCGCGGTTTGACAATGCCCAAAAGCGTAGAAGAGAGTCATATCTTTTCTGATGTTGTGACTATAATTTTCTTTATGACCAACAGCGCTTTCCTTATCAAATGTTTGAAATCGGTCGAGGGAATTCTCAAATGTATCCGTTTATTGCCATAATTTCGATTTGCAATATACAGGGTCTTTCACGAGGAACCTCACCCATATTTATACAGGAAACTACTGAACGTATTTTCATGAAATTCAGCACTTATAAGTATTTCACGATGCTGATGAAATCTAAAATATTTTCAAGGCATGAGCACCTCCGGTTTTTCCGGAAATGACGTCAACTTCCGTTTTTCAAATTTGAACACCATTTTTTTATTGCAGAAATAGATTCCTTAGAAAATTTCAAGTTATTTTGATGTAACATTTTTCAGTTTTGGTTGGAAAATTCTCTCTGAGCGGGAAAATTCGAAAAAAAAATCGGAAATAGAGCTCCGCTGAAACAAGAATAACTTCGAGGTTTTTGAATGGAAAATTTTCATTTTTGGGATATTTCAAGATGTAAGATTGATGTATCCACTTTGAAAATCGAAATCGCGATTCATGATACAGGGGGTGAAAAAATCGCTTTCAAAGTTAGGGATGACAAAATCGTGAAAAATCAATTTTTTCAAATTAGAACCCCATTTTTTTTATGGCAGATATTGAATCTACGTTAAAAAATAATGTGAGTGTATGTATCATACCCTTGCCCTAAAGTGGATATTTTCTGAGTTATTCACAAAAAAATGTTTTTCGTCTTGAATTTTCAGCTATTTCTTTTCCCTTCACGCCAAAAAGATGAAATTTTCAGGAACTGTTACTTAAACCATGTTTTAGATTTTACTACCCTAATATACAAGAGAAAAAAGTTACAGGTTGTTCCTAAATAGATGGCGAATTTGGATTCGAATTTGTATCGGAAACCTCTTTATTTCAACTAATCGGCCATCGGTTTTCTCTCCAGTGATAAATAAATAATTCCTTATGAACCATATGCAAAAACTTACCATGTTTTACATTCTTTTTTTTTTAATGATAGATATCATTGATTACATCTGCCAAATTCCTCTTTATTCAGTAGCATGTAATTAATGATATCTATCATTAAAAAAAAAGAATGTAAAACATGGTAAGTTTTTGCATATGGTTCAAGGAATTATTTATTTATCACTGGAGAGAAAACCGATGGCCGATTAGTTGAAATAAAGAGGTTTCCGATACAAATTCGAATACAAATTCGCCATCTATTTAGGATTTCAGATATATAATTTGGATGAATCCGACCCTGCCTACAATTCATAGAACTAGAGGAAAATAAATGTCCTACAGATTTCTATAAATGAATAGCAAGCAGAATATAGTTTGCCCGATAGTTTCTTTAGTAGCTACTAAGATGACTAGAATAATGGTGTAGGCACTGATTAGATTTTGTTTCGACCAAATTGAGAATATTAGCAATGTTTCGTTCTTTCCACTTCAGGTGGCGCTATTCAGAAATTATGACTTATTTTTATCAGTTATTTCAAATATTTGAATTTATTCTGGCGAAAGTGGCGTGTTAATGGTCCTTAATTTTGTCAAGCAATAATGTATGTTTATATTCTTGACATCCTGATGTATATTAGTTCTTAGGAAAAGTAGAAATCTTTCATTATAAAAAGATGCCATTCTGCTGTCATGTCATAATTGACAAATCAGCTGTTGATACATCAATCAAATTGACAACGGAAAATGCACTGAAATGAGATTGCGGCGCCGCCACGAAACATTGCTAATATTTTCGATTTGGTCGAACGATCGAACGTCATTCCATTCAAAAATTGACGAGTGCCTACACCATTATTCTAGTCATCTTAGTAGCTACTATGTGTCGCCACTTAAGTTGGCAAATTGGCAAGTAAACTGCCAAAAATTTGTGCATCAAATCGTTGAACTGGGTTGTTTCTCTATGTATATTAAAACTCAATGGCATAACCGAATTTTTCAACCATATTTATATACGTGAAAAATTTCCCGTATTAACAGGGAAAAAAGTTTCTTCAAGATTGGTCAGGGGCCCGATTCTCAAATGTCTATCAGAAATAGAGAACGCGACAATATGTCGAGTGCAAATGGCTACTGACTTTCGAATTAGGTATTCTCGTGAACTACTCGACATTGGGAAGTCACTCGACATTTTATATCGAGTGAGGATATCTGGCAACTCTGCATTGAGAATCAAAGAAGAATATAAAGTTCGTTGAAGCATTGGGCGCGTTCATTCGACTAATCAGCTACCGCTACCGCTCCTTCAAACGTCAAAACCATATGATTTTTTCGATACGTTGTGTCAAAATTAGTTAGTAATTTGACACAACGGATCGAAAAAATCATATGGTTTTGAAGTTTGAAGGAGCGGAAGCGGTAGCTGCTTAGTCGGATGAACGCGCCCATTGAAATATATTAACTCAATGGTTAAAGTTTAAATAATTTAATGAAAATTTCATTGCAATCGAGGTTCGAGGTGGAAACTGCTAAACATATTGCTCGGCAAAACAAAAATCAAAATTAATTCAGATACTGCAAAATGAAAAGGATACGTGTTTCGATGTTACCATTTCTTCTAGATTCAGTGCAGACTCATTAGTCCTAGGTTCCACATAGGGAGACAGGGTATCTATCAAATTTCTTACTAAATCTTTAAGTAATCGAAATCTCTTAACAAACATGTTATCATTTAATGTCCTGAAATAGTCATAATAACAATGGGTATGCCTAACAAATTCTGCAGCTTCTTCATTATCCCCCAGGTTTTGAATAGCTTGTAGGATTTCTACTTCTTCGTCCATCATTTTCAAAAGGATTCGCAAACGTACAAAGTTTATTTCATTCGCAGAAAATGACAATGTCGAAAGTGAAAAAGTAAACAAACACACTGGTCCGATCTTCCATGTGATGATTCTTCTGTTCTTCAGGTGTTCGAGGAACGCTACAGGCCCCTTATGTTGAGGGATCATCTCACATAGATTAGAGTGGTTGTTTTTAGCGAAAAATCAGCAAAAAAGCAAGAGCAAATTGAAAAAACTTCTGACACTTCATTTTCATTTTTGACAATAAGGTTGATAAAAGCAATGTCGAGTGGCTCCTACCCACTCGACGTCTTGTCTATCGAAATTTGTCTAATGCGACATTTGAGAATAACAATTTTTGATTTCATTCGACAATCTGGTGATGTCGCATGCGACATTGACCCAATAGACATTTGAGAATCAGGCCCCAGGTCTTTGGAATTATTGCATTCACAAAATATTTTCTCAAATTCATTATTTTCCCAAAGTAATTTAACATTTTTGATAAATACGTAATTACTACGATCTCTATGTCTAAACGACAACGTTGCGTACGGGTCTGTCAGGAACATGACATTTTCAAAACATACACGTTGAAATGTGTCAGAATCTCATGGCCAACCGGGAGTATAGGCCCGACCGTTTGCAACATTGTTTTGGTCGAATTAATTTTCCCTCAAATTGAATCAACAGAAATTCAATAGGAAACTGATATGTGAGAAAAAGGACCTGTCGCGAAATAAAACCCGCTTCGTTACAATTCATAAAAAAAAGGAATTTCAATAGTGGACAATATGTTAAACATAATTCTATATGTAAACTTACCTATAACGATAGCAGCCGGCTCCCCAGTGGTACCATAGCTTCGTCTGTTTGCAAGATCTCTCTTCCCACATTTGGTCAGAGTGTTCGAAACACAGAGACTGATTTCCGTACCTCTCCAAAGCAAAGTTCTTCTCCGGTGTAGGATTATTCTCATGAAACTGACATTTGGAACCTCTAACCACTACTTTTTTGGCTTTCCAAGTGAAATCCTGAATGTAAGGACAGTAATCTGCCAGCGATACAGAACCTTTAAAAATATTCAGACATTATATCAAGAAGGATTCTGAAGAGATACAATAGTATACCTCCATAATATCCTTCTTCGCCAGATTCAACGTATTTGATCTGATCGAAATTCTGATAGATTTTAGGCAGTTCTTGGTCGTTCCTGACCAAGTTACAGAGGGCCACGGAGGTGCGATCATCTGTACATTCTACCTGCAAAGGATCTCTTTTCACTTTATTACAGAATGGATGTATCGACATTCCTCTGTCTGCCTTCATCGATATCCATTCCTTGCAGCTTCTCATTGCAAAATCACATCCTAAACCTGAAAGAAAAGAGAATATTATTTATATCCATTCTATTTCTGGTCCATCCTTAACTCTTTTGGTAACGATATATGTATATTCTGAAACAAACCTTTTCCCCATGTCATTTCCCCAGCTTGAGAATAGTTTGCAGTGTACCATCCAGTGTCTTCCATGAGCGCCAAGGTTATCCGAGATATTTTGGGGTTTTGCGTGTGGGTTCCTGTCATGGCTTCATTCTCGAAAACTCTTTTCTCCCAGTGCGTCAATACCGTGCCTTCATCCCCTTGGTCTTCTAATTCTGCCCCTTCTAGTTGGGAGCAGTTGAAATAGTTTCTTACTTCTCTAACCACATTTGGTGTTACCTGAAAGATTCAATTTACGTATAATCATTTTGGAAATTTGAAAAATATTCTAACAGATAGTCTAGATGATAATTAATACTATCACTACCAGGAAGAGAAGTGTTTTTTTTTAATATTTTAAACAACATCAACACGATTTGATATGCATGACGTTTTCATTGGCATTTTTCAAATTTCTTTTCTTATAGCTTTCAGAAATCGTGTGATGGAAATGATGCCCAAGTCATTTCCATTACACATTCAAAGTATTGCCAATTGTCAGCTACAACCTTTTCCCATCTTTCTGGTAGAGTTCGAATACCGTTACGGTAATAGTGATAGTGTTCAACTTTTGAGGCTATCCACGAATCGAGTCATTTTTCGATACCATCTGTTTAACAGACATTCGCAAATAATGGTTCTAACTGAGTGTTCCCTGTGCCGTTGGACAGAAACGCGGATGAAACGGCGAAACATATACTGTTCGCGTGCGGTAATCTATCTGTATTGAGGTTAATACACCTAGGGAATCCAATACCTTCCATCTCTATGGTGAGAGGAACTCCTTCATATTGGCTCGCTGCATTCCTGTCGGCGTGCCTTCGGGTCTGAGTCTCTATACTATTGCATAAATGCGGTATGAACAATGGGCCACAAGGCCTACGTTCAGCCAACCAAAGGCGCCGCACACGAAGAAACAAAATCACTAATACGTTAAATCGGTTGGTATAATCCAGTCACGTTATGTTCCGAAAGTAACAAAAAAGAGAACGTGAAATTCTACTGTCGAATTACAATGAGTTGTAAATTCGTAAATAATATCTATTCCATACTTCTGAAAACTGGAAATTTTTCGTGGGATATCTATTATACCAGAATTGCTAATAAGCATTCTCATTCACGATGCCATGTCAAATTTGAAATACGATGTTACTTGTGCAATGGAAAGATATTCCTTTGGAATGCTCCATCAAGGTTAGCATTCTGAAAGCATGCATTTCAAGAGCATTTGTTTTCATGTGACAGTTTCTTTCAACCGCCTGGGAGGTTCATGAAAAACATTTTTGGGCGCTCCTTGGGCGGTGTTGAGCTTTGACTAAAGATATTATATATTTTTTTGATTCGAGGGACTTCCGGTTTCACCGGAAGTGACACAAACTTTCGTTTTTCAAATGGGTAGCCCTATAATATATTATGAAAATTGATCAATTTTGAGATGTTTGAATGTCAAATTAGGCAGAAAATTATTTTTCAACGTGGAATTACGAAAACAAATCTGAAATAGAGCTTTGCTGAAACATGGGTATCAAGGTTTCAATTGACAAATGCTCGTTTTTAGGCTTTCGTGCGCAATAAGAATAATGTGTTTGTCGAACTAACACGTGGAAACTAGTTTTTTAATTGATACCCCATTTTTCATCAAAATAAAATAATCTACGTTTAGAAATAAAGAGTGTGGAAATAAAACTATTTTCCGAAAATGCATATTTTGTGAGATATTCAGAAGAAACAACTTTTTACATCACATGTCGAATTGACGGCGTGAATTAGTTAATTCACCTGATAATATTCAATCAATGTTATTTTCAACTTTTTATTTCATTTCGAAAAATGTTCTGCATGCCTAGATATATTTAACTTCTTGAAATATCTGAGAGAATGTTTATTCGACTTTAATCAATACTGGTGTTCGCCAGTTATTATTCCTGATTCTTCGGAATGCAACATCGGTTCGTTATTCATTGCAAAAGCGGAAGAATTGGTGACAGAACAAGTCAAAACTTCAATATTTCCAAAGATACTTAGGATGACGAAAGGTAAACTCCTCAGAATTCAGGATTTTTGGGGACAGGATCATTACTGCAAACGAGGAAAACCAATTTAACGTCATGGGTTATTTCAAAACTCATCCGAGGTCATCGATCAGATTTGAAGCTGATTAGCTTCTTCTGATTTAAGAATTTTTTGTATGCTAATTCAGAGAATTTCGTCGACGAATAATTACCATTCCTTCAAATTGATAAGACTCTTGAAGTTGCCAGGTATAATTTAGAGAGGATAATTCTAGAAAAGTTCTATTTCCTCGCCTAGGCGGAGAAATGTTGCTATGGCTTACTTTTCCCTCCGGCGCCGGCGGCAGGAAAAGTGTTTTTATGCAAAGGATGAATTTTGCAGGAAAACCGTAACACAACCGTAACTGGGCAAATGTTCCATTTTTCACTCAATTAACTCAAGCTCGCCATGAAAAGTGACACTTTTCCTCCTCATGAAATAATAAACTATTCCATCAAAGAAGTTGAAATTTAATTTCAATTTCGATTTACCATATTCTTAAACTCATAAAATCCCATAATGAAGCGCTAGGTATGAAGCAGAAGGAAAAGTCTTAAAAGCACTTCTGTTTTTGTGGAACCCTTTATTTAAAAATCATTCGGTGACATGTTTCGGCGCATTCGCCATTATCCAACCAAGGAATTCTGAAAAAGATGTTACTCGATAAAACTCAAAAATCAGGTAGTAAACCGATTTGAGGTCTTAGTTGGAAAAGATTTTTACAAATTTTGCTCGTGTAAAAGAAAACAAATAAAATATAGGGAATCGTTCGATGAAAACTTACGATTTTAGGTTCCAAAGTCATATGGTAAATTTGGAACCTAAAATCGTAAGTTTTCATCGAACGATTCCCTATATTTTATTTGTTTTCTTTTGCACGAGCAAAATTTGTAAAAATCTTTTCCAACTAAGACCTCAAATCGGTTAACTACCTGATTTTTGAGTTTTATCGAGTAACATCTTTTTCAGAATTCCTTGGTTGGATAATGGCGAATGCGCCGAAACATGTCACCGAATGATTTTCAAATAAAGGGTTCCACAAAAACAGAAGTGCTTTTAAGACTTTTCCTTCTGCTTCTTACCATATTCTGTCTAACAGCCGATGACGAAGTTAGATATTTAATTTTCACGAAAAAAATTTAAACTATGGGATCTTCAGAATTTTAGTTGAGTGAACTGTCACTGCAAAAGCATTCATCAGAAATTCACTGAATTATTTTCTTTGGTCGTTTCGATTTCCAGATCTCACCTCACTAGATTTCTATTTTGGGGTAGAATTAAGGTTAAAGTTTACGCGAATACAATAGGGAAGAGTGAAAATTTGCGGGATCAAAATTTCCGAAACATTTCACGAAAAATGCCATAATTAGATCCCGTAGAAATAAAGGGTGCAAGATTTGAATTACGCGCCATGTTTGACAGTCATAATGTCACATGATTATGACGTGACAGATCGAAAGTTGACATGTGGGAGTTAGTAAACATGGAGCATAACAGGGTAGAAAAACTGTCGCATCCACAACGGGTCACCGTATGGTGCGCATTATGGTCTGGAGAAATAATTGGACCTTTTTTCTCCGAAAACGAAGAAGGTAATGCAGAAACGGTGAATGGCAACGTTACCATGCTTTAATAACACAGTTTCTAGTGCCTCATTCGGAAGCTATTGATCTTGACGGCATGTGGTTTCAGCAGGACGGTGCCACATGTCAAATCCCACGTGCAACATTGACGATCTTGCACGAGTTTGCTCCTGGTCGTGTCACTTCCCGATTTGGTGACTAGAATTGGCCTTCAAGCTCCTTCAGACATTTGGCAGTGGGGTAATCAGAAGTCAACAGGTTTGTGCCAATGATTCTGCAACCATCAAAGCATTGACAGCCGTAATTAGATGCTGTATAAATTAAATACCGCCACATGTATTCAATATCGTTATCAAAATTTCGTCGAAATAGTACGTATACACCAGCAAAGCCGTGGCGGCCATTTAAAAGATCTTTTGTTTCATACATAATGCTCAAATGTATGTTTTTCAAATAAATAAATAAATACATACTTCAATGATTCGCTACAGAAAACCATGTTTTATTAAACACTCAAATCTTGCGCTATTATTGAAACAGTGTTCACAAAAGGTAACGGAGTGTGGCCATGATCGAATTTTGGGATGTCTCGACATAATAATTAATATTAATATAGAAAACATATTAAGGGGCAGTATCACCTTTTGAATCGTGGTAAATCTCCATTCAAAAGTGGTCTCTTTATTTCACGAGTAAGTACCCTAATTTACGACGTAGAGACTTGATTTTTTTTTGTTAATTTAAGTTGAAGAACGTCCCGAGGGCAAATAGTTTTCTTTTTTTCGATTTAATTAGTTTTTCAATTAAAAAAACCAGGGTAATCGTTAGATCTGGGGTTATTGAATGTGTTTTTCGTTTTTCATGGGTACAAGCTATATTTTTGAAATAATAAACATGAAAATATTTGTAGTTTATAGAAGATTAAATTGCCGAGGGCAAATAGTTGCGATTTTTTCCGATTTAATTATTTTCTCAATTAAAAAAAAACAGGTTGAACTTCAGCGTTTTGGAAACTACACTTAATGATTTTTTTCCGACGGTTATTCATCATTTTTTGGAAAAAATCGCAACTATTTGCCCTCGGCAATTTAATCTTCTATAAACTACAAAAAATTTTATGATTATTATTTCAAAAATATAGCTTGTACTCATGAAATACGAAAAACATATTCAATAACCCCAGATCAAACGATTACCCTGTTTTTTTTTAATTGAAAAACTAATTAAATCGAAAAAAGAAAACTATTTGCCCTCGGGAAGTTCTTCAACTTCAATTAAAAAAAAAATCAAGTCTCTACGTCGTAAATTAGGGTACTTACTCGTGAAATAAAGAGACCACTTTTGAATGAAGATTTACCACGATTCAAAAGGTGATACTGCCCCTTAAGACGTGATACCTTGTATGTACATTTCGGCTAATTTTACAGAAGAGATGAAAACCGCCCAAAACTTGAACACGGTAAGATTCATTTGCAGGATTCAGATATTATTACAAGATCTTCATCTCGAAAAATCAGAAATCGAATTCCACATGATATTAGTGTGATGTAGAATTTCTTTCTGCACATATTGGTACTAATAACTCAATATACGTGGTAACAAGGTATCACGTCTTAAACGTCGATATTGAAAATTTATTTTGAACTGTACTCAAAGAAACAGTCAATTTCCACTTTTGTGTTTTTGAGAACAATAAAATTCGAAATGGAAAATATGCTTTTTGGGGCAACGGTTTTATTCTCATATGTAATACCACTAGAGATGGAATTTTGCCGGCAAAATTTCTCGTTTGTAATATGAAAGTTTGTTTGTTTTGGAAAAAATGTCATGAGCGAAATTTCCGAAAAGCAACAAACTTGAATATTACAAGAGAGAAATTTTACCTGCTTAAATTTCATCTCGAGTGGAATTCGGCATGACTATTCCACGAGAAAATAGGGTAATATGTTCATATTTGACGCGTATTGCGCTATTTGGCAAATTAGAATTCATCATAAATTAACTAAACCACTAAACGTTGTTTGTTCTCTCTATGATATTTATTTCCGAAGCTATCTATGAATTCGAGAAACGTCAAAACTTTTGTCGCTGGAAAACCAACAGGTTGGTTTTGCTGGTGGGTTGAAGAACTTACCGATGAAACAGTTCAAATATTGGCTTAGGAAAACGTTATCTTCCAGAGTTTTTTTTTCCATTGATGAATTTTATAGGGTGACGTTGAGTGACGCTGATTTTATGTAAATTGTTTAAATATAAATTTTTTGTATGTTGTTGATCCTGTCAACTATTTAATTCATTTTAATGCGTATATTGTGAATTTTGTCATCTTATGTGACCTGTGAAAGCAATGTTTGTTGCGAAAATCACCAATAAAGTCTCTCTCTCTCTCTCTCTCTCTCCCTTGAAAATTTTTTCTCACTAAAAATGAAAAGAGTGGAATAGTCACTTATAAACTAAACCTGGACTTTGGATCTCCTCGAACATCTGGTTTGTTGTAAAACTTAAAAAAAATTGCAAGAAACGACTATAATATTCAAGTAAGTAACAAAAATTGTTTACATAAAAAAAGCTTCACGATTTTTTCTGCAAATTTTAATGATTTACTCCTTGCTATACTCTCTATGTTTTACCAAAAACAGCTCCTTCTAGGTGTTGCAGTTTCTTCGTCAGTTAGTATATTTTTAGCTTGCAGCTATCATTCGTTTTCATTCATAACGAGCCAATTAACCGAATGAACTTGAGAATATTCGATGAATTCTATGGCTGAACCCCGAACAAAACAACATCATACTGCGAAATCTGAACGCAACAACAAGCATATTCGATCATATAATGCGAAGTAATGACAATGATATTGCAGGAGTCTTTCTACTTTCTCATTTCTGGGCAATTTTTTGATGACCACTAAATATCTGATATGTCGAATTGCATCCTCGTCGTTTGCCATACAACAATTTCAACTGAAGATTTGAGATAATGAGGTTCCTTTCGCCGTACGAAATTCTCACGGTATAGAAAGTTACCTGAACAATCATTCACAATGTGTCGCCATTAAGATGCACGCGAATTGAAAATATAATGCTCATACATAATTATGGAAGTAGTTTATTACTGAAGTTGTAAGCCATCCAGGAACCCGGAGCGACAAAAATGTATGGCCTGTATGGCCACACATATAACATAAAATTTCCAACGAACATTCTAACATAAATAGAAGATTTCAGTGAAAAACTTATCGAGTTAATTCTTCATTCATGCGTTCTTCTTTTTTTTTACCCGACTGCGCTAGAAGGGGGTTATTAGCATGTATATATGTTATGTATACTCCATTCGCTATTGTAAAGTATCCTGGGTGGCCTTGAAATTCTGACAAATTTCACCGTGTAAGGTAAAGTGGGGCAAGTGCAATCTCAAAAAAGCAAAGTGATACTTATACCTTAAAATTTATAAAAATTCATTATAACTTTAACTTCGATTTATGCTTGTATACAAAATACGATGTTACAGTATACCCTGAACCAAAGATTATATTTCATTTCACTTTCAAAATACATTTAAAATCAATTTTCGTTTTTGTAGTTTAGTGATTGCAATTTCCCCATAAAAACGGGAAAGTGCAATTAGGCAACATTATCCACGTTAAACTCTATTTATAAGGTCTTCGGTTGAGTGCAATCGAAGAGGTGATAAAAAACCATATAAATTTTAAATTTTCTATATTAATCGTCAAAAGAAATAATATAATAACAAATCAGATATTTCTCTAATAACGTTCTTTTTGCATTTGTTTCAATATTATTCTTTAAAATGATAACGGCCTCTTTTTTCAGTTACAGGTAACCGAAATACATTCATTATTTGATCCTGGTGCACTACTGACAGGTCGTCTTCATTAGGGAATACATAATAATTCGATTGCAATCACTACTGATTGCAGTTTCCCTTCAAGTTATGATTGCACTTTCCCCACTAACAATTTTCGTGGGGTAAGTGTAATCATACTTTCAATACTTGAAATACAAAGTGAAACTGAATGGTCCCATTACATATATTAACTATACATCATACAAAACCGGCCAAAATGGCAAAACAGATACTTGACGTGGAAAATTGTCAATTTGCAGACAAGCTAAAAAATTTCGTCCCACTTCGGATCGGATACGTACAGCGCGAAGATGGTTTCGGTACTGAACTTTACAGATGCTGCGCACGGTTGTCAAATATTAACATTAGGTAGAATATACCATTTCCTGTGCGCATGGTCAATAAAGGTTGCGTATTTTCTCATAATTTATGGATGATGGTTCCTGATTGCAGTTACCCCATGATTGCACTTACCCCACTTTACCATGTTTTTTGAAAATGTTATAGTCAGATACTTACGCAAAGTTGTCGTTTCTACAAAGAGATCGTAGTGGTTATTTATTTATCAATTATCAAAATGTATATTTATTTTGGAAAAATAATGAATTTGAGAATCAATAATTCCAATGAACTGGCGAATGTTGAAGAAACTTTTTTCTTTGTTAATACTGGGAAATATTTCACGTATATAAACATGGTTGGAAGATTCAGTTATGCTATTATCTCGTAGGGAAATCAAGAATCAGATGTTGGAATTTTATTGAAAAATAATGGACAAAATAGTCGATTACTTTGTGATAGTTCATTCGGAAAATGAATAAAAGTACTCGAATAACTCGACAGAAGAACACACTTGATATGATATATTGATATGATGATATATTGTTTATCCTGACTACTCCTAGATCTCCTGAGGAGACCCCTCTGAAACTACAAGCTTCGAAGCTTGTAACTTGTGCCGAGTTCGGAGTAAGCAGTTGTGTTCTGTGTAGGCTTTGTTACTGTGTCCTTACGCCACCTTAGGCACAGCACTGTTAATTTTTGACCCAACAGTGAGAATGGTGGCCCCTACCGAGACTAGAAAATTTCTTTCCTAGCTCGGGATTGAACTTCGGACCTTTGGGTCCTAATTCCACTTGATAAATAACATTGACCTGCGTGTGTTATGACCTATACAGGGTCCTGCAGTAGTGCGAAAATCTTTCATAGCTGCCAAACCAGACATCTCAGAGATTTCGTTGGAAAGTTTATCTCTTGTACCTTCATTTCTGCATCTCAGGAAATTATTTTCTGATATACAGCGTGTCCCCGATAAATGTTATTCAACATTCTTCTGACGATTTCCAGAAGCGATAGTAACATGAATTTGATCTAAAAGTTTTTTAATTGAAGGATTTCCCTTGTCACCGTTCCTAAATGATCAACCTGTAATATACAGGGTGTCCGTTATGGAGGTCCAAATATGAAGAACTTCAAATTATTATTTCTCGATTTTTTCAAATGTAACGCCCTGTATTTTTTCCACAGTAATGTAGACAATTGAATACCTTACATTTTCTCAGAAGTAACCTTAGGATTATTTTCATTCCCTCATCTAGCAGACACGAAAATGATATCGTAACTGGAAATTTCATTGAAATATGTGATAACATAATAAGAACTAACGGAGACAAAAATAGACAAAATGAAGCTTTGGAGGTATTATTTAACACAGCATTACTCATCATGGGAATCTTCGATAACTGAATTATTATGTTCAAAAGAAACTTAGAGCTCTAAAATATAACAATAACTTAAATTCAATAAACGATGTACTTTGACATCTCCTGTCACTACAAGCGTGTTAAAAAACCCCGGAAAACTCGATTCTTTTGAATGTTTCCAATCGGGATATTGGCCAGCATAAGTTCGACTTCCTAAAAACAGGTTCCGTGGCACTGCCCTAACATGAAAATCAATAAATCATATCAACCATCCCATTATTTCCAAAAATTCATTCTGATTCACTGTATTCGAAAGTATCTTTGAGCTCCAAGTAGCAATAAATTGAGTAATTTTTTTTTGGAAATCTGATATAATTGGTTGAATACGTGATCAATATGTTTTGCTTGTATGGAAAAAATATCATTTTTATGTTGATGCTCAGGAAGTATGATTCTGGGAAGGTTTCAAAGTTTGTCAATAATTATTCATTCAGTTTTATTTCATTGTTTGACCTCTTTTGAATGTCCGGTAGTTTTTATGTTATCACTTATTTGAATGAAATTTGCAGTTGCGATATAATTTTTTATGTCTGCTGGATGCGGAAGTAAATATAATCCTTCCTTTACTTCTGAAAAAATCTAAGGTATTCAATTGTCTACATCATTGTGAAAAAAAAATACAGGTTGTTACATTTGAAAAAATCGAGAAATAATAATTTGAAGTTCTTCATATTTGGACCTTAATAACAGACACCCTGTATATGACAGGTTGATTATTAAGAAACGGTGATAAGGCAAATCCTTCAATTAAAAGACTTTCAGATAAAATTAATGTTACTATCGCTTCTGGAAATCGTCAGAAGACTTTTACTGAACTGCTTTTCCCTCGCCTTTTTGCAGTTTTCTTCAAATAAGATCTGTACCGGTGGGAAAATGTCTCTAATATTTTGCGTCATGAAAGAGGTCATAAAGGTCATTGAAAATACATGAAAATATATGCCGTGATCCATTAAAAAAATCATCCATTTGTTGAATAACATTTATCGGAGACATCTTGTGTATCAGAAAATAATTTCCTGAGATGCAGAAATGAAGGTACAAGAATATAAAGTGTAGCGAAGTCGCCACGTTTGACATTTCAGTCCCGAATTTTTAGAAATTTCTAACTGAAAGATAACCTCATGCCAAAAAAATTATTGCTTTTAATCCTGGAAAGAATAAAATAAACAATAACTCAATATAACCACCGAGCTCTCAAAACAATCAAGATGATAATCAACCAATTACTGAAGCGGCAGAATAATAATAAATAGTCCTAAAAATAACGCACACATTACCATAATTTCATAATGATCCACTTTTGAAGCTACTGAAGAACCATTCATAGAGTTTTTCGAGTCAATCAAATCGTTACATCACTTCGCCAGAGATGAATCAGCTTTCGCGACAGAGAAAAGATTCGCTTAGTCGTGGGAAATTTTTTTAAATGGTTTATAAGTTCGCAGGATCTGTCAACATCATTGTGTCTTAATTGGACAGTCGTAGGCTCTTGGTAATCGAAACAGTTCGAGACGAATGTATTAATTAATTAATCGGCAAGTAACGTGATTTCCCAGTTGTCAAAGTTAGATGAATTAGAGAGCAATATGGTTTTGCCAAGGAGTTTTTGGAAATCCTTAGGCTATGGAAAGAGTGAAGCCAATTTTAAAAACCATCAGAACTGAACTGGGTAACTGTGCTACTACGGAATCAATATGTAGTAGAAATTTCTGCAACATTGTGGCGTTCTTTGAATTTTCTGATACATAAAACACTAAATCGAGTTGAAAAGTAATTTATATTGAAATTCATTTACTCATTTGTGCGAGAATGTCAGAAATGAGTATTTGTTTTTTCAAAAATTTGCCTTTTTTAATTATACTAAAATATCGGAATGTTCGCGTAACGGATCGGAAAGAGGAGGAACATTTAGTTATCAATTCCAACTCTATTTACCTAATTCAAAATCTGTTTCAATGTTTTGTACATTGTATGAATTCGACGAAAAAGGTTACTTAACCCCTTACCGCGTACCGTGCCAAATTTGGAACATGTACTTTACAATTTATTTTCAAACAGATGAATTGGTTTAAACCGTAAACGCACACTGTTCCATATTCGGCACGTTCGCTTCTAGGCGTTCGAGAACTATTGCCGCCATCTGAAGAGTATTTTGTGAGTTAGGTCGACTTTAGTTTTCCTACCGGCTTGTACCTGTTACGACGATTATTCGCGAAGTTTTGGTGGCCAGAAAAACCTTGAATATTGGATTTTAGTGATACTAAAAATACTTAGTATACGGTAAGTGTTCCTTATTTCGAATCCTGCAAAGAAATACCTTTCACCTTTAGTCTTTTTTCATTGAGAGTTATTTGTTTACTTGTGCCATATTTGGAACAATTCGCAGTAGAGGCTAAGCGCTCTCATTTCTTTTTTAGATGGATCCAAGGCGTTTTTACGGTATCAAAACTGTTCAGATGCCTGATTCATGCGAGAGTGAGGATGAAAATTTGTCGGACGATAAAAATGACCGGAAGAAAACATTTTTACCTCGAATATTGGTTGAAGAAAGCAGTGGAGAAGATATTGACCAATATGAAGATGTCGAGGGAGAAGATATCGAAAGCGACTGTTTCGATATTTTACTTGAGAATATTTTTCCATTTCCTGGATATGATGTGCTGTAATAGTTGGATATTGTGGAGAAGAACATTATCAGCCAAAAATTCCAAAGATTATTTACCACTGGCAGAGTTCAAACTTGGTCTGGCAGAAATTCTAAAAAGATCCTACGTAACACCTAAAAAGCGAGGTAGTCCAAGTTGCTCATTGCAGTCTGAATTAGACTTAAAAAAGGAAGTATCCCTATTCGCAGATGCCTGCCCAAGATACACGTTGCGATAACGAAGGGCATTTTCCAGAATGGCAGGAAGATCGGCAGAGATGTAAATTTCCGGATTGCCGAGCGAAGTCACAAGTTTCCTGTGACAAATGCAACGTGGTTTTATGTCTCAAGAAGGACCGAAATTATTTCAGACGTTTCCACCTTGAATGAGAAGCTGTTATGTCCTGTGTTTCAACCTGTTCCTAATAAATTGTTTTGAATAAGTCACATGTTTTACTTTCCTCTAACGAGAATTGTGCCATATTTGGCACATGTCATAAAATCAAAAGTTTTCGCAAAAAAATTGAAGCTAGAATTTTTTAGATATTTTTTATGGGTAAATACGTACTCAACACACAACATATAAAAAAATAATAAAAAAGAAAAAAATGGCCCGGTAAGGGGTTAATTCACTTGTAATTTTGTTTCCATTCTTCGATACCGATAACGCCACTCCACTGGACCTTTCAGAAGTTGATGCTGCATTGTTGCTACGGCAGTATGGAATGATATTGCTATCCTTTATGCTATCTCTGTCCCACTAATTGAAAACTGAATAAGGGCCGGTATTATGAAGGGTTCGTTCAATCGGGGGTTACTCAAAAGAGGATTGGATTTGAAAAAAGTTCGGTATTATAAACTTCTTGGTGACATCGGTTGAACACCCTCGGGTTGAGGTCGCTTTTTTGGGTTGGCTAATCTGAATCTTATTTCTTGAAGTATTTTGGCACGTTTTCTTACCATGTTTGGATAAATTCAATAATGGAGGTCTAATAAAGAAAAAACAACTTATTTGACTCTAATGATTTAAGTTTGTACAATTTTGATATTCTAGAAAGTCTCATCTCAAACTCTTATGCCAAGTTACCAAATGCTAGGTCAATACAATACAATACAATACAAAATATCCAATGAAATTGCATAAACATTATTATTCGTATAAGAATGCATTTATATTTATGATGAGTACAAATCATTCTTTATCTTGTTTGACTGAGTACATGAAATACATATTGAATTGAAAGATCACATTTATTTCTTGGTTAACTTCCGCTTTATTCAAATTCAGAGTCATGAATAGGATCAGCCACAAAAGTAATATAGTTGTTTTCAAATGTAATCAAATCACGAATAAAAGAATGAGGAATGTTCTTTTACATGCCACAGAGTCTTTAAATTCAATTCATAGTTATATGTGAGCTTCATTGAATAATTGATCATCCATTGATCTGCGACATGGGATCGGTGTCAATCATTTCTTCAGAGTATATTCAAAATTTTCTATGACGAGAATTACCAAAATTCTAAGCTTAGAAACGTGGAAATTTGAAGAAAAGTAATCCTTTTCACATCTGAAGCATTCCGCATTTTCACCACCCATTGAAATAAACATGCACTTGTACTATGTAATGAAAATCAAGAAATCCTACTAGAACGGTGAGTGTGCTCCAGCAACACGGTTCTAATATACCAAAATTTGGGCACTCAATACAACCTTTCCCTTGTCAGTTGCAATTCCTGTTGATTGCTTAGCATTTTTATAACATGGTAAAATAAGCACTAGAATCCTTTTTGATATTTTCAAAAGTTCGGGACATTTCACAACTTTCCGACTTTTCTCTGATGTTAATTTATGAATACCACGAAGATCTTCAAATATGTTGACAACTCTGAAATGATCCAGCTAATTCAGAGTAATTTCATCCACCCGATGAAAGAGTTTTTTTATTCGACCCAAATCTCGTCTTTGAAGTGGTCGAAAGGAAATGTGAAATGATTTTCTTATTCATTATCGTTACTACCTCTTGAATGCCTTGCAGTTAGTTTATTATTATTATAACTGGAGTCATTTTCGATCTTTTATTCACACAGAAACCTGAGATTCTATCCCTCGAAGATAAGGCACAAAAATTTTGTTTCAATTTAGGAATATCTTTACAAACACCAAAGATGACGGTAGCCGTTCAGAGCGAGTAGGAAAACTCAACCGATAGAGGCGCCACCATGCATTTTATGGAATATCCCCATAGAACTTACATTATCACTAAAAGTTCTATGAATATCTCTCTAATTATGAATGAAATGTACAATGGCGCTCTCTATTCAAAATCGCTGAACTATGAAATTAGTGAATATGTGGGTAAAGCAGGAACTTTTTCCCGCCATATATTTGAATTTGGCCATTCTCTGCCAATTCCGTATTTCAAGATGTTTTTCTGAACGAAATCATCTGTAGATTCACTTTTAATCGGAATTTGGACTGTTTTCATGGGTCTTTTGTTTGAAATAAAACAGAAGCATGAGTTGGCCTATTTTCTTCTATTTTGAAAGAAAAAAAATGAACTTTCGAAATGAAATCGTTTTAAATTATTTCATTAGGAACTCCAATCCTTTCTGAGTTTACCCAGAAAATTTCAGGTCTCAAAGTAAAACCATTTTCAAATGCAACTTAAAATTAAAACACACTACATTGAACGCCCACCTTAATATCAGACATCCTATTGATATAATATATTCCATCCAAGCAACATCAATGTGCCAAAACTAAATGTTTTATTTTGTTTTGAACACGTAAAGTGAGGTAAGCTGTCAGCCATCGAGAAACGTCAAACGTTTCAATTAGGCAATCCAAACCACGTGGCGCCCTGCCTCCAGATAACCTATAAATTTTCTGACAGGTCGCTGGATTGCAGTAAATATGAGGAATTTTATTATCTTATGCATTTCATGAGTGAGTTTTTATGATTTCTAATATCAAAAAGTATCCTGAAGTATCACTGACGAAGAAAATTTCACTCAATCATATGATTACAACTTTTAGTATTGCCCGAAGAGATTGAAGAGAAAGTATTGGAGAAGGAATATTAATCAGAGCACTGTACCTGTAACTTCATTATCCTTTTAGGTATATTATATAAATTTAAATATTCATCAGTTTTACATTTTATATGAACTGAATACTGCTTATTTCAGTGTCTACGAAGACAAATTCACTTTAGTTTCTTATCTTCGATATTGTCAAGTCTTGATGACTGCTGACCCAATTTCCTTTTGTTTCCTGATAAGTCACTTAATATGTATATAATACACCAAGTAACACACACTGGGTGCTCCAAAATATTCAAGAAAATCCTCATAATTTGAACGACTTGCACGTCCAAGTTTGGCACTCATTTATGGCATGTTTTTATTGAAAATGCACTTAATTTAAATAATTTTCACTGGTCTGATATTCCTAAGAGTAAGATTGACTAGAAATATCAAAAAAATGTCCACATAAAACAATTTTTCAAGCAAATAAACGGTTTTAATGTCTACATGAACAAAGCTAAATTTGGTTTGTTTGACCAGCAACTAACCTCAAAAAAATATTTGACAGTCCGTTGGATTGCCTAATCCTCGGTTCAAATCTCAACAGGAGCTATCTTCACCGATTGAGCCATCCTGGTTGGATGTTGTTTATACCTAATACGGAAATCGACAGTCAACTGCCGATTTGGGCGTAACCGAGGTTTGAATTTCTTTTATAATACCGGCCCCAAATTTGGCTTCACCAATTCTCGAATTTATGAATGAGACGCTGGAAGTTCACGAAATGACACAATGGTTTTTTATTACCGTTTGATGCTCTCGTTGATTTCGGGTGCTTTTGGGAGCTTTTGGGAATCTGCATGAACAGAATGCACCGTAGTCATAGCAACCCATACAAAACGGTGCAGTCCATTAATGTGTTTATTCTAAAAAGCAGCTTCATACAACGTGGAAAAGCCAAATGGAATAAATCCATTATCTCGGTCACTGTAAATATTCATGAAATATCCTGAAGAGAGTAGAACTTCAAATTTTAAAGTGCCATTCTTCCACGTAAAAATGCGAACCCGTTCGAAAGACAATCACAACCCCCAATTCATACTTTAGGTGACCAACCTGACGATATTCATATCCTAATATTGCTTACCATCATATCAACCGTCCTAGGCACCACTCCAGACCTAACCAACCAATTTTTCCTCACGAAGCTCTTGATGACCTTGTCGCTCCACTGGTACGTTTGCAACTTTTCGTTGAGGAAGGGTTTGCCCGTATCGTTGTTCCTAGGTGTGTAAGGTATCCCATCTGGATCTCTGTAAAAGGCGAAGAGGCTCATGGAAAAGCCCAGGGCGTGAAGAATCTCGTGCTTGACCGTGGACAGCAAGACCTCCTGATCTTGTTTTTTGGTGTTTATGCTGTCGGGACAAAGGTTGGCGTGACCTGCTATCGGTCTGTCTAGTGCTGATTCCTGTTGACAGTGAGCTGCGTAGGCCACTGTTAGGGGCTTGTTGCATCTGCAAGAATTAAACCTTGTTTTTTCTTCCACTAAAAAAATTGTTTTATCGTGATCTTGGGGCTAGTTGTTAACATACTCTCAAGAAAGTACCGGGAATGGATCATTTGAAAGGACCGCTTAAGTGGGTCTCATGTGGTGTTTAGATCCCATCAGTCATTTAGCTCCATTTTTTTTCAGTTCATCTCGAGTGTTGCAGAATTGGATTTCATTCTTTCAATTCTTCTGAGAGTTTTCACAAAAATTGAACCCAACTTCTTTTTTACATATCCACAGGGAGAACATTTTGTCCTGAAACGGTTGAAATTTTTAGTTTCAACCTGAACGGTGTACAGGGTGATTTTTTCAAGTGTTTCATTAAACCTATTTGAGGAAGGAATTGCGATACAAATTCAAAATTTTGTATTAGAGTACATGAACTCAATTTGTAAAATATTTTCAAGCGGAATCAATTTCCTGTTCTACCGGAACGAATGTAAACATCATTATTTCAAATGCAACACCCTGTATATTTCAACATATTCTCAATGATTTGATATACAGTATGGTGCAAATGAAAGGAATAAATTCGTTATTTCGGAAACCCGCGAATTTGAAGAAAAATCCCGAAACACGTCGATTTTTATTTTAAAACGGGCTACTCGTAAGGATACCTTTATATTTTTGACGTCATCTATATGGGCGTGATGACGTCATCGCTGAAATTTTTAAATGGAAATGTGGGTGTTGTGGTACATTATTTGAAAGGTCTTTTAAATATCTATTCAGCCATACCAATATGTACAGTAAATGATTTGCTTATTGTCACAAATTTTATTCATGAAATTTCAACAGGTTTCTTGATAAAATGCATTAAGTATTGGTATCATGTATTTATTGACACAAAAATAAATTTTGTGAAGGCCGTCATTGTATTTTAGCTGAAGGTAAATAATTTAAGCACTTAATTTAGGTTTCGTTATATTTAATGAGTAATACATACACAATAAATATTCAGTGTAATAATGAAATTTCATTAATTTTTTAAATTTTATAATCATCTCCCAGTAGAGTATAAGAATCTTAACGCCAACCAGTTTAAAAAAGCCATAAAGAAACTTTTGCAGTGTAAATATTGTTATACAACTAATGAATTTTTAAGCTGATATGTAATCTAATTGTACTCTTGATGTTTTTTATTGTGTTTTAATTGAACTTTTATCATTTCCCTATGCTATGTTTGTACTTCTTTTTATGACCTGTTCTACCTAGATCTACTAGCCTAAAGAACCAATAAATATTATTATTATTCTTCAACATCGGTCTCCCGTTCTCAGCATGAGCTGGTAATACTTCTATGAACCAGTGAAAAAACATTTCAGTTCCTCCCACTAGTTCAGGAATTTCCGCACGATGTGACAGGTTTGCAAAGCTACAGCCTGCTGTGCATATCCCGCGATCCTCTGGGATATTTCGATCTTTCGAAGATTTCTCTTGAATGATTTTGACATAACTCCCTCAGCCGAGATCACCAACGGCACAATAGTGACTTTCGACAATTGCCACATATTCTTCAGTTCTATTGCTAAGTTCTCGTACTTCGTTATTTTTTCCGACTCCGTTCTTCCGATGTTATGAGTCAATGGTACTGCCACATCAATTATCACCCCATACTTCTGATCCTTCTCAATGAATACAAGGTCCGGTCTATTGTAGTCCACTGATCTATCTGTTGTTATAGGTCTGTCCCAATAAAGAACCGCTGTGTCCGTTTCCAACACTGCTGCAGGTTGATACTTATAGTATGGCGGACAAGTATCCAAAAAACCATGTCTAAGAGCTAACTGCTGGTGAACAATTTTTGCCACTTGGTTGTGTCGGCCCAGATATGCGTTGTCGGCAAGAACTCGACATCCTGCTATTATATGTTCGATAGACTCGCCAACTGCGCCGCACTTCCTGCATTTGTCCTCCACGTTCAGCTTCAAACAGTGCTTCTCATAGTTGCGAGTTCTTATGACTCGGTCTTGGATAGCCGTCAGGAATCCCTCAGTTTCAGGATACAATTGTCCCGCATTCAACCACGACAAAGAAGCTAATTTATCGACATTTTCCCCCTCAAGGTGTTTGGGAAATCTGCCGTGCAGAGCTTGTTCCCGCCATATACTTTTATCTTCGCTTCTCGTGGTGATATCGAATGTCAGTTCTCTGTGTTGTAGGTTCAGAGGTGTGTATCCCTTATCCTCTGTTGTCACCAGTTTCATCAGGCTATCTTCAGACTCGAGCAGTCGCTGCCTCAAGTTTTTCTCCTGGGTTCTGCAGAGTTTATAGATGTTCAACAGACCTCGTCCGCCATCTCTTCTGGGTAGATAAAGCCTTTTCACCGATGCATTGGTGTGCAGACATCGGAACTTTGTCATTAGGCGACGGGTGAGTCGGTCCAACTCATTCAGATCAGCATCTGACCACTTCAAGACTCCGAAAGTGTAGGTCAGAGCAGGCGTAGCCCAAGAGTTCAAGGCATCGATCTGGTTTTTAGCAGACAGCTTGGTGTTGAGTACTTTGGTTACCCTGTTTTTATATTTCGCAGTGAACTCAGCTTTCAAACGAGTGTGGTCAATCCGTTGATTTTGAGGAATGCCCAGATACTTGTAGGTCTCTTCGGGCAACATACTGTGGATGTCCTGAAATTGTTCCTGAGTGTTCTCCATTTTACCTTTCCTGATGTTGACTATGGCGCATTTATCGAGACCGAAAGACATGTCAATGTCTTTGCTGAAGGAGCGCACTATATCTATCAGCGAGTGAAGTTGTTTTTGGTTCTCGCCGAATAGTTTCAGGTCATCTATGTACAATAAATGGGACAGTTTCCGCGGATTCCTCATTGCTGGTCTATACCCTATGGTAGTGTTTTTCAAAAGAGTAGACAGAGGATTTAGTGCCATACAAAACCACATCGGCGACAGAGCATCTCCCTGAAATATCCCCCTCGATATTCTTACGGTTCCAGCATTCATGTTATTTATCAGAATATTCGTTCTCCATGTACTCATAAGATGTTGGAGCACGGCTTTTATTTTCGGGCAGATCTTATAAATCTCCAGTACTTTCACAAGCCAATCGTGTGGCACCGTATCGAAGGCCTTTTGATAGTCGATATAACAAATGCTTAAATTCCTCCTTCTCGCTTGGGCTTGCTTTAGCACTACAGCGTCTATGGTAAGTTGATGTTTGCATCCTGCAGATCCTCGAGAGCAGCCCTTCTGTTCTTCTTCCAGAATATTATTGGCTTCACAATGACGATATATCGCATCATTTACAAGCGACGTGAACAGCTTGTACAGCACTGACAAACACGTTATTGGTCTATAGTTTTCTGGTTTGTTGCGGTCTCCTTTTTTGTGAAGCATATAGGTATTGCCTTGAGTGAGGAAAGCTGGTATTTTGAAGGGGTCTTCTAGTGCCTCCGAAAAACATCTAGCCAGACTTGGGAAACATGCTGGAAACTGTTTAACCCAGAAGTTTTGAAGTCGGTCGGGTCCTGGCGCTTTCCAGTTACTTGTGTTTTTGATAATGTTGGAAATTTCCTCGACTGTGAAAATATCAGTCCTCATCTCAACGATTTCGGATGCATGGTGTTCAATGTCCCTCAGCCACCTAGCATTTCTTTGAAATTGACCACTCTCCGACCATAAAGAACACCAATATTGCTGAAATTCGTCATTGCTGATATCAGCATGTTGATTGGAGGAGATTTCGGATGGCTTTTCAAGACTTCTGAAGAACTTCTTTTTGTCTCTCACATATTCAGCGTTTTGTTGTTTTCGCTTTGTTAACTCGTTGTATCTTCGTAGGCGTGCACCTTTCGCTTTAGCTTGTTGTCTCAAGCGATCTTTCAGGTCAACTATCAACTCTTTATGTCGTGGAGATTCCAGGTTCAGCCCTGCGGATGTGGCTATTTTTCGCACTTTGTTTAATACTTTACGCGATTTATTCTCCTTCAGGTACTCATCCAAGACATCAACTTTTCCACGAAGTTTATCGACGTCCTGCATTAATCTTCTTTTCCAGGCCGGAGTTTCATTTTTAACTTTCTGTTCACTGGTTCTGGGGATGTAGATCTTTTGCCCATTTTGTCCGATTACTGTGATGGCAGCACAGTACAGAGATAAGTGGACTTGTTCCAACGTCCATTCAGTTCTAAGGTGTTCTGCCAATATATCGTTGAGCAACTCGATGTTATTTTTAGCCGTAGAGTTGAACTTCAATTTTGGAAGGATGGGGCGATTGAGCGGATCAGTAGATTCGTATTGCGCCAGGTAACTATAGAAGATGTCATACAGTTGGCGATATTGTGGGCAGTCTTGGTTAGCAGTTCGGGTGTCAGGCAGTTCCCTTGCCGTTTCTGCTGGTATCTCCAGCGGCTCGTTAGGTTCTTCATTATGATTTCCGACAATCTGATCTTGATTGATTGTATAGCCCATTTCTCTCTTGATTTCGTCTAGTTCCTGTCCTGTCAGGTAGCCTTTTCGTATTATGACATTTTTACGATCCGCAATGTTTCCTTCTGTCAGCTGAAGTTCCGGGTGCCTTTTGGTGAACTCGGTGTAGAGGGAGTATCTCCATCCAGGATGTGGTCTGTCATCGCAATTGTTCACGTGATAGAAAGCTCGCATTACTTCAATATTCATTTCGCGGCTCCACTTGATACGTGCGTTGCGAGCTCCCCTGCGGGCAGTCCTCCTCGCGGTGGTCGAGCCAGCAGGTGGAGTGGCATTTTGATCTTCTGCCATGTTTTGGGATTCCACTTCCCGATGTTCTGGTGGAGCTGTATTTTGTTGTATGACAGGAGCCCGCTTCCTCAGCACCCTGCCACCGACGGATCGCATGCTGTCATGCCCAGCGTCGGCTCCGGACATGCCCTGGCGCTCTCCAGGCAGCGACTCTTTTCCGAGGCTTAATGTATTCACCATTTTCATGGGTTTGCCACCATTTACCCTTGGTGGCCCAGGTAACTCGGGCCGTGGGGACGTCACCCCCCATGTGGTATGGCAGAAACCAGACCACACCCGTGCGGGTTATTATTATTATTATTATTATTATTATTATTATTAAATACCAAAATCAATTACTGTGAATTATTGATACCTATGACTAAAGAGGTATCTAAAAGACCTTTCAATTAATGTATTACAACACACACATTTCCATTCAGAAATTTCAGCGATGACGTCATCGCGCTCACATAGATGACGTCAAAAATAAAAAGGTATCCTTACGAATAGCCCGTTTTAAAATAAAAATCGACGGATTTCAGGATTTTTCCTTAGAGTCGCCGGTTTACGAAATAACGAATTCATTCCTTTCATTTGCACCATACTGTATGATATGCGCATCAACATCTAGCGATTGTTGAGTTATAGCCTGATTCTCAAATTTTTTGACAGAAAGATTGTCACAAATTATTGTTTATGTCTCCGAAATCTCTCATTGTAAGAAATTTTTTTCGCAACAGTGAAACAAAAGGAAGTACGCTGCTATTGCTTCTTGTATAAATTCAATGCTTGACAACAGAAATTGTGTATTTAGGTATTTAAAGAAATTGTTCAAAATTTCGTCCATTATGTTCTTAACATAATTCGCACCTTCTTCTTAAATTATTAATGGCATTAAACAAAGTATAAAATCCGAATTTTAATTATGAAAATTATTTTTAGATACCAAGTGTTATTATATATTATTTCAATCAGAAAATAATATGCAATTCAATGGTGAAATGAAATATAGGGTGTCCCATTGAAAAAACTATAAGTTTGGGTAATAACTCAGAAAAGATAGTCCAAAAAAATTGTTTGTGTACGCCAATAAATTCGACGTAAAAATATCTGTCAAAGACAGTTTTCCTCTTGAGAATATCATGAGAGGTTATCGAGATACACAGTATGTCCGAAAACGCCATAATTTGAAAATCACCCTGTAATATCCAAAGTTTTCTATATACCAAAGAACTGAAAGCATCTTTGAAATGAAAAACTAGACCATTAAATCTCATACTTAAAATTTTATACCTCCAACGGTTTCAGAAATACCCTCAGGGGACAGCGAATTTGGGATGCACATAAATTCAGAAAATCCCCAATTACTCAGAAATTAATGAATTTATGAGCAAGAGCATCTTAGAGTGCTATCACTATTTTTCTTTGCAGAATCCGACGCAATCATAAAAAATAGGGTTCTAATTTGAAAAAATTACAGTTTTCGCCACAAAAATTGAAACACCCTGTGGTGATATTAATGAAATACAAAAGATGCATGACCTTTCCACATGCTTCTTATTTGACGTTATGACAACGGTTTACACTCAGGATGTTGTGAATAAGAAAAATCAGCATGAATATTTGACCTTTTTCAGTTTTTTTTTTCGATATTTTGAAAACTATACAAATGCAATGGTTTCAACAGAAATGTATTCAGCATTGAATACACAATCATAACAGAAACGAAAAAATTGAAAAAAAAATTTTTTGAAGTATGTAATTTATTTTCACTCCTCGTATAACCGGAAGTGCTCAGTCTCCAAAAATATTTTAGCTCAGTAGATAGAGAATTTGGAACAATATCATATTCCCGATTTTCAGATTTCAAATATGTTCAGTTCTCCAGAAACTTCTGATAGCCACTCGAACTTGAGGCACCCTGTATATCAGAAACTACTCAGGTAGGTAGGGATAAAAACAATGCGTGGTGTATCCTGAACATTATTCACACAAAGTTATAATGACCAAGTATAGGCCTTGTTTTTTCTTTCCAGTTAAATGTTTGTTGAGGTGTCTTTGTTTTTTCTTTATTATTTGTTCATTATTACTGGAGAATCCATTTGAATCCACGGAATCCATTAATACAGTAAAATCGGATATTTCAATTCAAACGGTTTCAATTCTAATATTTTCAATATCTGCAGATACATCATTTCCATAATGTGAATGCAAGCACCAGATATCTAAATAAAATGCTCCACATGAGTTAGGGATATTGACTTAAATTGCAAAAAAATATAGTTAAAATAAGATTTTTGTGATGAAAATTCATATTAATATGATTTCAAGATGCAAATTGATTTTAGCCTGTAGGTCTGCAGCCTATACAGGGTGGTTAAGGTCGGCGTTCGAAGCGAGTAGGAAATCTCCTCCGATAGAGGCGCCACCGTGCATTTTATGAAATATCTCCATAGAACTTACATTATCACTATAAGTTCTATGAATATCTCTCTAATCATGAATGAAATGTACAATGGCGCTCTCTATCCGAAAATAGCCGAACTATGAAATAAGTCAATTTGTGGGTAAAGCAGGAATTTTTTCCCGCCAAAATTTGAATTTGGCCATTTTCTGCCAATTCCGTATTTCAAGTTGATCTTCTGAACGAAATTATCAGTAGATTCACTTTTAATCGGAAGTTGAACTATTTTCATGTGTCTTTCTGTTGAAATAAAACAGAAGCATGGGTTGGCTCATTTTCTTCTATTTTTGAAAGAAAAAAAATTAACTGTCGGAATGAAATCGATTGAAATTATTTCAACAAGAACCTTAATCCTTTCTGAGTTCACCCACAAAATTTCAGTTCTCAAAGTGAAACCGTTTTCGAAATCAACTTGAAATAAAAACACACTACATTGAACGCCCACCTTAAGAAAAATCCAGTAAAATAACGAAATTTTATTCTCAGAGAATTCAAGCATTTTAGGACTATCAATACGATGTATGGCCTCCACGCGAATAAATAACAGCTTGACATCTTCTTTGCATACTACACACGAGTTTGCTGAACATTTCTTGAGGAATTTGGTTCCATAAACGGGGCAGAAGCTCTCTCAGATCATTTAAGGATTCTTTGGTAGGTTGATGATTACCTAATCTTCTTTGGAGCATTTCCATGCATGTTCTATGTAATTCAAATCTGGTAAGTGCGGAGGTATCGGTAAATGTAGAATACCAAGCTCCCCGCGCGCATTCTCAACTATGGCTGCACGGTGCGGTCTAGCGTTATCGTCTAGAAATTGAAAAGTTTCACCAATAGCAGCGTGAAAATTTGGCACTACATTGTCAATGACATGTAAGGCGGTCATATTTCCAGGACAAATGTGTAGATCTGTGCGCCCGTTGAAACATTTCCCGGCCCATACCATAACACTACCCCCTCGGAATGGATGGACATAGCAACGATAACAGGGTATATGTGGGATTGTCCATACCCTTATTCTTCGAGAATCTGAAAATCGTCCATATCTGGATTCATCAGTGAAAAGAACACTACGCCATTGATCGTTCCAATTGATATGCCTTACCCATTCCAGTCTTTGACGCTTATGATCACGTGTTAATGGAACTCCTCTTAATGGACGTCTAGAACCTAGATTCACCTCTCTCAAAAGTCGTCTGATGGTTTCAATGGAAACTTGGACCCCATCTGCATTTTGAAGAGTATTCCGTAGCATTCTACACGTAGATGTAGGGTTTCTTCTCGCAGCCGAAACGGTGATGAAACGATCCTGAGCAGGTGTTGTTTTTCGTCGCCCACCAAGCCTTGGTCTTTCCAACACGGAATCTGTCTCCCTGAACCTTTTCCAAGGCCGAGATATCACACTTTGGCTGACTTGGAGCCTTTCCGCTACAACAGTCTGAGTTAAGCCACCCTGTAGCATTCCGATAGCCCTATTAGCCTCAGCGTTTGTTAATTTACATCTTGGCATTTTCAGAAAACTCGTTTCAAATCGAAGCCGTTGATAAACTGACTTCATTTCAAAATAAGAACATTCATGAAGCATATGCAAAGATCCAAACTTCAGAAAAAAGGCGACCAGATTGACGAAATGTCTCATACTGATTTTTATTGGATCGATTCAAGTTGTTATTGAGTTTTAAATGATTTTACAGCGATTTTCTCGAAGATTACATACTTTTAAAAACGATTGAATACGATATCCCTAACTCTTGTGGAGCAGTATACTATGTACCAACTTTTTACAAAGTAACCGTACGAAGAGCTAGTTATTCAGAAGATTTCAAACAATTTTGCAATCTTGCAAATTGCTGGGGGTATACTTCTCGTGCACCAGAACGAAGTGCTTCAATTCAATCGTTGGAATTATTGAACTTCCACAAAGAAAATCGATAATGCCAACATTGAAAGCACTTAAGCAAGAGCGAAGTTTTCAATTAAAAATTATAAGACTGCTAAATTCAGCTGTCAAACCTCCGTGACACGTATATTATACTTTACTACCTTATAACCACGTAAAACAAAAAGTAACGCCAGTAATCTTCAGCATTCTGATATTCTCGAACACAAGAAGCTTATAGTTTATTAAGTAGGAAATTTCTGGAGAGCAGCTGCCTTGATTAAGTGTGCAAGTTTCGGGTTATATCTAAAAGAAGACTCGAAGTTTCAAAGAAGATAAGAGGAGTTGGACGTTTCAAGAAATGGGCTTATCGCGGAATGTCAAAAATGGGAATGCAATTTTAATGGGCTTGTGAAGTGAATTGAAATTACTAATTCAAAATGTCACCAACACGAATATACCTAGAACTGAATTCATTCTGCATTCGATTGAGTTTCCAAGTTTAAATAATTTCAGTGTCTTTGAGGATTTTCAACTTCAATTTCTATTGAACACACAATGGCTAAAACTTGGCATTGTTTTTTCTCCTATTGGTAGATGGATCAACTAGTACTAATGATACGGGGACGTCATAACAACTCATTATGTAATCAGATACTATCATTTTCCGAATAAATTCAGTTTAGAAAAGTAATTGAATCCCAAAACACTTTTGATCGAGATTAAATTATCATTCATATTGGATTTCGTTTTGCCCTTCATCACTCGGATTTGAATCTGGTAACAGACTTTTTCTTTTAGACGATCTGTGTTCCTTGTCGTCATTTCTCAACACGTGCCATATACAAGTTATCCCAAGTTCGAGTGCCTATTAGACGTTTCTGGAGAACTGGACTTAATTGAAATCTGAAAATTGGGATTATGATATTGTTCGAAATTCTCTACAGACCTAAAATATTTTTGGAGGCTGAGCACTTCCGGTTATACAGGGAGTGAAAATCAATTTGTTCAAATTTTTTTTCAATTTTTTCGTTTCTGATATGATTGAGTATTCAATGCTAAATACTTTTCTGTTAAAACCATTGTATTCATTCAAATAGTTTTCAAAATATCGAAAAAAACTTGACAGAAGAATCATCATTGTCGAACCCAAAAACCCTCAGATTTTTGAATGGAATCAGATCATAATTAGTAATTACAAAACTCATCCGCCATTCTGGCACTAATTATTCTTTTTAACAGCTGTTATGTAGAACTATTTTGTTTCGTATTTAGGCATGGCAACCCAGATTTTGAAAATACATCTAAAATAATTCGAAATTAACCACAGAATGAATGTTTTCAGTAGCAACTATTATATACAGGGTGGCCATTTGAAAACGAAACAGACGAGATTACAGACGAAATAAATTTTTTCGATAGAAATGCTCGGACAGGTCGATTTCTGTTCCGAGGGGGACAACTTAAGATGTAGGTTATGGACGCATAGCGCTTCAACTCTTGCTGCTACAACCCCCACCCCCAATTTTTGAATAGGGAAGATGGGGTGAGTGATACCTCAATTCAAAGGTATTTTTATACTGATTTCAGCACAGTAATTGTTTTTTCATTTTATGCATTAGTTCTCGAAATATTCTTAACTAAGTATTTGAAAATGAAGTGGTGTTTTCATGGCACTTGTAGTGTTTTTTTGTGAAAAATTGACATCTTGATTAAAGATTTCTATGTCAGTGGATTGGAGGAAGGAAGCCACAGTCATGGTTGCTTTGAAGCTCAAAATGTCGATTTTTCACAAGAAAACACTACAAGTGACATGAAAACACCACTTCATTTTCAAATACTTAGTTAAGAATATTTCGAGAACTAATGCATAAAATGAAAAAACAATTACTGTGCTGAAATCAGTATAAAAATACCTTTCAAATGAGGTATCACTCACCCCATCTTCCCTATTCAAAAATTGGGGGTGAGGGTTGTAGTAGCAAGGGTTGAAGCGCTATGCGTCCGTAACCTACATCTTAAGTTGTCCCCCTCGAAACAGAAATCGACCTGTCCGAGCATTTCTATCGAAAAAATTTATTTCGTCTGTAATCTCGTCTGTTTCGTTTTCAAATGGCCACCCTGTATATTTGAAAAGAGAATTTCATTTCAAACACGAATATGTAAAAAAATATAGGATGGTCGATATGAAAAAATACAAGTTTATGTTATAGCTTCAAAGCCAATTTTTTTTAATAAAGAACTAGGAACACCATTGGATTCCTTTCAAAGAAGTGCCTGCAGAATGTTTTCACAGAAACGAGAAATATTCAAAAATAAACAAGTTATGGGGTGGGGTCAGAAATGCACAGAATTGAAAAACACCTTGTATCTTTCGAACAGGTCAAGATATCATATGTGCGGTTTTCGGCATTCATTTTCTCACAATAATCGATCTCGTAGCACGAGGACTAGTTTTTCTCTGACTCCTCTAGAAATTGGTGTTTCCTATCAAAAGTGTCCAATTTGGACCACTCTGAACTGAACAAGCCCATTTTTATTGAGGCCTTTTTAAAAACTAAAAAAAATGAATTGCAATTTTTCTCAAGTTTCCTTATGTCGTGGAACTGATGAATATTTGAATTTCATATCATATAAAAGGTTAAAGAAGTTGCAGTAAAAATAGTGCCATCAAATAGCAAATACGAGGATGTATTGATGGTATCTAGTTAGCCTAGACCAGTTCAATGCATAAACAAAATATGGCGATACCATATCAACGAACAATAACTTATTAGAAGTGTCAGTGTAGAGTCCAAATAGTAAACCAGAGTTACGCAATAAATTTAAAAAAAAAGATGTCAACCGAAATTGTAAAAAACGAAAAAATGGAGTATCGAGCCATCATCAAGTAGCTGTATTTAAAAGGGTAAAGAGGTAAGCAGATTTACGAAGATATGCTTAATACCCTTGGTGATCAATGTTCTTCGTATGCGACCATGAAAAGTTGGACTGCAAGCTTCAAAAGAGGTAAATTTTTCATTGAAGATGATGACCGATCGGGAAGGCCAGTTTCTGTGTCAGTCCCCGAGAATATCGATGCAGTCCATGATATGATTTTATCAGACCGTCGAATTGGGCTAAAACATATATCTGAAACACTGAAGATTTCATACGAACGCGTTCATCATATAGTTCAGGTCATTTTGGACATTAGAAAAATTTCTGCAAAATGGATCCCCAAAAGTTTGAATGTTGACCAAAAGCGTGCAAGGGTAGGAAGGAGCATCGCGTTCGATCTGTGCTCGATTTGAAAACGATGTAGACTTCTTAAACCGAATTGTTACTATGGATGAGACTTGGGTACATTTCTACGATCCAGAAACGAAGCAACAATCGATGGAATGACGACACTCTGGTTCTCCTAGACTTAAGAAGTTTCGTGTCCAAAAATCTGCTGTAAAAGTTCTTGCTTCAGTTTTTTGGGATTGCCATGGAGTAATCATGATTGATTTTTTGGATAAGGGTATAACAATAACTGGAGATTACTATTCGACATTACTGACCACTCTACGGGACAAAATTAAAGAGAAATGACGCGGAAAGCTATGCAAAGCTGTTTTGTTTTCACAGGACAACGCCCCAGTACACAAATCTCATGTTGCCATGCAAAAAATTCATGATTTAGGGTCAGAATTACTCGAACACCACCCTTATTCACCAGATTTGGCTCCGTCCGACTATCATCTCTTTCCTCAACTGAAAAAAAGTTTAAAAGGTCGTAAATTTTTTTCCAACGAGGAGGTAATAAAAGCTGTGGAGGACTCTGGTTTGCAGAGCAAGAAGAAACATTTTCTTTGAAAGGTCTAGAGACGTTGCAGGTTCGCTGTAATAAATGTATCCAATTAAGAGAAGAATATGTTGAGTAATAAAATATTTTGACATTGAAATTTTGTTTCGTTCTATAGTAGGCTAAGAATTTTTCAATATATCCTCGTACCATCGAAAGAGCGAATGAAAAAAATTGCAGGGAAATGCCATTGAAGAGAATGATAGAAATTGGAAGTGAATATTTCATATTATCTATCCTGCTAGAAATTCCTTCCACACCACCGGCGTCAGCAATTACTGATTAAACCTGTATTTCTAAGAAAAGAAGTTCTTATTTACATACTATGCACAACTCTTGATGACCGTGAAATCACTTTAAATCCGTACATGGAATACTAGTCAAACTGGTGTTAAAAGTGATTATTAAATGAAATATACTATTTATGTTATGTCTGTAGGTAATTCAACTTGCAAAACTGAATTGAGCAACTCCAGGTATTTTATTTAGTAACCAGTTTAGTATAGTATAGAATGATGGTTTTGACCCCTAGGCTTATACAAACTAATTACAATTGTGGTCAATTCTATTTCGATGAGATAAATTATTATCTATTGGAAAATATGGAAATTCGCTGAATTGTTTGGGAATAATTATAAGACTTGTTTAATAAATAAATCGATGTTTTCAATGAAAATTCCTGTTGTTAGTTCAACGGTAGGAGCAAATGGAACATTTCAAATTATTTAATGTACGATTGTACGGGTATATGTATAGAGGAACGATGGAATTGGCTTTGTTTGTAATTTAATCTTCTTCTCTCCATGTGTATTCGTCGATTTTGCGTTGATGAACTGATATATTGTTTCGGGAAGATACTTGAAATAGCCTTCAATGGATATTAAGCCAAAATGATTTAGTATCTCTCTGTGAAAACTGACTGGGAAACCTCAAAACTGCAATATGTACGACCAGGTGAATAGGGTAGAATTTATAACTTCATTTCTCTATAGTCTATACAATTGTTTATTTCCAAACGTACGATAACAACGTCAGTTCTCGACTGACAGGATCATCGAAAAGTTCTATTTCTCCGCCTAGGCGGAGAAATATTTACTTTTCCCTCCGGCGCGCGGCGGCAGGAAAAGTGTTGCTACGAAAAAAAATACTTGGTTACCATTGAACATAGATGCATAGAATACAAAAAATTCCAATTCAAACGTCATTTTTATTTGATAAAGTTACATTAAATGTGCAATTTTCATGAATTTGAAAACGTTTGGAAATAAAATAGCATATTTCATTCGGAGAAGAAGTGACTTTTCGTGGCTCGCTTTCAATTATCCGCCCCACTCCGTTCGGCGGATAAACTCAAGCTCGCCACGAAAAGTGACACTTCTCCTCCTAATGAAATAATATACTATTATTTCCAAACGTACGATAACAACTAGGAGCATAGAATAACTGGAGGGAAGGCTTCATACGCTCGAAAGATCATTTTGAACTGCCAATAACGGCGGAGGTTAGAGTTTCGTGTGACGCCCGATAGATAACGCTGAGATTCTTTATTCAGAAACATGTCAGATATTTTGTTCTATGGCGCTACAACTGCAAAGAATATAATGTGGTTGTCATTGTTATTGATACATTTATGCTTCTTTTTAATTGAAAATGGCCATAAATCATAACATAGACAATATTGATGACATATCATCGCTTTATTCTAATCAACTTTTTATGCGCAATTTTATGGGAAGTCTGTGATCGGTAATAAATTTGTCAAAACAATATCCTTATCGGAAAAAGCGAACATTCAGGTGAGTATTATTATTATTATACGGGAAGACTGAGGTTTTATCTGTTCTCGTGTATTATACGCAGAATTGTATGATACCCCGTTTACATTCCCTCTGCTAACACTTAGATTCGGAGCGGGAAACAGATTTTTCTTTCTATATTCAATCTGATTCTTGTAGCCATTTCTTTACACGTGCTATATGCATTATATTGTCGGATTTACGAAAAAAAGTATGTATTGCTTTCTTTCAACAGAATATATTTTATGATATACCTAGTGATAAATGGGACCTAATAAGTAATAACAACGAATAACCATTAAAGATAATTTTATTAAGGATAGCCATGTTGTAGGAAGAAACGACGCTATCGCCATCTCGTGACCTTGCGGCGAACTGACAAGTTCGGACGTTTTTGGCAGTTCATTTTCGTAGGGGAGCCTTCTCTCCAGTTATTCTATGCTCCTAGATAACAACGTCAGTTCTCGACTGACAGGATCATCGAAAAGTTCTATTTCTCCGCCTAGGCGGAGAAATATTTACTTTTCCCTCCGGCGCGGCGGCAGGAAAAGTGTTGCTACGAAAAAGATTACTTGGTTACCAAGAACATAAATGCATAGAATACAAAACTTCCAATTCGAACGTCATTAAATGTACAATTTTCATGAATTTGAAAACGTTTGGAAATAAAATAGCATATTTCATTCGGAGAAGAAGTGACTTTTCGTGGCTCGCTTTCAATTATAATAATAATTGAAAGCGAGCCACGAAAAGTGACACTTCTCCTCCTAATGAAATAATATACTATTGTCATTCGCAACCAGGCAGTAATTAAATTCTCATTAGATGTTCTTATCGACATTTTGTAGCACACTTATGGTAAAGGGTTTTCTAAAAAGAGGTGCTATTTTGAATTAAGAGAAAAATGCCTTTTTTATGAATGATCGGATTTTTATTTCATTATGAAGAGAGGACATGCCGTTAATGATAGAAAATAACATCAGCCAAATGACCACCACGACCACGACTTCCATAACCAAATCGCAAAGTGGCTGCTCTATGCCCTCGTCCTCGATAAGGCTATCGAGGACACGGATTCCATCTTTGAGGTCTTGAATCGACGCTGGGCTCTTGGCGTAGACCTTCCCTTTCACATGGCCCCAAAGGAAGAAGTCGCAAGGTGTTAAATCATAAGATCTCGGTGGCCAATTGTGGTCTCCTCTTCGAGAAATATCACGTTCTGGAAATTTTACCCGTAAAATATCAATGGTTTTGTTGCTTGTATGGCACTTAGCGACGTCTTGTTGAGCGTAAACGTTGTGCAGATCAATAGCATCCAACTCCGGCCATAAAAATCATTAATCATCTCTCGATAGCGTAATCCATTCACTGCAACTGTTGCTCCAGCCTCAATCTCGAAAGAGTAAGGTCCAATGACCCCTCTGGAATATAAACCGCACCAAACAGTCACACGTTGAGGATATAGACTATAGAGGCTTTTCAACAAGAACTCTGTAATATTCCAAGTTTGTAAATCCTAGGAACATTATGAAAAAGAGAAAAGGGGCAACCCTGCTCTGAAGAGCTGAGGGTTGAATTACGTTAAAGCGGGTTTTATACTTATATTTTTTTGGCTTGTGATGTGATCGTCTAGATTGGTAGAACTCAATGTTATGTCGTAGTAATTCAGATTCGTAATAACTCAGATTAGTGAAATATAGGATGGGAAATAATGAGGTAAAATTGATAAATAAAACACTAGATTGGACATAGAGGTGGAACAAGAGCCCTTTATTCGTCCAGCGCCATAGTTCGGGGAACCATAGCCTATGAAGGAAAAACGAACGAGAATCAATTGAAACTCAAAGCAAAAAACCTTCTAGCATTACAGATGATACGTTTACAATCCATAGAACAATTATTAATAAGACGAGCACTGGTGATATGTACAATATGGAGCTTCCTATACTCCGGTAAGGTTAGTACTGGCACAATTGTGATAAAAAGCAGAATCCAATACATCCAAAGGTTATAGGCATATAGAGTGTGTCACCTGATTATTAATGAAATTCATAAGCAGTATCCTTGTAGTTCTTAGTGTGAGAATCCTTCCTTCTAAGTGTTATGTGTGAGATCATAGCAGTCGCGTTGGTTTGGAAGTGACAATAAACTCTTTATATTTCCTGTTAACTGATGAACGATGGCACCTTCAAAGCTTTCCTTGCTTATCGGGTACGCCGTGGCCCGAAGACGAGGCTTGGTTCACTGGGACGCTCGTTATAGAGCACCCAGAGGAGGTTTCAAGCCACTGTTGTGGGAGATGTTCTCCTTGGCACAGATGATATAAACAGTTTATCCTAGGCCTCCAAACCAGTGATTATTGTACGTAAAATATTATCCTAAAAGCAACAACTCCAAATGCCTATACCATAGTGTCGAGTGAATAGTTAAATGTGCAGTAGGCCTTACGAACAGTATAAGAATATTCCAAATGGGTTGGTAGCAGAGCAGAGTTCCACAATATTCAATAGAAATGCAATAATAAAATGGAACAAGCTTACATGAGATTAAATCCTGTGAAATGAAACATGGTTATTTAAATGGAGATCGTGTACATACCAGATAACAAAGAAGCGTCTTTAAAATATACTAAAATGGTGGATTCCTAGAAGAGCAACTCCATTTCAAAGGAACACTATAGACCCACGCCGCGTTAAAAAAACCAAGTGAAAAAAGAGCCTCCCATTCGTTCTCGTTTTGGAGGTTAGTTTTCCTTCCACAGAATCGTATTTCTTCGATGGTCACAGAAGAACAAGTTTACTTCATGGTGGATATTCGATATGATTAAAATCTCCTATTTATAAAGATGCGAATTGCCTAAAGTATTGCTTGAAGTCGTACTAATATTCATCATTCATAGAATTATAAAATAATATCAAATAAGTTCATTCAACGTAGTTCCACGTTTCGACAATAGACGTTGCAAAGCTGGAAGCCATGGAGTCTGGCAACGGCGCATTTTATTTCGTTGCAGGGTAGGAAATTCAGATATGTTACAACTCTTCGGTTTTCCGAGCCCCAGATGCGACAATTTTGGAAATGAACCTCATCACTCACGATGATTTTTCGATGGAATTACGGATTATTTTCATGCATTTCAAGTACCCAATCAGTTGATGAACGGCCGGATGGAGTTCTTGTGTTAACTGGACTTTGTGCAAAATACGGTGTAATGACGTTTGTAGAATGCGTCATTCCAAAGAATGACGAAGAATGGACAAACCTGGGTTTTCTTAAACACTTTTGGCTACAGCAGCGATATTCTCGGCTGTTCTTGAGCGAAGTGCACGGGTTTTATTCTTCACATCACTAACTTATCCCAACAGCTCAAATTTTTCTACCAATTTCTGTATAGCTGTTCTACAAGGTGCTTCACGACGACCCAAAAAGTTCGTGTTTTACGAACCGTCTCTGCCAAATTTTCACCATTTTTATAGTGACTTTTAATGATTTCAATGCGTTGTTGAAGCGTGTAGGTATCGCTCCATTTTCATTAAGGGGCAGTATCACCTTTTGAATCGTGGTAAATCTCCATTCAAAAGTGGTCTCTTCATTTCACGAGTAAGTACCCTAATTTACGACGTAGAGACTTGATTTTTTTCTAAATTGAAGTTGAAGAACGTCCCGAGAACAAATAGTTTTCTTTTTTCTATTTAATTCGTTTTTCAATTAAAAAAACCAGGGTAATCGTTAGATCTGGGGTTATTGAATATGTTTTTCGTTTTTCATGAGTACAAGCTATATTTTCGAAATAATAATCATGAAAATTTTTGTGGTTTATAGGAGATTGAATTGCCGAGGGCAAATAGTTGCGTTTTTTTCCAAAAAATAATGAATAACCGTCTGAAAAAAATCATTGTGTAGTTTCCAAAACGCTGAAGTTCAACCTGTTTTTTTTAATTGAAAAACTAACTAAATCGAAAAAATCGCAACTATTTGCCCTCGGCAATTCAATCTTCTATAAACTACAAAAATTTTCATGATGATTATTTCAAAAATATAGCTTGTACTCATGAAAAACGAAAAACATATTCAATCACCCCAGATCTAACGATTAACCTGGTTTTTTTAATTGAAAAACTAACTAAATCGAAAAAATCGCAACTATTTGCCCTCGGCAATTTAATCTTCTATAAACTACAAAAATTTTCATGATGATTATTTCAAAAATATAGCTTGTACTCATGAAAAACGAAAAACATATTCAATCACCCCAGATCTAACGATTAACCTGGTTTTTTTAATTGAAAAACTAACTAAATCGAAAAAATCGCAACTATTTGCCCTCGGCAATTTAATCTTCTATAAACTACAAAAATTTTCATGATGATTATTTCAAAAATATAGCTTGTACTCATGAAAAACGAAAAACATATTCAATCACCCCAGATCTAACGATTAACCTGGTTTTTTTAATTGAAAAACTAACTAAATCGAAAAAATCGCAACTATTTGCCCTCGGCAATTTAATCTTCTATAAACTACAAAAATTTTCATGATGATTATTTCAAAAATATAGCTTGTACTCATGAAAAACGAAAAACATATTCAATCACCCCAGATCTAACGATTAACCTGTTTTTTTTAATTGAAAAACTAATTAAATCGGAAAAAAGAAAACTATTTGCTCTCGGCACGTTCTTCAACTTCAATTAAAAAAAAATCAAGTCTCTACGTCGTAAATTAGGGAACTTACTCTTGAAATAAAGAGACCACTTTTTGAATGGAGATTTACCACGATTCAAAAGGTGATACTGCCCCTTAATGACGTAGTTTCTACTTGCCAAATTTCAAAAAATGACAGCTTCAAAAGTGACCGAAATAGCAGGCTATTCAGTAGTAATATCACAAGAGATTGAATTTCCGTGATATGTCTATCGATTTATTTTCAAACGGAAAGGCTTTGCTTGGAAACATCACGAGTCCGTAGGACGAGTGGTGTTTCCTGAAAGCAACTCATTTGAGTTTGGAAATGAAAGATAGACTTATGTGGTAAATTCAATCTCGTGTGATATTTTATTAGACTATTTCACGAACAAAATAAAAGATCAGAACCTCCATATTCGAGAAAAGCAAAGAAAAACTCATGTTGACGTCTACCATTTATATTTATCAGATGTCAAATCGTTCGTATCCATAGTTCAATCACAGATTATGTATACTGTAGTTCAATCGTTGAAAATACCGAAGATGTCAGACCAATCATAATTCAGAGACAGTTGGTATTATCGCTGTCTTTGGACTGTGATTGGTCAGTTTTTGAAATGAGTGAAATAGTCAAAATAACACCTCTTATGGCTTTTATTGGAAAACCCTTTAGTTGGTAAAAGTCTATCATTCAGGACCGTTGGCAATGATTTTGATGAAATTAACTTTGCAGAGGCTTCGGTAATCTTGAAACTATCAATGAATTATTTTTGTTTAGATCATTATACATACTATGAAAACCGCATCAAATCATCCACAAATTCTAAAAATGGTACATAAGTGTTCCATAAGGAAAAACATGTATGTTCCTGCAACACCCTGTAGATTTCAAAACAATTTCAAAATATAGCCCCAATTGGCCTTAATGATTCCGAAAAAAATTACTCAAGAGTAACCGAAATCCGCGTCACCGTTGAAACACCCTGTATATTGCGAGGTATATTGAGAGTATGTCGTTTTGATATGAGAATGATCTATTTATATGTAATAACATACCTTACATATATAAATTCATCATGCTTACCTCTCAGTCTGCATAGCAGAAATATAGAAGATAAAATCAGCATCTTTGACTCCTGGACCCTGTTGAGAACCTTCAACCACATGACAATCTTTCCCAACCAAATTACAGACCCTACAAGCGTCCAAATGCTCTTCAGGAACTTCTATTTCCCCGCAAGTAGTTTTTTCCTTACACTGTTGAATGCAATAAGTCAACCCATCTTTAACAAATATCTGAGTATCTTGGCACTTCCTAGTGAGTCTAATTACATTCTCAACCCTCCGCACATAGAGTGCTTTCTCCCAAAATTTCACAGCTTCTGGTAAAATCGTGTTATTAATCAGTAAAAAACGCTCATCATCCAGCCTATGGACGCTGTCGTCGTACCTGAGGAGGATCCTCAAAGGTTGATCAACACTCCTCTTTTTCATGACATGAAATGGTTCAATTTTTGTGTGCATGACTTCGTCATGTTTAGGATAAACGTGATTACAGATTTTCATACTCGCCACATATCCCACATTCTCAAATATCCCAATAATCAAAACAAAAAGTTGCAATTTCCATCGCGATTTTGTTTCCATAGTTATCCATGAAAACATCGCGAAAACTAGGTTAATTTTTGTTGTCACTCTGACGTTTATGAAGCACTTGTGGATCTACCGTCACAGAATGTCATCATCTTTTTCTCTTTATGTTCACGGGTCGGAACGAATTAACCAGTTCCTCGTCGATGTGATATCAGAGGCGAACTGGTGGAAACGACACGCAATACTGGTTTGGAGACGAGGATGAAGTTAAAATAGTGCGCTGAACGAAAGAGAAGGGAATAATAATTTATCGAATTGAATGAGCGTGTGGGCGACCGGGCATAGAGTTTCGTGGGTCGATAATGTCTTACCGCGAGTTGCCAACAGTTGAATAATAAAATTTTTTTGAAGTTAGGGCAGATGGAGGGTCAATAATGAAAACGTCTATATAAAAAATTCTTCCGAATCTGGCAACTTTTTTGAACCGTGCTCAATAGGACTCTGTATCATAGAGTTTCTTTTTAGACATTTACCTATACAAAATGATACTAGCTTTTTATATGGTTCTTGTTCTGGACAAAATTTCGCACAGCATGAATACGTCTGAATACCAAATTAAATGCGAAATTTTGACCATTTTGCAAAACCAGAATCAGATGAAATAATTCTTGCGAATTATAGAATTCCAATACTTCTGTTACAACAGATCCGAGATTATGGACGATTCCTCCTGCGAATCTACCTACAAGGTGGATCTACTTAAAGGGGGAAAGAACGAACGCTCAACAGGCCCGGATCTACGATTTTTTCGGACCGGGGCAAAAATTCATGATGGTGCCCCCCATATACTCCATTCACAATTATAAAATCACAACTCTGGCCTTGGAAATTTGACACATTCCACTCTGTATCGAAGTTATGACGTTTTTCAAAATATTTTTATGTTCCAAGTCAACACTATGTTGCCCTTTCTACATTCTTAGCGTATTTCTCAGAATGTGAATTTATTCGGAAAATGAATGAATTGGAAAAGATGTGACGGACGAAAATAATTAACGTTTATATGAATTGATAGAAAGGATTCCTTTTCTAGTTATTTGCATGAAAAATACAAGAGATCACTGTTGAAATATACCTATTATTTTTCGCCATGGAAGAAAATTGCATTGCTTTCACATGATTTTCATATGCATGCCTGTGAAGATTTAATGTTTATTATCCTCTCAGTGGCGCACCGAGGGGGGGGGCTGTCGGGCTGCAGCCCCCCCCGAGCTCACCGAGCTGTGACAAAGAAAAGTAATTTAAATATTTCCATCTTATTGTTAAGTACAATTTAATTTTACATAATAATTTCCAAATAAAATCTATTTATTAACATCGAAAGGAAACAAAAAACACCTCGTTTTTCTAAAAGTAATAATAATTATCTTATAACAGAATGGAAACTTACAACATTTCCTTTACAGATAGAAATAGGGATTGATATACATATACAGGGTGTTTCATTGGTGAATGAACATACGTTAACCTGAGCTAGAGCTAGGCGAGTCCAAAAAACCGATATATGATAGGTCTAATCAATTCCATAACCGAGATACAGAGTGGTTTATGTATTCACCAAAAATTTCAATTCCTCATAACTTCTGAACCAACTAGTATAGCTGGTTGATATTTGGAACGTATGATTCACTTCTACAGGTCGATCGATTTACCTTTGAATTTCCAAAGAATTTCAGGTCCGTATTTGAAAAATATGGGACTTCTTCCAAGCTGGGATTCACCCTGTATATTGAAATTTTGGGATTTTATTGAGATATTTCATTGTCCCGCACGTCATTTTGCTCAAAGAGAGCTTAAGGGAAAGATCCAATTGAATATTGGAATTCCACAAAATTCTCAGAAAAATCGTACATTATGATCAAATTGATCTCCAGAAGGTACAACGATTGGATCCAGGTGATGAAATTAGAAGAACTAACTTTAGAAGCTGGATTTTTACGAAATGAAAGAATGGTCAACAGAATTTTATTATGCAATGAAATACGTCATAATAGAGACATGATCAAAAAAAGTATCAGACATATTTTTTGAAGAGGGCAAGAATGTGTATTGAACAAAATGGTGGTACTTTCGAGCACCTTCTGTATTTCACGTTGAGTTTTTATGTTTCTTCAGTTATTTATTCATCTTTGTTGACTGCAACTAAATTTTTCTCGATGAATAATGTTTTTCCGGAAATAACTCCAAATGATTCCACAGAATATTATGAAATTCGAACGTGCAATTAGTGGGACAAAAAAAATTCAATTAGATCATAATGTACGATTTTTATGAGAATTTTGTGGAACTCCAATATTCAATTGGAAATGACGTGCGGGACAATGAAATCTACTGAACTCCATTGAAAATTTTCTTCTCTTTTCAAATATCTCAATCAAATCGTATAATTTCAATATACAGGGTGTTGAATCTCAGCTTGGAAGAAGTCCCATATTTTTCAAATACGGACCTGGAATTCTTTGGAAATTCAAAAGTAATTCGATCGACCTGTAGAAGTGAATCATACGTTCCAAATATCAACCGACTATACTGGTTGGTTAAAAAGTTATGAGGAATTGAAATTTTTGGTGAATACATAAGGCTGCACCCTGTATCTCGGTTATGGAATTGATTAGACCTATCATATATCGGTTTTTTGGACTCGCCTAGGGTAGCTCCAGCTCAGGTTACCGTATGTTCATTTACCAATGAAACACCTGGTATAATAATGAATGCGACGCATTTTTTAAATTATATAACTTACAAAAACCGGATTACTCTTGAGCAGCCCCCCCCGAATAAAATTTCTGGGTGCGCCACTGTATCCTCTTGAACTGAAAGTTCAAGACTTGACATCAAGAATAATCAAGACTTGACATCAAGAAGAATCAAGAATAATGGAACATTATATCCCTCTACTGCAATCCAAATAGTTGAAGGGAGTTCTGATGCAACAGGAACTTTTTCTTGGAACATAACCTTAATAGCTAACTTAATAAAAATTAGAGTTGAAGATATACATTTCATTTATTTGATCTTATGAACAAGGAGTAAAATATTCTGACTGTATATTAATTTATTAGTTTAAAAAATATTTATACATTACAACCACAGTAGGTTTGTACAAATAATATGGAACAGGTAAAACATATGCTTCACATTTATCATTCATCTGTTCTAAAATAAGACACAAACTCCTCAACATTATAGGGCCCCTACAGCATTAAAAGCTTGTGTCTTTTTTGAAAGAAGTAGCACTAGATATAATATATTCTTTCGATTAAGAGCAAATACCTACCGTTGAATGTTACATACACAAATTTCTTCAAAATGGGCTTATACGAAGTGGTTCTTTTTCTGAAACGTGAAAACGATCAACAATAATCATTTAGAGATCGATGATGGCCATCCAAAACCCGTTTACTTACGAAAATCGTGCAATTTCATTCTGCAAGTTCTTTCCTCATAATTCCTCGAAAATCCTACCTGAACCATATTTTCCGGTCGCTTTCGTGAAAAGATCGTATAAGGAAGCCTTTTTTTGTCCATTTACACATTCCAAATAAATTTTGAGCACCAAAAACGATACCGAAACTAACCAAACTTCTGGGGGACCGGAATTTCGTTTGAAATCTTTCCAAACGGCCAGATACCTAAAAAAAACTTCGTTATCAAGTGTAAAAAAGGCGATTAGTACTTACTTTTGCTTTATTCATGCTTATAAATCGATTTTTGGTCCAATTCAAATTTGCCGTTTGTACCCATGTCAAAATATCTTTGATACTTTTAATTTGATGTGAACAAAGAAACTGGCAACGCCGTTTTGTCATTAAAGATATTCTCTGTACGCGCACAGATTTTTTATCAGGTGCACCAATTCCTGAAAACGAAACCATGGCCAGAGTTGTGATTTTATAATTGTGAATGGAGTATACATACCTATTTGGAGGGTGAGTAGCCATAGGTAAATAGTGGATAGGTGATGCTCTTGGCTACTTGTTGCGCCTAATAAAATATCATTTTGCCCAAAGTTCAAAGTGTTATAATTTTTTTGCCATTTTTCTAGAAATTACCTATTTTTCTCATTAAAATCTTGAATTTTTTTAAATTTAAGCTCGAGGTGCCTATAAAATGATTTATTTTTTTAGTCTAGTCTTGTCTTATTCGGATTGAATCATAATTTCATACAAACGTCTTCAAACAACCTGACAGCGTCGTGTCAATCATCAGAATGACAAAAAAATAATGTTGTGTCCACGTTACAGAGTGAAATAAAAAAAAATTTACACAGTGTTGGGTTTTAAAAACTTCTCTAGTTAATACTCTTTGCAATGGTATGTAACATGTACCATTAAAAATCAGATAACTCAACAAAAAACCGTTTTGTCTTCAAGGATGCCTTGAAAGCGGGACGACAAAACTATTCCATTGAGGTGTTAATAATTGATCTAACATAGCTTTTTCTTGAGTTATCTGATTATTAATGGTACATGTTACATACCATTGCAAAGAGTATTAACTAGAGAAGTTTTTAAAACCATTTTAAAACCCAACACTATGTGATTTTTTTATTTCAATTTGTAAAGTGGGCACAATTAACATTTTTTTTTTCATTTAGATGTTTGATACGACGCTATCAGGTTTTTGAAGACGTTTGTATGAAATTATGATTCGATCTGAATAAGACAAGACTAGACTAAAAAAATAAATCATTTCATAGGCACCTCCAGCATTAAATTTACAAAAATTCAAGATTTTAATGAGAAAAATGGGAAATTTCTAGAAAAATGGCAAAAAAATTATAACACTTTGAACATTGGGCAAAATGTTATTTTATTAGGCGCAACACGTAGCCAAGAGCATCACCTATACACCATTTACCTATGGCTACTCACCCCTCCAAACACCCTGTATATGCCAGCCATATTAGATCCGTTGTCGTAGGTTTTTTGACGACATTTTTTGACATCTAAATCATCAGCTTGCAGTTTATCTAGAATTCGCTATGATATTATTCTCCAGTTTTTCCGTCAACTTCTAAGAAGTCAATTATACATTTCTTTATCTCATATCCAGACTCCGTTCTCTTCAAATATCGTATAACCTGGTTCATTTGTTCCGTGTGAGATACATCTGGGGTGCAGTCGAATTGTCGAACATAATAGTGAAATAGTTGGCCTCCTTGATTAATAATCTTATTCCGAACTTTGGTGGTAGAACGTCATTTTGAAAATACCACGAGATACATACAGGGTGGATCCCGAGAAACTGTACAATCATATTTCTGTCCCGTATAGAGGCTACTACGATAAATATCAAATGACCTTTTGAAAGTGCCTTCTTCACTTTTGAACGCGTATCTTGAATTAATTGAAATGTTCAGGGTATATTTTCTTGAAGTGACTTCAGAAACTAACTTGTTCATAATTCTGAAAATCTAGGTCCTGCTCAATTTTCGTTTATATTACTATTTCGCAAAAATAGTGTACAATGTTTGAAAAGGAATAATCAACCCTTAATAATCAAGGAGAAAAACTGTCAAAAATATTTTTAATAACACTATTGTAAGATTTTTAACTAAGGTCGGCGTTTAAAGGGAGTAGGAAAGCTCATCCGATAGAGGAGCCACCGTCCAATTTATGGAATATCTCCATAGAGCATGCATCATCACTATCAAGTTCTATGAATATCTCTCTGATTATGAATGAAATGTACAATGGCGCTCTCTATCCTAAAATCGCCGAACTATAAAATCACAGAATATGTGGGTAAAGCAGGTATTTTTTCCCGCCAAAATTTGAATTTGGCCATTCTCTGACAATTCCGTATTTCAAGTTGTTTTTCTGAACGAAATTATCAGTAGATTAACTTTTAATAGGATGTTGAACTATTTTCATGGGTCTTTCTGTTGAAATAAAACAGAAGCATGAGTTAGCTTATTTTCTTCTATTTTTGAAAGAAAAAAATTAACTTTCGGGATGAAATCGATCAAAATTATTTCATCAAGAACTCCAATCCTTTCCGAGTTTACCCACAAAATTTACGTGAATATATTCACGTAAATTTTGTGGGTAAACTCGGAAAGGATTGGAGTTCTTGATGAAATAATTTTGATCGATTTCATCCCGAAAGTTAATTTTTTTCTTTCAAAAATAGAAGAAAATAAGCTAACTCATGCTTCTGTTTTATTTCAACAGAAAGACCCATGAAAATAGTTCAACATCCTATTAAAAAAATGTTTGATGAGGAATATATTCCTCATCAAACATTATATTTACAGGGTGTATTTCAAGGCAAGGCTTCTCTTTCGACTGGTGAAAGAACTCATCAAAATAAGTCATTTTACCAAAAAAATGTCTTATATAAAATGTTCAATTAAAACAATTTATAAAAATTTTGGGCATCAATACCTTCATCATATCTCTATATCTCTGCATCAGGTGTTCATAACATCCGCGAAGTTGGGTGATTTCTTAGCGGAAATATTGTTCATCTGTACAACTCATACGCTGAACTGGTATTTTGTTTTGATTCACCATGAATTAAAACATATCAACAAGTTCATTATTTGAATAAACGTGGGGCATTTTCGAAACAAAACACTCGTACAATCTACCCCGTACCTGAGTCATGTTTGATAGGAAGACAAAAAACTAAATGTTGTTGATGTTGATATTTACGAAGAAGCAGGCGAGGGAGCAGGTTCGGACTGAGGAATTTTCAGATTCAAATATAGAAACTAGAAAATATTCTAGTTTCATTTTCTCGAAACAGGGGCATAATTCATGTAACAAATGTGTGGTAAGATGACTTATTTTGATGAGTTCTACCATCTGTCAGAAGAAAAGGCTCACCTTAATATTTTAAGGCAGCTGCCCCCCCCCCCCTTGAAAGAAAAAATAAATTAAATTTGCCTATTAATTCTTTTCATCCTAAAATTTCACGTTTTGAACGACCATGGACGATGACCATGGTTTGTCCCCCCCTGTTATAAATCCTGGCTACGCCCTTGTGTCCACCTGGACAGCCTCCATATGAGTGTTGGAATATGTAGAGTTCCTCGTGACTCAACCTGTATACAATTATACTATGCTTCGTTCTTTCTCACTCGAATTCAAAAAAGGTCTTAGCCCAAGAGGCACTAACAAAAATTGTGCAATTTTCTTATTTAGGGTCCAGCCTGAGGTGAACTATCCAGGGATCTACATCCTACCTATTTTGAGAAGCGTTTCTCACTCAATCAACATGCTAAGTAAACCTTTTGAGCGCTCGTTCGTAGATTCAATGATTCTAATATTTCAGTAAATTAATGGTATATTATGCCACGATCATGTAATGATGGTTTTTAATACTCGAGCACTAAGCGGCATACGAAATGAGCCGAAGGAGAATTTCGTATGGTTTATGCGAGTGTATTAATAACCACTACATGAGAGTTGTAACGCTATTTTTTTACAACCGATAAATGATGAACTATAAATATTATTTATCCATTTTCCGTTTCAGGGCTATACCTAACCTGAAATCTGAAATGTAAACACTTGGGTCTTGCTTCCAAAAATGATTTATCGGACTGGAATATTAGCTGAAGAGTAAAATTACCTATACGTTAATTTTCGATAATCGACCGGATACTTACCTACGAATAGCGATTAAATTCGAAAAATATGTACTTTTTTTCCTTGAAATTATTCAAGGAATTTCCCCTTTTCCTCCAATATAGTAACATCCTGTGTATATTGGATCTAGCCGACCCATACCCAAAGGGCAAGAGGCCCCACTGTCTTCCAATGAGAATTGCAAACATTAGGCAAATTCTGACATGTAATAGATTCTATGAAACATATTCAACATGCTGTAGCTTCTAACTTATAGTAATATTTATGAAATATTTTTTGCAGGAAGCCAAAAAACCAGTTACTCCGACGCGTTCAGCAAGTTTAAGAAAAACTGACTCCCAAATCAACATCACTCCCAAGAAACCTGTCAAGGTACAACGCTCAAATTCCCGGAACAGCATCGTTAGCTCAAGAAGCTCCCTAAACAGCTCCGCCTCCACAAACACCGTCAAAAGAAATCCCCTAAGAAACGGTATTTCCAATGTAGCCAATCCAAAAATCACCCTTAATGCGAGAAGTGCTTCAATCAAAACACCTCCTGCTACGGTTAATAAGGTGCCGTTGAAGAGAATTTCTTCAGTCAGCAGCTCTAGTGGAAGCTCCAGCAGACCACCAAGACCACAGGGACAATCTTTTATGAAGCCCACCACATCTAGTACGACCAAAATTCATAACAACCTTACTCCCAATAGGACATCTGCGAGGCCCAGGAATTGAAGAGTAGTTCGTAATAAGAATGTAGATTAAGTATTTATTTGGGGATATATACTCGCTAAGAATAAGTTGGCATCACTGTTTGAATTCTTGATCGGGTTGAGATATATATCTTGTTTTATGCAGTTTCAACTGCATACCGAATTCAGTTCATTCCACTAATTTTAATTAAGTTGTGTTGAAAATTCATGACTAATTTTCCTTAACATGATTGCGTGCAATACATACTCGTACATGAATAAGTTCAATAATTTTGATTTCGAAGAAAAATTTCGGTGTTCCATGGTTCTCAAGCATTTCTAATCAACGGACGTGGCAACTGAGCGATCTTCTTTTGAAAGAAGGACTTGTTGGCCACTCTGGATATTAATGCATGCATCATTGTATGATAATGAAAATAATGGAATCCAACTTTGTTTTCTCCATTTTCATGAATTTTCAGATTATTCTTGCAGACATATTTTATTATCTATCAGAAATTGCTTTACAATTTGATAAAATTGTTTCCATCTCCAACGTTATAGTAAATTGATGTCGTGACAAGGACATTTTACTTGGTAGATATAAATTTGTATCCTTTGAGATAGGAAAATATCGAAATGTTTTCCTAAGTCACTATTTTATCCTTCACAAATGATATATTCGGCTCACTGTTGAACTGTAGAACATCATACCCAATTCGATAATAATTGATTCCATGCTATTTTCAGTTTATTTTATACTAGAATATCTAGAACACGAAAGCGTCCTACCAACAAAAAACTACTTCCAAATCTCAAAATGTGAACAGTATCAGAGAACCAGATCATCAAATGTATGAAAATATCATCGTACCATTTTGCTTCAGTGCCCTATTCAGCATAAGAAATTTCTAGATTATGACATATTTAAGGCTATATAGAATTTAATCAAGCAATCCAAACCACTTTTCTTCCCGACAAAAAATGGTTTCTGGTAGGAAACAGCAATTTTTCGACAAAATTGAACTTAGTTTTGGTAGTATCCACTATTTGGCTTCACCCTGATACTAAAATCCACCGATTTTCCACTACTCGTTACAATAAACAAACAAGCAGTATAATGAACAACCAAACATTTGGTTTAAATTTGGGATGCCTGATTGAAATGAGTTTAAGCATGCATAATTTTTTTGTAAAACACCAATAATTCAATTTCCTGATAAATAAAGAACAAATGTAAGAATAATTCATTTTAATGGTGAGATCTTCACAGTTATCAAAACTAATCCTAAACTAAGAGTTAGAAGGGCTCATGAACTGGAGTTTGCTCAGAACTTGTCCACAATCTATTTTAAAATTCTAATTCTAAAAAAATGTAGTTGATACATAGTAAAAAAAATATTAATTGTTTTCTTTCTCAGTCCATATTTCAGTATTACACATAATTTAATCGGCTAAAATTAATTAAATAATGCTATTTATCATTTTTGACTCACAACTCACTTAATATTTAGGACAATTATCATAGAAGTTTTCTATTTTTATATATAATGAAATAACTAATTTATACATATATATCCTTTTGTTACCAAATATCCACCACAAATAGACAATTTTTTCAACTGGAATTGTTATTTCATGCTACCCTGTAATACTTGTCACCAAACCATTCTTCATGGGTACTTAGGAATCTGAAAAAGAAAGATGTGGAGTTGAAACTGAAAGGAACATATTTAATGAAATGATTTTGCTTTCGGCTATGAACAATATTTCTTGGATATACAGTGAAACCTCTACTAACGGACACCCCCTCTGAGCGGACGCATTTTCATAGTCCGGAATTGGGTAAATGCAAATCCAACAGATAGTACCCTCGCACGATACTAAAACCCAGTAGTTTTTAGTATCATAGTACCCTCCCTTGGGCGGACGCTCCCTTGGGTGAACGACATCTACTTTTCGTATACTAGGTTTTAGGTTTCTAAACTCTCCCTTGAGCGGACATCCGAAACATAGGCAACGTAAATATTTCATAATACTTCACTGCGTACTATTGCATTTGGTCTACTTCAGTATAGTTTGATCTTCCCTATACAGGGTCTTTCACGAGGAACCTCACCCATATTTATACGGGAAACTACTGAACGTATTTTCATGAAATTCAGCACTTATAAGTATTTCACGATGCTGATGAAATCTAAAATATTTTCAAGGCATGAGCACCTCCGGTTTTTCCGGAAATGACGTCAACTCCCGTTTTTCAAATTAGAACACCATTTTTTTATTGCAGAAATAGATTCCTTAGAAAATTTTAAGTTATTTTGATGTAACATTTTTCAGTTTTGGTTGGAAAATTCTCTCTGAGCGGGAAAATTCGAAAAAAAAATCGAAAATAGAGTTCCGCTGAAACAATAATAACTTCGAGGTTTTTGGATGGAAAATTTTCATTTTTGGGATTTTTCAAGATGTAAGATTGATGTATCCACTTTAAAAATCGAAATCGCGATTCATGATACAGGGGGTGAAAAAATCGCTTTCAAAGTTAGGGATGACAAAATCGTGAAAAATCAATTTTTTCAAATTAGAACCCCATTTTTTATGGCAGATATTGAATCTACGTTAAAAAATAATGTGAGTGTATGCATCACACCCTTGCCCTGAAGTGGATATTTTCTGAGTTATTCACAAAAAACTGTTTTTCGTCTTGAATTTTCAGCTATTTCTTTTCCCTTCACGCCAAAAATATGAAATTTTCAGGAACTGTTACTTAAACCATGTTTTAGATTTTACTACCCTAATATGCAAGAGAAAAAAGTCACGGGTTGTTCCTAAATAGATGGCGAATTTGGATTCGAATTTGTATCGGAAACCTCTTTATTTCAACTAATCGGCCATCGGTTTTCTCTCCAGTGATAAATAAATAATTCCTTATGAACCATATGCAAAAACTTACCGTGTTTTACATTATTTTTTTTTAATAATAATAGATATCATTAATTACATGCTACTGAATAAAGAGGAATTTGGCAGATGTAATTAATGATATCTATCATTAAAAAAAAAGAATGTAAAACATGGTAAGTTTTTGCATATGGTTCATAAGGAATTATTTATCTATCACTGGAGAGAAAACCGATGGCCGATTAGTTGAAATAAAGAGGTTTCCGATACAAATTCGAATCCGAATTCGCCATCTATTTAGGAACAACCTGTAACTTTTTTCTCTTGCATATTAGGGTAGTAAAATCTAAAACATGGTTTAAGCAGCAGTTCCTGATAATTTCATCTTTTTGGCGTGAAGGGAAAAGAAATAGCTGAAAATTCAAGACGAAAAACAGTTTTTTGTGAATAACTCAGAAAATATCCACTTTAGGGCAAGGGTGTGATGCATACACTCACATTATTTTTCAACGTAGATTCAATATCTGCCATAAAAAAATAGGGTTCTAATTTGAAAAAATTGATTTTTCACGATTTTGTCATCCCTAACTTTGAAAGCGATTTTTTCACCCCCTGTATCATGAATCGCGATTTCGACTCTCAAAGTGGATACATCAATCTTACATCTTGAAAAATCCCAAAAATGAAAATTTTCCATCCAAAACCCTCGAAGTTATTCTTGTTTCAGCGGAGCTCTATTTTCGATTTTTTTTTCGAATTTTCCCGCGCAGAGAGAATTTTCCAACCAAAACTGAAAAATGTTACATCAAAATAACTTGAAATTTTCTAAGGAATCTATTTCTGCAATAAAAAAAATGGCGTTCTAATTTGAAAAACGGAAGTTGACGTCATTTCCGGAAAAACCGGAGGTGCTCATGCCTTGAAAATATTTTAGATTTCATCAGCATCGTGAAATACTTATAAGTGCTGAATTTCATGGAAATACGTTCAGTAGTTTCCCGTATAAATATGGGTGAGGTTCCTCGTGAAAGACCCTGTAGAACGTCTGAGATTTCGCCAAGAAAGCAGTAATGTCTGCGAAACGTCGAGTATTGGCTCTCGAAGAGAAAATTAATATGGTGAATATACAGGGTGTTCCATCTCAGACGAGCCACTCCGTATATTTCTTATTCCATGGTGATTGGAAATATTTCCTGTAACACATCGAATGGTTTTGTTTGGGACATCTTTTGACGTATTTTAGAGGCTTGAACGAGCAACTTCCTAAGAGGGGACATTCAACCCCTAAGTGCTGAGCCATGTTAGAGACGGTTGGTTTTCAGTCAAGATTGTATTATTGTATGTCAATGGAGGACATTTTGAGCATTTGATTTAAAAACTCTTTGAGGGTTGCTCGTTCGAACCTCGAATGTAGGTCAAAAGATGTCCCCCCAAACAAAATCATTCGACGGAAATTTATCCAATCACTATGGATGAGAAATATATGGGGTGGCTCGTCTGAGATAGAACACCCTGAATACAACGAGCAAAACTTAGCGTGAGAGTGTTTTATTTAATTCTACTTTCAAACATTTGTGGACATCCCCATTAGGCGGACACTTTTCCACAATCCTAATGGTGTCCGCCTAGGAGAGGTTTCACTGTATCTAAAAAGCAATTTCGAGGCTCTTTGAATATATATTTTTAAACCAAACGTCTCAGCGAAAAATTGTTCCATACAAAATAAGAGTCAATTATCATAATGAATATGGTGGTCATCGAAATTTATAAGCGAAAAAACAACATAAAAAAAGACGAGCTCTCATTGTTCATAGTGCTTGGTTGCCAGCGATCTGCAATGCTAAAAGTAAACCGACAACACAGGCGTTGGGGCTACGCATATTAATATGTACAGGGTCAGCCAAATTGCTTGATTTTGTCTGTTTCTGGTACTTCTAGGTGAAAATATCGAAAGGAGTCCTGGGCTCGATTTTCGTGAAAACTCCATAACTGAAAGCCGTTTCACGATATCTCCATTTGTTTTCAAGATATAACGAAATTTTGATATTTTGGCGAATTCGAAAATGTGCCATAACTTCTAAAATATCTAAAAACGGCAAAAACTTTCTACAGGCACTTTTTTTATCAGCAATACATAATTTGAGAGTTATTGCTGTTTGAACATGACCCTTGAATGAAAATTGATGAAATAAAACAAAAACTCAGTACTGTACTTTTGACCATTTTTAAAGATCAAACTAAGAAATTTATCATAAAAATTGCTCAAAATGGGCGCCTCTACTTTGTAGACAGGCAGTGGCCCTGGAAATCAATGCAGAATGGCGCAAGATTTTTAGAATTTCTAGAGAACCAATTTCATAGAGTAGTAGAAGAACTACCAATTACCCATCTGAAGCCACATAGCTTCAGTTAGATGGTGCACCAGCGCACTACGCTCGTTTAGTGAGAGATCACTTGAGTGAAAATTATTCAACGTGGATTGGACGTGGTGGAACAGGCCACCACGCTCTCCGGACTTAACACCGCTGGACTATTTTTATGGCGATGGATGAAGCAAAATATTCCACAGTTCCAAACACCAAAGAAGAACTGGTGCATAAAATAATGACTGTTGCAAACGAAATGAGGGCAGATACTGCACTGATTTCCAGGGCCACAAGACAAGTCGTCATAAGGGCCACTGCCTGTCTACAAAGCAGAGGCGGCCATTTTGAGCAATTTTTATGATGAATTTGTTAGTTGGATCATTGATACTGTTCAAAAGTACGGTACTGAGTTTTTATATCATTTCATCAATTTTCATAAGGGTCATGTTCAAACAGCAATAACTCTTAAATTATGTAACATACAGAAATGATGTGGGTGTCGTTTTGTAGCTGATATCCTTGCGTGTTAGTTCATTGAAAAAAAAATACTTCAATGTGCTAGTTTTTGTACTATTGAGGACTGAAAAATTCAGTAAATTTTTTGATTATTTTTTTTAAGAATTTTTTTATGACATTTTTGATAGAATGTTTCCATATTGTTCTACTTTAATAAAAGGTGGTAGTATTATCTATCAAAAATAGTATATTCTAAACCTAGTTGCAGAATGGGCCCTATTCCAATACGAATGCGAAATTCAAAAACGAGCGACGAAGGAGCGAGTTTTCGAACGCATTAGTGTTGGAATTGCATTCTGCAACGAGTATTAGACGATATTTTCTCTATTTCAGTCAAATTTTGTGAAATTCAATGAAGAATTCAAATTATAGGTCCTAGTGACTTTCATATTGTATCTTGGCAGTTGGTGTGAATGTTAGGAAATACGAAAATTGACATTTCCAAATTGATGTCTGCTGGAATTTCATAGGATCGGAAGTCATCGTTGACCACCACAAGACGAAAAATGTAATTGAAAACGATGCTGTAATGAATTCATTAGGGGGGGGGGTAAACATAGCAGCTACTAAAGGAACTATATTCGTCCGATCCTTTTTGTCACTACTCATTTATAGAAATCTGTAGGAGATTTATTTTCCTCTAGTTCTATGAATCGTAGGCAGTGTCGGATTCGTCCAAATTCGTTACGAACGGTGTGATTCAATGATGATGAACTATTAGCCATGAATTTCTCCAAAGGAGTGTTCTCAGGTAGGAAATGTGGGGTGAAAAAGTTTCTTGGAGGGACATGAAAGAAACGTACTTAATCGATGAAAAGAATTTGTCTTTCTCGTACTCTCTTGAAGATAACTAAAAACCACATAAATCCGAACGCCTTCCAGAAAATTAAGGCTAAATTGGCCACGCAGATTTTCATCAGAACTTTATATTCGGCTATGAGAACAGTCATTTCAACTGGTGAGCTGAGGTCGAGAAGTGCCAATTCAACTGCTCAGTTCATTCTGAAAATGAATGATCTTTTCAACTGCCTCAATTCGAATGGAAAATTTGAGGGAAATTATCAGCCATCAGCAATACAAACTCTGACGGAATCAATTGAATTCATCAAGTCTTGGACAGTTGGGAAAAATATTCCCGATTGTTTCAACGGTTTGATACAAACCATCAGTAGCATCCTTCAATTGTGGGAGGAGACGAAGGAAACATTTCCATATTTGATAAAAAGTCGGCTCAACCAGGACCCAATCGAGAATTCATTCTCCAAAATAAGACAGCGTAGGGGTTATGATCCAAACCCCTCAGCTCGATGCTTCAGATTTGGGTTGCAGTCGGTCATGACTGGTTGTCTTGAAAAATGTTCCGATAATTTTAACTGCAAGACGACAATGATGTCGACCTGTGTACAATGGGAGAATCTGAAAGTCCATTGATTTGGTTGATTGGACAAATTCGACCATTCCTTCTGCGGATTCGGGCAATGGTGAGCCTCGTGAGGGTATATAAGGGATAAAGAGTTAATTGAACCCCTAAATACCCTAGAATCCAACTCAATCGCAAGTTTCTCGGGGTATTTGATGAGGAACATCGCCAAAAAAAAAACAAATGCGTTAAGTGCGAAAATGCACTCCTCAGTGGCGGCTCGTAAACTTTTATCTTGGGTCGGCAGATATACAGGGTGTCCCACTTGTGCCGCAGTGGACGATATACGCGTAACGGACTGAGTTTGTCAAAATTTTTTGATGTAGACTTGATATACTCCAAGAAGAGCACATCCTAAAAATATTTTCGAATATATCGGGTGGCCCACAAAACAGGAATAGCGGGTGACTTTGTTTTTTCAAATGGGACACCCTATATTCAATAGTGTTTTTCAATTCTCTGAAACTTCCTGCATGCTTTCGTATACTTTTCACATATTTTTATTCGACAGTTTTCGAAATATTGGCCATTTTGACAAGAAAATGATACTTGTAGAGGCTATTTTATCCAATTATATTTCACGAACCCTTGCACATACCAATAACAGTTTTATATGGATTGAAAGACAAGACTTCAAAGTATCCTACCCAGCTATAATAAAGCATCTCCAGCATATAAAGTCCACAAAAAGACTATCAACATGACGAATTTCAAATCGATTTTTCTTCATTTTTTCAAATGCCTTGCATATTATTTTTTTTCTGCATTATAAACACCATTCATTTTACTCCATTTTTTGTCAAATACATGATTTATGCACATCTCTAACAGAAAAGGAATTTTTTGAGTTATTAATTTCCTGGAAGAAACGATCCAACCACTCACCCAAACATCCCAACGCATCCCGAACGAAAACAATCGAGGCACCCCGATCGGCCCGATCCGATCGTTCCTCGTGTATAATACGAGTCGAGGCATTTCAGGTACGGCATAATCCCATCTGCCGACCCTGCGATGTGTTGAGCCTGCTGTAAGAGTTTAGCGGCTACTGTTCAGCATTTTTTTTCTCGGCTAAAAATTTCGGGAAATATTGGTATTGGGCGGAAATTCATATAAGTAGGTACTATCATATTCAAAATCCTCGTCTATAAAAGTACGAAATACGACAAAAATTCGTTCAAAGCAACATTTATCTCTTGAAATTTGTGAGGTGGAACGAACAACGAAAACATCGCATTTTCGATTTTGAAAAAGCATTAACTAGGAGGCGACTATAATATTTATCATTATCTGAATAAAATTTCAACAGAAAACAGTCGAGTTAAAATTGTTTCGCCTCATTCGTATTCGCATTTCATTGAAACGTCGAATCAGGTGCAGCGTGCCGTACTTGGTCCCTAGAAAGCGTTCGATGCTTGGCGCTCTCGTCTTCCCGTACACGTACACATTTCAATTCTCGGACTGATTTGAACGGCGCGGCGTTGAGATTGGAAGAGCGTATTTCCAAGAAGTTGAAATATATCAGTGATATACAAATATGATTTATAGAATTTTATTTACACAGGTCTTGGAAATACAATAATTATAATAAATTTAGTAATTCAACAGAAGAAAGAGTAATTTACATTTTGGCTGGACATAAAATATATAGGGTCGGCACTGCCGACCCTGCCGTCCCTGACGAGCCGCCACTGGCACTCCTCATTGATGATTTGAATAAGCTTGGTAATGATTGGATATATATTGCAAATCGAAATCGGATACATTTGAGAATTCCCTCAACCGATTTCAAACATTTGATGACGAAAGCGCTGTAGTACCCTGGGTAATGAATAGAAATTATTTCATCTTAAAAAGAAAAATATTCAGTTTTACCATAATTCTAGAGGAAAGTTATTCAAACTTGTGGGATCAATCTCAGACACATAAATTTAAATTTCGACAGGCGTAAGCTGTTAGGGACTCTGATAAACAGTTCAAGGGGTCGCGTAACCCACGGGAAGCGTAGTCAACGGTTTTTTTTGCTTATCATCAGATTTTATGGTTTCTTGACCAATAGTGTGAGACCACGTCGTCTCAAACGAATTTCTTCTAGAAGATTCCAAGGGGTCAAAGAGGCAGGGGGAAGTTTGATTTAAATAGGCAAATTTTCAGGAACTAAGGGGAGATCCGAGGGAGATTTTGACGGGAGTGCCGACAGTGGCGTGAAGTAGGCACAGCGTGTGCATCGCGAAAAGGGAACATGCGAATTTACACAAAATTCGTAGGAAGTACCTATATTAATTGGAAGTAAAGTTCGGTCGGTTTTTCAAGTTTTTAAAAGTAAATTAACGGTAATTTGGAAATTAATCAATTCGTTTTATTTTTGTGACTATCAGTGTTTCGGGAGTGTTTGGTCTGGTAAGAGAGACATTTTCTTTAATAAATGATTATTTGAGATAGGTATACATATACCAGAAGGTACTGCGTCGCTCTCTATTTTATTGGTTTTCGGTATCATTGTTTTTCTTTATGCTTACTGTTGGGTTTTTGAAAAGTTAGAAACATAGCAGCTTTGTTTTTTTTTTGTTGCTCAGTAAATGTAGAAGAGATTTTGTTTAAATTATAATATTGTTGATTTTGATGACAGTTTCTTTTATTTCATCCCCTCTCAGAAAACGATTACATTTTTCATAAGACCTTGCGTTTGCTCAAGGCACGAATCCAGGTTCCCTTTCGGCTGGAAAAGTGTATAAGCTTGAAAAGGTAAGGTTCTCTTTCGAAATTTCTTATTTGCGGGTACAGGTGTGTTTAGAAACACCCCGCAGGTACTACAGCGCTGTTGGTCATAAAGAAAATTATCGTCACAAAATAAGAAAAGATATTACTTCAAAGGTATATTTTAGGAAAATAAAGAAAATGAATTTATAGAAGATTGGAACTCTACGTTAACTCCAGAATTTGAAAAGCACAGGATTCATTTGTTGAGACAACTGATTAGAGTGAAGCTGTACAGGGGTGAGGGGACAGAAAAAAAACCAAAGGAATCTCGACACAGAAGCATCCCGCTGTTTATAAAAAATTAAATATGTATTCTTAAAAATTCATAGAAAATATATTTATAAATACTTGTGAATGAAGAAAAAATTGCATGCATTTATTTTTTCATGCATCAGTATTTTATATCCATGAAATATCAAAAATAATTGTCGTTTTCTTGCATCAAAAAAATCAGGTGATGAAATACTGAACCTCCCACATTTCCATATGCCGGTCCTGATCGTCATCGCATTCGGCTTCGGAAATAGTACCTTACAGTTCAGCTACTTACCGCCAGATGCGGGAGTAAAAATTTTCGCTTCTCGGAAACACACTTATCCATCTATGAACCGGTGAAGGAACTACACAAAATTTAGCTTCAAATCGTTGAACTTGGCTGTGTCTCTATGTATATTTAAACTCAATGGCCAAAATCAACTTTAAAATAAATCTGTGCAATTCACACTAAATAAGGAGATAGTTTTCAATGTGAAAATGCACCTATTCAAGTCATCTTATCTTTGATAAGTTCTCGAAATTCTCAGTACTCACTCAATTAAAAGCTCCAAATGTTCAACAACACCTTTCAGTTTCTCTTCAGATATTGTGGAAGCAGCCAATATATCTGGTATTTTCACCATCAGTCTAGTAAAATGTGTAGCTCCGTAGACCAAACATGGCGGAAGAGGTCGCTGATTTTTCACAAAGTCAGGAAGTGCTTTCCAAGTGATAGCATCAACTGGAGAAGACGCAGTAGAAGTTTCTGCTGAACTGCTACTAGCATTGCTGGAAATTGAGAACTTGACTATTTTTAGGATATTTCAAAATTAAATTGGAGCTATCCCTATTTAAGATTCGAAAACAATAACAATCCAGTTAACACTGCGTTGTCTACTTCAATACAATGATTATAATGAAAAAAATTCAATAAATTACCTTGATCCAGGCTTATTGTCGTTGCTGACAGCAGCAGCAGAGGGTTCAGCCCCACTCGTGCTACCATTCGAAACCTGTTGATTCTCCTGATTTGCATATGACCTCAACGACTTTTTTCTTGAAGTGCCAACATTGCTCCCTTGTTCCAGATCTTTGCTTTTTGTAGCCCCATTCTCTGTTTCACCATCAGATTTCTTAGCCTGACTTGGTGTTGCTTTAGCCTTCTGCTCTACAGCTCTAAATAAATAATAATCAAAATATTTCCTCACAAGCATTAGATTTAAATTAGACAACCAAACGACCTGTCAGATATTCTTCGAGGTTAGTGCTGGTGATCAACAATGGAAATTTAGCTCTCTTCATGTGGATATAAAAAACGTTTATTAGCTTGAAAAATCATTTTATGTGGACATTTTTTTATGAGCTTTTATTTAGTTTCACCTGTCCCGGTGTCTATCTGTCTGTTATCAAATCTTGCAAGTTAAATATGACACATTTCTAATCGTCCGACTGATTTGAAATTTTGCCGGTGTACCAAATTCTGGTGACAATGCATCATGAAATCTTTTCTATGGAAAAAACAAAATGGCGGATGAGTTTTGTATTTATGATCCGATTCCATTCAAAATTAGTATCTAGGGGTATTTGGGTTCGAAATTCAAGATGGCGGCCACAATATGGCGGACGAGTTTTGTAATAATGATGCTATTCTATTCAAAATTGGTATATGGGGATTTTCTGGGTCGGAAATTACGATTCTTCAAAATTGAGGCATTCAAGATAGCGGCTTCAAAATGGCGGATGAGTGTTGTTATAAAAGCTTCAAAAATGTTTTTTGGGAATTAGGCTTGTTATATTTTCAGCCAATCTCTGAGGAATATCAAACCAGTGAAAATCATTTAGATTGAGTGCATTTTCATTCAAAAAATGCTGTAAATGTGTGCCAAAGTAATACAAATTAAGAAGATTTTCTTGAATATTTTGGAACACCTACTGTTAGTAACTTTGTGTATTATCTACAAATCAAGTGCCTTACTAGGAAACAAAGGGAAATTTGGCTAGCTGTCATCAACACTTGACAAAATAGAAAATAAAAAAAATAAAGTGAACATTTCATTGTAGAAACTAAAATATGTATACAGTATTAAGGTCGTTCAAAGCGAGTAGTAAAACAAATCCGACAGAGACGCCACCGTGCATTTTATGGAATATTTCCATAGAACTTATATTATCACTATAAGTCCTGTGCATATCTCTATCATTATGAATATCTCTCTAATTGTGAATGAAATGAACAATGGCGCTCTCTATCCGAAAATCACTGAACTATGAAATTAGTGAATATGTGGGTAAAGCAGGAAGTTTTTCCCACCATACATTTGAATTTGGCCATTCTCTGCCAATTCCGTATTTCAAGTTGTTTTTCTGAACGAAATTATCTGTAGATTCACTTTTAATCGGAACTACATATTTTTATGGGTCTTTCGTTTGAAATAAAACAGAAGCATGAGTTGGCTCATTTGCTTCTATTTTTGAAAGAAAAAAAATTATTTCGAAATAAAATCGATTTAAATTATTCCATTAAGAACTCCAATCCTTTCTGAGTTTACCCACAAAATTTCAGTTCTCAAAGTGAAACCATTTTCAAATGCAACTCGAAATAAAAACACACTACATTGAACGCCCACCTGATGAATATTTAAATTTCACATAAGATAAAAAAATAAAAAGTTAAATGTTGCAGTGCTTCGATAAATATTCCTTCTCCCAAATGTCCTCCACAATCTCTACAAGTTCCCAAAACTAAAAGTTCTGCGATCATATGACTACGTAAAATTTTCTTCGTCAGGCTATTTTATGATTTATCCAAGCAGAATACTCACTCATAAATTGTATATGATTAATCATATTTACCACTGACCAGAGGTGGAATAAGGCAATCCAAACATTCCAAACCACCTGATTATTCCACCAATGTTAACCTCCAAACGTTTCCGACATTCTGACACGTCGCTTGTTAGCGATAATAATAGGAATTTTCATTATTTTCTGCGTTTTTATTAGTAACCAGTGAGTTTTTATGCTTAGTAATATCAAAAAATATCCTAAAACAACAGTGAGGAAGAAAATGTTACTCAATTATATGATTACAACTTTTAGTATTGGGAGCCCGCAGAGATTGTAAGGAAGGATTGGAGAAGGAATATTTATCAGAGCACTGCAACCTGCAATTTCTTTAAACTTTTATATGATATAAATTCATCAGTTCGACTTTTAACATGAACTGAAAAGTGCTTATTTCAGTGTCTACGAAGAAATATTCACTCACTTTAGTTGTCAATTGTTGACTGCTGACCAAATTTTCCTTTGTTTCCTGGTAAGTCACTGAATACACTAACTGACAAAGAAACTGCAACATCCACAAGGAGCTGTTTAAATTTTTATTTATTTTGTTGAAACTCAGATAGTACTAGCGACCCGCCCCGACTTCGCATGGATGCAATGATCATACTAAATACCTACTACAGAATGTCTTCTGGCCATCTGGATCAGTATTGCCGGCGCCGCACCGCTATGTCCTTGCATTTTAAATCTGTAATATCTCCGGAAATATTCATTTAAATTGCATGCTGTGAAGATATTGATCTATATTGAATGGACAATGTATTTAAGGTACTTAATTGGATAAGGATTAATGCTGAATTGCTTAAAATAACTCCCTAAATAAGCCATATTTTCCCGTAAAATGTGGAGGATAAAAAATGGTTATTGTGGGTTATCCTTGAGAGGTAGACATATATCGCGGACTTTTTTGTTGACCTTTTTTAGGTGTACAATACAGGGTCTTTCACGAGGAACCTCACCCATATTTATACGGGAAACTACTGAACGTATTTTCATGAAATTCAGCAGTTATAAGTATTTCACGATGCTGATGAAATCTAAAATATTTTCAAGGCATGAGCACCTCCGGTTTTTCCGGAAATGACGTCAACTTCCGTTTTTCAAATTAGAACACCATTTTTTTATTGCAGAAATAGATTCCTTAGAAAATTTCAAGTTATTTTGATGTAACATTTTTCAGTTTTGGTTGGAAAATTCTCTCTGAGCGGGAAAATTCGAAAAAAAAATCGAAAATAGAGCTCCGCTGACACAAGAATAACTTCGAGGTTTTTGGATGGAAAATTTTCATTTTTGGGATTTTTCAAGATGTAAGATTGATGTATCCACTTTAAAAATCGAAATCGCGATTCATGATACAGGGGGTGAAAAAATCGCTTTCAAAGTTAGGGATGACAAAATCGTGAAAAATCATTTTTTTCAAATGAGAACCCCATTTTTTTATGGCAGATATTGAATCTACGTTAAAAAATAATGTGAGTGTATGCATCACACCCTTGCCCTAAAGTGGATATTTTCTGAGTTATTCACAAAAAACTGTTTTTCGTCTTGAATTTTCAGCTATTTCTTTTCCCTTCACGCCAAAAAGATGAAATTTTCAGGAACTGTTATTTGAACCATGCTGTAGATTTTTCACCCCTTCTTGAAACCGACTTCAAGTTACTATTAGAAGAACCATGGCAAACTCTCGCAGTTATAACTAGAGAAGATGCTCAAAGTTTTGACCGTTAATTTCTAGACATTAATTTATACGTCTCAAGAATGCTTCGTGCGTTGCTCTTCTTATTTCATCGGGAGGAAGAGATCTGCAAAAGTGTTTAAAAACCAAATTGATTTTCAAAACTATGAATCTAAAAATCTAAACAAACCTGAACGCATTTCTGACTCGTTCTATGCAGTCCTCTTTATCAGTCAGGGGAGTTGAGTAGACAATATTTTTTATCCTACCCTAAACATAATAGTCTAAAGGAGTTAAATCGGGAGAACGCGGTGGCCGAAGATGTGGACCATTGACTTAATACGAATTATCACCAAATTAATAGAAAACACAAAATGCTACTGAATAAAGAGGAATTTGGCAGATGTAATTAATGATATCTATCATTAAAAAAAAAGAATGTAAAACATGGTAAGTTTTTGCATATGGTTCATAAGGAATTATTTATTTATCACTGGAGAGAAAGCCGATGGCCGATTAGTTGAAATAAAGAGGTTTCCGATACAAATTCGAATCCAAATTCGCCATCTATTTAGGAACAACCTGTAACTTTTTTCTCTTGCATATTAGGGTAGTAAAATCTAAAACATGGTTTAAGCAACAGTTCCTGAAAATTTCATCTTTTTGGCGTGAAGGGAAAAGAAATAGCTGAAAATTCAAGACGAAAAACAGTTTTTTGTGAATAACTCAGAAAATATACACTTTAGGGCAAGGGTGTGATGCATACACTCACATTATTTTTTAACGTAGATTCAATATCTGCCATAAAAAAATGGGGTTCTAATTTGAAAAAATAGATTTTTCACGATTTTGTCATCCCTAACTTTGAAAGCGATTATTTCACCCCCTGTATCATGAATCGCGATTTCGATTTTTAAAGTGGATACATCAATCTTACATCTTGAAAAATCCCAAAAATGAAAATTTTCCATCCAAAACCCTCGAAGTTATTCTTGTTTCAGCGGAGCTCTATTTTCGATTTTTTTTTCGAATTTTCCCGCTCAGAGAGAATTTTCCAACCAAAACTGAAATATGTTACATCAAAATAACTTGAAATTTTCTAAGGAATCTATTTCTGCAATAAAAAAATGGTGTTCTAATTTGAAAAACGGAAGTTGACGTCATTTCCGGCAAAACCGGAGGTGCTCATGCCTTGAAAATATTTTAGATTTCATCAGCATCGTGAAATACTTATAAGTGCTGAATTTCATGAAAATACGTTCAGTAGTTTCCCGTATAAATATGGGTGAGGTTCCTCGTGAAAGACCATGTATACCGAGTACATTATTCTGATTTATCTCGTGGGGTGCAGTCAGCGTTTGCAATGTAAGCGCAAAAAACTGTGGTTATTTACGACATCACATTAGGAACCTGTAAATGCATCAGTGTTTCTCTACAATACTATGCAAGTATCATACAATATAAACCTTCCTCTTGAATCATCATATCTATTAAATTAAAGCGTTTCAAAATCCGTTGAGTAGTTTTGAAGATATAAGCATACATAGGGACAGACAGCGATAGTGACTTTGTTTTATACTATGTAAATGATTAAATTTTGAGAAAAAAAATCGTGAAGGTTTTTTCACATAAACATTTTTTGTGACTTGAATATAGTAGTCGTTTTTTGCAAATTTTCTGAATTTTGCAATAAACCAGCTGTTCAAGGAGATCCAAAGTCGATGTTCATTTATTGTTAAAATGCCTAGAGCACGTGTACGCGGAATTTATCGCCAGCTAAGTGAATTTGAAAGGGGTCGAATTATTGGTCTACAGGAGGCGGGGTTGTCATTTCGACTGATCGCTAACCAACCGAACAGAAATCCAACTACTGTTAAGAGATGTTGTCAAGCGTGGTTCTTGATAATGCCCAAAATCGAAGAAGTGTGGGCACCGGACGTCGAAGGGGCACAAATGAAGTCCAAGATCGACGTCGTAATACTTATGGCCATTAGAGACCGATTTCCGACAACTCTATCTTTGGCTGATGAGTGGTTAGGAGAACAAGCTCATCCCGTAACAGTCCGAACGATTAACCGCCGGATAAAGTCTTTAGTACTGCAAGATTGTCGACCTCATATTGTGTTACCTCTGACGGTTCAGCATCGCCGGCAACTATTACAGTGGTGCAGAGAACGCCAACATTGGAATGTGGAATGCCATCAGGTAGTCTCTTCTGATGAATCTCGATTCTCCTTGGGCGCACATGATGGCCGAAGAAAGGTTAGACGACGTCGGGGAGAAAGACGTCAATCTCAGTTTGATGTTGAGCGTCATGTACAGGGTGGGCAAACTTGGTGCTACTTGAACTGAAACTTTTTAACCCGAGGAGATAGAGAAAAATGAATGGCACCTTAAAGTCCTCTTTTTTCGAGAAACTGATAATGCCATCAACTGCATTCCTCTATCTTCTTTCGTTTCCGAGTTATAGGCCAAAATTGAAATTTGGGCGATTTCAACTTTGGTCATTATCTCCGTTTCTGTTTATGCTAGGATGTTGAAATAAAAACATTATACTGGCACTTTTCTGATAGCCAGTGGCGTACTCTGATTTTTTCTAAGGAATTTATTTGTTGAGTTCTAACATAAACATTTGTTTTTTCTTATGGAAACAGTAGTTTGAAATGACTTAGAACCGCCATTTTTTTCCGCTTCAGAAATGTATCACATGTCATACAGTTCATGTAGCACCAATTTTGCCCACCCGGTACATACACCAGACAGTAGGCGTTATGGTATGGGGTGCTATTGCACATGCAAGTAGGTCACCTTTAGCCTTTATTCGAGGCAACATGACATCTTTCGCCCATAGAGCATGCAGAGCTGTGCATTTTTTTATTGCAGAAATAGATTCCTTAGAAAATTTCAAGTTATTTTGATGTAACATTTTTCAGTTTTGGTTGGAAAATTCTCTCTGAGCGGGAAAATTCGAAAAAAAAATCGAAAATAGAGCTCCGCTGAAACAAGAATAACTTCGAGGTTTTTGGATGGAAAATTTTTATTTTTGGGATTTTTCAAAATGTAAGATTGATGTATCCACTTTAAAAATCGAAATCGCGATTCATGATACAGGGGGTGAAAAAATCGCTTTCAAAGTTAGGGATGACAAAATCGTGAAAAATCAATTTTTTCAAATTAGAACCCCATTTTTTTATGGCAGATATTGAATCTACGTTAAAAAATAATGTGAGTGTATGCATCACACCCTTGCCCTAAAGTGGATATTTTCTGAGTTATTCGCAAAAAACTGTTTTTCGTCTTGAATTTTCAGCTATCTCTTTTCCCTTCACGCCAAAAAGATGGAATTTTCATTCAAATGCATATAATTTTTTTCATTTTTGTAATCACCATTCATTTCATTTCATTTTTTGTCAAATACATGTTATGCATATTTTAAACAGAATAGGATTTTTTAGAGTTTTTCCCTAAAATTCACATTTACTTCGGAATTCAAAAAGCAGATTTGGCTTTTCTGTGGTTATTAATAACTGTCAAATTATTCTATTCAGAATTAACATCATTGCAGCTTCAATTCATATCACCATAGTTTTTAAGGATTGGATGAATACTCACAAAATAATGTAAAAATTCAAAAAATACCAATGAGTTTGAATGTACAAGTTATGAATGCTACAAAAAAAAGAGTTTCGAAATTTTAGGACACAAAAAAGTGGCCGCTCTCATCCTTATACAAGTTTCTTCTGATATTCATAGGCACGCACGCAGATCTTCAACTTCAAGCTCCCAAGCTTGAAGCTTGTTTGAAATTTCTGCAAAATTCGACTATTCAAGTAGAAACATAGAAAATTATCGAAAATGTATTTTGAAAAATGGGTACAGAAAGCAAGTTTCTGTCTTCAGTAACTGATTTCATCAGATTTTTGAGTAGATACATCAAAACTTTCTAGTTCCTCAGTTCGCTATCATATGATAATATGAATTGAATGATGCGTATTCTGAGAAGAATAATTCGATCATATATCTAATAATTCCTATATGGGGAAAGAGCCAATCAAACCTGAAGCTGGGCTTCGGTAACAATCCAGATCTGCGCTTGTGCGGCAATATTGAGAATAAAAATATTTTTTAATTCTGTCTCTCTCCGACACATCGTATTATTCCGTGAAACGTATGTCATTCTTAACTTCATGTGAATACTGGGGGTAACTACCCCCCCATGAGTATCGAAGACCTAAGAAAAAGGTGGTGCACATGGGATATTTCATGCATTGTGTACCTGATTTAATGATTTTCAATCGTTATTACCCCCCCCCCCCCCATGAAAAAGAGCTATATCCGCCCTTGGCGTATATCGTCCGCTTGCTATACTATCTATCTTTCACAAAAAAAAATAAAATTAAACAGCTCCTTCTGGGTGTAGCATTTCCTTTGTTAGTTAGTAAAGGCACATAAGGTCACCGTTTAAAGCGCGCAGGAAAACTCATTTTCTGAGTTTACCCACAAAATTTCAGTTCTCAAAGTGAAACTTCTTCAAATGCAACTTGAAATAAAAACACACTTCATTGAACGCCCACCTTAATTTGAATCATTTTCACTGCTCTGACATTCATAGGAGTAAGATTGACTAAAGGCCTCTTGCAACGACAGAGAATTCTCGCGAGAATTTTCTGTCAAATTCACTGACCGAAAATTCTCTGCCGTTGCATATGATGGAACAATGGAATTCCACAGAGAATTCTACCGAAAGTAGTATGCAACAGCAGAGAATTTTCGGTCAGTGAATTTGATAGAAAATTCTCGCGAGAATTCTGTCGTTGCAAGAGGCCTTAAGAGGGGTTTATACCGCGGGGCTTCCTGAGCGCACGTCAAACTCTACCCACGTCTTACCCCTCACCCCCTCTAAGAAATCGTCGATTTTCAGGACGTCCGAAGATATCACAGACATTCCTCGTATTTACCGTCCTTTTCTTCCACATGCGGTTTTCTGTTACGTACAGCATTTACCAAGGGAAGGACGGAAGTTATCGAATGCCCAGAATGCCCTCGTATATTCACGAATGAACTGGGATTATTTACGAAACTTCCGACAACACTGTAAATTCACAGGAAAGAGTCTTACCTCTGTGCCCTTACGTTTGACGAGATGGGAAGAAATAATTCCCTCAGTTGTAGGGTATTCCCACTTTCAAGGTTGATGTCTATAATATTGATTTTAGCTCAACGACCAGACAGGCATGCTACCTGTGTTGAAAGATGTGAAGGAAAAAAATAAGAATATATTACTACTTCTTAGTTGTACGAATTTATTGCGAATTTCTGTTTTGATTGTAAGTTAGGTTCGGAAAAGAGTCGTGGACTAAAAAAATCATGCACATATGAATCTACAGTATATAAAAAATTGTAATTGAGACTAAAAATCTAAACCGAAATTTTTTAATGAGTTTAAATTTGTTTATTGTATGAGAAGCTGTATCAAAGGAATTGTATATATTCACATTATTAGTTACAGGCAATATAGGTAGGTATATGAAACTTTACTCCAGAGAAAAAAATATCGAAAATCGTTTTTCAAATTAGTACCATTTTTTTTATGATTGCGTTTTATTGTGCGAAAAAAAATAATTCTCGAAGTTTTTTAATTTTTTTTTATTGAAGTACAATAATTATTTTTCTTTGCAGAATCAAATTAAACCATGGTTTAAACAGAAATGTACTTATTCAGAATTGAATACTTAAAAAAAGAAAAAAATTAAAAATAGTTATTTTCCTAACAAGTGCGAAGAGGGTTATATTTTTCCGCACGAAACTGCAGTGCGGAAAAGATATCAATTTGATCTCATCACACTGATCAAATTCAATTTGATATATTCAAATAATTTTATACTGATGTCAAATTTTAATTCACATGTCGTTTCCATAACAACGTCGTTGGTGGCGTTTGGTGCATAGGAACATATCATAATTCAGTTCATTCTTTAGAAAAAGCGTGCGGCAAAAACCCCCGCTATTCCATTCCCGCACAGAAAGTGTGCGGGAATGGAATAGCAGAGGTTTTTTCCGCACTGTTTGACAATGTGATTCTTTACGAATTGAAATGCGTGCAGGAATAAAGGGGAAAGCGCACGCTTGTTGAATTTTTTTTTGACAAATCTATTTTCACTTCTTATATAACCGAGAGCGCTCAGGCTCCAGTAGAAAATTTCGAACAATATGATAATCCCAATTTCCAGATTTCAAATATGTCCAGTTCTCCAGAAACGTCTAATAGGCACTCGAATTTGGGACATCCTATATATTCAAGTTAGACTAATTCCAGTACCTATTAAAGTCATATATTTTTTGATATCATTAATTTGAAATAGCTTTCTTTATTTGTTGTTAGTGACTATGATATTATATTTATTTCCAAGATTATTTTACAGAAGTTTTTTTGGATGAACATAAGTTTTTAAATGACGTTAAAAAAATATATGAAGAAATATCTGATATTACTCTCAATCTCTTAGTAACAAGTGACAAACATAATTCGAACTTTTCATTTTTTTAGAAAAATCCTACTTTAGCTGAATAGCATTCAAGTCACAAAATCTCATGCAATTAGCTTTCACACTCTCCGCTAATAATAATAGTATGGTATGGTCCTCTTCTTCGGTGTTGTTTTCAGCCCTTTCACTTTTCACTGATAACAGACGCCTTACAAGTAAACAATAAATATTTGCCTTTGGATTTTGCTGAATAGTACCTGCTTCAATTTGCAGTATTGCCAGATAGACGGAACGATCAGTAGACAGTGGAAATAACCAAGTTTGTCGATTAGGTGGCAGCACTTTACCATCGTTTAATTTTAATTTTACTGAAATCGGTTTTGGAACGATTGAAAAAAACTTTTTGTGTTGAATTTTGTGTGGAAATTCATAAAAAAAAATAATCTAGGTCGGAAAGTTATTATCATGCATATAGTCACTAAGAAAGAAAAAAAAAAATTTATTTTTTTTTCTTTCGACGAAAAAAAAGTTATGAACTTTCCGACTTGAAGAACACTTCAAATTGAATAATAGTGAAAACCCCATTTAAATCGGTGGTCTCTATCGTGAGAAATACCGAATCGCGTTTTGAACTGAACGTCATTATGGTATAGGCCCCTCTTAAGAATATGAAAAAAATATCCACATAAAACAATATTTCAAGCAAATAAACGGTTTCAATGACTATACTCCATTCACTTTTATTTAATCACATAGGAGGTCATGGTTTCGTTTTCAGGAGTTGGTGCCCCTGATGAAAAGCACAGAAAATATCGTTAATGACAAAACGGCGTTGCCAGTTTGTTTGTTTACATCAAAGTAAAAACATCAAAGATATTCCACATTTTGTTAGGTTTACAAATTGTTCGCATATTTTTGGTATATAATCGATATTTGCAGGTGAGTTTTTCGTCGAATATCCAAGATTAACGTATGTTTATTGTTTTTAGCACCAGTTTGGAGCGTGAGGACGATTTTCAAGACCAGGACGAATGTTTACATTTCGAGGTTAAAGGAGTACACGGGAATTTCGTTGAAAAAGCTGTTATTTGGACAGATATCGCAGAAGAAGGATAGGATGGAGCCTCTTGATGTCGATTAGGATGATATTTTTCAGGTTTTCCAAGAAATTTGGCGATATCTGAGCAGATTTGCAAAAGTTAGGTACCTCACTAATGAGGTGGAACTTAGACCAAATTCTCCTATAAGAAACGCCTTTCAAAGGTCGAGATGGTGAAAAATGTATTCTTTTGATGTTGTTTGAACAAACGCAACATCGATTTTAAGAAAGTTATCAACAAAATAAAATTGACATTATTCTTGATTCTTGTAATTACCCATCAATTCATCTTTGGCTTGATTTTTTTAATGAATTCTTGATTAGAATCAACAATTGATGTCGTCAAGTCTTGAACTTTCAGTTCAAGAGGATAATATTACTAAACATTAAATCTTCACAAGCATGCATATGAAAATTATGTGAAAGCAATGCAATTTTCTTCCATAGCGAAAAATAATACAGTGATCACTTGTACATTTCATGCAAATAAATAGAAAAGGAATCCTTTCTATCAATTCATATAAACGTTAATTAATTTCGTCCATCACATCTTTTCCAATTCATTCATTTTCCGAATTCACATTCTGAGAAATACGCTAAGAATGTAGAAAGGGCCACGGATACTCAAACACCGGTCAGCGCCCTTTCACCCCCACCACTTTTTGGCATCCATGTTGTGACGTAGAATTAGCCAACATATACGGTGTTTACATTGTAGGGTGTACTGTTTTTGAAGTTTTCTTGGTTTTGTGGGTGGAAAACGGTACTTTTTGATATTATTTCAGTTCATTAATTATAGTAGGACTCAGAAATAAAACATTTCCAATGAGTCTTGATTGAGAAAATACAAGAAAACTGGCTAGAACTATGTATAACCTTACCTTCCAAACGTAACTTTGGGATTTTTTCTTTGAAAAACTAAAAGGATTGCTGACTTATCGTTTTCATTTTCATAATCTGGGACCCAAACTTGGTGAGTACAAATTTTTTCACGTCTCCAACACGGTTACTTCAGTTCTAAATAAATCGATTATTATTATTCTTATATTCTCATTCTAAATCTTCTCGTTTACAGATAATCTTCCATCTGCAAGAGAAATTGATTGGAAAATAAAATACGAACAGCTGCTAGAAAAAATAGTCAGCAACAGAATGAAATTGAGATTCTAAGGCAGCTATTTCAATTAGTAAAACTTGAGACGAGCAGACAGCTCGAACAAATATCAAACAATATCTCATACACATGCTATATAATAATAATAATAATAGAAGGAATTTATTGCAGAAGCAAAAGGCCATCGACCTAAGGTCCTTCAGCCCATTCGTAATTACAAAAATTTAACATTTCAAAAAAAAAATATATATATATATACAACTGATATATTTCAAAAATATGATTTGCTTCATCAGCTGCTACCCTGTTCATCCAATGTCTGTATCAGTGATTTTGGTGGATACTTTCTGGCTGCTTGGGCGATCGGTTCGCGGTGGAAGAGCTCCAAGATATCCTGCGATTCTTTCAGACGTGTATAGAAATTTTTGTTCAGTTTCTTTAGTCTTTCTTCTATCGGTTGAACTTCTGTTATTTCGTACAATAATTCATTAGATGGATTGTGGAGTTTGTTTTGCGGGTGCCTAATTCTTGTAATTGTACGAAGGGAAGTAGTTTCTGCTGTTTTTAAGTTATAAAGTGCGGGATGTCGACAATTAATGAATATTGGATGTGCATACTCCAGGACAGGTCTGCATATTGTGGTGTATATTCTGACTGCGTTCTTCGTGCTTATTCCTCTATTTCCGACAGTAAGTTTGGTAAAAGTTCTGGCTCTTGATATAGTCCTCTTCTTAACTAATTTCGAATATTTGTTGAAGTTCATTTTGCTGTCCACTTCAACTCCAAGATATTTAATTTCCGCAGCAGGTTTTTTCGCTATTCCTTTTATTGATATGGTAGGCGAAGTTGAACATATTTTATGATGGAAAATAATATATTGTGATTTCCTGGGATTAGCTTTCAAGCGCCATTTGCTGAGCCACATTTCCAATTGATTCATCATACTTTGCAGTCCATTCAAGCAGTTTGGCAGTGACCTATCGTGCGATATGATGAAGGTGTCATCTGCGAACTGTAGTAAATATTGTTGATTGTTTTCTTCTTTTGGGATGTCATAGCAGTACAGTATATAGAGGAGTGGAGACAGACTTGATCCTTGTGGAGTTCCTTGTTTGGGAGAAAATGGTTCTGACACTATATTTTTAATTCTCACTATCAGCTTTCTTTCATTCAAAAAATCTTGTATTATAAGTATGAGGTACCAAGGTACCTTCATTTTGGCTAATTTATAGATGAGACCTTTATGCCATATACTATCAAAAGCTTTTTCAATATCGAGACTTATAGCAGCTGTCTTATAATTTTTTAATTTGGCGTTTTGTGTGTTGGATACCAAAATGGCCAGTGGGTGTGTGGTTGACCTTTTATTCCTGAATCCAAACTGAAAAGTGGGTATAATGTTGGCAATATGTTTTTCCATCTTGAGTTTTATTATTTTCTCGAAGAGCTTTCCCAGGACCGGTAAGAGCGTAATAGGTCTGTAGTTTTTTACTGCCTTATGATTCGAGTTAGCTTTAGGGATTGTTATTATACATCCTGACTTCCAAATGGATGGAATTAAATGTTTTCTGAGACAAGTTTCAAAAATTTTCATTATATGTGAATGAATCCCCCCATCAAACTGTTTCAATATTTTCCACGAAATGCCGTCTACGCCTGGTGCACTGTTTTTGGTTGCATGCAGTAGTTGGTAATAGTCACATTCATCTATTTTTACATCTTCCTCTGAATTTGTAAGTTCGTCATTTATAGATTCATCGTACCATCTGTTGATATTGTCCTCTGTTATTTGGCAGAAATTTTGGTTATTATCATATGCAAATGAAGATTCGTAATAATTTCTGAATAGTTCAACTTTTTCCTTGTCAGTTACATACCATTTTCCATTTTCCTCGAGGGCAGGTATCGAGAATGTTTGTTTGTATCTCGATAGTTTTTTGATCTCTTGATAGAAGGTTTTACCCTTCGTTCGGTTAATGTTGTTACACGCTTCAACCCATGTGTGTTCCCTGTACTGTTGCACCATTATTTGAATATTTTTATTATAAATGTTGATCTGTTTTTTGATTAGAGGATCTTGCTTTTGGTAGTATTCCCTGTACATTCTCCGTTTTGTTTTGATCAGCTTTATCAGAAATGGTGGAAGTTCGTGTCTGAAGTAACAAGGTTTTTTTATTGGACAGTTGTCTTTAATGCTTGTCGAGACTGCCTTATTGAAGGACTCTATATATTCCTCATTCAATTCATTTCCCATGCTTTGTTGTATGAAATTGTTGATATCTAACTTTACTTTTTTAACATTACATTTGTCATAATTATATGTAGTTGTTGCAGGCTCCTCCACCACATCGCATTCAAGATCAAGCTTCAACAAAACACCCAAATGATCTGATCCTATGTCTGGGGTTAAAGTTATTCTTTTAATGTTATTCTCTAGATTTTTTGAGTATAAAATTAGATCAGGTGTGCTATCAGGGTTATGATCCATTAGAAATGTAGGGGCTGTCTCTGCCTTAGTAAAAAATCCGCATTGAAGAAATCTATTTATTTGTTTTTGTTTACTACGGTTCAGGTTGAAATCTCCTATGATTATCACGTGCTGGTAAAGTGATGCTTTGGTAAAAATGTTTTCTTCTATTTTGCTATGTGGATGTATGTAAACCAAAAAAATGTGTAGCTTGCTGTCTTTGAAGGGGATGGTGAAATGGAGCACTTCATTTAGCTCATTATTGACTGAAGGTGAATTGGCTTTACCCATTTTTAGTTTAGGATGACACATGGCGATACTGCCCCCCCTAGTGTTCAGTTGGCAGTTACCAATTTTCTTTAATATATCCCAGTCTCTGTAGGAAATTACCTGTTCATCCTTGATCTTTGCCTCTACAAACATTGCACAGTGAATATTATTAGTTTCGATGAAATTATGTATTATATGTCGTTTTCTCCAATAACTGTTCGCATTGTTGTAAAAAATATTAAATTCTGAATTGAACTTGCCTATTATTATTTGATGGTTCAGTAGGAGATGGTTCATCTGGGCACTCCAGGTCAAACATCAAAATGTAGACTCTGTTTCCAGAAAAGACGGCAGTAGTATCTACATTATATTGGTTAATGAACCTTTTTTTCAGCTTCTTCATTAGTTCTTCTCTGTTAACAGTTTCCGGTTTGTTTAGTTTGCGGATGTAGGTATTAATTATGTCATCATGTACTGTAATAGATGAATGTATTCTGTTTTGTTTCTTACCCAATTCTTCTATTTCTCTTGTTTTTTTGTTAATTGACTTTATCTGTGCATTAGGGATTCCTTCCAGTGGTTTCTTCGGATGTTTTGGGCATTTCATGGACCAAGCTGCATGTCCATCATCACCACAGGAGGTGCATTTAGGTGTAAGCTGGGTTTTGCATTGCGTGGTTTTATGTGGTCCAAAACATTTGGTGCATTTTGGTGTACTGTCACATTTGTCCGTCGCGTGGTCGAAACTGAAGCACACCGCACATGGTACTGGGGTTGGCTCTGGAGGAATGCTGGGATATATGGAATAATGTCCATTTTTAAAAAAGAGACCCTCATTCAGCAGTTTTTCGAAGGTGCTGACTTCTCCAGTAATGACTCTTATCAATCCTGTTTGGTTGTTTGTAGCTCTTGAGATTATTCGTTTGCAATATCTATGTTGGAGATTCATTGTTTTGAGATGATTGCTTATATCTTCATCTTTTATATACTTCTCAACATTGGATATGACTACCGAGTACGTTTGTGGCCGCTCTGATTTCTCCTTGTTATAGTTCTGGGCAACTGTTTCTTTGTATGTAGTGATCTTTTCTTCTGCTTTCAGTTCTTCTAATGCCTTCTGTAAATCGTTTTTGTTGTTGTTAGATTTCACTAGATATCCCAATTTAGTTTTCAAGATGACATCTTTGCTATTTGGAAACTTTGAATTCCATAAATTTGCCATTTGAATTCTATCTGCAACTGCGGATTCTGTGACGTTTATGTAGAATAAGTGGTCGAATTGTGTGTTTTTAATCTCATTCATTCTGGCTGAATAATTTCTGTTGTGGATTGGAGTTGTGTTAATTTTTCGTTGTGATTCTGTATTTTGTGTAGGTAGTGTATTTTCGATCTGTTTAGAAACGGTAGCTTGTTTTGAATGTGCAACAGGTGTTTGACCTCTGCGTCTGGAGCGGGTTACTGCGATAAATTCATCCTTATCGCGGACATCTGCACTGTTTACACGGAATTTTTTCGTGAATCCCAATAATTCTTCGACATCCTCATCGGATAAATCTTGAATTGTGCCCAATAATTCCGCTTCACTTGCCGTTCTTTTATTTTTTCCTCCTGGGTCAACCTCCATCTCCATTGAGACAACTTTTGTTATCAAGTTTTCAAGAATTCAATGCTTGAAAATTCGCAATACTCAAAACGCAATATCTTAACTATATATAGGTGTGATCTCTGATGCTATATATTTATGACCGTTGTTAAAAATTTAATGCTCATTTAAAATAAAACATTTTTACAGATTTGTTTTTTATTTAAGATAAAATTTACCAAATCAGAACTCAATAACCAAGTTGTCATATTTTCAATTTGAATATACCTTTTTTTAAGTTTCTATGTTTGTACGAAACGTACAGAAAATCCTCCAATCAATCAATAAAATTACAATGTTGAAGCAGATTTTATATGAACTTGAAGAAATTTTTTCTAGTGGTGAGACATGAAATGTACCATCTTTCAACATAAAAAAATATTGTTGGTATTTATTTGCTCGTATAAGAGTACCTATTGCCCTTCCGAAGAACTGATTTTCTTAATAAATGCAAACTACTTTTAGCAGAATTTCGTTCTTGAATCAATGAATTTAGATTTACAGTATTAGGTTTGGAATTTTCTGTTATTCTATTTGCTTGGATTAGAGTATACCTGAGTACCTACCTAGCTCATTCATGGACCTAATTTTCTTAATAAATGCAACCTACTTTTACCAATATTTTGTTCTTGAATCAATTAATTTAGATTCACAATATTGGAATTGGAGCACCCTTTCTACGACCGAAGAATCTTATATTTTTTCCGTGTAGTATAAGGCGAGAACGGAGCAAAATGAGGTAGAATTTAATAAAAATATAGCTGCAGCAATTATATTTTCATTTTAATTCGTTTTTTAGGTCAATAAGGAGTATTTTACAAACAAAATTATACTAGAAAAATCATTCATACGCGATTATTGGCGATAAAAGCAATTCATCTCATTCAAAAGTTCAAATCGTTGGCTAATTTGACGTCATCACATGCTTGCGAGAATGGAGGGGATAAAAGGGCGCTGACCGGTGTTTGAGTATCCGTGAGAAAGGGCAACATAGTGTGACATAGTGACTTGGCACATAAAAATATTTTGAAAAACGTCATAACTTCGATGCAGAGTGGAATGTGTCAAATTTCCAAGGCCAGAGTTGTGATTTTATAATTGTGAATGGAGTATACATGATCAAAGATAAATTCCCATCGTTTGACAACCAACACTAACCTCAAAAAATATTTGACAGATCGTTGGAGTGCCTTATTGGAAATATGTAAGGTCAGATTATACTTGAGCTAGCCACTCACAGATTCATAGCTGCTATAGATGGATAAACAGCTTGAGATGTGGGAAATAGATTTGGTCCCTTCTCATCTCTATATAACAGCAGGGTTTCTATATAATTATCAAAATATATTCTGACTCCATCCAAAAATTCCCTACATGACAATATCCTGCAAGAAAAAAGTATACAACAGTGTGTGAGTAAAACCATCATAATTATTGAAAAATATAAAAAAGATCCGGCACTAACGTTTTATGTATATCAGCAAGAGTAGGTTTTGGAGGAGGATTGATCCTGTACCTAGCATCAGTCTTCTTATTGAGATTCGACATTTGTTGTTTAACAAATTGTTTGAAATAAATTTCAAGAATACTAGCTACGTTTGGCTCACATGGTAGGTTGTGTAGCTAAAAACATTAAACGTTAACTGGAAACATCTGGAAGGCTCCTCTGTTTCATGAACCGACAACAAAGTATCTTCAGTAATGAACTCAGACTCACCAATTTTTCAGTATTGATTTTGTGATAGTCATTTGTGAGCAACTCCTTCAAATTTGGAGTGATTTCTACAGGAATATATTCTCCGTCAGTGGAGGATTCATCTTCTGAACTGCTTGAGGCCTGTCCTTCGTCTGTATCCATTCTAGCTGGGCTACCCGAACTACCATCCTCAGAAGACTGTGGTGCTGTACCTTCATTCGTTTTTTTCGTAGGCTTTTTCCTATCTTTTCTATACAGATAGGCCCCACTTAAAACCAGAAAATATCCATCAATAGATATTCGATACTTACATCAAATAAATCATAAGTAATTTACATATTATACAGTACAAAACCATGTGAAAAATACATAGAATTTTTTGCTTGGAATCAAACAATTTTACCTAGTTTTCTTTTTGCTCCTTGTCAACATTTTAAGACAATACACTTATAAATAAACAACACAATCACATACAATTATAACACAAATTTGATTACTAGTCAACTATCTCATCTTTCTGGCAAAAACAATTGAAGTACATAATTCCATATTTGAAACACATGTTTTTTAACAAAATGGTAAATTTAAACTACTTAATGACTTGACTGTTTACACAAAAAAAAATTCAACTTACAGTTGCAATTGTGACTTTTCAGCAAGATCCCATTGTAACTGCCTGTTTTCTGGCGTGTCTTTCAAAACAAATTCTTCACTAACACATCTATCCCAAGACGAATTCCAACCCTAAAAATTGAAACATTTTAAAACCAAACACATAGAATAAACAATACAAAAAATACCTGAAAATGTATCAAATATTCCACATTCTTTTTTCCCTTTGGATCTTTATTGAAAACTATGTCCAAGACCTAAAAAAAACCTTATTAATGAAAGTATATAACACAAATATGAAACTAACTTTGGAATCGTATAAGACTTTAGCTTTTGTAGGATCAGGTTCGTAGCACAATACTCTTTCTCCTTCGACAAACTTTGGTTTGAGACCTCTAGTTGAAACCATACTTGGATAATATCTGCCATTAAAGTGAATTATGGCAATTTTAAATTTGCCGAATTGAAAAAAGGCGACAAAGGCCAAACATTTCAAATCATATTATTTATCATTATAAATTAAAACAACAGAATAACCCTACTTTTTTTATTCGAGTCAAAGAGGATCCTTCTTTAATCTTTAGCGTCTACCTAACCATAAACTATTCTTCTTCTTTCTCAAACAAACTACATCCTTTGACTCGTGAGACAAGTGTCTCAGCATTGTTTAAACAATGGTCTCAGACATTGTTTCTCCTTGAACAATGCCTCAGATAAAAAAAACTAAAATGAAACTTTTGCTTCATAATTCGGTAATTATTTAGAACTAAAAGAACCGTTTTTGAGACGTGAAAAAATTAGTACTCACTAAATTTGGGTCCCAGATTACGAAAATGAAAACGAGAAGTCTGCAATCCTCTTAGTTTTTCCAAAAAAAAATCCCAAAGTTTCCGTTGGGAAGGTGAGGTTATATATGTATAGTTCTAGCCAGTTTTATTGTAATTTCTCAATGAATACTTATTTCAACAATTTGCCCGGCGCGCGCCGGGCAAATTGTTGAAATTGACGAAGCAAAATTTTATGTTTGGTGTATTACACATAAAATAATGAGCGTTTAGGGGAGCCAGGCCTTGGTGTATTACCGGGTCGGGCCCCGGCCCCCCTACACTAAACAAAAAATTTGGCAAAAGGAAAAAAAACGAGGCAATTAACCGGACTTTGAAACATTTTGAAAAAAGGTGAAAAGGAATAATCTGCATATTAACCGTATACCTAGTTGCTGCTATTTCCATAACATATTGGAAAAGTAAACAAATCCCAACCACTAGTAATTTGAATGTTACCGGGAAGTCGGTTCGAGGCATTGGCAACGTTGCAGAATTCGCGATGTTTGACAGTTTGGAGTTGGAAATATGGCGTTCCCAAACGAATGTAAACAATGAATAAAATCGTCGATTTCGACGAAAATAAAGCTTTATTTTGCATGAAACGCTCAGAGATTGTTAAATGAACCATTTCCAATGAGTATTCATTGAGAAAATAGGATAAAACTGGCTGGAACTATATATAACCTCACCTTCCAACCGTAACTTTGGGATTTTTTTTTGGAAAAACTAAGAGGATTGCAGACTTCTCGTTTTCATTTTCGTAATCTGGGGCCCAAACTTGGTGAGTACAAATTTTTTCACGTCCCAAATACAGTTCTTTTAGTTCTAAATAATTACCCATAATTCATATTGTTTTGAGCTCTCTCTCTCTCTCTCTCTCTCTCTCTCTCTCAGTGTAGCGAATTACTATTCTACGTTCCGTATGTTTAAACAATGCAAATTCTATATACTGCACAGATCACCTAATGTGTATACAGGTGTCCCAGAAGTCCCGCACTTCCTTGAGGGGATCGAAAGTGAAAAATATTTTAAATCCAAATATCCATGTTTGAAATTTTTGATGACGTAGTTAATTAGTTTTAATGAAAGTGACCAATCAGGAGCGCGCGACAGAAGAATGAGTAAGCAGTGGGGAGTGTGGGGACGCGAAAGTGAGCCGGCAGCAGCTCTGGCGTCTCACTCTCGCGTCCCCAACGCTTACTCATTACACGGCCCTCTAAAGACTAAAGGGCCCGGCTGTTGCGAAGTGCGGCAACAATGTACTGGGGTATAGTCTCCCGACATATACGGACGTAAACAAGCGTCTAGTGGCGTTTCTGTAGCATCCGCGCTTAGTTTAGTGTTCATTCCGGTCATTTTTGTGAAAAAATAAGTGAATTATTGTTACCAATTGCGATTGTTCGAGTGCTGTGTACAGTGAAAGTGTTTGTGATATTGGTGTTAGTGAATTCTTCTTGGAATAGCAGAGAATCATTGGTCTTTTTGTAAGTCTGATATCTAACCTATAAATTCAACTTGGACTTGAGATCATCAGATCATCTGCTTCGAAAAATGGTCAAAACGTGTTGTATTCCATCCTGTAGAAGTAATTATCCGTCTACAAAAAATGAAGGATATTTTAGTTGTTTTAGTTTTCCGAAAGATGAACAGCGTAAGCTTTTATGGATGAGAGCCATACCGCCCATACCGCGAAATTTCATTCAAACTAATTATAGTTTTGTTTGCGAGAAACATTTTGATTCCGAAGATATAATTAAATTCGATAAACATCTGCAAGCAGATGGAACCATTAAATTACTCTCTTTAAGATTCCCGAAATTGAAAGAAGACGCTATCCCAAATTTACCCTCATACCTTTCGAAACAAAATCAAATAAAAAGGACCGATCCTCAGTGTAGAAGGGAAGCAATTTTTAATAGAAATAATAATGAAGTAGAAGCTTTTTTGAGTTCCGATTTGATTAAAGATTTCAAAGATTTACTCGAAAATTATTCGGCCAAAATTGATATAGGATATAGGTATCTATCTGGATGGGAAATTAAAACATGCGATAACGCAATTTATTTTTATATTCTAAATTTTGAAAAAACATTAACTGTTGAAAGTTCTTTAGAGATGAATGAAAGTCGCCAGCTTAAAATATTTCATAAAAATGTCCAATTTCCGCTAATGACTTAAAATGGATACTTCCTTCTGATTTGATTCTCATCCGATGGTCTCAAGTTACCAATTTACTTTCCCGTTATAAAAATGTTTCTAATGAAAATACAAGTAAATCTACATCAGATTTATTGAGAGATTCCTTGACTTCATTAGAAGCATTTTTATCGGATAAGAATAATTTGGCGAGAGATGGCCCTACACCTCCCCGTGGTTCTTGCTGGACAATAAATTGAATAAAACATCAGCCAATTCGCTCTAATTTCAATTTTGTTTTTCATTTATATTCAATTTATTGACTGAGTAGGGCATACTTCCACCCTTTTTTCAGATATTCATCGGAAAACACATTTATCAACATCAGAAAATTAAATAATACGTTCGTATCTTTCACGCTAAGCATCGTAAGCAGTATACCTCCCTACATTGGTGTTTTGCGGCGTTGCCGCTCAAGGCGCCCGGCCATGTCTTTAGAAGGCCGTGCTCATTATTCTGTAGCGCGCTCCTGATTGGCCACTTTCATTAATTAATAACTAATTAACTACCGTTATCAAAAATTTCAAACATGGATATTTGGGCTTAGAATATTTTCCACTTTCGATCCCCTCAAGGAAGTGCGGGACATTTTCCGAACAAAACTGTTCGAAATTTCTGTCCGAAACGGACAGTTCGTGTTTTGTTTTGACCTGTCCGCTTGGTGGAAACCCGGCATAAGGCACAAAATGGTCTTTATAAACTCATCATTTTTTGAGCTTGCCACTCAATTTTTGAATTCATATTGTATAGGGTATTACATTGAAAAAAGTGTAACTATGGTCTATATCTTTGTTATCGAACACCCTGTATATGTGAAAACAATTTTAAATTGTGCATCTGATTGCCCTTTGGCCTTTGCATTTCACGAAAAAAAAAATCGAAATGTCTTCATTTACTGCCTCAAAATGAGAACCACGTTTGGCGTGGGCCACCCTGTATATATGAAATATTTTCAGTATTAACAGAGAAAATAGGTTCTTCGACATTCGCCGGGTCTTTGGAATCATTGAATTCACATAATATTTTCTCAAATTCATTATTTTCCCAAGGTAAAACATTTTGATAAATAAGTATTTACTACGAGTACTACGACATATATGAAGAATGGGCAACGTTGCGATTGTATCTGACAGGGAAATGACTTTAACCTAACATTTTCAAAATATACCTACACGGTGAAATGTGTCAGAATTTCATGGCCAACCGGGATACTTTATAAAAGTGATTTTATTATATGTTTATGAATCTTTGTATATAGCTCATTGCTCATTCAATCGGTTGCATTTATTGTAAACAAGAGTGCAGTTATGAAGTTATCTTTTATTTTCTTCAATTTTCACTGTACATTTCATTCAAGTATTTAGTTCTTGCCATAAATGCTATTTTTCTGGCTCTATCAACAGTTTCAGGACATCTCCTTGGTTCGGCCAGGCGCGTCTTCTGGAAAAAACCTTCGTGTCTTGGAAACCCATGCGTTCCATCGTTGAAAGTTACACAACCTGAGAATATGAGGAAGATATTTTAGATATTTACTACAAGTACCAATTTATACGACGTAGAGCAAATCAAGAGACACCAGATTCTGGAATCTGGCGAAAACATAACTATTATTAATCAATTAATTATTTGAACCGGGGTCGTTATGGCTCGGTTAGCCTTGAGGGGACTGCGACCACATAGATCTTTTGCTCTCTTATGCCGGCCACTCACGAGGCTACAGAGACGGGCGTTTTATGGCCTTTTATGACACTTTAAGAGCCCTTGATCAATCACGGAGACCCTTTCGCACGTGGCCTTAGAAACCATCATAAAACGCCCGTCTCTGAAGCCTCGTGAGTGGCCGGCATTAGGGATCGATTGAACTATTAGGTGTAAAACTTTGCTTTCGCTGTTTTCTAATAGCTGGCTGTAGCGGTAAGTGGTGGTTGAAATAAATAAATCGTAGATGTGTAACATATCTGAATTTCCCACCCTGCAACGAAATAAAATGCGCCGTTGCCAAACTCCATGGCTTCCAGCTTTGCAACGTCTATTGCAGTGGCGTAGCTAGATAGTCCGGGGCCCTGGTGCAAAAATCGAAGAGGGGCCCCTTAATGAATTGTTTTCGAGTCAAAATATAAATACTTCGAAGAAGCAAAGTTACCTACTTACTGAAGGTACAGTTGAGGAATATACTTGAATAAATTATGTTGTTATTTATGTTATTGTTATTGAGTAGGTATATTAAATTCATTATATTAATGTTATATTAATGTGGATGAAAAAAAGGGCTTTGAAAACATTTTTTATAGATATTTACTATATGTACAAATATCCAATCAAAAAATTGTCATTGTCACTATGACCATCTAGCCTTATTTTTGTTATTGATTATTTGGTGAAATCACAATCAGAATAAATTATTCGAGGAATGAATTCAAATTAATTATTGGGGATTCGAACCTAGAGGTCAAGTCAAGATTTGAAGTCATTTATTCCTTCGGAAAAAATATGTTTACAACCTCTTTCTAGACCTACTCTTTGCGAAAGATTCAATGACTTTACTCAAATAGAGACTTAATGCAGCTTCATTTTCAATCGATAGGTATAAGCCATAAATGTCGACGTTGAGCTTGGCTCATAGTGTTCCGCAAATAATTTTACATTATTCTTAATTTTCTGAAAGATCTTTCAGCTTCTGCAGAGGTGACAGGAAGATTGTATGGAACAGTAATATTCTGTTAGATCGCATTCCAGCATTCCGTATTTCTTTATTATTTTCATACACAATTCATGAATTGTCCATGCCTTATTCAATTCAGGTAGAAATAGGTGATAAATATTAAGAACTTGAATTTAAAAGTTGGTCCCTTTCATATCGCAATATTTACTTTGAAATTGATCGAAGCTTTGAATTACAGTTTTTTCGTCTACACATATCTAGTAGAAATGATGGTGAAAATTCAAAATTTTGTTGACTGCAGTCATACACCCGAAACTTGAATCAATCAATCAAATCTTTATTGTAATACAGGCTTAATACAATAGCGTGGACTCGTCAATTTTCAGCATAAATAACACATTATTAAAATAAATATGGATATAAAATGAACTTACAGTCTACAGCAAACTATACTCATATCACAGATAGGTTTGTGTCGCAGAAAAACTCTGAGAGCGAATAATACGCTTTTCTTACAAGTGGCGCCTTCAATTCTCTTTTAAATTTAATAATAGGTTCCAATGATTTAGCAGTTTGTTGAAAACTGCAACCAAAATATAAGAAGGCGACTTCTAAAATTAAGAAATTATTGTATCGAGCACTCTATTGAAAATATTTATTTCGGAAAATTCTCCCCTGCTTCGAAATCGGTGATCGAAAGCTTATTCATCGAAATATTTTTTTATCTTTTTTTTGTCTCTTTTCTTCGAAATGGGGATCTTTACCACATGCTATGACATTTTCTCTAGCCTTGCACTTGAAGGACTCGAAGTCACTCCTATAAATTTTTTTCTTTGTATTCGTCTCTTCTAAAGCTCTGCATACGTCGTCCAAACTGACATCGCATTTTTGTAATACTTCAGATGCATAATTGATATCATTGAGAATGCGGTGCATTAAATCGCCGAGGAAAATAAATTCAAAATTCAACTTTTTTTTTCAATTTCTTCTTGTTTTCGCTCTTATTTGCAAGAATTTATTCTTCCATTTCAGCTAATGCACGAATGAAATTTGATTGCCGAAATTATGTTAACCGTACTGGACCATCTGGTCGGATTTAGTTTTTTTAGATAGGTGTCCGATTCACCAGTGAATTTTGGCAATAAATCCCTAGATTCATCAACTGAATATAATAAAAACAATGTTATTCACATAATAGATCACAGAGAAAAATCGAAGTTTGAATTTTTTTTAAGTTCAAACGCGATTTGATGGTCAGCGCTTGGGGGCCCTCTGAGGTCGGGGGCCCTGGTGCACTGCACACCCTTGCACCCACGTATAGCTACGCCGCTGGTCTATTGTCGAAACGTGGAACTACGTTGAATGAACTTATTTGATATTATTTTATAATTCTATGAATGATGAATATTAGTACGACTTCAAGCAATACTTCAGGCAATTCGCATCTTTATAAATAGGAGATTTTAATCATATCGAAGATCCACCATGAAGTAAACTCGTTCTTCTGTGACCATCGAAGAAATACGATTCTATGGGAGAAAAAAAATTAACCTCGGAAACGACAACGAATGGAGGGGTCTCTTTTGTTCACTCGGCGTGGGTCGGTGGTCATTTTCTTTCTGGTATCACAATAGTGTTCCTTTGAAATGGAGTTCCTCTTCTAGGAATCCACCATTTTAGTATATTTTAAAGACGCTTCTTTGTTATCTGGTATGTACACGATCTCCATTTAAATAACTGTTTCATTTCACAGGATTTAATCTCATGTAAGCTTGTTCTATTTTATTATTGCATTTCTATTGAATATTGTGGAACTCTGCTCTGCTACCAACCCATTTGGAATATTCTTATACTGTTCGTAAGGCCTACTGCACATTTAACTAATCACTCGACACTATGGTATAGGCATTTAGAGTTGTTGCTTTTAGTAGAATATTTTACGTACAATAATCAATGGTTTGGAGGCCTAGGATAAACTGTTTATATCATCTGTGCCAAGGAGAATAGCCCCCACAACAGTGGCAGTGCGACCTCCTCTGGCAGTTCTATAACGAACGTCTCCAGTAAACATAGCCTCGTCTTCGGGCCATGGCGAGCCATGCAAGTGAAGGATTGCTTCGATCTGGTTCCACCGTTCATCAGTTAACAGGAAATATAAAGAGTTTATCGTCACTTCCAAACCAACGCGACTGCTATGATCTCACACATAACACTTAGAAGGAAGGATTCTCACACTAGGAACTACAAGGATACTGCTTATGAATTTCATTAATAATCAGGTGACACACTCTATATGCCTATAATCTTTGGATGTATTGGATTCTGCTTTTTATCACAATTGTGCCAGTAATAACCTTACCGGGGTATAGGAAGCTCCATATTGTACATATCACCAGTGCTCGTCTTGTTAATAATTGTTCTATGGATTGTAAACATATCATCTGTAATGCTAGAAGGTTTTTTGCTTTGAGTTTCAATTGATTCTCGTTCGTTTTTCCTTCATAGGCTATGGTTCCCCGAACTATGGCGCTGGACGAATAAAGGGCTCTTGTTCCACCTCTATGTCCAATCTAGTGTTTTATTTATCAATTTTACCTCATTATTTCCCATCCTATATTTCACTAATCTGAGTTATTACGAATCTGAATTACTACGACATAACATAGAGTTCTACCAATCTAGACGATCACATCACAAGCCAAAAATATAAGTATAAAACTCCCTTTAACGTAATTCTACCCTCAGCTCTTCAGAGCAGGGTTGCCCCTTTTCTCTTTTTCATAATGTTCCTAGGATTTACAAACTTGGAATGTTACAGATGTCATGCAATAAGCTTAGGTACCTATATTAGTCGATTGTGAATGCATCATAAAGTTTTTCCCGATTAAGCGTGTCAGTTTACGAGCCGAATTCTCGTCATTCGCGGGAGACTTTGAAAATTTTTGGTTATAGTCATGTTTCTGTGAGATATATACGCAACGTTGTCGTTTCTACATAGAGATCTTAGTAATTGCGTATTTATCAAAATGTTTATTTACTTTGGGAAAATAATAAATTTGAAAAATATTATGTGAATTCAATAATTCCAAAGACCTGGCGAATGTTGAAGAAACTTTTTTCTGTCTCAATACTGGAAATATTTCACGTATATAAACATGGTTGGTAGATTCAGTTATGCTATTTGCTTTTACGGAAATCAAGAATCGAGTGTGTAAATTTTACTGGAAAATAATGGACAGAATAGTCCGTTACTTTGTGATAGTTCATTCGAAAAAAGAATAAGAGTAATCGAATAACCCGACAGAAAAACTTCTAAACGAACGGAACAGACGGACCTATGGAATTCCTCATTTTTCAAAATTCTCAAGAAATAAGTTGTCAGGAAGACATTTAAATACCTTTTTGCACATCTCGAAATACTCCAGCATGTAACATATCTGAATTTCCTACCCTGCAACGAAATAAAATGCACCGTTGCCAGACTCCATGGCTTCCAACTTTGCAACGTCTGTTGTCGAAACGTGGAACTACGTTGAATGAACTTATTTGCTATTATTTTATAATTCTATGAATGATGAATATTAGTACGACTTCAAGCAATACTTTAGGCAATTCGCATCTTTATAAATAGGAGATTTTAATCATATCGAAGATCCACCATGAAGTAAACTCGTTCTTCTGTGACCATCGAAGAAATACGATTCTGTGAAAGTAAAACTAACCTCCGAAACGACAACGGATGGGGGGGCCTCTTTGGGTTCACTCGGCGTCGGTTCTGGTACACAGTAGTGTTCCTTTGAAATGGAGTTCTTCTTCTAGGAATCCGCCATTTTAGTATATTTTGAAGCGCTTGTTTGTTATCTGGTATGTACTGTCCCCATTTTAAATAACTTTGTTTCATTTCACAGGATTTAATCTCGTGTAAGCTTATTCTATCTGATTATTGCCTTTCTATTGAATATTGTGGAACTCTGTTCTGCTACCAACCCATTTTAAATATTCTTATACTGTTCGTAAGGCTTACTGCACATTTAACTATTCACTCGACATTATGGTTTAGGCATTTGGAGTTGTTGCTTTTAGGATAATATTTTACGTACAAATATCACTGGTTTGGAGGCCTAGGGTAAACTGTTTATATCGCCTGTGCTAGGGAAAACATCCCCCACAACAGTGGCCAGTGACACATCCCCTGAGAGTTCTTTTGACGAACGTCCTCAGAAACCAAGCCTCGCCTTCGGGCCCTTGGCGTACCCGATAAGCAAGGAAAGCTTTGAAGGTGCCATCGTTCATCAGTTAACAGGAAATATAAAGAGTCTATCGTCACCTCCAAACCAACGCGACTGCTATGATCTCACACATAACACTTGGAAGGAAGGATTCTCACACTAGAAACTACAAAGATACTGCTTATGAATTTCATTAATAATCAGGTGACACATTCTATATGCCTATAACCTTTGGATGTATTGGATTCTGCTTTTTATCACAATTGTGCCAGTACTAACCTTACCGGAGTATAAGAAGCTCCATATTGTACATATCACCAATGCTCGTCTTATTAATAATTGTTCTATGGATTGTAAACATATCATCTGTAATGCTAGAAGGTTTTTTGCTTTGAGTTTCAATTGATTCTCGTTCGTTTTTCCTTCATAGGCTATGGTTCCCCGAACCATGGCGCTGGACGAATAAAGGGCTCTTGTTCCACCTTTATGTCCAATCTAGTGTTTTATTTATCAATTTTACCTCATTATTTCCCATCCTATATTTCACTAATCTGAGTTATTACGAATCTGAATTACTACGACATAACATAGAGTTCTACCAATCTAGACGATCACATCACAAGCCAAAAATATGAGTATAAAACCCCCTTTGACGTAATTCTACCCTCAGCTCTTCAGAGCAGGGTTGCCCCTTTTCTCTTTTTCATAATGTTCCTAGGATTTACAAACTTGGAATATTACAAGCATGAAAATGTAGTAGTACCCAAAACCTGTGTCACAGTTAAACCTCAAAAGAACTAACTGCATTTACAAAGTTAAAAAACAGTAAACGTATTGGCAACGTCTCTCAGAATTATTCGACTTTTGCGAGTGCCAAACTGGGTCAGTTTTAAGTAAAAGAGCTTGATAAACCTAAATCATGGCCAACCGAGTTACTTTACAAAAGTGTGTGGAGTATACCAATTGCCGGGCTCCCACCAAGCAGACACGACAAAAACAAAACACAAACTAGGTCCTTTTGTGTTTTGTGACAGGCCGCGAACGGTTTGCGACTCCGACACCCCCCCCCCCCCCCCCGTAAATCCACCCTTGATGTTGTATTGGAGGCATTACTTGTTCAAGGCAGGATCATTAGGAGTGACACAACAAGCCAATTCAAAACGCCTGAAAGTGATAGGAATGATTCAGAAACAAGGAAATTGGGTGCCGTACGAGTTGAAGCCGAGAGATGTTGCTCGACCCCATGTTGCGAAAGTGTTCAAGACATGCTTGGAAATCACTTGTTTCGATCAATGGCACTCGGCCGGCTGAACAGCACTTCCGGTCTTATGAAGAAGTAGAAATTTGGATCGATTCAAAGATGACAAGTTTTTTCAACGCGGCATTCGTTTGCTGCCCGAAAGATGGGAGAAAATAGCGTCCAGCGATACGAATCATAAATGTATAACCAGTGTTTTACAATAAAGCCTCGAATTTCGAGAAAAACGGCGAAAGCAAAGTTGTACACCTAACTTGTTTTTATAAAATGGTCGTTGTCTTAGAAAAATATAGTAAGTAGGGGAAGGTGGGACAATCGTGGTCAGCAGGAATGGTGGTCATGCCCACAGCTGAAAAAATTGAAGTTGCCTATGCGTGCGAAGTGGGGTAACTTCACATAATTCACAACCCTCGAGTCCTCGAACACCCTAGGCCTAGGGCATAGGTCATTCCACACGACGCATTAATATATGATGAGTGTCTTTTGTTTTCGCCAGTAATCGATCTTATTTAACGTAGTTCTAAGTTATCAAGGTACGTTATGAATTTTTTTTTCACGTGAATCATTGAACTGTTCGTCATAAATTTATAATAATGTTCAATTTGAATCAAAATATTGTATTCATTTTTCTATTCACAGTTTGCTCCATTAACTCTATTACGGGTAATTGTGGCCAAGACATTGAAGGGAAAGGAAAATGCAAGGGGAAGGACAAAAAAACCAAAGAGTTGAAGGAAAGACTTTAAAAGGAAGAAAATGACTTTTCATTGACTGGCTTGGATTCCGCATGTTACGAGTAGAAGTATTTGATCATCATTGTCAACATCATGACTACTATTGCCCTCACGTGAGTGCTATAGTGGTCAAAAGCTGTTTTTTTTCAAACTATTATTATTACTAATAAATCGTAACTCCAAAGCTTATTACTCTGACCTCAAGTAATAGTCCTTCAATGCAGAATTGTGATGTTATGCTCCTAATAAAGCTGTGATTCATAATTTGAATTTTATTCCAAGAAGAGCTTAACTGACCGCCATTACCCACATTTTCCCTAACTCACACCAAATATCAATTTTGCACTTTCAAACTCGTGCATCATTTCGTATTCGTTACATAATACACTATTTTGGAGTTCCCGTTTTTCTCAAATGAGTGAAAGCGTGAGTGGAGCTTCACATTTTATATAATCAAATGAACAATTTCACCTAATCCATGAATTTGCCCTCCTCTAAACTCGCCCTCATATCGCATGTTATCAGCTCTCCAAAGGGTTCCATGTCCATGAAACCAACCCTTGTGGAACTCTCCTTCGAATCTGCAAAATTAAAAATTGAAGAATTCTCGATTTTCTGAGTATCGCCATGATACCTTGCACCATCTGGAAACACTAGTACTCCTAAACCATTGAATTTGCCATTCTCGAAGAAACCGCTGTAACGCATACCATCTGGGCATAAAAGGTGTCCTTCACCATGTGGTTTACCTGTAGAATTCCAAGTTCCAACATATTGGGAACCATCTTTGAAATTGAATCCACCACTCGCTACTACCCCAGCTGCAGAAAATTAACTTAGATTTTCAACCAGAATGAGCCCAATTTGACTACATATAAGGACCCCGCACTTTTAGTAGGTAAAGTGGCGACCGGTCAAATTTTCTGAAAATTTAGTATGTTGTTGTACCCGACTCATTGACCAAAAGTGTCAATGGGCCCAACCCAATCCTATGGCTAGTTTTCTAAATACGGGGTGTTAAAGTTGAAAATTGCCCAGATTTTCGGATTTATTTGCTAATTATTAAGAGTTACATTGGATTTCTGTTGCATACACACGTTTACTACATGTTCTAGGTATGAAATTAGAGGATACGTATGATTAAAAATATTTATATTTACCGGGTGATTCACGAATATATGACGGTAGTTTTTTCCCAAAATTCACTTTTTCTGCTGTGACGTCAGGAGGGCATATTTTTGAAATGATCTTTCCGATTTAGTATTATGACGACAAAATATTGCACAGTGCATATTTTTTATACTGGGTGTTTCACAGAGAGAACCACTAGACATAATCATCTTTTTTTAGGATTAATTCGAAATCCTGTATTTTTGAATTGATTTTCGGGAAAAGTGATACCACAAACATATGTGTGTCTCTAATCTCCAAAAAAATTAGGGTGGTTTATTCATAGGAAGGTATTCAATTTTGGGAAAAGTACAAAAAACATGAACACCCTGTATTCGAAAATTTCCTCGGTCAAATGCAACTATTTTCTCACTATATATTGATTCCCACAACATCTCCCGAGGTATGAATTTTAAATCCGATAATATGACCAGTTTTCGAGATACAGGGCGTAAAAGCGGAGAATAACTTATTTCATCATTTTTTTTTCAAATTGAAAAGCCGAATTTATTTTATGTTGCGCCCATGAGTTCAGTATGAGAGCAGATCAGATGCACATGGGAAGATTTAGCTAAAATATTTACTGTTACAGGGTGATCCACGAATAAATCACAATAGCTTTTGCGAACACTTGATAATTCTACAGTTTCGTCACAGAGAAATTATTCCATGATGTTAATACCTAGTCGTTCACAATTTTCAGTCTGAAATACTTCACTTGATGTAATGTTAGACAGTTATTCAAAATTCACCAGAAAAGTTTGTAACATTCCAAGTTTGTAAATCCTAGGAACATTATGAAAAAGAGAAAAGGGGCAACCCTGCTCTGAAGAGCTGGCTAAAGGTAGAATTACGTTAAAGGGGGTTTTATACTGATATTTTTGGCTTGTGATGTGATCGTCTAGATTGGTAGAACTCTATGTTATGTCGTAGTAATTCAGATTCGTAATAACTCAGATTAGTGAAATATAGGATGGGAAATAATGAGGTAAAATAGATAAATAAAACACTAGATTGGACATAGAGGTGGAACAAGAGCCCTTTATTCGTCCAGCGCCATAGTTCGGGGAACCATAGCCTATGAAGGAAAAACGAACGAGAATCAATTGAAACTCAAAGCAAAAAACCTTCTAGCATTACAGATGATATGTTTACAATCCATAGAACAGTTATTAACAAGACGAGCACTGGTGATATGTACAATATGGAGCTTCCTATACCCCGGTAAGGTTATTACTGGCACAATTGTGATAAAAAGCAGAATCCAATACATCCAAAGGTTATAGGCATATAGAGTGTGTCACCTGATTATTAATGAAATTCATAAGCAGTATCCTTGTAGTTCCTAGTGTGAGAATCCTTCCTTCTAAGTGTTACGTGTGAGATCCTAGCAGACGCGTTGGTTTGGAAGTGACGATAAACTCTTTATATTTCCTGTTAACTGATGAACGGTGGAACCAGATCGAAGCAATCCTTCACTTGCCTGGCTCGCCATGGCCCGAAGACGAGGCTATGTTTACTGGAGACGTTCGTTATAGAACTTCCAGAGGAGTTGGCACTGCCACTGTTGTGGGGGCTGTTCTCCTTGGCACAAGCGATATAAACAGTTTACTCCAGGCCTCCAAACCAGTGATATTTGTACGTAAAATATTATACTAAAGCAACAACTCCAAATGCCTATACCATTATGTCGAGTGAATAGTTAAATGTGCAGTAAGCCTTACGAACAGTATAAGGATATTCCAAATGGGTTGGTAGTAGAACAGAGTTCCACAATATTCAATAGAAATGCAATAATAAAATAGAACAAGCTTACATGAGATTAAATCCTGTGAAATGAAACAGTTATTTAAATGGAGATCGTGTACATACCAGATAACAAAGAAGCGTCTTTAAAATATACTAAAATGGCGGGTTCTTAGAAGAGAAACTCCATTTCAAAGGAACACTATTGTGATACCAGCCAGCAAGTGACCCCCGACCCACGCCGAGTGAACCCAAGAGAGCCCTCCAGTCGTTGTCGTTTTCGAGGTTAATTTTTCTCCCACAGAATCGTATTTCTTCGGTGGTCACAGAAGAACGAGTTTACTTCATGGTGGATCTTCGATATGATTAAAATCTCCTATTTATAAAGATGCGAATTGCCTAAAGTATTGATTGAAGTCGTACTAATATTCATCATTCATAGAATTATAAAATAATATCAAATAAGTTCATTCAACGTAGTTCCACGTTTCGACAATAGACGTTGCAAAGCTGGAAGCCATGGAGTCTGGCAACGGCGCATTTTATTTCGTTGCAGGGTAGGAAATTCAGATATGTTACAAGTTCTCCTTTCAATTATTTCAAAGCATATTATTTATGACTCACCCTGTATGAAAAGTACCTAATTATTATGAAGTATTTCAGACTGAAAATTGTGAACGACTAGGTATTAACATCATGGAATAATTTCTCTGTGACGAAACTGTAGAATTATCAAGTGTTCGCAAAAGCTATTGTGATTTATTCGTGGATCACCCTGTAACAGTAAATATTTTAGCTAAATCTTCCCATGTGCATCTGATCTGTACTCATACTGAACTCATGGGCGCAACATAAAATAAATTCGGCTTTTCAATTTGAAAAAAAAAAGATGAAATAAGTTATTCTCCGCTTTTACGCCCTGTATCTCGAAAACTGGTCATAGTATCGGATTTAAAATTCATACCTCGGGAGATGTTGTGGGAATCAATATATAGTGATAAAATAGTTGCATTTGACCGAGGAAATTTTCGAATACAGGGTGTTCATGTTTTTTGTACTTTTCCCAGAATTGAATACCTTCCTATGAATAAACCACCCTGAATATTTTGGAGATTAGAGACACACATATGTTTGTGGTATCACTTTTCCCAAAAATCAATTCAAAAATACAGGATTTCGAATTAATCCTAAAAAAATATGATTATGTCTAGTGGTTCTCTCTGTGAAACACCCTGTATAAAAAATATGCACTGTGCAATATTTTGTCGTCATAATACTAAATCGGAAAGAACATTTCAAAAATATGCCCTCCTGACGTCACAGTAGAAAAAGTGAATTTTGGGAAAAAACTACCGTCATATATTCGTGAATCACCCGGTAAATATAAATATTTTTAATCATACGTATCCTCTAATTTCATACCTAGAACATGTAGTAAACGTGTGTATGCAACAGAAATCCAATGTAACTCTTAATTATTAGCAAATAAATCCGAGAATCTGGGCAATTTTCAACTTTAACAACCCCGTATTTAGAAAACTAGCCATAGGATTGGGTTGGGCCCATTGACACTTTTGGTCAATGAGTCGGGTACAACAACATACTAAATTTTCAGAAAATTTGACCGGTCGCCACTTTACCTACTAAAAGTGCGGGGTCCTTTATGTTCTCGATTAATCAGATACATCGCGCCATCGCGGTAATTGATATAAATATCAACAACCGCCATGGATCTGACTCGAACTTGCTTCGAGTCAGATCCATGGCGGTTATCTGATTAATCGAGAATATATTTAATATATTATAATTCCCTTTTAGAGGAAGAGCCAGTGACCAATTTTCATATGCCATTTCATAACTCACCAAAATTTACTTATTTAATATTCAATATCTGCTCGAAAATAAAAACCATTTCTGCCAGCCCATAATGGCCGGAGTAGACTACCATAAGCGCTCAAAGAGGCCAGAAAATTAGGTTCAACTATGTCATAGTATCGTTCACAAAACTTTCAGGAATTGTTATTGATAATATATTGAATCTATAAAAAATGATGACAGAACTTTTTGATCTCTCCTAAGTGTTGGCAGAACTCTTTGAAAATTCATTAAGAACAGCTGTACTTATGTCATTTCAGTAGGTGCGCTCGAAATTCACAGGAAATGAAGAAAATGTGTCTAGAAAGCGAATTATAATCATGACAGAAATTTTTTACATCACGAACCATCTGCCAGAACGAGAAATGTTGCCGCGCAAATGCGAGCGAAAGGAGCAGGAATAAACCTTCGTTGATATAAATTTATGTCGGTGTTTCAGCGTTTTAGTGTTAGAGGGTTTTTTTGTGAATATTTATTTTGAAAAAGTGGCAGAAACTTTTTCCTGTGGAAAATTCTGCGGTTATGTGAAAGCATTTCTGTGGAACTTTAGTCGATGTAGACACTGCGTTCGTCATGTCCAAACCGGAGTGGAGAGATAGAATACGGATATAGAACATCTAATTGATTCGAATACGGATATACAATTAAGTGACTTCGGAACAGAAACGGTGAGGAAAGTGCCATCATTCCATCTGTTGACACATTCCTATCCGTTTCTGCTCCGATGTCACTTAATTGTATATCCGTATTCGAATTATGAAATTGTATGTTCTGTGTCCGTATCCTCTCGCTCCACTCCGGATTGAACGAACGCAATGTGAGAGTGTGAGAGAGAGAGAGAGAGAGAGAGAGAGAAAGAGAGAGAGAGAGAGAAAGAGAAAGAGAGAGAATATTTATTTTTGTATTAAGTGCACATTCACTCGAATGTGCGATGAAATCACGAATTTTATACGCACGAAATACAAACAACATTTTTTGAACAACGACCAACTGTGAATGTGAATTAACATCGTCTGAAATATACTGCCCTACTAGCCAGGCCCGCCGCTGGCTGTCTGAGCGCCCGCGTGCAAATACTGTTATGCCGCCCCCAATAGGGCGCTACATCAGGGGCGTATCCAGAGAGCAATGCAATTCGGGGGGGGGGTAGTGGCAAGTTTTAGCGAGGGACCTGAACTGATCTTGAGTGGAAAGGGGGGGAGGTTTAGATCGTTTCCATTCGAAGATTTAGTGTGAAAAACTCTTTCCTGGAGAGGGGGGATTAATTACCCACAGTACCCCCCCGTAAATACTCCCCTGCGCTAAATATGCTGAGTCTTCTCTTCCCCATTATGGTGGGAAAAAATAAAAAACCTATTGAATTATTGTTATTTCTATTTATAAAATTGAAAAATCATATAGATACACACTCAAATATTTATCTAAAAAAATTTCACTCTTCTCGCTTTTATATTTGCGAAATCTTCTATAAACTTAGTCAATATCCAATCTATCCAAAATTTGGGGTTCAATTGAAATTATAGCTAAATTACTTAATCTGTGTTGGAGCATAGTGGATCTTAAATAATTCTTGATAATTTTTAATTTTGAAAAAGATTTTTCTCCAGATGCAACTGAGACCGGTAATGTTAGTAGTATTCTTAGTGCTATTGTTATATTCGGAAATGTAGAAATTAAGTCATTGCCAAAAATATATTGTAACAGTGATTGTGGATCCTTCGATTGGTGTTCTGCAAAATGCGATTTTAGTGCAATAATTTCGTTAAACAAATCAGTACCGTCAATGTCTGATTCATTAGTAGCATCATCTTTAAGCTTCAGATTCAAGTCTTGACAATACTTCATCAAATCAACATTGGAATAGTCGAATAGGTTGTCGCTAAGAAACCCAAACACGTCGCAAAATGTTGTCAACTCTTCGAATCTATTATTCAAGGAATTGATTGTTTGATCTAGTATCCTAAAATAAAACTCCACTCGGTATTTGGTTTTTAGGTCGGATAAAACTTCATCACTGTGTTCATATTGAAATTGTGTTGGTTTTCTTCTGGGTCTGATTTTATTGATTGGTGGAAAATCTGTTTCTACATTGAGTTCGTGGGCCACTTTGGAAGATTCTGCTAACACAATTTCAAAATGTTCAGCCGTACGATATTGTTTGAACTTATCAATCAACGTCTTCAACAAATTCATGCAAATTTGGGTATTCATGGTGGGGCTCTGCATCATTTTACTCAGGGCATTAATTTCATTTAGGATATCAAACCAAATTACTACCGAGCAAATAAATCTATAATTTTGTACGTTTAAGGCCAACGAATGAGCTTTGTGGGAAGTAGTACAATCCCATTCTGAGGAATTATCAGATATTTCTAGCAATGCATCAAAAATTTTTTCGAAGTGATAACGTAAGGGTTTAACTGCATCGATTCTGCTTGACCATCGCGTATTACTTAAAGCTTTTAATTTTAACTTTGGTAAATGTTTACAGATAACAGACCACCTTTTTGTAGATGACGAAAAGAAAACGTAAATTTCCTGAATTATATTGAAGAAATTCACAGTTTCGTAATACTTGCTGCATCATTCACTACCAAATTAAGACATGAGCCGAACACGGTACGTAAAATGCACGGTTATTGATTTCCAAAAATTTTTTTTGTAGTCCACTGTGTTTTCCACGCATATTTGAACCGTTTTCATAACTCTGGCCTCGTAAATTTTGAATGTTGAGATTCAATTGCGAAAATAAATCCGTAACAAATTTCAATAGACCTTCGCCTGTGGAGCTGTTGATAGGGCAGAAATCGAGGAAATTTTCACATATCGTAACATTTTTTGTCTGTATGACTAACATCTGGTGTGCAATCTAATATGATGGAGAAATATTTTGATTCTCTGACTTTGTTCAAAATATAATTTCTTATGATTGTGCCGAGTAATTCAATTATTTCATTCTGAATTTGATCTCCTAAATAGTTAGTCATACGACTTGAATCAGGGGGATCAGGGGCACCTGCGGAACTTCGGGGGGCGGCAGTGCCCCTCCCGGAAATATACCTGCAAGAAACACTGCAGTGAATTCACTGAATTCCGTGGATATACGGAAATTATCGATGTTGGCCGCCTGTCCTCCCGATCCTTCAGAGAAAAAGTCTCTCTAAGGGGGATGGGGAGACCTTGCCGCCCCCAATGTTGAACGGAGTTGGAGAAATTTCAAAGCAGTTGGCAAAGTTTCGATCGCATATGGCAAAATTTCTATGTTTCTATGACAGTTGGCAAAATTTTAAAGCAGTTGGAGTTGGACAACCGCCCCCCCCTTTTTGTTCGCTCCCCCGCTTACCACGTTGTTTGTCCCCTCCAAAAAAAAATTCAATTTCACTGGATTTGCCGCCCCCATGGACGTGCCGCCCTTGTGCCGGGCACGCCTTGCACGCCCGCTTACGGCGGGCCTGCTACTAGCCCTACTAACAAGAAAGGTCCAATCTGCAAAATTTGATATTTTGACTTTTTGGCTCATACCATAGAAATCATAATATATATACTTACTCTAGAATGCTAATTCCTTCTAGTTCCGCAGCGAAAAACGTGCCGCATAGGCAACTCATTCACAATGTGCGCATGTTCACCATTAGCACATTTCACGTAGAACGATGCCAAGTCCCTAAATGTTTTGTCGGTTCTATTTTGAGTTCAATATAATTAAACAATAAAAATAGTCCATTGAGTAACAAACTTATTTTATAGCTCATGCGCCACTGCCTACGACTATTAGACACATTAATAACATAGGTGAATTGCAATATATGTGGAATTGGTGAGAAAATCAGAGCACTAATGTAGTAGGTTTCACTAAATAGATATAGACCGCGCAACACCGCTTTTTCTGTCTCATGGCAAATGACTTTGAAATGACCTTAGTGAAAGTTTAGGCAGGACCGTGTTCAGTGTCAGTCTGCAGCCACAGTTTAGTTTACTGCATAGACAAACTAGTTATTTTCGTGTTTGATATTCTTCGTGTGCATTTTGCTTTTGTTGTGTGTTGTGTTAGATTTGGATTTTTTCGTATCCGATAAACAATGAACAGTATAGTGTTGTGGTGTCCTTGTCTTGACCCGTTCATTTCCCACTTGAGTATGTAAACTATGTGCACCTTTTCATTCATATAAACTGTTAGAAATTTATGATTTACGCTTTGCTTTTCATTCGATTGACACATATCTATCCACTCGCACCATGAGATTGGTTCTTTATATAGCAAAAGAACGCAATTCATTATGAAAAATCATGAAATCTTGTGAGTAAACCATCTTTTAATGGATAATTCGAACTCGAAAATAAAATATATTGAAGTAAAACTTTGCAGTTTCATTCAGATAAGATAACAGATTGATTTTGGAATATACTCGGAACTCAAAAAGACAAATGACTTGGAGAACAAGGGCGGATTTACGGGGGGGGTTACTGGGGGTAACTCCCCCCCCCCCCATGAGTATCGAAGACCTAAGAAAAAATATTTCATACATATTTCACCTGATTTTATGGTTTTCAATCGTAATTACCCCCCCCCCCCCCATGATCGTTATTACCCCTCCCATGAAATAGAGCTATATCCGCCCTTGTTGGAGAATGAATGTAGGTATCAGAATTCACTCATGAAACGATGCAGATGGTAACGCATTGGCAGATGTACAATACATTTTCATGTTTCCACTATTTTCAGGAACACCGAAGAATAGAACTGTCCTGAAGGGATATATTAGTATATTTTGCTCATTTGATTTTTTTTCTGTACTTTACCAAGAGATTCGTTGTTTGTTAACAAGAATTTGTCTTCCTTGATCCTCGAATTAATTTTTATACCGAAACCGGATTTTTTCAACGCCTGAAGAGGTTTTGGAACAATGAAAGATTTTCAGCTTATCTTCCAGTCGCTGATGATTCCAAATTTACCATTCAAATAGCTGTTGAAAATTATCAATATGTTCAAAACAACTAGTAAGTGTCGAATACTAATTATGAATTGATTAAATCCAACTGCAACAATAACAGCATAAAATTTTATTGAAGCCGACCCTGTTCAGAAACAACCTGATGGCACATATGCGCATTGTGGACCACACTGAAATTTTTACAACACTTCTGTCCAATTGATTTAGCATTCTAGAGTAAGTATATATATTATGATTTCTATGGCTCATACATATTATTCATCTATGTACAAAATGAATTGTTCTATATGCTGCATGAGTGCCGTATTCTATACCTAAATGTTTTGTCCAAACTGAATAAAAAGCCATGTCGACTAACATAAAACCTGCTTTTGTCTAAACCACAATTTTGCAGATAGGACCTTTCATGTTAGGACGGCAGTAGAACTATTGAAGATAATGCTTCCAATACCTACAATATTTCTATGCAACCAGTGATCTTCTGTGTCGTTACTAGATATAGAAACGGTTTGTTGACACACCGCTTGTTTGAATCTTTGACTTTATTTGCTCGTAGTTGCTTCAATTTAGAATTATTTTAAAGAAGATAGATGTTGATCATGAAAGTGGTAGTGATAACTCATAAGATATGGCCGAAGAAGCAAATACCATTGTATCCAATATGTTACCGGCCAAATCAAACGTAATATATGGGAAAGCATATGACTGTATATGACAGGTTGTTCAGGAACGGTGATAAGGCAATTAAGAGACTTTTAGATCAAATTCATGTTACCATCGCTTCTGGACATCGTCAGAAGACTTTTACTGAACTGCTTTTCCCTCACCTTTTTTGCAGTTTTCCTCGAATAAGATCTGTAACGTTGGAAAAATGTCTCTAATATTTTGCGTCATGAAAGAGGTAATGAAGGTCATTGAAAATATGTGAAAATATATGGGGTGATCCATCAAAAAATCATCCACTTGTTGAATAACATTTATCGGGGACACCCTGTATATCAGAAAATAATTTCCTGAGATGCAGAAAGGTAAAAGAGGTCTACTTTTCAACGAAATCTCTGAGATATATGGTTCGGGAGCTATGTAAGATTTTCGCACTATTGCAGAACCCTGTATAGGTACTAACTGTTGATAAACCTGATACAAAGACCCATTGCCAAAAACCTTTACTGTTTCAAATTCGGATTATATTGACAACTATCTGGCCCGGCGAACTTTGTTCCGCCTAAATGATACTTACGGTGGATTTCACAAATCGTAATCACCGGTGATGGGAGATGTCAACGTCTTGGTTCTCTGATTTTAGATCTGTCAGAGGTTTCCATGGATATGAGCTTTCACACAGAACAGATACACAAAAATAATATGTCATAATATGTCAATCACTATAATGGCAATTTTGGATTCAGTTATTTCCGCAAATATATTTATTACCCAAACAGAAATTCAAAAACATTTCAAAAATTATGAGAAAAGATGAGAAATGTCTTTCGCGAAATTTCCGAAAAGCAACAAACTTGAATATTACAAGACAGAAATTTTACCTGCTTAAATTTCATCTCGAGTGGTGTTCGGCATGACTATTTCACCAGAAAATTACACATAAAAAGTAATATGGTCACATTTGACACGGATTCCCTATTTGGCAAATTAGAATGCATAGATTAACTAAACGTTCTTCGAGATGAAACGATCGTTGCTACGGAAACTTCCTGACTAAAAATGAAAAGATTGGAATAGTCACCCTTAAAAAAGACTTTTTTCAAGTTGATAAAAAGTATAATCATTTTCGCAGCCATAGTGATGAAGAAAAGTCAAGTTTTTTGACCAATGTACAAAAATAACTATATTGAGGCTATCGACCGAAGTCTTCCTGCCGGTGTCGATCTATTTTCCTAAAACAGTGATTATCACTATTTATTATCTACTCCCATAGAATAATATATCTATTATTCAACACATCTTGAGATGTAATAGTATCTATAAAGGCGAGTTTATACAGCAACTAAAATAAAATAAGAACTAAAATAAAATAAAATAAGAATGTTCACTTGATGCATTTCAATGACAGCGTTTATACAGGAAATAAGCTAAAATAAGGAATAAGAATAAGAATAAGAGATGGTCAACTTTTATCTTTTTCACTTATTTTATTTGGAAAATGATAGTGCGCATGACCCAAATCCACTCCCCCATCTTTTGCGTATTGACACTTTTGACAAGTTCTAGTTTTCTAATCTAAAATTTAATGAATATTTTTTCAAATCATCATATATATATATATTCTTATGAAATGGAGCTGTACAGATTTGATTCCAAATATGGCATGTGTCTCGAAAAGGCAACAAGGAACAGATCATTCCAACAAACATATTGATCCATTCCCCGCTCCTAATCTCAGTATTAGCAGAGGAATGTCAATATAGTGTCAGTCGTTTTCGAAATTTTCTCTCCGATTTTCGAAGAATTCTTGAAGAATCATTAGGATATTTAATCTATGGGAGATGATTCCCCGATACTAGGGTCCTGTAGTATTCCTCCAATACCTGAGGAATCGAAGAATCATCGCTTGGAAGACCAGACCTGGTCCAAGAGATCCTCCTGGTCAAAGAGCAAAGTTACAGTTTTCAAATCATCATTGATAATATATTTAATATGGATGACCAGGAAATCATGATGGAAGCGATGTTGTTATTGATGACAAGTACTGCGATTATCGCCTTGAATGAAAGGCGGAATAGCCGATTCAAAACTCGACCAAAATGCCATCATCCATTCAACTAATGATATTTTCTATAGTGATTCTAATGGGAAATTAAATTTTGAAAAATATAAATGAAATGACAACTGATCATTGTCAAAAAATCTGCGATTTAATTGGTTCATCCTTATTTCTTATTTTTTTCTAGTGATCTCTATAAATCTATGTTTTCTGCTCTTATTTCTTATTTTATTTTAGTTCTTATGTTATTTTAGTTGCTGTATAAACTCGCTTCAAACCAACAACGTGAGTTATAATAATAACTCACGCCTGTAACTCACTCTAATACAAATGGGAAACAAGCTTTCAATAAATAAAAACATTTTTAATAATAATTACGATAATAGCAACATCCGCCATTTTGAAGCCTCCATCTTGAATTCCTCAATTTTGAAGAATCTTAATTTCCTACCCAGAAGACCCCCAGATACCAATTTTGAATAGAATCGGATCATAATAATTACAAAACTCGTCCGCCATATTGTAGCCGCCATCTCGAATTTTCCAATTTTGACAAAAAATCAAAAAATCATCATTGTCGAACTCAAAAACCCCCAGATACTAATTTTGAATGAAATCGGACCACAATTACAACTCATCTGCCATTTTTGAGTCGCCATTTTGTTTTTTCTATGAAAACATTTCATGATGCATTGTCACTAGAATTATGTACACCTGCCAAATTTAATATCAATCGGCCGATTAAAAGTGTGTCATATTTAACTTGCAAGATTTGATTACCGACAGACAGGTAGACAGACAGACACCGGGACAGGTGAAACTAAATAAAAGCTTGTAAAATGAAGCTTACGAAATGAATAAAAAAGTCGGATCAATAGGATCAGACATCAAGGTAGAGTTCTCGCCATCCATTTCTACATTTTCTTAGGTCTGAATATCCAAAAATTGCATTTGGAAAACATGAATTTTTGACGTTTTCTACGGGATTCGATATCGATTAGATTTTCTACCACAGAGATCGCTTTTTACAACTGTTGTCAATTTTGAAAATGCAGATTAACGGTGGATTTCCATGCATCCGTCATCCGATGTCCGATTCGGATATCGTAGAACATGTTGTCGGACGGACGAAACTGTCAATTTCCATCCATCCGAATTTTCAAAACGTTGTCGTGTGTTTTAATGAGAAAAATGGTAACATTTTGTATATACAGTGCGCGTCAAAATTATGGAACGAATTCATTTTCTCAGAATAAAAATATTTGGCAACAAAATCCTGAGACAGGTCAATTTTTGTTTCACTTTTACCAAATTTTTATGCATTTTTGAAGGATTTTTGTTGCCAAATATTTTTCTTCTGAGAGAATGAATTTGTTCCATAATTTTGACGCGAACTCTATAATTAATGAATTATCAAATTACAAACCTTAAAGTCAAAGCTAGTATTTCACCCGGTGAGATGGGTTCTCGTATATGGTACATTTTTGTGAGAGATGGTCTAACAATACATACTCAATAATTTGTTGAATGTGATATTGCTCATTCTCAAATAATTGAAATACTGCCCACTATCGGACAATCGCATTTCTTGCACCAAGTTATTGAACATTCCTTGGGCCTTTCTGCTCATAAAAATATCTTTCACCCATAATAGGTTTCTTTCTTTTCAATAGAAGAATCGAAAGCAACAACAACAAGAGAACGCCAAACATTCAAAAAGTTATGTCAAATTTGATACGATAACGGACAAAAGTTAAACATTTTTCAACTTTCTCCGATAACGGAAGAGAGTTGAAACTTTCGGACGAATGTTTGGCGCTCTTTCAATTTTGAATATTTCCGCCAATCACAACACTTTCGGACGATCGTATCATCGGATGACGGATGCATGGAAATCCACCGTAATCCGAATTTTACTGAAGAAGTCGTATAGATAAAGCATAGTGTTCATTTTGATTTTTTTCAAAAGAATTTTTTAATTAAAACTCACTTCTTTGAAAACAAAATATAAAGTTTATTAAGGTGGGCGTTCAATGTAGTGTGTTTTTACTTCAAGTTGCATTTGAAAATGGTTTCACTTTGAAAACTGAAATTTTGTGGGTGAACTCAGAAAGGATCGGAGTTCTTGATGAAATAATTTTAGTCGATTTCATTCCGAAAGTTATTTTTTTTTTCTTTCAAAAATAGAAGAAAATGAGCCAACTCATGCTTCTGTTTTATTTCAACAGAAAGACCCATGAAAATAGTTCAACATCCGATTAAAAGTGAATCTTCTGATAATTTCGTTCAGAAAAACAACTTGAAATACGGAATTGGCAGAGAATGGCCAAATTCAAATTTTGGCGGGAAAAAATTCCTGTTTTACCCACAACTTGACTTATTTCATAGTTCGGTGATTTTCGGATAGACAGCGCCATTGTACATTTCATTCATAATAAGAGTGATATTCATAGAACTTGGTAGTGGTATGTTCTATGGAGATATTCCATAAAATGGACGGTGGCGCCTCTATCGGCTGAGTTTTCCTACTCGCTTTAAACGCCGACCTTAATAAAATACAAGGTATGTATATCAAAACAAAATATAAAATATGAATAAAAATCTCAAAAAAGGGAAAAATACCACAAAAATTAAAATACAAAATATCTCTAGAATATCATATCTGCCAATTTTTTATTGCGGCATCGAAATTAAAGAATAAATAAAATCATCACAAAAGATACAAGTATCCTAAAGCTGCATATCCGTTACCCACAAAATGAAATTGCAATGAAAAAATAGTTTTTTTCTTATTTTAATAACAGAAAATTCTTTTATTGCAGAATTATAATCGAGACTGCTCGTTATATCACTTTCTATAGAAAGTATTCCTAAAAACTGCAATCTATTTTCTGTCATAACACTTCTATATTTATTTTTTATCCGAGGATGTAGTGTTATGGTATGGGCCGGGATATGTTATTTTTCACTTTACACCCCTAAACCAAACAACATCTGGTCGGCCGTTCTGTAGCACATTCCTAGATTTTAGAGAAAATGCCGACAAATTTATGGAATTATGATGTAATTGTCAACATTGGAATTCGGCTGCTACCCTTGACGGAATTTATCGCAGGCAGACAAGATAAGTAGGGACAGTACGCTGAATCTCGAATGGTGTGTTTTTTCCAACATCGGAGTTTTGCCCTGAGGATTTTGTTATTCATTGCGTTTCATGTGAATATAATAATCCATAATTCACAAGTTGCCTCTGAGCTTCCTATAAAATATAGTACTGCCTGACTATTTTTTTTTCACACTTACAGACTGAATTTTTATTCTAGAAAAAAAAATTAATTCGATCGCCGAGGGACCCTTTGGACCTCGGGGCCCTACGCTGCAGCGTACTAAGCGTACCGGTTAATCCGCTACTGATTCGCGGTAATGTAAGTCGTAACATTAACACACGTAGAATGATTTCGCAGGTGTAATTCATCAATAACCAATTCACTTAACAGGGTTGAAGGTCAGGTTGTTGGAATAAAAACCACTTCTCAGACCATTGCCGACATGTTTCGATTTTATTCTAAAATCTTCTTCAGGGCTCTAAAATGAATTACAAGATTTTTCAATTAATAACACTTATAAATAGAATGTGTTGGAACATGCAATGAGACAATACATCAGTACAACAATTGAATAAAAATCACATTAATATCTGCATATTACAATGAATAGATACATTCTAAATTGAAAATACGAAAATTGATAAAAACATTGAATATAATTCAGCTCAGTATACAGGTACTTGTTTTAACAATAATAAGGGGGGAACAGTTACTTACAGTCTTTTTGTGGTTCTATAGTCAAAATCATGAAAGATATGAAATACATAACACTCTTGGACAACATCAAACGAGAATTTAACCAAAAAATGGATAAATCGGAAACAGACTACTGTGATCACACATATGTTATAAGTAGAATTGAATTGTGTTTTGATCTACCGAAATGACATTGACATTCAATATTAATAATTCGTTCAAGTTATTTTTCCTTTTATTTTGTTGATGAGATAGTAATAGGCTGTATTCAAACCCTCAATATCTGTTCTCCTGTTAATGGATTTTTCATCTTGTTTTATAAAGATCATCTCATGTAGTAACCTCTTTTTTAAAATTTTTGGTGTCCTAATATTTTAATTGAGTCGATGTTAAAATAAAAAGAATGGAGTGTATTCGATACATGTTCTGCTAAAGCGGTGTTGTTGTCTTTCTTCTTTTTTAAAGGGTTGAGTATGTTGAGGGAATCTCTTTCATGCTCGGAGATTCTGTCTTTAAGATACCGACCTGTTTGTCCTACATATGTAGACTGACAATCCTTGCAACAAATCTTGTATATCACATTACTCAATAATTCTCTTGGAGTTGTACCTTTTATTCTTGTGAAAAGCTTTCTGTTGGTGTGATAACTATGTCCTTGTTTCTCTGGATGTAACATCTCTTTACACAAATATACCTATTGATCTTGCCATTAAGTTGATAGAGAGTAAATGGAGTCAAATCGAACCACATACAACCCTAACAATTCAAGACTTCTTACAGCTTTTTAATTTCTGCGTTGAGAACAGTTTTTTCGTCTTTAACGGCAAATACTATAAACAGATTTTTGGACTGGGGATGGGAAATTGTCTTGCTCCTGTAGTGGCTGACATCGTCATGGTAGAGGTTCAGAAGATTGCTCTAGGCCGACTTTCTTTCTGCATACCTATTTTTAAGAGATACGTAGATGATATCTGCACGTCGATACCGGACGATAAAATGGAATAGACCCTCACAGTGTTTAACAGCGTACATCCACGATTGAAATTCACCATTGAAGTCGAATCACAGGAAAACACCTTACCTTTTCTCGACGTTTTGCTGATAAGACATAGCAATGAAATAAAATATAATTGGTATCGAAAACCGACTTTTTCAGGTAGAGTTTTAAATTTTAATTCAAAGCACACCATAACACAAGAAATTAATATTATCAATAATTTGAAAAATAGAGCTCTGAAACTGTCCTCTCCTGAATTTCACCGAGATAACTTAAACCAAATAAAGGCTATTTTACAGAAAAATGATTATCCCACCAATATCATAGAAAAAATTATTTACAGAGAAAATCGAGAACAAATTCAGGAAGACAATACGATTGAAAACAAAAAAAATTTACGCCCTGACCTACGTTGAGGGTTTATCTGAGCAGATAAGAAGAAATATTTTATCGCTTGGTGTCGACGTAGCTTTTCGATCTGAAAACACCAACAGAAAGCTTTTCACAAGAATAAAAGGTACAACTCCAAGAGAATTATTGAGTAATGTGATATACAAGATTTGTTGCAAGGATTGTCAGTCTACATATGTAGGACAAACAGGTCGGTATCTTAAAGACAGAATCTCCGAGCATGAAAGAGATTCCCTCAACATACTCAACCCTTTAAAAAAGAAGAAAGACAACAACACCGCTTTAGCAGAACATGTATCGAATACACTCCATTCTTTTCATTTTAACATCGACTCAATTAAAATATTAGGACACCAAAAATTTTAAAAAAGAGGTTACTACATGAGATGATCTCTATAAAACAAGATGAAAAATCCATTAACAGGAGAACAGATATTGAGGGTTTGAATACAGCCTATTACTATCTCATCAACAAAATAAAAGGAAAAATAACTTGAACGAATTATTAATATTGAATGTCAATGTCATTTCGGTAGATCAAAACACAATTCAATTCTACTTATAACATATGTGTGATCACAGTAGTCTGTTTCCGATTTATCCATTTTTTGGTTAAATTCTCGTTTGATGTTGTCCAAGAGTGTTATGTATTTCATATCTTTCATGATTTTGACTATAAAACCACAAAAAGACTGTAAGTAACTGTTCCCCCCTTATTATTGTTAAAACAAGTACCTGTATACTGAGCTGAATTATATTCAATGTTTTTATCAATTTTCGTATTTTCAATTTAGAATTTATCTATTCATTGTAATATGCGGATATTAATGTGATTTTTATTCAATTGTTGTACTGATGTATTGTCTCATTGCATGTTCCAACACATTCTTTTTATAAGTGTTATTAATTGAAAAATCTTGTAATTCATTTTAGAGCCCTGAAGAAGATTTTAGAATAAAATCGAAACATGTCGGCAATGGTCTGAGAAGTGGTTTTTATTCCAACAACCTGACCTTCAACCCTGTTAAGTGAATTGGTTATCAATAACAAAGGTCTCAAACCAAAAACTCATTCTGTAATTCATCAAGTTTGTTATGACCATTACCGCGAATACAATATATCTTACTATTATAGAACAATATGTTGTTTCAAATTGGATTCTGACAATAGAGGTTTTTGTATATTTCCATAGAGCTTCAGGTTACCATTTCAAAATTATCCAAAACTTGATATTTGGTTTGAAATCTTCAATATCTAAATCAGGATTTCACATTCACCATTAACTTCAAAAAAAGATTCCAATTCTGTTCTTCACCACTTCGAGTATAATACACAAGGAAACTTGTAATCTCTAATTTTCGACAATGATTTCAGTATATCACCAAATATGGTATATTTTTGAAATTTTAATTTCAAGTTCCACTGAAAATGTACGTTTCGAAATAAGAAAGTCTATTGAAATTAAATTATTAACGCACAAACATCTAACATTTATACTGGAACTGTTGGTTTTCTTAAAATGTCTGGATCGGCAGCTGTGGAAGTGCAACTCACTATTGTGGTACCCTGCATAGGGGATTCTCCTTCCAGTTTCTTTCCTCCATAGATCGTTACTTATTGAGGTGGAATGGATGAATCAAGTTATGATTAAGATATAATGGTAAAAGAATAGGTACTTACTCATTCTTTGCAACACCAGGTTTGAAATGGAATTCAGTGCAAATTTTAATAGGATATCATTTGTACGACTTCTGTATTGATTCTCACAGAAAATATAGGGTTTCCTTAATGTTAGGGAGAATACCTATAGGGTGTCCCAATGGAAAGGTCCCCTCAAATTTAACCATAATGTTGTTATAATTTGTACTTTCAATACTTTCAATATTCAGTGAAATTTCAAAAACAAAAAATCTAATTTTTATTCGTTCTAGCAGCTGAATATCAATATCAATTATTCGTTGAAAAACCATTCCTAAATGATCTTCGAATTTCAAAAATTAAAGCGATTTCCGATCAGACAAAAACATTTTCCTGTTATACAGGGTCTTTCACGAGGAACCTCACCCATATTTATACGGGAAACTACTGAACGTATTTTCATGAAATTCAGCACTTATAAGTATTTCACGATGCTGATGAAATCTAAAATATTTTCAAGGCATGGGCACCTCCGGTTTTTCCGGAAATGACGTCAACTTCCGTTTTTCAAATTAGAACACCATTTTTTTATTGCAGAAATAGATTCCTTAGAAAATTTCAAGTTATTTTGATGTAACATTTTTCAGTTTTGGTTGGAAAATTCTCTCTGAGGGGAAAAATTCGATAAAAAAATCGAAAATAGAGCTCCGCTGAAACAAGAATAACTTCGAGGGTTTTGGATGGAAAATTTTCATTTTTGGGATTTTTCAAGATGTAAGATTGATGTATCCACTTTGAGAATCGAAATCGCGATTCATGATACAGGGGGTGAAAAAATCGCTTTCAAAGTTAGGGATGACAAAATCGTGAAAAATCAATTTTTTCAAATTAGAAGCCCATTTTTTTATGGCAGATATTGAATCTACGTTGAAAAATAATGTGAGTGTATGCATCACACCCTTGCCCTAAAGTGGATATTTTCTGAGTTATTCACAAAAAACTGTTTTTCGTCTTGAATTTTCAGCTATTTCTTTTCCCTTCACGCCAAAAAGATGAAATTTTCAGGAACTGTTGCTTAAACCATGTTTTAGATTTTACTACCCTAATATGCAAGAGAAAAAAGTTACAGGTTGTTCCTAAATAGATGGCGAATTTGGATTCGAATTTGTATCGGAAACCTCTTTATTTCAACTAATCGGCCATCGGTTTTCTCTCCAGTGATAAATAAATAATTCCTTATGAACCATATGCAAAAACTTACCATGTTTTACATTCTTTTTTTTTAATGATAGATATCATTAATTACATCTGCCAAATTCCTCTTTATTCAGTAGCATGTAATTAATGATATCTATCATTAAAAAAAAGAATGTAAAACATGGTAAGTTTTTGCATATGGCTCATAAGGAATTATTTATTTATCACTGGAGAGAAAACCGATGGCCGATTAGTTGAAATAAAGAGGTTTCCGATACAAATTCGAATCCAAATTCGCCATCTATGTAGGAACAACCTGTAACTTTTTTCTCTTGCATATTAGGGTAGTAAAATCTAAAACATGGTTTAAGCAACAGTTCCTGAAAATTTCATCTTTTTGGCGTGAAGGGAAAAGAAATAGCTTAAAATTCAAGACGAAAAACAGTTTTTTGTGAATAACTCAGAAAATATCCACTTTAGGGCAAGGGTGTGATGCATACACTCACATTATTTTTTAACGAAGATTCAATATCTGCCATAAAAAATGGGGTTCTAATTTGAAAAAATTGATTTTTCACGATTTTGTCATCCCTAACTTTGAAAGCGATTATTTCACCCCCTGTATCATGAATCGCGATTTCGATTATTAAAGTGGATACATCAATCTCACATCTTGAAAAATCCCAAAAATGAAAATTTTCCATCCAAAACCCTCGAAGTTATTCTTGTTTCAGCGGAGCTCTATTTTCGATTTTTTTTTCGAATTCTCCCGCCGCTCAGAGAGAATTTTCCAACCAAAACTGAAAAATGTTACATCAAAATAACTTGAAATTTTCTAAGGAATCTATTTCTGCAATAAAAAAATGGTGTTCTAATTTGAAAAACGGAAGTTGACGTCATTTCCGGAAAAACCGGAGGTGCTCATGCCTTGAAAATATTTTAGATTTCATCAGCATCGTGAAATACTTATAAGTGCTGAATTTCATGAAAATACGTTCAGTAGTTTCCCGTATAAATATGGGTGAGGTTCCTCGTGAAAGACCCTGTATAGGTGCTTTTCTAAAATACTTTGCAATATTCTGAAAAATTTCGAATACGGCAAACTATTTTTCATTCGTTCAAGCAGCTAAATGAAAAGGCATTTCTGGATCTGAAAATCGAAACCGAAAAGTTCTCTGAATGTACATAAACGAGATTTCGGCTTCCAATAGCTAAATAATCTTCCAATCTTTAAAAATTCGGCGTTAAGAGCATTAAACAGTTTAATATTTTTCCAGAATCATTTTCTACGTATATTTCAGGGAAATTTTACATGAACCCACACACAATTTTTCGCGTCGAGTACCAAAAAATTATAGATTTTCCTGTTATCTTCTTTTCTAGAAGACTTTACAATGATCAGCGAAATTTCGAATAAAACCAACTGATTTTTATTCATTTTGACAGCTTAATATTAATACGCACGAAATTATTCGTCATCTGAATTTTCATAAACGAATTTCGAAAGTATTTCAGATTCCAACATACAAATTATCTGTTAATTTTGAAATTTTTTTTTTTGGAAAACATAGATAGTATAGCAAGGAGTAAATGATTAAAATTTAGGAAAAAATTTGAAGGGTTTTTCCTGTAAACATTTTTTGTAACTTGAATATTGCGGTCGTTTTTTGCGAATTTTTTAAATTTTACAACAGCTGTTCGAGGAGATCCAAAGTCGATTTTAAGTTGTTGTTGAAATGCCTAGAGCACGTGTTCGCTTAATTTATCGCCAGCTGAGTGAATTTGAAAGAGGTCGAATTATTCGTCTACTAGCGGAGGCAGGGTTGTCATTTCGAGAAATCACTAACCGTACGAACAGAAATCCGACTACTGTTATTGAATGTTGTCGAACGTGGTTTAATAATGCCAAAAATTGGGCAATGTAGGCACCGGACGTCTAAGGAACATAAATGAAGTTCAAGATCGACGTCTAAGACTTATGGCCATTAGAGACCGATTTGCGACAACTCGATCTTTGGCTGATGAGTGGTTAGGTGAATAAGGCCATCCTGTAACTGTTCGAACGGTTTAACGCCGGATAAGGTCTTTTGGACTGCAACATTATGGACCCCATCTTGTGTTACCTATGACGGTTCAGCATCGCCGGCAACTATTACAGTGGTGCAGAGAACGGCAACATTGGAACGTGGAATGGCATCAGGTCGTCTTTTCTGATGAATTTTGATTCTCCTTGGGTGTACATGATGGCCGAAGAAGCGTACTCTGCGTACTCACTGAAACCAAAAAGAAGGGGAAAGGCAATGAGGTCATCGGCGATTATATACATTTCTATACTGGAGTGAGTAGAGATGCAAGAGCAAAAAGAGGAGTTTCAATAGTCGTCCACAATAGTATTAAAAGATATGTCAGAGGCTGGGAAGAAATAGACGAACAAATCTTAATCGTAGAAGTACATAAAAATGGTCATCAAATAGTAATTATAGGTGTATATGCTCCCAGCGATGATGCAGATAGTACTGTAAAAGATCAGTTCTATGATAAACTATCGAATATACTGACGAATATCAAAGACACGAAAGAAATACTTATACTAAGAGATATAAATGGTCGAACTGGAGTGGAAGAGGACAGTCCCGTAGTTGGAAAATATGGAGAACCTGTAACCAACGATAATGGAATTCGACTGAGGAGCATCTGTGAGGTAATGTCTTTGAAAATTATGAATGGATATTTCCAGCATACAAACAGATTTAGAAAAAAAAAGATATAATTTGGAAAGCTTCACACAAGAGTCCGTTCAGTTCCTCTATAAATTGAGACTAGCCAACAAATTACAAAATATGACATATGCGAATGCAGAACAGCTATACGAACATATTAAACAGTGCATGTATGAAGCAGCGAAGGAAGCGTTAGGTTATAGAGAAGAACATGATAGGGGAAATCCAGATTGGTATACAAAAATATCAAAAGACTCGTTGAAAATAAGAAGAAAGCTTATGAAACCTGGCTGAGAACAAATACGGGCGAAGATAGAAGAACATACGCTAGATGGAATAGAGAGGTTAAAGGGGAGGTAACAAACAGTAAAAATGAAATGTGGGAGCGGAAATGTGCAGAGGTAGACAGATGTATTGGGGGGACAAAGGTGGCTGAAGCATGGAAGACTATAAGAAGTTTAAGGAAAGAGGGAAAAAAAAACAGCAAGCTGAACGTAATAGGTGAGAAAGAGTGGGTAGAGTACTACAAAACGTTACTCACTGAAAATAGAGAAGCGTACAAAATGAAGAACATGGACTTTGAAACAGCCGAAAATCAGGAAGTGGAGGAAATAACCATAGAGGAAAAAAAAGCTCTGAAGAAATCGAAGAACGGAAAGGCTGCAGGGTCTGGAAACATCCCCATTGAATTAGTCAAGTACGGACCAGATATGCTACTTGAAATGATGGCAAAACTATTTACTAAATGCTTGTTAAACTGTGACAGCATCCCGGAAGACTGGAATATAGCGTATACAGGGTGTCCGGGGAATAACTGTACATACTCATACCAGAGATAGAGTTGGACTAGCTGATTACGAATTTACTATAAAAAATTAATTTCTGGATTTCCCTAGAAAGCTACAGGGTGATATTCCAGCTTCATGGAAATACTAAGACCATCATAAAATCCAATTTTATTGACGGATATTATTGAAACTTGGGAGGTTATTGGCACATGCTAAGGTCGAGTCTGAAAGATATCAATTATTCCATTATTCCAGGGCCGGACTCATTAATCTTCATTTAAAGTGTTCAGGGTAAAAAAACACTTTGTATTTCGAATTACAAATAATTGATTCGCTTTTTAGAAAGAAGCTTAATTATGCTTCAATTTGTGGTATCGCTCAAAGTTGTCACATCAACGATTATTTTTTTATGAATTTTTGAATTTGGATAAAGTTCGAAAATTTTAATTTATTTTCCTGAACAGGACTTAGTCATTTTGTGGAGGTCGAAAATAAATAATAAACTTTCTTAAAAAAGTCACTGAAGATGAGGAAGACTATAATAATTTGTTGATATACTGGGTGGCCAAATTTCGAAAAAAAATATTTGTGATGTGTATAGGTTATACATAAGCATATTTCAAAATTATTCGTATGTATACCGGGTGTTCGACAACAAAGATATAAGTAGACCAAAGTGACACTTCTTCCAATGTAAAAACCTCTAACTGAATTAGTAAATCGAGTAGTATGAGTGGTGATTTTTCAATTTGTTAGTCTGTTTCTTTAAAGTTTACTTATTCAATATTAAATATTATGAAGTACTCTGAGAAAGAGGAGATATGATTTTCAGTTTGGGAGAATGTTACAAAATATCTTACTAGATTCAAAGATTGAAGCTCAAAAATGCACAGAAATAAAATTTCCTTCAAGATAAAATATGAATTCCTTTAACATATTCTGTGATAAATTTCAAACATTTTGACAACTGGAATTTAAGATTGTTCGTTGCTTTTGTTTTGATTATTATAAAATAGTGAAATTATCAAAATGGCCAATTTCTTAAATAGAGAATATGCTGATATGATGTTCGTATATGGTAAATGTGAGGGAAATAGTCGAGCTGCTGTGAGAGAGTATCGTCTGCGATTTCCGACGCGCAGAATTCCCAATCACCAAACATTTTCTGCAGTATTTAGTTGTATAGTGCAATATGGTAGAGTGCCAGATATAGAAAGAAGGATCGCCAAAGGAATCTAGAAAGAGGTGATAAAGTACTCCGATTAATTCAAGCACAACCTTCAACTAGTATAAGGAGAGTAAGTGCACAATTACATTTTTCGAAGCATAAGGTGCACAGAATAATCAAAGAGGAAAATATGTACCCGTACCACATACAACAGGTGCAACGATTGGAACCTGGCGATAATGTCTTAAGACTGAATTTTGCACATTGGATAGCAAATCACAGAGTCACTTTGTACAGAACAATATTCAGTGATGAGGCTCAATTAACCAGAGATGGTGTGTTCAATATTCATAACTCGCACATTTGGGCCGAAAATAATCCACACAGTATAAGACTGAGAAAATCACAACAAAAATTTTCAGTAAATGTTTGGTGTGCTGTGATAAACAAACATTTGATAGGGCCTCATTTTTTTGACGGTCGCCTTACAAGTGCGATTTATCTAGATTCCTTGCAAAATATTTTACCCGGCATGCTACAAGGAATAAATATTAGAGGAATTTATTTCCAGCATGATGGAGCTGGACCTCATTTCGGCTTGGAAGTGAGAAGTTACCTCGACAATACCTATCCAAATAGGTGGATAGGTCGAGGAGGACCTATTCCATGATTTTCATGGCCTCCTCGATCTCCAGATTTCAACCCGCTAGACTATTTTGTATGGGGAAAATTGAAGGATATGGTATATTCTGAAGAAATCCAGTCAAGAGAACAGCTGATGAACAGAATTACCAACTGTTGTGATATTTTAAGAAATAATGGCGATATGATTCGCAAGGCTGTATCCAATTTGAACATTCGGCAAGAGAAATGTATACAAGCTAATGGTTGTCATTTCGAACCACTTCTAAAATAACGTTGAATCAGCAATTCATTCGTTCCTATTTTCATTTTTATTAGGTACTCTTTACTGTATTTTAGTTTCTTTCATTTGTTATTGTTTAGTTATGGAATGTGCTTATTGAAGCTCTGAACTTTTTTGAAAATTTTCTACTAATACCTTCGCTTTTTATATTCAAACATGTGATTTTCAGTTCTCTTCATGGTTATCGAACTTCATCCAAATTCATAATAAAATAATTGTTGATGTGACAACTTTGAGCGATACCACAAATTGAAGCATAATTTAGCTTCTTTCTAAAAAGCGATTCAATTATTTGTAATTCGAAATACAAAGTGTTTTTTTAACCCTGAACACTTTAAATGAAGATTAATGAGTCCACCCCTGGAATAATGTAATAATTGATATCTTTCAGACTCGACCTTAGCATGTGCCAATAACCTCCCAAGTTTCAATAATATCCGTCAATAAGTTTGGATTTTATGATGGTCTTAGTATTTCCATGAAGCTGGAAAATCACCCTGTAGCTTTCTAGGGAAATCCAGAAATTAATTTTTTATAGTCAATTCGTAATCAGCTAGTCCAACTCTATCTCTGGTATGAGTATGTACAGTTATTCCCCGGACACCCTGTATAAGTTCCATTTTCAAAAAGGGAGATAAAAGAGAATGCAAAAACTATAGAGGCATAAGTGTGACTAGTGCAGTGGGTAGGTTGTACGGCAGAATATTGAAGAACAGAATCGAAGTGAGCATAAGAGATATAGAAGAGCAGTCGGGATTCCGTGCAGGACGGTCATGTATTGACAACACATTTGTTCTTCAACTTATATTAGAAAAACGAACGTCCCATAATCTGTCTACTCACATGGTGTTTGTCGACCTGGAAAAAGCCTATGATACGGTGCCTTTGAAGAGGCTTTTCGAAACGTTGACGAAGTCTGGCCTCAGTAAAACTTATGTCCAGGCCATATGGAATTTGTACAAAGAAGCAAAGAGCGTGGTGAAGATGGGAAATGTTATGTCTGAACAGTTCCCTACCACAAAGGGGCTTAGACAGGGGTGCAGCCTGTCGCCTTCCTTGTTTAAGATTTATATTCAAGAAGCCATCAAGAACTGGAAAAGAAAAACAAATGGAATGGGGGTACAATTTCAGGATGAGATCCTAACAACTCTTCTTTTTGCCGACGACCAGGTAATTGTAGCAGGTGACGAAGATGACATAGATTACATGTTCAGTAAGCTGAAGGAGGGGTACGAAGGATGGGGGTTATGTATCAATGTAAGTAAGGCGGAATATTTGAAGATAGGAGATATGAAGGAGGAAGACCCAGATTTACAAGTACATAGACTTAAAAAATGCAGAAGTTCAAATATTTGGGTAGTATCATCTCCGAAGATGGAACAAATAAAAAGGATATTAAAAATGGGACGCAGGAGGGTAAGAGGGTTCTACGCTTGTTGAACTCGTTACTGTGGTCAGACTGGATAAAACTTCGAACAAAAATGACAATCTACACGACAGTTGTAGAACCTATTTTGACTTATGGGTGTGAATGCTGGCAACTTCCAGAAAAAGAGAGAAAGAGCATAGAGACAGTAGAGATGGACTTCTTGAGGAGATCTTGTCGAATTTCCAGATTAGAACATGTTAGAAACGAAGAGATCAGAAGGAAAACAGGGCGGGTTCTTACAACAGCAGAACGAGTGGAAACAAGACAGCTCCTATGGTACGGGCACGTTATGAGGATGGACGAGACACGATGGCCGAAGAGAATTTTGGAGTACATACCACAAGGCAGAAGAAGGAGAGGAAGACCAAGGACACAATGGAAGGAGGGAATTAGGAAGTGTATGAGAGATAGAGCTATCGACGAAGAGGACTGGAGTGATAGAAAGAAATGGCGGACGAAATGCGGGATGCGGCATAGGCTGTAGGACCCCCGCTTATATAAGTATATATATATATAAAAGATGCATGACCTTTCCAAATTCTTCTACTTTGACGCTTTGAATCGGTTTACGCTCAGGATGTTCAGAATAAAAAGAATGAACATAATACTGACTATGAATATTTGACTTTTTTCCGGTTTTGTTCGATATTTTGAAAACTAGGTATTTGAATGAATACAATAGTTTTAACAGAAATGAATTCGGCATTCAATAATCAATCATATTAAAAACAAAAACATTGAAAGAAAATTGTTTGAACAATAGTAATTTACGTAACAAGTCCGGAAAATAGGGTTTTTTTGGACGAATAGACAAAATTCTAGAACAAGCCGGAGGCGAGTCCTGGAAGTCTGAGTCCACACATGAAGAATCACAAATCAATGAGACAACACATCTCTTTATTATACATTTTGATTCTTATTTGAATTAAACAGAACAGAATTGGCATCCATTATTTCGTTGCTATTGTGATGATTATAACAATGACGTGAGTTTTTCCGGCCTAGTCCGGGAAATGCTACTTTCTCAAAGAAAAACCGTACGGGAATTGGGTATATCCCGGACGGTTGCCGAAATAGTAATTTACGTCCGGAAATTAGGGTTTTTTTGGACGAATAGACAAGATTCTAGGACGAGCCGGAGGCGAGTTCTGGAAGTCTGTGAGTCCAAAAAAACTATTTTCGGGCGTGTTGCGTACAATATTTTTTCGGCAACCGTGAAGAATTACAAATCAATGAGATGACACATCTCTTTATTATACATTTTGATTTTTATTTGAATTAAACTGAACAGAACTGTCATCCGTTATTTCGTTGCTATTGTGATGATCATAACAATGACAACAACGACATGAGTTTTCCCGGCCTAGGCCGGAAAGTACGTACTTTCCGGACTAGGCCGGGAAATGCTACTTTCTCAAAGAAAAAGCGTCCGGGAAGTGGGTATATCCCGGACGGTTGCCGAAAAAATTTATTTTCAGTGATCAGGTACCAGGGTCCAAAAATATTTAAGGTCAGTAGAGAATTTCGAACAATATCATAATCCCAATTTTCAGATTTCAAATATGTATGTTCAGTTCATCTCCAGAAAAGTCTGATAGGCATTCGAACTTGGAACATCCTGTATAATGTATTTATTCTGATTTCTCCTATTATATTAATTATAAAAAAAACTAATTTGCAGATGACGAGCCGCCTCTGAAATAAGGTTGTTTTTGTTTCCACGTGGCGATAAGCTAGCGAACAGACAATGGAATTATTCAATTCGAATTATCGGATTATTCAACTTATTTCGATATCGAATCGAATAGTTTCAGATTCTCTCTCTAATTACACTGGAATTTTATGGTATACCTAAGTTGATAGTTGGCCAGCCGATCCACCTTGAAGGTATATACAGTGTGACAAGAAAAACCTCGAACAAACTCTTTTTCATTCAACTTCATTAAACAGAAGAAATTGAACAAAACAACAACACATAATAATAGCTTGAACATTTGTTGATAATATAATAAAAGGGGATTAACGGGTTTGGAGTTCAAAAATATCTCTCAGTGTTGCTTTTTATTGATCATTCCAAGCTTTCGGCTATTGGTTAGAGCCTTCTTCAGGGAAACTAAAAAGGAAACATGGTATTTCAAGCATTACATAAAAAACTCTTACTTGTAACACTGATGAGAGATAATTTTGAACTCCAAACCCGATAATCCCTTTTTATTATAAATTGCCGAGTTCGATAAAAAAACTTACTGTTAATAATATAGGTATTTAAGCCGTTTCGAAGTGGCTTCCTTTTGCGGCGATACACAGCTTCGGGCGCTTCTTGAAATTTTCGGCAATGGGCCGCAGCTCCTCGGGCGTTATTCGGTTCCATTCCCGGCGCAGAGATTGCTTCAGCGACTCCAAATTTTTGTGTTTTTTTGCACAAGCCCTGTGCTCCAAAATCGACCACACGCTGTAGTTCATTGGGTTGAGATCCGGTGAGTAGGGCGGCCATTCTGCAGAGGAGATGAAACAAGGAATATGGGTCTTACACCATTCTTGCGTCATTTTCGCTCTGTGAGCCGGAGCGGAGTCCTGTTGAAAGGTCCAATGCGTATCGCCGAAGTGCTGCTTGGCCCACGGAAATACTACAGCCTCGAGGATGTCGCAGCGGTAGACTTCTTGATTGATTTTGACCCCTTGATTCACGAAAACTAAGGGAGTTTTACCACTGCCGCAAATTCCGCCCCAGACCAGGTCGGATTGCTGATTTTGACGGTGTTCGACGATGGCCGATGTACCTGGATGTACCTACGGACCAGACTCTGTCGTTTTGGTGGTTGTGGGATTGTTCTACCGTGAAAAGCTTCTCGTCTGTGAAGAGAATTCGCTCCCATTGCTGACCGGCGGCGAGACGAAGGAGTTGGCGGCACCTTTGGAGTCGTACGCGCTTGTCTTCCTCCGTGAGGAGTTGAACTTTTTGGAGCTTGTATGGCTTGAGGTTGAGCTCCTTTTTGACAATTTGACGGGCTGATTCGTGGTTGATACCGGTCTCGCAGGCTATTTACCTCATGGAAACCCTCGTATTTCGATTGACTCGCTTCTTGACGATGTTGCGATTGCTAGGTGTATTGACAGTGCGTTTTCTACCACTTCCTGGATGACGACCATCATGGCCAAGCTCCTTGAAACGACGAATTGCATCGGACACGGTTTGTCGAGGCACATTGAGCAAACGAACAATTTCGCATTGACGCCTACCTTGACGAAACAGCTCCAAAATCGCACTACGTTTGTTTGACATTCTACAACACTGTGAAATGAAATTATATAAAACTGAAAATTCACATATTAGTACAGGAAAGTGTAGAGAAACCAAGAGAATAAAAATTATTTGGCTGTGCTGAAATACTTTTGTTCCAGACCACAGCAAAATTTTTTAGTAACTTTGGCAACATGAGGTGGGGCATTATCTTGCTGAAATATTGGATTCTCGAGCTGGTTTGAGTAAGGGGGAACATATGGCTCCACTATTTCTTGAAGGTAACGCAGCGCTGTCACGCTACCTCGACCTACTTGCATGTGCAATAGCACCCCATATAACGCCTACTGTCCGGTGTACATGATGCTCAACATCAAACTGAGGTTCCCCTCTTTCTCCGCGACGTCGTCTAACCCTTCTTCGTCCATCATGTGCACCCAAGGAGAATCGAGTTTTATCAGAAAAGACGACCTGATGCCATGGCCCTCCCTTGGACCTCTAAATTGACAATAATCCCTTTATTAGTAGTCCTACCACGTTGGTGAAAAATTTCTATTTATTGATCCCCCCCCTGAAAAACTGCCTGGATCTGCCAGTGCGGCTCAACGGTCAGATGTAACAAAAGATGGGGTCGATAATGCTGCAATCCAAAAGATCTTATCCGTAAACCGTTCGGACAGTTACAGGATGGCCTTGTTCTCCTAACTACTCATCAGCCAAAGATCGAGTTGTCACAAACCGGTCTCTAATGTCTTAGGGCCGGTTTTATAAAAGGCGAACCGACAGTTGAACCGTGCGCCAACTACCAGATTACGTATTTTCAGTGAGAAATTTGGTTGTTGACGCAACGGTTGAACCCTCGGTTGCCCTTTATAAAACCGGCCCTTAGACGTCGATATTGATCTTCATTTGTGCCCTTCGAAGTCCGGTGCCTACTCTTCTTCGATTTTGAGCATAATCAAACCACACTTGACAGCATCTCATAACAGTTGGATTTCTGTTCGTGTGGTTAGCGATTTCTCGAAATGACAACCCCGCCTCCTATCTATACTAATATTATAAAGAGGAAAGATTTGTATTTTTGTGTGTTTGATATTGATACGAATAGGCTCAAAAACTCCTGGACCGATTTCAGAAATTCTTTCACCCTTAGAAAGCTACATTATCCCTGAGTGACATAGGCTATACTTTTCACCCGAAAAAGTAAAGGATACCTACTATAACTTCAATAATTACAAAAAAATCAGCCATAATCAGCTATTTTCACGTGCGCTGAAAAAACCGTAAGACTTACGTGGATACAATGTATGACGGAAATGTACCTCTCAAATAGTTCTACAAATAAGTTCGCCATAGCATATATCTATCTCTCAAGATTGACTTGCTATTACCTGTTTATGGTAAACAGATATTTTCCAAAATAATGCACTATTTGGAAGTGTGTTTTTATGAATTGGGTATTGATCCTCATCCAACCTAATACGTTATTTATCCCCAGTATTTAATTTAGAACGAAATTGCTCTGACATCATACAATTACAACGAGCACATCAAAAGATATGGCAGGTTGAAGTGTTGAAGATTTAACCGCCGCGTGAAACAAATTTCTACCCGGGGGGAGCTGGGACGGCCTGCTGGTAGATCAATAATTCGACTTCCTAAGCTGGCGATAAATAACGCGTATACGTGCTCTAGGCAGTTTAACTACAAGTAAACATCGACTTATCTCCTCGAACAGCTGGTTTTTGTAAAATTCAAAAAATTTGCAAACAACTACTAACTACAATATTTATGTAATAAAAAATGTTCACATGAAAAAACCTCCACGAGTTGTTTCCCAAATTTTAATCATTTACTCCTTGCTATATCATCTCCGTTTTATCAAAAAAAATTAAAATTTAAACAGCTCCTTCTGGGTGTTGCAGTTTCTTTGTCAGTTAGTAAAAAATACCGCATCTAACAAAAGAATTAATTTCATCATGCTGACAATCAGATTCACAGAATCACAACCTGTTTTTACAGGGTGATTTTTTTAAGCGTTTCATTAGACGAATTCGAGGAAGGAATTTTATTCAATAACAGCAAAACTACTGAATTTAAAGGCATGAAATGTTTGTCACACTTCAACTAGTTTTTGACGAGCAATCGATCGGAATCACAGAATTATATGGTTCCCATTTAAAAATGAGATTTCATAGTTTTGTTGAGGCTCACTTTGAAGCCCTGTTTCAGACACCCTGTATAATATTTCCTCATAATTTATACAAAAGCAGTATCAGCGTACTTTCTTTAGTACCACTGCTGCGAAAAATTTTTTTTACAGTGACAGATTTGGGAGATATAAACACTAATTTGTGACCATCTTTCTGTCAAAAAATTTCAGAATCAGGCTCTATAACGTCTGTGCTATAACTCAACAATCGCTTAATGTGGTTGCGCATATCATACATCAAATCATTGCAGAATTAAACGAAGAAGTCAAAATATGTATGAATATACAGAGTGTTGCATTTGAAATAACGAAGTTCACATTCGTTTCCGGTGGAACCGGAAGTAGATTCCGCATGAAAATATTTTTCAAATTGAGTTCATGTACTCCAAAACAAACATACGAAATTTTGAATTTGTATCGCAATTCCTTCCTCGAATACGTCTAATGAAACACTTAAAAAATCACCCTGTATTGTCAAACTGTCACAAAGAAACACACACAATTGCATTTTCGCGATTCATTCCCTTAAAAAAATGGCCTACGTTTTTTCGCACTCAGGTATACCTATTAACTTGTTCGTCTGTTCATAGCCATGTAACATAATGAATCAGTTAAATATCAATCAAAAACCACTATTTGACACAGAGAGAGCCAAAAATAGCAATTGAAACGTACCGAAGGTCAAGATTGAAACATTAAATGGGGGCCAACTTAGCCAACGGAGTTTCAAAATTCGAATTAATTAGGAATATAAATGAATGGTTCAAGTTGAACGACATTGAGAGACTCATGAAACAGTATCTATCGATTAGATTAACTGCAAGAGGTCTATTAACATTTTGATTATTCTCGTCAGTGTCAAGTTTGCGACGATATGTTGAAGTTGTTCCTGTTAGTGTTTTTGATTTCTATTACGAGCGTGAGTAAACATTTGTTCGAATCAGGTATCGTAAGACATACTGGCTGTATACTTTTTGTGAAGGAAATGTATACGCAAACCTTTGATTTTCAAATACACATTCATTTCTGTCAGTTATTTTGGCTGCAGTTTCAAAGTTTCAAACTGGATAGTATAGTCGTTGATTTTTCACTACATATAATATTGATATTAAGAATTATCTATTCTCATGGGCTTGATTTAAGTAAATAAGGTAATAATCTGGCATTGTATTGTCAGGAACGGTTAGTATCTTGAGCTTTCGAAGTGTTTGAATATTATACTAACTATGAAAAACGAGGTTAATGTCCCTAAGTTGGAACAAACTAAAATACATGAGACAATTGGACTAGTAGAGATTTAGTTTCCGTATGAACCGGGTGTATTCGACTTCCCTCGGTAAATGCATGTTGCGAAACTCCGAATGGGAAAAATGAATGTAGATACGTAGAGATCTAGTTTTTGAGGGAACCTCCGGGATGAAGCGTAGGTGGAACTACTGTACAAAACTGTACTCAATAGTTCTTGCTAGGCAGTAATATAAGTTCTGCCGTTTCAGTTGGTTCTCATCTCAGGATAAGGCTATATGTATCTGATGACGGCTAATAAGCCAGAAACCGGTAATGCATTGTCTTCCTGTGGTGGTGCCACCTGGTGGTGTGCTTCGGAAACTTGATCTCTACTAGTCCTATTGTCTCATTATACTAACTGACGAAGAAACTGCAACACTCAGAAGGAGCTGTTCAAATTTTAAATTTTTTTTGGTTAAACATAGATAGTATAGCAAGGAGTAAATGATTAAAATTTGGAAAGAAAAACGAAGGTGTTCAATATCTATAGACTCCCCAAAACGTCTTGGCATTGATGCAATAAGATGGACTATTTCTTCTTGCGAGATACTATTACAAGCTACCCGTGTCCCGTACCAAAGTCCGCGGGGACTGGGGTGAATTTCCAAGCCTTCTACCCATGATGCCCCAAACATGCTCTATGGGCGATGTCATGTTGCACGTTGCACCCCATATCATAACGCCTACTGTCTGGTGTACATGACGCTCAAGATCAAACTGAGGTTCATGTCTTTGTCCCCGACGTCGTCTAACCCTTCTTCGGCCATCATGTGCGCCCAAGGAGAATCGAGATTCATCAGAAAAGACGACCTGATGCCATTCCACATTCTAATGTTGACTTTCTCTGCACGACTGTAATCGTTGCCGGCGCTGCTCAACCGTCAGAGGTAACACAAGATGGGGTCGATAATGCTGCTGTCCAAAAGACCTTATCATGCGAAAAACCGTTCGGACAGTGACAGGATGGCCTTGTTCTCCTAACCACTCATCAGCCAAAGATCGAGTTGTCGCAAATCGGTCCCTGATGGCCATATGTCTTAGACGTCGATCTTGAACTTTATTTGTGTCCTTTCGACGTCCGGTGCTTACTCTTCTTCGATTTTAAGCATTATCAAATCTCGCTTTATAACATCTCATAACAGTAGTTGGATTTCTGTTTTTACGGTTAGCGATTTCTGGAAATGACAACCCCGCCTCCCGTAGACCGATAATTCGTCCTCTTGCAATTTCACTTAGCTGGCGATTAATTCTGCGTACACGTGCTCTCGGTGCTCTAGGCATTTTAACAAAAACTACAGATCCACTTTGGATCTCCTCGAACTGCTGATTTGTTGTAAAATTCAAAAAATGTTTACATGAGAAAATCTTCACGATTTTTTGCTTCAAATTTAATCATTTACTCCTTGCTAAATAGCAAATGCTATCATCTATGTTTTACCAAAAAAAAATTTAGTGTTGTAATTTTTTTGTCAGTAGGTATAAGGACTGAACGAGAATAAATTCGCTATCACAAAAACGCTTATATCTTTTGAACCACTGGACCGATTTCGAAAATCCAACTCATTTTCGAATCATCTTCTAATTCTAATGAAAACTGTTTTTACAATAAAAAAACCAAAACTATTTTTTACAAAATTCATGGATTTTTTCTGGAATTCTTCCCATCATGCTTCTTATAGTGTTCTCAGTCACTTTCTGGGATGCTGTCTTCCACTTTTGCTTGAATTCCGCTAATGTTTTCAATTCTTCAATTCTCTTTTTACCAGGGCCCAATATCTTTCGATTGGCCTGAGTTTTGGTCAATTTGGTGGATTGGCCTCTTTGGGGACAAAAACCACCTCGTTAGCTTCGTACCACTCCTTGGTGGCCTTGCTGTAGTGGCATGAAGCTAAATCTGGCCAAAAGATTGTTGACACATCGTGCTCACGTAAAAATGGTAAAAGTCACTTCTTCAAGCATTCCTCGATGTATATCTTCGAGTCAACAGAGCCTTGGCCAACGAAAAATTTACTCCTTTCCCAACAAGTGCAAATTGCTTGCCAAACCAGGAATTTTTTAGGAAACTTTGCTTGTTTCTTCACGCGAAATTGTTCGTCAACATTTCCACGCGAATCTGCAGTATAAAATTCCTGACCAGGAAGTTGCGAGAAATCAGCCAAGACATAGGTTTCGTCCATCACGCAACATGGACAAATTTTTCAAGAAATCTTTATTTAATTTCTTTGCTCTTGATTTCGCTTATTGATTCTTCACAGCGTTCGTGTCTGGCACTTTCTGCACTTTGTATGTTCTATGCCCACAACTCGACTTGATTTTCTGAACGGTTGACTGCGAACAACCCACTATTTGGGCCACTTTCCGTCCTGAAAGGTTAAGATTATTCTGAAAAAGGCTGATGGCTTTCTTCTTTTTTTTTGGGCTGTGAAACCCCTTCTTCCTCCCGGTTCCTTCCTTGCGGTTAAATGTAAGATCTTCGTTCAAGCGCTTAACAATTCTTGATACCGTTTCCGGACGAACGCGAGCCTCTTTGGCGATTCTTTTGAAGCTCCATTTTCGATTATTTTGGAAAAGTTTCACTATAAATTCTCGTGTTTTCACTTCGCTTGACATTTTGCGACAGAAAATTGGAATATCTATACTCCATTCACTTTTATAAAGTATCCCGGGAGGCCAAGTTTTAGGTTTATCAAGTTTTTTCACCTGAAAAAATCGCAGGTTGACACTTGTGAATGACATTACGTCAATTAATAAATGTCGGAGACGTTGCCGGCGTTTATTTTTCATTATTAATTATCAAGCCTGGAAACTAAGAATGCCGAAGGTAGTTTCGAAAAAGCATCAGAGGTAAAGTATCAGGAAGTGCTATTTAGAATTGAAATCTGCGCATTATAAAAGTAACCCTGATAATTTGGTATCGGCAGTTCATGACCAGCTATCCAACATTTTCGACGTATAAGTGAGTGAAAACCAAGGTTTAATATTTTATATGAATAGATATTCATTTTTTAGCTGCACATAAAAACAATTAGGAGGATTTTAAGTGAAAGAGATGACAAAGAATTTCCTTCTATTGAGGCACCCAAAAAGACACTGACTGAAGACTTTATTTTGAAGAAAGATCTGCAACGACAAATTTGGAATTATAATTTGAAAAATGAACACTTTTCGATTGATACTAGGGATTGCATTATCGGTTTACCGATTTACCGGTTTACCGATTTACCGCCCTTAATGTACTTCAAATTACCGACGAAGAAACCGACATCTTTTACCGGTAATTTCGGTAAAAAAAAATAGCAGCGCTGATCCGTTGTTTCTGTAATATACGGGCAGCGCGGACGGGATGGATTGTAAAATATTCAAGTGTGTAAATGTGTGAAAAGGAAATGCAATATTTTTGGAAAGAGGGAATTCAAGGAAAATGCTTAGAAATGGCTTTCGCAGCACTAATAACAACTAGGACTACTAGTGTGGAGACCTAATCTTATTGTATTGATATATCAATACTTTAATCACCTAATCTTATTGTATTGATATATCAATACTTTAATCACCTAATCTTATTGTATTGATATATCAATACTTTCATCACTTAGCCGCGACCTAATCTTTGTTATAATTGTTCCTGCCGAAGTTATGGCTTTTTTGGACTCCACACTAGGAGGCCGAGTTGTCATGAGTGCTGCGAAAGCAATTTCTAAGTATTTCCCCTGAAATCCCCCTTTCCATAAATATTGCTTTTTCTTTTTCACATATTTAAATTCTTTCGATCCCTTTAGTTTAATGAAAAAGGTCCAGAGAAAACAAAGCTTATAAGCTTTTTTATCTCGGGGCCTAAAGGAATCGGACGAGATATTTTTTATTTAAATTATTATTTGGAATGTTTTAGGGCTTCTCACTAGTCTTTGAGTTAGGTATATTATTTTTTTTTCAATTTACCTAGAGTTTTACTTTTCTGTTGTTATTATTTGAAAAAATTAAACTTTGGTTATTTATTTTGTGGCTTATTCTTTTATGTCGGAAAAAACCGGTAATTTTTCAAATAATTTACCGAATTACCGGTAAATTCAAATTCGGTAAATTTGCAATCCCTAATTGATACACTACTCACTTTTGCGAAAGAGCTGCCTTTTTCAACAGAACCCTCTATGCAGTGTGAAAGACCTAACGTATGGTCCGAAAGTTTTGGGAAAAATTTCACCTGGTCTGATTGAGAAGCAACGTGTCAGGGGAATAATTAGAGGCAAATCCAAAATAATGGTCCCTTGTCTGGTACTTGAATTGTGATTTATAATGAGGATAGTTAAGTTAAATTGTTGAATAATTCGATAAAAATATAAGATTATTTAAGTCAGAGTTATATGCTCTTGAAATTTTTCCCAAAACTTTCGGACCATACGTTAACATGCAAAAATGTCGAATACCCTCCTTATAAAACTAGTACTGTATCGAAGATTTTCTACGATCAAGGAGGTTCAACTGAATCAAACAAAATGAATTATATTATGGATAATATGGAAGAGGAAGTTGCTGCAAACCACCTAGATAGAAAAATAACCAATTGGGAAACTTTGGGAAAGGCTTTCTCTTTATAAGGGACATAAAGCTTCTTCGTAAACCTGAGGATCTCAAAAATAATTGCAACCGGTATACTTTATAAAAGCGAATGGAGTATATGAAGTAAATGTTCCACATGTTTCTGACGTTCATAACAAAGCTAACTATGATCAAATTTTGATTTTTCTCAATTGGTTCAAGAGATACAGGCGTTTTTGTGATAGCGAATTCATTCTCGTTCAGTCCTTATTATTCTGATCAGTGAGATAATAGTATATTATCGAACGAGCGGTATAATGTATGTAAGTCAGGCTCGTGCTTACAATCATGACTTACCGCCATCGCAGTATTTTTGGGTTACATTACAACCCCAATTCCTGTCACCTGCACGTCTTCAGAGCACTTGTAGATCTGCCAGTAGCATTATCAACATGCTTATTCCACAGAAGTTTGCTATATCTAGTGTTATTCCTAGGTATTCGACCTCAGAAATGTCCGTTTAATGTCTTCATGGCTAGAAGGTTTCTCTTCCCAAATCCCAGTGGACGGAATTTACTTCGAAAAACACTGAAGAAATGGTCACATAAGAAATTCACATTACGAAAATCAAATTGAATATTCAATGTACTAAATTGAGAAATGAACAGAAGGCACAAAAATTGGAGAAAATTAAGTTTTCTGTTAGAATTATGCTGCGGATAAATAGCCACCGCTCACTATTACCTCACATTTCCCTACACTAACAATTTAAAAAAAATGTAATTGGTTCTTGAATGTGAATAGTCTTCTGGTTGCGCCTCACTCTCTAAATCATCAAAATTTCCAATTACAGGTTTACAGCAAACGCCCTGTAATAAAAATACAAAATGGTAAAGTTAGAGGGGAAATCATGATGACTCCAAATAACAGAACATTTTATGCCTTCAGAGGTATGCCTTATGCCAAGCCCCCTCTAGGCGAACTTCGATTCCAGGTAAGTAGTAAAAAAATCTATAATAATATTCGCGAAATAAAAGATTTCGAAATTTTCACAGATCATATATTCAATTTATTAATGGATTCAGAACCGTATTCTGTGACCGAGTTTTTATTGATTAGAAGCAGTTTGTAGGGTTTATATTCTGTTTTCATTTCCATTGGTGTTTTTTTTACTTCTTTTGTGCCATTCTTGTAATGACTTAACAAAATGAATAAACTATTATTATTTTCGTGAAAATTCGATTTTTTTTCAAAAAATTAAATATGCAGAGTGCTTCACTTTGAGAAGCTACAATTCAACTGATTTGAAATTTGTTTTCATGAAGTCCTCCGAAAGATCTATATCTTGATACGCATTATTTCAAGATTGATCTTATGAATAGTAAATAAAACTATAAAGGGTGAGTCATTTTGAAGCTTAAATCAATTTTGACTCTATAATAATAATAATATACCTAGGTATGTTTATTTTCAAAATTGCTACAACAAAAGAAAACAAGTCATACAATGTGTAGGCTGATCCGGAATTGGTAACACACGATTCCACCCTGTTTTTCCAAATGAGAATGCCACTTTTCATAACCTACTCATACCTAATCTCCTTGAAATTCTGATTCCAAAATACCCCATTCAACATCATTTGATTCTGTGTTACTTTTTGACGTAGGTCACTTTTTTCGACAAATTTCAAGGATTAAATTAAACTAGAGATAATATCCTGAAAACCTATCGGTATAATTGCATGGTTATTATTTAATGAATTCCCGAAAAGTTTTCAAGTCTTCTGCGAATTTACGGACCATTCTATAGGTGGTCCTAAATAATCTGCGATTTCAAAAAAATGATCCTTAAACAAGTTCTTTATTCAAATGGTAAGCCCTGAATTTGCCTACCCCATATTCAACGGGGACCGCTCTGTATCAGCTGACTGAAGTCATCCAGAGAACTCTGAATAACAAAGAAATCGCTATGTGTGCCTTCCTGGATGTATCTGGGGCCTTTGACAACACAACACACGTGTCTATCAGAGATGCACTTGAGAGGCGAAGAGTGAATAATACCATCTTAAAATGGATGTATGCTGAGCATGAGGTGTTAACGACGAGGATAGCTGAGACATCGATCCATCGATGGGCGAGGAATCCGTCTTCGTCAAAGCTACTCGTGAAACACCTCAGGGTGGGGTGTTATCCCCCCTCCTATGGAGCCTGGTAGTGGATGAACTTATACACAGGCTAACGGAGCTTGGCTTCGAATGTGTAGGCTATGCTGACGACATAGTCCTAATAATTAGAGGCAAATTCGAAGGCACTCTCTGCGACCTATTGCAGAAGGGCCTTAGAATTATTGAGCAGTGTTGCTTGTCAGTGGGACTGAACATCAACCCAACCAAGACCACATTGATTCCGTTCACTCGGAAAAGGAAACTTCCAGCCATGAAAACGGAAATATATTGGAGTGGGGGTCTGAATTCAAATACCTAGGAATAACAATAGATAGCAAACTTATGTGGAATAAGCATGTTGATAATGCCACTGGCAGAGCTACAAGACCTCCAATGGCATGCAGGCGTCGATGCGGCAGAAATGGGGGCTGTCACCCAAAAATACTGCGATGGATGTATGTCATGATTGTAAGACCTAAAGTCAAATACGGGGCAGTAGCCTGGTTTGCTTAGACAAGTCAGGTAAGTACGAGCAAAATGCTCGACAAAGTACAAAGGCTTGCCTGTGTGTGCATCACGGTAGCTATGAGAACGTGCCCAACCAGAGCGCTTGAGATCATCACAGACCTCACACCTCTACATCTAGTGATTGATAGGGTAGCCCATGAGGCCATCCTCAGAGTATCTGAAGAAAAAGCAGGCAATGAGAGAGTCAGGTTTCAGAGAGCTTGGTACTCTCTGATTCTGAATGACTACACCTCATCTGCCAATCTTCTTAGTGATGTAATGATCAAGAAAGTGAGCACTGAGAGGAACTTCAGTACAATGCTAAGTAAAAGAGAGGATTGGTAAAGGAAATACACCAACTACAATCTCAAAGAAACAACAATGAAATGGTATACAGATGACATTAATTTTTGGGTATACAGATGGTTTTAAAACCGCTACAGGAGCTGGCGCTGGGATTTACGGGACAAGTACCAAGTGTGCACAATAGTTGCAATCAGAAGATCTAGTTTTAAATCTAGAAAGAAACTATCAGAAGTGCGATATAGCTATTCATACAGATAGTCAAGCTGCTATTAAAGCACTGAGCTCCTACGTAATTGACTCAAAGCTGATTTGAGAGTTCCGAAACAAACTCAATGAGGTAGGCAAGCAGAATAAGGTCTTTTTAATCTTGGTTACCGGTCATTCGGGAATCGTAGGAAACAAAGAGGCCAATGCACTGGCCAGAAAGGGCGCACAAACGCCACTCACTGGCCCAGAACCCTTCTGTGCTACAGGAAAATACACCTATAAGAAGGAGTTTATGCTGAAGGAGAAAACCGAAAGAAAAAATCTCCCAGGGATGAATCATTCCAAAAAGTTCCTCCGGAACTTTAAAACTGCTAGATCTAAAAAAATATCTGGATATCAGTAAAAACCAACTTCACCTACTCACTGGCTTTCTCACAGGACATTGTCGCCTAAAGAAGCATCTGTCGAGAATAGGTTTATCAGACACTGATTAGTGTAGATTCTGTGGGGAGGAGGAAGAATCTCCTATTCACCTGGTTACGGAATGCTATGCCATTGCAAGCCAAAGGAGAGAGTGCTTTGGACAAGAAACTTGTAGAAGTGGGGAGTTATCCTCCTTGAATCCGTCCCAGATACTGGGATTTCATCAAATCTCGGAAACTGGAGGGCGAGCTGTAGGAGGCACGACGATAACAGCTCTGTCAGGGGGCACAATAGATCTTAAGGTCGCAGTGGACTATAACCCCTTTTCACTTTAACTATATATAACTACCTACCCCATATATGTACACACAACCAAACTTACATGGAATCACCCAGTACTAAGATGAAACATTATTATGATATCTTTTTCGTTAGAAGCAAATAAAAAGTGCATGTGTTTACTCACAAAAACAGTTAGGTTCATAAGAACTTGATAAGATTTGGCTTTGCAGTGTCGATTTTACCATTTCGTTCGAACGTCGCAGTGAATTTATATTTTGTTTTTTTGCGAAGTTTGAAAAAAAATGCCTTATGTGGGGTTATCGGAAGTCCAGAGAGGAAGAATTATTACTATGGCAGAACAAGGTATGTCACAAGGACAGATTGCAAGAACGGTAGGGGTTACACAAGGGGTTGTTTCAAAAACCTATGCAAGGTTTCTGGAGTTAGGAACCCTAAAGAATAGGCCGAGAAGAAGTCGTGGAAGAGTAACTACAGAAAGGCAGGATCGCTTTTTAGCTCAAACAGCAAGAAGAAATCCCGCAGTATCTCATTCAGAGCTTCAAAGGCAATTTTTGCAAGCTACAGGTGTTAGTGTTTCTGTCGAAACTATCAGAAAAAGACTTCGCGCTCGGGAATTATTCAAGAGAAGATCGTTAAGAGTTCCAGAACTATCAAGGCAAAATAAAATTGACCATTTTAATTGGTGTTTAGAGCATGGAAATTGGACTATTGAAGATTGGAAAAATGTCTTATTTTCGGATGAGACCAGAATTGGCCTACTATCAGACGACCGGCGTGTTCGCATTTTAAGAGGTAGGGGGAGGCAAGCTAGGCTCCAAGCTGCAAGACCGATCCCTAAATACAAAGGAGGTACTGTAATGTTTTGGGTCGGAATTATGTTTGGTGAGAAAACTCCTTTTATTCCCATTAGACAATCTCTGACAGGGCCTAGGTATGTTGATCTAGTGCTACAACCTGTAGTGAGGCTCTGGCGAGGTGCTTTTGGAGATTATTTCCTATTTATGCAGGATAATGCACCTCCACATACCAGCAGAGTTGCAAAAAAATTTTTCGAAACAGAAGGTGTGACTGTTTTAGAGTGGCCTTCTTGTTCCCCGGACCTTAATCCTATCGAGCACTTGTGGGATAGGATCAAAAGAAAAATTAGAGCTCGTCAAAATAATCCTGGTAACGCAGAGCAACTTATACAAGCGGCTTTAGAGGAATGGGCAAATGTTACAGAAGAAGAAATTAACAACTTAATAGAAAGCATGCCTCTTCGAATTCAAGCTTGTATCAATGCCAGGGGTGGTAATACTGATTATTGATTTGTTAAAATCGTTTTATTTGTTGTTCAATTCTCAGTTACATAAAAATTATTTTTAGAGAAATTTACACTTTTAATTTTCTGTTCTATTATAAAAATAATCTTTTAATAATTTATATTATTTTTATAATAAACTTGTTTTGGGAAAACTGCTTCACTTTTCAGCGACTTTTTTTTAATTAAAATTCGTTTTTTCCAAATAACAGGGTGATTCCATATAAGTTTGGTTGTGTGTATTTTAACCTACAAAGGAATTGCAACACCCAGAAGGAGCTTTTTATATTTCTATCTTTTTTGTGAAACATAAAGTAAATGATTGAAATTTGCAAAAAACGAAGGATTCACAATTTTTTTCATTGAATTTGTTAATATGTAATGTGTTTGTCCACCGCGATTATTCATACACTCCCCAACACGTCTTGAGTCTTGACATTAAAACAATAAGATAGTCTATTTCTTATTGAGGGATACTATCCCAAGCTATCTGTATACTACACGTCTCAGAGCGGCCAAAGTCCGTGGGAGCTGGAGTAAATTTCCAAGCCTTCTACCCATATGTCCCAAAAATGCTCTGGAGGCAGGTCTATCAAGTTGGCCCGGAAGTTTCAGCATTTCTTAGAAAAAAAAATTATGCGGTAAATGCTAGCTAAATGCTGTAGAAAAAAATTAATTATCTTCGCTAGTGGTGGAAAAATCGATGATTGAATTTTCCGGGCCAACTTATGTGCAGCCCGGAGACATCGGCATTTTTCATCGAAATGCTGACAAAGATTAATGCTAGCGAAATGCTGATGAATGCTGAAAAAAAATCGAAATATCTGTGACCGTAGTGGACAAATTGAAGGTTGAATTTTCCGGGCCAACTTATGTGCAGCCCGGAGACATCGGCATTTTTCATCGAAATGCTGACAAAAATTAATGCTAGCGAAATGCTGATGGATGCTGAAAAAAAAATCGAAATATCTTCGACCGTAGTGGAAATATCGGTCATTGAATTTTCCGGGCCAACTTATGTGCTGTTAGAATTTCCTTAGTTTGATTATACTATTGTTGAATTAGGATCATAGTTAGGATATGAAAAGAAAGCGAGTTGACAGTATTGTGACAAGGTTGAATAAAAAGATTGAAAGGACGTCCGACTTTTTTACTAAAAAATACTAGTTCAGCAGATCTTTGACCAGGAACTGAACATTTGGTGACCCCGACGTGATCATGAGCCGTGAAGAAGACTACAGACCTCTAAGAAGTGGAGCTGGAATAAATGGGAGTTTATCTCAAGACTTCGTTTGGCCTGACAAGTTTGGAAGGAAAGAGAACTTGGGGCATGACAATGAAACGATGTTGAGAAAGGAACCTTCAGTTGGGAATTTCAGACTTCAAGTAAATAGTGAGGTAAACAAAGGCGTAGAGGATCGAGAAGAAAACTGTCGCATGTCAACAAAAAGTAAATTGGTAACGAGAAAAAGTCCCAGAACGGCGAGCATTAATGAGACCAAGGAAAAACTTGCTCTGGAGGATGAATTGTAAAAACTAGAATTAGAGATGAAGAAGCAGGAAATTCAGTATGCCCTGAAACTATTACAATTGGAAAGAGAATATAGACAAGAAGAAGTGGAAGGAGGAGCTGAAGTGGAAGAATCAGTCGAAGAAGAGAGTGCTAAACATTATGAGCAATATTATGACAACCATAAGATACGTAAATGGGCTAGACAAAGGTCTGGAGAAGTTGATAAACCTGAAGGTGAACAGGGAAAACCCATTAAAGAAGAAACAACTGACTCAAGTATCAAGATGCTATCTGATACAATCAATGAGGATACTGAAGACGATCAAACATGCCTAGAAGAATTTCGAGAATGTCTAGAAGAGTACCAAGAATGTTTGGAAGTCATTCACATCGGCGTTGACGATGACACGTCTTTCAACACATCATCGTGTACCTCAAGATCAGAAGACATGGAACAATACAACAATGCTCAAAACAAAACATTATGGAAGCACAATAACGACGCCATAAATATTAAAAGTGACAGCATTGATGATAGTGATTTAGATGTAAGTTATAAGAGTACAAATAACACAAAATATTTAAGATCTTTGAAAATCAGTGATGAAGATTCAGTTCTATCTGATAATCAAAAAAAAGGAAATATTTTGAATAAAGTAGCTAGCCAAAATACGCAAAGCGATAAAATCTCATCTGAAAAAGAAGGGTATGAAACTTGTATTGATGAATCTCTGTCAGAAGATATCAAAGAACAATATACCGATCGCCATAATGTCAATAATATATCTGATTCGAAATATACCGAGATGGTCCAACGAGATCCTCCGAGAGATCTTGATCAAACTCCCACTAATGATGAACCAATGTATTTGAACCATTCTGGATCCAATGTGATAGAATCTAAATTATTCAAAGTATCAAATTCACGTCAAAGAGCGAACTTTGAACTGAAATGTAACGACAATGATCTGGAAAGTAATGGTAGTGATGAATTTTTCTTAGTTGATTACCCTCGACAAAGTGAACTAACAGAAAATATTGCCAAGATGGGTTCAAATAAAACTGACCACACAGAGATGTTGACAGAAAACCTAATAGCGTACACGAAGTGTCTGAAGGAGTACTACTATGATATACAAGATTGTATGTATTATTATTATTCTTCATCGGTCTCCCGTTCTCAGCTCGAGCTGGTTATTCTTCTATGAACCAGTGAAAAAACAATTCAGTTCCTCCCACTAGTTCAGAAATTTCCGCACGATGTAACAGGTTTGCAAATCCACAGCCTGCTGTGCACATCCCGCGATATTCCGGGATAATTCGTTCCTTTGAAGATTTCTCTTCTCCATCCAGGAAGTGGTTTGTCCTCGCAATTGTTCACGTAATGAAAAGCTCGCATTACTTCAATATTCATTTCGCGGCTACACTAGATACGTGCGTTGCGAGCTCCATGGGCGTAGCCAGCTATGGGCAGGGGGGGGCAGCTGCCCCCCCTGAAAGAAAAAATGAATTAAATTTGCCTATTTTTTTGTCCCTAAATTTTCACATTTTGAAAGACCATGGAGGATGACCATGGTTTGCTCCCCCCTGTATAAATTTTGCCCCCCCCCTGTTATAAATCCTGGCTACGCCCTTGGCGAGCTGCCCTGCGGGCAGTCCTCCTCACGGTGGTCGAGCCAGCAGGTGGAGTGGCATCTCGATCTTCTGCCATGATATCGGTTTCCACTTCTCGTTCATGGGTTTGCCACCATTTACCCTTGGTGGCCCAGGTAACTCGGGCCGTGGGGACGTCACCCCCCATGTGGCGAGGCAGAAACCAAACCACACCCGTGCGTATTATTATTCTTCATCATCGGTCTCCCGGTCTCAGCTTGTGCTGGTATTACTTCTATGAACCAGTGAAAAAACATTTCAGTTCCTCCCACTAGTTCAGAAATTTCCGCACGATGTGACAGGTTTGCAAAGCTACAGCCTGCTGTGCATATCCCGCGATCCTCTGGGATATCTCGATCTTTTGAAGGTTTTTCTTAAATGATTTGGACATGACTCCCTCAGCCGAAATCACCAACGGTATAATCGTGACTTTCGATAATTGCCACATATTCTTCAGCTCTATTGCCAAGTTCTCGTACTTCGTTATTTTTTCCGACTCCGTTCTTCCGATGTTATGGGTCAATGGTACTGCCACATCAATTATCACCCCATACTTCTGATCCTTCTCAATGAATACAAGGTCCGGTCTATTGTAGTCCACTGATCTATCTGTTGTTATGGGTCTGTCCCAATAGAGAACCGCTGTGTCCGTTTCCAACACTGCTGCAGGTTGATACTTATAGTATGGCGGACAAGTATCCAAAAAACCATGTCTAAGAGCTAACTGCTGGTGAACAATTTTTGCCACTTGGTTGTGTCGGCCCAGATATGTGTTGTCGGCAAGAACTCGACAACCTGCTGTTATATGTTCGATAGACTCGCCAACTGCGCCGCACTTCCTGCATTTGTCCTCCACGTTCAGCTTCAAACAGTGCTTCTCATAGTTGCGAGTTCTTATGACTCGGTCTTGGATAGCCGTCAGGAATCCCTCAGTTTCAGGATACAATTGTCCCGCATTCAACCACGACAAAGAAGCTAATTTATCGACATTTTCCCCCACAAGGTGTTTGGGAAATCTGCCGTGCAGAGCTTGTTCCCGCCATATACTCATATCTTCGCTTCTCGTGGTGATATCGAATGTCAGTTCTCTGTGTTGTAGGTTCAGAGGTGTGTATCCCTTATCCTCTGTTGTCACCAATTTCATCAGGCTATCTTCAGACTCGAGCAGTCGCTGCCTCAAGTTTTTCTCCTGGGTTCTGCAGAGTTTATAGATGTTCAACAGACCTCGTCCGCCATCTCTTCTGGGTAGATAAAGCCTTTTCACCGATGCATTGGTGTGCAGACATCGGAACTTTGTCATTAGGCGACGGGTGAGTCGGTCCAACTCATTCAGATCAGCATCTGACCACTTCAAGACTCCGAAAGTGTAGGTCAGAGCAGGCGTAGCCCAAGAGTTCAAGGCATCGATCTGGTTTTTAGCAGACAGCTTGGTGTTGAGTACTTTGGTTACTCTGTTTTTATATTTCGCAGTGAACTCAGCTTTCGAACGAGTGTGGTCAATCCGTTGATTTTGAGGAATGCCCAGTGTGTGGCGTTTGAGGGTAAAGAAAATTAAAAAAAAATATATGAAGGTAGCGATTAACTTCACCCTCCTTCGATAACAAGTGGAGAGAGAATTAGACGTTAAAAACTGAACATAGGCGAGTTATTAGCGATGTTGTGCGGTCTATGCGATGACAATTTAATATCATAAATAAAAAGGAAAAGTGAATGGCCTAAAAGAAAGCGTCCTTACCCTGCTTGTGTTCCTCGATGTCGTAGAGGGCCCTCTAAGCTGCTCCTGGTGGCGACAAGGCGAATGATCTTCGGGTATTGATAAATGTTCTGGCACAATCACTTGTAAGAAATGTTTATTCACATATAGAATATGTACGGCGTTTTTAGAATGGAAATATCCTAAAGGTAGCGTTGAAATATCAAAATATCAAAAGAGGCAAAATGGCGTAACACACTTCACAGCGGTCTGTGAACCAGTTATATTATTCGTCGATCTTGACGTTCTCAACATGTGTTCCTTCTTAAGAACGATTTCCTTTTTTGTGGCCTATTCAAATTCAACATTACCAAAATGATGGATGTCAACCAATAGGCAACACAACATACACGAAACATACTCCCCCCCCCGAAAGGCAAGCCCAAAGCGGGCTTTCAAAAATAAAAAAAAAGCAAAATTTCCGGTGTAAGAAAAAACCCTATATTTCATTGATTTCCCATTGACACAAAATCAAAATAGCAGTCAATCCTTCAACCATTTGAAACAAAAAAAAGCAATAATAAAAAAATATATGTATAAAACTTAGCCCTCAAGGTGTGTTCACCTCAATAGGCAAAGGACACAATTTATTGAGATGCCTTTTTACGGTACTACGACCTACTTTCACCGTAGCAACACGGACCTCATTATCAGGACCGGGATGGACATCTATAATGCGTCCCATTTCCCATTGCAATGGGGGCGAATTATCATTTTTTATGACAACTAATGTCCCTTTCATGGGATTATCAGAAGAAGTCAACCATTTACTTCGTTGTTGAAGTGTGTGTAAATATTCGGCCTTCCATCTCCGCCAAAAATCTTGATGAAGGCGCTGTATTAATTGCCACCTTTTGAGACGAGATATTGGAACCTCGGTAACATCGCGATCCGGAATGCCACTCAGGGGTTCCAGGGTTAAAAAATGGCCTGGTGTTAATACGGACAAATCGTTCACGTCAGTGCTAAGAGGGGTTAGCGGTCGTGAATTCAACACCGCTTCTATCTGAACCAGTACGGTGTATAATTCTTCGTAGGTAAGAATTTGCGAACCGATAATCCGCCTCAAATGTGTTTTCACCGACTTGATACCGGCCTCCCATAATCCACCCATATGTGGCGCGTTTCCCGGAAGGAAATGGTGCTCAACACCTTCTGAACTCGATATTTCACCCAAAATGTTTCTAATTTCATTACGGGACCCGATGAAATTAGTTCCTTGATCGGAGTAAAGATGCGCACATCGACCTCGTCGTGACACAAATCTCCTCAAGCACGCCAAAAATGCATCGCTAGTTAAATCGGATGCCAACTCTAAATGTAAGGCCTTGGTTGCCATACACACAAACAAGCAGATATAAGCTTTGCTAGTTCTGGCGCCTCTATATCTACTCATGAAGATAGAAAAGGGGCCACCATAATCAACCCCGGAATGTAAAAACGGCTTTACTTGTGAAATTCGAGGTAGTGGTAAATCACCCATTTTGGGTTGCATTGGGATGGGATCAGTTCTCCAACATTTTAAACATTTCGATAGAACGGATCTTATCACGCGACGTGCTGATAATATCCAAAATTTCCGAGATAGTAAAAATAGCGTGGTTTGTTTACCGGAATGTAAAAATTTCTTATGGTAATACTCGATTAATAATTGGACGAAGCGTCCATTTCTGGGCAGCAATATGGGGTATTTGCGATCATAGCTCAGATCGGCATGAGTCAACCTTCCTCCTACGCGTAAGAGACCTTTATTATCGAAGAAAACATTCAGTTTTCGAAGTGGTTTTGAAAATTTTCCGTTCTCAATTTGCGAACCGAAGAAGATAGTTTGGGTTCGTTTGATCAACAGATCCACAGCGTCGTTGGATTCCTCAGAAGTAATAAAGCCAAATCGTTTCTTATGAGGGTTTCTGCAGTTGAAAATGAAACGTAACACGTTCACTACAGTATTCTGAAGACGAGAAAATGAAGAGATATTATTCAATAAGATATCCAGAATATGTGAATCATTCGCTATTAATAAAACGACCTTACGTTCCTCCTCACCTGTATCAACTTCGATATTTTCTGGTGTCCAGTTAGGGGTACGTAAAAACTCCGGACCTTCAAACCAATTCTTATTAGTCAATAGTTCCGACGGAAATAAACCGCGAGAGACGGCGTCAGCGGGATTAAGTTGCGATTTAACATAGCTCCAATCGGAGAAATCAAACTCCTCTTGAACGTAAGCGACCCGATTTGCCACAAAAGTTTGCCAACGATTCGGGTTGGAGCGCAACCACGCTAAAACTATCTGCGAGTCCGAGTAGGCATAAATTTTATTGAACTTTACTTTATCTTTGAAAATCGACTTGACCCATCGAACTACTTTGGTTAGTAGAACTGCTGCACATAGCTCCATTCGAGCGATGGAAATTTTCTTAGAGCATGGAGCTACCTTTGATTTCGAACACACAAGGTAAGTCTGTATATCCTCATCTTCCCTTATAACTCTCAGGTAGATGATCGTGCCATAACCGCGTTCTGATGCATCTGCGAAAGCGTGAATTTCTACTACATGATTCGCATTGAAATCAAAATATCGAGGAATACGAATATTCGAAAGCAAATTCAATTCATCTTTATATTTCAACCATACTCTTGAAATTTCCTGATCAGGAGTATCATCCCAATCAAGACCCAGAATCCACAATTTTTGGATCAGATATTTGCACAAAAATGTAACCGGTGCGAGAAATCCCAAAGGATCAAAAATTCTCGCTAGTTCGGATAAGAGATTCCGTTTCGTAATTGCGCGGTCAATTGGATTGACCTTATAAAAAAAAGAATCTCGATGTGAGTCCCAATATAGACCCAACACCTTAATTGAACTATCCTGTTCCGTTTCGAACGAAAGAGGATTGGATGAACGTAAATCATCTGGCAAATCCATCAAAAAGTTTGGTTCATTGCTTGTCCACTTGCGCAACTCAAAACCACCTCTTGCTAACATCTCGATAAGCTCATCACGTAAACCTTTGGCTTCGTTCAAAGAAGCAGCTCCGCTGCAGAAATCGTCAATGTATGTATCATCTATTAAAATTTCAGCAGCTAATGGAAAATCCCCTTTTTCATCAATAGCTAATTGACGTAATGTACGCAATGCCAGGAAAGGTGCACAATTAAACCCAAATGTAACGGTATTCAAACGCAAGTCGATCAAATCATCAGAAGGTGAAAACCGAAAAACGAGACGTTGATAATCTCTAAACTCGGGTGCTACTAGAATTTGGCGATACATTTGTTTGACATCCGCCGTGAAACATACCTTCTTCAACCTAAAATTAATCAAAACAGTACCTATGTATGTTTGTAGTTTGGGACCGACGTAAAGACAATCATTTAATTTCAAATTACCTGGCATTTTTGCCGATGCGTTGAATACCACTCTTAGCTTTGTACTCGTTTTATCAGGACGCAGTACCGCATGATGAGGCAAATAAAAATTGGTTTCACCCTGCGCGGGTTTCACAATTTCCATATGTGACAAATCCAAATATTCTCTCATAACCGAACAATATTCCTCATATAAATTGGAATCTTTTAACAAACGACGTTCCATCGCCAGAAAACGTTGTACCGCTAAATCTCGGCTTCGTGGGAACACCGGCGCTGCTTCCCTAAATGGAAGCGGTACTACATATCGCCCTTCGTCCGTTCGATAAAAGTTTTTACGGAAAATATCCTCACAAATATCTGTATCGGAGCCGGTTTTGAAATCAGGTACTGATTCCAATTCAAAGAAATTATTCATCGACTTATTTAAATCGTCGACACATTGTGTTTCACAAAATAAAGATTGTACAGAATTTGAGGAAACATTTTCAACTTTTCCAATCAAAACAAGTAAAGTAAAACTCGAGAAAACATATCGGCCCCTAGTAGGACGTCGATTTCCCCGGGTTTATAATATTCGGGATCAGCTAATTCCAAACCATTCAAATAATTCCAATCTTTGGGCTCTATTTTATTCGAAGGAAGCTTGTCACATATTTTAGGAAGTATTGTGGCGTTAAATAAAACGACAGAATCGCCAACGATGGGCTTGATAAACAATTCAACACTACCCATATTTTGCAAATGTTTACTATCGTTCCCGATTCCATTGATAACTATATTGGAAGGTGAACTACGCATATTCAAGGCAGAAAAACATTTAAGAGAAATGATCGAAATTTCAGATCCCGAGTCCAAAACAGCTCGGAATCGTTTAAAATTACGCTTTCCGGTCTGAATTTCAACAACCGCCGTGCAAAGCAATACGGGAATTCGCGAAGACGGTGTGGCGGACGGAGTGTCGAGGATAAATACACTCGCAGTGGCGTCGACTGGAGTAGCCTCCCGGTCGAAGTGTAAAGTTGTATGATGCGTTTTGCTGGTACACTTTCTACAAACAGCAGAAGATTTGCAATTTTTCAAATCATGAAAACTACTAAGACAAGCAAAACATAAATGCTGACTTCGGCAGAATGAGTGACGCTCTCGCGGCGATTTCTCCAAATATTTTGCACAATTATAAGTTGCATGATCCAATTGACACATAGCACATAGCGGACTATTTTTTGTTTTAGTTTGCGTAATGAAAGCGTTTCTTTTTCTATCATTCGCCGGAGTCATAGACTTTTGAGGGGTATTTTTTCCTTGAACTGTACTGTTCGAATTAATCAATCCGTTACAGTGATCTTCCAAAAACTGGAAAACGTTATTATATTCCGGAATGGCGGTTGATCCATGTTCCCTTTCAAAAGCGCGAGATGTATCGGGATCTAGACGAGATAGTAGCATATGCGTTAATACGAAATCGCAATCTACAGCAACCTTCATACCCTTCAAAACTTCCAAATTGATAGAAAATGTATCCAATAACTTCCGTAATTGAGTAGGATTTTCCGATTTCAAAACAGGGAAGTTTTCTATTTCCAGCCAATGAGCCCTGGCTTGCGCTCGTGGATTGGTATATCGTTTAACCAAAGCGTCATAGGCTATTTGATAGTTTTTGGATGAAGCATTCAATCTCTTTATTAAATCTAAAGGAGTACCTTCAAGTGACGAACGCAAATAATTAAATTTCTCCACAGCTGGCAAATTCTGGTTTGAATGTACTACAGCATCATACATATCTTTAAAACTCGGAAAATCGCGAATATCTCCGGAAAATTTATTCAAATGGATTTTCGGTAGCTTGACATGTGGTAAATCTGCTGAATCCGACGTATTTGGTTGCGTAATAGTAGTTGCATTGAAAGGATCTTGGTCAAATAGTGATGTGTATATGGATCTTATATCATAGTAATGTTCCAAAAAATTCATCTTAGTTACGTCTTCAGCATCCAAATTATGATCCTTATCAGCTGACAATCCTGTTACGAGAGCATTATGGCATTTAAGGAATTCCTCTTTGACCGATTCAATTGAAGAATAGCGTACCTTAAATTTGAGAACGAGCGTTTTGTCCTCTTGAGCGTTAATCGCCAACTTATGGAGAACACCGATTTCGTTGAGGGCACTCTGCCAGACCGCAATGTTACGACGTACCTTGTCAGACATTGTAAATTCCTCTGAAAAATCCGAACTTAATAATTCAGAGCAATTGAGCGATTTGCGTGCGCCTATGGAGCTAGATAACGAGCGAGAATTCAACAAGAAGAAATAAACAGATGTGGCTAGAAAATTAAAGTGCGACAATGAGTGATCAAATTGGAAATGGTTGAAGGACTGAATGGAAACCAATGAACAATATTCGAATATAACTATTTTGTATTGAAATGTTATATTGCGTCGATGTATATATGCGGTTGTGGAACTGAACTGAACAACAACAAAATCAAACAATTTTATTTGATTGAAGTATATTTGGAATTTGATTTTTGAAAAAACAAATGAAACCTGTATTCATCCGGCCCGAAGGACCATGTGTGGCGTTTGAGGGTAAAGAAAATTAAAAAAAATATATGAAGGTAGCGATTAACTTCACCCTCCTTCGATAACAAGTGGAGAGAGAATTAGACGTTAAAAACTGAACATAGGCGAGTTATTAGCGATGTTGTGCGGTCTATGCGATGACAATTTAATATCATAAATAAAAAGGAAAAGTGAATGGCCTAAAAGAAAGCGTCCTTACCCTGCTTGTGTTCCTCGATGTCGTAGAGGGCCCTCTAAGCTGCTCCTGGTGGCGACAAGGCGAATGATCTTCGGGTATTGATAAATGTTCTGGCACAATCACTTGTAAGAAATGTTTATTCACATATAGAATATGTACGGCGTTTTTAGAATGGAAATATCCTAAAGGTAGCGTTGAAATATCAAAATATCAAAAGAGGCAAAATGGCGTAACACACTTCACAGCGGTCTGTGAACCAGTTATATTATTCGTCGATCTTGACGTTCTCAACATGTGTTCCTTCTTAAGAACGATTTCCTTTTTTGTGGCCTATTCAAATTCAACATTACCAAAATGATGGATGTCAACCAATAGGCAACACAACATACACGAAACACCCAGATACTTGTAGCTCTCTTCGGGCAACATACTGTGGATGTCCTGAAATTGTTCCTGAGTGTTCTCCATTTTACCCTTCCTGATGTTGACTATGGCGCATTTATCGAGACCGAAAGACATGTCAATGTCTTTGCTGAAAGAGCGCACTATATCTATCAGCGAGTGAAGTTGTTTTTGGTTCTCGCCGAATAGTTTCAGGTCATCTATGTACAATAAGTGGGACAGTTTTCGCGGATTCCTCATTGCTGGTCTATACCCTATGGTAGTGTTCTTCAGAAGAGTAGACAGAGGATTTAGTGCCATACAAAACCACATCGGCGACAGAGCATCTCCCTGAAATATCCCCCTCGATATTTTCACGGTTCCAGCATTGATGTTATTTATCAGAATATTCGTTCTCCATGTACTCATAAGATGTTGGAGCACCGCTTTTATTTTCGGGCAGATCTTATAAATCTCCAGTACTTTCACAAGCCAATCGTGAGGCACCGTATCGAAGGCCTTCTGATAGTCGATATAGCAAAGACTTAAATTCCTCCTTCTCGCTTGGGCTTGCTTTAGCACTACAGCGTCTATAGTGAGTTGATGTTTACATCCTGCAGACCCTCGAGAGCAGCCTTTCTGTTCTTCCTCCAGAATATTATTGGCTTCACAGTGACGATATATCGCATGATTTACATTGACAAACACGTTATTGGTCTGTAGTTTTCTGGATTGTTGCGGTCTCCTTTTTTGTGGAGCATGTAGGTATTGCCTTGAGTGAGGAAAGCCGGTATCTTGAAGGGGTCTTCCAGCGCTTCCGAAAAACATCTAGCCAGACTTGGGAAACATGCTGGAAACTGTTTAACCCAGAAGTTTTGAAGTCGATCGGGTCCTGGCGCCTTCCAGTTACTAGTGTTTTTGATAATGTTGGATATTTCCTCGACTGTGAAAATATCAGTCCTCATCTCAACGATTTCGGATGCATGGTGTTCAATGTCCCTCAGCCAACTAGTATTCCTCTGAAGTTGACCACTCTCCGACCATAAAGAACTCCAATATTGCCGAAATTCTTCACTTGATGTCAGCATGCAGACTGGAGGAGATTTCGGACGGCTTTTCAAGACTTCTGAAGAACTTCTTTCTGTCTCTAACATATTCAGCGTTTTGTTGTTTTCGCTTTGATAACTCGTTGTATCTTCGTAGGCGTGCACCTTTCGCTTTAGCTTGTTGTCTCAAGCGATCTTTCAGGTCAACTATCAAATCTTTATGTCGTGGAGATTCCAGGTCCAGCCCTGCGGATGTGGCTATTTTTCGCACTTTGTTCAATACTTTACGCGATTTATTATCCTTCAGGAACTCATCCAAGACATCAACTTTTCCACGAAGTTTATCGACGGCCTGCATTAATCTTCTTTTCCAGGCTGGAGTTCCATTTGTAACTTTCTGTTCACTGGTTCTGGGGAAGTAGATCTTTTGCCCATTTTGTCCGATTACTGTGATGGCGGCACAGTACAGGGATAAGTGGACTTGCTCCAACGTCCATTGAGTGCTAAGGTGTTCTGCCAATATTTCGTTGAGCCACCCGATGGTATTCTTGGCCGTAGAGTTGAACTTCAATTTTGGAAGGATGGGGCGGTTGAGCGGATCAGTAGATTCGTATTGCGCCAGGTTGCTATAGAACGTGTCATACAGTTGGCGATATTGTGGGCAGTCTTGGTGAGCAGTTTGGGTGACAGGCAGTTCCCTTGTCGTTTCTACTGGTCTCTCTGAAGGCTCGTTTGGTTCTTCATTATGATCTCCGACAATCTGATCTTGATTGATTGTATAGCCCATTTCTCTCTTGATCTCATCTAGTTCCTGTCCTGTCAGGTAGCCTTTCCGTATTATGACATTTTTACGATCCGCAATGTTTCCTTCTGTCAGCTGAAGTTCCGGATGCCTCTTGGTGAACTCGGTGTAAAGGGAGTATCTCCAACCAGGAAGTGGTCTGTCATCGGAATTGTTCACGTAATAAAAAGCTCGCATTACTTCAATATTCATTTCGCGGCTCCACTTGATACGAGCGTTGCGAGCTCCCCTGCGGACAGTCCTCCTCACGGTGGTCGAGCCAGCAGGTGGAGTGGCATTTTGATCTTCAGCCATGTTTTGAGATTCCACTTCCCGATGTTCTGGTGGAGCTGTATTTTGTTGAATGACAGGGGCCCGCTTCCTCAGCACCCTGCCACCGACGATTATTATTATTATTATTATTATTATAGTGTCAAAGTATTTCGTGAACCCAATTCTAGTTTAGGAATCAGCATTGCAGGAGAAAAAGTCGATCTTCGGGTTCAAGATAATAACGGCAATATCACTCTTGGTATATTCGTTAAAAGTGTAGTGCCAAAAAGTCCTGCAGGAAAAACAGGAAGATTTATGACTGGTGATAGAATTCTAGAATTAAATGGAAAAATCTTAGACCAATCTTAACACGAGGAGGCTGTTTGAATAATAAGAAATGCAGAGGAATTATTAAATCCAGTGCGAGTGGTTGACGATAAAACCAATTATGGCGAATTTAGGCGATCAGTTCACAAAATTTGCAGATTGGAAATTGAAAACTAATTCTTGGCGTGGGAGAATGTTAGAATTTCCTTAGTTTGATTCTACTATTGTTGAATTAGGATCATAGTTAGGATATGAAAAGAAAGCGAGTTGACAGTATTGTGACAAGGTTGAATAAAAAGATTGACAGGAGGTCCGACTTTTTTACTAAAAAATACTAGTTCAGCAGATCTTTGACCAGGAACTGAACATGTGCGATAGCATTTTTCTTCGAAATGCTAACGAAACTTAATGCTAGCTAAATTCTGATGAATGCTGAAGTAAAATTATCTTCGACAGTACTTAAGAAGTCGATGATTAGCCTATATGCAGCTGGTGTAAGTTGACATGAGACACCGTATTCATATGTATAAACATTTCTCTGGATAAGTTGTGTACGTCGCAGATAAATTGGCATGTCTATAGAATTTTTGGGGGGCGTGAATATGATATTTTCCAGGAAAAACAAAGAAATCAAAGTAATTTTTATATCACAATGAATAAGAGGAAACTAAAATAAAAAATAGCAATAACTTCAGAAATAACAAGAGAAAAGGATAATCGTATTCAAACAGAATAAACTGAAAGGGTTGTTGAAACATAATTATCTTCGTCTATGCGACGTTCAGTTTTTTTCTTCAGGTCATCGTATTTTTCCCATTCACCACGTAATCTCTTAGCGAAAGCCACAAAATGACCCACAGAGTATTTTTCTCCTCCAATGATTTCTATTACACCTCTCAGACAGTAGGTTTTCTCTTGTATATGTATATCATTAGGTATATCAGAGAGTTTACATTTTATATCATATCCCTTTTCATCCGTCCATTCAAGGAATATCAGGAAATACAGTTTGTAATTTATTTCCTTTGAATTGCTTTTGCATTCTGAACAGAATAATTTTTCCTTCAAGTGAAAGATGAGGATTTGTTTCAAAATAACACACTGGAATTGAAGCCGTTTTAATTAATTCTTTAGATTTACACACAGTGCATAGTACTTCAATAGTTGCAAAAGTTCCTCTCCATGAGTTTTTTTCACAATTTTACCCCGGAGCTCATATACTTGAGCACTAATTTTTCCTGTAACAAGCTTTTGGAGAATACGCAAAAGAAAATTATCAGTAGTAGTCCGTTCAACTTCACACCAGTTCTCTATTTTGGAATTGAACTCAGAGGAATCACAATATGCTGTACATAGAATTTGCAGGAGACAATCTATCGCACAAGTGTTGGTTATAATATAAGTATTTCGAATTATCAATTTTAATCGGCTCCAAATCACTTGCGTTAGCATTTCTCAAAAAACCAATTGGAATTATTTGAGATTTATCTGCAAGATTGATCCAAATATGATTTTTGCTTCTAAAGATAATTTTTCACTGCTTCTTGATAGCTCCGAAGTTTTTGTTATAATATTACATATCGGCGCATCGGCTTTTTTTTCAGCGTTACATCAAGAGCAGTTATATTTGATGATATTTTTGAACTGATAGCAATACGCATAATTCCTTCTAAACTATCTATATATGTCTCTTGAGTCTTGACCATGTCATCTACTCTAATAGGAAGTTGGAAGTTATGAAATATGCTATTTTTTATATTATGAAAATTACTTCCAACACTTGCACTGGAACAAACTGTTCCACTATTTTTTAGGATCGGCGTCATGACGGCTGTCCAAAGAGGCAATAATTTACATAATTTACAGCCGTCATGACGCCAATCCTAAAAAATAGAAGAAAAAACGTCAGTGGAAAATGGCGCGGTGAGGGCATTGTGAAGAAAAATCGCCCTATGAAATCATATTTGGAACCGCGAAAGGCATGGGCTTTTATCAATCTTGCAGATCTCAAATGATTCCAATTGGTTTTTTGAGAAATGCTAACGCAAGTGATTTGGAGCCGATTAAAGTTGATAATTCGAAATATATTATAACCAACACTTGTGCCATAGATTGTCTCCTGCAAATTCTATGTACAGCATATTGTGATTCCTCTGAGTTCAATTCCAAAATAGAGAACTGGTGTGAAGTTGAACGGACTACTGCTGATAATTTTCTTTTGCGTATTTTCTTACAGGAAAAATTAGTGCTCAAGTATATGAGCTCCGGGGTAAAATTGTGAAAAAAACTCATAGAGAGGAACTTTTGCAACTACTGAAGTAGGTACCATGCACTGTGTGTAAATCTAAAGAATTAATTAAAACGGCTTCAATTCCAGTGTGTTATTTTGAAACAAATCCTCATCTTCCACTTGAAGGAGAAAAATTATTCTGTTTAGAATGCAAAAGCAATTCAAAGGAAATAAATTACAAACTGTATTTCCTGATATTCCTTGAATGGACGGATGAAAAGGGATATGATATAAAATGTAAACTCTCTGATATACCTAATGATATACATATACAGGAGAAAACCTACTGTCTGAGAGGTGTAATAGAAATCATTGGAGGAGAAAGGTACTCTGTGGGTCATTTTGTGGCTTTCGCTAAGAGATTACGTGTTGAATGGGAAAAATACGATGACCTGAAGAAAAAAACTGAACGTCGCATAGAATAAGATAATTATGTTTCAACAACCCTTTTAGTTTATTCTGTTTGAAAACGATTATCCTTTTCTCTTGTTATTTCTGAAGTTATTGCTATTTTTTATTTTAGTTTCCTTTTATTCATTGTGATATAAAAACTTACTTTGATTTCTTTTTTTTTCCTGGAAAATATCATATTCACGCCCTCCAAAAATTCTATGGATATGCCAATTCATCTGCGACGTACACAACTTATCCAGAGATATGTTTATACATATGAATACGGAGTCTCATGTCAACTTACACCAGCTGCATATAGGCCAATCATCGACCTTTTTAAGTACTGTCGAAGAAAATTTCACTTCAGCATTCATCAGCATTTAGCTAGCATTAAGTTTCGTTAGCATTTCGAAGAAAAATGCTATCGCACATAAGTTGGCCCGGAAAATTCAATGACCGATATTTCCACTACGGTCGAAGATATTTCGATTTTTTTTCAGCATCCATCAGCATTTCGCTAGCATTAATTTTTTTCAGCATTTCGATGAAAAATGCCCATGTCTCCCGGAAAATTCAATCATCGATTTTTCCACCACTAGCGAAGATAATTAATTTTTTTCCACAGCATTTATCAGCATTTAGCTAGCATTTACCGTATAATTTTTTTTTCTAAGAAATGCTGGAACTTCCGGGCCAACTTGTTAGACCTTCAATGGGCGGCTGGTAACAATCGTTTACGTGTTGCTTGCGCCGCTTGCGGGCTAGAGTAAGGTAACTGCGGCCTTGTTAACTCACGTATACGAATTACGAAATATACAGGATGTACATACAACCAATACTGATACATACTACAGCTCCACTATTCCTTGAAGATAACGCAGCGCTGTCATGTTATCTCGAATAAAGACTAAAGCTGACCTACTTGCATGTGCGAGGATGGCCTTGTTCTCTTAACCACACATCAGCCCAAGATCGAGTTGCCGCAAATCGGTCTCTAATGGTCATAAGTCTCAGACGTCGATCTTGAACTTCATTTGTGCCCCTTCGACGTTCGGTGTCTACTCTTCTTCGATTTTGGGCAGTATCAAACCACGCTTGCCAACATCTCATGACAGTAGTTGGATTTCTGTTCGTAGTGTTCGTACGGTTAGAGATTTCTCAAAATGACAACCCCGCCTCCCGTAGACCAATAATTTGCCTCTCTCAAATTCACTTAGCAGGCGATAAATTCCGCGTACACGTGCTCTTTTATTTCAACAACAACTAAACATCGACTTTGGATGTCCTCGAATAGCTGGTTTGTTGTAAAATTTGAAAAGTTTGCAAAAAACGACTACAATATTTGAGTAACAATTTAAAATTTAAACAGCTCCTTTTGGGTGTTGCAGTTTCTTTGTCAGTTAGTCGATATTCCATTTTCAAAATTAATATATTCCGGAATTTCTAGGCGTGGTGCGTGGTCCAATAGGAATTTCACCTAACGTTTCGCATACATCTCGATCGGAGGTTGTAACCCGACAATTGACTATTCCGAATTGGTAATGGTACTGGATCTAATCACTTATTCGAGGCAGTTGGTTACAACTTTTTAATTCTTTTGCAGTTGAGTGTAAGTTTCTATTTGGAATTAGTGGATTTCACAGTTAAGATGTGCCTTTATCGTTAGATGAATTGGCTTCCTTTATAAAATTGCCAAGTATGCAAACTTCTTTCATGGTCTCATTTGGTATCGTAGTAAGCTATGGAGAAGGCTACTCCTCAAGTTTTTAAATATCCATCGAGGAATTTTACCACTTCAAGTGATACACTCTGGATAAAAGAATAGGGCGTTGGATGAATATATCCATGAAAAATCTGTATTCGTATACCCTTTTCTTTCAGCCTCCACAAAAACCTGATAATTGGGAAGGAGTACTGAACAGTGATGCTAAGGATAGAATGTGTATTCAAATAACTTCACAGCTTCTGCCCAACGAAAGTGAAGACTGCCTTTATATACATGTCTATACACCACAGGTAAAGTATGTATTTTGCAGCCTCTAATAAGTATTCTGATCTAATAATTTTGACTATTACCGGTATTAACCCTCAGTAGGTAATTATACAGGATGTCCCGTAAAATGTGAGAAATCTCGGATTCAGATAGAACATAAAAAAATAAGATGATAAGTTCCCATAATTTTTTTTCCTAGCGGCCCTCCCTACGGAGATACGGCCTCCTTAATGACGTTACTGGAAATCCATTTTACTGGAATAAATCTCAAACTACTTGATATAATAAAAAAAAATTGATATGACGAACAGTAGTAAGGACCTCTTAAAATACTGCCCTTAAATTTAAATTAGCTCTTTAGGTTACTAGAGGCGGAATAGGTTGTACATTTTAATGCTTACATTTTCAACACGCTTTATGATGAGGAGTAGAAAAAACAAATTTGGATAGCTTGAAGATTAATCTGAAAAAAAGGTACTCTTGTTTATTGTCGATAAAATGAACCGTTTTCGAAAAACAAAATTACAAAGATTCTTAACTATGTGAGAAATGGACTGGTAGAGATCCAATTTCCAAAGTACACCACCACCTGGTCATCTATCTTCTATCTATATATATAAAAGAAAGATGTTGGTTACACCATTTATAACTCGAGATCGGATGGACTGTTTGTTATGAAACTTCATATATGGATTCGTCTACGGTCTGGTTATTATAAAATACAATAAAACTTTGAAAAAATCGATGAAAATTTTACTTATACAGGAAATGCTTTTCCTCCTTTTAAGTAAGGCCACTAGATGTCGCTACAGTTACAGTTACGCTACCTCTTATTCGTTTGTACTTCATTTGATATTCTCCGCTTTAGATGGCGATATAAACAAATAGTGTGTACAGTGACTATATTCCCTCTATAGTCACTGTAATAGTGTGTAATTTGAGTTGCCTACAACTCTGCGCTGTTCGGCAAAACCAAAATGTCTTCGCGTAGGAGTACATACGAGTATGTCTTAAATGATTAGATTTCGTTGAGATATCAGAAGTTCACACATTATGACTGATGATTATTAGCTATTTTTATAGTTTCATTTATTCCAAATAACGTAATCGTGAAGGTACTATATTTGACATTATCACAATTAAATGGCGATGAATTTGTTGAGGCTTTTGGGGCCATCTATTGATATCATCTGTTTTTTTTTTCGAGCATTTCGGTCGTCGTGGTTTGAAATGGTCGAAATAAGAACATATGACATCAATTACTGTGTAATTTACATAGGGCTTATAGTACCATGAAAGGCTATTAACAGATCCAGAAGCGGATGAATATCACAGTGAATTTTCATCGAAATGTCAAGTAAATCGTATTTTGGCGATGAGTTCCAATCGTGAGCTGTCCATTCTCATCTTTTCTCATAATTTTTAAAATGTTTTTGAATTTCTGTTTGGGTAATAAATATATTTGCGGAAATAACTGAATCCAAAATTGCCATTATTAGTGATTGACATATTATGACATATTATTTTTGTGTATCTGTTCTGTGTGATAGCTCATATCCATGGAAACATTCGACAGTTCAAAAATCAGAGAACCAAGCCGTTGATCTCCGATCACCGGTGATTACGATTTGTGAAATCCACCGTAAGTATCATTTAGGCGGAACAAAGTTCGCCGGGCCAGCTAGTTATTAATAATGGCGGGCTCCGAGACCGTATGAACCGGGCGTATTCGACTTCCCTCGGTAAATGCATGAGACTTCATATAAGTACTTGCGAAACTCCGTATGGGAAAAATGAATGTACGTAGAGATCTAGTTTTTGAAGTGACCTCCGGGATGAAGCGTAGACATTTGCCCCCTAGGTGGAACTACTGTACAAAACTGTACTCAATAGTTCTTGCTAGGGAGTAATAAAAGTTCTGCCGTTTCAGTTGGTTCTCATCCCAGAATAAGGCTATATGTCTCTGATGACGGCTAAGAAGCCAGAAACCGGTAAGGCATTGTCTTCCTGTGGTGGTGCCACCTGGTGGTGTACTTTGGGCATTAGATTTCTACCAGTCCATTTCTCACATGTATTTAGTTTGTTCCAACTTAGGGACATTATCCTTGTTGCGATAACTCTTAAGTGGCGAGATAAATGAACTGTATATCTAACTAAAAAATTGAGATAAACTAAAAAGAAAAGTGCACTAGAAAACCCACCACAGGATCTCCATCCACACACCTGAGAGCTCTCGTTTTGGTGGGATTTTCCAGCTTTTACACTTCCTCGTCAAAATAAGACGGCGATGCTATCAATAAGCGTTCAACTTCAACAGCGAACAATAGATCAGAAAATTGACACTATTAAGAGGGGCCTATACCGTTCTGACGTTCAGTTCAAAACGCGATTCGGGATTTCTCACGATAGAGACCACCGATTTATATGAGGTTTTCACTGTTATTCAATTTGAAGAGTTCTTCAAGTCGGAAAGTTAATAATTTTTTTTTTCGTCGAGTGAAAAAAAAAATTAATTTTTTTTTCCCTTCTTAGTGACTCTATATGCATAATTCTAACTTTCCGACCTAGATTATTTTTTTTTATGAATTCCCACAAAAAATTTAACACAAAAAGTTTTCTCCAATCGCTCAAAAACCGATTTCAGTAAAATTAAAATCAAACTATCGCAAAGTGCTGCCACCTAATCGACGAACTTAGCTATTTCCATCTTCTACTGATCGTTCCATCTATCTGGCAATACTGCACATTTTAGGATGCACTTTGGGGTCTCGTCTCGGTGAATCCTAAAGGCAAATATTTATTGTTTTATTGCAAGGCGTCTGGTATCAGTGAAAAGTAAAAGTGTGAAAACATGTGCTATATTATTTCTGTTGGACCAGCAAGCCGAAAGCAAATTGGTTCCGTTTTTAGATCTTGTGACGAGAGACGGGATTCGTGAATTTTCACTGGATTTATTTTTTCTTGTGATTGTGAGTGTTGTGTTATTTTTTTTAATTACTTTGGAGATGAGTAGGAAATTTTATGATAAACGCAAAAATCTTTGCGCACATCGTCGTCGTAGAAAATTAGCTCAACGGAAGAGATTCCAAAAGTAAGTGGGTAATTATTCGACTTTAGTTTCAGTTTTCATGGAAAGTTTCAGTTTCAGTATAATAGACAAAGAAGAAAGCGTTCAGCAGAATGAAAAGGATTGCTGATGATTTGGCTTGTAATTTAAAACAAGAAACGGTTTCAACTATATTAACTTGCGGGTGAGAAATTTTGTTATAACTGGAAAGGTGCTGTTCCATTGCGCGAACTCAACTCGCGCAACGGTTTCGCGAAACAAAATTCGCGAAAGCGGTATCCACATCGCGAAATTGGTTTCGCGAAACAGTTGCGCGAGTCAGTTTCGCGCAATGGAACAGCACCTGAATAGATGTCCAAGTCGAATTACCAAATATCTTATACATATTACTTATTATTTTCACTTTGTCTCATCCGAAACAGTTTGTTTTCTATAAGCATATTTTTAGATCTTGATTGGGAAACCTATTATTGTGGAAGGAAGGAGATTGGTGGATGTCCGTTTTTTGTTCAAACAAATTGCTGATTTGTGCAAGCACTTTGACTGCTCATTTTCTGATATGGACTTGATACAGAAAATAAGGAAAGGTTTGAGTTCCCAATTTGTATTCCAATGCCGGATGTGTAACATTCAGAAGAAATTGAACACTATAAATGGGAGTGGAGGTATTACGAATAACATAAAAATATGTAGAAAATGATGATATGGGATCATCAGCTGAGAAGGCAGCTACCTATATAATTGAAAGAAATAAGACACAAATCATTTGCCATTATAAATAATGACAAATAAAATGTGAATACGAACTAGGTCTCCGATACTGTTCACCCTACCAGACCGAATGGTCTAACGTCAATTGAGAATCGCACCGACTGCAGTTTCGTCCTATTTAGGACTCATCGGGGTGGAATATCCCAAAGTCGACGCTGGATGGAAAATCTTTTCGTCAAGATATGATACAATAAATATAATTATATATGTCTTCATATTTTTTTTTATAACGCCATTTAAAAACTCATGTTCATCAATGTTCATTCAAAAGAACTTCTGTAAAATAATCCTGGTAATAAATATATTTGTCTGATTTTGATTTTATTCATTCATCTCAAAAATCCAAATCAATCAATTGGTGTTCCTAACAATTGAATTTGTTATGCATGTGATGTTTATCTTCTAGAATTTCATACAATCCTTCCTCCTTCTTGAATAACCTTATCGTTTCAATTTTATAAAATAATGATTTTCTGATCCATGATCTGAGTTCATGAAAAAACTCATTAAATTTCAAAAACTTCCCGAAATTCTTGATATTATAGTCACTAACATCAAAAAAAGCTGGATGTCTCCAGTTCGAGTGCCTATTAGACGTTTCTGGAGAACTGGACATATTTGAAATCTGAGAATTGAGATTATCATATTGTTCGAAATTTTCTGAGCTCTGAGCCTGAGCGCTCTTGGTTATACAACAAGTGAAAATAGATTTGTTAAAAAAAAATTTTTTTAATTTTTTCCTCTGTTAAGTATTCAATTCTGAGTAGGTACTGTGGGGTTTTATCCCCTAATTTTTGATAAAGAAATACTTGAGTTCTTACTTGTTTGAATATAATGACTGACTTTTTTTACAATTGTCAAAAACTCTCATTTTTTAAGTAATTAAATCTGGCCTTCTTATAAATTTGAATTATGAATACATTCACATTATTATTCGATCTATGATTCGATTTCAAACATTCCGAGCTGTTTGATATGTGTCACCTATATCTTCAATGTTTCTCTTGACTAGCAATGGCACAATGAACTGTCCTGTCTCATTCCTTTTATGTTTTTCTGTGAATTCCCTTTCACATTCTTGATGGTCCTGACTTGTGAAATTCCCTTTTGAACATTCCTCCATTTCCCAAAACTTCTTCAAGTCGAAGTTCACGTCTCTGACTAAGTTACAGCTTTTTTTTAATTGAGTTGAATTCGAGGTTGTGTTGCCTGCTAAAATCCAACCCAATTTGGTTTTTTGTAACAAAGGACGATTTTCACCACTTTTTATCTGACCAATGCACATGAGCTCATAAAATATTGAAGCGCCCAATAGCATGTCCACTTTCCCTGGAGAACAAAAAGTGGGGTCTGCCAAATTAATGTTGGATGGAATTTCGAAGGTAATTTTAGAAGACGGCAAATCATCTGTTATTTTATTTATAATTAAAAATGATAAATCAGCCTGGAATGAATTGAACCTTGACTTCAATTTAATCTTGGCCATTTCATTTATGTGGAAACATCCTTGATTGATCCCTACTGGAACATTCACTTTTTTGGTCTTCAATTGCAGTCTATTAACCAAGTCCTTTGTGATAAGATTCGTTTGAGATCCTGAATCCAACAATACTCTAGCTTGAATGAAATTTCCCCTGTGATCAACTACGTCAACGATTGCTGTTGCCAATAGCACATCATTGGATTTCGATGGAGACATGACTGACAAGAGACTTGTTTGATTTTCTCTTGACTGTTCAGCCAAGTTATTTTGGACATCCCTTTCTTGTGAAATCCTGTTATGCTCTTGCTGATTATTGATATGTAATAGAGTATTATGCCTCTGACCACAATTCTTACAATTCACTGAAGAGCAAGAATTCACCTTATGATTAGGCTTCAAACAATTAAAACATAAGCCCAAACGTTTGACCTCATTTCTTCGAGAATCAACTGATAAACCCAAAAACTTTTTACAATAAAACAATAAATGCTCTTCATTGCAGAACTGACAAGTGTGCTTGTTGTGTTTATTTGTTGATAAAAAGGTTTTTTGATTTGGTTTATAGTTGTTCGATTTGATATTGAATTTGTCTGTTTTGTAACATGAATTTTCATTTAAAGTTTCTAATAATGAACACCTTTCTTTCAAGAAATTCAAAAGTTCTGGCATTGTTGGCAACTTAGACGTGATATTTGCTGATTCCCATGTTTTGCGTGTTTGAAAATCTAGTTTACCGCTAATCAAATGAATAAGCAACAAATCCCATTGAGAGACGGGTTGTTTGAAACTTTCCAGCACTCTCAAAATCCTTTTAACATCGTCTAGTAATTTTCTTAATGCTGCAAAAGATTCCTTTGGAATTGAGGGTAGATCAAAGAGTGCTCGAATATGACTATTAATAATTAATTTGTCATTTTGATATCTTTCCCTAAGAAGATTCCATGCAATTGGGTAATTATCATTGGAAACTTTCAAAGAATGAATTACTGCTTCAGCATCCTTTTTCAAACATGATTTCAAATAATAGAATTTTTGAACATTGCTTAGGCTTTCATTGTTTTCTATTAATGAGGTGAATGTGTCATTGAATTCTAACCATTGATTACTATCTCCCGCAAATGTAGGAAGATCAATTTGTGGCAAATTAATGCCATTTGACGATGAATTTGTTTCATGAACAACTTGCGTTAGTTGCACTTGAGAAAGACCTGCATTTTCTAATAAATCAGATGCAGCAGCAGTGACCGTAAAATATAATTCTTCAAATTTCTCAAACTCTGTATTGTAAGTTTCCTTATTGTCTGGGTCTAATGCAACCAATTTGATATGAATATTACTGTAACTGTTAGGAAGATTTTGAATTTTGTCTAATCTAATTTGTAGTTGGTTAATCAACGTGTTGTTATCGTATAGTTTTTCTAAAAATTGCTGAAATCTGACTAATTGACTTTCAAGAGTTTCTTTAGTTATGATACAATTTTGAAATTCACTCATGATGTTTTAAAAATGATTGCTCACACAAATCAAAATGAAGTTTGCGTATTTCAAGACAGACCTGCCTTCCAAATGGTTCGGAATCTGAATTCTTTGAATCTGATCTCCTTGAATCTGAATCTGCTCCTTTCTTATGAGAATGATGAATCTTCTTCGTTCGACGTGTACGCCTTGGAAATGTTCTTGAGATGATATGAAATTGCTGAATTGCTCTTGATTTTCTTGTACGGATTGATATCCGGCTCGAAGGACCAATTTGTGGGGTTTTATCCCCTAATTTTTGATAAAGAAATACTTGAGTTCTTACTTGTTTGAATATAATGACTGACTTTTTTTACAATTGTCAAAAACTCTCATTTTTTAAGTAATTAAATCTGGCCTTCTTATAAATTTGAATTATGAATACATTCACATTATTATTCGATCTATGATTCGATTTCAAACAGGTACATTTTTGTTAAAACCATAGTTTTCAAAATACCGAGAAAAAACCGGAATTAAAATCAAATACTCGTAGTCAGTATAATGTTCATTTTTCTTATTCTCAACATCCTGAGCGTAAATAGTCCTCAATCCTCATAACATCAAAGTAGAAGAATGTGGAAAGGCCATGCATCTTGTGAATTTCAGAAAAATCATCACAGGGTGTTTCAAATTTTGTGTCGGAAACTATGATCGAAAATTGGCCATAACTTAAATTTTTCAAATTAGAACCTAATTTTTTATGATGCGTTGGATTCTGCGAAGAAAAATAATAATTTTACTCCAATAAAAAAATGAAAAACTAAGAGAACTATCATCATTTCTTTTCGCACGATTAAACGCAATCATAAAAAATAGGGTACTTATTTGAAAAACGATTGTCGATATTTTGTTCTCTGAAGAAAAGTTTCATATATACCTATCTATATTGCTTGTAACTAATAATGTAAATATGTATATATACAATTCCGCTGATAGAGCATTTCATACAATAAACAAATTTAAATTCATAAAAAATTTAGTTTAGGTTTTGAATCTCAATCACATTTTTTTTTACTGTAGGTTCATATGTGGATGATTTTTTCCGAATCTTACAACCAAAACAGAAATTCGCAATAAATTCGTACAACCAAGAAGGTGATATATTCTTATTTTGTTCCTTCACATCTGCCAACACAGGTAACATCCTGTCTCTTGTACTTCCTTCAGCTAAAATCAATATTATAGACCGCAACCTTGAAAGTGGGAATTCCCAATTATTTCTTTCCATCTGGTAGGGCCGCTGTCCTATGAATTTACAGTGTTGTCGGCAGTTTCGTAAATAATTCCATTTCATTCGTGAATATCCGATGGTATTCGACAAATTCCGCCGTCCGCTTGGTAAAGGCTGTACGTAACAGAAATCTCGCATGTGGAAGAAAAGGGCGGTAAATACGAGGAATGTCTGAGATATCTTCGGACGTACTGAAAATCGACGATTTCTTAGGGATGGTGAGGGGTGAGAGGTAGGTAGACTTTGACGTACGCTAAGAAAGCTGGGCACTATAAACCCCTCTTCGAAAAACGCTTGTGTTCCCTTAAGGGGGGTTTATAGTGCCCAGCTTTCTTAGCGTACGTCAAAGTCTACCTACCTCTCACCCCTCACCATCCCCACAGTGTTTCGAACTCAACTAACACACTCACGAAGGGTCCAGATGACATCTTCAAGATGCCGTTCAACTGGCGATCTTCAGAGTGGTCTAGAGGTCTAGTGCACATAGGTTTTAATTTAAAAAATCGAATCGCGAATATTACGGCAACAATCCTCCTTTTCATTATTCTTAACTATGCAGTTTTGGCACAGGAAGACACGGTAAAAAAATATTTTTCAGAAATTTACTCTTATGAAGTTTTTAATAGATTATTTATAACTAGCGTATTGATATTCAATCGTTGCAAGCTTTAGTGAGAGTACATTTCGAAAAAATAATTTTTGTTAACGTGCCTTTCTATGCCAAAACTGCATGGTTAAGGACCTTTGTAATTTTGTTTTTCGAAAACGGTTCATTTTATCTACAATGAACAAGACTACCTTTATTTTTAGCCTAATGTTCAAGCTATCTAAATTTGTTTTTTCTACTCCTTATCATACAGGGTGTTGAAGATGTAAGCATTAAAATGTACAACCTAGTCCGCCCCTGGTAACCTGAAAGAGCTAATTCAAATTTAAGGGCAGTATTTTAAGAGGTCCTTACTAGTGTTCATCATATCATTTTTTTTTTGAATTATATTAAATAGTTTGAGATTTATTCCAGTAAAATGGATTTCATTTAGGAGGCCGTATATCTGTAGGGAAAGCCGCTAGGAAAAAAAAATTATGGAAACATGTCTTCTTTTTTTTATGTTTTATCAGAATCCGAGAGATTTCCCACATTTTCCGGGACACCCTGTGTAAATCAATACGATACGAATTACTCATGAACGGACACATCCCTTAGTATTCGATCACCACTTTACAGCACAGTACAATAGGATCAACACTTTTTTATGTGTTTTATTGATGAGAAAACTTGACTAATATTTATTTTATATTTCTATCAAACTTAAAATTGCGCTTTTCTTCTGAATCACTTTTTTCACATTGAATTTTATTTCTCGAAATTAGTTTGGTTGTGTGTATCCCACCTACATGTCATATACTCGTTATACATGGTGTTCTACGAGCTCTATGACAAACTTTGACAGAAGGTAGCTGTGCTTCTTTTGAAAATTTTTTTGATTCGTTTTCGAGTTACCAACATTTGAAAAAACATTATTTTAATGTTTTGGTAGGCCGACAATAATAATGCTTTCTTTTACGGCTCAGGAATATGATTTGATGCCCAGTATTGCCATTTCATGTTATAAATGACTTGTATACAAATTTTTGGAGCACAACCTTTTTGACTTAATTGATGACTTAGAGCTCAACATTGTTAGAAATATAAGTTATCACGATGGTGCACCCCCACATAGAAGGAGACAAGTTCATGCTTTAACTTGATCATGCTGAATGTTTGTTTGGATCTTTCGTGCAGCCTACATCAGCTCATTGTAATCCTTTAAAATATCGAAAAGACTCACTATTTTTGAATAAAGAGGACCGTTTTACTTCAGCCCTGAAGATGGCATCATATATGCCGAAACGTTGGCCATAGAGTAATTGGTTTTTCCCTCCATAATTGACCTATTCCCAACAACCATCATATTTAAAAAGTGATAACAACTCTTGTTGGAAAAGCCTTTATATTCAGTTCGAGACTGAAGTAAAAGTATTTCTGCTAAAAGAGTGCTTCTATTGCATAAATGAACACTTTTTGTGCCAATTCTGATAATTACTTTCTTTTTTTTGTTCACACTTAATTCTCCCAAGAGTTATACATTCGACGTGTCCTATACACTTCCAAATGTCTGAAAGGATTAAACTAATATTATTATTGCCTTGTTCCCAAATATCAAAACTCTTCAAGAATTATACAAGAAATGTATCAACTCGAGTCTTTCGTTTTTTCTATCGCCTTTCTTCGCATTACCAACTTGGTGTTCTAGATACCAACAGAAGAACCCATGATACCGCTACCAGTTATGTATGTAATTCACGGAGGAGCATTCATACTTGGAACACCCACTCCAGACATGATGGGGCCGCAATACCTGATGGATCACGATGTTGTAATCGTTTCTGTTGGATACAGATTGGGTTTCTTGGGTAAGTCATCAGTAGGTGAAATTTCAACTTCCACAAATATGCTGAATGAATCAGATACGCGAGATTCTTAATTACAAATGGTTTCTAGATGGAAAAACTGTATGGCAGCTGCTGCCATTCTGTTTTTTCGAGTAAAGATGCATAGAAACCCTGGTGTAACGATTCCTTACTAAAAATCGTGACCAAAACTTGTAGATCAAAACGGCACTCTAGATTTCAGTACTGGTCCTCCTTCCGAATAATCCGCAATATTTCACGGTTGTGACGCTATTGCGGCAATGGAAAATAGCGCGACCCCTTTCGGGAAAAATAAAAAGTAGGACCCCCAACCCAGATTTGCGATCGACAAGAAAGTCTTAAACAGAATTTAATCAGTGCCAACACCAGGTATTCTATGCATCTATTTTCGAGTTTACCCGAGGCAGAACTTGACAGTTTTTGTCACCCAAAATTACATTACATAGATGGCACCAATTAGATTTTGTTGAAAACTTTCTTATCAATGATGGGGTCCTATTTTTCATTTCTCCCGAAGGGGGTCTCGTTTTTTTCCGTTGCCGCAATAGCGCCACGACCGCAAAATATTGCGGATAATTCCGGAACTAGGTACCGATGTACAATTTAGAGTGCCGTCTTGATCCACAATATCGTCGTTACACCAGGGTTTCTATGCATCTGTTACAATACCATTGAAAACAAAAGTATACTAACTGAAAAAGAAATTTGCAACACCTGTTTGTATTTGAATTTTTTTTTGGTAAAACAAAGATAGTAGATATAGCAAGGAGCAGAGGTATGATTAAAATTTGGAGAAAAATGACGAAGGGTGACAATTTTTTTTAATAAATTTGTTAATAATGTGTTTGTCCACCGCGGTTATCTATACACTCCCCAACACGTTTTGGCATTGATGCAATAAGATGGTCTATTTCTTCTTGAGGACTACTATCCATAACTACCTGTACTTTATGTCTCAGAGCCGCCAAAGTTCATTAACTATGGGTGAAAGATCGGGGGATCTGGGCGGCCATAGCAAAAGATTCACATGGGTCGCTTCAAAAAAGTTCATACTTACTCTGGCAACATGAGGTCGAGCATGGAATATTGGATTTTCGAGCCGGTTAAGGGTCTACGTCCCTGAAAAAAAGGGAGTCAGAAACGATTTATTTTCTTCTGATTGATGAAGGGATGTATGAGTGTACAAAGATAAAAATAATTAAAAAAATATTTCATAAATATGGAATGAATGAAAAGGATATTCGCCATCATTTTTAGTTATTTTGTAACATTTCCACCACAAAACGAACAAATATTTTTGTGATTTTTCATCTCAGTATTGAAGTCTATCATTTAGTTAATCAAATGTTTATCTCCTTTTTCTTTCAGAATTTATCGTTTTTTCGTAGATAATATTACAACAATGTGTTGTTTTCGCGAAATTTATTTCCTTGAATTTTTCTATTCGAAATGATAAATATCCATTTTTACCAAAGACATTTTATCAAGGATTTTATTAGCCGTCGATTAGTGAAAATCAATTGTTTCCTACTATTATAAATAATAAGAAATAAATTCACTTTATTCTCACTTGACCAAATGGTATAGAAAACGTCAAAGTACAACCTCAAAATACTAAAATACAATATACAGGATTTGGTATCAAACAAACTGCAACAATAGTACACCATCAAAACAATCTTTTACGAAAGTAAATCACATGATATATACAAAAAGAGAAAAATGAAAAAAGTAATAAATACAAAACAGACATAAAATTATGACTCTGTCATAGATCACAGGAAAAAAACTCTTCTAGTGTGTAGAAGGCCTTAGGTATTACAAGAATGTTCAGATAGATTTTCACATGGAATTGATGTTCTTTTAAATGACACGCCCCGCAGGTATCTACTCCCAGATGACTGGTGAAGAAAAATTAGTGTATTATGCAGTCAGTGTGAGATCTAGTTCAGAGTAGGATTTCTTGTTAATATTCACTGCGCCCCAACATTTGTTCTATTAAGCTGAGTAATCCAATAAATAAAAATTAATGCACCACACCGCCATCTAGCGGTATGCGTTTCCTATTTCGAAGGCTGAAGATTCTTAAGGTGAGAGAGGCACCGCTAAGTTAACGCAGCGCTGTCATGTTACCTTGAATAAAGACTAATGGTGGCGTTCTGGCATTAGTTGCAATTGCACATGCTACTGTCCGGTGTACATGACGCTCAACGTCAAACTGAGATTCACAACTTTCTACCCGACGTCGTCTAACCCTTCTTCTGCCATCATGTGCACCCAAGGAGAATCGAGATTCATCAGGAAAGACCAACTGATGCCATTCCACATTCGTTGACGTTCTCTGCACCACTGTAATCGTTGCCGGCGATGCTCAACCGTTAGAGGTAACACAATATGGGGTCGATAATTCTGCAGTCCAAAAGAACTTATCCGGCGGTAAACTGTTCGGACAGTTACAGTATGGCCTTGTTCTCCTAACCACTCATCAGCCGAAGATCGAGTTGTCGCAAATCGGTCTCCAATGGCCATACTATCAGTTTTACTTAAGGTAATCGTAAGGCTGCTGATCGGAGTTGCCCACACATTTATCAGTTAATCTGAAGATATTGGACTGCAGGTCGCGTGGACTGAAGACGAGTGGCCGCCGTAGCGGCCTGCAGCAGGCGACGAACGGACGGCAGATCGGCAACCGGCACAGGATTGTCGGATGATGATCTCAGAGCTCACCACCAGTCACCAACCACTGTCAGTTGACCTGAAGGCGCTAGATCGTATTCCCTCCAAATCTACTGGTTTCGGCAGTTTTACGTCAGATCATTTCGAGCCCTACAGTGTTGGTACGCGAGTGCACTGACGAGCAAAAATGGATTGTAAACCACCATTTATTTCCGGGTTTTTGAAATTTACCGAGCTCACCCTTCTTTGTGGGAGATAAAAGATGAAAATTATGCAAACAAAAGATTACGCGATGAAGCACACGACATGCTGCTGCAGGTTGCTGGTAGGATTTTCCTAAGCGCTTCAGGTGAAATTCGAGTCGGAAACTTCAAATCTTCGAAGCTTCGGCACATTGCTAAACTCAGAGTTGTAATCAATCTTTCCTCAGCACTGATTGCCTGGCGTAAATTGGTGATCACTTTACTGATTCCTGGTGAAACCAACTCTAGGAGTTTTTGAAAATTATTTTCGCTCATTCTCAAATAATTCATTAAATCCTCGTGATGAGATTGTCTCATTTCACGAAGCAATGACATGTGAGAACCAGTGTCTCTATCCTGAAGCCACTTTTTCACCCAAAACCTTTTTCGAGGTGGATCTCCAAAAATCGAAAGAAGATATATCGCGCAACATTTTCGACGAAGCATGATGGAAAACTGTCTGGTAACTGCGGTTTGCCTGCAGTCCTGATTTGCGATCGACAATTCGCCTTTAGGCACTTGACGGATGATGTATGCTATCATCAGTCAAGCATCTGCAGTTCTGTACGTCCGCTTGCAGGTGGTGAACTGATAGTGTATGTAACTCTACGATATCGGCCTCATAAGTTTCTTTTTGAGGCAATGGCACTAAGACGCCCCATACACTATCAGTTTTACTTAAGGTAATCGTAAGGCTGCTGATCGGAGTTGCCCACACATTTATCAGTTAATCTGAAGATATTGGACTGCAGGTCGCGTGGACTGAAGACGAGTGGCCGCCGTAGCGGCCTGCAGCAGGCGACGAACGGACGGCAGATCGGCAACCGGCACAGGATTGTCGGATGATGATCTCAGAGCTCAACACCACCCTCTGTCAGTTGGCCTGAAGGCGCTAGATCGTATTCCCTCCGAATCTACTGTTTTCGGCAGTTTTACGTCAGGCCATTTCAAGCCCTGCAGTGTTGGTACGCGAGTGGACTGACGAGCAAAAATGGATTGTGAACCACCATTTATTTCCGGGTTCATTGAACTTTAACGAGCCCACCCTTATTTGTGGAAAATAAAATATGAAAATCATGCAAACAAAAGATTACGCGATGAAGCATACGATATGCTTCTGCAGGTAGCTGGTAGGATTTTCCCAAGCGCTTGAGGTGAAATTCGAGTCAGAAGCATCAAATCTTCGAAGCTTTGGCCGTTGCTAAAAATATCAGAGTTGTAATCAATCTTTCCTCAACACCGATTGCCTGGCGTAAATTGGTGATCATTTTACTCTCATTCTCAAATAATTCATTAAATCCTCGTGATGAGATGTCTCAGTTCACGAAGCAATGACATGTGAGAACTAGTGTCTCTATCCTCTGAAGCCACTTTTCACCCAAAACCTACTTCGGGGTGGATCTCAAAAAATAAAAAAAAATATATATCGCGCAACGTTTTCGACAAAGCATGATGAAAAACTGTCTGGAAACTGCGGTTTGCCTGCAGTCCTGATTTGCGATCGACAATTCGCCTTCAGGCACTTGACGGATGATGTATGCTATCATCAGGCAAGCATCTGCAGTTCTGCACGTCCGCTTGCAGGTGGTGGACTGATAGTGTATGTCACTCTACGATATTGGCCTCATAAGTTTCTTATTGAGGCAACGGCACTAAGGCAATCGCATACAGGCCCGCCGTAAGCGGGCGTGCAAGGCGTGCCCGGCACAAGGGCGGCACGTCCAGGGGGGCGGCAAATCCAGTAAAATTGAAATTTTTTTTGAAGGGGACAAACAACGTGGTAAGCGGGGGGGAGGAAAAAAAAAAGGGGGGGCGGTTGTCCAACTCCAACTGCTTTGAAATTTTGCCAACTGTCATAGAAACATAGAAATTTTGCCATATGCGATCGAAACTTTGCCAACTGCTTTGAAATTTCTCCAACTCCGTTCAACATTGGGGGCGGCAAGGTCTCCCCATCCCCCTTAGAGAGACTTTTTCTCTGAAGGATCGGGAGGACAGGCGGCCAACATCGATAATTTCCGTATATCCACGGAATTCAGTGAATTCACTGCAGTGTTTGTTTCAGGTATATTTCCGGGAGGGGCACTGCCGCCCCCCGAAGTTCGGCAGAGAATCAAAATATTTCTCCATCATATTAGATTGCACACCAGATGTTAGTCATATAGAACAAATTACAGTTATACTCAGGCATGTTCTTATAGATAATGAGACAAAAAATGTTACGATATGTAAAATTTCCTTGATTTCTGCCCTATCAACAGCTCCACAGGCGAAGGTCTATTGAATTTTGTTACGGATTTATTTTCGCAATTGAATCTCAACATTCAAAATTTACGAGGCCAGGTTTATGATAATGGTTCAAATATGCGTGGAAAACACAGTGGACTACAAAAAAAAATTTTGGAAATCAATAACCGTGCATTTCATGTACCGTGTTCGGCTCATAGTCTTAATTTGGTAGTGAATGATGCAGCAAGTATTACGCACGAAACTGTGAATTTCTTCAATATAATTCAAGAAATTTACGTTTTCTTTCGGTCGTCTACAAAAAGGTGGTCTGTTATCTGTAAACATTTACCAAATTTAAAATTAAAAGCTTTAAGTAATACGCGATGGTCAAGCAGAATCGATGCAGCTAAACCCTTACGTTATCACCTCGAAAAAATTGTTGATGCTTTGCTAGAAATATCTGATAATTCCTCAGAATGGGATTGTACTACTTCCCACAAAGCTCATTCGCTGGCCTTAAACGTACAAAATTATAGATTTATTTGCTCGGTAGTAATTTGGTTTGATATCCTAAATGAAATTAATGCCCTGAGTAAAATGATGCAGAGCCCCACCATGAATACCCAAATTTGCATGAATTTGTTGAAGACGTTGATTGATAAGTTCAAACAATATCGTACGGCTGAACATGGTGAAATTGTGTTAGCAGAATCTTCCAAAGTGGCCCACGAACTCAATGTAGAAACAGATTTTCCACCAATCAATAAAATCAGACCAAGAAGAAAACCAACACAATTTCAATATGAACACAGTGATAAAGTTTTATCCGACCCAAAAACCAAATACCGAGTGGAGTTTTATTTTAGGATACTAGATCAAACAATCAATTCCTTGAAAAATAGATTCGAAGAGTTGACAACATTTTGCGACGTGTTTGGGTTTCTTAGCGACAACCTATTCGACTATTCCAATGTTGATTTGATGAAGTATTGTCAAGACTTGAATCTGAAGCTTATTAAAGATGATGCTACTAATGAATCAGACATTGACGGTATTGATTTCTTTAATGAAATTATTGCACTAAAATCGCATTTTGCAGAACACCAATCGAAGGATCCACAATCACTGTTACAATATATTTTTGGCAATGACTTAATTTCTACATTTCCGAATATAGCACTAAGAATACTACTAACATTGCCGGTTTCAGTTGCATCTGGAGAAAGATCTTTTTCAAAATTAAAATTTATCAAGAATTATTTAAGATCCACTGAGATCCAACACAGATTAAGAAGTAATTTAGCTATAATTTCAATTGAACACCAAATTTTGGATAGATTGGATATGACTAAGATTATAGAAGATTTCGCAAATACAAAAGCGAGAAGAGTGAAATTTTTTTAGATAAATACTTGATTGTGTATCTATATGATTTTTCAATTTTATAAATAGAAATAACAATAATATAATATATATATTACAATAATTCTTGCCACTACCCCCCCTCCCGAATTGCTCTCTGGATACGCCCCTGATGTAGCGCCCTATTGGGGGCGGCATAACAGTATTTGCACGCGGGCGCTCAGACAGCTAGCGGCGGGCCTGATCGCATAGTGTATGGGGCCCATAAGGCAATCACATAGTCTATGGGCTGCTTAAGTCTTAGACGTCGATCTTGAACTTTATTTGCGCCCCTTCGACGTCCGGTACCTACTCTTTTTCGATTTTGGGCATTATCAAACCACGCTTGACAACATTTCATGACAGTATTTGGATTTCTGTTGGTACGGTTAGCGACCTTTTAAACTTTTTTTCAGTTGAGGAAAGAGATGATAGTCGGACGGAGCCAAATCTGGTGAATAAGGGAGGTGTTCTAGTAATTCTAACCCTAAATCACGAAATTTTTGCCCTGTAAAAACAAAATACTTTTGAATAGCTTTCCGCGTCTTTTCTCTTCAATTTTTTCCCGTAGAGTGGTCAGTAATGTCGAATAGTAATCTCCAGTTGTTGGTCTACCCTTATCCAAAAAATCATTCATGATTACTTCATGGCAATCCCACAAAACTGAAGCAAGAACTTTTCCTGCCGATTTTTGGACACGAAACTTCTTAGGTCTTGGCGTCTTGGAGAACCAGAGTGTTGCCATCCCATCGATTGTTGCTTTGTTTCTGGATCGTAGAAATGTAGGTACCCAAGTCTCATCCATGGTAACAATTCGGTTTAAGAAGTCTACATTTCCAAATTGACGTGAACTGTGTTGAACGCGTTCGTATAAAATCTTCAGTGCTTCAGATATCCGTTTTAGCCCAATTCTACGATCTGATAAAATCATCTCATGAACTGCATCGATATTTTCGGGGACTGACACAGAAACTGGCCTTCCCGATCGGTCATCATCTTCAGATTTGGAGCGGGAAACAGATTTTATTCTTTTATACAATCTGTTCCTTGTCGCCATTTCTTCACACGTGCCATATGCCATATATTGTTTGATATTACAAAACAGTATGTAATTCTCTCTTTCAAAAGAATATATATATATATATATATATATATTTGTCTGGCAGACGTATCCAGTCCCGGTACGTTCTTAAGGCGACCTAAGACCCACATGATCCGTATGTTTTTTACGAGTATATATGCAAAAAATGGGCTCTTTTAAAATATAACTCCCTAGGCACATTGAGAGGGGAAAATTTTTGTTTCATTCAAAAAAGTTGTATATCTGATAGTCCTGTTCAGACCCGATACATTGCGCCAACTTTTCAATCCCACATATACTGCACCGGCAAATACGATCAACGTTTTCGATCCCAGCACTGTTGCCAGATTGTCGGGATCAGTCGCTACGATTTCAATGTATAAAAGGGATTGAAAGAGTAGGTGTTATGGCAAGAATTTGTATATGTGTTAGTGAGTCGACGGGAAGACTAAATATCTTCACGAAGTGAACAATTTTGCTGTCTGTGAAGATGAAATTCCTCATTCTCATTTGTTGAACCAATTTTTTATAGTCACTGACTTGGATTTTCCGAAATATTAGTTTTAGGATTACGTCACATTATTTTTCGAGTTACTCTCAACAAGCCCTTCCATTTGATGCCCATATTGTAGAAGTGAATAACTATAACTATTTCGAAATCTTGGATGGTCCGCCATATTGGATTAAGAATAACATCGCATTATGTTCCAAGTTACATTCATCAAGCCGTTTGACTTAATATTATTTATTATAGGGCACAGGCATTTTGAATGAGCAATAATCCATTTTGCCTCATTAGATTATTATGCTGTTTGAAATGATTACGAATAGATCGTATAATTCGTACGAATGAAATTTTGATGCTTATCATTATCTACAAACTACTTTTTTTGATACTGTGGGAATAATTATCTCATTTTTCGACATTTCCACTCATTGAAACTTTAAGAATCTGATCTAACAAAAACTATTGTTTTCAAATTCTCCTAGAAAAACCGCATCTTAAAGAAAATTAAACCGAAAACAAAAAATCTGACACATTTCATTGTTGTTTTCATGAATGAAATATTTGATTTTTCCTTTTTCCTTTTAATATTTCTTCGCGGTTCGGCTGGAAGTTTGAATTATTTGAACGCATACGTATATTATCACGTGATGTGAAAAAGGCTGAATGCTGGTGTAGCTTGACACTGTAAAAAAAATTAGAATCAATTCTGGATGCCGTCATATATAACGAATTACATAAAGGGTGTCAGGATTAAACATTCTTCATATATTTCAGGAGGTTATTCTAAATATCGAAACAAGAAGATATTTCCATATCTACTCAGGTTCTTAATGCATTCCACGGGTGACTTCTAAAGTACTGTTAGTTGGTTAGTTCTGCACCAAAATTTATCGAATTCAAATGAAATTGATAGCATGGAGTTTTCTGGACGAACTTGATCGTTTGATTGTAAAAGAACTGATTGATTCTCATTAGCAGCAGAGATAATAGGGGGTGTCTCAAAAAATCAATTTCAATTTTTGAGTTGATGATCTAATTGAAATTTCAGTCGAAGAAATGGGCTCCTAAAATATTTTCAAATTGAAAGCGTTACGTAACCCCTATCTCGAAATAAAAGTATTTTAGTGTGATGAAATGAATTCCAAGTCATTTTTTTTCTATAGTATGGGGCTCCGTAGCGCCGTACCTCTTTTGCTCCGAAATGGTTGAGGAGACCATGTCTTCGACTAACATAATCGGTTATCAGACATGGGTGAATACAGCTCTTCTTCATGGGGGGTAATATGATTGAAAACCATTAAATCAGGTAGTTTAGGTACACATCCTCAAATAAACTTTGAAACGTGATTTCTTCTTAGGTCTTCGATACTCATCACCCCCACCCCCCGTAAATCCGCCCTATTATCAGACGATTCAGTTTATCCAGAAACATCCATTTCATTTAATTCCGACAAATGATGACATAGTTATCGCAAATTAGTTGGACTTTGGAGGTCATGCTGAAGAGCCTCTAGCACTGGTGTTTTAGGGCCTAAGTTGATATAATCTAACTTTGAACTCCACTCTCCTGAATCACCCCCTGAAATATATGAACGTTGAACCCGGCCACCCTGTATTCCTTTACAACGCCTTTATTATGGTTATGGAGTAAAAGGGCTTGAGTAATGCATAGTTCACATAGAAGAATTCCACAACCACGATGGCCATCAGTACGGAATGGTAGATTTAATTGATGTTTTAATCTTATGAATGAAATATAAAAGAAGGAATGCTTTCAAAAATGAGGCAATAAATATTCAAAACACAATAAACAATATTAAGTAACGAAAAGAACTGAGAACTTGTACTTTTTTCAGAATGTCAATAACATCAATCTCAGTGATGTGTTAGGAGCTTAATATATTAGGTAGGACCTAGACAAAATTCATAACACTACTCTCCTTCATTCATCACATTGAAAAACACAATTGTATAACTTCTGAAATTCTTATGAAAATTAAATTTCACTTTTGATTCTCATCGGTGAAATCAAGAATCAGATTAAGAAGAATCACTGGTTTACTAAAAACAAGAGCCTTTTTATATATTGTATAATCATTATCCGATTCTGGTACATCATTTACATCATTCCTATCTTTCATTTCTATGAAATTCCAAAACTCAGCATATTGTGATAATCTCTTCAACTGAATCACACTCCATTTATATATTTATGAATTATACAGGGTGGTACTTTAGGTACCACTCTTCCAAATATGAGAAAAAAATACTATTTTTCTCTTGGGAGCGCTGAAAATTAAATCCTTAGACGTCTGTCAGCTACATTGTAAAAATATTCATTTGAGAGTATTTTGATAACGCACCACTGGTTTCCCGTTGAAACCGCAGTATATCACGTGATTAGCCAGGTATAATTGACGTATTCGATTTTGTGGACATGTGTTACAAATGAATATTTTTTCAATTTTTTTGTGATCTTTTGATGCTTTTCACGTTAGCCCGTATTCTAACTCAAAATAGTACATTCATCCCCGAAACCCGAAGAGGGCTCGAGAGATACGTAAACATTTTAAATATTCATTGATCTACCATGGGTTTGAAACATTCCTTTTTTGGTGGATTATGGCGAAAAGGTTGATCTATCATAAAGTAGTTTGCTCAGCTCTACTAGTTCCTTAATAATCAAGTGAAATATACAGGGTGGCCATTTGAAAACGAAACAGACGAGATTACAGACGAAATAAATTTTTTCGATAGAAATGCTCGGCCAGGTCGATTTCTGTTTCGAGGGGGACAACTTAAGATGTAGGTTACGGATGCATAGCGCTTCAACCCTTGCTACTACAACCCTCACCCCCAATTTTTGAATAGGGAAGATGGGGTGAGTGATACCTCATTTGAGAGGTATTTTTATACTGATTTCAGCACAGTAATTGTTTTTTCATTTTATGCATTAGTTCTCGAAATATTCTTAACTAAGTATTTGAAAATGAAGTGGTGTTTTCATGGCACTTGTAGTGTTTTTTTGTGAAAAATCGACATTTTGAGCTTCAAAACAACCATGACTGTGGCTTCCTTCCTCCAATCCACTGACATAGAAATCTTTAATCAAAATGTCGATTTTTCACAAAAAATCACTACAAGTGCCATGAAAACACCACTTCATTTTCAAATACTTAGTTAAGAATATTTCGAGAACTAATGCATAAAATGGAAAAACAATTACTGTGCTGAAATCAGTATAAAAATACCTTTCAAATCTTCCCTATTCAAAAATTTGGGGTGAGGGTTGTAGTAGCAAGGGTTGAAGCGCTATGCGTCCGTAACCTACATCTTAAGTTGTCCCCCTCGAAACAGAAATCGACCTATCCGAGCATTTCTATCGAAAAAATTTATTTCGTCTGTAATCACGTCTGTTTCGTTTTCAAATGGCCACCCTGTATTGTGTACCTACATGGGTGCCCACAGGCAGGTGGACACGCCTCCGTCTTGAGATTTTGATCCCTTTGTCATTTTTCAGCACAACAAACATACCGTCATAATATGATATTGACATTCTGAAAATGAATTTTGAAATGGAAAATGTAAAAAATTTCTCTTTTGTCCCCCTTTGTGATTGTGCATGAACGAATCTTGTAAATCGGAAACAAGAAAATTTAGTATGTGACTGTAACTTCTTCTCTGTTCACAAAATGCCATTTTTTCAGCACTTAAAAAAGTCTCTCTTCTCACTTTCGAAAGGAGACCCCTACTCGAAGACACACGTACCTATACTTGGTAACATTTTGTTTACAGTAATATTCATCGGGTTTGTATAAGCTTCCATACCGGAGAATCTGCAGTTCATATTGATATCAAGAGAATCCAATATAAAATCTACGAGTCTATTCGAAATATTCACTAAGACCCATGACGACGTTCGTCCATACCGGGATCGTATAAGTACTCGAATAGTGTATTTGAGGTGTATGAACGGAAAACAGCGTTGCCATATTTAGGGACCCAATGCGTTGGTCAACTATACGAATTATATACAGCAAGTTGATGTCGACTGAAGCGCCCTCGCACTGGCCAAACACTGAAACTTTTCCATATATAATCACATGTAAAACCGACTTTTCAGACCCGGCTGAAAATGCACCCCTAGCATCCCCTCAGACCCCTCATAACTTTTCTATAGTCGAACGTTACCAGTCCCGAAGCCGGGTCTGAAAACGTCACTTTTGGACTGAAAAGTCGGTCGAGTATACCGATTTGGGTCTGTATGTGCGGTCGAACAAATCTATATATATATATATATATATATATATATATAAAAATTAGTTAAATTTATTTGGGTTGGCAGTCGGAAATAAATGAAACTCTCTTTTTTCCTTTTCTCTCAAGCTTTCGGCTTTATTTATTTATTTATTTCCGACTGCCAACCCAAATAAATTTAACTAATTTTGAATATACACAGTCGCTAAATCTTGAATTATATATATATATATATATATATATATATATATCATCTTCAATGGAAAATTGACCTCTTTTGAAGCTTGCAGTCCAATTTTTCACGGTCGCATACGAAGGACATTGATCACCAAGGGTATTAAGCATATCTTCGTGAATCTCCTTACCTCTTAATCCTTTTAAAAACAGGTACTTTATGATGGCTCGATACTCCAATTTTTCGATTCTTACAATTTTGGTGGACATCTTTTTTTTAAATTTATTGCGTAACTCTGGTTTACTCTTTTGACGTCGAACTCTACACTGACACTTCTAATAAGTAATTGTTCGTTGATATGGTATCGCAATATTTTGTTTTTGCATGGAACTGGTCTAGGCTTACTAAATATCAATATACATCCTCGTAATTTTTCCTGTGAAAAAAAATCGAAAAAACATAATGCAAATTAATATTTTTTAACAAAAAGCATTCGTGCAGGTGCAAAAATCCTCGTCTTCTAGCCGGATTTTTGTTGCCATCAACACTCATGCTTCTTGTTCAAATATTACCTTACAATGTGTATTTTCGATTTTTTTTCACAAAAATTACATACCCTTATGATATTACTTACGAAAATTCTCACTTTTCTAGGATTCTTAGCGACCGAGGACTTGAACTGTCCTGGCAATAACGGTTTGAAGGATCAACAGCTTGGGCTGAGGTGGGTCCAAGAGAATATTCGTATGTTTGGAGGAGACCCAAACAGAGTTACAATTTTTGGAGAAAGTGCAGGCGCTGCTAGTGTCGGATACCAGTTGGTAGGGTCTAACGCGAAAGGTTCGTGAAATAATTTTCTGGATAGGCTAAAGGATTTGAATATCTTAATAACATCATTCCCTACATTTTTCAATTCGAAATTTTAGGTCTGTTCATAGGAGCCATACAGAATAGTGGCTCATCTCTTGTTACCTGGGGTATGCAGAAGAATCCTAAGAAAATAGCCTATAGATTCGCGAATCATATGAATGCTGCTATTACTGAGAATAATACTTCAACTTTGGAACTTCTCAAATTTTTCAGGACACTGGATGTTCGACAGATCAAAAGAGCATGTGTAGAGGTGTTCGGGGAAGTGAGTGCATTGTACTTTTAAACCATTGCGATTATGCATTAGCGATTCGAAGAATATTCACACATCGTCATTTGTTTTGGCCCCCCTAGGTTTCTCGAGAAATATCCTAACTGACAAAGAAACTGACCCAGAAGGAGCTGTTTAAATTTTTAATTTTTTTTTGATGAAACATACCTAGATAAGGAGTAAATGATAAAATTCGGAGAAAAAACGTGAGGGTTTTCTCATATGTAATACCACTAGAGATGGAATTTTGCCGGCAAAATTTCTCGATTGAAATATGAAAGTTTGTTGCTCGGAGTGATTTTGGAAAAAATGTCATGAGCGAAATTTCCGAAAAGCAACAAAATTGAATATTACAAGAGAGAAATTTTACCCGCTTAAATTTCATCTCGAGCGGTATTCGGCATGACTATTCCACGAGAAAATACGGTAATATGTTCACATTTGACGCGTATTGCGCTATTTGGCAAATTAGAATTCATCATAGATTAACTGAACCACTAAACGTTGTTTGTTCTCTCTATGATATTTATTTTCGAAGCTATCTATGAATTCGAGAAACGTCAAAAATTTAAGCGCTGAAAAACCAACTTGTTAGTTTTGCCGGCTTGAAATTTTTGTCGAGATGAAACGATCGTTGCAGACGTTGCTACGGAAACTTCGTCACTAAAAATGGAATGAGTGGAATAGTCATAGAATAGTATACGAGTATTCTAAAACTAGTTGCAAAATGGGCTCCTTTTCCAAAACGAATGTGAAGGAGCGAGTTTTCGGACGCATGAGTATTGGAATTGCATTCTGCAACGAGTATTAGACGATATTTTCTCTATTTCACTAAAATTTCGTGAAATTCAATAAAAAAATTCAAATTATAGGTCCTAGTGAGTGACTTTCATATTGTATCTTGGCAGTTGGTGTGAATGTTAGGAAATACGAAAATTGACATTTCCAAATTGACGTCTGCTGAATTTTAAAAGGATCGGAAGTCATTGCTGTCAACCAGAAAACGTAAAATGTAACTGAAAACGATGCTGTAATGAATTCATTACAGCACTGTTTTTGTACTGTAATGAACTCATCACGATACTGAAATAGAGAAACATTTTTTCTTACTTGAATATTCTTTTCGTTTTTCGCAAATTCTTCAAAGGACCCCGCACTTTTTCTATGACAAATGGCGTTCCGTGAAATTTTCTAAAATTTTGGTATAATGTAGTACTCGACCTTCTGAACAAAAGTGTCCACGGTCCCAACTCAATCCTATGACTAGTTTTCGAGATACAGGGCGTTGAAGTTGAGAATTACCCACTTTTACTACGCCCGTATCTCGGAACAGAATCGAATGAACTTCAATTTTTCTCAAGAAACATTTCATTACATCCCCAAGGAGCAACCATATAGAGGAATATGACCGAAAATCGTTACGAATACGGGGTCATCCATAATTTAATGCATGCCTGATTTTGGAAGAATAAAATATGTCAGTTTCAGAGCGAGAACGTTCACAAAATGAACTATTACACTAGATATATTGTTGTTACATCGAAAACGTCTGAGATACCCAAAATTTATACTGGGTGATCCATTATTATAGAAACTATTCTCAAGGAGGGTTAAATGGACACCCTGTATTTATGGGTTGATTCAAGGTGTTTGTTTAATTTTTTTAGAACATATCATCATGGACTTCAAAGATTACAGGGTGATTCAGTCATGAAATGAACTTTGAACCTCACGAAAATACCCAAAAACCACCTTTTTTTTATCACCCTATATTTCAAGATTAACTCCGACGAGGTGGGAGTTTTCTTTCACCACTGTACCTGATATAAAAACATCAATACGGCTGAGAGTTTTTATCCACTTCCTATGACCAGATTTTTTGTTATGCTGGAATAAGAATAGAATAACATACCTAAATAAATAATTTTCATATTACATTAAAAAAAAATCTGCTCATAGGAAGTGTATAAAAACTCTCGGTCGTATTGATGTTTTCATATCAAGTACAATGGTGAAAGAAAACTCCCACCTCATCGGAGTTAATCTTGAAATACAGGGTGATGAAAAAAAAAGGTGGTTTTTGGGTATTTTCGTGAGGTTCAAAGTTCATTTCATGACTGAATCACCCTATATTCTTTGAAGTCCATGATGATATGTTCTAAAAAAATTAAACAAACACCTTGAATCAACCCATAAATACAGGGTGTCCATTTAACCCTCCTTGAGAATAGTTTCTATAATAATGGATCACCCAGTATAAATTCTGGGTATTTCAGACGTTTTCGATGTAACAACAATATATCTAGTGTAATAGTTCATTTTGTGAACGTTCTCGCTCTGAAACTGACATATTTTATATTTTCAAAATCGGGCATGCATTGAATTATGGATGACCCTGTATTCGTAACGATTTTCGGTCATATTCCTCTATATGATTGCTCCCTGGGGATGTAATGAAATGTTTCTTGAGAAAAATTGAAGTTGATTCGATTCTGTTCCGAGATACGGGCGTAGTAAAAGTGGGTAATTCTCAACTTCAACGCCCTGTATCTCGAAAACTAGTCATAGGATTGAGTTGGGGCCATGGACACTTTTGATCAGAAGGTCGAGTACTACATTATACCAAAATTTTAGAAAATTTCACGGAACGCCATTTGCCATAGAAAAAGTGCGGGGTCCTTTCACAAGAAACTATCTGTTCGAGGAGATCCAAAGTCGATGTTTAGTTGTTGTTAAAATACCAGAGCACGTGTACGCGGAAATTATCGCCAGCTAAGTGAATTTCGAAGTGGTCGAATTATTGGTCTACGGGAGGCGGGGTTGTCATTTCCAGAAATCGCTAACCGTACGAACAGGAATCCAGCTGTTGTTATGAGATGTTGTCAAGCGTGGTTTGATAATGTCCAAAATCGAAGAAGAGTGGGTAACGGACGTCGAAAGGGCACAAATGAAGTTCAAGATAGACGTCTGAGACTTATGGCCATCAGAGACCGATTCGCGACCCCATATTGTGTTACCTCTGGCAACGAATGCAGTGGTGCAGAGAACGACAACATTGGAATGTGAAATGGCATCAGGTCGTCTTTTCTGATGAATCTCAATTATCCTCGGGTGCACATGATGGCCGAAGAAGGGTTAGACGACGTCGGGGAGAAAGACGTGATGCGAACCTCAGTTTGATGTTGAGCGTCATCATTGAATTCAAATATACATAGTGGAATATCCCAGTTGAACGATTTGAAGCTGATTTTAGTGTAGTTCCTTCATCTGTTCATAGATGGATAAGTGTGTTTCAATTATATAGTATATACTCCTTGCTATAGGTACTATCTATGTTTGACCAAAAAAATTCAAAATTCAAACAGCTCCTTCTGGGTGTTACAGTTTATTTGTCAGTTAGTATAAACAATACAGGGTGGCCATTTGAAAACGAAACAGACGAGATTACAGACGAAATAAATTTTTTCGATAGAAATGCTCGGACAGGTCGATTTCTGTTTCGAGGGGGACAACTTAAGATGTAGGTTACGGACGCATAGCGCTTCAACCCTTGCTGCTACAACTCCCACCCCCAATTTTTGAATAGGGAAGATGGGGTGAGTGATACCTAAATTCAAAGGTATTTTTATACCTACTGATTTCAGCATGGTCAAATGAAGTCATACCGTACGTGTTAATGCTACTAGGGTCAGATGTACGACTAGCTGTTTTATTCACTGAAATCATTCTCCAACTGTACGGTATCAGAACGATTTGAAGTATTGATCTAAGAAATAATACTTTTCAAAGTAAAGTAAATAATTTATCAAAAACTCACAGTCATGGTTGTTTTGAAGCTCAAAATGTCGATTTTTCACAAAAAAACACTACAAGTGCCATGAAAACACCACTTCATTTTCAAATACTTAGTTAAGAATATTTCGAGAACTAATGCATAAAATGAAAAAACAATTACTGTGCTGAAATCAGTATAAAAATACCTTTCAAATGAGGTATCACTCACCCCATCTTCCCTATTCAAAAATTGGGGGTGGGGGTTGTAGCAGCAAGGGTTGAAGCGCTATGCGTCCGTAACCTACATCTTAAGTTGTCCCCCTCGAAACAGAAATCGACCTGTCCGAGCATTTCTATCGAAAAAATTTATTTCGTCTGTAATCTCGTCTGTTTCGTTTTCAAATGGCCACCCTGTATATGTTCTGGCTTTGAGATGAATATTTTCATTATTTTCCTGTATTTCAACTGCAAAATATTTGATTGAAAATCTTTGTTGGTTACTATTCGCTTTATGCAGGATAAGACAAAATAGGAATAATCAAAAAAAATCTAAATCAATAGATTAATTATTTTTGATTGATTATAGTTATACCACAACTGAATTTAAATTCAATAGACCGTATTACCACATATACGGCCAATCAACTGCCCAATACGCCTAGGCATTCCACGAATCAAGTCATTAATGAAATTTTCAAGTACATACAGGGTGTCCCGAAAACAATGGATAAGCCTGCAACTATAGATAGACACTGTCGTGGTCTAACTTATTCCAAATTTTGACCTCAATGAAAATTCCACGGTTTCCGAGATATTCATGGTTTTCGTATTTTTAGAAAATTTCCAAGTTCGATTAGTTTTTCTAGTGCCATTTCTACAAATGGAGACAAATGGAGAGGTATTTCGATATGGTTTTTTTTAATTTCACATGAGATAGTTCAGCTATCGGCAACAAAGACTTAAATTCATCCAACTAGTGTAAAAAGTTAGAAACTCGTGAATTACAAAGAAAAATTGAAAACTAAATGAAATTTCCTTCAAGTTTGATGAGCTACAGTGTAAAAAAAATGTAGGACGCCCCTGGTAGACATCATCTTAAAAACTTGCTCAGTTATTGCAGATTCCAAAAAGGTATCATAAGCCTAGGCATTCTGTAGTTTTTCATTCTCGTATTTTCTTGATTACCAAATAGTCGAAAAATTTCGAAAAACTGTTTTTGTTGTAATCGTTATTCTGAGCTCATGTGTTAATGTAAATGTATGATTATACCTAGCTTTTCTGATTTGTTTAACCTTATGGTTATTTTTCAATAGCAAAAGTAAGTATGAATCTTTCAAAGAACTTCAATACTATTACCTAATTACTATTCATTGGAAATGAATGTAGAATGCAAAATAAAACAATAAGTTCATTATAAATGTTCAAATTGACGTCCTTGCGCCCTTATACACGCTGTACACATTTAATGAACGCACTTTTAATGCGACGCGCGTAATGCGACGTATTAATTTGAACGAGTGTCCACAAAAGTGTTATTGTTCTATGCAAGCAGGGTTTAATTTTTTATGAATAAATTTAAGCTATGAATGACTGAACTCATTGTTTGATTTCGAATGCTGTATTCATTCCCAATGAATAAGTAATTGGTACTAATTCGTTTTATTTTTTCCATCGAATAGTAATTTGGTAATAATTCGTTTTATTTTATTTGTAATGAATATTCCACATACCTCTATTGTAGCAACACAGGGTATATTTTAAGTTGATACTTTCCTTTTAACACTGTACAGAATGTAAGAAAATAAGACATTTTGTCAAATACAATTAGGTCCGGTAAGGTTTTCAAGATACAGGGTGTTGAATGCAAATAATGCCATATTTCTATTCAACCAGAGAAACGATACGCTACTGCTTTTTTCAAAATAAAAATAATTCCCCTAATTTCCCACTAGATTCCAACAAAAATGGCCTCCTGACTTTAACACATGAGCTCAGAATAACGATTACAACAAAAACAGTTTTTCGAAATTTTTCGACTATTTGATAATCAAGTAGTTACGAGAATGAAAAACTACAGAATCCCTAGGCTTATGATACCTTTTTGGAATTTGCAATAACTGAGCAAGTTTTTAAGATGATGTCTACCAGGGGCGTCCTACATTTTTTCTACACTGTAGCTCATCAAACTTGAAGGAAATTTCATTTAGTTTTCAATTTTTCTTTGTAATTCCCGAGTTTCTAACTTTTTACACGAGTTTGATGAATTCAAATCTTTGTTTCCGATAGCTGAACTATCTCATGTGAAATTAAAAAAAACCATATCGAAATATCTCTCCATTTGTAGAAATGGCACTATAAAAACTAATCGCACTTGGAAATTTTCTAAAAATACGAAAACCATGAATATCTCGGAAACCGTGGAATTTTCATTAAGGTCGAAATTTGGAATAAGTTAGACCACGACAATGTCTATCAATAGTTGCAGGCTTATCCATTGTTTTCAGGACACCCTGTATATCGTTCCGTTCTTCCTGAAGAGCTAAACTCAATTATTGAATAGTTGAAGGTGGGTTTTGACGTTTGGATATTGCTATCCCTAATTAATACATACATATGCACAATTGGGTTCATGTCCGGTGAATTTGCTGGCCAGTTCATTCCCTGGATTTTTTTTCTCTGGAAGAAGGTTGAACCCTTCGTGAGCGGTATGGTGGTGCGTTATCATCGTGATAAATGTAATTATCCCCAAATTCGTTGCGCAGAGGAACAATGTTCCAATCATATCTTCGACGTAGATGGTACCAGTCATTATTCGTCAACGATAATATGAGGGGTACGGCGACCGAACATTAAACCCAGGTTTCAGAGAGTTTGGTCCTCTCTGAATCAATACATCTCAATTGCAAACCTTCCTAGTGATATGATTATCAAGAAAGTAAGCACTGAGAAAAACTTCAATACAATGCTAAGCAAAGAGAGGATTGCGAAAGGAAATACACTGGCTATAATCTCAAAGAAAATACAATAAAATGGTATACAGATGGTTCTAAAACCGCTACAGAAGCTGGCGCTGGGATTTACGGGACAAGTACCAGGTGTGCACTATCCTTAAAGGTCGTTTATACTGGCCCGTAACTTATGCCCTTAACTTATGCCCTTAAAATTTGTTCTCTTTAAGGGAATAAGTTAAAGTTCGAGTATAAACCACAGCATGAAATTTCTATGTTTCAACTCTTAGGGTAAGGGAAAAGTTTAAGTTACGGGCCAGTATAAACGACCCCTTAGGCTCCTGACACTCCTTCAAACGGAAATACTTGCAATCGGAAGATGCCTAGATATAAATCTAGACAGAAGTGCGATATAGTTATTCATACAGATAGTCAAGCTGCTATTAAAGCACTGAGCTCCTACGTCATTGACTCAAAGCTGATTTGGGAGTGCCGGAACAAACTCAATAGGGTAGGCAAGAATAATAAGGTCTTTTTAATCTGGGTTCTTGGTCATTCAGGAATCGTAGGAAACGAAGAGGCCAATACACTGGCAAGAAAGAGCGCACAAAAGCCCAGAACCTTTCTGTGGTATAGGAAAATGCACATACAGGGTCTTTCACGAGGAACCTCACCCATATTTATACGGGAAACTACTGAACGTATTTTCATGAAATTCAGCACTTATACGTATTTCACGATGCTGATGAAATCTAAAATATTTTCAAGGCATGAGAACCTCCGGTTTTTCCGGAAATGACGTCAACTTCCGTTTTTCAAATTAGAACACCATTTTTTTATTGCAGAAATAGATTCCTTAGATGGATGGAAAATTTTCATTTTTGGGATTTTTCAAGATGTAAGATTGATGTATCCACTTTAAAAATCGAAATCGCGATTCATGATACAGGGGGTGAAAAAATCGCTTTCAAAGTTAGGGATGACAAAATCGTGAAAAATCAATTTTTTCAAATTAGAACCCCATTTTTTATGGCAGATATTGAATCTACGTTAAAAAATAATGTGAGTGTATGCATCACACCCTTGCCCTAAAGTGGATATTTTCTGAGTTATTCACAAAAAACTGTTTTTCGGCAACCGTCCGGGAAGTACCAACTTCCCGGACGCTTTTTCTTTGAGAAACAAGCATTTCCCGGCCTAGGCCGGAAAGTACGTACTTCCCGGCCTAGGCCGGAAAAACACGTCGTTGTTGTCATTGTTATGATCATCACAATAGCAACGAAATAACGGATGACAGTTCTGTTCTGTGTTCTGTTTAATTCAAATATGAATCAAAATCAATAAAGAGATGTGTCATCTCATTGATTTGTAATTCTTCACGGTTGCCGAAAAAATATTGTACGCACGGAAATAGTTTTTTTGGACTCACAGACTTCCAGGACTCGCCTCCGGCTCGTCCTAGAATCTTATCTATTCGTCCAAAAAAACCCTATTTTCCGGACTTGTTACGTAAATTACTATTTTCGTCTTGAATTTTCAGCTATTTCTTTTCCCTTCACGCCAAAAAGATGAAATTTTCAGGAACTGTTATTTGAACCATGCTGTAGATTTTTTACCCCTTCTTGAAACCGACTTCAAGTTACTATTAGGAGAACCATGGCAAACTCTCGCAGTTATAACTAGAGAAGATGCTCAAAATTTTGACCGTTAATTTCTAGACATTTATTTATACGTCTCAGGAATGCTTAGTGCGTTGCTCTTCTTATTTCATCGGGAGGAAGAGATCTGCAAAAGTGTTTAAAAACCAAATTGAGTTTCAAAACTATGAATCTAAAAATCTAAACAAACCTGAACGCATTTCTGACTCGTTCTATGCAGTCCTCTTTATCAGTCAGGGGAGTTGAGTAGACAATATTTTTTATCCTACCCCAAACATAATAGTCTAAAGGAGTTAAATCGGGAGAACGTGGTGGCCAAAGATGTGGACCATTGTTCGCCAACCATCGATCTTCAAATAGCCTGTAGAGGATATTTGACACATTGAGTGAATTGTGTGGAGGCGCGCCATCTTGTTGATACCATAAGTCATTATGGTTCTGTACTAGCGGCTCAATTATTTGAGTCAATATGTCAGAATATCTATCTCCTAAGGGAGAACATTCTTTAAATAATGCAAACATGTGTAGTGTTCTATCTTACCAGTTAAAGTCCCATCATAAATGTGAACATCGAGAATTGCATTATTTTTGATGGCGCAAAAAACATTGAAACTCCAGGTCTCTTGAAAGTTCCATTGTCTGAAGTGGTGGTTGTTCTCTTCATCCCAATAATGACTGTTATGCCTATTGAAAGAACCATTCTTTGTGAATTTCGATTCATCTGTCCAAATTATACAGTCCAAAAAGTTTCCATTCTCTTGAAATCGAATCATCATAGCTTCGCAAAACTCTGTTCTCCTGACGAAATCAGTTTCCTTCAAATGCTGTACCCTATTGAATTTATATGGGTGCATTTTATGTTTTTTTAATATTCTCCAAACACTCGATTGAGATAATCCCAGATCAATCTCGGCATCTTTGAGAGAATTTTGAGGATTCACACGAAAATATGCAAGAACTGTAATTTCGTTGTTCTCATCTTCTACTACACTTTTTTTTCTGTGTATAGTTTTCGTAACGAAAGATCCGACATTTCTCAAGTTTGTCATGGTTCTGTTAATGGTATCTCTCGTTGGTCTGGGTCGGTCAGGAAACCTCTCAATGAACAGTCGAATCGTTCTATCTACAACTTTATTACAATCTCCATGAAGTAGAATGAGATTTAAATATATATTCTTATATATTCTTATGAAATGGAGCTGTACAGATTTGATTCCAAATATGGCATGTGTCTCGAAAAGGCAACAAGGAACAGATCATTCAAACAAACATATTGATCCATTCCCCGCTCCTAATCTCAGTATTAGCAGAGGAATGTGAAACGGGGCACCATACAGTTCTGCGTATGATGCAAGAGCACAGATAAAAACCTCAGCAAAAACTCTGTCTCCCCGTATAAGTGTAGGGATATTGGATTTGTGTACAAATATTCATGTTGGAGGGCATCTTCTTCGAATGTAAATGCTTCTTCATTTCTTCAAAGGGGTTGACAAAGCATTTTTAAATAATCTGAAACAAAAACCAAAGGGAGAAAAAAGGAAAAGCAAAATCCACTAATATATTCAAATTGTTTTGAAGGTACCAACCCATCTCAAAAATGAATCTTCATTGGTAAAATTAGGCATAGTGATCGATTTTATAACTTAATACGAATTATCACCAAATTAATAGTAAACACAAAATGCTATTGAATAAAGAGGAATTTGCCAGATGTAATTAATGATATCTATCATTTAAAAAAAAGAATGTAAAACATGGTAAGTTTTTGCATATGGTTCATAAGGAATTATTTATTTATCACTGGAGAGAAAACCGATGGCCGATTAGTTGAAATAAAGAGGTTTCCGATAAAAATTCGAATCCAAATTCGCCATCTATTTAGGAACAACCTGTAACATTTTTCTCTTGCATATTAGGCTAGTAAAATCTAAAACATGGTTTAAGTAACAGTTCCTGATAATTTCATCTTTTTGGCGTGAAGGGAAAAGGAATAGCTGAAAATTCAAGACGAAAAACAGTTTTTTGTGAATAACTCAGAAAATATCCACTTTAGGGCAAGGGTGTGATGCATACACTCACATTATTTTTTAACGTAGATTCAATATCTGCCATAAAAAAATGGGGTTCCAATTTGAAAAAATGGATTTTTCACGATTTTGTAATCCCTAACTTTGAAAGCGATTTTTTCACCCCCTGTATCATGAATCGCGATTTAGATTTTCAAAGTGGATACATCAATCTTACATCTTGAAAAATCCCAAAAATGAAAATTTTCCATCCAAAAACCTCGAAGTTATTCTTGTTTCAGCGGAGCTCTATTTTCGATTTTTTTTTCGAATTTTCCCGCTCAGAGAGAATTTTCCAACCAAAACTGAAAAATGTTACATCAAAATAACTTGAAATTTTCTAAGGAATCTATTTCTGCAATAAAAAAATGGTGTTCTAATTTGAAAAACGGAAGTTGACGTCATTTCCGGAAAAACCATTGTCATTCATCAATATCAAACATATCAGCGGGGAAAGATTTGTGCGGGATTTTTTGGAGTTTTTGAAGTGAAACATAGAGGTTTATTTTTTCTCACGTTGTGAAAGGTTTTAGATAAGTGGCTCCACGTAAGACAGGGTAAAAATTTGGCTAAACTGATTTTGAATAACTGATTTTTCGTCTTTTCTGAATTAATTTACCACTGAATATAAGAATCACTTTCGCATAAAATTGATATCAATAAAAACATACGTTGATATCGCATGTTCTGATAAGCATACTGAATTCATATTTCATAAAGGGTAGCATACACGTTGATATTCAGTTTTTGGAGGTTCCTCAAGATATATAAATATATTTCATCCTCTGTTACTGTCCTCTGTGGGGTATCCTTAACTTTTTCCTAGGCCTACCCGTGTATGTTCATTTAAGTCTTCCTGGTCGGCCTCAGGAAGTGAAGAGAGTTGATCCTTGTCCTGATTTCCCTTATTTTATATCGAATTTGATTCACTGTCCAAAGATGCCTACCTATTGCACTGTCTGCTCAAAAATTTTGGGAGCCAAAGATAATAAGATAACATGTACTGTCTGTTCCCGAACATATCACGGACTTTGTGTCAACCTGAGACCTGGAGATGTAGAATTCATGTCGGAGCTGAATGATAAGTTCTCTTGTCCCTCATGCTTGGGCAACATAAGAAAGTTACGCAGCAACTCATGTAGTGATGGTAGCTCTCAATCTATGGTGGTGGATAGAACGCCTGGCCCTTTGGCCCTCATTATGGAGAAATTGTCTAAACTCGACAAAATTGCTCAGGATGTAGAATCGATCAAGAATACCCAGTCCGATTTATGTGAGCAGCTGAAAAAGTGCTCTGAAAAAATCGAACATCATGCGGGATTGCTCCGTGAGCAGGGAGCTGCGATTACCGAGTGTCGAAGCAACATAGCTGATCTGAAGACTGCCAATGAATCTGTTGTGGGTGATTTAATGGAGCTTCGCTCGAAAGTCTCTGACATTGGAAGTCAGGTTGCTGCTGTCGCTATGGATGGTGGCAACGTGGTCGCTGATGGCCCCGAACCATGTAGAACACAGGAGATTCTGGAGAGGATGAAGAGGTCACACAATATTATTGTAAGAAACATACCGGAGGTAAATGACGCTGAGGATGCTGCGACTGTTGAAGGGGTCGTGAATGCGATTGATAGCTCTGCTTTTAATAATGTCACTGCTATAATTAGGGTCGGTAAGGTGAAGAAACCTGGAGTTCTCCGCCCGGTTAAGGTTTGCTTCAACAATTTGAATACCCCTCTCGACATCTTGAGGAATAAAAAGGTGATCGCCTCCAACCCTGCACTAAGGCGTTTTCATATTTCGGACGATAAATCTCCTGAACAGCTTGAACGTCTCAATCGCATGCGAGAGGAACTTAAAGGGAGGATAGCCGGAGGTGAAAAGAATATAACCATCAAGTATGTAAGGGGTGAGCCAGCGATTGTTTCAACTGTTGTTCCCGACAGTTCTCCTCCAAAAAACTAACCCTACCTGAAGACTGGATGATAATGTATACAAACCTAGCATCTCTATCGGCGAAGAAGAATGAGTTGATGACACTTGTCGATGTTACTAAACCCGAATTCATTATGATCACGGAAACATGGCTGAAGCCGGACATCTCTGATGCCTCGTGTAATATCCCGGGGTATGCCATTTACAGATGCGACAGTGTTACGACGCCAGGTCATGGGGGTTGCTGCATCTATGTTTGTGTTAATGTTATTAAAAATTACTCCATAATTTCTCATTCTTTTCCGTCACCAGGTATAGACAATATTTTCCTCGATTTGACTAGATCAACTTTCTCCATTACGCTTGGCTGTGTTTATCGCCCTAGACCATGTCCATATGATACTTTTTTGTTCGACGCGATTGAGGATTTATCGAATACAAAGAAAAATATATTTATTGCGGGTGATTTCAATTTAAGTGATTTAAGGTGGCCTACCATGACCTCTCAATCGAGTGCTTCACCTTCAGCTAAATTCCTCGAAATGATCAATAACTGTAATCTCCAACAGCTTGTGTCCCAGCCCACAAGGTTTCGCATGGGCCAGAATCCGTCAACCTTGGATTTGATTCTTGTGGATGACAGAGACTTGGTTTCCTCCTTGGAATATGAACCACCTGTGGGTAAGTCCGATCACATTGTTCTGTGCTCGAGATTGCAATTCTCTGTTAGGGGTAAGTCGTCAATATGTCGGAAGGAGATGAAATTTACTGATTTCGAGCGGGTTGATGGGGAACTTATGCTGGTTGACTGGGACTGCCTCTGGGATGCCGATGATGTAGTACATATGTGGAACAAGTTACAGAATGTTGTTGGTGAGATTGTTGACAGGTGCACACGCTCGATGACGGTGCGACAGAACTCGGTTAAACCTTGGATCGACGAGGAAATCATACGTCAATAAAAGATTCAAAAAATCCTTGTGGCAACGCTATAATAGAAGTAGGCGTGAGGCTGACTTCGCTCTACACAGGAGATATTCCAATCAGCTTTCTCTCAACATAAAATTGGCTAAAAAGGGTTACGAGTCGAAGTTAGTTTCCAGTAATGACAAGAAAAAATTTTTCAAGTATATCCGTCAAACCTTCAATACCACTGTTTCTGTTCCGGTCATTCGTGATAGCACTGGGGTTCTTTGTGACGATTCTGAGAGTGCGGCTAACACCTTTGCTGATACTTTTGCTGGTGCTTTTTCGGTGGAGCCTGACGGCCCTCTTCCTCGAATTTTAACACCTCGTGTCCAGCAATCTTTTGAGTTGTCTGATATAACTCAAGAGACCGTCAAACAAGTCATTGAATCCTTTAAGACTGGCACCGCACCTGGTATGGATGGCTTATCTATGAACCTGTTTAAGAGCTGCGTGAGATCCCTTGCTTTTCCACTTTCTGAGATTATGAGGACCTCTCTCAGAACTCACCGTTTACCGAGTTGTTGGACTGTGGCGTCTGTAACACCTATATTCAAGAGGGGGGATCGATTGTCTTCTGAAAATTATAGACCTATCTCGTTAACATCGATAGCTGTTAAAATAATGGAGAAGATAATCTCTAATGCCTTGCTTTCCTTTTTGCTATGTAATAATATTTTACCTCAGGGGCAGCATGGATTCATTCCGGGTAGGTCTATCATCACTAATTTGCTGGAGTGTCTCAACGTGTGGACGAGAGCTGTTGATGCTGGTGAATCGGTGGATGTCATCTACCTCGATTTCGCCCGTGCCTTCGACCGTGTTCCTCTGAGGAGATTGTTGCATAAGCTGCAACATGTGGGTGTACGGGGTGACGTGATGGCTTGGATTGAGGGCTTCCTCTCGAACCGGAAGTTCTCGGTCAGGGTGGGCTCGGGTAGATCCTCCATGAGGGATGTTTTGAGTGGTGTGCCTCAGGGCTCCGTGTTGGGACCCATATTATTTCTTGTTTATATCTCTGATTTGCCGACGTCTGTACGTTCCCAGTGTTGTTCATACGCGGATGATACGAAGCTATTCAACTTCCCCACTGCTTTTCATTCCGTACTACAGGAGGATCTCAACTGTCTCGCGAGGTGGTGCTGTGACTGGCTGCTCCCGTTAAATATTGGAAAGTGCAAAGTGTTGCATTTGGGCAGGAAGAATCCGAGACTTTCTTACTTCATCGAGGGGCAGCGGATTGACGAAGTATCTAACCACAATGATCTGGGTGTAATTATGGCGGAGGATCTTTCGTGGGGTCAGCATGTGGCACACTGCACTGGGAAGGCAAGAAAGCTTCTATATCTCTTCGGGAGGTCCTTCGCTGGTTGCGATCCTATGACTGCGGCGCAAATTTACAGGACGTACATTCGTCCGGTCCTGGAGTTCGCCGGCCCTGTCTGGTATCCCTGGCTCGTCAGAGATAAAAATCTCTTAGAGAGTGTGCAGCGGAGGGCAACCAGAATACCATATGGTCTTGTGCGTCCGGACTATGAAAATAGAATGGCTCTCATGGGTATCACTGGTTTTTCTTTGAGGAGGTTGAGAGGCGATCTCATAATAACCTACAGGCTGCTGCATGGTCTCATCGGTTGTGACCTGAGTCACCTTTTCGTGCTCAACAGGAATAACCTGAGAGGGCACGATTTTAAGCTCGCTCGCGAGAGATTTTACACCACCACTAGGCAGTATTTCCTATCGAACAGGATTTTCGACGTTTGGAATCGATTACCGTCCGAGATTGCTTGTGCACCCAGTGTAAATAGTTTCAAAAACAGGTTTGACTTATGGGCCTCACAGAGTAATGTGGGGTTGTGAAAGTGCATATTTTTGATATTTTTGTGTTATTATTTTTTTTTGTATAATTTTTTATTTGTTAATTTTCTTCTTGCGGCAGCATTTCTGGCTTGACATGTTTTTTTTTCTCTTTGTTTGAGTTTATAGGCAAAGCCTCAACTCTGTACCCTTTTATAATAATAATAATAATAATAATAATAAACCGGAGGTGCTCATGCCTTGAAAATATTTTAGATTTCATCAGCATTGTGAAATACTTATAAGTGCTGAATTTCATGAAAATACGTTCAGTAGTTTCCCGTATAAATATGGGTGAGGTTCCTCGTGAAAGACCCTGTATAAGAAGGAATTTATGGTGAAGGAGAAAACCGAAAGGGAAAAACTCTGGCGGAATCTCCCAGGGATGGATCACTCCAAAAAAGTCCCTCCGGAACTTTGAAACTGCTGGATACAAAAAAGTAAAAACCAACTTCATCTACTCACTGGCTGTCTCACAGGACATTGTCGTGTGCTCTGGACAAGAAACTTGTAGAAGTGAGGAGTTATCCTCATTGAAGCCGTCCCAGATACTGGATTTTATCAAATCTCTGGAACTGGAGGGCGAGCTGTAGGAGGCGCGATGATAACAGCTCTGTTAGACGGCACAATAGACCTTAAGGTCGCAGTGGATTGTAACCCCTTTTTACTTTAACTACATAACTATATACCTACTGGATTCCGTAGAATATTAAAACGTAGCCCAATCTGGTGGTTCGACAAAGCTTATTGATGTAGGGCTAATGTAATTCTTGCCTGGTCAAACTGAGAAATTGATGTCCCCGCATTTTCCACAGAATATTCTCAAAATTACAACTCTCCTTATTCCCTGAAAACTTTTTAAATTTGAATACACCTGTATTCTCCCGAACAAGAAACATTTTTTGCTGGTTTATTGTTTTCATTCAAGTGATGAGATAGTTAAGATTCCACTGACAAAAAACTTGTCATGTTACATTCAGCAAGTCAAGAGTTGATAGGGGGGGGGGGGAAATTATCTTTCGACACCATAATGGATTTATGTCTCTTATAATTTATTTGTTTTTTCTTCTCTCTAGGGACTCTTAGCATGTCACGACAATTTATTATCAGGATTTGTCTTCTCTGGAACTCTAGAGCCTGAACATAAGGGCGCTTTCCTTACTAAAGCTCCTTATAAAAAGTTCTTGGAAGGAGACTTCATCATGGTTCCAACAATGCTTGGTGTAACCACGGAAGAGAGCCTCTTTTTGGGCAATGGTAAGTTCAGTACTAGTCCATACAAGTTTTGTTAGTGTTGGAACTCAAAAATTGTGAACTTTGGAATTTATTCCTATGAAATTGTAATAGTATATTGTTCAATGAGCGGTAATGTACAAGTCATAACACACGCAGATGAATTTTGCAGCCCGAGCCGTCAGGCGAGGGGTGTAATTCATCAAGTGTGTTATGACCATTACCGCGAATTGAACACAATACTTTATCTTCGACTTCTTCAGTAAAATTCGAATTAATCTGCATTTTCATAATTGACAACAGTTGTCAAAAGCGATTTCTGTGGTCGAAAATCGAATCGATATCGAATCCTGTAGAAAACTTCAAAATTCCACGTTTTCCAAATGCAATTTTTTTATATTCAGACCTAAGAAAATGTAGAAATGGATGGCGAGAACCTAACCTTGATGTCTGAGAAAAAGAGTTCCCCATTGACCCGACTTTCATATTCATTTTCTCCAGCTACATTTTTCCTATTTGTATTAGAGTGAGTTATAGGCGTGAGTTATTATTACCTCACACTATTGGCTTAAAGAGACTATTACAGATCAAAATCAGTTGAATAATGGATATATTATTCTATGGGAGTAGATAAAAGCTGTTATTATGATTCGAATGATTCCGAAAAAGGACCCCGCACTTTTTTTATGGCAAATGGCGTTCCGTAAAATTTTCTAATATTTTGGTATAATGTGGTACTCGACCTACTGATCAAAAGTGTCCATGGCCCCAACTCAATCCTATGACTAGTTTTTGAGATACAGGGCGTTAAAGTTGAAAGTTACCCAATTTTACTCTTCGCGTATCTCGAAACAGAATCGAATTTTTCTCAAGGAACATTTTATTCCATCCCAAGGGTCAAGGGAGCAACTATATAGAGGAATATATCCGAAAATCGTAACGAATACAGGGTACGTTATATCCATAATTGAATGCATGCCCGATTGTGAAAGTATAAAATATGTCAGTTCCAGAGCGAGAACGTTCGCAAAATGGACTATTTCACTAAATATGTTGTCGTTACATCGAAAAAATCTGAAATACCCACAATTCATACTTGGTGATCCATTAATATAGAAACTATTCACAATGAAGGTTAAGTGGACACCCTGTATTTTTGGATAGATGAAATAAAATGTAAAATGTGAACTTCACGAAAATACCCAAAAACCACCTTTTCTTCAATCACCCTCTATTTCAAGATTAACTCCGTTGAGGTGGGAGTTTTCTTTCACCACTGACCTTCATATAAAAACATCAATATGGCTGAGAGTTTTTATCTACTTCCTATGATCAGATTTTTTATGCTGGAATAAGAATAGAATAACATACATAAATAATTTTCTTATAACATATAAAAAATCTGGTCATAGGAAGTGGATGAAAACTCTCAGACGAATTGATCGAATTGATGTTTTCATATCAAGGTCAGTGGTGAAAGAAAACTACCACCTCAACGGAGTTAATCTTGAAATAGAGGGAGATGAAAAAAAAAATGGTTTTTGGATGTTTTCGTGAAGTTCTCATTTTATTTCATAACTGAATCACCCTGTACTCTTTGTAGTCCATGATGATATGTTCTGAAAAACTGAAACAAACACCTTAAATCAACCAAAAAATACAGGGTTTCCACTTAACCTTCATTGTGAATAGTTTCTATATTAATGGATCACTCAGTATGAATTGTTTGTATTTCAGGTTTTTTCGATGTAACAACAACATATCTAGTGAAATAGTCCATTTTGAGAACGTTCTCGCTCTGGAACTGACATATTTTATACTTCCAAAATCGGGCATGCATTCATTTATGGATAACCCTGTATTCGTAACGATTTTCGGTCATATTCCTCTATATGGTTGCTCTCTGGGGATGGAATGAAATGTTTCTCGAGAAAAATGAAAGTTCATTCGATTCTGTTTCGAGATACGCGCAGAGTGAAAGTGGGTTATTTTCAATTTCAACTCCCTGTATCTCGAAAACTAGTCATAGGATTGAGTTGGGGCCATGGACACTTTTGATCAGTAGGTCGAGTACTACATTACACCAAAATATTAGAACATTTGACGGAACGCCATTTGCCATAAGGAAAGTGCGGGGTCCTTTATTGGATTTCTCGGAAAATTTTCGTATAGTAGCTGTTTTCTTTCAGATCTGACTCTAGAAGAAAAGATAGCTCGTTACGAAGAAAATCCTGAAAATTATGTTTTGGAAAACATGCGTGTAGCAGAGTCGCAAACGAGAAAGGAAGTCGGAAAAACAATAAGAAAGATGTATGAGACTTCTGATTTTCTGGGTAACAAAAAAGCTGCTGTCATTAGAGTGAGTCTTTTAACCTTTGTATAACTATAGAATTCATTGGTTGCATAATTTTGAGACATATTATATTTTATTCATCTTAAAAACCAAAGAAAATAAGTTCAATACGTGCATGATTAATATTCAGAAAGAGAGAACTAAAGATATGAATTTTCATTACTTTGGACCCAACAAAGAAGTAAACACACTGCCCAATTTAGTATTGGCTCTAGACTACAATGAAAATGATTAATTTTTTCAGTTTATATCTGTTATTTTTTGGTTACCCAATTCTTGCCCTTTTCTTTGCTGTCTACTTTTCTTCGAGTCACCTTCAAGGTTACTACTAGGCCAAATTCAGAAGTTCAAATGGTATTTTGCGTCCTAATAGAGGTTATGAAGAGCATTCAAAATATGCGAAAATATATGAGGTGTTCAATTTAAAAAATCACTCATTTGTTCAATAATTTTTTTTGAGAACACCCTGTATATTAGTAAATAATTTCCTGAGATGCAGAATTGAAATAACAAACGAAATGCTCTTCAACTAAATTTCTAAAACGTCTGGTTTGGCAGCTATGAAAGCCTTAGCCCAAGCATATCACCACATCGTAAATTATTGCGGCCCCACTCAAAAAACAATATTGAATTTTCTCTGTTCTGGAACCACGCATTTATCCATTTCTCAATTAAGCAGAAATCAAGACAAGCGAAAGAAATAAGTGATAGATTGTGTCTTTATATTATTCAACCTTATATTGTCCCCCAATATTGGATATATAGTCCATCCAAGAATTATTGACATCAAAGCAGGCCTTGGAAGTCCAGTCGCACCTTTATTTCTAGTTACAAAAAAGTCACTTAAAATTTTCTGAGCTTTCATCATAGCAATAAATATATATAACGTGAAAATTAAACGGAATTTTTCAAAATAAGGCACTTTGAACATGAAAATGTCCTCAATTATCGCATACAATTACCATCGTGTGAATCTGCTAACCAGCAATATATTATTTTCATCTTGTATTAATTCATTTTCGAACGATCAATTATAGGAGCATGCATACAGTATGTAAATTCTGGTCCGATAACGAAAAATATCGTGGGTGCTCCTTCCCAAAGTTCAATATGAATATTCGCTAAACCAGAAAAATCTAGTTGATAATTTGAAGCGTGTATCTGCAAACTGGATGGATTCGAAAAATTTTAGTAGATATCAAGACAGAAACAAAACTTAACGGATGGATCTATTTAATAAACTTATGAAGAATTTTGTCATGAAATTGTAACTTTATAAATTGGTGAACGAGTTAAATATTTAATATTAAAAATTCAAATATTCCTATTACAACCACTGTTATTATTTCCTCATCTTGGCAGAACTCATGTTCAGGCTTCATGTCAGATTTTGAATAATCTCCTCTTATTTCTTTTTCTACGTCCTCTGTGCAGGCTTTCCATTAATTAGCTGTACCCACATTATTCAAGAGCCGCATTTCAAAGATTTTTCACTTGCGCAATTATTTGCCAAATTTATTCGAATATTAATGACAGAACAAAACGCCAGTGTTATTTGCAACACCAACCTGAATTCTGAAACTCAAAATATCACTGAACGGGCATTACCAACCTAATTTCGATTTTCCAAAGCCGCCCGAGATGTCAATAATTCTTGGATGGACTATAATTTTATAATTTGCGGCCCTTTTGAACGGCGCATTTTTCATTCTGGCACAAGTCTCACCTTGAGTTTGACACCGACACCACTGCCTTAGCCTAACGCACTATTGCAGGACCCTGCTTATAAAATTCTCCTGTCTGCACTTTGTGGCCGAACTCCTCCGAAACGGCTAAACCGATTTTCGTGAAATTTTGTGTGCATATCGGGTAGGACTGGGAATCGGCCAACATCTATTTTTCATCCCCCTAAATGTTAAGGGTGATCCACCCCTGACTTTTTTTTCAATTTCGGACAAAATTTTTTATTTTAATTAATTTTTATGATACAGCACACAAGAATACATACAACCCTAAATTTTCACCCCTCTACTCAACCTAACGGGAACGTGGTATAACAAAAACTGCTTATTTATTGCCGGAGTTCGCGGGGTCAGCTAGTATTAAACATACAGGCTTGGGATAAAGTTTGGCACCAAATAAATATATTCAAAACGGAACGGACGGTAATTTTGAAATTTGGCAGCTGGCACTTCGAACATTTAAAATGTCTTTTTTTTATTATTTTCAATAAATTTTTTCTACTAGTAAAAGCCCTGTATTTCTTCTCTTTATAGATTTTAATAAGAAATACGTCATGAAAAGCATGGAACCCGATATGAACAGATCCGAAACAAGGTGCACTTTCAGAATCTGCAGAAATATACAGGCTGTCCCATTTAAATAAATTTTTTTTTGTCATTTCCGGTTAAACCAGAAGTATCTCAATAATGAAAATATGCTCATCAGATGCATTGTGGTCCATTACACTTAGCTGCCAAATTTCAAAAATATCGCCCGTTTCGTTTTAAAGATATTAATTTGGTGCCAAACTTTATCCCAACCCTGTATATGTTTTGGATCACAGGGCCGATACTTCCGCTTACTAGCAGAATTGACCATATTCACCGTCGCCATACTGTTGTGCGACAATACCAACTACCCAGGGTTCTCAACATCGAATAACGAAAGTCACTAATTTCTTAGGGCCGCGAAAGTTTAAATGGAAATATTTTGGTGTCAGTTTTTTGTTTTCAGATCTATTTCTTACCGAAAAATTACTGACACAACAACCATGGCCTCCACTATACTGATATCTACCCATATTTCCTGGATTTTATCACAAAATACTTAACCAAAGTTTACCACCAATTTTATATAACCTCTCATACCACATACCATACTAATAATCTGATAGTATTTTTGATTAACACATTATTAAGCATGTACTTTGCTCTTTCATTGTTATTTCAACTGCGATGTCGTCCCAACTCAATATTTTTCCGTTGGGAACCCTGGGTAGTTGGTATTGTCGCACAACAATATGGCGACGGTGAATATGGTCAATTGCAAACTGTGTATTAAGAAATACAGCGTGCAGAAAGGTTACATAACTCGTCAATAATTCTTGTACTATGAAATATCATTTTTAAAAGTCCGAAACCCCTATTTGTTGAGATATCTGACTTTCAGATATTCCTATTGTTTGTCTTCATCGAACACATAACTGATATCACTGCATTAACTCATAATTATCAGTATTTCAGTGATACAACTTTCAACAGGCCTGTCATCAAGCAAGCTGAGCTGCAATCAAAGTTTACCGATATCTACTTCTACGTATTTGGTTATTCTGGAGAAATGGGTAAATGTTTCCTGAGTTCAGATGTGCCAGGTAATGTCATCGAATTTATACAGGGTGTCTCATTTGAAAGTGTCCCCCCTTCAATAACTCAACAACGAATCATTTGTGAAAACACTCCGACAGGTCGATTTTTTATGACAGGGGGACATGATCTGGGATACAAAGCTTCTTTCTACTAGCAATCCTCTGGAGAGCGTTGCAACCCCATTAGGAATTTGAATAGGGAAAGTGTATACTTTTGTAGCACAAATGTATGCATGGATTCAAAGGACCCGCACTTTTTGTATGTGAAGTGGCGACTGGTCAAATTTTCTGAAAGTTTGGTATGTTGTCATGTTGTTGTACCTGACTCAGTGACCAAAAGTGTCAATGGGCCCAACCCAATCCTATGACTAGTTTTTGTTGGAAACATAATCCAACTATCCAACAGTCATTCAGAATTGTATAAATATAACAGAGCTGGCAACCCTGTCCATATCAAGGCATCGCTTGCGAGCGAGCCGCGAACGCGAATCAGTTGCAACGAACAGTTTAAACTTTAAAGGTGCAACATGTAGGTTTTGTCACCAGTCATAATACGTTCTTATTTTATCATAAAGGCAAAAATTACTCTTCATGAGTCATGCTTAAATAGTGTCTACCTTCTGGGTATAAATAAATATTGTTAAAAGTAAATATAAATAATACAGTCCACAATATCAAGACTCTTTAATGTAGTTATCCTACAGTTTTCCAAATACGGGGTGTTAAAGTTGAAAATTGCCCAGACTTTCGGATTTATTTTTTAATTATTAAGAGTTGGATTGTATTTCTGTTGCATACACACGTTTACTACATGTTCCAGTAATGAAATTACTGGATAGGTACCTACGTATGATTAAAAATATTTATATTTTCAGAGTGATTCACGAATATATATGACGGTTGTTTTTTGCCAAAATTCACTTTTTCTACTGTGCCGTCAGGAAGGCATATTTTTGAAATGTTCTTTTCGATTTAGTATTATGACGACAAAATATTGCACAGTGCATATTTTTAATACAGGGTGTTTCACAGAGAGAACCACTAGACATAATGATTTTTTTAGGATTAATTCGAAACGATGTATTTTTGAATTGATTTTTGAGAAAAGTAATACCACAAATATATGTGTGAATCTAATGTCCAAAATATTCATGGTGGTTTATTCATAGAAAGGTATTCTATTTTGGGAAAAGTACAAGAAACAGGAACACCCTGTATGTAAAATTTCCTCGGTCAAATGCAACTATTTTCACACTATAGATTGATTCCCACAACAACTCCAGAGGTATATGAATTCTAAATCCGATACGATGAACAGTTTTCGAGATACAGGGCGTTGAAGTGGAGAATAAATTATTTCATCAGTTTTTTTTCAAATTGAAAAGCCGCATCAATTTTATGTTGCGCCCATGAGTTCAGTATGAGTACAGATCAGATGCGTATGGATAGGTTCAGCTAAAATATTTACGGTTAAAGGGTGATTCACGAATAAATCACAATAGCACAGAGAAATTATTCCATGAAGTTAATACCAAGTCGTTCACAATTTTCAGTCTGATATACTTCATTATGATTACTTTCCATACAGGTTGAGCCATACAGCCAACCATACCAAAAATACTTGTGCTTTGAATTGATTGAAATGAGAACTTTTTAGTGAATTTTGAGTATCTTTATGAGCGCGCTTACTAACTGCGCTATCACCGCCAAAAAGATGCCAATTAATCATCTTCTTGTGTAGGTATAATACGAACCTATTTTTATAAGTACGTACTCCACAGTGCACAATATTCGTGTAGAGCGAGTTATAACTAGGTATATTGAAAAGTTTAAATCTTATTAGTCATAACCTCGGTTATTACTTTATGAATATACACTGCGCAAAAAATTAACGCACATTCTGAAAATCTCAATTTTAATGAAAGTAAACTCTACATTGACTTCATTTTTTGAACGAAACAAGACACATTAAATGGAAGAAAAATTCAGGATTTCACCGAATCTTATGTGGAAGAAGAGAAATGAACAATTTTCAAAATACTGAAATGCTGATAAGTTATTAAATACTTGGTATTTCCACCCCTTGCGTTAATTACAGCTCGGCAACGACGGTTCATACCCAAAATGAGTGATCTTAAAATGTTCTGATCTAATCCTTCCCAGATTTCTCCGAGTTTGATTCCTAAGTCATTGAGAGTAGCTGGATGATTTTTCTGAACTTCTCAGCCCTCTATTGAGGTTGTCCCAAACCTGCTCAATCGGATTGAACTCTGGACTTCTTGCTGGCCATTCCATTCGAGAGACTTCAACCTCTTCAAGGTACTCCTGAACGATGCGCGCACGATGGGGTCTGGCATTATCGTCCATAAAAATGAAATTTTCACCAATGTATGGGGCAAATGGCACTACATGCTCTTCAAGGATGTTCCTTATATACTTATCAGCATTCATAGCTCCATTATCAACGACCACTAGGTCTGTGCGAGCAGTCAAAGATATTCCACCCCATACCATAATCGATCCTCCCCCGAAACCAGTAGTATTCAGGAAATTGCACTGAGCATATCTTTCATTTGGACGTCTGTATACAAGGGAACGTCGATCACAATAGTGAAGGCAGAATCTAGACTCATCTGTGAAGAGACACGAGGCCTTAAATCATATTCTCTGAGGCGATTTCTCTTTGTCTGAGTGCTAATTTGCACCTTATGAGTTTGCTCAAGCTGATTTTGAAGGAGGCGAGCGGTTGCAAACCGTTGTCTCAACGAAGAAACTCTCAAGTAACGTTCTTGAATGGCAGTTGTTACCCTTGGTCTACCCTGTCCTTGTCCCAAACCTTTCTGCAATTCTTGTGTATGTCCACCCTTCTTCTCGCGAAACTACCGCTTGGGCACATTCCTCTTGGGTCAAATTGCGTGTTTCGCGTTGCATAGCAATCGAGTGTAGGAAATCAAACGAAAGAAAAACTATTGATCACTAGAATTGATCGAGAACAACTGATTTTAGAATGGAACCAATACATTCAAAATCTGATAATATCTTCTTTTTTTATTCCTGCTGGGAGAAAACATCTGTATTGAAGAAAAACGTTGAAAGTGGATAACATATGCATGCATAATTCTGATAAAAATAATCATCATTGAGAACACCTTCAGTTGTAGAATAAATTTGAGATTTCCATAATGTGCGTTAATTTTTTTGCGCAGTGTACTTTTTTCAGCAAAAAAATGTTTATTTAGGATGATCTACGCATGCAAGAAATGTATATTTTTATATTTCTAAATCACCTTGTATATTTATACTAGCTGGCCCGGCGAACTTTGTTCCGCCTAAATGATACTCACGGTGGATTTCACAAATCGTAATCACCGGTGATCGGAGATCAACAGCTTGGTTCTCTGATTTTTGTACTGTCAAATGTTTCGATGTTCGATGGATATGAGCTGTCACACAGAACAGATACATCAAAATAATATGTCAATTACCAATTATAGCAATTTTGGATTTAGTAATTTCCGCAAATATATTTATTACCCAAACAGAAATTCAAAAACATTTTAAAAATTATGAGATAAGATGAGAATGGACATATCACGATCGAAACTAATCGCCAAAATCGTATATACTTGACATTTCGATAAAAATTCACTGTGATATTAACGCGCTTCTGGATCTGTTAATAGACCTTCATGGTACTATAAGTCCTATGCAAATTACACAGTAATTGATGTCATATGTTCTTTATTCGACCATTTCAAACAACGACGACCGAAATTCTCGAAAAAAAAAACAGATGACATAAATTTATGGTCGCGAAATCCTCAACAAATTCATCGGCATCTAATGGTGCTGATGTCAAATACAGGGTCTTTCACGACTCACGAGGAACCTCACCCATATTTCTACGGGAAACTACTGAACGTATTTTCATGAAATTCAGCACTTATAAGTATTTCACGATGCTGATGAAATCTAAAATATTTTCAAGGCATGAGCACCTCCGGCTTTTCCGGAAATGACGTCAACTTCCGTTTTTCAAATTAGAACACCATTTTTTTATTGCAGAAATAGATTCCTTAGAAAATTTCAAGTTATTTTGATGTAACATTTTTCAGTTTTGGTTGGAAAATTCTCTCTGAGCGGGAAAATTCGAAAAAAAAATCGAAAATAGAGCTCCGCTGAAACAAGAATACCTTCGAGGTTTTTGGATGGAAAATTTTCATTTTGGGGATTTTTCAAGATGTAAGATTGATGTATCCACTTTAAAAATCGAAATCGCGATTCATGATACAGGGGGTGAAAAAATCGCTTTCAAAGTTAGGGATGACAAAATCGTGAAAAATCAATTTTTTCAAATTAGAACCCCATTTTTTTATGGCAGATATTGAATCTACGTTAAAAAATAATGTGAGTGTATGCATCACACCCTTGCCCTAAAGTGGATATTTTCTGAGTTATTCACAAAAAACTGTTTTTCGTCTTGAATTTTCAGCTATTTCTTTTCCCTTCACGCCAAAAAGATGAAATTTTCAGGAACTGTTACTTAAACCATGTTTTAGATTTTACTACCCTAATATGCAAGAGAAAAAAGTTACAGGTTGTTCCTAAATAGATGGCGAATTTGGATTCGAATTTGTATCGGAAACCTCTTTATTTCAACTAATCGGCCATCGGTTTTCTCTCCAGTGATAAATAAATAATTCCTTATGAACCATATGCAAAAACTTACCATGTTTTACATTCTTTTTTTTTAATGATAGATATCATTAATTACATGCTACTGAATAAAGAGGAATTTGGCAGATGTAATTAATGATATCTATCATTAAATAAAAAAGAATGTGAAACATGGTAAGTTTCTGCATATGGTTCATAAGGAATTATTTATTTATCACTGGAGAGAAAACCGATGGCCGATTAGTTGAAATAAAGAGGTTTCCGATACAAATTCGAATCCAAATTCGCCATCTATTTAGGAACAACTTGTAACTTTTTTCTCTTGCATATTAGGGTAGTAAAATCTAAAACATGGTTTAAGTAACAGTTCCTGAAAATTTCATCTTTTTGGCGTGAAGGGAAAAGAAATAGCTGAAAATTCAAGACGAAAAACAGTTTTATGTGAATAACTCCGAAAATATCCACTTTAGGGCAAGGGTGTGATGCATACACTCACATTATTTTTTAACGTAGATTCAATATCTGCCATAAAAAAATGGGGTTCTAATTTGAAAAAATTGATTTTTCACGATTTTGTCATCCCTAACTTTGAAAGCGATTTTTTCACCCCCTGTATCATGAATCGCAATTTCGATTTTTAAAGTAGATACATCAATCTTACATCTTGAAAAATCCCAAAAATGAAAATTTTCCATCCAAAAACCTCGAAGTTATTCTTGTTCCAGCGGAGCTCTATTTTCTATTTTTTTTTTCGAATTTTCCCGCTCAGAGAGAATTTTCCAACCAAAACTGAAAAATGTTACATCAAAATAACTTGAAATTTTCTAAGGAATCTATTTCTGCAATAAAAAAATGGTGTTCTAATTTGAAAAACGGAAGTTGACGTCATTTCCGGAAAAACCGGAGGTGCTCATGCCTTGAAAATATTTTAGATTTCATCAGCATCGTGAAATACTTATAAGTGCTGAATTTCATGAAAATACGTTCAGTAGTTTCCCATATAAATATGGGTGAGGTTCCTCGTGAAAGACCCTGTATAGTACCTTCACGATAAGATGTCTAGAATAATGGTGTAGGCACCCGTCAATTTTTGAATGGAATGACGTTCCACCAAATCGAAAATATTAGCAACGTGGCGGCGCCGCAATATCATTTCAGTGTATTTTCCGTTGTCAATTTGATGGATGTATCAACAGCTGATTTGCTAAAGTCAATCATGACATGACAGCAGAATGGCATCTTTTTATAATGAAAGTTTTCTACTTTTCCTAAGAACTAATATACATCAGAATGTCAGGAATATAAACACACATTATTTCTCGACAAAATCATCTACCATTAACACGCCACGTTCGCCAGAATAAATTCAAGTATTTGAAATAACTGATACAAATCAGTCATAATTTGTGAATAGCGCCACCTGAAGTGGAAAGAACGAAACATTGCTTATATAATCAATTCGGTCACAAAAAAATCTAATCAGTGCCTACACCATTATTCTAGAGATCATACTTCACGATTACGTTATTTTGAATAAATAAAACTATAAAAATAACTAATAATCAGTCATAATGTGTGAATAGCGCCATCTGAAGTGGTACGAAATCTAATCATTTTAGACATCTAAAAGTTGTAGGCAACTCAAATTACACACTACTACAGTGGTAATATAGTCACTGTACACCCCATCTAACGGAGAGAATATGAAATCAAGTACCTATGAATAAGCGGTAGCGTAACTGTAACTGTAGCGACACCTAGTGGCCTCGCTTAAAAGGAGGAAAAGCATTTCCTGTATAAGTGAAATTTTTATCGATTTTTTCGAAGTTTTATTGCATTTTATAATAACCAGACCGTAGACGAATCCATATATGAAGTTTCATAACAAACAGTCCATCCGATCTCGAGTTATAAATGGTGTAACCAACATCTTTCTTTTATATATATAGATATTTAAAAATTCTTACGGTTATGCTTACTTGATGTAATGTTAGACAATTATTCAAAATTCACAGGAAAAGTTCTCCTTTCAATTATTTCAAAGCATATTATTTATGGCTCCCCATGTATGAAGAGTAGGTAATTATAATGAAGTATTCCTGACTGAAAATTGTGAACGAATAGGTATTCACTTCATGGAATAATTTCCCTGTGACGAAACTGTAGAATTATCGAGTGTTTGCAAAAGCTATTGAGATTTATTCGTGAATCACCCTGTAACAGTAAATATTTTAGCTGAACCTTTCAATGCGCATCGGATCTGTACTCATACTGAAATCATGGGATGGGCGCAACATAAAATCAATCCGGCTTTTCGATTTCAAAAGAAAAACTGATGAAATAAGTTATTCTCCACTTTCACGCCCTGTATCTCGAAAACTGTCCATAGTATCGGATTTAGAATTCATATACCTCTGGAGTTGTTGTGGGAATCAATATATAGTGAGAAAATAGTTGCATTTGACAGAGGAAATTTTCGAATACAGTTTCTTGTACTTTTCCCAAAATAGAATACCTTTGTAGGAATAAACCACCATGAATATTTTGGACATTAGAGTCACACATATGTTTGTGGTATTACTTTTCCCAAAAATCAATTCAAAAATACAGGGTTTCGAATTAATTCTAAAAAAAAATTATTATGTCTAGTGATTCTCTCTGTGAAACACCATGTATAAAAAATAAGTACTGTGCAATATTTTCTCATCAAAATACTAAATCGAAAAGAACATTTCAAAAATATGCCTTCCTGACGTCAAAGTAGAAAAAGTGAATTTTGGCAAAAAACTACCGTCATATATTGGTGAACCACCCTGTGAATATAAACATTTTTAATCATACGTATCCACTAATTTCATTACTAGAACATGTCGTAAACGTGTGTATGCAACGGAATTACGGAAATCCAATCAAAATCTTAATAATTAAAAAATAAAACCGAAAATCCGGGCAATTTTCAACTTTAACCCCGTATTTGGAAAACTAGTCATAGGATTGGGTTGGGCCCATTGACACTTTTGGTCACTGAGTCGGGTACAACAACATACAAAACATTCAGAAAATTTGACCGGTCGCCACTTTACATACAAAAAGTGCGGGGTCCTTTGTATGAACTTGGAGTTTGTGTTCTTATAAGTGAATATTCACAAAGTTACAGGGTGTTCTCTTTATGGAATTATGGTACCGATAAAACTAAATGTAACCCGTCAATTACACTCAGCCCACTTCCACGGCAGGGAGCAGGGAAGTGAGCAGGAAAATGAGCAGGGTGAGAATGTAATCACCTCACTTCTGCTGCCACTCGCGCTGCCTGTCACTCCCTAAATTAGCGGTTTTTCGTGCGGCAGTCAAAGGACCGGCAGTGGCAGTGGCATGGAGCATGGAGTGATCACATTCTGCCTAGTTACTGTCGTGCGAGCTTTGCGTACGTTGTCGTATCAATTGATTGAAATCGTTAATTGTTGCGAATAATGTCGACGGAGTGGAGCAACGACAAAATAATAACATTTCTAGAACACCTTGAGAGTGAAAGAGTGATATGGGATTCCACTGAGAAAAATCATAAACTTAAGTACAAAGTGCACGATGGTTGGAAGAGAATCAGCCAGAATATGGAGTAAATTCCAATTGAGGAATTAAAGTCAAAAAATATATTTATATAAATGAAAGAGACAGAGCGCTGAGGCTGCAGTTTCGTCGTCCTCCATTGCCAAAACTTGATCGCGAGAGAAATGTTTGAGCTGAGTGTAAATACTCACTGCCTTTCCATACTGCCGCAGAAGTATTCCGGGAAATATTTCTGGCAGCGCGAGTAGCAGTGGAAATGGCTGAGTGTAATTGAGACATAACAGAGATGTCCTGATCTAATTGATTCTATTGAAAAAAAAACAAAACAAGCAATAAAGTGATTAAAAAGTGTGAAAAGCCTATTTTCTCTCCATGCTTATCAGAATCTGAACTGCGAAGAGATTATTGCTTTCATGCCTCAATTACACTCAGCCACTTCCACTGCTACTCGCGCTGCCAGAAATATTTCCCGGAATACTTCTGCGGCAGAATGGAAAGGCAGTGAGTATTTACACTCAGCTCAAACATTCCTGTCGCGATCAAGTTTTGGCAATGGCGGACGACGAAATTGCACCTGATCCAGACTTCAGAAGAGGTCTGAATGTAGCTCTAAGTGACTTTTTTCTCACTTTAATTCCTCAATTCCAAACATCCTTCCAACCATCGTGCACTTTGTGCTTAAGTTTTCATCAGAAGAATCCCATATCACTCTTTCACTCTCAAGGTATTCTAGAAATGATATTATTTTTTCGTTGCTCCACTCCGTCGGCATTTTTCGCAAAAATTAACGAATTTTAATCAATTAATACGACAACGTACGCAACGCACGCACGACAGTAACTGGGCAGAATGTGATCACTCCCTGCCACCTGGGCGGCCGGTCCTTTGACTGCCGCACGAAAGCTAATTTAGGGAGTGACCGGCAGCGCGAGTAGCAGCGCGAGTGGCAGCAGAAGTGAGGTGATTACATTCTCACCCTGCTCATTTCCCTGCTTCCTGCCGTGGAAGTGGGCTGAGTGTAATTGACGGGTCTGAGTTGAGAGAAGTATTAGTACAAATTTCCGCAAATGCTTGAAGTGCTCGCCATTAGATGACATGCAGCGATACACTTGTTCTTCAAAATTATTTCGTACATGCTGTAGCATTTCAAGAGTAATGTTACGACATTCTGCCACAATTCGTGCTCTGAAGTCGTTTAAATCTGCAACTCTGGTTTTTCAAACATGCGTTTTCAAGTGGCCCCAGAGAAAAAATCAAGCGGTGTTAGATCCGACAATCGCGCTGGCCACTCCACTGGACCCCTTCGGCCTATCCAACGTCCATGAAACCTACCATTCAGGTAATGTCTCACCTGAGCTGCAGTGTGAGGCGGAGGTCCGTCCTGCTGAAAGCGTAACTCCTCTTCTAAAAGGTTTTCATCTGCCTCCAAAGCTTCGGTGATTAGAAGATCAATAATGTTTTCGAGCGAATTCATATGCACATCGCCAGTGAGATTTCCAGGAATGAACACAGGACCAATCAAGACGTTGAGATTTTGTGGGAGTTGAGAATGTTGCTTCCTAAAGAGGTGAGGATTTCCATCGGACCAAAACCTACAATTATGTTTTTTGACGTTCTCGTTAAGGAAAAAAGTGCATTCATCCGAAGAGCAAATGTTGTACAAAAACACAGGATTTGCAATAATTTCTTGCGAAAGTAGTTGTTCCATTCTCCGAACACCATCATCTTCGTTCAGTTCCTGAACAAGTGTCATTTTATAGGAATGCTTTAATACCTTTAATATTCTGCGGACACTTGCCCTCGAATATCCAGTTTCCTGTGATTACTTTCTAACACTTCCACATTGTCCCCGTTCAGCCATTAGTTGACCGATTACGGCGACTTGATCATTTTCGACCGTAACCGTACGAGTGCGATTATGTTTTTTGTTTGTAACTGATCCTGTTACCCCAAATTAATGTACCAACTGAATGATAAACATATTTATCAGGATGTCTCTGATTAAAAATCCTCGCAGTAGCCCTAGCACAGTCATTGTTCTGGAAATAAATTTTCAACATTTCCTTTCTCTCCTCCAACGCACCTCTAATAATTCTACAATACAGAGAACTGAAACAAAATTTTATAAAAGCAATAATCTTTTTGCGTATGGCCAGGCGCGTACCCAGAAAGGTGTGTTGGGGGGGGCTCAGCTTTCATCCAAAAATAGTTATGTTTTTTAACCATGAGAAATCATGAAAAACGAATAAGAAAATATTAAAGCATGCATTATTTCTTGTAAATATGAATCTTCAAAAAACAATAAAAAAACAAATTAATATTGAATCATCCAAGGGTTTATTAATTTTTAGTTATTAAATAAAAGTTCCAAGTGCCAGCATTAGCAAATCTGGTCACAACCATTTCTGTATCTATGACTATCTCGTAATTTATGTGCATTAGAGCTAACCCGTTCAAGCGGTATTCTGCCATAGGTTCTGAGCCGAAAAACTGCTTCAGCCGTTGTTACGGGAACACGGGAAGTACAGTGTGTACCATTTTGGTTGAGACTGCTCTGTATCTCAGCTATTATTGAAGATAGAGATATGCGATTTTCGCGACCCTGTATCACTTTTTTGTAAAACTTTCAAAGCCACAAACAGAAATATTCCAACTACTCTTGTTCCTGAAATACAGGGCGAAAACGGAAATGTTCCCTTATGGAGATGTAATTATTTCTTAGGCCCTGTATAAGATAGAAAAAAAAATTAAAACGGTTTATAAGAGATATTGAGAGCCCTGTTTTTAAGATTGGGCACAAACTTGGTATTTTTAAATGGAATACCCTGTATATTTAAACGTCAAATTTTTGCGATTTTTTTGAATACCTTGATGTATCGCAACCTTATCTTCAATAAATTATAGCTTCAAAAATCAGAAAAATCCATATTTATGTTTGTTTTTTAATAGTAGGCCATGAATTCTTCCACACCTGCATTAAATTATTACTTTTTCGAAACGCCATGTGATTCAAACCTTTTTATTCAATTATATTTTGAACATCAACTCAAAATATCACTCTTCAACATAAACTTAAAAATGTCCCACACAGCACATGTACGTACAATGGACGAACAATGGATGTTTATTATGGATGTTCGAGACATCCATCGGATGTCCAGAATTGGTACATAGTACATCCAATGGACGTTCATGGGACGTCCAGGACACCACTTTGGACGTACAATTCAAGCCCAGATAACGTCCAATGGATGTACATTGTGCCTATCTTGGACATCCATTGTACGTACATTGGATGCACATGTACGTACATTGGATGATCAATGGACGTTTATTATGGATGTTCGAGACATCCATTGGATGTCCAGAATTGGTACATTATTTATCCAATGGACGTACAATTCAAGTCCAATGGATATTTATTGTGCGTAACCTGCAAATATCGGTCTATGCTTCACTTTCAAAAACTGTTAATATCATCCACCACAAGATAAGGAATGCATTATTATTAATAATATAAACAAATCTTCAACGTGATTCGAATCCATGAAATTTAATGAGTAACACTGAAATTCATCAGATTCAGATACGGCGTTACTAGATATACCTATAACAGTATAACTATAACATAACAATGGGATCTGACTCAATCTTGTCAGCTTGCCACTTGCCACACTTCATCATCCAGATTCCAGGCACCTAGCGAAGGTTCCATCCTCATCAATTCAAGATCTTGTACGGATCTCCGGAGTTAATTATATCATCGGAGCGGAACGAAGGTCCTCTTAAAAGAAAAGGGAAGATCGTTTTGGGGAAAGACTACCACATGGCGACATCTAGTTAAGAATTAGACAAACAATTCGCTCTCGAAGTTACGCGGACGAAGATAGATGGCATATCTCACATTTTCTCCTTAAAGTGACTATATGGTAATATAGTCACTATATTTCTCCTCAGCAAGCAAGAATGTGAGTTTTCACATATGAAACATGCAAGCCGGGAGCGTGAGAATCGTTCATACTTATCGGCATGTCCGAAAATAATAATTATCCAACGAAAGTTTATTCCAGAAGGAATTATTCCAAAAGGAAATTAATCAGTAAAACTGAGATCTGATTTATCTTAGTTTTACTGAATTATTTTCTTTTTGGAATAATTTCTTCTGGAATTAACTTTCGTCTTGGTCTGAAACATGGCCAATATGGCGCTCATCTGCGAATTGTCTATAATGTATCTGAATTGGACGTACAATGAATGCTCACTGTTGGATGTACAATGGACGTCAAGAAATGTACATTAACTGGGCCAACAAAATATGCAACATTAATAATGTATCTGAATTGGACGTACAATGAATGTTCACTTTTGGATGTACAATGGAAGTCCAGAAATGTACATTAACTGGACCAACAAAATATGCACCATTAATAATGTATCTGAATTGGACGTACAATGAATGTTCACTGTTGGATGTACAATGGACGTCCAGAAATGTACATTAACTGGACGAACAAAATGCACCATTCATCAAATTTCATTTCAAGATTGTGGTTGGAAATACTATTGATTTTCATTTGGAACAGAGAAAAAATATGAGATTCAAACAGAGAATTCATATTTATTTTTGGACATTATATGTATGTACAATGGACGTACGTTCGTAACAACCAATGGACGTCAACAATTGTAAGTACAATGGACATCCATTCAACGTCCATGGACGTTTGGACTTGATATGGTCGTAAAATGGACGTCCAATGGATGTCGTGTGCTGTATGGGGTTGTTTAAAAAAATACATCGGAACAGATTTAACATTAACTGATGTAATTACAAGATTCAAATTAGACAATTTATTACATAAACCAAAAATAAACATATAGATCTAATGAAGTTGTTCAAACTGTCGTCCATTTTGTCTTATACATAAACCACACAGTTTCAATTCGACATTCAAAATTATTAAGGATTGCCTTTGTGGGTTTCTGAATGCTTCTTTGGTTGGGGCTCATCTATATTATAACGCCGATATGCTTACATTTTATATTTTCATATAATATTTTTCAGATTTTGAAATTCCATGTTTTCACCGTCAGCCATCATCATTGATTTGTTTTGACTCTGTTTGTGACTCAGTTTTCTTAAATGCAATAAACAAAACAATATTTTATGCATGTTCAACTTGCATGCATGTGTGAAAGTATTCATGGCCTAGTATCAAAAACATCAATTTGGATTTTTCTGATTCTCAAAGTTAAAACTTATTGAAGATTGGGTTGTGATACATCAATGTATTCAGAAAAAAAATTGCGAAAATTTGAAAATGAAATAAATAGGGTGATACATTTGAAAAATACCAAGTTTGTGTCCAATCTTAAAAACAGTGCTCTCAACAAAAATTTCAAATACGGCACTGACTTCTATGTAAAAATATCTATTATAAGCAGTATTCATTTTTTCCTATCTTATACAGGGCCTAAGAAATAATTACATTTCCAAAAGTGAACATTTGAAGCAATATGTATAAATTTGGATAGAAATCTCCGCTACATTTCTCTAGAGCTGAAAGTGCAGATGAAGCACATGATTTGGAATCATCCGGTGTTGAAGTAGCCCACTTTTTTTTCCATCTTTTTGATTCACTGGAAAGAATGGAGCTTTCGCCTGAGGCGAAAGCCTTGGGGGGGGGCTAGAGCCCCAATAGCCCCCCCCTGGATACGCGCCTGCGTATGGCCTGGTAGTGCAGATTCAGATAAGCATGAAGAGAAAAAAAGGCACATGTAACTTTGCGAATATTCACTGATAAGAACACAAACTGCAGGTTTCATACAAATCTGAATCCATGCATATAAACTCGAGTATAAACTGCTCCACATGAGTCAGGGATATTGACTTAAATTGTAAAAAAATATAGTTAAAATAAGATTTTTGTGATGAAAATTCATAATATTATTTCGAGTTGCAAATTAATTTGGGCCTGTAGGTCTGCAGCGTATACAGGGTGGTTAAGAAAAATCGAGTAAAATAACGAAATTTTATTCCCAGAGAATTCAAACATTTTAAGACTATCAATACAATGTATGGCCTCCACGGGCATCAATAACAGCTTGACATTTTCTTTGCATACTACACACGAGGTTGTCGAACATTTCTTGAGGAATTTGGTTCCATAAACGGGGCAGAAGCTTTCTCAGATCATTTAAGGATTTTGGGGTAAGTTGATGATTACCTAATCTTCTTTGGAGCATATTCCATGCATGTTTTATGGAATTCAAATCTGGTGAGTGCGGAGGTATTGGTAAATGTGGAATACCAAGCTCCTCGCGCGCATTCTCAACTATGGCTGCACGGTGCGGTCTAGCGTTATCGTCTAGAAATTGAAAAGTTTCTCAATAGCAGCGTGAAAATTTGTCCCAGGACAAATGTGTAGATCTGTGCGCCCGTTGAAACATATCCCGGCCCATACCATAACACTACCCCTTCGGAATGGATGGACTTCTTGGACATAGCGACGATTACGGGGTATGCGTGGGATTGTCCATATCCTTATTCTTCGAGAATCTGAAAATCGTCCATATCTGGATTCATCAGTGAAAAGGACACTACGCAATTGATCGTTCCAATTGATATGTTGCCTTGCCCATTCCAGTCTTTGACGCTTATGGTCACGTGTTAATGGAACCTAGATTCACCTCTCTCAAACGTCGTCTGATGGATTCGATGGAAACTTGGACCCCATCTGCATTTTGAAGAGTATTCCGTAGCATTCTACACGTAGATGTAGGGTTTCTTCTCGCCGAAACGGTGATGAAACGATCCTGAGCAGGTGTTGTTTTTCGTCGCCCACCAAGCCTTGGTCTTTCCAACACGGAACCTGTCTCCCTGAACCTATTCCAAAGTCGAGATATCACACTTTGACTGACTTGGAGCCTTTCCGCTACAACAACCTGAGTTAGGCCACCCTGTAGCATTCCGATAGCCCTATAATAGGGCCCCTATTAGCCCCAGCGTTTGTTAATTTATGTCTTGGAATTTTCAGAAAATTCGTTTCAAATCGAAGCCGTTGATAAACTGACTTCATTTCAAAATGAGAACATTCATGAAGCAAAGAACCAAACTTCAGAAAAAAAGGCGACCATATTGACGAAATGTCTCATACTGATTTTTATTGGATCGATTCAAGTTGTTATTGAGATTTAAATGATTTTACAGCGATTTTCTCGAAGATTACATACTTTTGAAAACGATTGAATACGATATACCTAACTCTTGTGCAACAAAACTACCCACTTTCCCTATTCAAATTCCTGATGGGGTTGCATCTCTCTCCAGGAGGTTTCTAGTAGAAACAAGCTTTGTCCGTCTGAGTGTTTTCACAAATTCTGATTCGTTGTTGAGTTATTTGAGAGTGGATGCTTGATGAGACACCCAATAGAACTGTTCAATGATTTTAAGAATTTATTGTATATGTATAGTGTGTTTAATTATGAGTTTTTTTAACAGGAAGTAGAACTCATAAAAATAGACCATTGCAACATAAATCCTCGTATATAAAAGAGTTGTTCAAATCCTATAGGCGACTGAAATTAAGATCGTAGCTCCATATCGGCGAGAATCAGAACTACTCTCTGGGCCATTCCCAAGGAAACTTTTGATGATTTTCATAGTTTGACACGAAATTTCTTATCATGTTAATTATTTTTGAAAAGGAAAAAAAAACAATTTTATCTGTCACAGAGATTTGAATGGTTTACATTTAAGAAACACAAATTTGTATTAAAACTTCGAAAATAATTGTAATACAAAAAAATAGATTTTGCCATTGAATTTTGAAGAAAAAATGCCTATATCAGTATATTATTCAACGAGCGGTAATGTAAGTCATTACACACGCAGATGAATTTTGCTCCACGAGCCGTCAGGCGAGTAGTGTGTTAGATAGATTTGGCACATGAGCATTTTTGTAGCGCCACCTACAGTGTAAAGTGTAATGAAGTTAGTATCATTGTATCATCTAGACGAAGCTGTATGTGTTTGATTTCGCTCCTGATCCTCTCCAAATTATAACATAGTGTGATTCATCAAGTGTGTTATGACCATTACTGCGATTTGAATACTATAGTTTATCTTCGACTTCTTCAGTAAAATTCAAATTAAACCGCATTTTCAAAATTGACAACTATTGTCAAAAGAGATCTGTGTAAAAAACGTCAAAAATTCACGTTTTTCTAATCCAATTTTTGGATATTCAGACCAAAGGAAATGTAGAAATGAATGGCGATAACGTTACCTTGATGTCTGAATAAGAGTTCCCGATCGATCCGACTTTTTTTATTCATTTCGTAAGCAACTTCATTTTTCCTATTTGTATTACAGTGAGTTATAGGCGTGAGTTATTATAACTCTCGTTGTTGGTTTTAGAAATATTACAGCTCAAAATCAGCTGAATAATAGACATATAATTCTATGGGAGTACATAAAATGTTTTTTTTTTACATTTATAGCACCAGCAATGAAGAAGTTGTGAGAACTTTTCATTTGACGCCTTTTTTCAATTTTCTCTAATTGTTCGGAAACGGTTTGATTTAGAAGGTTACGGTTTTCACCAAAATAATTCTCTCAAAAATCGAGCCCGAAAATGTGGCACTCATTTCGTTCTAGCTCATCGGGTTTCTGAGATCCCCTCACTAGACAACGTATTTGGGAAAACCGGTGCAGCATAAAATATTTGTTTTATGCAAGTCGGAACTCCCATTCAAAAATCAAATTTGTTCCTCGGAAGATATAATTATATGCTATGGAATCTATTGAGGGAAACTTTCCAGGTGCTGAGAAGGTGGCACATGCGGAAGACATGATGTTTCTCTTCCAGAGCCACGAGTCAAAAGACATTTACTCATTTTCTCAACAAGACAGAACGACAATGAAACGAATGCTAATTATGTGGACAAACTTTGTTAAATATCAGTAAGTTAATCTCTTTAGTTGTTCCTCATTTGTAAACGTCAGTTTCGAAAAACACAATATTAATCAAGAAAGTTTATTTTAACAAGTCACTAACTTGTAAAACTGACAGTTAACTTGCAAAATTTTTACAAGTTAGTAGTATTATTTACATTAGAAAATTTTGTTTCATCGTCATATATGTTAAAAATCATGGTACAATTGTTATTTCCAGTAACACAGATTTTTGATGATGAAAGAGTTGATACTGATGATGATGAACCATCTGTTGACTCAGAAACTGCTGAACTCGAGGACTGCAGAACATTTGTACTCTCCTTACTACCAAATAATTTGCTAGACATTTCGATTTTTTTTGTTGACCGAATCATCGACATAACTCATCGCAATTTCGGTGCTCTTCCACCCTCCTGCACGCTTTAGTGCTCAAATATCTCCACCCGAATCCGCAACCATAGTGGCTCCAGTTCTGCGAAAAGAGTGGCCGGTGTATAACTCTGGATCTTTTAAACCTAAATATTTCGCTATTTGCTTTGGGACACCACCAATAGTGTGCTGGCCAGCATTGAGGGAAATGCACTTTCCATGTCGGTATGTCAAAAAAAATCTTAGGCTTTCTGTTCCAGGAGGCCGAAGATTTACATATTTTCTGTATAACATGCAGGGCTTGAAGTTGCAGCCATCATCGGTTATGGTGAATCTTCTTGTTGTTAAAATTTTTGTTTGCCGCAATGTCACAATAACGTATTTTCCCATATCTTCTACATCATTCATGTTTAAGGAGAGGATTTCGTCACATCGACAACATCCAAAAATCCCAAATATTGTTACAATTTTCGCCTGCAACCACTGGTCATCAGGAGCATGTAAAAGAAATTGTTAAGCCTCTTCTTCACTTAATACCTTGGCCTTTTTTGGCCAATAACGCTCATTTTTTCGTTTCAGAAACGCTATTACCTTTTGAAATCTGCAAATGACAACTAAACGTCATATTTTTAAATAAATTTTTTAAGGAAAACAAACCTTTCATTTCCAAGCAGCTTTTCAGCATAGACCATTTTGCCCATAAAGTATTAGGGCTGAATCTAGCTGATAGTTGATTCAAGTAGACCAACAAAACATCTTCAGTTACCCCAATCACACTATTTTTGTTTTGCCACTTTTTGAAGTCGTCGTATTCTCGCTCGTATCTTGAAGCTGATTTTGCAGGTAATAAACTTGAAACTACACTGCTGGCTGTCTCAATAATTTCTTTTGGTACATTCATTTTCGCTTCCGCTAAAACAAATGTAAAGAAAATTAAACAGACATGTTCATGGCAACGATTCCATAGCTTACGACATTTGCGACAAATAATTGAAATTTTCTTGGAATTTATCTAACCTGTTTACAAATGAGAAACAAATAAAATATAAAACAATACACGCAAGGTGACGGGTTTTACTGGCTCAAGGAGGTAACTGACTCGCCTGCGGCTCGTCAGTTATATCCTCCATTCGCCAGTAAAAACCCCCTTACCTTGCTAGTAATGTTATATACTATTTGAGTGTCTCGAAATACTTTTTTTTCACAGAAATCCTACACCAAAACCGCTTGAAATTCTGCAGGAAATAATTTGGCCTAAGGTTAGGTCAGTTGACAGAATGCCATATTTGTTCATTAACAATACCTTGAAAGTGAAATACAATTACAAGAAGAATATGATAGATTCATACCAACAGTTATATGACACATATGCTGGCTCACTTCTGGAAACATACTGAGTGAAGGAAAACAATGAAAGCACTAATTATTTGGTAGGAAGTGAGGTTCTTGTTTTAAAGATGTGAATATAAAAGAGATTTTCATGATTTTCTTGGAAATTGACCTGTCCATGTATTTGATGGTTTATAGTTTCCCTTCAATATTTAAAAGAATGATACCTAATATTTTTATAATATATAATATGTGAAATATATAAATAATATCTAATATTAACTGAATTTTTCTGAGATCATCCTTGTGGATAGTGTATTATACTCGTAGATCCTATACAGCGTGTCAAAAAAGTAATGTACGTAACTCTGTGCTTTTTTTTTAATTTGATATTTCCAAACCCATACGCCCCGCACGCATAGTTGTAAGTAGAAGACGCGTCCGCCAAAAGGCGCGAGCCGAAGTAGAGTGGTATATAGCAGATGAGTCAGCTAAAACCGCTTGGTAAACGGCAGACACGTGAGAGTTGCAAAAATGTGCGGAACAAAGAGCTGTATCTATACAATTATTTTTGCCTAAGAATCATTGAACTAGAGGAAAATATATATCCTACAGATTTCTGCAAATGAATAGTAACAAAATGGATCGGCAGATCATAGTTCCATCAGTAGCTACTATGTGCCGCCACTGAATTTGGCAAGTAACCTGCCAAAATTTATTGCATCAAATCGTTCAAGGGCGTTGTACCTCTATGTATATTTAAACTCAATGGTAATTGTCATGATAGTAACCGCCACCTAGCGTGCATGTTGTATATTAGATGTATCTCTGGTAGTATAAATCTGAATGATAGATTGTGCGCAGTCTATGGCTAGTGCTTGTCGAATTAACATAATGTAAAAGTGTATTCTGAAGTTTGAGTTAATAAACTATTTCTAAAACTATTTATCATTATCTGATTTAAATAAAACATAACATGGCGCAGTCGGTAATGTGATTGTGTAGTTAAAATAAACAAAAACAAAGGTGGATGCAGTTGACATGCCAAGATTCACGGCAAGTGGCGAAGAGGAAAACGACAATTCGCCGCCATTGTTACTAGATCAACTACTCGACCAAGAAGTTAACGAGGATCAACTATAAGACGTGGACGACCAAAACGAATGAAACGATACAATGGAGTCATCCATGCGGCCCCCAGCCGCCCTCTCGTTCGAAGGTAACCTCAAAGAAAATTGGCGCAAATGGAGACAACGTTTCGAGCTCTACCTGAAGGCATCCGGACTCGATACGAAGCCCGCACAACGGCAAGTAGCTGTTTTACTTCATGTGATCGGAGACGAGGCGTTGGACCGATTCGACACGTTTGGCTTGACGGACGACGAGAGAAAAGTGCTAAAAAATGTGATTGATGCTTTCGAAAACTTTTGCACGCCCAAAGCAAATGAAAGTGTAGATCGTCATATCTTCTTCACACGAAAGCAGCAACCTGGTGAATCCTTTTCGTCGTTCATCACAGACTTGAAAAAGCTGAGCAGTGTGTGTGGTTTCGGTGATCTCCGTGACAGTCTTATCAAAGACAGTGTGATCTGTGGTGTACTGGACCAGGACTTGAAAACAAGATTGTTGAGGGAAGACGATCTTAACCTGGAAAAGTGCATGAATATCTGTAAAGCCGCCGAGCTGTCACAGACGCAACTCAAAACATTGGAAGCAGAGACCAAAGTGAACTTGATCAAAGCATCGAAGCATCCGAAGCAGAAAAAGAAGAATAAGCAGACAAGCGGTACGCAGCCGTGGCAGATGGCAGCGCAGCAGACTCAGCAAGCCAGCAGTAAGCAGCAGTCCCAGCATGGTCAGCAAATGTCAGCACAGCAGTCACTTCGAAAACCGTGTCATCGGTGCAACAAATTCCATCCAATGAATCAATGTCCAGCGTGGGGGAAGAAGTGCTCGAACTGCGGTAAGATGAATCATTTCGCACAAGTTTGCAGAAATCAAAGCATAAATTTAATTCAAAATCAAAATGAAACTTTAGAAGTAGAGTCATTATTCATTGGAAATATTTCTCTTTCACAACAAAATGAAGACTGGTGCGAGACGATTCAGATTAACAATAAGTATACAATAAATGTCAAATTGGACACCGGCGCACACAGAAATGTGATATCATTGGAAAATCTTAAAAAAGTGTGCACCGATGAGCCAGAACTTAAAAAATATTCTGCAATTTTGAAAGCATATGGAGGAAGCCAAATTCCGGTTTTGGGAAAGTATTTTTTAACATGCAAATTTGGGAATCGACTTCCATCGATTTTGGAATTTGTTGTGGTTGATGGTAACTCAAATGTACCAACTGTGATTGGCTCACCTTCATTAAAAAAGCTTAAACTTGTTGAGAGAGTTGATGTTATTGAAGAAAAACAAGAAAAAAGTATTTTGAATAGTGAATTAGTTAAAAAACACAAAAAGGTTTTTTCCGGAACAGGTTGTATTAGAGATTTTGAATATGACATAAAATTGAAAGAAGAGGCAGAACCAAAAGTGTTACCGTGCAGAAAAGTTCCAATTGCACTTATGAATCCTTTGAAACAAGAGTTAGATAAAATGGAAAGCTTAGGAATTATAGAAAAAGTACAAGGTCCCTCAGACTGGGTAAACCAATTTGTAATTGTGAGAAAACCTGATGGTTCGTTGAGAATTTGCCTTGATCCAACATATTTAAATCAAAATATCAAAAGAGAACATTTTAAAATTCCAAGTTTTGAAGAACTGTGCTCCAGAATGCCTGATGCGAAAGTTTTTACAACACTGGATGCAGACAAGGCATTCTGGCAGATCAAATTGACAGAAAGAAGTTCTTTTTTAGTAGTTTTTAATACACCCTTTGGAAGGTACAAATTTTTGCGCATGCCTTATGGCATAACATCAGCTTCAGAAATTTTTCAAATGGTATTTCAAATGATTTTTGGCGATATACAAGGTATAGTAATTTACATTGATGATCTCATGGTGTGGGGCGAAGACCAAAAAGAACATGATGAAAGAGTTCAAAAAGTTTTACAAAGAGCTGAAGAATGGGGTGTAACTTTCAATCTAAAAAAATGTATTTTTGGAGCAGATCAGGTAAAATATGTTGGACATGTTTTTTCAAAAGATGGTATTAGAATGGATGATGAGAAAATTGAAGCCATCACAAACATGGAACGTCCAAAAAGTAAAAAAGAAATGGAAACTTTTCTTGGTATGTTAGCTTATGTCAGTAAATATATTCCCAATGTTTCAAATGAAAGCTCACATTTGCGAAACTTAATAAAAAAGGACGTACCATGGGTGTGGGATGAAAATGTAGAAAAAAGTTTTCAGAAAGTTAAACAAATTTTGATAAAAAACCCTGTTTTGCAGTACTTTGATGTAAACAAGCCAGTTATCTTGTCTGTAGATGCATCGAAAGATGGCTTGGGATGTGTTCTTTTGCAAAACAACTTACCTGTCGCATACGCGAGCAAATCGTTGACTGATGTAGAAAAAAGGTACGCTCAGATTGAAAAAGAGACTTTAGCTATTTGTTTTGCGTGTGAAAGATTTGAACAATATATTTATGGAAAAAGAGTTGTAGTGGAAAGTGATCATAAACCACTAGAATTTATATTTAAAAAGTCATTGAATGAATGTCCTGCGAGATTATTGAGAATGAGACTGAAATTGCAAAAGTATGACATAGAAATTAAGTACAAACCGGGCAAAGAACTTTTATTAGAGGATGCATTGTCACGTCATTTTTTGGTTGAAAAATCAAATGGTCGCGAAAAAGATGTTGAAGCACAAGTTTTCTTGTTGATAGAGTCATTACCGATTTCCGTGGAGAAAAAGTTAAAATTTCAAGAAGAAACACACAAGGACGAGGAAATGCAAATGCTAATGAAATACATCTTAGAAGGCTGGCCAAGCGATGCCAAAAAGATACCTGAAGTATTAAAGCCTTATCACACTCATGCTGACGAGTTGTGTGTAATTGAAGGGCTAATTTTCAAAGGTAACAGAATTATAGTTCCTAGAAATTTACGTAAAGAAATGTTAAATTTGATTCATTATTGTCATCTTGGAATTGAAAAGTGTAAAAACCGTGCGAGAGAAATTTTGTATTGGCCATTCATGAATCAGCACATTGAAAACATTGTTAAAAGTTGCGAATCTTGTATGCGTTTCAAAAAAGCAAATGTTCGACAACCTTTGTTACCGCATGAAGTCCCGAGTGCTCCATGGGAAACAATTGGTATGGATTTATTTGAATTTCAAAACAGTCATTGGCTTTTAGTAATTGATTATTTTAGCAAGTATGTGGAAGTGGCAAAATTGGAAAACATGTTGGGTTCAACAATTGTGTCAAAGTTAAAGTCAATTTTTGCAAGATTTGGAATTCCCAAAAAAGTCATTTCAGATAATGGTACTCATTTTGTAAACCGTGACATGCGAGATTTTGCGACTTCCTGGAATTTTGAACAAGTAACGTCAAGTCCGAACTACCCAAAATCGAATGGTATGGTAGAACGAAATGTTGGTACTGTAAAGAGTATATTTAAGAAGATAGAGCATAGTAACAGAGATCCGGCACTTGCATTGTTAGAGTACAGAAACACGCCGATCTCAAATGAACTTAAATCGCCAAATGAATTGTTGTTTGGATATAAAACGCGTGGAATTTTTCTGTTTAATGTAAAAAGAAATGAGTGGGAGAAAAATGAGTTGATTAGACAAAAATTGTTAGAAAGGCAAAATGAACAAAAATTTGTATATGATAGAAAAAGTCAAAATTTGAATCCATTAATATTAGGAGATGATGTGTATATTCGAAAAGAAGAATGTAAACCTTTAGAACCAGCTGTTATAACAAAAGTTTGTGACAGACCAAGGTCATACGAAGTACAAATGTCAAATGGTCGAAAACTCGAACGAAATCGTGTGCATTTATATAATAAAACTACTGAATTTGAATTTGATAAAAATGTACTAAACAATGAGATTCCAAATGTATCTCAAGTGAGTCCTGAACAAGCGAATTCAAATGATGTAAACAAAAGTGAAATTTCTTATCCTAACCAAAGTGTTCAAACAAATCAAAACTATGTAACTAGATCTGGTAGAATTGTCAAACCACCGTTGAACCTCAAAGATTATAAACTATAGGTTCAAATTTATCTGTTTATTTATAAGTTCAAGTTTGTATTGAATACTTAGAAATTTTGTATTGAAATGTGAACCATAGTTGACTTGTAAAGGGAGATGTCATGATAGTAACCGCCACCTAGCGTGCATGTTGTATATTAGATGTATCTCTGGTAGTATAAATCTGAATGATAGATTGTGCGCAGTCTATGGCTAGTGCTTGTCGAATTAACATAATGTAAAAGTGTATTCTGAAGTTTGAGTTAATAAACTATTTCTAAAACTATTTATCATTATCTGATTTAAATAAAACATAACAGTAATATTCACAAGGCATCCACTCAAATCTGGAATAGATCGCTTTACTTCTTGAACTATATATGATTTATCCTCATAAGAATTACTTCAAAAACTTTACTGCTTAGCTGAAAAATTTTAAAAATCACAAGTATTTCGAGTGTTTACATTTAACTGGCGAACTTGTGACAACCCTCAGGGTCCCGTTAAATCTATTTCGCCATCGGGTCACCGATGGTTATTGAATTCAGTATATAATAAAATTAAAAGACTTTTCGAAAGATATCATACGAACAATGAGACAAACCTAGACCTACACGAAAAACAATTCTCACAAATCCAACCCAATTTGAAAACTGACCCGAGTTTCCGATTAATCTGAATAGTGCAGAATAATTGCAGTCTGCCTTCCGCGAGGGAATATCTAGAATCGAGAGGCAAGCCTCAGACTCAAAGTAACATGTGGCGTTTAGGCGTGCGGTTCTCTAGCCTGCTGTCCGTTTCCTATGCTGAAGAATAACGATATATGGGTATATCCTGTTTGTATTCCTTGTAAATGAATAAATAAAAAAATGAATAAATAAATGAAAATAACGCGATAGACAAGGAAGTGCATCTGCCGTTTACTGGGAGATGAGCAAGTGAGATCCACAGAAATCGTGGGACATGGAAACGTAGACCCGAAGACGCATTTTATTGCTATACACTATACAGGGTCTTTCACGAGGAACCTCACCCCATATTTATACGGGAAACTACTGAACGTATTTTCATGAAATTCAGCACATATAAGTATTTCACAATGCTGATGAAATCTAAAATATTTTCAAGGCATGAGCACCTCCGGTTTTTCCGGAAATGACGTCAACTTCCGTTTTACAAATCAGAACACCATTTTTTTCATTGCAGAAATAGATTCCTTAGAAAATTTCAAGTTATTTTGATGTAACATTTTTCAGTTTTGGTTGGAAAATTCTCTCTGAGCGGGAAAATTCGAAAAAAAAATCGAAAATAGAGCTCCGCTGAAACAAGAATAACTTCGAGGTTTTTGGATGGAAAATTTTCATTTTTGGGATTTTTCAAGATGTAAGATTGATGTATCCACTTTGAGAATCGAAATCGCGATTCATGATACAGGGGGTGAAAAAATCGCTTTCAAAGTTAGGGATGACAAAATCGTCAAAAATCAATTTTTTCAAATTAGAACCCCATTTTTTTATGGCAGATATTGAATCTACGTTAAAAAATAATGTGAGTGTATGCATCCCACCCTTGCCCTAAAGTGGATATTTTCTGAGTTATTCACAAAAAACTGTTTTTCGTCTTGAATTTTCAGCTATTTCTTTTCCCTTCACGCCAAAAAGATGAAATTTTCAGGAACTGTTATTTGAACCATGCTGTAGATTTTTCACCCCTTCTTGAAACCGACTTCAAGTTACTATTAGGAGAACCATGGCAAACTCTCGCAGTTATAACTAGAGAAGATGCTCAAAGTTTTGACCGTTAATTTCTAGACATTTATTTATACGTCTCAGGAATGCTTCGTGCGTTGCTCTTCTTATTTCATCGGGAGGAAGAGATCTGCAAAAGTGTTTAAAAACCAAATTGAGTTTCAAAACTATGAATCTAAAAATCTAAACAAACCTGAACGCATTTCTGACTCGTTCTATGCAGTCCTCTTTATCAGTCAGGGGAGTTGAGTAGACAATATTTTTTATCCTACCCCAAACATAATAGTCTAAAGGAGTTAAATCGGGAGAACGTGGTGGCCAAAGATGTGGACCATTGTTCGCCAACCATCGATCTTCAAATAGCCTGTAGAGTATATTTGACACATTGAGTGAATTGTGTGGAGGCGCGCCATCTTGTTGATACCATAAGTCATTATGGTTCTGTACTAGCGGCTCAATTATTTGAGTCAATATGTCAGAATATCTATCTCCTAAGGGAGAACATTCTTTAAATAATGCAAACATGTGTAGTGTTCTATCTTACCAGTTAAAGTCCCATCATAAATGCAAGAATTGCATTACTTTTGATGGCGCAAATAACATTGAAACTCTAGGTCTCTTGAAAGTTCCATTGTCTGAAGTGGTGGTTGTTCTCTTCATCCCAATAATGACTGTTATGCCTATTGAAAGAACCATTCTTTGTGAATTTAGATTCATCTGTCCAAATTATACAGTCCAAAAAGTTTTCATTCTCTTGAAATCGAATCATCATAGCTTCGCAAAACTCTGTTCTCGAAATCAGTTTCCTTCAAATGCTGTACCCTATTGAATTTATATGGGTGCATTTTATGTTTTTTTAATATTCTCCAAACACTCGATTGAGATAATCCCAGATCAATCTCGGCATCTTTGAGAGAATTTTGAGGATTCACACGAAAATATGCAAGAACTGTAATTTCGTTGTTCTCATCTTCTACTACACTTTTTTTTCTGTGTATAGTTTTCTTAACGAAAGATCCGACATTTCTCAAGTTTGTCATGGTTCTGTTAATGGTATCTCTCGTTGGTCTGGGTCGGTCAGGAAACCTCTCAATGAACAGTCGAATCGTTCTATCTACAACTTTATTACATTCTCCATGAAGTAGAAAGAGATTTAAATAATCTTCATTGGTAAAATTAGGCATAGTGATCGATTTTATAACTTAATACGAATTATCACCAAATTAATAGTAAACACAAAATGCTACTGAATAAAGAGGAATTTGGCAGATGTAATTAATGATTCTATCATTAAAAAAAAGAATGTAAAACATGGTAAGTTTTGGCATATGGTTCACAAGGAATTATTTATTTATCACTGGAGAGAAAACCGATGGCCGATTAGTTGAAATAAAGAGGTTTCCGATACAAATTCGAATCCAAATTCGCCATCTATTTAGGAACAACCTGTAACTTTTTTCTCTTGCATATTAGGGTAGTAAAATCTAAAACATGGTTTAAGTAACAGTTCCTGAAAATTTCATCTTTTTGGCGTGAAGGGAAAAGAAATAGCTGAAAATTCAAGACGAAAAACAGTTTTTTGTGAATAACTCAGAAAATGTCCACTTTAGGGCAAGGGTGTGATGCAAAGACTCACATTATTTTTTAACGTAGATTCAATATCTGCCATAAAAAAATGGGGTTCTAATTTGAAAAAATTGATTTTTCATGATTTTGTCATCCCTAACTTTGAAAGCGATTTTTTCACCCCCTGTATCATGAATCGCGATTTCGATTTTTAAAGTGGATACATCAATCTTACAACTTGAAAAATCCCAAAAATGAAAATTTTCCATCCAAAAACCTCGAAGTTATTCTTTTTTCAGCGGAGCTCTATTTTCGATTTTTTTTTCGAATTTTCCCGCTCAGAGAGAATTTTCCAACCAAAACTGAAAAATGTTACATCAAAATGACTTGACATTTTCTAAGGAATCTATTTCTGCAATAAAAAAAATGGTGTTCTAATTTGAAAAACGGAAGTTGACGTCATTTCCGGAAAAACCGGAGGAGCTCATGTCTTGAAAATATTTTAGATTTCATCAGCATCGTGAAATACTTATAAGTGCTGAATTTCATGAAAATACGTTCAGTAGTTTCCCGTATAATATGGGTGAGGTTCCTCGTGAAAGATCCTGTATAATGAAGGGAAATTACGGTATGAATGTGTATCTTAGACAAAGGAAAGTCTAAGATGTGTATGGATGCAGATAAAAAATTGAAATGAGTAAAAAAATATTTAATAAAATATAATATTCATACGTGTATTTTGCGACGTTTATTGGTGAGCCACTGCCTAACCTGCCTCATAGGACAAGCCGCCACCTTTCTTCACTGGAAAGTTTGCAGAGGATCAAATTATTTTCTTTGGCACTTTTATATACGTAATTATTGGGTAATTCACGCATTTCTGTTATGTTACATGCAAAGCTGAAACAGTGAAAATGCCGACGTGTCAGGAAGACAACTGACGCCTCATCTGAATCTGAAAATTGCTATGCCACACTTACTCCAGTAAACAGCAGACGTATCAGGCGGACGCATCCGCTAAATATTAACATTCTTCGGGGATGCCGAAATTTACCGAAGGGATAACGCGTCTCCTGTTTACAAATATGCGGCCGCACCCCTCTACTATAGGCTCTACTTCATTTTTTTCAAATTGGAATATATGGATTGTTATGCATCAAATATGAAATGGAATTTGATTACCTACTCAACGGTGCGAATGAAAGGAAAATTGGTTGTGCCTTTTTTTGATTACAACATGAGTTTCCTATTCAAGGACGGAAAATAATTTTAATATACAGTCGAACTTCGATAACTCGAATCACGATCTGCCAAAAAAATCGAGTTATCGAGACTTCGAGTTATTGAAAAAACACATTTTTTTATGTGAGTAAATAATGTAACATTTAATCCAAACTTTGTCAACCCTATAGCGTACATTGGTTTTTTTAAGCCTTTGGGAACTCTCACAAGCACCACCAATTTCAACTGCACTGATAATTATTTAATAATAATAATAATAATAAAACCGCACGGGTGTGGTTTGGTTTCTGCCACGCCACATGGGGGGTGACGTCCCCACGGCCCGAGTTACCTGGGCCACCAAGGGTAAATGGTGGCAAACCCATGAACGAGAAGTGGAAACCGATATCATGGCAGAAGATCGAGATGCCGCTCCACCTGCTGGCTCGACCACCGTGAGGAGGACTGTCCGCAGGGGAGCTCGCAACGCACGTATCCAGCAGAGCCGCGAAATGAATATTGAAGTAATGCGAGCTTTTCATTACGTGAACAATTGCGAGGACAAACCACTTCCTGGATGGAGAAGAGAAATCTTCAAGGGATCGAACTATCCCAGAAGATCGCGGGATGTGCACAGCAGGCTGTGGATTTGCAAACCTATCACATCGTGCGGAAAATTCTGAACTAGTGGGAGGAACTGAAATGTTTTTTCACTGGTTCATAGAAGAATTACCAGGTCAAGCTGAGAACGGGAGACCGATGAAGAATAATAATAAATAGGCTTTATTTCAAATAAAGAAGACATATGTACAAGTTACATTATCCCCCTGAATTGAAACAGTGTCACTGGGTTCTATGCCCATTAGTTAAATGGATTTCATGCACCTTAAAGGTGGAAACACATTGTAGTCACGTCACGTGAGCTCACGCGCGGAAATGGGAAGAAGATATGGAAAATATAGCTGCTTTTACAGTTGCTGGTGATTCTCATAGAAGGGATTCGATTTACCAAATGAATCAACAGAGGAAGTGGGGGAATTCCATTAATTAATTCAAGAATTATTGAATGAGCACCCAGATCGGTCTCAAATGTACGTTAGAATGACATTTCACAAAATATCAGACGTGATATCACGTGCATTCAGAAAATGTAAATTTGCGGAATATAGATCTTGCGTGCTTTCAGTGCTATAACGTGACAGCAGATACAATGTTGCAAAAATTTTTACTACATTTTGATTCCGTAGTAGTACAATCACCCAGTTTAGTTCTGATGATTTGGCTTCAGTATTTATTATTGAAAGATGTGTCTCTCTTCCTATGCTCTAAGTCCCATGCATTATCGTGGTTGCACATTTTGGGAAGATGACGTGATGTGACGTGACGTGATAACAATGTGTTTGCACCTTTATACACATCTTAGAAAAATTATTAAGCTTTAATTAAAAAAAAAATTGTTTGTCTACTGAGATATCATCGAAATAAAAAGCCCAATTTTTGAAGGGAGCTCACGAGCTCGGACGTCTACCATTTCCCCTTGAAAAAATTACCCTGTATACGTAAGAAAAAGATGAAACAGTACCTAATAGTACAATACGGGGAAGAAAAAAATAAAACTTCGATAAATTGGATATATATACATTTATTTTTTTTCAATTTTTGCCTTTTTTGGAACTGGAACAGGTGGCATGAATGCCATTTCCGACATGTCGTACCTGCCGAAGAGTTCTTCAGGCCGCCTGAAAATAAAATTATCCTTCATCAGGTTACAATAATTCTAATTAATTGGATCTAGTAAGAAACTATCAGAAGTGCGATATAGCTATCATCTGTTGATGTATCTGTACTGTGTACATTGGTTAATTGAAATAAAGTCGATTTATTATTATTATTATATAGCTATTCATACAGATAGTCAAGCTGCTATTAAAGCACTGAGCTCCTACGTCATTGACTCAAAGCTGATTTGGGAGTGCCGGAACAAACTCAATAGGGTAGGCAACAAGAATAAGGTCTTTTAAATCTGGGTTCCCCGTCATTCGTGAATCGTAGGAAACGAAGAGGCCAATACACTGGCCAGAAAGAGCGCACGAACGCCACTCCCTGGCCCAGAACCCTTCTGTGGTATAGGAATATGCACCTATAAGAAGGAGTTTATGCTGAAGGAGAAAACCAAAAGAGAAAAACTCTGGCGGAATCTCCCAGGGATGGATCTCAGTAAAAACCAACTTCACCTACTCACTGGCTGTCTCACAGGACATTGTCGCCTAAAGAAGCATCTGTTGAGAATGGGTTTATCGGATACCGATGAGTGTAGATTCTGTGGGGAGGAGGAAGAAACTCCTATTCACCTGGTTACAGAATGCTATGCCATTGTAAGCCAAAGGAAAGATAGCTTTGGACAAGAAACTTGTAGAAGTGGGGAGTTATCCTCCTTGAAGCCGTCCCAGATAATGGATTTCATCAAATCTTTGGAACTGGAAGGCGAGCTGTAGGAGGTGCGATGATAACAGCTCTGATAGGGGGCACAATAGACCTGAAGGCCGCAGTGAATTGTAACCGCTTTTCACTATAACTATAGTCTGTTCAAATATAAGAGAATGTAAACAAACAAACGAAATCGGTTTGTTTTGCGCATACTAACATCATATTGGTCAAAGGTTCTTCTCTACAATTCTTTTCACGCCCCCAAAAGACTGCCAGGATCGTACTTACAGCTTAGAACGGAATGTCGATAGAAGGTACTGGAGATTTATGATTTGGATTTCTTTGTTACACCCTTATAACCCTTGTAATTAGGTCCTTTAAAATTCGCAACGGTTATAACCTGATATATCTGAAGTAGGTACCTCAATTTGTCCCGGTTATGAATATTTGTTTGAATTGTACTTAACCCTTTGTCGGTTTCCGACGAGATAATTTCTGAAAAATCCTGAGCAATTTGGGTCCTTTCTATATAAATTTCGGAAACATATAGAAGTTTTTAGTCGATAGCAACCTAGAGTACGGTGAAGGTGTAGTTAATAATGGTGTACATTGATTTTGTAGTGAAAAAAGTTAATCAAGTGTTCTCGTTAGAAAGCGCTAATTTCTGACAAAAATCCTCTGTCATGTAGTCGATTTCACAGTTAACTGTTCCGGACAATAATGTCGAAATCAGAAACGGACACTGGATCTGAAGGTGGCGATCCACGAAAAACATCGAATTCAGAGACGGAAACTGCATCTGAAGGGGATATATTGGGCCCACCACGAAAAAGATCGAAACGTTCACATTTATCTATTCAAGAAAAAGAATTAATATTAAACATTTAACGAACAGAATTTGAGGAACATCCAAATATATCGAAAATAAGCTTCGTGCGAATTGTTTCAAAGTCCTCAGGAGTCGCTAGTTCCTGTATACTCAGGATTCTCACCGAATATAAACGAAATCATCTATTGATTCCACCTAAGCAGAAATCCCAGTCGCTAAAAAGCGTCGATTCAATAGACGATTTCGACATGAACTTAATTAGGAGAATAGTTCACGGTTTTTTTTCGTGATGAAATTCCTACAATTTCGAAGGTTTTGGAAGTTGTTAATTATCGATGACAGCCTGCCGAATTTTAAAAGAACAACATTTTATAAATTATTGAAAAAAATGAAATTCAAATTCAAAAAACGTGGTCGTAATAGTTTATTGATTGATAGAGACGAAATAGTTGTTTGGAGGAGAAATTATTTGAAGAAAATTCGAGAATTTAGGGAGCAAGGCCGAAAAATTTATTACCTTGACGAGACATGGATAAATGCGGGATGTACAAAAAATTCAATATGGGTCGATGAATCGATTGAACTATCCTCGATCCGACCCTGGAGCCCTGAAAGCAAGTCTCTACCTGAAGGAAGCCCATCCTACCTCTGCGCGACTTTGTTTATTTTGATGTCTCTTATATTTGAACAGAGTATAATTAATTGGATCATCCTAAGATGAACGATCAGTTTGGGGTAACTGAAGAAAAATTCGTGGTGAAAATTGATTCCTTAGTTCTTAAACATGATAGCTCCCAAAAGAAGATACCTGCAATCTTGAAATTTTCAGGGTCTGTTTGAGGTCTAAATTCGCCATTTATGTTCGTAAATATACAGGGTGACTGGTGACGTAAGGGACAACGGCTAAGTGGAGATAGATGACCTCAAACTGAATGAGAATTTGGGTTTCAAATGTCCCATAAGGGTATTCGTTTCGGAGATATAGGGTGATTTATGAAAAAATGCTAAATCTATGAACTCCCATATCTTCGTTAATATGTTATGTTTTTCGCTGATATTTTACATGTTTGTTCATACAGGCATCATCTGTCAGCATAAGAAAAAAAAATTGAAAAAATTGCTGGCCCGTACTCAAAAATTTCAATTTACATGTCAAGTGAGAAATATCACACGGTATATGAGATAAAATAAAATCAAATGGAAATTTGGAAAGAGGGAAAAAAACTGATGAAATATCTGTTTTTTGTTTGAATGGCACAAATTTTCTTCCGTTTCTATGATATGTTGAAGTAAGAATATTACAATATTTTTATATTCATATCATGAAAATTAGTACTACTGATAGAAAAAACCTTGAATTCGAGGCGCTAGAATGAGCCTGGCATCAAAATGAAGTAAAGAATTTTCTGAATAGGGAGTTTTCTGACAGGTGGATTGGTCGGGGAGGTTCTAGGAATTGGCCTGCTAGATCACTCGATCTAACTCCTCTGGATTATTTCCTATGGGGTCATCTTAAGGATACGGTGTATAAAGAAACAATAACAAGCCGTGAACATTTGAAGAGCAGAATAACTGAAGCATGCGAAGAAATTAAAAAAAATATTTCTCTGATTAGAAAAGCTGTGCTTCATTTGTTCAAGAGAGCCAATAAATGTATGGAGGTGAACGGCTCTCATTTCGAACATTTCCTTACTTGATTTTTTTATGAATTATATTTGCAACTTTTCTATTTTTATGTTTGAGTATCCAACTCTTTCATCACCCCATCTACAACTAATTTTATTTTGAAATTTTATATGGCATCGAAATATTAATTGATAAAAATAGATTTGAAGGAATATTTTATTGATGCCAGGCTCATTCTAGCGCCTCGAATTCAAGTTTTTTCTATCAGTAGTACTAATTTTCATGATTTGAATATAAAAATATTGTAATATTCTTACTTCAACATATCATAGAAACGAAAGAAAATTTGTGCCATTCAAACAAAAAACTGATATTTCATTAGTTTTTTTCCCTCTTTCCAAATTTCTATTTGATTTTATTTTATCTCATATACCGTGTGATATTTCTCACTTGACATGTAAATTGAAATTTTTGAGTACGGGCCAGCAATTTTTTCAATTTTTTTTTCTTATGCTGACAGAGAATGCCTGTATGAACAAACATGTAAAATATCAGCGAAAAACATATCATATTAACGAAGATATGGGAGTTCATAGATTTAGCATTTTTCATAAATCACCCTATATCTCCGAAACGAATACCCTTATGGGACATTTGAAACCCAAATTCTCATTCAGTTTGAGGTCCTCTATCTCCACTTAGCCGTTGTCCCTTACGTCACCAGTCACCCTGTAGATTTCGAATATTTTGTCCATCAAGCAAAGAATGTTCCGCGAGTGTAGACTTCTCCGTTCGTGTTCTTTGATCCGTGTATGAATGCTTCATTTTGTAGTCCCGATATAAATTTTCTCGCAATCGCAAGATATTAAACACCAGCTGAAAAAGTGGACCAATTTGATCAATACCTACACAAAAACTGGGACAGGCCCTAAGGAGTGTCAAAGACCGAACTGATCCACTATTTCAACCTAGTGCCGAAGGAAAACCTAGCGACTGCCAGAAAGTTTATATCTGGACTAGTGAAAGGAACAATCATACACGGATCAAATTAAACGAACAGTGGTGACGACTCAAACAAAGAAGTCTACACTCGCGGAACAAGCTTTGATGTATGGACAAAAACATTATGTTCACTAAAACAGACGTCATTTTCTACATCACGAGTTATTATTATTATCCAAGGATGAACATGGAGGCCATAAGCAAAAACAACAAAAACAGGAAAGAGGTTTCCATTGTTCATAGTGCATGGTTGCCTACCATCTACAATACTATAGTCTGTTCAAATATAAGAGAATGTAAACAAACAAACCAAATCGGTTTGTTTTGCGCATACTAACAGCTTATTGGTCAAAGGATCTTTTCTACAATTCTTGTCACGCCCCCAAAAGACTGCCAGGATCGTACTCAGTTACACCCTTGTAACCCTTGTAATTAGGTCCTCTAAAATTCGCAACGGTTATAACCTGATATATCTGAAGTAGGTACCTCAATTTGTCCCGGTTATAAATATTTGTTTGAATTGTACTTAACCCTTTGTCGGTTTCCGACGAGATTTCTGAAAAATAATATAAACGAAATCATCTATTGATTCCACCTAAGCAGAAATCCCAGTCGCTAAAAAGCATCGATTCAATAGACGATTTCGACATGAACTTAATTAGGAGAATAGTTCACGGTTTTTTTTCTTGATGAAATTCCTACAATTTCGAAGGTTTTGGAAGTTGTTAATAACGATGACAGCCTGCCGAATTTAAAAAAAACAACATTTTATAAATTATTGAAAAAAATGAAATTCAAATTCAAAAAACGTGGTCGTAATAGTTTATTGATTGATAGAGACGAAATAGTTGTTTGGAGGAGAAATTATTTGAAGAAAATTCGAGAATTTAGGGAGCAAGGCCGAAAAATTTATTACCTTGACGAGACATGGATAAATGCGGGATGTACAAAAAATTCAATATGGGTCGATGAATCGATTGGGTCCAACAGACATGCTTTTCGAGAAGGTCTGTCAACTGGTCTCAAAAACCCAAGTGGAAAAGGAAAAGGACTGATTATATGTCATATAGGGGGAGAAGACGGATTTGTAGAGAACGGCCTATGGTTTTTCGAATCGAAAAAATCCGGAGATTACCATCAGGAAATGAACGGGGAATCGTTCGAAAAGTGGTTCTCAACAATTTTGCCAACTCTGGATCATAACGCTGTCATCGTAATGGACAACGCCAGTTATCATTCGAGAAAAATGGAATCGATTCCGTCTTCAACCCGCAAGGAAGATGTCAAAAATTGGTTGCTCAGTAAAAATATTTCCTTCGAAAATGATATTTTGAAGGCGGAACTTCTTGCTCTGGTCAAGGCAAATAGAGGGAGGTATAAAAAATTAATTATAGATGAAATGGCCAATGAGACGGGAAGAACAGTATTGAGACTCCCACCATATCATTGCGAGCTGAATCCAATCGAGCTCATTTGGGCTCAAGTAAAAGGAAAAGTAGCTGCTCAGAACTCCTCATTTAAAATTGCTGAGGTTCGTAATTTGTTTCTGGGAGCTATAGGCTCGATTGGTGCTGAGAAATGGAAGAAATGCATACATCATGTTGTAACTGATGTCGAAGAAAAAATGTGCCAGCTCGATAATATCATGGAGTCAACAATAGATCGAGTGCTGGTGAATCTGGATGAAAGTGACACAGAAGAAGACCAACAAAATTCTGAACAATTTTTAATAGGGTAATACATATTATATTATTTTGGACGCTGCATTATTTTTTTCAAACTTATGACATTTGTAATTTGAATATGTTGAATAAATGAATTTGAGTTTATATGATTGTGTGAACTATCCTCGATCCGACCCTGGAGCCCTGAAATAAAGTCTCTACCTGAAGGAAGCCCATCCTACCTCTGCGCGACTTTGTTTATTTTGATGTCTCTTATATTTGAACAGAGTATAGAACTAAACCAATCCGAAATGGAGGAGATGACCGACAGTTATAGATCCAGTAACATCACCAATTCGGAGTAGTCAATCGTTGGGTTACTCCAACCGAGATGAAGGCGAGACGTAAGGTGAAATTCCTATTGGACCACGGCTAGAAAGCCCGGAATGTTTTCATTTTATAACTTAGATAACGCTTCTGAAATCGGTAGAGCAGAATGTAATCGCTTCTACCATTTTTCTCAAATAAAAATATTTATGCTAGTCAAACGAATATCGCCGAGTATATACAGAGTGTTCTACAAGCTCTATGACAAACTTGGACAGAAGGTAGCTGTGCTATTTTGAACATTTTTTTGTTATGAAACTTCATTTATGGATTCGTCTACGGTCTGGTTATTATAAAATACATTAAAACCACTAGGTGTCGCTACGGTTAATGGCTCTTAATAATAATAATAATTGTGTAATTAGCATAGAACCAATAACATGGAAGGCTATTATCAGATCAAAAAGACAGATGACATTTGACAGAACTTTTATTATGCCTAATTTATCTCCTGCTTGAAAAAATAGCAGTGGTAAGTTTATACAACTTTAACGGTGGGTTTCACAAAGCATATCACCGGTGATCGGAGCTTGATCTAAAGAGAATCAACTCGATCTGACAGTTCAGAAATCTAACCAAGCCATTGATCTCCGTTCACTGGTGATTTGGTGGATTTGTGAAATCCACCGTAAGTATAGGTATCATTTAGGCGAAACAAAGTTCGCCGGGCCAGCTGGTTTTGATTAAGTAGGCCGACAGGTTGATATTTTAATTGATGTTGCATTCAAGCAGAAGGTGAACATTTTGAACAATTTTTATAGTCTCAAAATTTCCATTTATTATTATGATTTGAACATAAAAATATTATTTTTCAAATGCCTGTATCTTCTAAACAAAAACGAATCGGTCCTATGTTCATAAAAAAAAAAATGTTCAAAAGAAGCATAGCTACCTTCTGTCAAAGTTTGTCATAGAGCTTGTAGAACACCCTGTATAAAAGCGTTGAAAACTCACAATTTTCCAATTTCAGGCAATAGAGCTCCTTCTCCGGTTGACGGTACTCCATTTGCAATATTCTTGGCAAACTTACGAACAATTGGGTGATAATGCCTATTCAATAACGACAATTCATAAAGAGAAGTTGAGGCGGCATTGCTGTACTCGGGATCGTCCAATTCAGGCATATAGATGCCATCGCCAAAAGAATTATCAGTATCTAGAAGAATGTCAATGTTTTTGTTCATTTGCATGAGATTTCTCACTAGGCCCAGTGATCCTATTGTGCCATTATGCAAAACATGCAGACTCATTATGGTTATCCTTTTAACAAATCCTATCATTCTTTTATTCGTTATTTTCTTTCTTCTTTGGATCAAGCAATCCCCTGAAATCGAAAATAAATTGATATTCTTGTGTAAATTCGAGAAAAGACAGATACATAGGGTCACCCGTGGTCCCGTTGAAATTTACACAGAGCATTATTTTGAAACTCAAATTTGTTGTGCATTATTGATCTCAAGCCTTGTCACTCATATTGAAAAGAAGCATCAATTTTTATATTTCTGAACACAAAGGGTGCTGCGTAATGAATGGATAAAAAGGTAAATTAACCAAAGAAGGGGCTCGCTCGACTTTCACTGGGCCCGAACCCGTGCTACCTATCTATCATACATACAGGGTGATCAAGAAATTGACGTCAAAAAGGAAAAAACAGGTCCCTCGTGTCATGGGCTATTCGAATCACCCCCATGTATGTCATGCTATTTTTCACGGTTTTCGAGTTATGAATTTTTTTATGAACTTTGAGAATTTTCGACTTGACCATCTTAAAAAAGATATTTAAGAAAAAAGTACAAGACTTCTCTGTGAAATTCTTTTTGTAATCTAATCTCCATGAATTGTACTTTTATACATAAAATAACCAGATTCGTAACTTTGATAAAAATTATGGAAATGTTGGTCTCAAGTGAAAAAGTTACGTAAATTGGATTATGATCTGAATTTTCGAATCAAAATTAAAAATGTAAAAAGGCTAATTCACGGTTTCTTAGTATGCTTAAAAACTGCGCTCAACAGTCAGCTTTTAGAATCATTGATAAAAATGGTACTTAACACTCTACTTTTGCTAGAATTAGCCTTCAAAGTCATCGAGGTGGAATAAATTAAAGAACTAGACATTTACCTACTACAAAATTATTTTTTGCCATTTTAAGATATTTCAGATCAAGTTATGATAGAAAATGCTGAAAATTAATGAAAATTAGCTTTAGATGTTGGTCAAGAAAAGTTCTAGATAAAAAAAGAAGTAGGTATGGCAATAAATCACACATCATAATGTAAATAAAAAGAAATTTACTTATAAAATTCACAGTAGGTGTTCAAAGTGGCCACCTCCAGCCTCAATACACATTCTACACCTTCTTATAAAATTTTCTTTCAATCGCATAAAATCTGCCCTGTTCTCTCTTAGGACACGTTCGGCTTCTCTTATCTTCAGTCGCAGCTCGTCTTCACTCGAACATTCTCGGGCGTAAACAACTTATTTGAAATAACCCCAAACGAAAAAATCGATGGGATTAATGTCAGGTGAACGTGGGGGCCACTTGATTGGTCCGCTACGTCCGATCCAACGATATCCGAACAGACGGATCGGACGCAGTCGACCAATCAAGGGGCCCCTACGTTCACCATAATCCCATCGATTTTTTCATTTGGGATTATTTCAAAGAAATTGTTTACGCCCGAGAATGTTCGAGTGAAGACGAGCTGCGACTGAAGATAAAAAAAGCCGAACGTGTCCTAAGAGAGAACAGGGCTGGTTTTATGCGATTGAAAGAAAGTTTTCTAAGAAGGTGTAGAATGTGTATTGAGGCTGGAGGTGGCTACTTTGAACACCTACTGTAAATTTTATAAATAAATTTCTTTTTATTTACATTATGATATGTGATTTATTGCCATACCTTTTTCTTTTTTTATCTAGAACTTTTCTTGACCAACATCTAAAGCTAATTTTCATTAATTTTCAGCATTTTCTATCATAACTTGATCAGAAATATCATAAAATGGCAAAAAATAATTCTGTAGTAAATGTCTAGTTCTTTGATTTTTTCCACCTCGATGACTTTGAAGGCTAATTCTAGCAAAAGTTGAGTGTTAAGTACCATTTTTTATCAATAATTCTAAAAGCTGACTGTTGAGCGCAGTTTTTAAGCATACTAAGAAACCGTGAATTAGCCTTTTTACATTTTTAATTTTGATTCGAAAATTCAGATCATAATCCAATTAACGTAACTTTTTCACTTGAGACCAACATTTCCATAATTTTTATCAAAGTTACGAATCTGGTTATTTTATGTATAAAAGTACAATTAATGGAGATTAAGTTACAAAAAGAATTTCACAGAGAAGTCTTGAAAGAATTTCACAGAGAAGTCTTGTACTCTTTTTTAATATCTTTTTTAAGATGGTCAAGTCGAAAATTCTCAAAGTTCATAAAAAAATCATAACTCGAAAACCGTGAAAAATAGCATAACATATATTGGGGTGATTCGAATAGCCCATGACACGAGGGACCTCTTGGCCATCCTATCAAAAACCTCTTCAAGAGATGGATTAATAAGAAATTCTCCTAGAAAACGGATCTCAGGCAATCGAAGCTTCTCATCAAGGAGTGTTGCTCATTTACTCATTTCTTTCTATTTTCATAATTTCTAAAATTCAATTCATCAACGATATGCTCCTTTTTTTTTTTAATGGATTGGATGACATGTGTTGCGATACGCCACTCCACTAACAATTAGTATAGATCAAGATTCGAATGCGAGCAATACAGCCAAATAAAGCAACAGCTCTTGTGAGTTTCCTTCTTTTGTTTTTCAGCGCTAATCAGCTGAATTCATTTTTGATGAAGAGGAAATTGGTGCAGTGTTCAGTGAGAGCGCTCCCAAGGATTAAAAGATAATGAAGTAATAAAATTAAAAGACTTTTCGAAAGATATCATACGAACACTGAGACAATCCTAAATCTACACGAAAAACAGTTAAAAGTATTTTTACAAATCCAACCCAATTCGAAAACTGACCAGAGTTCTCGATTAATCTGAATAGTGCAGAATAATTACAGTTTCCTTTCGCGAGGCCTCAGACTCAACGTAAGATTTGGGGTTTAGTCGTGCGGTTTTCTTGCCTGTCGTCCGTTCCCGATTATGTAGAATAACGCGTTAGACAAGGAAGTGTAAAGCCAGCCTCTGCCGTTTACTGGGAGGTGAGGAAGTGAGATGGATTCACAGAAATCTTGAGATATGGAAAAGTAGACTCGGAGGCGCATTTTATTGCAATATAATGAAGGGAAATTTCGATATGAATGCGTATGGATGAAGACAATAAAAAAAATTTAATGGATTAAATAAATAATTAATGAAATATGATATTTGTACGTGTAATTTTCGACGTTTATTGGTTAGGCACTGCCTCATAGGACAAGCCGCCACTGATCCAGGAATAGTATCCCAAAATCAGATTGAAAAGACTCCTGCATTTGGAGTATTGCTACCAAAGAGTGTAATTTTTTTGAATTTTCGAAATTGTCGACTATCACGAATACCGAGGGACTTTTACCAAACAAATTTTTATGAACCCCCACAAAGTCTTCTACTCGCAGATACCATAATATCAATTTATTACGCCACACTCTGTATATGACAAATTTGATGGATTCGTTTGTTTTGTAGAAGTGATTTTAAGGAAACTCAAAGAAACTTCCTTTCAAGCTCTAAAGTGAAATCAATTTCGTTATGTAGGTTGTTAAGCCAGCTACGAAAGAGTTCAAAATTAACCTCCACAGGGCTGAAATAAACTGCTCCAAATGAGTTAGGGATATTGACTTAAAATGCAAAAAAATATAGTTAAAATGAGATTTTTTTGATGAAAATTCATATTAATATGATTTCAAGTTGCAAATTAATTTTAGCCTGTAGCTCTGCAGCGTATACAGGGTGGTTAAGAAAAACCGAGTAAAATAACGAAATTTTATTCCCAGAGAATTCAAACATTTTAAGACTATCAATACAATGTATGGCCTCCACGGGCATCAATAACAGCTTGACATCTTCTTTGCATACTACACCCGAGGTTGTTGAACATTTCTTGAGGAATTTGGTTCCATAAACAGGGCAGAAGCTCTCTCAGATCATTTAAGGATTCTGGGGTAGGTTGATGATTATCTAATCTTCTTTGGAGCATATCCCATGCATGTTCTATGCAATTCAAATCTGGTGAGTGCGGAGGTATTGGTAAATGTGGAATACCAAGCTCCTCGCGCGCATTCTCAACTATGGCTGCACGGTGCGGTCTAGCGTTATCGTCTAGAAATTGAAAAGTTTCACCAATATCAGCGTGAAAATTTGGCACTACATTGTCAATGACATGTAAGGCGGTCATATTCCCAGGACAAATGTGTAGATCTGTGCGTCCGTTGAAACATATCCCGGTTCATACCATAACACTAACCCCTCGGAATGGATGGACTTCTTGGACATATCGACGATTACGGGGTATGCGTGGGATTGTCCATACGCTTATTCTTCGAGAATCTGAAAATCGTCCATATCTGGATTCATCAGTGAAAAGGACAGTACGCCATTGATCCTTCCAATTGATATGTTGCCTTGCCCATTCCAGTCTTCAACGCTTATGGTCAAGTGTTAATGGAACTCCTTTTAATGGACGTCTAGAACCTAGATTCACCTCTCTCAAACGTCGTCTGATGGTTTCGATGGAAACTTGGACCCTATCTGCATTTTGAAGAGTATTCCGTAGCATTCTACACGTAGATGTAGAGTTTCTTCTCGCCGAAACGGTGATGAAACGAACCTGAGCAGGTGTTGTTTTTCGTCGCCCACCAAGCCTTGGTCTTTCCAACACGAAACCTGTCTCCCTGAACCTTTTCCAAAGTAGTGATATCACACTTTGGCTGACTTGGAGCCTTTCCGCTACAAAAACCTGAGTTAGGCCACCCTGTAGCATTCCGACAGCCCTATTAGCCTCAGCGTTTGTTAATTCACGTCTTGGCATTTTCAGAAAACTCGTTTCAAACCGAAGCCGTTAATAAACTGACATCGTTTCAAAATAAGAACATTCAGGAAGCATATGCAAAGAACCAAACTTCAGAAAAAAGGCGACCAGATTGACGAAATGTCTCATACTGATTTTAATTGGATCGATTCAATTTGTTATTGAGTTTTAAATGATTTACAGCGATTTTCTCCAAGATTACCTACTTCTAAAAACGATTGAATACGATATCCCTAACTCTTGTGGAGCAGTATATTTTAGATTGATAGAGAAACCAAATTCTCAAAGTATTTCTCAATTCGGTACTCTGTAAATAGTCATTGACTGTGGGTGACCTGTATACAACAAAGCCTCTTCAATCTGATCAACTCTAACTATTGAAAATACTTTCATACGTTGAGAGGTTACCAATGTTTGATACTCACATAAAATTTGGAGAACGATATGGAAGTACTCATGCACTTTAGATGATGCTTTTATTTCTACTAAGCATCTATAAATATTATTATAGAATCGAGTCGGGTCTAAAGTCAGAGCTTCGCCTTGACCACTCAATATTGCAAAGACTGTTTTGATACAGTGCAACTTTTCTTTCAGAGTAATCCAATCCTCTTGCAACAATTTTTCCAATAAATTCACCATATCCATGTAATAATCAAGGTTGATACAGTGAGCAAATCTGGAAAGGAAATTTATTAATTAAAAACTATTGGTCACAGTCACCTATACTTGCGATTGATTTTTTCTGCATTATGCCAAGAAATCAACCCACAATCATTATTCTAGATAAAACTAACTTAGCACACATTGAATCATTTATTTTTCATATAACCCGGAGGAACTCAGAAATATCATCAGAACACTTAAATTGAAATGAAACACTCATATTTAAATAAAGAATGGAAATGAAAATTTCGAAAAACAATCATGTGATTCACTCGCATGAGTACGGATCATTGCTCGGTTTTCGCGATTCGTTATTATTCAGCACCATTTTCCCCAAAATCATTCCGGGTATTTGGAATTTCTAAATAAATTCCTTTTACCGACTATTTTGAAATCTTCAACTACATATGTAGTTACTTTGTTTACACTACTGGACTAGGGGTTTCATTTTCTCGAAAAGTTTGACGAATATCTTTTCTATATACATACAGGGTGTCCCGAAAACAATGGATAAGCCTGCAACTATAGATAGACACTGTCGTGGTCTAACTTATTCCAAATTTTGACCTTAATGAAAATTCCACGGTTTCGGAGATATTCATGGTTTTCGTATTTTTAGAAAATTTCCAAGTGCGATTAGTTTTTCTAGTGCCATTTCTACAAATGGAGAGGTATTTCGATATGGTTTTTTTTAATTTCACATGAGATAGTTCAGCTATAGGAAACAAAGACTTAAATTCATCAAACTAGTGTAAAAAATAGAAACTCGTGAATTACAAAGAAAAATTGAAAACTAAATGAAATTTCCTTCAAGTTTGATGAGCTACAGTGTAAAAAAAATGTAGGACGCCCCTGGTAGACATCATCTTAAAAACTTGCTCAGTTATTGCAGATTCCAAAAAGGTATCATAAGCCTAGGCATTCTGTAGTTTTTCATTCTCGTAACTACTTGATTACCAAATAGTCGAAAAATTTCGAAAAACTGTTTTTGTTGTAATCGTTATTCTGAGCTCATGTGTTGATGTAAATGTATGATCATACCTAGCTTTTCTGATTTGTTTAACCTTATGGTTATTTTTCAATAGCAAAAGTATGAATCTTTCAAAGAACTTCAATACTATTACCAAATTACTATTCATTGGAAATGAATGAAGAATGCAAAATAAAACAATAAGTTCATTTTTCATATCGAACATTTATTCATAATAAATGTTCAAATTGACGTCCTTGCGCCCTTATACACGCTCTACACCTTTTAATGAACGCACTTTTAATGCGACGCGCGTAATGCGACGTATTAATTTGAGCCGCTGCATTTTGGATACGAGCCCGTAACTCCTCAATCGAAGATATTGGCTTGGAGTAGACTAGATCTTTTAGGCACCCCCAATAAAAAAATCCAGGGGATTTAAGTCCGGTGATCTCGGGGGCCATGAAATAGGGCCAAGCCGTCCTATCCACCTTTGAGGGTATTTTGCATTCAGGTGATTTCTCACTCTTACTGCCTAATGAGCTGGGCACCCATCATTTTGGAGCCACTATTCCGCCTTATAGCCAAGAGAACATCTTCTAATAGGTCGCTTGATTGATTTTCTAAAAAATCGAGATAAATCTCACTATTTAGTGTGGCGGGAAGTTCATAAGGCCCGATCAGCCGGCCATCATCGAAATACCTCTCCATTTGTAGAAATGACACTACAAAAACTAATCGCACTTGGAAATTTTCTAAAAATACGAAAACCATGAATATCTCCGAAACCGTGGAATTTTCATTGAGGTCAGAATTTGGAATAAGTTAGACCACGACAGTGTCTATCTATAGTTGCAGGCTTATCCATTGTTTTCAGGACACCCTGTATGTACAGTATTTATCGAATATTAACAAGTGAGAAATGAGTTTGAGCACAAATGGCTTGGCCCCTCTGTTGGGGTGGGTTTCACAAAGCTCTGCCAATCAAAGGTGAGTTTTGAACTGTCGAATCGAGTTGATTCTCCGATCAAGCACATTCATTGCGCTTTGTGAAATCCACTTTTAATTGATCGAATAAATTTTCTCTTGAATTAAATAAACGGGAGTTCAATGGGAAATTCATATATGAGAAAAAAACGCTTTGTAACAGTAGAACATAACAAAAGTATTGAACTGAAATTGCTCTGAATAATCAATAACATGACCCTTGAGGCTAAAGCAATATTCATTCCATAGCACAATATACGAGGATATATTGAAAAATTTTTAGCCTACTTATAGTTATAGTGAAAAGGGGTTACAGTCTACTGCGACCTTAAGGTCTATTGTGCCCCCTGACAGAGCTGTCATCATCGCGCCTCCTTAGCCTACTTAGAACCAAACAAAATTTCAATGTCAAAATATTTTATTACTCAACATATTCTCCTCTTAATTGAATACATTTATTACAGCGAACCTGCAACCTTTAAAAAAAATGTTTCTTCTTGCTATGCAAACCAGTCCTCCACAGCTTTTATTACGTCCTTGTTGGAAGAAAATTTACGACCGTTCAAATTTTTTTTCAGTCGAGGAAAGAGATGATAGTCGGGCGGAGCCAAATCTGGTGGATAAGAGGGATGTTCTACTAATTCTAACCCTAAATCACGAATTTTTTGCATGGCAACATGAGATTTGTGTACTGGGGCGTTGTCCTGTAAAAACAAAATACCTTTGGATAGCGTGCCGCGTCTTTTCTCTTCAATTTTTTTTTCGTAGAGTGGTCAGTAATGTCGAATAGTAATCTCCAGTTATTGTTCTACCCTTATCCAAAACATCAATCATGATTACTCCATGGCAATCCCAAAAAACTGAAGCAAGAACTTTTCCAGCAGATTTTTGGACACGAAACTTCTTAGGTCTTGGAGAACCAGAGTGTCGTCATTCCATCGATTGTTGCTTTGCTTCTGGATCGTAGAAATGTACCCAAGTCTCATCCATAGTAACAATTCGGTTTAAGAAGTCTACATCGTTTTCAAATCGAGCACAGATCGAACGCCATGCTTCTATCTTTGCACGCAAGGACAATGATCACCAAGGGTATTAAGCATATCTTCGTAAATCTGCTTGCCTCTTAGCCCTTTTAAATACAGGTACTTGATGATGGCTCGATACTCCTATTTTTCGATTTTTACAATTTCGGTGGACATCTGTTTTTTTTTATTTATTGCGTAACTCTGGTTTAGTTTTTTGACGTCGAACTCTACACTGACACTTCTAATAAGTAATTGTTCGTTGATATGGTATCGCAATATTTTGATTATGCATGGAACTGTATTAGGCTAACTAGATATCAATACATCCTCGTAACAATAAAGAAATTGGTAATATTTGGTTGAACTAGAACATACTTAAAGGCCTTCCAATTGATTTTTCGCAATTACTGTTGTTTGTTACATATGCACAAACTCCTTAAATCAGTTCACAATTGAATGACAACACTAAAAAAACACTTGATCGCAAATTAAATCGCATATATTATAAAACTAGAAAACTCCAATGAACACTTGAAAACATACTATTCGACGTTTCTAAAATGAACAATGCATTGAAATTTTTCCGTCTTTGAATACTATGGCGCTGACATCTAATTCTGAATTCCTAGTAAATAGGGAACCCCTAGTCGAATTCTGCCATCAAGGAACGCAATTGGGGCATTCAAAAGACTCAAACCTACCCAAAAAATTTCATCATTTAGGCTAGTTTATTTAGTGAAACCCTAAATTAGTAAAAGTTAGTTGACTCAGAAATTTTAACTTCAAAACATTATAAAACCACACTTACTTGGCCAGACCCTCCAAACACACACTGATTGCTTGTTTGTTATGCGAACTCTTCAAAATTCTGAAATAAATTCCAAAAACAATTTTTGTAATCTCCGTTAGGTTTCTCTGTTTCACTTGTTTGTTTTCCTCTGCTTTGGTCTCCAAAAGCTCCTTCTCCAGATATTGCAACTGTTTTTTCCTCTAAAATTTCGATCAAAGTTACAATGTTTTCAAAAACTCTGAAACTGCAATACTCACCTTTCTCTCTTTTTTTGATATTTGTAAAACATTCTGCTTTTTTGACTGAAGTTTTTTTTCTTTCATCTCCAATTCTTTTTCTTTTTCCAAATTAACATCTTTCAATTTCAATATCAGTAAAACTCTTAACATCTCCACTTTCACATTATGTGCATGGGTTTTGAGATACTGATTCAGAACTCTCAAAATCTAAAACAAAATTCGTCAACACAACCTTTGCAATCACTAACAGGTACTATCGAAGACTCCAATAAATAAAAAAAAATTCAGAATTATTCCAAGTCAAGTCAAGTTTAATCTTCGAAGTGGAATAAATGATCTATTGAATTCCAGTATATGACAGAATATTTTTGAAATAAATTAATAAGTATATTTGGTTAATCTGACTCCCAAAATGAAGACAAAATTCAATCTCCTCGTAAAGTATGGATAAATTTACCTTTAAAGTGAGTTCACTTTTTTTATCCTCCAGAAATATATTGTTTAGTGAATTTTCCACAATTTCTCTGAGGACTGCATCTTTATGATTCAAAAAAGGTACAACTACCTGAGTTATATTTTCGGAGAAATTGAAATATGGATGTGTGACTAGTAAATCACACATAGCACTAAGAGCTAGCTGTCCTAAAGCTTTACCTTCCTGAAAATATGCAAATTTTTAATTCATATGTAATTATTACACATGAAAAAACTTACTTTAGATAATGAAGTTGTTTGTCCCTTATTCTTTTGAAGAGCCATACAAGCTTTTTCCAGTTTTTGCAGGAACTTTTTGTAATTTTGCAATAGTTCAGTTTCGAATTTTCTTAATTTGAGGGTCGATTTTTTCACTGGAAATGAATAAATATAATGTTTGATTCAAATACATCACTATTTATTAACACATCTCATAAGATCATAATTGTTCAGAGCCTTCAGAGGATGAATTTCTTCAATATAAATGAACGACTCATTATTCAACTTTTTAATTAATTCCTAAGCAAGGAACGCCTTAAGGATTACCCGTCTCCACATTTATTCAATTTCGATTTCAGTGATTTTGGCACATCTCGAACACAAACAATATACAGTGAGCAAAAGCCAAATGGAATAACATAAATTAATCTTAGTTACTGTACTTCTGAAAGCTCCCGAAAAACGTCAAATTTAAATTGTCATTCTTCATAAAAATGCGAACCCAACCTTCAACCCTCTTCCAAAGACAGGTATTTTTCAAACAGTAAATATGGACTTGTGATAGATAGATCGTTCTCTGTTCAGAAATGTTACCATTTTCATTGCAAAAATCAAAATAGAAAAGAATAAAACTAAGTGATTAAGTTGGTTCAATATCAAAAACTGAAATTCAATACAAAATGAAACAAAAAATATATGAAAGTTAATGGAGTAGATGTTCAAAGTGTTCACCGCGAACGCCTTGGCAACATCCTAGCCTCAAATAAAAAAAAATTCCTCCCGTAGTCCAGTGGTTAAGGCGATTGACTCTGACGGGGGAAATCGCGAGTTCAATCCCGAGGCTAGGAAAGAAATTTTTAAGCCTCGGAAGTGGGCCATCATTTCACTGTTGGGTCGAAAATTAACAAAGCCTTAACAGAACAAAACTGATTCTTCGAACTCATGCAATTTACACGCTCTGAAGCTTGTAGTTTCCTCGGGAGACCTAGGAGTAATCAGTATAATCAATCAACATCTCAGGAGTTACCGACTTAATAGCAAGCGTTATTCGATCTTTTAGATCATTAAAATCAAGGGGTTTAAGGTCGGAGTGCGAGTAGGAAAGCCCATCCGATAGAGGCGCCACCGTGCATTTTATGTAAGATGTCTAGAATAATGGTGTAGGCACTGATTAGATTTTGTTTCGACCAAATTGAGAATATCAGCAATGTTTCGTTCTTTCCACTTCAGGTGGCGCTATTCACAAATTATGACTGATTCTTATTAGTTATTTCAAATAATCGAATTTATTCTGGCGAACGTGGCGTGTTAATGGTCGATAATTTTGTCAAGCAATAATGTGTGTTTATATTCTTGTCATCCTGATCTATATTAGTTCTTAGAAAAAGTATGAAACTTTCATTATAAAAAGATGCCATTCTGCTGTCATGTCATAATTGACTTTGGCAAATCAGCTGTTGATACATCAATCAAATTGACAACGGAAAATACACTGAAATGATATTGCGGCGCCGCCACGAAACATTGCTAATATTTTCGATTTGGTCGAACGTCATTCCATTCAAAAATTGACGAGTGCCCAGGGCCGATCCTAGCAGGTGTGCAGCGCGTGCCCCGCACGCGGGCGGCCAAACTCAAGGGGCGGCCGCAGGCCGCCACATTTTTATGTCAGTTTGTAAACAATATGATTTTCAACAAATAATTATAATTGTTTTCAATTATTGATTAATACTTTCCAACTCTAATCATCCGAATTTAGAATGAGACGAGAAAAAAAATTAAATGAAACTGAATTTTTCAATCATGTCAAATCAAATATTCTTTGTTCCCCCTTACCGACGAAAAGAAACAAAGTAATGCTGTAGTACAATTTTTGACTAGTCAGAATTTGGCATTTAGAAGAACTAGTTCAGAATTATATCGTAGAGATGATGGAAATTTTTCGAAAGCAGTACAGATGTTGGCTAAATTTGATCCAATTGATATTGATATTGATATATTGTTTATCCTGACTACTCCTAGGTCTCCTGAGGAGACCCCTCTGAAACTACAAGCTTCGAAGCTTGTAACTTGTGCCCAGTTCGGAGTAAGCAGTTGTGTTCTGTGTAGGCTTTGTTAATTTTTGACCCAACAGTGAGAATGGTGGCCCCTACCGAGACTAGAAAATGTCTTTCCTAGCTCGGGATTGAACTCCGGACTTTTGGGTCCGAATTCCAACGCTCTACCACTGAGCCAAGGGCACTATATCGGAACACCTTAACAATATTAGTAGAAGTAAGGGTAAGGACGTGAGACGTATTCTACAGTCTACACTACTTGGGGCAGCATTTTCAAAACGACATTATTAACATTTTAGCCGAATCTATTCGTAAAGAGATTACATGCCTTGTCAAAAAAGCCAAATATTACGCCATCATTATGGATTCATTTGCTATTAGGTATATACAGGGTCTTTCACTCAGGAACCTCACCCATATTTATACAGAAAACTACTGAACGTATTTTCATAAAATTCAGCACTTATAAGTATTTCACGATGCTGATTAAATCTAAAATATTTTTAAGGCATGAGCACCTCCGGTTTTTCCGGAAATGACGTCAACTTTCGTTTTTCAAATTAGAACACCATTTTTTATTGCAGAAATAGATTCCTTAGAAAATTTCAGGTTATTTTGATGTAACATTTTTCAGTTTTGGTTGGAAAATTCTCTCTGAGCGGGAAAATTCGAAAAAAAAAATCGAAAATAGAGCTCCGCTGAAACAAGAATAACTTCGAGGTTTTTGGATGGAAAATTTTCATTTTTGGGATTTTTCAAGATGTAAGATTGATGTATCCACTTTAAAAATCGAAATCGCGATTCATGATACAGGGGGTGAAAAAATCGCTTTCAAAGTTAGGGATGACAAAATCGTGAAAAATATTTTTTTTCAAATGAGAACCCCATTTTTTTATGGCAGATATTGAATCTACGTTGAAAAATAATGTGAGTGAATGCATCACACCATTGCCCTAAAATGGATATTTTCTGAGTTATTCACAAAAAACTGTTTTTCGTCTTGAATTTTCAGCTATTTCTTTTCCCTTCACGCCAAAAAGATGAAATTTTCAGCAACTGTTATTTGAACCATGCTGTAGATTTTTCACCCCTTCTTGAAACCGACTTCAAGTTACTATTAGAAGAACCATGGCAAACTCTCGCAGTTATAACTAGAGAAGATGCTCAAAGTTTTGACCGTTAATTTCTAGACATTTATTTATACGTCTCAGGAATGCTTCGTGCGTTGCTCTTCTTATTTCATCGGGAGGAAGAGATCTGCAAAAGTGTTTAAAATCAGGGGAGTTGAGTAGACAATATTTTTTATCCTACCCCAAACATAATAGTCTAAAGGAGTTAAATCGGGAGAACGTGGTGGCCAAAGATGTGGACCATTGTTCGCCAACCATCGATCTTCAAATAGCCTGTAGAGGATATTTGACACATTGAGTGAATTGTGTGGAGGCGCGCCATCTTGTTGATACCATAAGTCATTATGGTTCTGTACTAGCGGCTCAATTATTTGAGTCAATATGTCAGAATATCTATCTCCTAAGGGAGAACATTCTTTAAATAATGCAATCATGTGTAGTGTTCTATCTTACCAGTTAAAGTCCCATCATAAATGTGAACATCGAGAATTGCATTATTTTTGATGGCGCAAAAAACATTGAAACTCCAGGTCTCTTGAAAGTTCCATTGTCTGAAGTGGTGGTTGTTCTCTTCATCCCAATAATGACTGTTATGCCTATTGAGAGAACCATTCTTTGTGTGAATTTAGATTCATCTGTCCAAATTATACAGTCCAAAAAGTTTTCATTCTCTTGAAATCGAATCATCATAGCTTCGCAAAACTCTGTTCTCCTGACGAAATCAGTTTCCTTCAAATGCTGTACCCTATTGAATTCATATGGGTGCATTTTATGTTTTTTTAATATTCTCCAAACACTCGATTGAGATAATCCCAGATCAATCTCGGCATCTTTGAGAGAATTTTGAGGATTCACACGAAAATATGCAAGAACTGTAATTTCGTTGTTCTCATCTTCTACTACACTTTTTTCTCTGTGTATAGTTTTCTTAACGAAAGATCCCACATTTCTCGAGTTTGTCATGGTTCTGTTAATGGTATCTCTCGTTGGTCTGGGTCGGTCAGGAAACCTCTCAATGAACAGTCGAATCGTTCTATCTACAACTTTATTACATTCTCCATGAAGTAGAATGAGATTTAAATAATCTTCCTTGGTAAAATTAGGCATAGTGATCGATTTTATAACTTAATACGAATTATCACCAAATTAATAGTAAACACAAAATGCTACTGAATAAAGAGGAATTTGGCAGATGTAATTAATGATATCTATCATTAAAAAAAAAAGAATGTAAAACATGGTAAGTTTTTGCATATGGTTCATAAGGAATTATTTATTTATCACTGGAGAGAAAACCGATGGCCGATTAGTTGAAATAAAGAGGTTTCCGATACAAATTCGAATCCAAATTCGCCATCTATTTAGGAACAACCTGTAACTTTTTTCTCTTGCATATTGGGGTAGTAAAATCTAAAACATGGTTTAAGTAACAGTTCCTGAAAATTTCATCTTTTTGGCGTGGAGGGAAAAGAAATAGCTGAAAATTCAAGACGAAAAACAGTTTTTTGTGAATAACTCAGAAAATATCCACTTTAGGGCAAGGGTGTGATGCATACACTCACATTATTTTTTAACGTAGATTCAATATCTGCCATAAAAAAATGGGGTTCTAATTTGAAAAAATTGATTTTTCACGATTTTGTCATCCCTAACTTTGAAAGCGATTTTTTCACCCCCTGTATCATGAATCGCGATTTCGATTTTCAAAGTGGATACATCAATCTTACATCTTGAAAAATCCCAAAAATGAAAATTTTCCATCCAGAAACCTCGAAGTTATTCTTGTTTCAGCGGAGCTCTATTTTCGATTTTTTTTTCGAATTTTCCCGCTCAGAGAGAATTTTCCAACCAAAACTGAAAAATGTTACATCAAAATAACTCGAAATTTTCTAAGGAATCTATTTCTGCAATAAAAAAATGGTGTTCTAATTTGAAAAACGGAAGTTGACGTCATTTCCGGAAAAACCGGAGGTGCTCATGCCTTGAAAATATTTTAGATTTCATCAGCATCGTGAAATACTTATAAGTGCTGAATTTCATGAAAATACGTTCAGTAGTTTCCCGTATAAATAATATGGGTGAGGTTCCTCGTGAAAGACCCTGTATAGACTTATCGAATAGTACAGTAGACATTTTAGAGTACTTTATAGGCTTTTTTCTACTATCTTATACCACTGGACAAGGTTCATGTAATTTTTTGTTTTAAAAGCTACTACCTAGCTAGCCTCCAGCTTGTCGTTCATGAATTTCGGAGTCAAAGATATGATAATGGAGCAAATATGAAAGGGAAAAATGTAGGCCTTCAAAAAAGGATGCTCACCATTAATCCTAGAGCATTTTATGTTCCATGTTCGGCTCATACCTTAAATCTAGTGGTTAATGATGCTGCCACTTTTAGTGGGGGAATTTCGGGTTTTTTCGACGCAGTGAAAGAATTATTTAATTCTTTTCTGGATCTCCATATCGATGGAATATATTTATAAAATATGTCAAAGGTTCAACTTTGAAACCCGACACAGTGGGAGAGTCGCATAAATACTATAAGACCTTCAAAACAGGACTTTAAAAATATCGTAGAAGCTTTAAATGTAATTGGAGATCCCACTTGGGATAATAGGACAAAAATTGCAGATGAAACACTAGTGAAAAACATGAAAAAATTTAAGTTTCTATTCTCAATGTTAATTTGGCATGACTTATTAACAAGAATAGACGTTTTAAGTAGAATGCCACAAAACCCTAGAGTAACTATTGCAGAGAGTACAAAGGGTTTAGAAAATTTAAAAAAAATTCTCTTCTCCATCCCTAAACCCAGAAATAAAGTTCGCGTATATAAATATGATGGCATCAGCGATGAACCAATTTCTAATTCCTACCAGAAATTTAAGGCTGAGTTTAGTTATTCAATTCTGGATCACGCTACACATCCTCAGTACAGGAAAGATTTACTTTACTGTCTGAATGTTATAATCAATTTTGCTTCCTCTATGAGTTCGAAAATTTTTCTAATGATGATCTTATGAAAGCCTGCATGATACTCGTAGTAGATTACAGGTAAATGCGGAAGGAAATTTTGTTAAGGATTTAGATGGCGTACAATTTTTCAACGAAATTAATTCATTTAAACATATTTTCCCAGGTAAAGATCAACCTACAGAAATATTAGAAATCATTGTTGAAAATGATTTGATTTCTTGTTTTTCCAATTTCACATTAGCCATAAGAATTTTACTAACATTGCCTGTCTCTGTTGCTTCAGGAGAAAAGTTTCAGTGAATTAAAAATAATTGAAGATTACTTGATATAAGCGAAATTATTGATTACTTGCTACTCAAAAACCTGGGAAAGTTATTTTATAGGTACCTGTTTATACATATACTAGCCATCACAGACTCAATAAAAGACTGTTCCTGTTCGTATTTATACTTTTTGTTATATACATATTAGTTTATTTGTTTTTGTTCTTTTCTTTCAGTATTAAAGAGGTTATACTGTATGTACAGTTTTTTCCTAACAATAAAAGGAGGACCATTAAAGTTTTTTATATATGTCAAAAAAAGATATTTATTTTTTGTCTTTGGGGCGGCACATAAGGATTCTCCACGCGGGCGGCCAACACCCTAGGATCGGCCCTGCGAGTGCCTACACCATTTTCTAGACATCTTAATTTTATGGAATATCTCCACATAACTTATATTATCACTATCAAGTTCTATGAATATCTCTCTGATTATAAATGAAATGTTCAATGGCGCTCTCTATCCGAAAATTGCCGAACTATGAAATAAGTGAATTTGTGGGTAAAGCAGGAACTTTTTCCCGCCAAAATTTGAATTTGGCCATTCTATGCCAATTCCGTAGTTCAAGTTGTTTTTCTGTACGAAATTGTTAATAGATTCACTTTTAATCGGATGTTGAACTATTTTCATGGGTCTTTCTGTTAAAATAAAACAGAAGCATGAGTTGGCTCATTTTCTTCTATTTTTGAAAGAAAAAAATTAACTTTCGGAATGAAATCTTTTATTTGAATGCTCTGAAAAAAGATAATAGAATTTTCCTTTATAATTCCAACTATCAACTCATAAATCATTCCACACAATTTATATGATCATAAAAGCTTGTCGCGCGATTTATTTGTGTAAATAAACTAGTACCTATTCAACTGAGCATATTAATCTGAAAAGCAGTTTTTTTATATCAGTTTAATTAAATACTTATAGGTACCTACTTACACAGACCTCGCTACAAGCTTTTATGATCATATAAATTGTGTATAAGGAGGTTATGAGTTGATATTTGCAGTTTTAAGGGAAAGTTTCATTTTCTTCTTTTAGAGCATTTAAATAAAAGCTTTTTCAAAAAGTTTTTTTTGCTTTTAATTTATCAATTATTGTCCCTTGGGATATGAACTACAAATCCGGAAATGAAAAAAGCGCCTTACTTCTTTTTGTGTTTGGGTGTTTCATCCGTAAACAATCATTTGTAAAATTGTGCATTTCCTTAGATCGAAGTATTATTCAAAATTGAAGTTAATGAAATTCAAACACAAATTAAACAATTTATAAACTCTACAGCTCATCAAAACAAAACAATTTGCGAAGACGTTCTGAAGAAACTAAAAATGTTTTGAGTAGTTTTCATGGTACCACCATGACACAATGTCGTGTTTTTTCGTTTTCTTTCTATCACATCTTGAAGGTTATTAAGTTAAGTATTATTGTAATAAGAGTTGGGATTTTTCTAGGCAATATTATGATGAATTTCGTTAATAACATTATTTTAAATTGTTCTACTTTGATTTTTGCGATTAAAATGAAAATAATAATATTTCAGAATAGAGAATGGCGCTACCTTTCAAACGATATATCACAAGCCCTTACTTCCTATTTGAAAATTTGGGGGTTGTACCTGTCTTTCGAAGGGGGTTGAAGGTAGGATTTGTATTTTTCTGTTGAAGACTGACACTTTACAATTTGAGTTCGACGTGTTTCAGGATACATAAACAGCATTTCATCATGGTTTGCCAAATGAAGATTGAAGGTTAATCCAGATAAATCGCAGCAAAAAATATTAAATCACCACATCAATAATTGTGAATCCCCAACCATTTCAATAAACCATAAAAAGTGAAACCAACCCCATCAATAAAATACCTGGGATTTGAAATAGACAACAAAGCAAGTTTTAAACTATCCGCCAATAGTTAAAGAAAAAAACTATTGACAACTTGTTCAATAGAAGACAGTAAGCATTATTATTTACTTACATAATACTCCTTCATCTTTGTGGTTCCTTATTTTATATGAAGGAATGACATCCTTAAATACCTCCAGTAGAGATATAATCGCCAACTTTCTTACAGTTATGTACACAACTGGGGTCTGCTCATCCATTATCTTCAATAACAGCCTCAAGTTCGATACTTTTTCCTCCGGATTCTCCAAAACTTGAGAACTAAGTACGCCTATTTCGAGCTTTCTCTGTGTGAGTGCAATATTTCTCTGAGTGAACAGTTGTGCTGCAGACAGTGGCTTAGATGTATCTAATACACCGTCCAAACGGCTCTGAAGAGTAAATTCACATTCATTTTCTTCATCTTCATCTCCTAATTCTGGTTCATGTTCAACTTCTACTTCATTTTCTTTTTCAGAGTCTTCAGCTGAAAAAAGTAAACAATGATTGATTACTAACGGTTCAATAGAAAGAGAAGATTTTCAATTCAAACACCGCTATTTTTGTGTAAGTCCACTGAACTTTCTAATGCAATCCTGTTGCTGTAACTATCCTGTCTAAGAATTTAACATGTGCTGTTGAACACCGTATTTTGTTTTTTCACCACATCATCCGAAGGCTACTTATTCAAAGTGGACGCTTCTACGTTCATAGATACACATGAAACTTGAAATTTCTATGTTTCAAATATGGCTTGAGCGAAGTCAAAAGTGATGTATTTTTGGAAAGATAATTTCAATCTATTGAAATATGTGCGATTTATCAGAAATCAGAATACCCTTTCCATGTGTAAGAAATGTGTTAAGAAATACCGCATGTGCCATTTGAAAAAAGTTTTTTTGGTCATTATTTGAAGTAGATGTTTAAGAATTACGATGATCACTCTGTATATTCCAGAGTTGATTTTTTTTGTCTTGAGAGGAACATTCAATATGTCTACTCAAAAAATATTGTTTGTATCGCTGTCGTTAGTTGTTTCTTCATAAATTGCTATTTAAAAAACTCCATATTTTAAATTTTTCACGATTTCATCCTAAATGGTGCATCAAATATGCAAAGTGATCTGAACAAACACATCATAAATTGAGTTGGCCTTTCAATTTTTGGAGGTCACATATAGGGCGTTACTTTTAAAAAAAGGGCAACTTTGGTGTATATCTTTGTATTGGAACCAGTGGCGGATCCAGCTCTCGAGAAAGGGGGGGGTCACGGTCAGGTGGATTACATACCCGCCAATTGATTTTTTGGAGGCAAATCAGTATCCCCAAAAAAAAATTCTGATGAGGTCTAACACAAACAAGAAGTTTATTTGATTTATTACAAAAACATATCGTAGAGACTTGATTTTTTTTTAAATTGAAGTTGAAGAACGTCCCGAGGGCAAATCGTTTTCTTTTTTTCGATTTAATTAGTTTTTCAATTAAAAAAAACAGGGTAATCGTTAGATCTGGGGTTATTGAATATCCTACAAGCTATATTTTTCAAATAATAATCATGAAAATTTTTATTGAAGATTAAATTGCCGAGGGCAAATAGTTGCGATTTTTTCGAGTCAATTAGTTTTTCAATTAAAAAAATCAGGTTGAGCTTCAGCGTTTTGGAAACTACACTTTATGATTTTTTTCCGACGGTTATTCATCATTTTTGGAAAAAATCGCAACGATTTGCCCTCGGCAATTTAATCTTCTATAAACTTCAAAAATGTTCATGATTATTTTTTCAAAAATATAGCTTGTACTCATTGAAAACGAAAAACATATTCAATAACCCCAGATCTAACGATTACCCTGGTTTTTTCAATTGAAAAACTAATCAAATCGAAAAAACAACCATTTGCCCTCGGGACGTTCTTCAACTTCAATTTAAAAAAAAATTAGGGTACTTACTCGTAAAATAAAGAGACCAATTCTGAATGAAGTTTTACCACGATTCAAAAGGTGATACTGCCCCTTAATGAGAATAATAACAAAGGTATAACTAAATAGCAAAAGGAATTTTTCTATTTCTCCTTCTTGCAAAACGAGCGATGACCTCTACATCAACACATATGTCATTATGGATATAAAGAAGTGATAGTTCAATAAGTCGTTCTTCTGCCATCGAAGCTCTTAACCATGTTTTGAGCCTTCTCAGAGTGGAAAATGATCTCTCTGCCGTTGCCACACTAACTGGTAGTGTTGCGAGTATACTGAGATACATTTGGATACATGTCAGAATCACAGTTTTCTAGGAGATTATATATCGTCTGTGGAATCTTCTCCTCTCGTTGCCATTTCATCTTCCATAAGCGATATTCATTCGTAACGATTGAAACAGGAGGATTGTCTAATAGCAGTTTGTGCTGATTTACCAACTCATTAACTATTTCAATATCTTCATTTTCATTTTTTGAATAAACGACTTTAGGTATACAAACTCCTAATTTGAATAAATTCATTACTTCAGATGACAGTCGATCCTCTAAGTCGTTTATTATTGAATCCAGAAGAGGAATGTACACAGACCTGCGGAAATACTCTTCTGCAGACTGGGTCGGCTGATTATTGGCTCTGTGTATTTGTATTTTGACTATTCTAGGGCAATTCACTTCACTTAAATATGATTCAATTCTATTTTTTCAATCGAAACATTCTTTTATAAGCCACAAGATTTGAGGGTTCGTCCAGTCCAGAGGGGGTCATGACCCCCATGACCCCCCCCCCCTGGATCCGCGCTTGATTGGAACACCCTGTATATATGGAAATAATTTTAAATAATGCTTCTGATCATCCTACACACACCACAAAAAAAAGATTTTCAAAATATCTTCATTTACTTCCTCAAAATGAGCATCGCATCAGTGTGGGCCACCCGGTATAATGAACTCGAAAGTGAATCCTAATATACAGGGTGTTTCGCCGGTGACGCGGATCTCGATTACGCTTAATCTGTGAAATTTTTATTAATTTTTTTGACGTGGAATTATTTACGTCAATGAGGGCTAAATTTGAAATTGTTTTGAAACATACAGGGTGTCTCAGGAAAGTGGTAGGAACCAAAAATATGTTTTTTCTTATGGAACACCCTGTATTTTACTGCAGATTTAGAAAGCAATGTAAAAAGCGCAATGAGTTCATTTGACATCTCATAATAATAATAATAATAATAATAAACTTTTATTTCCTTTAAGACAAATACAATTTGTATAGGATGAGTCAAAAAAATACAAAATTCTACGAATGAAAAACCAAACATCTGAAGCAATTCAAGAATCAAAATATTCATCAATTGTGTAAAAAACCCTATCTAACAAAAATTTCTTCAACTCCAACTTGAACAGTTTTAAACTTCCGCAAGTCCTAACTACCAGGGGCAACTTATTGAAAATTCTTTGCCCATTTATAGCAGGTGAAAAAAAGTGAGCATTACATCTTGAAAAAGGTATAAGAAAATTGTTACACTGCCTAGTACTAAATGAATGGATCTGGCTATTTCTCATAAAAAGCGCAACATTTTCATATACATATACACAAACCTCAAAAATGTAGAGGCTAGGCAACGTCAATATGCTTAAAATTTGCCGTTTCTGAGATATATTTCACTTTTTTGGTGATTTGGGGGTCTTGGAAAATACTCGATAACTTCGACTAGAATGAATTTGCTGAAATGGGATTTTGGCCGTAAATACTAGAATAGTGGAATAGCATCTATCATAATTATTCAAAACTCTACTAGGTGTTCAAAATGGGACAACGCATTGACAACATATTCAAAATATAATTTCAAGCTTATTTCAAATGGTACACCCTGTATTTTATTTTTTCATTCGATAGCAAATTTTATTGCCTTTAAAAGTTATGGAGGCCTTTCTGGTCTAGTTCTTTCAGTTTAAGATTTATTTGTGACAAGCAGGCCTGTCCCAGCTTTGCCCGAGTAGAAATTTGTTTCACGCGGCGGTTTCATCTTCAACACTTCAACCTGCCATATCTTTTGATGTACTCGTTGTAATTGTATGATGTGAAGGACAATTTCGTTCCAAATTAAATACTGGGTATAATTGGTATAAATAACGTATTATGATGGATGAGGATCAATACCTAATTCCTAAAATCACACTCCGAAATAGTGCATAATTTTGGAAAACATCTGATTACCATAAACAGGTAATAGCAAGTCAATCTTGAGAGATAGATATATACTATCGCGGACTTTTTTGTAGAACTATTTAAGAGGTACATTTCCGTCATACATTGTATCCACGTAAGTCTCACGGTTTTTGCAGCGCACGTGAAAATAGCTGATTTTGGCTGATTTTTTTGTAATTATTGAAGTTATAGTGGGTATCCTTAATTTTTTCCGGTGGAAAGTATAGCCTATGTCACTCAGGGATAATGTGGCTTCCTAAGGGTGAAAGAATTTTTGAATCGGTCCAGTAGTTTTTGAGCCTATCCGTATCAAACAAACAAAAATACAAATCTTTCCTCTTTATAATATTAGTATAGATTTTGTGAAATTTCTCATATGCTCACTTTTCCATGGAGGAGAAATTTGAAATGCCTTGTCCGCCATGAGATATTTTATTTATTGTTGAAATTTTTAATATCTAAGTAATACCACCGAAGTAGCTTACTCAAATCTTCATTCTCAAACCCAAGGAGAATTGATTTGGGCGTATCCTTAGCTTAGACCGTAGTCTAAGGTCTAAGGGCGTATCTATTTTCTATGATTTTCATTTATTTTATGAGTTTTGAAGTAGGCTGCTGCCAGAAATTTTCACATACATTTTCTTCTTCTATCCATATTTGATTATTATCGAAGTTGTAGTGGTGTGGTAGTTATTCATTAATTGAAATAAATTCTCAAAATGAAATATTCAGTTCAAGAACGGGTTGATATGATTGGCGTAATGAGTGAATGTCTAGGAAATCATTTATTGGCGGCAAGAGTCTATGTCCAAAAGTATCCTAGTAGACGACATCCTGATAAAATAGTTCTTGAAAGATTATTCCGAACATTCAGTGATTCAGTGACACTGGTGGTGTTAAATACGCAAAAAATAAAATAGGCACTCAAGCCAGTAACCGAAAATGAAGACAATCAGGCAATGGTACTGGGATCAGTTATCGAAAATCCGAACATTAGCATCAGAGCTATAGCTCAGGAAACCCTGGAAACCGATAATTTGAGCACATCAAGGCTATTCAGGATATTGAAGAATCACAAATACCACCCTTACCACATTGAAATCCACCAGACTCTTTATGAAAATGATTTTCAAAAACGCAAAGATTTTGCTTCTTGGGCGTTAGAGAGGTTGAGTGAAAATAGGGATTATATCGATAATGTATTATTTACAGACGAGCGCCACTTTGATAATAATGCAGGAGTGAATCGGCATAACTTTCATAATTACGAAACTGAAAATCGCCACGTGTTCCATACGCAAGATCGTCAGAAGCGATGGAGTTTGAATGTTTTCGGAGGAATATTAGGTGACCAAGTTATTGGGCCATATTTTTTTGAATTCCATTTGGACGAAAGGAGGTTCTTGAAATTTTTTGAAGAAAATTTATGGGAACTTTTGGAAGTCGTTCCAGTATTAGACTCCGCATGATGATTCAATTAGATGGTGCTCCTGAACATTTTGCTAGAGAAGTGGGGAGCTTTTTGGACAGGAAATTTCCAAATAGGTGGATTGGCAGAGGAGGGCCGCATGCTTGGCCACCTAGGTTTCCCGACCTTACGCCAATTGATTTTTTTTGTGGGGTTATATTAAAAATATAGTCTATAGTAATCCCCCTACAAGTGCGGCAAATATGAAAGAGAGAATATAAAGAATGCCTTTCAAACCATTATGCCTAACATGCTATTCAACGTGAGAAGATCTTTTCGGTATAGGCTAACACTTTGTGTTAACGAAGATCGTCATCATATTGAACATTTGTTATATAATCCATTCACATTTATAAAGTATCCCGGTTGGCCAAGTTTTAGGTTTATCAAGTTTTTTCACTTAAAACAGACGCAGGTTGGCACTCGTGAAAATCAATAGACGTTGCCAATACTAATTCGCTAATTTATCCCCTCAATATTCTTGAAGTGAACTCTTGAAGTCTTTAAATTGATGTACTATCTTATAATATAAAAATGAATCACAAAATGTGTTGGTAAGCGCATAACTCAACAACGCCTGGACCAATTTGGCCAAATCTTTTTTTTAAATGTTCGTTGAAGTTCAAGGATGGTTTTTACGGCGAGAAAAATTAAAATTATTGCTGGAAAAACCCTGAAAATTGCCCTTTTCTTTTTCCCATACAAATGATTTGTAACTAAAACGTAGTCAATTTGAGCTTTATTGCTATGGTATAAAGTTCATATTAAGCAATGATGAATGTTTTTATTTACGACTGCTATTAGTCAATGTACCTGGCCCAACATCATTCCAACAGTTACGAACTGTTGATGGTGAATTGTGTGGATCCTACAGAGAAGCCTGTCAACGTTTGCAATTGCTTTAAAATGACTCATTGGGATCAAACTCTCAATGATGCTGTAATATCATCACACGCTCATCAAATACGAACATTGTTTTCTATAATCATATCTACATGCTTCCCATCAAACTCAATTGATTTGTGGATCAAGTACAAAGATTATATGTGTGATGATATTTTGTATCAAATACGGAATAGAATAGGAAATCCAAATATACAAATCAGTGAAGAAATTTACAATGAAGCATTGATTTCAATTGAGGACATGTGCTTGATAATGTCAAACAAACTATTAATTCAATTAGGCCTGACCGCGCCCAATCGTCCAATGCATGACGCTTTTAACCAAGAGTTGCATCGAGAAAGACTGTATGATCCCAACGCTTTGAAAGAATTAATTCAAACAAATCTTCCACTGTTAAATGAACAACAGAAGTATGTATTTGAAACTCTTATGAAAGTAACAAATGATGAAACTGGAGGGATTTACTTCTTAGATGCACCTGGTGGTACAGGAAAAACTTTTTTGATTTCATTAATATTAGCAACAATTCGCTCACAAAATAAAATTGCACTTGCACTCGCTTCGTCGGGAATCGCAGCAACTTTGCTTGAAGGTGGTCGAACAGCCCATTCAGCACTAAAATTGCCATTAAATATGCAAAGCAATGAAACTCCAACCTGTAACGTTTCGAAGAACAGGTTTTGCAGCAATGTAAATTGATTGTTTGGAAATATCCTGAAGCTTCGGATGCAATAGTAAATAAACATTATATGGATGACTATTTGGACAGCGTGAACGATGAAGAATATGCCATAAAATTAGTAAAAGACGTGATTGATATCCACAGAAGGGGAGGATTCAATATACGAGGATGGACGAGTAATTCCATGAAAGTCCTCGAAAGTATCCCGAAAAATTTGAAGACCAACACTGAAAGCGATCAACATATCATACCACAAAGAGTGTTGGGCTTGAAATGGTGTCCAACTGAAGATACTTTATCATTCCCTTTGAATTTTCACAAGATACAGAAGAATTTATGGGAAAATAAGGAGGTACCAACCAAAAGGGAAATTTTAAGAGTCGTCATGTCTGTCTATGATCCTTTAGGTCTTTTGGGAAATCTGATAATCAGAAGCAAAATCATCATGCAGGAGGTTTGGAGGAGTGGTATACAGTGGGATGAAAAAATATCTGAACACATACAGAAAAAATGGTTTAGATGGCTAGATGAATTACAGAAGGTGAAAACTCTCAAAATTCCAAGGTGCTACATGAAGAATCAAGAAGGTTTTGAATTAGAACAATATGTTTTTTGTGACGCTAGCCAACAAGCACTTGCTATCGTCAGTTATTTCCGTTTTTCCAAAGGTTCAGAGAAAAAAGTATCGTTGGTTACATCTAAAACACAAGTTGCTCCAATGAAACATCAAACAAGTATCCCAAAATTGGAATTACAAGCGGCTTTATTTGCGACACGACTGGCAAATAAAGTAATAGAGGAACACACGGTACATATAGAAAAAACCTTTTTTTGGACTGACTCGAAGACAGTAATTTACGTAGGCACAAAAACTGCCACATTACAAATCTTTTTGACAGGACGAAGTCTGTCGGGTCAGCTAGTTGTTTTTATATAAGTGTGCTGATAAACGAAATGTCAAGTTTGATTAATGAAAAATAAAAGTCTGCTTCACTTGAAAGATATTTCGCTTTCTGAAATAAAAAACTATAAAAACTGTTCGGTAAGAGTTGATCACATTTACTTTAACAAATATAAATATAATCATCACGCCAGGAAACTAAAAATGCCGAAGGTAGTGACGAAAAAGCAGAGACAAACTATAAGTAAGTGCTTCATAGAATTGAAATCGGCTCATTCAAAAAGTATCAATTTGGAATCAACACTTTTTCACCAGCTATCCAACATTTTTAACGTATGTGAGTGAAAACCAAGGTATTATATTTTATAAGAATAGATATTTATTTTTTAGCTGCACATAAACACAATCAGGAGGATTTTAAGTGAAAGAGACGACAAAGAATTTCCTTCTATTGGTGCACCCAAAAAGACATTGACTGAAGACTTCATTTTGAAAAAAGATCTGCAACGACAAATTTGGAATTATAATTTGAAAAATGAACACTTTTCGATTGATAATCTACTCACTTTCGCAAAAGAACATTTGGAATATAACGGAGGACGGACATCACTTTTCAAAATCATAAAATCAATGGGTTACAAATACAAAAGGGTAAATGAACGCAAAATTTTATGTGAACAAAACATGTTCTTGCAGCCAAAATAACTTTCCTGCGCAAATTTTTACAGTATAAATCTTTAGATGAAAATATCAGATTTGTGTTTCTAGATGAAACTTGGATTTACCAAAACGGTACATCAGTTCGTCGCTGGACACATGAATCTGATATGATGAGCAATCCATCCAAAATTAGGTCAGAAGGAAAACGTTTCACAGTTCTACATGCAGGAAGTAATTTTGGGTTTTTAGAAGGTTGTGATTTCATTTTAGATTAAAAAAACAATGACCGTGACTATCGCAAGACAATGACCAGTGAAATTTTTCAAAATTGGGTTATTAATCAACTGATTCCATCTTTAGCTAAAATTCCTGTGAAATGTGTGGTGGTAATGGACAATGCACCATATCATTCGGTTCAATTGGATAAACCACCCACATTTTCCAGCAAAAAAAGCGAGATGCAGGATTGGTTGATTAAAAACAAGATTGATTTTAATCAAAATTTTACCAAGAAACAACTTTGGAATTTGATATTACCTCAGCGAACTGACAGACAGAGACGATATGTAGTTGATGACCTTTTGAAGGAGCATGGACATGAGGTTCTTAGTTTACCCCCATACCATTGTCAGTACAATCCTATTGAAATGGCATGGGCGTTTTGTAAGAACTTCTATAACAAAAACATAAATTCGCATCCCTATACAACGGATAGAGTGTTGAATCTGTTGAGTCTGGCTCTTTCAAAATGTACATCAGATATGTGGCAAAATTTTTATTTACATTGTGAAAGACTTATCCACTTATCACAGAGGACTGAACGAAACACATGGGTAATCTTCCAATAGCAGATATTCCTCCATTCATTATTTCATTGGGAGAATCTGATTCAGATTCAGAATTTTCTGAGGATGACTCTGACTCAAACAATGATCTAATGGATATGGAATAATATGTAGAGGAAATTCTTTCTCGTCTCTTCAACTTAAAATGGGGAAATTCAAAATGGATGGAGCTTCAACAACTCCGAAAGAAAGATCACTAGTGTAGAGCATCTGATCTCCTAAGCGATAGAGCTGCCTTTTTCAACAAAACCATCTATGCAGTGTGAAAGACCTAACATTTAGGTTTTCTAGTATTGCAAAACTGTCGAATCCCCTCCTTAGTACTGTATCGAAGATTTTCTACGATCAAGGAGGTTCAACTGAATCAAACAAAATGAAACAAAGTCTGTATTATGGAAGAGGAAGTTGCAGCAAATCGCCTAGATAGAAAAATAACCAATTAGGAAACTTTGGGAAATGATTTCTCATTATAAGGGACATGAAGCATTCTTTGTAAACCTGAAGATCTGAAAAATAATTGCTTGGAGGACCAGATATGGTCGGAAGACCTTTGTTGTCAAGGACCAAATGTAGGTTATATTATATACTATTTCCTGATGATTTTCTATCTCATTTCTGTTGTAGATTTCAAGATATTTTGTCAGTCTCAATCCAAAAGAAAGATGAAATGTTGTTCCTGAAGAAGATTCTGTCCGTTATAAATATGTCAGCTGATTCTTTGCAAAAAATACAAAATATAATATCTATATAAATAAAAGAAAGATGTTGGTTACACCATTTATAACTCGAGATCGGATGGAACGTTTGTTATGAAACTTCATATATGGATTCGCCGCACAAAGAGATGTCCAAAATGCGTCTTTCGAAGCCTACACAGAGAGCTTGACTACAGCAGATCACAGCCTATGGAATGCCACAAAAAAATTTAAAAGACCAACACCACATATCAGCTCGATAAGAACATACAATACACGATCAAGCAAAGAAAAGGCGGATGCCTTTGCTTCACATCTGTCTAAGGTATTTGTAGAACCTGAAGGAACACCAGGGCTAACAATCGATGTCAAAGAGTTTTTAGAAGCATCATGCCAATTATCGTTACCAATCAAATCAATAACTCCCAAAGAAGTGAAAGCTGAAATACGTAAACTGAAAAACAACAAAGCCCCTGGTTATGATTTGATAACTGCACAGATCCTCAAAAGACTACCAAAAAAAGCAATAGTGTTCCTAACCACCATCTACAATAGAATGCTAAATCTAAGTTACTTTCCCATATTATGGAAATATGCCCACATGATTATGATACACAAAGATGGCAAACCACTACACGAACCAGTGTCATATAGACCAATTAGCCTTCTGTCAATACCAGGAAAAATATTTGAAAGACTGCTACTAAAAAGAATTCAAGAGGACCATGAAACGAACAACCTTCTTCCTGATTACCAATTTGGGTTTCGCCAAAAAATGTCAACAATTAACCAAGCCCACAGAATAGTTAATGAAATAGCCAACTCTCTTGAAAATAAATGTTATTGCAACGGCGTATTTCTGGATATCTCCCAAGCATTCGACAAAGTTTGGCATTGCTATATAAAATAAAAAGAAACCTAAATAACAACTATTATTACCTTCTACTGAAGTCCTACCTCTCCGATAGAAAGTGCTCTGTCAAATATAATGATGAAACATCAGGATACTTTTCCCTCAAATCTGGCGTACCACAAGGAAGTGTCCTAGGGCCTTTCCTGTACCTGCTTTACACAGCTGACCTGCCCGAAACTTCGAACACAATCATTGCTGCATTTGCTGATGATGTAGCTATACTGTCCTCAGATAACGAACCCTTGGCCACCTCCAAAAAAATATAAAAGATCACCTAAACAAACTTGACAACTGGTACAAAACATGGAGGATGACCATAAATCAGACCAAATCAGTCCAAGTCATATTCACCACAAGAACCAGCACTTGCCCCAAAGTAACTCTAAATGGAACAGCAATACCTACCAAAAAGGAAGTAAAATATCTAGGCATGCACCTAGATCAACGCCTCACATGGGAAAAACATATATTAACAAAAAGAAAACATCTCGACATCAAACTCAAAAAAATGCACTGGTTAATTGGAAAAAAATCAAAACAATCCATCCAAAACAAAATGACACTGTACAAAGCAGTCTTAAAACCGATATGCTCATATGGCGTACAATTATGGGGTTGTGCGAAACCAACGAGAATTAAAATAATTCAGAGATTCCAATCGAAAACCCTTCGAACAATAGCTAACGCACCATGGTACGTTAGAAACCAAAGATTACATGAAGATCTCGAAATCCCATACGTAACTGATGTCATCAAATCCGCCTCTACTAAATACCAAGAACGACTACAGGGACACTTTAACGGTCTTATCCAGAATCTGTACGCAGAAGGACCAAACATCAGAAGACTCAAAAAATCATGGCCTGAAGATCTCCCACAGCACCACTAGACTAGTGCAGAATAAGTAGAAATGTCACTGGACATTTCACTTTCATGTTGTAACTTACATCAAAATTACTTAATACCAGATATGAGTAGATTGTAATTTTTCAAATAAATGACATACTAAAAAAAAATATATGGATTCGTCTACGGTCTGGTTATTATAAACTACTATAAAACTTTGAAAAAATCGATGAAAATTTTACTTATACAGGAAATGCTTTTCCTCCTTTTGAGTAAGGCCACTAGATGTCGCTACAGTTACGCTACTGCTTATTCGTTTGTACTTCATTTGATATTCTCCGCGTTAGATGGCGATATAAAAAAATAGTGTGTACAGTGACTATATTCCCTCTATAGTCACTGTAATAGTGTGTAATTTGAGTTGCCTACAACTCTGCGCTATTGGACAAAACCAAAATGTCTTAGCATAGGAGTACAGATGTCTAAATGATTAGATTTCGTTGAGATATGAGAAAAGTTCCGTTCTTACCACTTCAGATGGCGCTATTCACACATTGTGACTGATGATTATTAGTTATTTTTATAGTTTTATTTATTCCAAATAACGTAACCGTGAAGGTACTATATTTGACATTATCACAATTGAATGGCGATGAATTTGTTGAGGCTTTCGCGGCCATCGATTGATGTGATCTGTTTTTTTTTCGAGCATTTCGGTCGTCGTGGTTTGAAATGGTCGAAAAAAAGAACATATGACATCAATTACTGTGTAATTTACATAGGGCTTATGGTACCATGAAAGGCTATTAACGGATTCCGAAGCGGGGATGAATATCACAGTGAATTTTCATCGAAATGTCAAGTAAATCGGATTTTGACGATGAGTTCCAATCGTGAGATGTCCATTCTCATCTTTTCTCATAATTTTTAAAATGTTTTTGAATTTCTGTTTGGGTAATAAATATATTTGCGGAAATAACTGAATCCAAAATTGCCATTATTAGTGATTGACATATTATGACATATTATTTTTGTGTATCTGTTCTGTGTGATAGCTCATATCCATGGAAATATTCGACAGTTCAAAAATCAGAGAACCAAGCCGTTGATCTCCGATCACCGGTGATTAAGATTCGTGAAATCCACCGTAAGTATCATTTAGGCGGAACAAAGTTCGTCAGGCCAGCTAGTATATAATATAATTACTCAGAGGTTTTTATCTTTGTGCTCTTGTATCATAGTAAAAAAATGTATGGTGTCCTGTTCGAATCTGTTTTGCTATTACTGTAATTGCTTTGAACATGCTATAATGTTTGAAACATCAAATACCCTAATGCTCTTTTGCGATTGAAAATTATGGAAGTTTTATATATTCAAAACCAATTTCTTTATTGTGTTGCCGTTTTCTCAAGTTTTTGTATCCAATCATTATATGCTAGTTTGAAGAAAAATCTTTATTAAGGTGGGCGTTCAATGTAGTGTGTTTTTATTTCAAGTTGATTTCGAAAACGGTTTCACTTTGTGAACTGAAATTTTGCGGGTGAACTCAGAAAGGATTAGGGTTTTTGTTGAAATAATTTTAATCGATTTCATTCCGACAGTCAATTTTTTTCTTTCAAAAATAGAAGAAAATGAGGCAACCCATGCTTCTATTTTATTTCAACAGAAAAGACCCATGAAAATAGTTCAACTTCCGATTAAAAGTGAATCTACTGATAATTTCGTTCAGAAGATCAACTTGAAATACGGAATTGACCGAGAATGGCCAAATTCAAATTTTGGCGGGAAAAAGTTCCTGCTTTACCCACAAATTCGCTTTTTCCATAGTTCGGCGATTTTCGGATAGAGAGCGCCATTGTACATTTCATTCAATCATTTGAGAGATATTCATAGAACTTGATAGTGATAGTGCATGTTCTATGGAGATATGCCATAAAATGGACGGTGGCGCCTCTATCGGCTGAGCTTTCCTATTCGCTTTAAACGCCGACCTTAATGATTGTATTCATAAGTAGACTTTTTTGAATTTAATATTACTGCTTACATCAGACGTTTTCACCTGAACTCTTCCATGTGTGCAATCTCATTTATATTAGTGAAGTTATTCTAATGGTGGGTTTCACAAAGATCGTTGATTGAGTGATTCACAGAATACCTTGACGTTTTTGTCAAATCGACCAATAGAATTTCGAATTTACGGATTTTTTATCACAGAATCGCTCGATTAAGCATTTAATCACACGATCAACTTTTGTGAAACCCGGCTTTAGTGGATAAGAGTATAAACAATTCTCTTGAAAACTTACTAATTGAATATTGTTAAAAAACTACGTCTTAAGCTGTCATGCCATTGAAATTATGTAAGGAAAATACATTATGAATTATACTGTATATATCTTATTTCATCCCATTGTACTTTTGTTCCTTTTTCGAATAAACTATCACAAAGTAACGGACTATTCCGCCCATTATTATTCAGTAAAATTTCAACACTCGATTCTTGTCTTCCGTACAAGAAAATAGCATAACGGAATCTTCCAACCATGTTAATATACATGAAATATTCCCAGTATTATCAGAGAAAAAAGTTTCCTCAACATTCGCCAGGTCTTTGGAATTATTGAATTCACATATTTTCTCGAATTCATTATTTTCCCAAAGTAAATAAACATTTCGATAAATACGTAATTAATACGACCCTTTTGAAGAAAGGGCAACATTGCTCAATCATCTGACAGAAAAATGACTATAACCTAACATTTTCAAAATATACACAGTGAAATGTGTCAAAATTCCATGGCCAACCGGTATACTTTATAAAAGTGAATGTAGTATAATTTCAGTGCTGTTAGCCGACAAATTTCATATTTCCTTATAGTATTGATGAATTTCATGTTTTTTTATGTTATTGTTGTGTTGTCAGTGAATATCCAGCTTGCTCATAACTTTTCATCATTTAATATTTTCTTTTTTCAATCATAAAAAATTGGATATTACAGTATCAGTGTTAGTTATTTCGGTAAATCCCCAGGGAAATGATGAAAAAATGAAAAAAATCACAAACTTGCTAATAAATCCGAAACTGTAAGATTTAGGTCTGACAAATCTCAATAATTTTTAAAAGGTAATGAATTTTGCTATCGAATGAAAAAATAAAATACAGGGTGTGCCATTTGAAATAAGACCAAAATCATAATTTGAATATGTCGGCAATAAGCTGCCTCGTTTTGAACACCCAGTATAGTTTTGAATTATGGTTATTCTAGTATTTGCAGCCAAAATTCCATTCCACCAAATTCGTTTTAGATGAATTTATCGAGTATTTTCCTAGACCCCCAAATTTACGAAAATTCCAAATATCTCAGTAAAGGAAATATTTGAGAACGTGAAATGTCAAATGAACCCTGTCTTATTTTCACTATGCTTTCTAAACCTGCAGTAAAATACAGGGTGTCCATAAAAAACATATGTTTGGTTCCTACCACTTTCCTGAGACACCCTGTATGTTTCAAAACAATTTCAAAATATAGCCCTCATTGACGTAAATAATTCCACGTCAAAAAAATTAATGAAAATTTCACAGACTAAGCCTAATCGAGATCCGCGTCACCGGTGAAACACCCTGTATATTTTTGAAATCGTGGAAGAAAAATCAATTTAAAAATAAAATTGTTATTGCTCCAAAATTTGAGTAGATACAAAAAATTCAATAGCAACGCTGAAAAGCAGTGCATAAGTGCTCGAAAGATAATTCAAAGCCTTCAAGGTTATTTTATTTAAATCTTGAAGGCACACGTCATAATATAGGTAAGGATTTATTTTCTCAATATTCTCGAGAAGAGTAATATGGGCTATAGCCATACGATGGTATCCACACAACTGATGCATATTCAGCAATATTCCTAATGAATGCACAGTAAGCCAATCTGAAAGTCTTCCAGTGCGTTGAACATAACCAAGTAACTTCCACGGATACTCAAACAGCGGTCAGCGCCCTTTCACCCCACCACTTTTTGGCATCCATGTTGTGACGTAGAATTAGCCAACAGATACGGTGTTTACATTGTAGTGTGTACTGTTTTTGAAGTTTTCTTGGTTTTGTGGGTGAAAAACGGTACTTTTTGATATTATTTCAGTCCATTAATTAGAGTAGGACTCAGAAATAAAACATTTCCAATGAGTCTTGATTGAGAAAATTCAAGAAAACTGGCTAGAACTATGTAACCTTACCTTCCAAACGTAACTCTGGGATTTTTTCTTGGAAAAACTAAAAGGATTGCTGACTTATCGTTTTCATTTTCGTAATCTGGGACCAAAACTTGGTGAGTAAAAATTTTTTCACGTCTCCAGCACGGTTACTTAAGTTCTAAATAAATCGATTATTATTATTCTTATATTCTCATTCTAAATCTTCTCGTTTACAGATAATCTTCCATCTGCAGGAGATATTGATTGGAAAATAAAATACGAACAGCTGCTAGAAAAAATAGTCAGCAACAGAATGAAATTGAGATTCTAAGGCAGCTATTTCAATTAGTAAAACTTGAGACGAGCAGACAGCTCGAGCAATGAACAAATATCGAACAATATCTCATACACATCCTATATTTATGAACGATGTTATAAATTTAATGCTCATTTAAAATTAAACATTTTTACAGATTTGTTTTTTATTTAAGATAAAATTTACCAAATCAGAACTTAATAACCAAGTTGTCATATTTTCAATTCGAATATACCTTTTTTTAAGTTTCTATATGTTTGTACGAAACGTACAGAAAATCCTCAAATCAATCAATAAAATTACAATGTTGAAGCAGATTTTATATGAACTCGAAGAAATTTTTTCTAGTGGTGAGACATAAAATGTACCATCTTTCAATATAAAAAAAATATTGCTGGTATATTTATTTGCTCGTATAAGAGTACCTATTGCCCTTCCGAAGAACTGATTTTTTCAATAAATGCACCCTACTTTTAGCAGAATTTCGTTCTTGAATCAATGAATTTAGATTTACAGTATTAGGTTTGGAATTTTCTGTTATTCTATTTGCTTGGATTAGAGTAGGTACCTTAGTACCTACCTAGCTCATTCATGGACCTACTTTTCTTAATAAATGCAACCTACTTTTACCAATATTTTGTTCTTGACTCAATGAATTTAGATTCACAATATTGGAATTGGAGCACCCTTTCTACGACCGAAGAATTTTATATTTTTTTCGTGTAGTATAAGGCGAGAACGGAGCAAAATAAGGTAGAATTTAATAAAAATATAGCTGCAGCAATTATATTTTCATTTTAATTCGTTTTTTAGGTCAATAAGGTTTATTTTACAAACAAAATTATACTAGAAAAATCATTCATACTCGATTATTAGCGATAAAAGCAATTCATCTCATTCAAAAGTTCAAATCGTTGGCTAATTTGACGTCATCACATGCTTGCGAGAATGGAGGGGATGAAAGGGCGCTGACCGGTGTTTGAGTATCCGTGGTAACTTCATGCTTTGGTTGGCAGTGTTGGCACGAAATCGCAGAGGAAAAGTACGGTGAAACAAACGGTACAATGAATAATTCAAAAGAACTTCATGCGTTTCTTCTTGACCTCACACATATAATCCCGAAAAGTGAGCTTAGAGTCAAGCAAAACACCGACTTCCTCTCCTTGCGCCCCCTTCGCAATAAGCATTCACCAATAGAATGAGTAAGCTGCATGGCAACACCGCGATGGAAGATGGAAGGATGTAAAACAGCATTCATTTATCAGTACTCGACAACAGTCTGTTAACTTTTATGTTTTTGGTAATATACTTGAATTATTTCAGTAAAAATGTCGAAATGAACTGTGCACAATTAAAAATGGATCACTAAATCTATCTTGTAGGATAGACGCATAGAAATCCTGGTGTAACGACTCCTAATAGAAAATTGTGACCAATCATTAATTATATTTGAGTGATGAAAACTCGATTTCACAGTAAGCAGGTATGAAATTGCCCTGGCTATTGATAATTTGAAGGAATCGAACTCTGATGGACCTGATGGTCTTTCAGCTTTATTCGTGAAAAATTGTTCTAGTTCTATTGTTGAAGCACTTTATTACTTGTTTAATCAATCACTTATAACTGGGTGTATGATGCTATTTACTTGGACTTTGCAAAGGCCTTTGATTCAGTTAATCATAACCTTCTTGTTTATAAACTATCCAAGTTTGGACTTAGTGGTCGCACATTGAAATGGATCTTTTCTTATTTGTCTGAACGCGAATTGCTTGTACGTATTAAGGGTAATTTATCACTCCCTTTCATTGCAACATCCGGTGTGCCTTTACTTTTTATATTGTTCATCAATGATGTTTGTGATTCTCTAAAGTTTGCTGTTATACTCATCTTTGCTGATGACATAAAAATATTTAGAGTCAGGTGCTTCTATGACCAGATTAGGTTGCAAAAGGATTTAGACCTTATTTATGATTGGTCCCGTGTTAACTTGATGAAGTTAAACGGTTCCAAATGTAAGGTTTTGCCTATAGTTAGGAATAAGAAAAAAAACTTCTTTTTAACTACTCTGTTGATGGCCAAGTTTCTGAAAGGGTTGATAGTATCAAGGATCTTGGTGTAGTTCACCAAAGTAATTTTGAATTTGATATGCATTCGAATGCCACTATTTCTAGAGCCTTTAGGTTGTTAGGCTTTATTGTGAGGTCCACTAAAGAGTTTAAATCCTGTGAGACTATTCTCCATCTTTATAAAACTCTTGTTAGGCCTATTATGCTGTATGGCTCTATTATATGGTCCCTTTCTAAGGTCACTCATATACAGATTCTTGAATACGTTCAACATAGGTTCTTCAGGTATCTTGCTTTTAAGATGGGATTTCATTATAACAAACATGATTATTCGGTATTTGCTTTATAAATCAGTCACTGCACATTTACCATGACATTTGAAAGCCCTACTGGGTCTTGTTAACTGTGATTGCCTATTGAGGCTATTAGCTAAAAGGAAGGTTCCATATGAACTCAGATGTGTTAGAGTGCTTCTTGAGCGTGGCACTCATAGAGTATATGTGTTTAATTCAACTATTTTTAGACTGAGGCGGAAATGGAATAGAGTCTAGGAGCATAGAATAACTGGAGAGAAGGCTCCCCTACGAAAATGAACTGCCAAAAACGTCCGAACTTGTCAGTTCGCCGCAAGGTCACGAGATGGCGACAACGTCGTTTCTTCCTACAACATGGCTATCCTTAATAAAATTATCTTTAATGGTTATTCGTTGTTATTACTTATTAGGTCTCATTTATTACTATATCATAATATATATTCTTTTGAAAGAAAGCAATACATACTTTTTTTCGTAAATCCGACAATATAATGCATATAGCACGTGTAAAGAAATGGCTACAAGGATCAGATTGAATATAGGAAGAAAAATCTGTTTCTCGCTCCGAATCTAAGTGTTAGCAGAGGGAATGTAAACGGGGTACCATGCAATTCTGCGTATAATACACGAGAACAGATAAAACCTCAGTCTTCCCGTATAATAATAATAATACTTCCCTGAATGTTCGCTTTTTCCGATAAGGATATTGTTTTGACAAATTTATTACCGATCACAGACTTCCCATAAAATTGCGCATAGAAAGTTGATTAGAATAAAGCGATGATATGTCATCAATATTGTCTATGTTATGATTTATGGCCATTTTCAATTAAAAAGAAGCATAAATGTATCAATAACAATGTTTTGCGCATACTAACAGCTTATTGGTCAAAGGATCTTTTCTACAATTCTTGTCACGCCCCCAAAAGACTGCCAGGATCGTACTTAAAGCTTAGAACGGAATGTCGATAGTAGGTACAAGAGAGTTATGAAATTTGAATACAAGTGAATGTTTTGGATTTCTTTGTTACACTCAGTTACACCCTTGTAACCCTTGTAATTAGGTCCTCTAAAATTCGCAACGGTTATAACCTGATATATCTGAAGTAGGTACCTCAATTTGTCCCGGTTATAAATATTTGTTTGAATTGTACTTAACCCTTTGTCGGTTTCCGACGAGATTTCTGAAAAATAATATAAACGAAATCATCTATTGATTCCACCTAAGCAGAAATCCCAGTCGCTAAAAAGCATCGATTCAATAGACGATTTCGACATGAACTTAATTAGGAGAATAGTTCACGGTTTTTTTTCTTGATGAAATTCCTACAATTTCGAAGGTTTTGGAAGTTGTTAATAACGATGACAGCCTGCCGAATTTTAAAAAAACAACATTTTATAAATTACAAGCAGGCCTGTCCCAGCTTCGCCCGAGTTGAAATTTGTTTCACGCGGCGGTTTCATCTTCAACATTTCAACCTGCCATATCTTTTGATGTACTCGTTGTAATTGTATGATGTGAAGGGCAATTTCGTTCCAAATTAAATACTGGGTATGAATAACGTATTAGGATGGATGACGATCAATACCCAATTCATAAAAACACACTCCGAAATAGTGCATAATTTTGGAAAACATCTGATTACCATAAACAGGTAATAGCAAGTCAATCTTGAAAGATAGATATATGCTATCGCGGACTTTTTTGTAGAACTATTTAAGAGGTACATTTCCGTCATACATTGTATCCACGTAAGTCTCACGGTTTTTGCAGCGCACGTGAAAGTAGCTGATTTTGGCTGATTTTTTTGTAATTATTGAAGTTATAGTAGGTATACTTAATTTTTTCGGGTGGAAAGTATAGCCTATGTCACTCAGGGATAATGTAGCTTCCTAAGGGTGAAAGAATTTTTGAAATCGGTCCAGTAGTTTTTGAGCCTATTCGTATCAAACAAACAAAAATACAAATCTTTCCTCTTTATAATATTAGTATAGATTGAAAAAAATGAAATTCAAATTCAAAAAACGTGGTCGTAATAGTTTATTGATTGATAGAGACGAAATAGTTGTTTGGAGGAGAAATTATTTGAAGAAAATTCGAGAATTTAGGGAGCAAGGCCGAAAAATTTATTACCTTGACGAGACATGGATAAATGCGGGATGTACAAAAAATTCAATATGGGTCGATGAATCGATTGGGTCCAACAGACATGCTTTTCGAGAAGGTCTGTCAACTGGTCTCAAAAACCCAAGTGGAAAAGGAAAAGGACTGATTATATGTCATATAGGGGGAGAAGACGGATTTGTAGAGAACGGCCTATGGTTTTTCGAATCGAAAAAATCCGGAGATTACCATGAGGAAATGAACGGGGAATCGTTCGAAAAGTGGTTCTCAACAATTTTGCCAACTCTGGATCATAACGCTGTCATCGTAATGGACAACGCCAGTTATCATTCGAGAAAAATGGAATCGATTCCGTCTTCAACCCGCAAGGAAGATGTCAAAAATTGGTTGCTCAGTAAAAATATTTCCTTCGAAAATGATCTTTTGAAGGCGGAACTTCTTGCTCTGGTCAAGGCAAATAGAGGGAGGTATGAAAAATTAATTATAGATGAAATGGCCAATGAGACGGGAAGAACAGTATTGAGATTTCCACCATATCATTGCGAGCTGAATCCAATCGAGCTCATTTGGGCTCAAGTAAAAGGAAAAGTAGCTGCTCAGAACTCCTCATTTAAAATTGCTGAGGTTCGTAATTTGTTTCTGGCAGCTATAGGCTCGATTGGTGCTGAGAAATGGAAGAAATGCATACATCATGTTGTAACTGATGTCGAAGAAAAAATGTGTCAGCTCGATAATATCATGGAGTCAACAATAGAGCGAGTGCTGGTGAATCTGGATGAAAGTGACACAGAAGAAGACCAACAAAATTCTGAATAATTTTTAATAGGGTAATACATAATATATTATTTTGGACGCTGCATTATTTTTTTCAAACTTATGACATTTGTAATTTGAATATGTTGAATAAATGAATTTGAGTTTATATGATTGTGTGAACTATCCTCGATCCGACCCTGGAGCCCTGAAATAAAGTCTCTACCTGAAGAAAGCCCATCCTACCTCTGCGCGACTTTGTTTATTTTGATGTCTCTTATATTTGAACAGAGTATAATAACCTAAGGTTATTTAAGAAAGAACTTAAATTGGTTGTAAATCGGTATTTTTAGAATTGCTCCATTTAGTTGCTCATTATGATGATGATAATCTTAATATGGAATTATTACTATTATTTTTGTTACTTTGTACTATTGTAATTACTTAATTTTTGTAAAATTTATTTTGTAGAAGGATCTTTGAAATGACTATGAAATTAAATCAAATAAAAATTGTAGAACCAATCAGTCGTCTACATTGTAGATCGGGTCCTAGTACTGGAATTTTCCACAATATTTCACGGTCGTGGCGCTATTGCGGTAATGGAGATGATTATAGTGTGGAGTGAAATGAAAAGTAAAACCCCATCTCAGATTTTCATTCACATAAGAAAGTCTTAGACAAAATCTAATCAATACCAACAACAGGTATTCTATGCATCTATCTTTTAGGTATATTCACATCCAAGAATACAACTGAAACATTTTGTTGACGTCTAAGAAAAAAAACAAACAACTGCTGTCAAAGAAATCGTCCATGCACCTTGATTTGTTACAGAAATATTGAGAATTTTAATTTTTGATAATTCACTAAAAATTTTATATGGATCTGATCAGGACGCAACTTTTTATGTTGTAGTTTGAATACATAATTCTACCTCTAAATGTTAAATTTCATCTTAGCAACATCTATAGGTTTGAAAATATATGCATAGAAACCCTGGTGTAACGACTCCTAATTGATAATCGTGACCAAAAATTGTAGATCAAAACGGCACTCTAGATCGTTGATCTGGCCCTACTTCCGGAATAATCCGCAATATTTCACGGTCGTGGCGCTATTGCGGTAATGGAAAATAACGCGAACCCTTTCGGGAGAAATGAAAAGTAGTTATCAGTGCCAACACCAGGTATTCTATACATCTATATTTTCGACCATCAATTCGAAAGGATATAATTGAACCTGACCATAACTCCTCATCATTGGGTCTCACCATCTCGTTTGCCACCATTCCAAGCTCAAAATAATAGAAAAACAGACATTGTGAAGCAAGTAGAATGAGAGCACAAATATATTTTGATGATTAGATCATTCGTTCGCCAATATTTCAGAAGGAGATGCAATAAATTATTTATTTATTTATTTATATGAATATGATGAATAATAAATATTTTGTGTTTCAGAGACAGATTATTGGTGGTTTCAACGCTTTTTCTATATCCCATGGTGGTACTGATTTATGCAGACGCATTTTAGAACCATCGATTAGGCAATCCAAACCACGTGTTTTTGCCTCCATTGTCAACCTGAAAACGTTTCTGACAGGTCGCTGGCTTGCAGTAAATATGAGGAATTTTATTATGTTATGCATTTCATGAGTAAACGATTGAGTTTTTATGATTTCTAATATCAAAAAGTATCCTGAAGCATCAATGACGAAGAAAATTTCACTCAATCATATGATTACCACTTTTAGTATTGGGAGTCCGAAGAGATGGAAGAGAAAGTATTGCAGAAGGAATATTAATCAGAGCACTGTACCTGTAACTTCTTTATCCTTTTATATGATATAAATTTAAATATTCATCAGTTTTACATTTTACATGAACTGAATACTGCTTATTTCAGTGTCTACGAAGACATATTCACTTAAGTTTCTTATCTTCGATATTGTCAAGTCTTGCTGGCTGCTGACCAAATTTCCTTTTGTTTCCTGGTCGTTGGTTCAAATATTTGAATTCATTCTGGTGAACGTCAAGAAGGCAAATGTGAACATGTCTTAGCGTATTTGTATTCTGTGAAGTGAAGTACCATAGACAAAGTACTTCAATTCAAATTTTCAGCGTTGTATTGGCAGAACTAAAGTGGTTCATACAGTGATCGAGTAATCAGAGGTAATTCATCATTGGAACTATTTCTCATCCATACAATTCGATCGTGATTTATATTTGCATTCGTGGTGTCATTCATTACAAGATAGGTACTGCAATGACAGAACTGTAAAGCATTCAAAACAAAATGTAATATGTTCAACAATTAGATACCACTCAAATGAGGAGAATTTTTTTCATGCGAATAACAATGGTACTAAAATTTTGTATATTCTGCCTAATTCATCTCCTGATTGAAAAAATAGCAATGATTAGTTTGTACAACTTCAACGGTAGGTTTCACAAAGCACCAACTAGATTTGACAGTTTAAAAATCAGAGAACCAATGCGTTGATCTCCGATCACCGGTGATTACGACTTGTGAAATTCACCATAAGATCATTTAGGCGAAACAAAGTTCGCAGGGACAGCTAGTGTGTATAATACACCAAGTTACTGGGTGTTCCAAAATATTCAAGAAAATCCTCATAATTTGAACGACTGGCACATCCAACTTTGGCACACATTTATGGCATTTTTTTATTGAAAATGCACTTAATTTGAATAATTTTCACTGGCCTGATATTCCTAAGAGTAAGATTGACTAGAAATATCAAAAAAATGTCCACATAAAACAATTTTTCAAGCAAATAAACGATTTTAATGTCTACATGAACAAGGCTAAATTCCCTTTGTTTAACCACCAGCACTAACCTCAAAAAAATATTTGACAGGTCATTGGATTACCTAACAATAATGAATCTCTATACAACAATTTCAGCATACCTGATTCTACAAGAACTCGTTGAGGTATTATTCCTTGTTTAGTTTTAATTGGAAGCAGATTCCGCACTTTAACAGGTGGTGCTATTTCTTCCTTATCCTCATAATCAATTTCTAGGTTCTCATCATCTTGGCCATCATTTCTTTTCCGTTTCTTTGCAGGTCTGAAATAAAATTCTGTCAAGTCAAGAGGACCAAAATGCAAAGTGGACACAATTCACCCTGTACTTTTAAAATTCTTCAATAAACCATATGATCTATTGTTAATTGCATCTTTCAAGAAATCAACATCACCATCTTCCATCATTTCAAGCATTTCTTCACCATCATGACTATCTTCAAACTCATTGTGACATGTTGGTTGATCAATTTCCTTAGGTTTTTTTGATTTCTTTTTGCTATTCAAAGATTTTGAATTTATTGCAGAAATTTTCTTTGGTGCAGCCTTCTGCTTGGTCAGCTTTCCCTTCTTTTGGTTACTCCTTTTCAGTTTCGATATTTTAGTTTTCTACAAAATGTAAAATGTAGTTGTTTCGATAAGAACAAACCATCTTATATTGGTCAAGAATTTATTTCTTGTAAATGAAAGCATGGTCAACCGGCTAAAAACCAAGTAAAATGAAATTAAGCGCCAGTTTCTATACTTACAACAGCCATTATATTGTAAACTTTATTTTATCAATATCACTGTATATTATAAATTTGATCTTGTAGTATTTAAATGTGCCAGATAGGTAGAAATAAATGAAACAATTCAATTTTATTCAAATAAACATCATAGACATTATGATAGAAATTTAAACAAAATTTTAGGTTACCCAACGTATATCACAGAAAAATATCGAATACTATTGGCATATTATACTTTGCTATTGGCGAATCCAAAGATCAAAGCGCCCTCTTTTGGAAAAAATTCCAAGCTAGAAAATTAGTACTGTTTTGAGATCTTGTATATGTCACGTGCGTTTGAGCTATAATATTCTGATTGGCAATTAACGTTGGACCGGAAATTCAAAGATACCTGGTTCGACTTCCGTTCGAAGTGAAAACTTTTTCCGAAACTATCCATTTGAAATATTATTCACAAAGTTATCATCTTTTAGGTTATCAGGAGTCTTGTTTGAGTTTGATTTTCTTGTGCAGTTTGAACTGATGAGGAAGGTTGATACCACAATTATCAACAAGAGTGTTATGAAACTTATCATCGTAATTCAAGGTATTGAGATGTGCCTTTATCTTTCTGTAAAACAGAAATTAAATAAGGTGAAGTATCTGAGCGAATGGGTTCATTTTTCAATGCTAATGTTATATACATATAATTTTGGGCCAGTGCATTGATTATAGAACAATAACAATGAGTAAGCTCAGTAGTGTAGTACTCTGGGTAATTGAATAGAAATTATTTCATCTTAAAAAGAAAAATATCAGTTTTACAATAATTCTAGAGGAAAGTTATTCAAACTTGTGGGATCAATCTCGTACACATAAATTAAAATTTCGACAGGCGTAAGCTGTTGGGGACTCTGATAAACAGTTCAAGGGGTCTAGTAACCCAAGGGGAGCGAAGTCAACGGTTTTTTTCTGCTTATCATCAGATTTTATGGTTTCTTAACCAATAGTGTAGGACCACGTCGTCTCAAACGAATTTTTTCTAGAATATTCCAAGGGGTCAAAGAGGCAGGAGGGAATTTGATTTAAATAGGCAAATTTTCAGGAACTAAAGGGGAGATCCGAAAGAGATTCGACGGGGGTTCCGACGGTGGTGTGAAGTAGAGAGGCACAGCGTGTGCATCGCGGAGAGGGAACATGCGAATACAAAAATTCGTAGGAAGTACCTATATTAATTGGAAGTAAAGTTCGGTCGGTTCTTCAACATTTTAAAAGTAAATTAACGGTAATTTGGAAGTTAATCAATTTGGTTTATTTTGTGACTATCGGCAAGTGTTTTCGGGAGAGTTTGGTCTGGTAAGAGAGACATTTTCTTCAATAAATGATTATTTGATATAGGTATACATATACCAGAAGGTACTGCGTCGCTCTCTCTTTTATTGGTTTTCTGTTCTATTGTTTTTCTTTATGCTTACTGCTGGGTTTTTGAAAAGGTAGGAACATAGCAGCTTTTTTTTTGCTCAGTAAATGTAGAAGAGATATTTTGTTTAAATTATTATATTGTTGATTTTAATGACAGTTAGTTTCATTTCATACCCTCTAACCCTCTCAGAAAACGATTGAATTGTTCATAAGACCTTGCATTTGCTCAAGGCACGAATCCAGGTTCCCTTTCGGCTGGAAAAGTGTGTAAGCTTGAAAAGGTAAGGTTTTTTTTTGAAATTTCTTATTTGCGGGTACAGGTGTGTTTAGAAACACCCCGCAGGTACTACAGTAGCAGTACCTAGGAGCATAGAATAACTGGAGGGAAGGCATCATGTTCATACCTAGGAGCATAGAATAACTGGAGAGAAGGCTCCGCTACAAAAATGAACTGCCAAAAACGTCCGAACTTGTCAGTTCGCCGCAAGGTCACGAGATGGCGACAACGTCGTTCGTTGCTACAACATGACTATCCTTAATAAAATTATCATTAGCACGTGTAAAGAAATGGCTACAAGGAACAGATTGAATATAGGAAGAAAAATCTGTTTCCCGCTCCGAATCTGAGTTTTAGCAGAGGGAATGTAAACTGGGTACCATACAATTCTGCGTATGATACACGAGAACAGATAAAACCTCAGTCTTCCTGTATAATAATAATAATACCATTGTTTAAACAATTATAATACTTAATACTTACCTGAATGTGGGCTTTTTCCGATAAGGATATTGTTTTGACTATATTCCATTTTTTTCTTTTCATTTTTAGTGAGGAAGTTCACGCTCAAGCTCATGACATTTTTTCCAAAATCACTCGCCTGACGGCCCGTGATTTTGATACAAATATCATTCGCAAAATTTCCGAGCAACAAACTGTCATATTACAATCGAGAAATTTTGCCGGCAAAATTCCATCTCTAGTGGTATTACCATTGTTTAAATGTTGTTTAAACAATGGTATTACCTAGGAGCATAGAATAACTGGAGGGAAGGCTTCATACGCTCGACAGATCATTTCGAACTGCCAATAACGGCGGAGGTTAGAGTTTCGTGTGACGCCCGATAGATGAGCGCTCGGATCGTTTATAACACATATCTTGTTCTGTGGCGCTACAATTGCAAAGAATATAATGTGGCTGTCATTGTTATTGATACGTACATTTATGCTTCTTTTTGATTGAGAATGGCCATAAATCATAACATAGACAATATTGATGACATATCATCGCTTCATTCTAATCAACTACTTATTAATTTTACATAAGAAATGAAATGACGTCAATAAAAAAAAACCAACTCAACTTTCCCTATTGAAATATTCCCCTTTCCCCTAAGCTATAAGGTTCTAGTCTAATTAACATATCTTTTACATCCTTTTTATATCTCGAACGGCTTTTACAACATTTGATATGATAAGGTAATTCATTGAAAACTTTGATATACATACATAATATGGACCTTTTTCACTCAAAGTTAACCTATGATATGGAAATAACAAATCTTCAGTTCTGGTATTATAAATTATAATTATGTCTGTCTCCATTATCAAACTTTTCTCTATTCATGAACACAAATAACAAACATTCATAAATATATATACCTATAATACATATACCGTCGTTGTGTACAAATTCCTAAATTTACTCCTGCAGGAGTCTCTAAAGCTCATTTTACATATAGTCCTTATAATTCTTTTTTGTGCTATGAAGACTGACCGGATCTTAGAATTGCCCTCCCCCCCAAAAAAAATTATTCCAAATCTCATAACTCATTTGCCTGATATAAGATTTTAATAGTAGGTATCAGTATTCAGTATTCATATATTTAGCAACTATTTTTATTCCAAAACCCACACTGGACAGTTTCAAACAAACTTTATTTATGTGTGTATCCCATTTCAAGAACTCGTCAATCTGTAATCCCAGGAACCTAGTGCATGACCCAGGTTTAACAGAGTTATTTTGGAGAGTAATACAGTTGTTAGTAGAAATTTGAGTTTGTTGAGCACGAAACAACATTCCTACAATAGTTTTTGATTGGTTTATAACTAATTTATTAATCGAAAACCAGTTGCTGGCTTCCGAAAAGCATTGTTGTGTTTTTCCATTATTTCTGTTGGGTTGTTACCTGGTATTAATATGTTGGTGTCAATGTCATCAACATAGTTTGTGATGCAGAAATTATTCAGTGTCAATGGGATATCATTAATTTAAATTATGAACAGGATCGGTCCTGCGATGCTGCCCTGTGCAGTTTTTACAAATTGTGTATGAGATTTCACTCCATTAACAACAACTTGTTGCTGCTTATTGGACAAATAAGAACTAATCCAATCGTTGGCGTTTCCTCTTATTCCATAACTATTCAGTTTCGATAGTAAAACATCATGATTCACACAGTCGTAAGCTTTGGTTAGGTCCATAAAAAGACCCGTAGGCTGGAAAAGTTCTGGGTTTTCAGGTTTTGAAGTAAAATTAGGTTTTTTATCATGTTTTAATTATGGTGACAAGTGAGCAATCATCAAAACCACCACATTGAATACAATATTTAATGAATAAATTCTTAAACAATATGAACAATAATCGAATGAGAAACGAAGTACCTATGCTAAATAGGAGATCATTCCAGAAATTGTTACTCCATCAATGATTCAATTAGATTATCAAGGAAGCTGTTGAAACTTTTAGTCTTTTAGTGAAAATATATTTTTCAATAGGTGATTAGAGGTGGAATGGAGTATTTGTCATATAATTCGTGATATTCATCCATCATCATTTTCTTGTAATCATATTTAACCTGCAACGAGCTGTTGATGGATAAATAAGGTATTTTCTCATAACACAATTGAATTCTTGGCCATATGATATCATCCAGTATTTCGTTAATCTGTGGGGTTGGGTTCCTAAAATAAAATAAATTTTCTGACCAAAAAATCGTTGTACAGAAATCTATGAGAAAACGTGAAAATACTATAACTACAATCCCATTAGTTTCATATCATTATGCAGTTTACCAAAATATGGTTAAAATAGGCATTCAAGGTTAGTGCTGCATACTGAAACAAAAAATTTCGAAGCAGATTTCGAAATGGAAACTAGCAGCCCGATAATTTTTTTCGTCCATGGCGCTATAAATGCTGCAAACTGATGATGCCGGGATTGCCAGGTAGTAAAACAAAGCTTATTTTCCTCAGCATTTTATCGTTATATTTTCCTGCAGACATACGTGGGGCGTTTTATTTAACACGAGGTACCTAAAACACAAAAAATAACCTTTCCACCAAAACCCGCTCATATAAAACTTTCAATATGTCCAATGTCCATGTTTTAGGCCGAACTCTATTCCTTTCGTATAAGGACCTATGAATAATACATGATATTTTCACTTTGTCGTCCCAACATTTTTATATAGGGTGTTCCTAAATTGGGGGTTCAAACGAAGAGGGGAGATTCCACGCATAATTATTTCAAGAAAAAAAGTCCCCTAAACATGGGATCTCAAAAGTTGCATTTTCGAGATATATGGTTGAAGTTTGAATATTTTCAAATTTTTTTCCTCATAATAATAATAATAAAATTTCTTGGAATGAAACAGAGGGGTGTACTGGAGACAACCCAGATAAAGGATGACCTAACAGCCAGCTACAAAAAGAAGCTGAGAGACATTTGGAAATCGCAGCTGTCGGGAAAGAACAAAGTATCTGCTACAAATATGCTAGCCATCCCGATTCTCACCTACTCTTTCGGAGTGGTGAACTGGACGGTAAACGAACTCCTCGATCTTGATAGGTTAACAAGGAAAACGATGAACATGAATCGTAGTCTACATCCCAACAGTTCAATACAGAGGATACACCTTCCCCGAAGCCAGGGGGTAGAGGATTGCAATGTTTGGAATATCAACACTATCAACAAACGTTGGAAATGGCAGTAAGGATTCTAAGAAGTGAAGATCCGCTTCTGAAATTTGTCGCTCAGCATGAAATTGCAAACCATGGAGCCTTCCTATTCCGAGCTGCACAAAGGGCCCTAGAGAAGCTCAGCATAACCGGCGTATCGATCAATCCTGAGCTCGCTGGAACACCGATCACTCAAGCGGACCAAAGAAGCCTAGCAAGACTGATCCGAAAGTCTCAGTCAGATACATTACTCAAACACCATATGAGTAAGACCTTGCACTCCATATATTTCAGGAGTTTAAAAGACCAGGACCTGTCTGAAGAATTGTCTTTCGCCTTTCTAAAGTCAGCTAGCCTTAAGTCAGAGACAGAAGGATTTGTGATGGCGTGTCAAGATGGAGTACTGAATACGAGATGGTATAAAAAGAACATCATGAAAATGGACACCCCAACAACTTGCAGGGCTTGCCATGGGCAACAGGAAACGATTATGCACATCCTTTCCGCCTGCAGAGTCCATGCTCCATCGGGGTATGTAGAGAGACACAACGCGGCACTCCGAATCCTATACTTCCATCTGAGAGCCGCGTATGAGATAGACAAAGAACCGGTGTTACCATATGTGCCTCTGGAGATTGAAGCGGTGGTCCAGAACGAAAGAGCTCGCATATGCTGGAATTATCCTGTTTCAACAACACGGCAGATCAATGCTGTTAAGCCAGACATACTTCTGCTGGACAAGGAGCTGAAGGAGTTATTTGTCGTGGAATTCTCCTCCCCTGCTGAAAATAACGTTGTGATGAAGGAAGAACAGAAGAGGCAATAATACAAAGACCTTATGTTCGAGCTTGGAACTTTATACCCAGGTCATAAAATTAGGATGGTCGTACTTATCATAGGATGTCTCGGTGGAATGAGAGCTAACTACGTGGATGAACTGAAGATTATCCCGGTCTGCAGATCACTGGCCGAAGTATTGGCGCACAGAATGCAGAAAGCAGTGTTGCTCGGGTCACTCCATATCATCAGGTCCCATGAACTCTAGAAGCCACTTGCAGCTCATCTCTTTTGTTAAGGGACGCTGCGGGGGCAGGATGAAGAACTCCTCCATTGAAGTGTGAGGGGTTTTTAGTGAGTGGCCAAACAAGATCCTGGATTCTCACACTACCGAGAGTGCGGACCCTCTCGGTGCCCATAAAGGGTTTTCCCCTCACACGGACATTAAAAAAAAATAATAATAATAATACATAATACATTTATTGGCCCATTCTGACATGAAGATGTATAGGACAAGTCAAATAATCTACAACCTAGGTAATTAAATTTTCACAAGGAGCAGGGAGAATTTACTCAGCAATATGGAATATGCTGCCTAACGATGTGGTTAATGCCCCTAATGTGAATGGCTTCAAGAACGGATGGGACTCATGGAGATCTGGTGGTCCATTGTAACCTGTGCGCATGACTGATTTTTTGTGGTGAATCATGGTGTTCAGTTTGAGTTTTCACTATTGGGTTTTTGTTTTTTTTTCGAGACGATTATTTTTTTCACACGGGCAAAACGTAGGTATGTATAATTCTATGAGTTATATAGTTTTGGTTTTAGATATTGAGAAAGTACAGTCAAACGGGGTGAATCGGTACGTTTTTCAGGATTTCACCCTATCACTACTGCCGTGACTATGCAACCTAAAAACATTTCCTGATTCGAAATAATCAACCAAATGAAGGTCAAGCACCCGCCATCCCAAGTAACCCCTGAGTCCCGATTCACCCAGTTTGACCGTACTTTGTCAATATCTAAAACCAATGAGGAAGATATTCAGTTTCTTCACTTTTTTTCACATGTTATGACAACGTTTACCCGAAATGCAGCACTATCCCAAAATTGAGTAAGATACACATAGGTTCAATGTTTTTTATAATAGAAATGATGAATTGGGGATATACAGGGTGAATCTTTGACTTGTACATATATTTCAACTGTAGATTCCTCTTATCAAACTAAACACTTTTTGCTCATAACATTTTTCGAAATTCGGTTTCATTTTGGAAGATATAGGGTGTCGAAAATCCATAAATTAACATTATTCTTTCCATATATTCGGAACCCAAATTTAGAATGAACTGAATTTTGGTTTTTAGTTGATTGTTTACTCTATTCACGGTGCATATTCCTCAATCAAAACTTATTCAATATTCCTCCTGGTATCAAAGTTACAGCGTAGCCGACTCGTAAATCCACGCAGAAATACTATAAAATCACTTGAAAAAGATAAACGGTTCATATTTTCGAAAGAATCTATCATTTTGCAAAATAAAAGTATGATAATGTTTTTCAAAAAAATTCGTCGTTTTCGAGTTATTCTTAATTGTTTACGATGAAATTTGAGGAGAAAATCATGAATGTCAAGAATAATATGGATGCTTCCTCCTGAATCAAATATCATCGAATATTATTACTTCTCTGGTCTCTCATCAATGTTGTCAGAATGTTTATCAACTTTTTCAAGACTTAAATCTCCATGATGAAAAAACTTTTGAAAAATCCCACAAATGTGGGAGATAAACTTGAATTCTGAGAAGTATGTTACGTAAGCGTCGTTCATAGAACGGGGACCACAGACTGTTCTGTGATGGGACTAACGTTGGAGACACAGAACAACGGTTTGTCTTGCGTGGCGGCTACGATCAGAGGTAGCGCACCGTTATAGGTGACTGACAGTAGCGGATTAACCGATACGCTTAGTACGCTGCAGCGTAGGGCCGCGAGGTCCAAAGGGGCCCCCGGCGATCGAATTAATTTTTTTTTTCTAGAATAAAATTTCAGTCTGTAAGTGTGAAAAAAAATAGTCGGGCTGTACTATATTTTATAGGAAGCTCAGAGGCAACTTGTGAATTATGGATTATTACATTCCCATGAAACATAACAAAATCCTCAGAGCAAAACTCCGAAGTTGGAAAAAACACACCATTCGAGATTCAGCGTACTGTCCCTACTTATCTTGTCTGCCTGCAATAAATTCCGTCAAGGGTGGCGGCCGAATTCCAATGTTGACAATTACATCATAATTCCATAAATTTGTCGGCATTTCTTCTAAAATCTAGAAGAACGGCCGACCAGATGTTGTTTGCTTTAGGGGTGTAAAGTAAAAAATAACATATCCCGTCCCATACCATAACACTACTTTCTCGGATAAAAAATAAATATAGAACTGTTATGACAGAAAATAGATTGCAGTTTTTAGGAATACTTTCTATCGAAAGTGATATAACGAGCAGTCTCGATTATAATTCTGCAATAAAAGAATTTGCTGTTATTAAAATAAGAAAAAAACAATTTTTTTAGTGCAATTTCATTTTGTAGTTAACGGATAAGCAGCTTTACGATACTTGTATCTTTTGTGATGATTTTATTTATTCCTTAATTTCGTTGCCGCAATAAAAAATGGGCAGATATGATCTTCTAGAGATATTTTGTATTTTAATTTTTGTGGTATTTTTCCCTTTTTTAAAATTTTTAATCATCTTTTATATTTTGTTTTGATATACATACCTTGTATTTTATTAAGGTCGGCGTTTAAAGCGAGTAGGAAAGCTCAGCCGATAGAGGCGCCACCGTCCATTTTATGGAATATCTCCATAGAACATACATTATCACTATCAAGTTCTATGAATATCACTCTGATTATGAATGAAATATACAATGGCGCTCTCTATCCGAAAATCGCCGAACTATGAAATAAGTCAATTTGTGGGTAAAGCAGGAATTTTTTCCCGCCAAAATTTGAATTTGGCCATTCTCTGCCAATTCCGTATTTCAAGTTGTTTTTCTGAACGAAATTATTCACTTTTAATCGGACGTTGAACTATTTTCATGGGTCTATCTGTTGAAATAAAACAGAAGCATGGCTCATTTTCTTCTATTTTTGAAAGAAAAAAAAATTTCTTTCGGAATGAAATCGACTAAAATTATTTCATCAAGAACTCCAATCCTTTCTGAGTTCACCCACAAAATTTCAGTTTTCAAAGTGAAACCATTTTCAAATGCAACTTGAAATAAAAACACACTACATTGAACGCCCACCTTAATAAACTTTATACAGGGTGACCATTTGAAAACGAAACAGACGAGATTACAGACGAAATAAATTTTTTCGATAGAAATGCTCGGACAGGTCGATTTCTGTTTCGAGGGGGACAACTTAAGATGTAGGTTACGGACGCAAAGCGCTTCAACCCTTGCTACTACAACCCTCACCCCCAATTTTTGAACAGGGAAGATGGGGTGAGTGATACCTCATTTGAAAGGCATTTTTATACTGATTTCAGCACAGTAATTGTTTTTTCATTTTATGCATTAGTTCTCGAAATATTTATAACAAAGTATTTGAGAATGAAGTGGTGTTTTCATGGCACTTGTAGTGTTTTTTTTGTGAAAAATCGACATTTTGAGCTTCAAAACTACCACGACTGTGGCTTCCTTCCTCCAATCCACTGACATAGAAATCTTTAATCAAGATGTCGAACAAACAAAGCGTATTGCGAAGGAGCTCAATCTTGCTGAAACTCAATCTAAATTATCTTCGATATAATTTGCAGTATTTCCAATAACATGCGGTAACACTTGATCGATAGAAATCTCCAAAAATTCCAAATACGTACATATCTATAATCAGATTACCAGGTAAGAAAATCAAATCATTAATGATGCCACAGAAATATTCCAGTCCCAATTCGTGAGACGATTTCCGACTTAATTATGAAGTGTTTTCTCAGTTGGCTTCAATAATGTTTTCATTTTGTTGATTATTGAATTCATATCTTTTTCAAAAAAATGAGAATCGATAATTTTTTATTTATTACGAACAGATCATTAAGTTGGCTTACTGGTTCTTTGACATGTGAATTATTCTTAGTTTTGAATCGAGACTTGTATGTGTTCTAATTCATCGTTCGACATGGTTTATTCAATTGCAGAGCGGGTGGAAATGATTTCACTTTTTTTTGCAAACAATCAATGTGCGAATAGAACGCAGAATTCTTCAATCAACGACATTTAGATAAACATGTTAATAGGAAGTATGTTTTGGAATTAGTGTCAAAGTTTCAAGAAACCGGGTCCGTGGCTAATAAAAAACGAAACATGGAAAGAAATGAAGCAGCTGAAGTAGCTGTTCTTGGACAGATTGCTCTGAATCCAATGACGAGTACAAGGCAGATAGCACATGAATCTGGTTTTACACGAACTCGAATTGCAAATATTTTGAAGCATCATAAATTCCATCCTTACAAAATCCATCTTTCACACGCACTAAACGAAGATGATATATCGGCGAGAATCAGAACCACTCGTTTGGCGTTTCCGAAGAGCAACTAGACGCCTTTAGCGAAAAGTAAACAAAACTAGTGCCCTTGCGATAGTTCATCCGTTAACGTTAGAGACGTACTGCTTCCTTGGTTTCGCCAGACCATTTTTGGAAAAGAAAATCGTCTGGCATCGTCTTCTCAAAAGTTCTGTGAAATATCACAGAAGATGGGTTCGGTTAGGTCAATGATCTCGAATCCTATGACCGAGGTTAATGGAGTTATAGTTTATGTTAGTGAGGAAACAATTCTTTCTAAGTTTTTTTTGGGATATCGAGGAAAATATGAACTAATTATTAGTGTTCGCGAAGTAATCTTCAGGAAAATCGAAGAAGGTGTAGTACCCTGGGTAATGAATAGAAATTATTTCATCTTAAAAAGGAAAATATTCAGTTTTATCATAATTCTAGAGGAAAGTTATTCAAACTTGTGGGATCAATCTCAGACACATAAATTAAAATTTCGACAGGCGTAAGCTGTTAGGGACTCTGATAAACAGTTCAATGGGTGGCGTAACCCACGGGAAGCGTAGTCAACGGTTTTTTTTCTTATCATCAGATTTTATGGTTTCTTAACCAATAGTGTAAGACCACGTCGTCTCAAACGAATTTCTTCTAGAATATTCCAAGGGGTCAAAGAGGCAGGGGGGAGTTTGATTCAAATAGGCAAATTTTCAGGAACTAAAGGGAGAACCGAAACAGATTTTGACGGGAGTGCCGAGAGTGGCGTGAAATAGAGAGGCACAACGTGTGCATCTATGGGAGGGAACATTCGAATACAAAATTCGTAGGAAGTACCTATATTAATTGCAAGTAAAGTTCGGTCGGTTCTTCAAGATTTTGAAAAGTAAATTAACGGTAATTTAGGAGTTAATCAATTTGTTTATTTTGTGATTATCGGCAAGTGTTTTCGGGAGTGTTTGGTATGGTAAGAGAGACATTTTCTTTAATAAAGGATTATTTGATATAGGTATACATATACCAGAAGGTACTGCATCACTCTCTATTTTTTTTGGTTTTCTGTTCTATTGTTATTCTTTATATTTACTGTTGGTTCCGTGAAAAGGTTTAAGAATTAACAATTCCGTTCATTGCATGTAGAAGAGATATTTTGTTTAAATTATTATATTGTTGATTTTGATGGTGTGTAAGCTTGAAAAGGTAAGGTTTTTTTTTGAAATTTCTTATTTGCGGGTACAGGTGTGTTTAGAAACACCCCGCAGGTACTACAAAGGAACTTATTTTGGTGTGAGAAATATGGCTTTTCAATTGCAGAAATAGTCTGGCAAAACTAAGTGTTTCTGTTAGGAAATGTTTGTAACATTCTTATTCAAATAAGATTATAGTGCTTGAATATTTTCTAAATGTATCACCCAGAACATCTAATAATTACACAATTGAAAAATATGAACTTTGAGGTGTATTTGGCCATTGAGTTTAAATATACATAGAGACACAGCCCAAAGCCCAGTTCAGCGATTTGAAGCTAAATTTTGTGTAGTTCCTTCACCGGTTCATAGATGGATAAGTGTGTTTCAGAGAAGCGAAAATTTTTACTCCCGCATCTGGCGGTGAATAGCTGAACTGTAAGGCACTATTTCCGAAGCCGAATGCGACGACGATCAGGACCGGCATATGGAAATGTTGGATGTTCAGTATTTCATCACCTGATTTTTTTGATGCAATAAAACGACAATTATTTTTGATCTTTCATGAATATAAAATACTGATGTATTAAAAAATAAATGCATTCAATTTTTTCTTCATTCACAAGTATTTATAAATAGATTTTCTATGAATTTTTAAAAATATTTAAATTTTTATAAACAGCGGGATACTTCTGTAGTATGATGACATTGACATTGTGTTCTGTGAAAAGACAGTTGATAAAACAGGCAACACCGACACAGCAAGTCAAGGACGCAACAAGAAGCAATGGCGAACGCACGATACCACTCATAAGTCATAGTTCTGTACTTCTTGAGACTGTTATATGTATAAACCAAGCATTGTAGTATCATCTGTAAATAATATAAATAAAGTAAATAAAACACGACAACTTCTGTGTCGAGATTCCTTTGGTTTTTTTCTGTCCCCTGTACAGCTTCACTCTAATCAATTGTCTCAATTAATGAATCCTGTGCTTTTCAAATTCTGGAGTTAACGGAGAGTTCCAATCTTCTATGAATTCATTTTTTTTTAATTTTCCTAAAATATACCTTTGAAGTCATATCTTTTCTGATTTTGTGACCATAATTTTCTTTATGACCAACAGCACTTTCCTCATCAAATGTTTGAAATCGGTTGAGGGAATTCTCAAATGTATATCCGATTTCGATTTGCAATATGTATACAGGGTGTCCCAGAAGTCTCGCACTTCCTTGAGGGGATCGAAAGTGAAAAATACTCTAAGCCCAAATATCCATGTTTGAAATTTTTTGATAACGTAGTTCATTGGTTATTAATTAATGAAAGTGACCAATCAGGAGCGCGCTACAGAATATTGAGTAAGCAGTGGGGACGCGAAAATGAGACGCCAGTCTCGGTTTACTGCGTGAAAAGCCGGCAGCAGCTCTGGCGTCTCACTCTCGCGTCCCCAACTGCTTACTCATTCTTCTATAGCGCGCTCCTGATTGGTCACTTTCATTAATTAATTACTGATCAACTACTTCATCAAAAAATTTCAAACATGGATATTTGCGCTAAGAATATTTTTCACTTTCGATCCCCTCAAGGAAGTGCGGGACTTCTGGGATACCCTGTATATCCAATCATTACCAAGCTCATTCAAATTATCAATGAGAAGTGCTTTTTCGCACTTACCACATTTGTTTTTTTTGGCGATGTTCCTCATCAAATACCCCGAGAAACTTGCGATTCAGTTGGATTCTAGGGTATTTAGGGGTTCAATGAACTCTTTATCCCTTATATACCTACCCTCACTAGGCTCACCGTTGCCCGAATCCGCAGAAGAATCTGTCCAATCAACCACATCAATGGGCCTACTTTCAGATTCTCCCATTGTATACAGGTCGAAATCATTGTCGTCTTGGCAGTTAGAATTATCGGAACATTTTTCAAGATAACCAGTCATGACCGACTGCAACCCAAATCTGAAGCATCGAGCTGAGGGGTTTGGATCATAACCCCTACGCTGTCTTATTTTGGAGAATGAATTCTCGATTGGGTCCTGGTTGAGCCGACTTTTTATCAAATATGGAAATGTTTCCTTCGTCTCCTCCCACAATTGAAGGAAGCTACTGATGGTTTGTATCAAACCGTTGAAACAATAGGGAATATTTTTCCCAACTGTCCAAGACTTAATGAATTCAATTGATTCCGTCAGAGTTTGTATTGCTGATGGCTGATAATTTCCCTCAAATTTTCCATTCGAATTGAGGCTGTCTAAAAGTTCATTCATTTTCTGAATGAACTGAGCAGTTGAATTGGCACTTCTCGACCTCAGCTCACCAGTTGCAATGACTGTTTTCATAGCCGAATATAAAGTTCTGATGAAAATCTGCATGGCCAATTTAAACTTTATTTTCTGGAAGGCGTTTGGATTTATGTAGTTTAAAGTTATCTTCAAGAGAGTACGAGAAAGAAAAATTCTTTTCATCGATTAAGTACGTTTCTTGTATGTCCATCCAAGGATCCAAGAAACATTTTCACCCCTCATTTCCTACCTGAGAACACTCCTTTGGAGAAATTCATGGCTAATAGTTCATCATTATTGAATCACACCGTTTGTAACGAATTTGGACGAATCCTACCCTGCCTACGATTCATAGAACTAGAGGAAAATAAATCTCCTACAGATTTCGATGAATGAGTAGTGACAAAATGGATCGGACGAATATAGTTACTTTAGTAGCTACTATGTGCCGCCATTTAAGCTGGCAAATTGGCAAGTAAACTGCCAAAAATTTGTGCATCAAATCAATGAACTGGGTTGTGTCTCTATGTATATTTAAACTCAATGATTTGGCCCAATTTTTTTTTCAAATGGCTATATCTCGGAAAAATGGAAAATGAAAAAAAAAAGTTTCCTTTGGCCTCAAGAATCTACAGTTAAGATATATGTACCTACAAGTCAATGACTCATTCTATATTGAACTTACTGGTATTTCACAAAGTTGCTCCACATTGTGAGCATTCGTTTCATTGTGAGCCTATCTTCGACAGGGAACGAAAAAATGTCCTTAGCATCGTTTCTATGGAATAGATACATCATTTCTTCAGCATGTACTACCTTTTCGGTACCTAAAAAGGAACAAGTAATTCAAAAGCAAAACTCTAGTCTTCCTATTCTGATGAAGACTTTCTCGGCCAGATTCAACTTCAGATTCCGAGTTTTTTAGCCGTGCTCCAATTTAATAGGAATTGCACCTATCGTCTCGTCTACAAATCGTACAAATGCGGTAGGCATCTCGAAAGATTTTTCCGTCGGATTCTGTAACCCGACGAATGACTGCTCCGAACTGTTGTTTCGATGCCTCCAAAAAAGTGGGGTGATGACTGGAAATTCAGAATTTCGGAAAGAAGGGTACTAACAACTCTCCCGATTGGTCGTCCTGGTATAATTTCGTTCAAAAATTAGATTAAAACGGCATGGCACGTTATCGAGGCGATAATTTTGAAGTCCGCTGTGATTTTTTGAATTCGCTGCCAGTTGAAAAACAAGAAATCCGCGAACGCATCAGCTGTCGTGTAACACCATCTTCTTTCACATCATTTCTCATGAAAATCAATTCGGTACTTGAAGCCATTTTGGTGTAGATGTCTCCATCAGCCACAATAATTGCCTATGTGGTGTGAACGGTCTCTATAACATTGATTTGCAAAAAATTCAGTTTGAAATCAATTTAACCTGTACGCATTTCTGAAATATAATAGATGCGGTCCCTAAAGCGGCCCCTAAACGCGCAATATTATTGTGCAAACCGGGTTGCACGATATATTGATGGCAGCCCCTAGACGCTCAATGTTATGGCTCGTGTGAAGGCGACATTGAAGGTTGTGCAATTTAATATATTGCACAACCTTCAATGTCGCAATATTATTGCGCAATGTCACACTCAGACGTGGAACAATATTGTGCAAAGAGAGCCCATCAGGATTCCATCAGGTCAATATGTCGACATTAAGTGACAGTGAATTGTGAATTTTTTACAGCCGAAAAAAGGAACAATCGATTCATACGTGTGTGAAATTTTGATTCTCCAGGCGAGAAAATTCGCGAAAATGGCGGAAAAATCCGACAATATTATCATGCAATTTTCTGGTTTGTACAATATAATTGACCGTGTGAGGGTGAGATTGAAAGACTGTACAATATATTGCGTCATTGACGAAGACTCGTCAATATATTGCGCAAATTGGAAAAGATTGAGCCTTCTGAGGGCAACATTGCGCAATATTCCTCCGGCCGTAATCTATACTAGGCCAGCTCAGGGTAATGGGAGCTTACTTAGGGATAAAGTTTGATCAATTTTCCTGAAGAAATGGAAAAATTATGGGAAATATGAATACCAAGCTATTTTGCATTGACTTTTTCTCCTTCGATCCGTATATTTACATCACGGCCAGGATATCTGTGAAAAAAGTTTTATCGAGTTCAAAATAGCCCTTTTTGTCGGATTTTTTGGTCATTTTCGCGAATTTTAAAAAAATACTTCTACTTCGCCTAGAGAATCGAAATTTCACACACGTATGAATCGATTATTCCTCTTTTCGACCGTATAAAAATCAAGTTCAAAATGGCCTTTTTGTCGGATTTTTTAGCCATTTTCGCGAATTTTTTAAAAATACTTATACTTCGCCTGGAGAATCGAAATTTCAGGCACGTATGAATCGATTATTCCTTTTTTCGACTGTAAAAATTTCACAATTTACTGTCACTTAATGTCGACATATTGATCTGATGGAATCCTGATGGGTTTTGTTTGCACAATATTGTTCCACGTCTGAGTGGGACATTGCGCAATATATTGCACAACCTTCAATGCCGCCTTCTTTCAGGATATCCAAAGCTTCTCCGTTCAACATTTCTCCAATTATTATACAGAGTGCATACGTAATAGTCCAAGATCCCAGGCCCGTATTCTCGGCAAGTGATCTTTCGGTGCGTATACGTTCTCTGTGATATTTTGTATGGCAAACGTATAAGCACCGAAAGATCACTTGCTGAGAATACGGGCAATATTTTACGGGGAATATTTTAGACAATTACGTTTAAAATAAGTTCAATAATGCCAGACACTTCTGTCGCCTCAAAGGTCTCAAAAAATTATTTAACTTCACGTAAATTCTGATGCTCCATTTTAATACTATACAGGGTCTTTCACGAGGAACCTCACCCATATTTATACGGGAAACTACTGAACGTATTTTCATGAAATTCAGCACTTATAAGTATTTCACGATGCTGATGAAATCTAAAATATTTTCAAGGCATGAGCATCTCCGGTTTTTCCGGAAATGACGTCAACTTCCGTTTTTCAAATTAGAACATTATTTTTTTATTGCAGAAATAGATTCCTTAGAAAATTTCAAGTTATTTTGATGTAACATTTTTCAGTTTTGGTTGGAAAATTCTCTCTGAGCGGGAAAATTCGAAAAAAAAATCGAAAATAGAGCTCCGCTGAAACAAGAATAACTTCGAGGTTTTTGAATGGAAAATTTTTATTTTTGGGATTTTTCAAGATATAAGATTGATGTATCCACTTTAAGAATCGAAATCGCGATTCATGATACAGGGGGTGAAAAAATCGCTTTCAAAGTAAGGGATGACAAAATCGTGAAAAATCAATTTTTTCAAATTAGAACCCCATTTTTTTATGGCAGATATTGAATCTACGTTAAAAGATAATGTGAGTGTATGCATCACACCCTTGCCCTAAAGTGGATATTTTCTGAGTTATTCACAAAAAACTGTTTTTCGTCTTGAATTTTCAGCTATTTCTTTTCCCTTCACGCCAAAAAGATGAAATTTTCAGGAACTGTTACTTAAACCATGTTTTATATTTTACTACCCTAATATGCAAGAGAAAAAAGTTACAGGTTGTTCCTAAATAGATGGCGAATTTGGATTCGAATTTGTATCGGAAACCTCTTTATTTCAACTAATCGGCCATCGGTTTTCTCTCCAGTGATAAATAAATAATTCCTTATGAACCATATGCAAAAACTTACCATGTTTTACATTCTTTTTTTCAATGATAGATATCATTAATTACATCTGCCAAATTCCTCTTTATTCAGTAGATGTAATTTATGATATCTATCATTAAAAAAAAAGAATGTAAAACATGGTGAGTTTTTGCATATATAATTATTTATTTATCACTGGAGAGAAAACCGATGGCCGATTAGTTGAAATAAAGAGGTTTCCGATACAAATTCGAATCCAAATTCGCCATCTATTTAGGAACAACCTGTAACTTTTTTCTCTTGCATATTAGGGTAGTAGAATCTAAAACATGGTTTAAGTAACAGTTCCTGAAAATTTCATCTTTTTGGCGTGAAGGGAAAAGAAATAGCTGAAAATTCAAGACGAAAAACAGTTTTTTGTGAATAACTCAGAAAATATCCACTTTAGGGCAAGGGTGTGATGCATACACTCACATTATTCTTTAACGTAGATTCAATATCTGCCATAAAAAAATGGGGTTCTAATTTGAAAAAATTGATTTTTCACGATTTTGTCATCCCTAACTTTGAAAGCGATTTTTTCACCCCCTGTATCATGAATCGCGATTTCGATTTTTAAGGTGGATACATCAATCTTACATCTTGAAAAATCTCAAAAATAAAAATTTTCCATTCAAAAACCTCGAAGTTATTCTTGTTTCAGCGGAGCTCTATTTTCGATTTTTTTTTCGAATTTTCCCGCTCAGAGAGAATTTTCCAACCAAAACTGAAAAATGTTACATCAAAATAACTTGAAATTTTTTAAGGAATCTATTTCTGCAATAAAAAAATAGTGTTCTAATTTGAAAAACGGAAGTTGACGTCATTTCCGGAAAAACCGGAGGTGCTCATGCCTTGAAAATATTTTAGATTTCATCAGCATCGTGAAATACTTATAAGTGCTGAATTTCATGAAAATACGTTCAGTAGTTTCCCGTATAAATATGGGTGAGGTTCCTCGTGAAAGACCCTGTATATATTTATATATTCTCCAAACCACTATTTTAACATTTCTTCCAAGAAGACAGACCGATTCAAGGGACCAACAATCATCCCCCAAACTCAATTTGAATGCCTCTATGGCTTAGAGCGCGAGGGTATAATGGTGCAGACACATTGTTATCACGTCACGTCTTATCACGTCATCTTCCCAAAAGGTGCAACCACGATAATGCATGGAACTTAGAGCATAGGAAGAGAGACATACCTTTCAATAATGAATAGTGAAGCCAAATCAACAGAACTAAACTGGGTGATTGTACTACTACGGAATCAAAATGTAGTAAAAATTTTTGCAACATTGTATCTGCTGTCACGTTATAGCACTGAAAGCACGCCTGATCTATATTCCGCAAATTTACATTTTCTGAATGCACGTGTTATTACGTCTGATATTTTGTGAAATGTCAATCTGACATACATTTGAAACCGATCTGGGTGCTCGTTCAATAATTCTTGAATTAATTGATGGAATTCCCCCCCTTCCTCTGTTCGTTGATTAATTTGGTAAATCGAATCTCTTCTATGAGAATCACCAGCAACTGTAAAAGCAACTATATTCTCCATATCTTCTTCCCATTTCCTCGCGTGATGTGACGTGACGTGACAACAGTTTGTATGCACCTTTATCCGCACGCATGAGGACGAGTGAGAGATGTATTAGCTCATATTGACTTCCCTGTCTCCCATTTCAGTTTACTCGTATCAATCGAAAATTAATATTTGAAGAAAAATCAGCTGAAAACTAATAAATTAAAAATTCAGGTAAATTATTGAAGATCGACGTGTAAAAAAGTGCTCATCTGACCGCAATAATTCTAGAATTTTGACCTGCCGATGAATGGAATCATTTCCTCAGTAGTTTAGCTTGCAGGTCAAAATTCTAGAATTATTGTGGTCAGATGAGCACTTTTTTACACGTCGATCTTCAATAATTTACCTGAATTTTTAATTTATTAGTTTTCAGCTGATTTTTCTACAAATATTAATTATTGATTGATATGAACTTAAAAGAGAGACAGGGAAGTCAATATGAGCTAATACGTCTCTCACTCATCCTCATGCGTTCGGATAATACCCTCGCGCTCTAATGGTCTCCACTCACCTCAACCGAACCGGACACAAGCGGCAAAGATAATAAAGGACCATAAAATCCGGCGCGTGCCATTGCAGATGCTATCAGTTCCCATAAAGAACATCGGAATTTTTGCAGTTGTGTCAGTCACTTCTACGAAAATTTCCGTAGAATTAGGGAATTCAGAAAGTTTCAACGGCATCTCCGATTTTGTTGAATATTATTGCACCAGGTAGTTGAATTCTTATCAGTTTTGCTGCAAAATTGGTTATGCTGGCATTAGATGTCATAAAAAAACATCTGTTTACAATTCGCACCCTTTGTACCTAGACTGGTGGTGCTTGTACAGGTAGGTACGCTATTTTCACTCTTATTATTATGAGAAGACAGTCGAATTTGGGTAATCAAGATTTTGTTGTGTTTGCATCTGTGATTTCCGCAGGCCCGGATCTAGGGTAGGGCAAGCCAGCTTAAGGGGGCGCCAAAAACAACCAAAGATTAATTTTTTTTTATTTTCGATTTTCTCGGAGAAAAGTATCATTATTAAATATGACCCGACTCTGAAGTGCCATCTTGACCACTCAAAAAAAGGACAAACGATTTAATGGCCACCAAAGTTCGGAATAACATTATCAGTGAGATCAAGGAGGCTAACTATTTCACTATTATGTTCGACTACACCCCAGATGTATCTTACACAGAACGAATGAACCAGGTTATACGATATTTAAAGATATGAGATGAAGGAAAGTCTTATTGGCTTCTCAGAAGTTGACGGAAAAACTGGAGAATAATACCATAGCGAATTCTAGATAAACTGCGAGCTGATGATTTAGTTGTCAAAAAATGTCGACAACGGATCTAATGTGGCTGGCATAAGACATATATAAAGGAGCCCGATCCAGAATTCTACAGATGAATGAGCTGGCTGCAGTATCAGTTCCATGCCTAGCCCACTCTTTGAATCTGGTGGGTGTCCATTTGGCTTCATCATGTTCAGAAGCAGCAAATTCATTTGGTGTTGTACAAAAACTTTGTTCTTTTTTGTTAGTTCAATCACACGATAGACAATTATGAAAAAGTGCACGAAAACAAATTTGAAAAGTAGCCAAACAAAATGGGCTAAACATCAAGCTGTTTATGCCTTGCTCAATAATTTACCGGGAGTTGTGAAGGTTGTGGAAGAAATCAAAGAATCCTCACTAGTCACAGAATCCAAGTATGAAGCTGGTCATCTGCTTCATGCTGTGATAGATTTTAGATCCATCCTGAACCTATAACAATTTGGGATAATATTCTGCGAGAGATCAATAGGGTCAACGTGGAAATTCAGAAAGGGGATATGATTATTCCACGTTCATTATCGTTTATGCAAGGTCTTGTGAAGATCTTGCAAGGAATTAGAGAAAAACCTATTTGAAACTACGAAATGTGCGAGGATGAGTCAAGAACGCTAGATCTAGTTAGGGTTGTTTTCGACAGATTATTGTCAGAAAAAGCTTAGAAAGCGCCGATAGTCTGCATACGAATTTCGCATTCCACAACGGTCATGCCCTTTTAAACATGCAAAAAGAGGATCTGCAGAAAAATGGGACACCCTTTTAGCAGTTTTAGCGCAAAAATATTGAAGATACTTCAATGCAGTTGATTTTTGTTAGGAACTAGCGGTTTTCAAAGAGCTGTTTCCTGAAATTAGTGAAAGATCGACTTCATTAGACCTGCTACAAATTCTTCACAGGCAAGATCTGCAAGAAGCTCTTCCTAATGTCAGTATAACTTTAAGTCTATACTGCATATTACCTACCACTTCTGCAAGATGTGAACGCAGTTTCGGTAAATTGAAAATAATAAAAAATAATTTACGATCGAAACGAATCGCCAAAATCGTATATACTTGACATTTCGATGAAAATTCACTGTGATATTCATGCGCTTCTGGATCTGTTAATAGACCTTCATGGTACTATAAGTCCTATGCAAATTACACAGTAATTGATGTTATATGTTCTTTATTCGACCATTTCAAACAACGACGACCGAAATTCTCGAAAAAAAAACAGATGACATAAATTTATGGTCGCGAAAGCCTCAACAAATTCATCGCCATCTAATGGTGCCGATGTCAAATATAGTACCTTCACGATAAGATGTCTAGAATAATGGTGTAGGCACCCGTCAATTTTTGAATGGAATGACTTTCGACCAAATCGAAAATATTAGCAACGTGGCGGCGCCGCAATATCATTTCAGTGTATTTTCCGTTGTCAATTTGATGGATGTATCAACAGCTGATTAGCTAAAGTCAATCATGACATGACAGCAGAATGGCATCTTTTTATAATGAAAGTTTTCTACTTTTCCTAAGAACTAATATACATCAGAATGTCAGGAATATAAACACACAATATTTCTTGACAAAATTATCTACCATTAACACGCCACGTTCGCCAGAATAAATTCAAGTATTTGAAATAACTGATGAAAATCAGTCATGATTTGTGAATAGCGCCACCTGAAGTGAAAAAAACGAAACATTGCTAATATAATCAATTTGGTCACAACAAAATCTAATCAGTGCCTACACCATTATTCTAGACATCCTACTTCACGATTACGTTATTTTGAATAAATAAAACTATAAAAATAACTAATAATCAGTCATAATGTGTGAATAGCGTCATCTGAAGTGGTACGAAATCTAATCATTTTAGACATCTAAAAGTTGAAGGCAACTCAAATTACACACTATTACAGTGACTATAGTGGTAATATAGTCACTGTACACCCCATCTAACGGAGAGAATATGAAATCAAGTACCTATGAATAAGCGGTAGCGTAACTGTAATTGTAGCGACACCTAGTGGCCTCGCTCAAAAGGAGGAAAAGCATTTCCTGTATAAGTGAAATTTTCATCGATTTTTCCGAAGTTTTATTGCATTTTATAATAATCAGACCGTAGACGAATCCATATATGAAGTTTCATAACAAACACTCCATCTGATCTCGAGTTATAAATGGTGTAACCAACATCTTTCTTCTATATATATAGATATATTACACAAATGGGGGGGGGGGGCGCTACCATGAATTTTTGCCCCGGTCAGAAAAAATCGTAGATCCGGGCTTATTTCCGATAAGAATTATCTATTCATTTTATACTCAGTCTTTCTCCAGCCTCCTTACTGATAGCTTCCTCATTTTCTGTGGAAATTCATTGTGGTGTGTGACATTTTTATTCAATTTAAAAGGTATGTTTGACTTTCCGTTATTGGTTTCTTTCATAATTTCACCTTACGCGTGTGGCAGCACTGGGCAGTCGATTCCAGAACATCTTCTAGTTGAAATTCAGAAGCAACTCTGCTTAAAATGAAAGAATTTTTAACAGGATTCATAGAATTGTACAGACAGAAAACTTGCCTGTGGAAAGTAAAAAGCACAGGATATTCCAACAGATATTTTAAAAATAAGGCCTATGAGTGGCAACGCTGGCAAATTCTAGCAACATAATCCGTCTATCTTGTCAAAACCCAAGCGGCACATTTAATTGGCCATGATTTATTGCAGATCGGGATACAATGTTTCCGATTCGGTGTCCCCCGTGGATGGGCGCTATAAGCCATAGAGGCATTAAAATTGAGTTTGGGGGATGATTGGCTCCTTGGATCGGTCTGTCTTCTTGTGAGAAATTTTAAAATAGTGGTTTGGAGAACATATATTCCGATATTGAAATGGAGCATCAGAATTTACGTGAAGTTAAGTAATTTATAATTTCATCGAATATTTTTTTTAATGTCAAAATGAATGTAGAATTAATAATCATGGTGTAGCGACTCTGTGTTCACAAAGTGTGTAACATACCACTCATGACACCCGCGTTTGAACAAGTGCTCAGCAGAGG